>JAUIZM010000014.1:0-1275759 GCA_030848705.1 Heracleum sosnowskyi | reverse complement strand
TAGAGATGTATAAAAGACCCGCTCGACTGGATTTTGACCGGGCCTTGAAAAGACCGGGCTTCCTGTTCACCTGGATTTTGGGGACAAACAATTATACTAACTAAAAAATTAAGGTCGAATGGGCGTATTATGCTTGACATGGAGTTATACTGAATTAAGGTTTCCTGAAATATAAAGTTTCCTGAAATATAACACCGGTAAGATTATGGAGTTATGGGAACGATATTTGATAATCGTATCACTTTTAAAGCCTTCCCTCCTCTTGGGGTTGCCACTGTTTTCGAAACAGAAGCGAGTTTTTTGGCCCAGAACGACAAATTGAGATAAGCTATGTTAGGATTAAACACTCTCATTGCGATCACAATAGTAATAACTCTCAAGAAGAGCTGCCACCGAATGTCCCTCAACTACAAACACTCCCCTATGTATGTTTCCTTGTTCCTTTTTACCTATGCCTTTACTTTTACTAGTTTATCTGAGTGTGCGCTAGTGCTTTTATACTTACACATATGACTCATTTATATTGAATTTCTGCACTGTAGAATTCTTTAAAGGAACTCGCTCCTTATCTCTCCCAGTATGCTCTTGTCATGTATAACATCATAACGGTCTGCCTCTTTTTCTTTATCTCTGTTTAGATAAATCTTCTTAAAAATTATTATCTAATCATTTTACTCTCTACACACGCGCAGTTACGTGTAAGAAAAGTTGCAGCGCATGACATTCCCTCACTGCAAGTTGTCAGGGCAGAGAAACAGGAGGCAGAGGGTAATACTTGCCTTGTCACTTTTGAGGCCATCGTCCGTGAGAGCGGGAATGTTGAAACGTTCAAAACACAAATATATATGTATGCCTTCTCTCTTCCCAACTATGTTCATTCAGTTTAAGTATATTCAGAACAAGCATGCCTGATATAGGTAATTCCATCCTGCATCCCCCTTCATTTGGCGTTGTTTTAAGTTCACGTGCTCCTCAATTTAGTCCCCCTTCTCATAGAATTAAAGATTTTACATTTTATGGTTCAACCTATTTAGGTGTTTATCTTCAAATTAAAATTATTTTGTTACAACTGTCAGGAGGAATGGTAGCATTTTTAAGAACTAGGTAGTTACAATGTAGTTAGATACGATCTGTCATTTTAGGTACACGCGCAAAATGGTTAAAGCGACAAAAATTTGGTTTTGAAACTAAATAAAGAAAAACAATGACAGTAATGTGATTATTGGGCATGAAATATTGTTTCGTTAGTTGAATAGGGTCGGTTTAATATTGTGATGCGTAATCTGTCCAGCCTGTTTGTGCGAACGTTGTTTGTCTTACTTCACTGTATTACGGTATTCAGGTCTGTGTAGCTTAATTACTCTGTGTGGCTTTGAGTCTATTTCTATCAGGAAGGGTATTGAATAGAATAAGTATCAATAGTAGTATTACAATATGGACAAGTACACAAGTATAAGGCTATCTGAGTCGCTTCTATTTTTGTTGTTTGGAAGAACTATATATAAGTACTGATATGGGTCGTATTTTTTTCTCTTCTTTCACTTAACATAAAATTGCTTCCACCACCCTCTCTCTATCTCTCCAACAGCCCCTCTCTAAATTTCTTCTGGATGAGGAACCAAAATAGAAAGAAAAGGAAATTGCGATATTTATTATATTGTGATAAGGATGATTTATAGTATGTGTGCTAACTGATGTGTACTTGCTTATAATTGATACACATAAGTGTATATCCTACTTGTTAGCTTTAGCCTTTTCTGCTATGTAGTTGGTTGATGAAAAATGTTGGTAGCTAGTTGTTAGTAGCTGCTTGTTAGTACTTAGATACTAAGTTTAGCCTACTGTGTGATCCCTATATAATTGCTACTGGACTACTTGTAAAACGGCTTTTGCAAGAGGTTTTCCTACTGTCATGCAGCAAGATATACATGGCCATTTTAGGTATTGGAGGAAAAGATTTAGCGATTAGATGATCAAATTGAGTTGTTAGTGAAAGGAATGAGTGGTTGGAATTGGATGAAGTATAATGCTACATATGATGCGGATTCTAGGGGAAGACAGTGAATTAGTAGATGATACATGCTATAACTTTCAACCAAGAGGGATGATTCGAAATCCTGGACATGCTGATTTGGAGAGACACAATTTTAACCTCGGAAGAACTAAAGAAGGAGAAGCATGTTGGAGACGATCTCAAGAAGCGTCAAAGCTTGAAGGATCCACAATTGAACTGGTGATCCATTGATTGAAATCCAATAGATGGCATGAATAGAAACTTAATTTATATATATAATTTTATAGTTTATGTATATATAGAGGTTGGAGAATTGAACCTGTGACCTAATTCTTAGAAGCGATGCTCCTTCACCTTTAGGCTATCCTTCACCACCAGGCTTTATTATGTTGATAAAAGTGATGTTAGCTTGCGCTGTTCTCCACATCTTAAAGATATAATCATTTTGCCTGAACTTCACAAAACTTACTTCTTATTGCAACATACACATCTTTTGTTTTTATTTTAAATATGAATTGAAGACAATAATTGCGGAAATTATTTAAAAGGAAACCAGTCCCAGGACCCAATCGGTGTTAAAGTTTTTACCTTGTGAATGCCTCTTGTGAGTTGTGAATAAGCGAATTTGTTGCACAGTTCATGCATTTTTAAAAAAAAATGCTCAACTAGCATTTCTTAATTAGACACATTGTTCAGAACTAGACTCATCATTGTTGAAATATCGATGCAGACTTGTATGTCATCATAGGTAAGTATATTTTATGATGATAATGATTTAAACGATAACTAAAACAGAATGATACCTACAACTTTTTTATATGCAAATTACTTGACTTGTAGTATCTAGTTTTTGCATAGATGTTTTTGTTATATAATGTCAAATAAATGCTATTGCACTTTCTCATGCAGGGCACTGATTGATCCCTCCTAAGATCTGATCTCCTTAATTACCTAGTTTGTTTGTACTCTCTTTTTTTAATGGCTTAGTATGTCTGATCTGTTGTTTGTCCTTGTTTGTTTATTTGACAGGGGCTTGCTTGCAAAATGTGCTTTGTCAAGAAAATGAGCAGAACTAGTTACTAAATGGAGGAGACAATCTCACTGCATTTACTTTATCTATGACCATTAGGATCGAAAGATTAGATTTCTGTTCAAGCAGTTTGTGTTTACAAATGGTCGTCTGTTTGACCATCTGGATTGAAAGATTCGAAGAGAAAAACAAACAAGACTTTCAAGTTTAAATTTAAGAAACATAAATAAAGAAAAATGATATATGAAACCAGCCTTACCTACTATCAGGCTAGACCTCGTAAAGCTTCACCACATTGCTCTGCTGCTTCCAACCTGGGTTTTGAATGGGTTAATAGGCTAAAACATCACTGAACTAACCCAAAACTTGCAATTGGGTTACTGAACTCAAAAAGCTTTCACTCGACTAACTGAACTAATATAAACTTGCAATTAACTAACTAAAATAATAAAAAGTTGCAATCGAATAAGTGAACTGATCCTAGCCTCAACTTGCAATTGGGTAATCAAAGTCAAAAAATTTTAAACCATTTCATTAACTTGAAAATAACTCGGCCGAGATAAATCCCCAACCGGCTATGCAATCAGGTTGAAAAACAAAATAATCGAGCTAAACAATTAGCCGCTTTGTTTCCGGATCACTTAATATATTAACATACTGAATACAAATATTTTTGAAGTTAAAAATAAATACAATGACTCGAACAATCCAACCTACACCAAATTTCGATGTCTTCTTGAAAATGGTAGCATCACAATTGACCTTCACAAAATTAAATCTAAATGCAGTCTAGTGTTCAAATATTTTAGTTGCACTAACTGAAATCGGAGGTAGAGATACCCGTAGTATAAATAGTTGTAAAAAGGAGGCTTTTGCGATTTTCATCAACGTTCCATTCCATACCACTTCCATGCATGCAAGCATTCCTAATCCTCACTAGACCATATTATGAAACAACGAACACAAAAGACAACTCAAAACATACTAAACTCTCAACAAACAACCCAACATATTAAGATTAATCATATTATGTTTATGATTCTAAAACATATTAATCTGAGGTTTATGATTCTAGAAAAATAAAATAAAATCTGAGGTCAATGCAGGGATTGGGAGCCCGTCTTGAAAAGCCCAGTCATAACTAGTAGAGATGTCGGAGTTTTTTTTGACAAAATCAAATCAAACATCTCAACAAAATCGTAGAATTAGGGTTTCATACCCTTTTGGTAATTGCAATTTGAAGGCGAAATTGAAGAACAATTAGGGTTTGACGATGAAGAGGCGTCGCGTAGAAAATGATCTGGTTGTCAAAAGAGCTGGAGAAGGATCCGTGTCTAAAGACGGGAAAAAGATAGTATGTGTTTGTTCCTTAATTAATTATCATCGTTTCTGTGTTCGTGTGTGTGTGTGTTTGTGTGTGTGTTTGTGTTTATGTTTATTTTTATGTCTGTGTTTATGTTTAATCTATCTATATTGCAAATTTCTATTGTAGAGTATCTGTGGTATATCTACACGCATGTATTACGATAAATCAGACCCACGCTATCGCATCTCTGCCGTTAGAATGAATCAAATGCTTAGTTTCGCTGAGTTGGCTATTCGCTTCTATAACATCAAGGAGGTTTGTTTTCGGTTCTTTAGAATCAATTAATGTATTCATTTCCTTCGTTTCTTGTTATTAGTATTTATTAGAATGTATTCATACAGAATACCAACTTTGGCAAAGTCAAAGTGCGTAAGGTCGTGAGAGCTATGTCTGGGATAGTTGATAATCGTATTACTTTTAAAGCCTTCTCTCCTCTTGGGGTTGCCACAATTTTCGAAACAGAAGTATGGCAGTATTTTGGCCCAGATCGACAAATTGAGATCAGGTATGTCAGGATTAAACCCTCTCATCGCGACCACAATAGTAATAACTCTGGACAAGAGCTGCCACCAGATGTCCCTCCACTACAAACACTCACCTATGTATGTTTCCTTGTTCCTTTTTTACCTATGCCTTTACTAGTTTATCTGAGTGTGTGCTATTGCTTTTGTACTTGCACATGACTCATTTATGTTGAATTTATGCACTGTAGCATTCTTTAAAGGAACTCGCCCCTGCTCTCTCCCAGTATGCTCTTGTCATGTATACCATCTTCACGGTCTGTCTACTTCTCTTTATCTCTGTTTTATTAAATCTTTTTGAATTTTTTTATCTAATCATTCTACACTCTACACACACGCGCAGTTATGTCTAAAAAAAGTTGCAGCGCATGACATTCCCTCACTGGAAGTTGTCAGGGCAGAGAAACTGGATGCGGAGGGTAATACTTACCTTGTCGCTTTCCAGGCCATCGTCCGTGAGAGCGGGAACGTTGAAACCTTCGAAACACAAATATGTGTGCCTTCTGTCTTCCCAACTATGATCATTCAGATTAATGAAATTCAGAACAAGCACGCCTGATACAGGTAATTCCGTCCTGCAACCCCTTTAATTTTGCGGTGTTTTAAGTTCATGCGCTCCTCACTTTAGTCCCCCCTTCACCCTTTTCCTTCTGGTATAGAATTAAATATTTTACATTTTATAGTGATAAATGCTCTCTCCTGCTCATTTTTTGAAGTGGAACTGAATTAGAAGATATAGTGCATCAAAGATTTGGGGGGCCATGGGAAATGTCAATCCTTGTGAGATTTTGATTAACCACTGATTCAAACAAAGTGTCTTGGAAGTATTTTGTCCATTTATCTTCGGTTAACTGAAGAAACTGTCCTTCGTTATAAGAATTATTGGATCTAGCTAGAATGGATTTGCTATAATAGGCAGGGCACTGTGAGCTAATGGTTTGCTTTTTTACTTCTGCCGGGTAGATGGAAAAACTAAATATAGAAAACATTAAGATTTTATGATTCAACCTATTTAGATGTTTATCTTCAAATTAAAACTGTTTTGTTATTAGTGTCAGGAGGAATGGTAGCGTTTTTAGATGGTTATAGCTACAGAAATTTGGTTGTTCAAACTATAAAAAGAAAAAAAATGACAAACTGTGATTTTTGGGCAATAATTTTTGTTCTGCTATTTGATGTGGTTGGTTTAGTATTGTGATGTGAAATCTCCCCAACCTGTTTGCGGGAATGTTGTTCGTCATACTTCACTCTATTAGGGTCTGTGATACTCTGTGGGGCTTTGGGTCCATTTGTCTCAGGAAGGGTATTAATTTTTAAATAGAATAAATATCAGTAGCAGTATTACAATATGGACAAGTACTCAAGTATAAGGCTATCTGGGTCGTTTCTATTGTTGTTTGCAGGAACTATAAGTACTGATATGGCCATATGGGTCGTATTTTCTTTGTTCTGTTGATTAAAATAAAAATGAAACTATTTCCTCCACCCTCTCTCTATATCGCTTTAACCGCCTAAATTTTTCTGGATGGGGAACAAAAGTAGAAAGGAAAGGAAATGGTGATATATATTATATTGTGATAAGGATCATTTAGTATTTAGTTGATATGTACTTGGTTGAGGAATACTGTTGGTAGCTAGTATTTAGTAGCTTCTTTTTAGTATTTGGAATACTAAGTTTAGCCTGCTGACTTATCCCTATATAATTGCTATTGGACTACTTGTAAAAGGCAAGCTTCAAATTATATAGAACTGAGATTATGTATCTTATTAAGCTTCTTCCCTCTGCGGTTGGAAATCTATTAGGGTGGAGATTGTTCTGCAGTTTAATCTCCCAATATCGTTACTTGGGGTATCGGATTTTCTGTGGTTAATCTACCCAAGCTATCTTTGTACTGTTTCTATTCCACAGTTACGTCCATATTAAATCTGTCCTGCATCACTTCCTGTCTAAACTAGCTGATCTGTTTCTATCGCTTGTATCTCTTCTGCTGGTTCCAATTTGTTTTTTAAGTTTTACATCAGTTCAGTTGCATATATTCTGGAAAATTACAATAATTAGTACTTCATGGGAAGTTGTCTTTCTAGTGTGGTCGAGTAGTTATAATCTCCATTTCGTCGATTGTGAGTTGGAATCGTGAATTGGTGGAAGTATTTGTGGATTGAATTGGTGGAATTATCTGGTAGCTAGTGTGGATTATTGAACCGTGTTGTTGAAATTGTGGATTGTTTTGAATTGTTGAGAAGATAGAGACAAAATGGCTTTTGGAAGAGGTCATTCCAGTGTTTCTATAACTTCTCAAGTTGGCACCTGGAGGTTGATGCAGCAAGATATACATGGCTATTTGGAGGTACCGGAAGAAAAGTTTAAGAGATTTGATGAGGAAACGCTGTTAGTGAAAAAGGAATGAGTGGTTGGATGAAGTATGATGCTACCTGCGATGAGGATTTCTAGGGGAAGACAGTGAAGTAGTAGATGATACATGCTATTACTTTAAATGAAAAGGGATGTTTAGATATCCTGGACATGCTGATCCGGGGAGACAAAAGTTTAACCTCAGAAGAACAACTAACGAAGGAGAAACATGAGTTTAAGACAATCTCAAGAAACATGCTGATCCACAATTGAACTTGTGATCCATCTGACAGAAATCCAATAGATGGCATAAATTGAAGCTTAATCTATATGTACTTTTATTATTTATGTATCTGGGGTTGAGGAATTGAACCTGTGGCCTAATCCTTAGAAGAGATATCAGACCTTTACCTCTACCCTTTAGGCTATCCTTACCACTAGGATTTATTATATATACTAATACTAAACTATAATAAGCAAACATGAGTATAATTGTTTGTAGTTCTGTTCAACCAGACAAATGTTAATGACTGTTCAATCTCTAGTAAATACATGAGAACCGTTAGATTTATACTAAAGAATGTTCTATAGTAGACTACTCTGTAAGAGGACTACGATTTGATTCTTGTCAACAACATATTAAAGTTAAGAATTTATATTATTAGTTCTAAACAATATACGTTATTAATTAAACAATTATTAAAACTATTAGAAAAATATATATTTATAATATAAAAAAATTAATAATATATTAAAAGAGTCGCACGGGTTATAAACTAGTTAGATAAAAGTGATTTTTATCTTGTGCTTTTCTCTCTACATCTTAAAAACTAATCATTTTGTCGTAACTTGACAAAATTTACTTTTTATTGCAACATACACATCTTTTGTGTTTTATTTAAAAGATGAATTGAAGACGATAACTGTTGAAATTATCTAGAAGGAAACCAATCCCAGGACCAAAGCCGTATGAAAGTTTTGATCTTCTGAGGGCCTCTTGTAAGTCGTGAATAAGCGAATTTATGTGCGTTTTTCATGCGGAAAAAGAAAAAAAATGCTTAACTCACATATCATAATTAGACTTATTATTGTTAAAATATCGATGCAGACTTGTATGTCATCATACATGAAGGGTAAGCAAATATATTTTGTCATGATGCTAATGATTTAAATGATAAAAACTGGTAGGCTGCCAGTATATTATTCGTTTTTGGGATAACTAATTATTTAAAAAATACAAATATGCGGGGGCACCTTTTTCTACATACACGCGGTGTGAATTTTTCTCCAGCCTTTGTTCACAAGGCATGCAACTCCAATACAAGCCAACAGAGGTGCATGGCACTTGGCTTCTGATTCTTGTTTGGCACTTGTGTTTGGAAAAATGGTCAGAGTACATCTCTCGTCTAAACTGTGAAAAACAAAACATGAACAAGCATGTGTGTGTTAAAAGCCGGGAAATCTCCATTTACGTAACTACAACAGAATTATATATACCTACAATTTTTATATGTATATTCCTTGACTTGTATCTAGTTTCTACAATTTTTTATAGGTAAATTACTTGACTTGTATCTAGGTGGTGCATAGATGTTTTGTTAAATAACGTCAAATAAATGCTATTGCACTTTCTCGTGCACGGCATTGATTGATCTTTCCTATAAGATCTCCCTACCTAGTTTGTTTTATATTCTCTTTCTTCGGTGGCTTAGTATGTCTGATCTGTTGTTTGTCCTTGTTTGTTTAAATGAGCAGGGGCTTGCTTTCAAAATGTGCTTTGTCAAGGAGCATGAGCAGAACTAGTTGCTGAATGAAGGAAACAATCTCGCTGCATTTACTTCATGTGTGAATAGGTCATTGTTAGGATTGAAATATTACATTTATGTCCAAGCAGTTTGTGTTTACAAATGGTTGATTAGATTAGATTGATGTCTAAACTTGAAGTTCTTTTCCTTTTGTTTGCAACGTATGCAACGCTTAAGACTTTTTAAACTTTATTTTATGGTAAATATTCTGTGGTGCTGTTAAGAATTGTTTCTCGTCTTTTAAATATTTAATTATGTCATAAAATACCAGATTATGTTGCTCCGGAATTGTAACTTCACATATTATGGTAAGTTACAATGTTGGACTACTATCGGTTCTTGTTTGATCAGTTTGGTCTGGGATGTGTGGTATATGTATCTTAATTAGCAAGTCATTTAGAAGTTAATATCTTTAATAGTAAATTTTTTTTTTTAGAGAATAAGGATTAACCTTAGGATACTTTTACTGAGATGCACTACAAATGCATGTGAATAACAAATTTGATAATTTATTACCATGTTTTTGATATATTTTAATATCAGGAAAGTATATATCCCTCGGATTTCTCAACCACGGAAGAGAAGGATTCGCAATGGATCGCAACCCATAACAAGAGAGAACAATCTCAATTTAATATTAATCAAAGTCTATTGAAATAATAAGATTACAATTGTTTATATAATAAACCTAAAACTTAGTCATCAAGTAAAGATCTTCTTAATAAAAGAAACAAATCCTTCTCTTATTCTCTACCATATCTACTAGAATAATCCTACTAATATATATAATATATAACCATATATGTATTACAATTAAATCTCTTCCTAACTAATAATATAAAATAAATGCAGATTAATATTCTAATTTTTCGTTTGGCATCATTCTCCTCGCCTTTAAAAATAAACTCGTCCACGAGTTTTATAAAATTTGAGAATTAACGAACAAAGAGATGATTTTCAATAGCACTTGAGAACATCCAATTTCAACTCCATAAGCAAGATCTTCGGAAACAACACGCGCTGAATAAGAAATTTTGATGTGTTAGTCATTGCCAATATCTCGTCAACTCCTCGATAATCAATATGTTTCAACGTGACAACGCTTAAAGCTTCTTCACTTTTAATAGGCCCATCTACTACTTCTTTTTCACAAACGAACTCATTTTGCAATTGTGGCTCAGTTTCAACATGCTCGTCATGCTCGATTTATGGCTCAGTTTCAACATGCTCGTCATGCTCGATTTGTGGCTCAGTTTCAACTTTTTTTACGACTTTAATAGGCTCTGATTTTAACTTTACAATTGTGCTTTTTCGTAAAGCCTTGGAAACGATAGAATCACAAGTTTTCTGCATTCTTTCCAAGCTAGCACTCATGTTCTTTGATGCCTTCAATATTTGCTCTATTAATGATCCTTCACGTTCATATTTTAGATGTGCAATTAAATCATCATAGTATTTCCACTTCTCGTACGAACTTGTATAATCAGAGTTGTATGGATCCAATAATGAAAGTGAAATAGATATGGCTAAACGATTTGTCTCAGCACAAGTTATCTCAAAATCAATTGTTTTGGTGGTTTTTATAATTATGTTCTGCAAGAAAATCAGGAACTTTGTCTTGTTTTGTAAGTTCTAAAACTGCAGGAACTAGGGACTCTGTCGGTGATAGGTATAAGCTGCTTCTGGTGAATGTTGGCGGCTGCTGGTGACTGCTGGCAGCTTCTGGTGGTTGCGTTCTGGTGGTTGATATCAGCTGGTGGTGTTGGTTGTGGGAGTTTTTTTTTATGGAAGGTGTTTGATAAATGGTTTAGGTGAAGGAACAGTGGCTCCGATACCACTTGATGCAGGACAAGTATTAAAAACGATAAAAGGATAGATATTTGTGGATTAACCGCAGAAAACCCACGCCTAAGGTGATCCAACCGAAGAAGAATCACTACCCCTAGGATTTCTCAACCACAGAAGAGAAGGATTCACAATGGATCGCAACCTATAACAAGAGAGAACAATCTCAATTTAATATCAATCAAAGTCTATTCAAATAAGAAGATTACAATTATTTATATAATAAACCTAAAACTTAGTCATCAAGTAAAGATCTTCTTAATAAAGGAAACAAATCCTTCTCTTATTCTCTACCATGTCTACTAGAATAATCCTACTAATATATATAATATATAACCATATATGTATTACAATTAAATCTCTTCCTAACTAATAATATAAAATAAATGCAGATTAATATTCTAATTCTTCGTTTGACATCATTTTCCTCGCCTTTAAAAATAAACTCGTCCACAAGTTTTATAAAATTTGAGAATTAACGAACAAAAAGATGATTTGCAATAGCACTTGAGAACATCCAATTTCAACTCCCTAAGCAAGATCTTCGGAAACAACACGCGCTGAATAAGAAATTTTGATGTGTTAGTCGTTGCTAATATCTCGTCAACTCCTAGATAATCAATGTGTTTCAACGTGACAAGGCTTAAAGTTTCTTCACTTTTAATAGGCTCCTCTACTACTTCTTTTTTACAAACGAACTCATTTTGCACTTGTGGCTCAGTTTCAACATGATCGTCATGCTCGATTTATGGCTCAGTTTTAACATGCTCGTCATGCTCAATTTGTGGCTCAGTTTCAACTTTTTTTATGACTTCAATAGGCTCTGATTTTAACTTTACAATTGTGCTTTTTCGTAAAGCCTTGGAAACGATAGAATCACAAGTTTTCTGCATTCTTTCCAAGCTAGCACTCATGTTCTTTGATGCCTTCAATATTTGCTCTATTAATGATATTTCACGTTCATATTTTAGATGTGCAATTAAATCATCATAGTATTGCCACTTCTCGTACGATCTTGTATAATCAGAGTTGTATGGATCCAATAATGAAAGTGAAATAGATAAGGCTAAATGATTTGTCTCAGCACAAGTTATCTCAAAATCAATTGTTTTGGTGGTTTTCATAATTATTTTCTACAAGAAAATCAGGAACTTTGGCTTGTTGTGTAAGTTCTAAAACTGCAGGGACTAGGGACTCTGCCGGTGATAGGTATAAGCTGCTTCTGGTGACTACTGGCGGCTGCTGGTGACTGTTGGAAGCTTCTGGTGGTTGCGTTCTGGTGGTTGTTGGCGGCTGGTGGTGGCTGCTAGTGTTGGTTGTGGGAGTTTTTTTTTTTTTTTAGGAAAGGTGTTTGATAAATGGTTTAGGTGAAGGAACAGTGGCTCTGATACCACTTGATGCAGGACAAGTATTAAAAACGATAAAAGGATAGATATTTGTGGATTAATCGCAGAAAACCCACGCCTAAGGTGATCCAACCGAAAAAGAATCACTACCCCTAGAATTTCTCAACCACGGAAGAGAAGGACTCGCAATGGATCGCAACCCATAACAAGAGAGAACAGTCTCAATTTAATATCAATCAAAGTCTATTCAAATAAGAATATTACAATTGTTTATATAATAAACCTAAAACTTAGTCATCAAGTAAAGATCTTCTTAATAAAGGAAACAAATCCTTCTCTTATTCTCTACCATATCTACTAGAATAATCCTACTAATATATATTATCTATTACAATTAAATCTCTTCCTAACTAATAATATAAAATAAAAGCAGATTAATATTCAAATTCTTCGTTTGGCATCACCTATTCAAATAAAGTGTCTTATAAGTAATGTGTCCATCTATCTCCTGTTAATTGAAGGAGCAAAGTACTGTCCTTCATTGTAAAAATAATTGAATCTAGCTAGAAATGGATTTTCTATAATAGGCAGTGCCTATAAAGGGACAATTGTTGGTTTTTAAATCCTGCCGGATACTTGGAAATACTGAATATAGAAAAGATTTACATTTTATGACTCAACCTATTTAGGTGTTTATCTTCAAATTAAAATTGTATTGTTATGATATGTCATACTTATTTGGCTACGGTGGCCATCAGCCTAGTCTAGATACCTTTGGAGCAGATCAATTTGATGAAAGAAACCCCAAGCAACAAAAGTCTAAAGCAGTTTTCTTCTACTACTTCTACTTTGCACTAAATGTTGGGTCACTTTTCTCAAACACAATTCTTGTGTATTTCGAAGATATTGTCATGTGGACACTTGGGTTTGGGTTTTCCACAGCTTCTGCAGTTATAGCATTAATATCTTATTTGATGGGAATGAAGTGTTATAGATATATACAGCCGAGTGGAAACCCCTTGCCGTGTGTTGCTCAAGTATTTGTTGCTGCTGCTCGGAAAAGGAAACTTAAATTGTCTGATGGCACTGAGTGTTAGAAAATGGAAAGTTTGAGGCATATTTTAAATATGTTCTTGATGGAATTTCCTGAAACTAACAATTGGAAGTTGTTCCTTGTTATGAGGACTTAAACTTTCATGTTTGGATCTAAGACTTTTTCTTAGTGTAATCCATAAATAAATTGAGTTGAAATAGGTTGCTTGAAATGAGTTATGTGGGTTGGTTATATTGGAATAACTTGTATCCCACATAAAAATGGTAATGAGAGGTTGGTGGGTTTATATAGAATCATGTGCAAGAGTAGTGTACAACTACTAAGGCATGTGGGTGTGCATGGTGTTATTATGTGCCTCACGCGCGCACGCACACGCGCGCGCGCCGTCGCCGCCCGCCCCGCCACGTCACGACTCGACTCGACTCGACTCGACTCGGGTCGAAGGGCGATTTGGGCGAATATCTCGGCGTCTCGCATACACGAGGCGACCTGGGCGAGGAATTTTATTACCTGTTTATTTAATATTATTTATTGATTTAATTTAACAGTATCAGTATTTATTTGTAACATCTATACGAACTGGGTCAAGATTTATATTAAATCCTGATGGACCAGTTCTTCTTGGATCAAATCTTGATGGCATGGTCAGTACTTGGAGTGAAATCCCGATGGCCTGTGTCAGTACCTGGATCCTGATGGCAGATCGAGTCCTGACGAAATCCTGATAGTCGGTCAAGTACTGATGCCACTCCTCACGGACAGCAAGTCCTGATGGCTTGACTTCAGTACTGATGGACCAAGAAATCCTGACTTAGCTGTAACTGATATTCAATACTGATGACAACTGTTATGGTAATTAAATCTGAATATTTAGTATTAAATGCAATATCTTCACTTACAATATTTGGTATGTTACGTTTTATTTTGTATTTTATATATACAAAACATAACGTTTGACAATAGAGGATATACGTAAATCAGAAAACCCTAGCAACTATCTTCTTCTCTGTTCTCTCTCAACACATACAGAATATACATAGTTTTTGGGCAAACTGAGGTGCCTGGTCGCTGTTGATCATTGCCATATCTGTGAGTGGATTGATATGTGTTGTTTTATCTTGGGAGTGATATTGCTGCAACCCAACACAGCGTAAGTGGGGCAATAATTTCTTCAAGAACAGTCAAGACTTCTCAAATACTTGGCGACTCGGCTGTTTATTATCTATCAGTACTTGTTAAAAGCTACAGAGAGATAAGTTGTTCTTTGTTATCTTGTTATTTACAGTCTGTAATTATTGTTCTGTTTCGACCTTCGTGTTTGTTTCGTTTATTGGTATATTTGCTTCTTCTTGTTAATACAAAATATATATAACTGCCCTATTATTCCCAACACTGAGCTATACGAGGTTGATGGACCAGAGTCCGCAATCAAAGGAAGTAGAAAAATTCTTCACTGTGATGAGTTTAAGTGAGTTAAATTTACCCTCCCATAACATGTATAGTAAACAGGCTCTCAATATTGAAGAGTAAATTAACTTCGAGTTTAGTATCATAGCAGTGAACATGATATATCTAACCAATTTGGTAAATGTGTTGCTATCTATGTCCGGATATAATATAATGATGTCTAATATATGCACTATTTGCAATTTCTTCACATACTGTAAATGTAACTTTCCCACAATTAATCTCCAAATGTAGTCATCACATTTTATACTTTTATCTTTTCTTTACCCTTTCACTCCTTCAGGTGTTTAGATAAAGCAGCAGTAATGGCAGCAGAAGAACAAAGCAGTCTGATTGTCGATCCATGGAGGCTATGCACTGTCACCCAAGTTGAAGAAGCCAAATGTGTGATCAGAATGTTGCCTATCTGGCTGTGCACTATAATATATTCAGTTGTATTTACACAAATGGCGTCTCTCTTTGTCGAACAAGGCGAGGTCACGAAATTAGAATTTGGAAATTTCCACATCCCAGCGGCTAGTATATCAGCTTTTGACATCTGCAGTGTCCTTATCTGCACCGGAATTTACCGCAAGATTTTGGTTCCATTGGCAGGAAGGTTGAGCGGTAATCCTAAGGGATTAACAGAACTTCAAAGAATGGGAATTGCGTTGATAATCGGAATGCTTGCAATGATTGCAGCTGGAATTACAGAGCTAGAAAGGCTCAGAAGGGCTCCTCCTGGAAAAGACTCAAGTACACTAAGTGTACTTTGGCAAATTCCACAATACGTTCTTGTTGGTGCATCTGAGGTTTTTATGTATGTAGGGCAACTGGAGTTCTTTAATGAACAAGCCCCGGACGGAATAAAGAGCTTTGGAAGCTCACTTTGCATGGCTTCAATTTCTCTAGGAAACTACGTTAGCAGTATGCTTGTAATAATGGTACTGGGGATCACTGCTAGAGGTGAAAAGCCTGGCTGCATTCCGGAGGATCTTAATAATGGTCATCTTGACAGATTTTACTTCCTCATTAATGCGGGATTAACTGTGATTGATTTTGTGATCTTTGTGTATTGTGCTAAATGGTACAAAAGCACCAGCTGGGAAGGAAGCCAGAATGTGTCACACAAGAACGAGAAAGTAGAAGATGCAGTTGCATTGGTGTAATGATGAGAACCTGCAGTTGCATTTAGGAGATGAGAATTGAAATAATTTAATTTGGTGCAACGGACAGGTCAATCCGGATGATCCTTTTCAGTTTACTCCTGATTTCTCGCAAAGGACTTCTAGTAATTTATTTATGTATCAGCAAGATAATTTGCTATTTATTTCTACTGCTAGTGCTATGAATGCTTGAGGTAACGCATCTTGTTCGTTTTAGAATGATATGTTAGCTTCTTTTTTGTGTCGAGTTATAAAAATCAATCACAAATGTAACTTATAAAAATTTGATAATATAAATAAATTTTGATTACATAATAAGTTATTAACAAGTTGTACGGCTAAATCAAATGCAATTAAAATCAAACAGAAAAACATAAAAACATGTTACCATTGACTGCTTTGGTTACAGATCGTATTTTTGCAAATTTTCAGAAAATAGTAAAATCGTAAAAAAACTTAGAAAAAATAAATTTTCTTTTTGATAATTTCTATATTAACTTTTAAAAGAAAATAAATTATATAAACGATATAAACCGACAATGTATACTATCTTTAGTCTTCTTTAAATTAACCATATTTGTGTATACTAGTTTATAGCCCGTGCGATGCACGGTTACTTAAATTTTATTTATAATTATTCTATATATAATTATATTTTTATTACCCATGAAACACACGATTGTTTTTTTAATATTTATAATGAATATTTTAATATTTAAAAGTTATTAGTTTACATGATTCAATTATTGTTAAAAAAGATTTAGCCAACAAAATTATATTTAAAAATTTGATATTTATTATATTTTACACGCTCAATTTAATATTTGTTTATATTGAGTTATAAAAGTTAAATTTGGCCAATTTTATAGTCCACATGAAATTCACAAAATAATATTTAATTTAGTTGTGGTTTAATAGTTCTTTTTCAATTAAAAACTATTCTAAAACTAAAAAGAGAATAAAGTTAGGAAATTTAATGTTGAGAATTCTATTCAATTTTGGAAATCTACTTATATGTAGTTTAGATGATTAGAATACCCTTTATTAATCAAATACAATTTTTAATGTTAAATCTGACGGTTTTCACCTATCTATTTAACATTAAACGATTTTTATTATTTTGGTATTAAATGAGTTTCCTTGTTTAATTACCACTATTTTTATGTTTTGACTTTTTAGAAAATTCAATCCTAATATAATATCTTTTAACTTATATCATTTTTAGATAATAACTTCTTTTTGTATGATATAATCTTGATCATCTATTTTTAAAAGTATTGGATCTAACGGTTGTGAATGTTTGGCGGTATTTAGGACCAAACTACCATGATAACAACATTAATTTTTCTTAATATTTATAATTTTTAATTTTTTTAAATATTTATTGCTAAAATATAATATACAATATTTTTTAATATGTTAAAGATGCGGGAACTTTGAAATTTTGAGAAAATAAATTATCAATTAAAATATATTTTTTTGTAATAGTTTTTCTTTTAAAGTAGTACACCGTGACGATCAAAATTCTGTATAAAATTCATTTTTTATAGTATATCTGTAAATATCGATGTTATTATATTAAAGACTAAATAATGAAAGCTTAAGTTTGGTCGCTTTGTTTGATCACTCAATCCATAATCGCCGGATCTTTCAAATTAAATTGTTGAAAAACGTTAGATATAACAATAAAATTATCATGTAGAATGATCTAAGGTTTGAATCTACCAACAACATATTAAAATTATCGAAGATTCCCTGGTGTACTAGAGGGATATAGTGATGCAAGTTGGATAGCTAAGAAATCCGGTACCAATGGAGTGACTGGATATTTGTTTACCCTAGCAGGTGGAGCAATATCCTGGAAGTCTACTAGACAGACTTTGATAATTCGGTCTACTTTTGAGGCTGAGTTGTGTGCACTAGATGCCACGGGGACGGAGGCTGAATGGTTGCATGGACTTATGTCAGTGTTACCTATAATAAGCAGACCGCTTCCAGCCATTGTTGTTCATTGTGATAGCCGTACAACTATCGACAAGATCAGTAGTGAAAAGTATAATGCTAAAACAAAGAGACACATCCAAGTTAGACTTAAGTCAATAAGGGGTCTAGTGTCTGAGAGGATTATTGTTGTAGAGTTCATTGGAACTCAGGATAATATAGCTGATCCTTTGACTAAAGGACTTGAGCATGCAGTAGTCCTTAAGTATAGGTTGGGGATGAGACTGATAGCCCATAATGATTCATCAGCAGCGGGAACCCAATACACCTGAGAGGAGATCCCTTGAAGTGTATTCAATGTGGTAATAACAAGCTGTGAGGGTGAGTTGGTAGTACCTTTACTATATACCTTGATACTCACGATCTGAGTCTATCCCCTGTAAACCTTAAAAGGTACTGTTACTGCCAGTATAGCAAGAGTTATTTGAACTCTGAATGGGGTCAAGTCATTTGACGAGATGATCGCAGTACATCTCTGGTGTACATCTCTAGTGTACTGTTATAGGTTTTTTTTGCAAAATATGAATTTTTTCATTTTATTCTTGCAGACATAGGTTCTTTGATACTCCCTCCATCCCACTCATTTCTATACAGTTTTTTCTCACTGCTTGGCACGCATTTTAAGGTGTATATAAAGTATACTTGTATAACTTATATTTAAATTATTTTTCTCTGAATAAAAATTTAAACGTTAAATTTTAATTCAGAAAAAAATTGAAAATAATTTATGAAAGTATATTTTATAAGAGCCTTAAAATGCGTGTCGAGCCCCCATCCCCCAATGTATACAATTGGGTGGGATGGAGGGAGTAATATTTTTTGTAAAGTACGATTTTTCAGAAAAGTACTATACTAATTGATTAACAAACTTTTAAAGTTTTGAATTTAATAATTTACAATGTATATAGGTTAAAAAAGTTTGGCCTCTTCTGTAACTGAGTCTAAAATTTCAAAATACGTTTTTTTTAAATGAATATAGTCATGGTAATAATGAAATTAGGCCTCTATGAGTTCTTATAAAACAAAATCACCATTTACGTATAATTTATTATTTATTAATAAATAATTTTTGATTAGTTATGATCTAAAACTTAATAAAATAGGATTAAAAATATGCACAATTTTATAAAATTTTAACCTCGTATTATTATATTCTTTGTTGATTTAAATTTTTCTTAGATTGATTTTAATTTTTGAACATAGATTTCTAAATTTAAAATAGTTAAAAAAAGTAATTAAATTGATGTTAAAATAATGATGACATAATCATTATTATTAGAATTTAAATATTCACTTTACTAATTTAGGCTTTATCTTGTGTTTTAAAAATCATATTTTGACGATTTTACACACCTCATTAAGATAACTAAATTATCTTTAATTAAAAGATGGTTTAACAATTTTTATCTAACTGGATTTGTCCATTGAAGAGAAAAGAAAGTCACGATTTCACTAAATCTGCGCAGCGTGTTCAGAAATCATATCGAATACGATTCTCATAACAAGAACAAACATATATCATGTATATATCAGTATACATACAGATTATATGATCATCCCAATCATCATTAATGTAAAGTTTATGCATATACATCAATGTTATCATCAAAACAACACATCAACCATGATAATCGCAAACATGCTTGTATATACATCAAAACTTTAAACATATAACCGAATTAAAACGTTTTCGCAAGTAGCTCTGATACCATTGAAGGGTTTCGAGCACATAAATGCAACGGAAAACGTAAAAATAAATCAAAATTCGAAACCCATCCGCAGGATCCATGCGAAAACAAAAGATTTAATTCGGAGATTAAGAACAAATACCTTAAGAAGCTTTAACGGTTCATTAATGGAAGATTAATGGAGATCCAAAGCTTGTTCAATCACCACGTATCCCGCTCTCGCGATCTACGCTCTACGGTATCCACACGAACGCTTTTCTTGAAGGATTGATGTGTACTAGCACCCGAAAACTGCTTCTTTCTCTCTCTCTTTTCTTGCTTTCATAAGCGGCTAGGGTTTTAATATAAAAACGTTTTTCATAATTAAAATCAGCCCTATTTGAGAGTTTATATAGAGAGGAAAATAAGTTTTCTAATTATAATCCAATTATAATAAAATACTAATCCGAAATTCCAATTTATTATTTAATTAAGTCACACTTAATTAATTAATAACTAATTTCAGAATTAGTTTAAGTAATTCCATTTTCTATTTAAATAATTAATCAAGTCATACTTAATTAATATTATAAATAGAATAAATTACTTATTTAAATTTAAATTCATAATTTAAATTATTTCTCCTTCAAACGTTCTTTGTGTGTGACCATGTAGGTTATTATTACGTTGGTAACAATTTTAATAACTAATTAAAATTGTAAACAATGAGCGGCATCTAGTAATAAATCATTGCCACCCAAGTAATAATAATTGAATCGGTGATTCGATTAAGCCTTTCGTGAATAATGTTCCATGTAATATAATCCCTTTAACCTTAATATTATAGATTAAACTCGAGGCATGTAATGTGTCATCCTCTTCATAATTTAATCTTAGTTTTCTTGATCGATGAGTAGACTAATAAATCAAATCAACATTTGAGCACGGCCGTGCATTTCTTAGTCTCACTCAAACAAGAGGCCAATAATATCGCTCCTAAAATTAGTAGGGTTAAATCCCATCTAGATCATTCATATTTCTCATACGATTCATAATATACCCAATGTCCACTTTTATCATCACCCGGTCAAAGGTAACTTTTAATGTAATCAAAGTATATTAATTCTCGTATAAAAATATAATGATTTCAGGTCTAAGGATCATTCACTACTAGAAAAACTCTAATAGACATCGGTTTTTGGCCGATGTCTTTCACTTTTTCGACCGATGTCTTTGTCGGTGATGTTAAAAGTCCCCCCTTTAGACATCGGTTTTTCACCGATGTCTAAACTATGTTTTTACATCGGTTTTTTTCTAAATAACTGTTGTTCGAACAGACATTTGACATCAATTTTTTTAAATATATGTTTTGTGAACCTACATTGGACATCAATTTCTTGTAAATAACTGTTGTATGAACATACATTAGACATCAATTTATTTTGACAAACTAGTGTTCTTTTCTCTTTTTTACATCACTTTTTTTCGAATTAACTGTTGTATTTCGTTATGACAAATATCTTATTTCTTTTATTAAACTATTGTTTTGTCCTACATTATTACACCAGAATCAAGCCAAAATAAACAAACTGAATTCATCATTAACAAAAAAAAACTCAACATTTACATCATTCTTACATCAATGAGCAAAGCCAAAATGGCTACACTAATCTAGCATCAAGAACCAGAGCAGGACCTTCATCACACATGGAAAGATTATGGAGGGCTGTTACTGCATCAACCCTTCCTTGAAGACTTGCAGAACTTAGGATCTGCACTAGAAGAGGTGCAGCTCCAGAGGCTACTATTATCGGCTTATTGGGCAGAGCAGATGAAAGTGTCAGAATTGCAGCTGTTGCTAACTCTCTTAGATTGCCACTCTGGATATTCAAGAGCTCCACAAGAGGAGGGACATCACCAGCAGCAGCTATACTGACCTTGTTCCTGAATTTTAGATATTTAGAAAGGATTATATAAGACTATAACACAAGTGTATGCAACCATAAATGTCAAATGTTGATCAAGTGTTCCAGTACAAGCAGTTGCTTGATAGATAAGAATAATTTTGTGATGAACAAAGTATAGTCAGAAAACAAAGTATCACTTTATTCTTAGGGAGAATTAAACAGCCTTAAACCCAATTCCTTGCCCAACAGTCAAGCATGTCAAAATGCTGGCAGTGTGCAGATGTTTGCAATAGCTGTTGAGCAAGCAAGCTTTTTTGTAAACAGAAATGACGCAGATCGCGTATGCGAAGACAAATATTTTTCAGATTCATAGGATGAACAACTTCATATAACATATACAGTATAACCTAGGAGCTAGGAAAATGAACCTGTAATGTTGTACTAAAATCACAACATCATTGCTAACTCGGGTGACATATAATATGATAAGGTAAGTACATAAATTGCTTATTCTTTCATTTTTAACCATCTTAATTTGTGTCATCATTCGTGTTCGTACGGTGTTTTGGTTCGGGTTCATACAGTCTCTTGACAACATTCACGCAGACTAAAATCTGTTCAAGTAAACAACCAGCTATATTTACACACCCATCGTATTGCACGGTAGGTGGACTACTCGACCATGTTCTGCAAAGCTAGGAAACACTTATGTCACTTCGCTCAGTATCAAAGAAGGATCGTATATGACATATTATGGATACAAGAAACACCAAACACCCTCTACATTATACAGAATCTAAAAGTAGATAATAATTAGTAGATGAGACTACATGACTTTCAGATCACAATTAACTAACTTCCCAGATCAGGTTTTTTTTACTCCAAAGTCTATATGAGCTAAGATAACAAACAACAGATATGTGATCAAGACATAACAATATTAGTTCAGTGAAACATATAAAGCAAAGTACGCCAAGGACAGAAAGAAGCAAGAACATCTGAACTCATTAGAACCAGTCAATCTAAATTCGTAGAATTGTAATCAAGTGGACACCTCTCTTCTCTTTGTAACAAGTGGCAAAGACTTGAGAGTTTAAGCCTCAACATCAAATAAGAACATATTTTTACTCCATAACATATTTATATATGTTGTTGCCACACTATTTATAAAATAAGAACATATTTTAATATACAACTAATAAATGTCCAAAGAGCATTTCTTAAGCAGGTCGTTTTGTGTACTATCGTGTGTTTGTCGACGCAAGTACGTACAATGATACATTAGTTGGCTTATTGGCCATTTGTTTTGTCAAACTAGAGAGACTCGTACACTAGTTCTGTATTAATGGAATGTAATAAGGTACGACTTCTTTTCATTACCAAGTTAACCATTGGAAACACAAAAAAATCTAGATTGTTAACAAGTAGAAACCAATTATTCACGTCTTGACAATATGGTTGAAGTACTGTACCAAGGCTCTTGTTTCAAGTGAGTAGATTAAGGAATACTGGGTTCTGAAAATGAATCCAGGAGCAATCCGAGCTCTGTTTTTGCATCTCCCGCCTTGAATCCAGAATTATTTTTTCATTTAATTCATACTCCTTAGTAAACCTGGAAATGTTTTATAGAAAAAATCATTATTCTGAACAACACAAGTATATATTATAGAAATACAGGAAAGTGACCCGCTAATTATACATTCTAACAAGTTGAGAAAATAATAAAAACTACTTGTATAAATTAAGTAAGAGGGGGCAGGTTCCTTCCTATAGAGCAATCTACATCTTGTTTTATATCTCAAAAAGAACAAACCAAATAAATAATACTCCTGTATAAAAGAAGAGATCAAAAAATCAATAACGGAAAATTGAAATAATTGAATACTCCTAACCGATTCTTACCCAAACAAATTATCCTTGTAACAAATGCTCCTGTATCAAAAATTAGGAAAAGGAATTAAAAAGTTAGGGTTTCAAGTTAAAAAAACCCAATTTAAAATTAAATCTAATTAATTCGATTTTCCAAACAAATGCAAGCCTACCCACTTACCAATTCGAGCTTTGAATAGATCGATTTGAGCGGTTAGTTGAACAAATCGATTTGGTTCCGAACAGATCGACTGGTGAGATTTGGAGTTTTGAGATTTTTGTGTTACGAGTGATGAGATTTGTGAGATTCAACCTATGATATAACATTTAAGTTATGAGATTTTGTTTGTAATTAGGGTTATTGACGTTGGGTGTGTGAGATTGAGAGAGAGAGATGAGATTGAGAGAGAGGGAGAGAGTTATGTTTTTTTGTATTTAATTTGCTTTGATTTTGATTTGTTTTGTTTTTGTCTGAAAGAGGGGGCTAAAACGGGGGAAGCAAAGATTGGCTGGGGGGAAATATTTGGTACTAAGGGGGAAAATAAATTGGTTTAAGGGGGAAAACAAATTGGGATCGCGCCTCTTTTTTTTAACGGTAATTAACACATCAGTTACGTTAGCAAGTGATGTATGAACAACACAAAGACATCGGTTTTAAAAAGAGCGATGTTATTGAAGTTTTTAACATCAGTGGCATTAGCGGCCGATGTTAAATCAGTGATGTCTATTACAATTTTTCTAGTAGTGATTACACCATTATCACGGTGAGAATTACTTATGACACTATTAACATGTGTAATCTCACGGCGGGTCAATCCAGTGTCATGTACTCTTACATGCACCTATGTTTTGACTTTAGTATCACCATATCTATGACCAATGAGATGTGGTCATCAGTCAATAAACATACTAGTCTCTGTGCATTATTATTGTCCTTAAATAATAACACTCGACTAGGGATATTTAGGAATAAAGATACTATTCATATAATCTCATTTTTAAGTCACATACTTAAAGATATCGAATACGTATCATAATTCCAAGGACATTTATTATGCTAACATTATAACGCAGTAAATAAAAACATAATAACAATAATAACAATAATCAATAAAACATAATTTATAATAATAAAATGTTTTCTTTAAAACATAAAGTATTGTCTCTAGAGCACTAATACTAACAGTATCTTACTAACTGCTTTTACTTTTAATGTTTCGGTTTTATTTACAGTGTATAAAAAAATTTAAAATACATTATTACTTAAAAATTATTAAACAGAATAAAAATTATGTTATGATTATATAAAAATTTATTCTCATATTATTATATTCTTTATCGATTGACAGTTTAAATAAGCATGACAATTTAAATTCCAATCTTTCGGTTTTCCACAGAAGCGACAATCGTCTTCTTTAATTAGCAACACCTCCTTTAGACGACAAAATCTTTTTGGGATTGGAGTTTAATATGGCTATAGAATTAGATCAAATCTTCTTCTTTCCATTCCATTTTCCTTTCCCAAAACATTCCTACATTCACCATCATTATGGGAGTAGTCCATGCATTTATCATGTTGCTTACAGCAGTTCTCAACGTGCTTCACAACTTAATGGGTGCTATGTCTATCTCATTTATTTCGTTGTTCACTAACTAATTGAGAATAGTTATTGTTCAAAGATTTGTATGATCAAATCATTCTGAGTCTCTAGACCAATCTTGAAACCCAAAAATAATAATCAAGGTACTCATTATACCCTATCATCTTTAGAACATCTGGACCAACCGAATCTCAATTTCCCTACTTGTAGGTGTATGGTGTCTTGCTATTGTCAAATCCCTTTTGACGAGCCTTTTCCTCAAACATCTTTTAAGGTGCTCAAATATCTCGTAAGCATCCATATGCTCATATTGTTTCTGAAACTCAACACTCATAGTTGCAAGCATGAGACATGAAGCATCATCAGTCGAATCATCAATTTGCTTCCAATAAGCATTATGTTCGGCACATGTTACATTCTCTGCTAAAAGGTAAGGGAAGAATTTGACTAACATCGTGGTGCCTGAGGACGATCCTCAAGCTCTTATATCAGTCGAGGAAATTTGTTCATGTCAGCATGTCCTTCTCAAGGACTGATCGCATAAAGAAGTTGTTTGTGTTATTTGTCATTTGATAGCTACAATATTAAAGTGCGTAAAATTAATCTAGGTTGCAAATTTATTAATTATTATGTTTAAGTGATTATGGTATATCATTATATACCTCCCACTATTTTTATCAAATAAATAGCCCTAACTATTAATTCGGAAGGCATTACTCTAAATCCTTCTAGTGAGCCAAGATCCATATTTCGTCATGAAGGTCAGCTTTGGCTTTACTCCCAAAACATGATTTATTTAGGTAGACAACTCTTGTCAATTATATCATATATAACTCTTGGAAAGTTTGGTAGAACATCATTTGTTCCCATTTATCCAATAAATCATACCAAACTCCATGCCTCTAAGTTCACAATCCTATTGTGGTAACTTAGTTAAGTCTAACCCAATGGTCTAACAGTTAAGTATCACATTTACTTCATCGCGTCTTACCACGATAGATTGGAGTGCCTCACTTTGGCGAACCCACTCTTTCTCGATCTAGGCCTTGACGAGTGTTGCCCATTGGAAGACATCTAATCGACTTAATATTTTAACTTTAGGGATTTTATTCTTAAAACGACCATGATCCCATCATCAAAAGATTCCCAATTTTTCCTTGAACTAAGTACTTCAATTCAAAATTCATCAATGGTTTGATTTCCAGTCCAACGGAGGAGTCACACTGGTCTCACTTAAAACCCGCCTTCCTTACAAGCGCTGCTTGTATTTTTGTCAAAATCACCCCATATCAAAAAAATTGAAATTCATACTTATTTCCGTGTTTCATAAACACAGGAATCTCATGTTCATTTTTGTTCAATTTTAAAATCTTGAATCGTTACAGATTTTATCTTGTTTAGCAAACATGGCATGGGTGACGTATCTAATACATACATGTTTAATCTAATTAAAGCATGCATCATTATCTACGCATACATATCTACATCACATGCATCATTATCTCCTTATATATAATAAGCGTAAGGGAGATCTTATCCAAAACTTTGGTCGGTCACTTTACTACCAAAAGTATATGATCTGTTGGATTATAAAACTATAAATATTCAAATAGATGACGACCGTTAGATATAATATTAAAAATTGTATTTGATTAATAATAGGATAGTATTTAAATACTAAAAGGTGTATTTTGATAATTTAAACCAATTATAGGTTTTATGATTTTGAACTCTGATTTTTATAGGAATTATCGATACTCTTTATTATTAATTACGTTTTCAGTAATTATTTTATTTTATTTATAAATATATTCGTGTTTATCGATTTATTTTATTATTACCGTTATTTATAATTTTATTTTATTTCAGTAATTATTTAAATGTATTCTATGCGTGATAAATTTAATTATTTTATTATAAAATAAAATAATTTTATAGCCCGTGCATCGCACGGGCTATAAGCTATAAGTTAGATTGTAGTACACACGAATTTTTACTAAAAATTCGTAATTATCTTTTCTCTTTAGTTTATTGATAGTTCCGGTTAGATAAAAATTATTAAACCATCATTAAATTAAAGATAATTTTGTTAGCTTCGCATGGGCTGTAAAATCGTTAAAATCTGTTGTCTAAAACTCAAGATAGAGCCCAAACAGTAAAGTGATTATCTAAATTTTAATAAATATTTTTTTTATTGTAGCACCAATTTAATTTTTTTCCTAATTCTTTTAAATTTATAAATTCTATTTTTATTTCAATAAAATATTAAAATCAATTTAAGAAAAAATTAAAATCGATTTGGTCCGTGTACGATCACTATACGACCAAATTAATAATTACAGTTAGATCTTAAATAGATCGATGAGAATTGTTATATCTAATATTAAAAAGTGTATATGATTAATAATATAATTATATTTAAATACTAAAAAGTGTATTTTGATAATTTAAAAGTTTTCTATGTAAAAATTCTTAAATATCTTTTATTTTGAATTTATGTATAGTTCCAATTAGATAATAATTGTTAAACCAAATATTAAGATAATTCATATTGATTACAATATTAAAAATTATCAATATAATGCTGATGTATATCATACTAACAATGATACACGTGAACAGAGACTTACGAGAACTCCTATACATAAATAAATTTAAACACTTTTTTTCTGAAGGAACATACCAATTTGATTAATCTAAATTATAATTATATTATTTTACATATAACAAACATAAAAGGATAATATCAAAATATTATTAAAATATTGAGGGTTTCATATTCATAAACGATAATTTTGAATATAATACTTATATTAAAATGTGTATTTGATTAAAGGTAGGATTATATTTAAATACTAAGAAGTGTATTTTGACAATTTAAACAAATTATAAATTGGTTTTCTATATTGAATTGAATTTTTTATGTAAAAATTTGTAACCATCTTTTCTTTTCGGTTTATGGGTAGGTCAACAGGTCAAGTTAGATAATAATTATTAAATTATCATTAAATTAAAGATAATTCCGTTAGTTTCGCATGGGTTGTAAAATCGTCAAAATTCAATTTCTAAAACTCAGGATAGAACCCAAATAGTAAAGTGAGTATCTAAATTTTAATAAATATTTTTTTTTATTTTTGTAGCACCAATTTATTTATTTTCTCACTAATTGTTTTAAATATAGAAATTTTATGTTTCTTTCAATAAAGTATTAAAATTAATTAAGAACAAATTCAAATCGATAAAGAATATAATGATATGAGAATAAAATTTTATATAATCATAACATAATTTTTATTCTATTTAATAATTTTTATGTAATAATGTATTTTAAAATTTTATATACACTGTAAATAAAAGCGAAACATTAAAAGTAAAAGCAGTTAGTAAGATACTTATTTCAGTATATACTTGATATCCTTATTATATTAAATCCTTATATATAATAAGCATAATAGGGATCTTATCCAAAATTTTGATAGTACGGTCTTGGACAACCAAAGTAATAAGGACCAATAGATCTTAACTAGATAAATGAAAATCGTTAGATCAAATATTAAAAAAGTGTATTTTATTAATAATAAGATTATATTTAAATTCTAAAAAGTGTATTTTGATAATTTAAACCAAATATACGAAATATAAATAAGTTTTCTATATTGAATAGAATTCTCCATGTAAAAAATTCGTGACTTTCTTTTCTCTTTCATGGTCAATTCCAATTAGATAAAAATTGTTAAGCCATCTTTTAATTAAATATAATTTAGTTATCTTCACGTGGGGTGTAAAATCGTCAAAATCTAATTTTTAAAACACAAGATAAAGTCCAAATTAGTAAAGTGTGTATTTAAATTCTAATAATAATTATTACGTCATCATTATTTTAATGTCAATTTAATTACTTTTTTCTAACTATTTTAAATTTAGAAATCGATGTTCAAAAATTCAAATCAATCTAAGAAAAATTCAAATCAACAAAGAATATAATAATACGAGGATAAAATTTTATTAAATTGTGCATATTTTTTATCTTATTTTATTAAAATTTATATCATAACTAATTGAATATTATTTATTATTAAATAATAAATTATACGCAAATGGTGATTTTGTTTTATAAGAATTCATAGAGATCTAATTTCATTGTTAGCAGGACTATATTTATATTTAAAAAAACCGTATTTTGAAATTTTAGACTCAGCTACAGAAGAGGCCTAACTTTTTTAACCTATATACATTGTAAATTATTAAATTCGAAACTTTAAAAGTTTGTTAATCAATTAGTATAGTACTTTTTTGAAAAATCATACTTTATAAAAAATATTATCAAATAACCCATGTCTACAAGAAAAAAAAAATGAAAAAATTCTTATTTTTCAAAAAAAACCTGTAAATTTTAATATTTTGTTGGTAGATTCAAACCTTAGATCATTCTACGTGATAATTTTACTGTTATATCTAACGTTTCTTAACAATTTAATTTGAAAGATCCAACGATTATGAATTGAGTGATCAAGCGACCAGACTTATAAGAAAGCTTTCATTATTTAGTCTTTAATATAATAACATAGATTTTTACGGGATATACTATAAAAAAATGAATTTTATACAGAATTTTGATCGTCACGGTGTACTACTTTAAAAGAAGAACTATTACAAAAAAAATTATATTTTAATTGATAATTTATTTTCTCAAAAGTTCAAAGTTCCCGCATCATTAACATATTACAAAAAAGAGTATATAATATTTTAGCAATAAATATTTAGAAAAAATAAATATTAAAAAAATTAATGATGTTATCCTGGTAGTTTGGTCCTAAATACCGCCAAAACATTCTCAACCGTTAGATCCAATACTTTTAAAAATAGACGATCAAGATTATATCATATAAAAAGAAGTTATTATCTAAAAATGATATAAGTTAAAAGATATTATATTAGGATTGGATTTTCCAAAAAGTTAAAACATAAAAATGGTTGTAATTAAATAAGGAAACCCATTTAATATCAAAATAATAAAAATCGTTTAATCTTAAATAAATAGGTGAAAACCGTTAGATTTAACATTAAAAATTGTATTTGGTTAATAAAGGGTATTCTAATAATCTAAACTACATATAAGTAGATTTCCTAAATCGAATAGAATTCTCAATATTAAATTTCGTCACTTTATTCTCTTTTTAGTTTTAGAATAGTTTTTAATTGAAAAAGAACTATTAAACCACAACTAAATTAAAGATTATTTTGTGAATTTCATGTGGACCGTAAAATTCGCCAAATCTAACTTTTATAACTCAATATAAACAAATATTAAATTGAGTGTGTAAAATATAATAAATATCAAATTTTTAACTATAATTTGTTTTGGCTAAATCTTTTTTAACAATAATTTAATCATGTAAACTAATAACTTTTAAATATTAAAATATTCATAAATAAATATAATTATAAAAATTAAAAAAACAATCGTGTGTTCCATGGGTAATTAAAATATAATTATAAACAAAATAATTATAAATAAAATTTAAGTAACCGTGCATCGCACGGGCTATAAGCTAGTATATGTAAAGTGCGTAAAGTAAACGTGTTTGGTTATGACCCAACCTAAGTGATCTTTCCAAGCTAATGGAAAAATCAAGGTCAATCTATGGTGGTATCAAAATACAATACAATGTTACAAGTCTTCAAACTTTAACTTGCCTCCTTGCTTGCCTCCTTGTAATGGTTCTTTGGTTCTCCATATTGGATATCTTCATATATATTACATAAATAAAACAACCTATCCTACTGAACTTACAAGTAGAACTCGAGTTACATTCGAGATTTAAACATTACAAGGAATAACGACATGCAAGTCATATTTAGAAACCAAACCATAAAAACAAAACCATTATCCTATGGGTCTTTAGGCCATAACCAATCACCATGCTCATATAACAATTAAGAACATCTCATATTGCATTAACATATCATACAATATCATATTTCTCATGATCCAATCATACAAATCAAATAAAGTGTAAATTCAGAAAATCAAAATCAGAATTCTGAAAACATTAAATCGCTGTTTACAGACAGTAAACGACGTCAAACGCCTTACAGACGAACGAGTGACTAAGTCAGTTTTGTTCATACGCCCGTTTCCCTTTCTGAAAAGGTATTTTCGGCGAAAATAGGATACAGTATGCAAATTTCACTAAATCTGCGCAGCGTGTTCAGAAATCATATCGAATACGATTCTCATAACAAGAACAAACATATATCATGTATATATCAGTATACATACAGATTATATGATCATCCCAATCATCATTAATGTAAAGTTTATGCATATACATCAATGTTATCATCAAAACAACACATCAACCATGATAATCGCAAACATGCTTGTATATACATCAAAACTTTAAACATATAACCGAATTAAAACGTTTTCTCAAGTAGCTCTGATACCATTGAAGGGTTTCGAGCACATAAACGCAACGGAAAACATAAAAATAAATCAAAATTCGAAACCCATCCGCAGGATCCATGCGAAAACAAAAGATTTAATTCGGAGATTAAGAACAAATACCTTAAGAAGCTTTAACGGTTCATTAATGGAAGATTAATGGAGATCCAAAGCTTGTTCAATCACCACGTATCCCGCTCTCGCGATCTACGCTCTACGGTATCCACACGAACGCTTTTCTTGAAGGATTGATGTGTACTAGCACCCGAAAACTGCTTCTTTCTCTCTCTCTTTTCTTGTTCTCATAAGCGGCTAGGGTTTTATTATAAAAACGTTTTTCATAATTAAAATCAGCCATATTTGAGAGTTTATATAGAGAGGAAAATAAGTTTTCTAATTATAATCCAATTATAATAAAATACTAATCCGAAATTCCAATTTATTATTTAATTAAGTCGCGCTTAATTAATTAATAACTAATTTCAGAATTAGTTTAAATAATTCCATTTTCTATTTAAATAATTAATCAAGTCATACTTAGTTAATATTATAAATAGAATAAATTACTTATTTAAATTTAAATTCATAATTTAAATTATTTCTCCTTCAAACGTTCTTTGTGTGTGACCCTGTAAGTTATTATTACGTTGGTAACAATTTTAATAACTAATTAAAATTGTAAACAATGAGCAGCATCTAGTAATACATCATTGTCACCCAAGTAATAATAATTAAATCGGTGATTCGATTAAGCCTTTCGTGAATAATGTTCCATGTAATATAATATCTTTAACCTTAATATTATAGATTAAACTCGAGGCATGTAATGTGTCATCCTCTTCATAATTTAATCTTAGTTTTCTTGATCGATGAGTAGACTAATAAATCAAATCAACATTTGAGCACGGCCGTGCATTTTTTAGTCTCACTCAAACAAGAGGTCAATAATATCGCTCCTAAAATTAGGAGGGTTAAATCTCATCTAGATCATTGATATTTCTCATACAATTCATAATATACCCAATGTCCACTTTTATCATCACCCAGTCAAAGGTAACTTTTAATGTAATCAAAGTATATTAGTTCTCGTATAAAAATATAATGATTTCAGGTCTAAGGATCATTACACCATTATCACAGTGAGAATTACTTATGACACTATTAACATGTGTAATCTCACGGCGGGTCAATCCAGTGTCATGTACTCTTACATGCACCTATGTTTTGACTTTAGTATCACCATACCTATGACCAATTAGATGTGGTCATCAGTCAATAAACATACTAGTCTCTGTGCATTATTATTGTCCTTAAATAATAACACTCGACTAGGGATATTTAGGAATAAAGATACTATTCATATAATCTCATTTTTAAGTCACATACTTAAAGATATCGAATACGTATTATAATTCCAAGGACATTTATTATGCTAACATTTATAACGCAGTAAATAAAAACATAATAACAATAATAACAATAATCAATAAAACATAATTTATAATAATAAAATGTTTTCTTTAAAACATAAAGTATTGTCTCTAGAGCACCAATACTAACAATATCTTACTAAGTACTTTTACTTTTAATGTTTTGGTTTTATTTACAGTGTATAAAAAAATTTAAAATACATTATTACTTAAAAATTATTAAACAGAATAAAAATTATGTTATGATTATATAAAAATTTATTCTCATATTATTATATTCTTTATCGATTTGAATTTGTTCTTAATTAATTTTGATACGTTATTGAAAGAAACATAAAATTTCTATATTTAAAAGAATTAGTGGAAAAATAAATAAATTTGTGCTACAATAATAAAAAAAAATATTTGTTAAAATTTAGATACTCACTTTACTATTTGGGTTCTATCTGAGTTTTAGAAATTGAATTTTGACGATTTTACAACCCATGCGAAATTAACGAAATTATCTTTAATGTAATGATGGTTTAATAATTATTATCTAACTTGACCAGTTGACCTACCCATAAAATAAACTGAAAATAAAAGATTATTAAGAAGTTTTAAATAAAGAATTCAATTCAATATAGAAAATCAATTTATAATTGGTTTAAATTATCAAAGCACACTAATTCTACCTTTAATCAAATACACATTTTTAATATAAATATTATATTCAAAATTATCGTTTATGAATATGAAACCCTCAATATTTTAATAATATTTTGATATTATCCTTTTATGTTTGTTATAGGTAAAATAATATAATTATAATTTGGATTAATCAAATTGTTATATTCCTTGAGAAAAAAAAAGTGTTTAAATTTATTCATGTACATGAGTTCTCCTAAGTCTCGGTCCACGTGTATCATAAATACATAAATTCAAGAGAAAATATATTTAAGAATTTTTACATAAATTTTTTTTAAATTATCAAAATACACTTTTTAGCATTTAAATATAATTCTATTATTAATCAGATGCACTTTTTAATATTAGATCTAACAATTCTCATCGATCTATTTAAGATCTAACTATAATTATTAATTTGGTCGTATAGTGATCGTACACGTACCAGATCGATTTTAATTTTTTCTTAAATTGATTTTAATATTTTATTGAAATAAACATAGAATTTATAAATTTAAAAGAATTAGGGAAAAAAATTAAATTGGTGCTACAATAATAAAAAAATATTTATTAAAATTTAGATAATAACTTTATTGTTTGGGCTCTATCTTGAGTTTTAGACAACAAATTTTAACGATTTTACAGCCCACGCGAAGCTTACAAAATTATCTTTAATTTAATCATGGTTTAATAATTATTATCTAACTTGAACTATCCATAAACTAAATAGAAAAGATAATTACGAATTTTTACATAAAGATTTCTATTCAATATAGAAAACTCATTTATAATTGGTTTAAATTATCAAAATACACCTTTTAGTATTTAAATACTATCCTATTATTAATCAAATACAATTTTTAATATTATATCTGACGGTCCTCATCGATTTGAATATTTATATTTTTATAATCCAACGGATCGTATACTTTTGGTAGTACAGTGACCGACCAAACTTATTATATATAAGGAGTTAATGGTAGAACCTCTCAATAAAAATATTCCATACAAAAATAACTTCAATATATATATATATAAAGGAGGATACGAGGGAGATTATGTGGCGCCCCTAAGATCGTCTCAATCTATTTTTCTAATTTTCTAGAATTTTAGAATTTTAAATACTGATAAATAAAAAAATATCATTTAACATATTAGAAGTAGAATAGATGTTCGAATTTATTGAGGAGAAGAGTTTGAATTTATAGTGAAGACATATAATTAAAAGTCCTATTTGAAGTAGAATATGTAAAGTTATATAGGTGTTTTTTCAACGAAAGAGTATCTCATTAAAAAAGAGTATGATAATATAAAAATTAATATATAAGATAAGTATATATTTAATATATTAAATTTGAGATTTTGATATTAAAAAGGAAAGCCTGTTTTACGGGAGGACGGCTTATTATCGAGGGCCGAGTAATTTTCATAATTTATTTGATAGAGTTTTTTAAAAAAATTATTACTCCGCCGCGAAGCGCGACTTTTTCAACTAGTTCTTATAATAATAAAAAATACGATCCCAATAATAAATAATTAATTTAAAAATTATCTCTATATATTTTTCGGGTCTCAAAGAATTACTATATATACAGAGGTTCCACTGTACTTTGTCACTCCCGCGATAAACTGATCACTAGATGCTAAAAATATGAAATACATGGAATCAATGAAACCACATACCGTGATACTGTACTTTCAATGTTTTTTATTTATATATATCGTCACACCCACATACATCTATCTAAAACCTAGTTTTCACATCATCATCCATACACACAAATCTCAATACCCATTTGAAATCTTGATAAGAAGCATGGATTTTGGAGGTGCCCGAAAGAGAGGAAGGCCCGAAGCTACTGCCTTTGATGGGAATGGTGGTTTCAAGAAGTCCAAACAAGGTTTCACCTCCCCGGCCCGCTTTTTCTTTTTTGTTTATTAGTTTGAATTTTTGTATGTGTTTTTGTTGTTTGTGTGTAATTGATTACTGTTTTGTTCAAGTGTTCTGTTTGTGTGTGTAATTGATTATGTATGTGATTTTTTAGATTGGTTTTTGTTTTCGGAAAATTTAATCATTTTGTCGAGTCGGTGGTTGGTTTGATTGTAGTTTATTTGTTTGTTGTACTTGGATTTCTGCACTTTATCTTTAATCTTGACCAGGGGTCATGTTAGGGTAAATTATTTACTGGTGTAAAGATTTGTTAATTAAGTGATCTATTGGAGTCAATTATATAGTTAAATTCTTGAAGTGTTTTTCGCAGCTCTAGCTAGTCATTTTCGAAAATAATCACAAATTTATTATTATTGACATGAATATAATGAAAGGGGGAGGGGGAACATTCCTTCATGTTTTACTATGTTTGATTAATAGTACAATGTAGCTCTGATCAGCTGGGGTCTAGCTAACTAATATTGAATGGTATTTGAACTTTATATTTTCTGTTAGAATCAGGAAATTAATTCATTGATTTATTAGGAAAGAATTACCATCCATTCGTTCTTCGTTAACTGCATTATAATATTTGTCTTGGTCAGACATATTTAAATTTTCGCGGAAGTCTGTCCAGTAGAATTGTATATCCAAAAATTTCCTTTAATTGGTGTTTTTTCTTGCAGTTTGTTGCATGATACAAGTGAACATAAGTTCAATAAATAAGCAAAATTTTAAAATCTGAATTTTCAACTCATTAAAGAAGTTTAATGACATATGCTACAGTATGACCTAACAAAGATATTGACAGATTATTTGACCATTATTATCCAGTACTGTTGTCATGTATAGAACCTACCATAGTGTTAGTGTTTCCTTCAGTGAGTTTTACAAGAAGTCAACATTAACAGTAGCATTTGTCGCTACAACATGCTTTTGATGTCAAAGGATAAGAAAAATTATTTGAATTTTGAATAGATAGGCTGGTGATAATGAGAATGGCTTATCAGGTTAAGAGAAATTTCACCTATAGAGCAATACTATGATTTGTGCGGCTTGCACTCTTTCTAGTGTACCTATCATTCCAAACCTCCACACCACTAGTACCTGTGGACATAGACTAGTGTCAATCTGTATTTTCTTTAAAAATTCGAAAGACAATTAGTTAATTGTAAATTATATTAATCTTGTACAATTCCTGATGCCTATATATTTACGCATCTTTAGCACGATTCTTCTCATTCATCAGCTCTATATCTAACACCCTTATCCCCAAGTATTCTTCAATTTAGTTTTATTTCCCTGTACTCTGCAAGTTCTTGTTGTCGGTATATGTACGTACTATTTACATTTATATATTTCATCTGGGGTAAGATTGCGCTGACATGTTTTCGGTTTTAATTACATATAGTTCTGAATGTGTTTCAATCAAATTTTAAGAAGAATCTCAATAACCTTGGGTTTTCTTTTTTCTTTGCTTCATGAACTTAATTAGCAGTGCTAGTAATATTTATTATCTTATTCGGATCATTATATGTGGTTGCTGATTTATTTAAATTGTGCACCAAAAATATTTGTGTGCCATTATTCTTATTTCTCTCTATATGTATATATCCTAATTACTGTTTACTTACTCTGATCTCTATATGCTCACATTCATTTTAATTTACAGAGAAAACCTTGAACAAGTGAAATGGGCTCGGGTAGCATCATCAAGGAGATCCCCTTAAATGTAAGGAAATGATATTGTTTTTATGAATACCTTATAAATTAATGCATACACAGATGTTGCATGTTACACATTATTAAGTATTACCGGGAAGTTAATATAACTGAGTTTAAGTAGTTAGGTTCTTAAGTAGATGTAATTAAAAGATTTTTTGAACTTGAAGGCATGCACAGCAATCATCATGTTCTAAACTTTTTCTTTAGTTGTCCTATACTTGGCTTATCTAATAACGAAAAAAGTTCATCTATTTACCAAGAAATTTTGTCCATCCCCACTTTCTTTTTGTGAGCAAATATTCCTTCAGACGTTTACAATGTATGTTTTATTGCATGATGTTCCTATATTCCTTGTGCAAAAATAAAAAAATAAAAATAAGAGCGAGAGAGGGTATATTCATCATTATTGTATTGTGATTAGTTTAAATGTAACTAAATGTACAGGAAAGGGAGGGAAGAACTAAGTGCGTAGGGGCTACTAGTGAGAACTGCAACATTAATAATGAAGCCAATGCTATACATGCCCAAAGCATTGAAGTCGACAGAATGAGCGTAGGTGGCTGGGGAGCAGCATTTCTCCTCCTAGGTACACACTCGACAAGAACTTACCATAGACATTAACAAAAGGATGTATTTAATATGATATCCACTGTTAGATTAATTAATTTTCATTCAGATTAATTGCCATATCTAGTCTAATTAATGTTGAATATTTGATATGCACGTCCATGGAACAGCTAATCAAGCTCTAGCAACACTAGCCTTTTTTGGGGTTGCTGTGAACTTGGTTTTATTCTTGACCAGGGTTCTCGGTCAAGATACTGCTTCTGCAGCAAATAACGTTAGCAAGTGGACTGGAACAGTTTATATGTGCTCATTGATCGGAGCCTTTCTTAGTGACTCATACTGGGGAAGATTTATGACATCTGCAATCTTTCAGCTGATATTAGTGCTGGTGATTTTTCTACTGTACTATTTTGTGTGGTCTATACCCTCTCTCTATTTATATATATTTAATTAAGGCTTATGGAATAAACATATGAATCCTGGCAACCTTCTTCCACTACATAGCTTGCTTTTTGAAACTTGAACTTCCTTTAATTATTAATTTTGTTATGTTAGGGTCTGGTGCTGTTATCACTCTCTTCTTGGCTTTTTCTGGTAAAACCTAGTGGTTGCGGTGATGGAGAAAAATCTTGTGTGCAGACCTCATCGGTTGGCATTCGATTATTTTACTTGGCAATTTACTTGGTGGCTTTTGGCTACGGTGGCCATCAGCCTAGTCTAGCTACCTTTGGAGCAGATCAATTTGATGAAAGAAACCCCAAGCAACAAAAGTCTAAAGCAGTTTTCTTCTGCTACTTCTACTTTGCACTAAATGTTGGGTCACTTTTCTCAAACACAATTCTTGTGTATTTCGAAGATATTGGCATGTGGACACTTGGGTTTGGGTTTTCCACAGCTTCTGCTGTTATAGCATTAATATCTTATTTGATGGGAATGAAGTGTTATAGATATATACAGCCGAGTGGAAACCCCTTGCCGCGTGTTGCTCAAGTATTTGTTGCTGCTGCTCGGAAAAGGAAACTTAAATTGTCTGATGGCACTGAGCTATACGAGGTTGATGGACCAGAGTCCGCAATCAAAGGAAGTAGAAAAATTCTTCACTGTGATGAGTTTAAGTGAGTTAAACTTACCCTCCCATAACATGTATAGTATTTTATCTAATTAATTTAATTTGAAAACAGGCTCTCAATATTGAAGAGTAAATTAACTTCGAGTTTAGGATCATAGCAGTGAACATGATATATCTAACCAATTTGGTAAATGTGTTGCTATCTATGTCCAGATATAATATAATCGTGTCTCATGCACTATTTGCAATTTCTTCACATGCTGTAAATGTAACTTTCCCACAGTTAATCTCCAAATGTAGTCATCACATTTTATACTTTTATCTTTTCTTTACCCTTTCACTCCTTCAGGTGTTTAGATAAAGCAGCAGTAATGGCAGCAGAAGAACAAAGCAGTCTGATTGTCGATCCATGGAGGCTATGCACTGTCACCCAAGTTGAAGAAGCCAAATGTGTAATCAGAATGTTGCCTATCTGGCTGTGCACTATAATATATTCAGTTGTATTTACACAAATGGCGTCTCTCTTTGTTGTACAAGGCGAGGTCATGAAATTAGAATTTGGAAATTTCCGCATCCCAGCGGCTAGTATATCAGCTTTTGACATCTGCAGTGTCCTTATCTGCACGGGAATTTACCGCCAGATTTTGGTTCCATTGGCAGGAAGGTTGAGCGGTAATCCTAAGGGATTAACAGAACTTCAAAGAATGGGAATTGGGTTGATAATCGGAATGCTTGCAATGATTGCAGCTGGAATTACAGAGCTAGAAAGGCTCAGAAGGGTTCCCCCTGGAAAAGACTCAAGTACACTAAGTGTATTTTGGCAAATTCCACAATATGTTCTTGTTGGTGCATCTGAGGTTTTTATGTACATAGGGCAACTGGAGTTCTTTAATGAACAAGCCCCGGACGGAATAAAGAGCTTTGGAAGCTCACTTTGCATGGCTTCAATTTCTCTAGGAAACTACGTTAGCAGTATGCTTGTAATAATGGTAATGGGGATCACTGCTAGAGGTGATAAGCCTGGTTGGATTCCGGAGGATCTTAATAATGGTCATCTTGACAGATTTTACTTCCTCATTGCGGGATTAACTGTGATTGATTTTGTGATCTTTGTGTATTGTGCTAAATGGTACAAAAGCACCAGCTGGGAAGGAAACCAGAATTTGTCAGACAAGGAGAAAGTAGAAGATGCAGTTGCATTGGTGTAATGATGAGAAGCTGCAGTTGCATTTATGTACTGAATAACAGCTGCAGCAGATGAGAATTGAAATAATTTAATTTGGTGCAACGGACAGGTCAATCCGGATGATCATTTTCAGTTTACTTCTGATTTCTCGCAAAGGACTTCTAGTAATTTATTTATGTATCAGCAAGATAATTTGCTATTTATTTCTACTGCTAGTACTACGAATGCTTGAGGTAACGCATCTTGTTAGTTTTAGAATGCTCTGTTAGCTTCCTTTATAATTGTTTTGATAAAGTGTAGAGATAGATAATTATATTATTTATAATTATAATTTATAATATCATAATTATAATTATTTTCTTAAACAGGCTCAGCAACCGGTATAATATATTAACAATAACATGATCATTGTTTGATAGTCTTTGCAGGAATTTATGTACATGTGTTGCTTCATGGAAAGTTTATGTTCATATATGATAATTTTGTATATCATCACAAGGATATATATGGATTTATGTACATAAATTTCTGCTAATTTTGTATATCATCACAAGGATATACATGGATTTATGTACATAAATTTCTGCTAACATAGACGACTTTCCATGAAGCAACCCGTACATAAATTCCTACATGGATTTAGGTGTAGGAAATTTTTCTTTGAGCAACATAATAAATAGGTGGAAAATGGGCTATAATCTTGCAAGTTAAAATTTGCAAGTTATAATCTTGTTCATTTTAGCCGTTGTAATGTGTTGTTTTGGTGTGTTTCTTTGCTATGAAGTAGTTAGATGACTTTAAAGGCGTGTTATCTCTTTTTATGGCCAGATTTGATTTTTGTATGAATAAATTATACAGATGTCTTGTAATGAAATCTTGTTTCCTCAAAAAATTTCAAGGCCTGCTGCAGTCCATTTCTGTTGGATTTGAGAGGGTTGGATTTGAGAGGGTTCTTCAATTAGTATTCCAAAGGCCCAAACCTACGTAGAAGGTTATTACTTATTTACTCAAAGACTTTAGAAAGTCTGGTGAGCTGTTTCTATATTTTTACAAATTTCGCTATGTCTATGAACAAGAATGCTTGTTGCCATGTATTTTTGTCTGGACTTGATGTCTTAGCAGTTATTCTTGTTACCTGACTTTCTTATTTTATCACATCATTTGTGAACAAGTCATCTATTTTCAATTGGCGTGCAGGGTGTCCATTTGGTGAGGGATGCCTCAAATGTAACCAAAATCAAACCCCAAATATATATAACCAAAAACCTAGTTTAATTATTTTTTCAGAAAAATATAAAAACATATTATATTTGGTTGTAGTGGTCGCAAACGTTAATCAATTTACTTGGGTTCTTGTACGTGGATTCAATGAAATAGATCTTAATAAATTCTTAAAACAAATTTAAGAAGGTATTTGGTTTATGGTAATCATAGTGTTTGGATAAGCAATTTAGTTGTGTGGATTGATCATAAACATATCGTTCAAACTATATAGTAGCCATAATATCTGCTCGATACAAATTAGGCGAGAAGCGAACTCAAAATTTGGGGAAGATCGATAGATAGCTCTACCACTTGAGCTAATCTCAACAAATAACATATCATTATATTTTATTTTGACAGATTTATATCGAACTTAAATAACTTTAGAAAAATATATTGAAAAATGCTAGGGAATAGAACAAAATTTTCCAAAAACATGTACAAAATGACTGACACGTGTCTGTCTTTAATTGATTGACATAATAACTAATGAAATGGACCCGCGTGCATTCATTTGAATCCCCCAATTAAAATTTCTCATTTTGTCAAGTCAATATTACCACATCATTTTTTACATTTTTTGGGAATTGTTTTTAGTTCCCTAACATTACTCAAACATAATTACCGGACATAATAAGAAACATGAAACATATGAACATTGCAGATGGACTTAAGAACAATGAAAGGAAAAAGGATAGATCTGATAAAATGATAATTATCCGGTCTGCCTCACCTCACTATCACCTCACTAAGGTAAAGACAATATATAAAGAGTACAAACAGACAAAGAACGATAACAACCTTGCCACGTGGAACATGGAGGTGCAGGTGAATAACAGAAAGATGCTACTAAATATTAGATAATCATTATAGGAAATATCTAGTGTGTGATAATCCAAGATAAGAGTAAAATTCCACACTGATGAAATGCTGATGTGTCAGCTCTTAATACTTCTGGATGAGGGACGAAAATAGAAAGAAAAGGAAATTGCTATATCTATTACATTGCGATAAGGATCATTTAGTATGTGTGCTAACTAATTTGTACTTTAAGTTACAATTGATACACATGAGTGGGTATCCTACTTGTTAGCATTAGACTTTTGTACTATGTAGTTGGTATGTAATTGGTTGATGAATAATGTTGGTAGCTAGTAGTTAGTAGCTTCTTGTTAGTATTTAGAATACTAAGTGTTGAAATATAGCATAAGATCCATTTGGGGCCTTCCTCTAACACCTTAAATATAGCATAAGATCCATTTAGGGCCTTCCTCTAACACCTTAAGGTTTTAGATGAACTGGTTACTCAACATGGTATCAGAGCTCTGGTCGGCGGGGGTCACGAGTTCGATTCCTTGCCACCCCCAATATTCTCACAATTTATGAGGGACACAAAGGTAAATTAATGCCCTAAAGATAATTGCTACTGGACTACTTGTAAAAGGCAAGCTTGATAATATTTATACAACTGATATTGTGTATCTTGTTGAGCTTCTTTCTTCTACGGCTGGGAATCTATTAGGGTAGAGAGTTGTTTTGAAGTTTATCTCCCAATATCGTTACTCGGGGTAGTCAATTATCTGTGTTTACTTTATTCACCCAAGTTATCTTCCACTGTTAGTATTTTATTAAATTTCTCTTTATCTTACTGTTCTTCTGCATTTACATTCATTAAAACACCAAAAACTGTTAAAAACCCAACTCAGGAACCTGACAAATCAACCACTGTTTCGTACTTGTTGTGCAAGTCAAACCAAGTCGAGTGAGGTTAACTCAAAAATCACAATGGTATTCCCAAAATTATAGATAATCTCTGCTTAGGTGATCATGATCTGTTTTGTTCAGCTTGGAGATCTGTAGTAATAGTGTGAAGATCTGTTGGTTACTTTTAAGTTTCTACTATTTCATATGCGCATTATCCGGAAAATTACAGATAGTAGTAATTCATGAGAAGTTATCTGTTGTGGCATGGTCGAGTAGTTATCCGTTATACATTGCTATTTTTGGTATTGGAGGAAAAGTTTTAGAGATTAGATGATCAAATTGAGTTGTTAGTGAAAGGTGTTATAGCCAAAATTTGATATCGGGCTTTTAGGGTGAATTCGGGTCAAGTAATAATTAATTGGGGGTATCCAAGATGCAATTAGGGATTGAATTGGTACAAGGGAAGCTCAGAGCTCGTCATTATAGGGAAGAGGGTCCATCCTCTTTGGTCATCCAACCCCTGAGGACACGTCCTATTGGCGTGGACTAACAAATTGACATGAATGGATGACGTGACAAAGAATAATAGTTACATTGATATGAGATTGGCATAAGGAAGACTTAGGGCTTGCCCTCATAAAGGTAAGGGTGTGCCCTCTAGGCCGTCCACCCCTTGAAGGCGCGTCCTCTTGGTTTAAAGTAGCTACTTGGTGGTGAAGGATGGCTCCATTGGCTTGATAATGGTAAGATATTGAAGACTTCTCCTTTAGGATGTCTCCTAAGGGAGGGATGTCCGTGATTGAAGGCCTCCAGGGGTTTGCCTGATGACGATGTCCTTAATTGAAGGCCTCCAGGGGTTTGCCTGATGATTGAAGAATTCTCTCCTAGGATGTACCATAGGAGAGGGATGTCCGTTGTTGAAGGCCTCCAGGAGACAGCTGGTAGTGTTAGTGTCGGCTCCTAAGTTGGGTCGATGTCGTATCCGTGAAGTCCCTATACTGTAGTTGAGCCTTGGGCCTTTATGACTAGGCCTCATCGTTGGACATTCCTAAAGCGAGTCGAAGACAAATTCCAGAAGATGGATCAAGTATCTTAGTGGGCCTCGGAAATCAGAAACCAGCCCATATAGGTTACTTGTTCCCCAAGAACTACGTAGGGCTTGATCCCCTATAAATATGGGGTACGTAGGCACATTGTAAGGGGTTGGAAGCGAAGAGCTCAATGAGCCACCACCAAGAAAACCCTTGCAATCTCAGCCCCCAATTCATCACAACCACCACACTCCGGTGACTTTCTGACGAAGAACCATCGTCATAGATCTTGATTCCATCGACAAACCTCAAACTTTGTTAATACCAAATTCCTCCGTTAACAAAAGGAAAGAGTGGTTGGAATTGGATGAAGTACAGTGCTACATATGATGAGGACCTAATCCTTGGAAAGGATGCAGCTTTACTTCATCACCACCAGGATTTTTGTCTTAACTTTACAAAACTCACACCTTTTGTGTTTATTATAAACATAAATTGAAGACAATAACTACGGAAATTATCCAGAAGGAAACCAGTCCCAGGACGAAGACGTATTAAAGATTTTATCTTGTGAATTGTGAATAAGCGTAATTATGTGCACAGTTTATGAAAATTAAAAAGAAAAATGCTCAACTGGCATTTCATAATTAGACACATTATTGTTAAGAATTAAACTCATTATTCTTGAAATTTTGACGTTGACTTGTATATCATCATAGAATTGGTTGATCGATCTCCCTATCTAGTTCGTTTAATATTCTTTTTTATTCTTTTGGTAGCTCATATGTCTGATATGTTGTTTATCCTTGTTTGTTCATATTAGCAGAGGTTTGCTTGCAGAAGCTTTGTCAAGAAACATAAGGAAACAAGTTGCTGAATGAAGGACAGTCTCAATGCATTTACTTTATATGTGCATTGGTCATTGTTTGACCGTTAGGATTAAAAGATTTTATGTCCAAGCAATTTGTGTTTACGAAAGTTCGTCTGTTTGATTATCTGGATTGGAATATTAGATTGATGTCTGAACTTGAAATTTCTTTTCCTTTTGGTTCCAACCTATGCAAGGCTGAAGACCTTTAAGCTGTATTTCATTGTAAATATTCTATGGTATTTTAATTTGTGTACTTAACGAATAATCCCATAAAGAAAATCAAGAAATGCATAGTTTGCAAGTATTGGCGGATGATGAAAAGTAAGAGATATCTTCGTCGTCTAGTCTACGCTCTTCTTCTAAAGCATGTAAGCTTTTTCAGAAATTAAAGATGGAGCTACCTCTGTAAGTTCTTTCTTGTTAGGTCCAAAGTATCGTAGAAGGGGGGGTTGAATACGATACTCACAAATAATTCAATTTCGTTCGCGGATTAATCTTTCAGTTCTATAACGAAATCAAACACACCAAACCAAATCAAGTTTCGGGGAATATATCTTTTTATAAATATAAACCTCGAGGGGTGCTACAATTTCTAATCCGTAGATTAGCTTCAATGAGTTCTAGGTTATTCACAATCAATACAATGAAAGAGTTTAAGCAGAATTAATTTCTATGGTATTTTCTCTCTGGCTCAATCTCTCTCTCTCCGTAATTGCTTCTGTGTGAATGAACCTGACTGAGGAAGACACTGCCTCTCTCTTAGTAATTGTAGTCTTTTGTTTTTGAAAACTATCGAACCAAAATCAAAAGAATTAATCTTGGCCGTCCAATTTTCAATCAACCTGACAAACAAAGAAAACTTTTCACCCACTTTACAAATTGAAAACTATCGAATGAATAAAGTAGACTATTCGATGGTTTTTAAATAAAAACTATCGAATGGAACATTTACTTTATCATAGTTTTCATTTCCTTAATACTTTTCATTCGATGGTTTTCTAAATAGAAAAACCATCGAACCTTTTCTTTTTGTAAGCCTTTTAGAAAAGTTTCAGGGTGTTTAAGTTTTAGACTGTATCAATTTCTTATGAGACGATAAAACAACTTGATCTTTGTAGTGCCGTCAACTAGTGCAACTGGTCTGGTTCACAGATGAATAACACTTGATCAATTCTTCTTTTATGTCTTCAATTCAATGCTGCTGATAAGTCCTTTGTCGTTCTAGTTGCTTCGTTTAAATTACTGGAATCCCGTGGTACTTAACCCTAAATCATTCACATACTTCTGTCGTCTTGAATGTCTTGTTTCTTTTGCTGTCACTGAGGCTTGAACATTTTCATGAACTTCTTTCCGTGACCTGTTTACGGACTTCAAGAATACATAACGTATTTTGATTTTTTGAGTTTACCTTTTCTTCTTTGATTCTGGATTCTTGTGCTTCTGTTAATACTATTGTCTGTCTTGTCCTTTGTTGAGTTGTAGTTATCTCTTTTACATCTTATGTTACATTATGCTTTACAATCTCCCCCTATTTGATTGGATAGAGTTCGACAAGCAAATACTTCGAGGATAACTCAACTAACTAAGGAAACATTAAACTAATTAAATTAAGACAGCGTAATAATATTACATGCATTCTGGATCAGATATATATACATTTCCAGATTTCATAAATCAAAAAACAATAAAACTTTTCACATTGAAGTTGATCCTCTTGTCTGAGCTGATAGTTCTGTTGTTCTTTGCTTCAATCTTCAGTCCATTCAGATCTCACCTTCCTCAATCATTGGATCGGAGTTAGCAGCTTGATAATCAATCACTGATAGATAGTGCAGTGGTTCTCCAGGTTTAAGGATTGCTCTTTGGATGTGTCTTCAAATAAATTCAACCTCTTGACCCACTCCAGCCCACAACCATGCAATGTTAACATCTTCCTTGTTCAGCTTTGGCATGTTTGGTAATCTGGTATGCACTTCCAATCCTCTTTCCACTCTTTTCCTATAGTAAGGAACATTCTCCATTAGAAATCTTCTAAGAGTGTCTGCTGCTTTGTCCTTCTCCGTTGATGTGAATCCAGTGGATCTAAGATACTTCTCAACTGATATTAGATAGTTGCTTGGTTAGTCTCTCAGTTTGTCCCCAGCCAAATAGCAGATTCTGAACAAGTCATTCGTCATGAATCTAACCATTGGAGGATCTTCAGTAATCTCTGGACCGACTTTCATCAAGATCTCCTTAACATGCTCACGGAGCAGTTCATTTAGCCTTGTAGTCCTTTGAATCTTGATGAGTATCACTTGCAGTTCTTCCTCAAAACTGCTTGGTGTCTTTCTCTCTCAGCTTGCCTGGCATCTATTTCAGCTCTTTGAGTTTTCACCATCTCCAAGGCAGCTTCTCCTTCCAGTGATAGAGAATTTGCTTCTTCTTCCATATCATCATCCAAGATAGGATGTTCTATTGGCTCTGGATAATATGGCTCATGCTCCTCCTGTAGTGGTTGCTCTTGCATGATCTCAAATTCCTCCTCACTTTCTTCTTCTTGCACAATGTCTTCAATCCAGTACTGTCTAACTGGAATAGCTTCGGTTTCCCAAACTCCCCATCCAGTTGTTTGCCAACCTTCATTAGTCACTTCATTTGTTTCCCTTTCTCCAACTTTCTCCACCTTAGTTGAGGAATCCTCGATGTAGTCATCCTCATTGTAAAAGGTAGTAGAAGGATCAGGTTGTTGCTGTGAAGGTCCGAGTTGTTGGTTCCTCAACATATTCCATAATCTCCTTGAGGGTGGATTGAACATGTACCTCTAGGTAATAGCAAATCATCAATATTTGGAAGGGTTAGGGTGTCACTCCTCACGTTTGGCTCTGGGTGTACACTCAACGTTTCTGTCGGTGTTTCACTCATTTTACCTTTCCCACTCAGGCCAGGTGTAAGTGTTTTTGTTTCACTCAATCCCTTTTTGCTCAATGTACCTGCAGAAGAAAACACCGTAGCCGTCCTTAAGGAGGTCACCGGTGGTGCAATGGGGCTTCGCAAGTCCCCGTCCTTGGATAAACCAAGTTGCTGATCATCCGTAGATGATATATCCTTTGAAGGATCTAGAGTTTGAATCTCTGGGGGGTTAGAAACAGGCTCTATTAACAGCAGAGATCCCGAATCTTCCTCAATAGTCTGTGAAGACTTTACCTCAGTTGACTCCTCAATAGTAATTGATTCATTGTCAACGAGTTGCCGATCTGCACCTACGTCAGACCCTTTACCCGCAGGATCCAGATATGTTCCATCTGGGGAGGTAGACAATGACCCTTTAGATTGTGCATTTAGGTCAAAGCCTTCTCTCGACGTCTGTGAAGACACTTGGTTCTTAGAACCTTCAACCAGTGAACCTGACCGTAATATGGTCGGAACACCAGTTGCTTCCATCAATTCTTCCTTACTTGATTGAGCTATTGGTTCAGATATAGCTTTCGTTAGCGTAGCCCAATCAGCATCAGAAAAATCAATAAAGGGCGCTTTGGAAGTTTGAAATAAAGTATCAACAGTTGCCTCGGTTTCTGTTCGTCTCCTTTTAGAGGAAGGCAGAGCTGCTGTTGAAGGGTGTATCTCCTTATGTGGTGCTGCTAAGGCACTATCTCCCTCTACACTCACGGATGTCTGAATATTGGGTATAGGAGGGGAAGGAGGTTCATTTATTGTTTCATTTGGCTCTTCCAAAGGCTCTTCGACCGTGGTTAGAGGTTGTGGGTTTGCAACCTCCTAGTCAGGAATGGCCACTGAGGGCTCTGGATCAACATCCATTGGTTGTGGTTCAGGAGCCAGTTCAGGTTCAGGAATGTTACCTTGATTTACCTGTTCCCCTGGGGGTAGAAGTGGTAGGGGCACCGTTCTTAGATAGTCCGTGAGAAAAGTGGGTACCCTTGGAAGATGATTGTTCTTCCTTATGAGAGCGGTTATTGCATTGCTCTTCATTCTCATGCACTCCTGGTCTCCTCGCCTTCGAATGTCTTTGCTGTTTAATACAAAAACTATCGAAAACCTTTTGTTGAAAAACTATCGAGAATTAAAATAAAGGAAAAATTAATTCTCTCTGATAGATTTTCTTTTTATTTCAAAAAACCATCGAGAATTTAGATAAAGATTAATGAAATTCAATTCGATGCTTTTTCAAATTTTCTTCAAAAACTATCGAGAATTGTTTTCGATAGTTTTTCTTTTCCTTTTCCAAAAACCATCGAAAATTACTTTCGATAGATTTCTTCTATTACTTAGAAAAACTATCGAATTTCCTGAAATTCGATATTTTTTGCTTCTATTCAAATTCTAAAACCTGTTCATGTTCTAAAATTCAAACATTTTATTTCCTGTCAAGTTTTATTTTGAATAAACTTTTTCAAATTTACCAAAATCAATTGTTAACAGAAAATTCACAATTTTCTTAGAATAAAATCGACTAAATATCATTGAATGATATTAACCAATTAAAATCCAATAAATTATGCTGCATTAATCTACAATGTTAAAAACAAAGTAAATTAATTCAAATTAAATAGATGCTTTAATATTTAGAACAAATATTAGCACCTAAATAATTTTTAGAATTAATAACTAATTACATGCCAGAAGATATATCATCCATAAATATGACATATAATTAGTACAAAAATCCTAACTACGAGAATTGCTCCAGAAAATAAACTCACGAGTCCTAAGGATATAGAAATTCTTAACCTCATGTATTTACTAGGACTATCTGCAGTTACTGACTTCTAATCAAAACCAATTAGAAAGATTTAACATCCCAAGTTCACCAACCAGCTTATTGAAAGTGGATTCATCAAGCGGTTTAGTAAAGATGTCTGCAATTTGATCCTCTGTGGGTACAAAATGTAACTCCACAGTTGCATTCATGACATGCTCTCAGATAAAATGATACCTGATGTCAATGTGCTTCGTCCTCGAGTGTTGCACTGGGTTGTTTGAGATTGCTATGGCACTTGTGTTGTCGCAAAATATTGGAATCTTTGTCAACAAAAGCCCATAGTCACGGAGTTGGTTTCTCATCCACAAGATCTGAGCACAGCAGCTACCAGCAGCAATGTATTCAGCCTCAGCTGTTGATGTGGACACTGAATGTTGCTTCTTGCTGTACCAGGAAACTAACCTTCTTCCAAGAAACTGACAGCTTCCTGAAGTACTCTTCCGATCAATCTTACAACCTGCAAAATCAGAGTCTATGTATCCAATAAGATCAAATCCTGTATCTTTAGGGTACCAAATTCCAAGATTTGGAGTCCCCTTAAGATATCTAAATATTCGCTTAACAGCTATTAGATGAGATTCTTTAGGATCAGACTGAAACCTAGCACACAAACATGTTGCAAACATTATATCTGGTCTACTTGCAGTGAGATAAAGTAATGAGCCTATCATACCTCTGTAGCCTGTGATGTCAACCTTCTTACCAGTTTCATCCTTATCAAGCTTAGTGGCAGTTGGTATAGGAGTCTTTGCTGTAGATGAGTCTTCCATTTGATACTTCTTCAGAAGATCTTTGATGTACTTGGACTGACAAATGAATATACCATCTTGTTTTTGGTATACTTGCATGCAGTCCAAGAAAGAATGACAATTCACCCATCATGCTCATTTCATAACGACTCTGCATTAACTTAGCAAATCTCTTGCATAGATCATCATTAGTAGAACCAAATATTATGTCATCAACATATACTTGCACCAATATCAAATCATTTTTATGCTTTTTGACAAAGAGAGTTTTGTCTACGACACCTCTTGTAAAATCATTTTCAAGTAAGAATTCAGAGAGAGTGTCATACCATGTCCTTGGAGCTTGTTTGAGTCCGTAGAGAGCTTTGAATAGAAAGTACACAAAGTCTGCCAGTTTTGAATCCTCAAAACCTGGAGGTTGTTCCACATACACTTCTTCTTCTAACTCCCCGTTCAGAAAAGCACTCTTCACATCCATCTGATATACCTTGTAATTGGAATGTGCAGCAAATGCCAGAAACATTCTGATGGCCTCAAGTCTTGCTACTGGTGCATAGGTTTCATCATAATCTATACCCTCTTCTTGAGAGTAACCTTTAGCAACCAGTCTGGCTTTGTTTCTCGTTACAATGCCATCTTCGTCTAACTTATTTCTGAATACCCATCGTGTTCCAATAACAGATTTTCCCTTAGGCCTGGGTACCAGCTTCCAAACTTTCTGCCTTTCAAACTGATTGAGTTCCTCTTGCATATCAATCACCCAATCTGGATCATCTAGAGCATCTTCAACTTTCTTAGGTTCTGTTTCTGAAAGAAACCCAGAATAGTGACATTCATTTTGTGATGTTCTCCTAGTTCTCACTCTTGTGTCTGGATCACCAATGATCAAGTGAAAGGGATGATCTCTATTCCATACCCTTTGTCTTGGCAGATGCGATCTTGATGATTCTCCTTGTTCTAGATGTTGTGGAGTGTGACTAGTTGATCCTTCTCCTGCTCCCCCTGAGTTGTTGACGGTTTGATCTGTTGATTCTGAAGACTGACTAGTGGATCCTGTAGAATTTTGAGGATCTCCACTTTGGTCACCACTTGGTCCAGAATCATTATCATTATGATTATTATTAATAACTGTAACAAATTCAGGTACTTCTTCATTGTTAGAGAGATCTCCTGATAGATTTTCAAATACCAAGGATTCAGAGTTCTCTCCAGTTTGCAGGCCTGGTCTTTTGGTGTCGTCAAATGTTACATTAAAGCTTTCCAACACCTTCTGATCTTCAATCACATATACCCTGAAAGCCTTAGATTCCAGAGAATAGCCCAGAAAAATGCATTCATCTGCTTTGGCATCAAACTTGCCAAGATGTTCTCCATCTTTAAGTACAAATCACTTTGCACCAAACACATGAAAGTACTTCAGTGTTGGTTTCTTGTTGGCCATTAACTCATACGGAGTCTTTTCATGATCTTTGTTGATCAGGGTTCGATTCTGAGTGTAGCAAGCTGTATTCACTGCTTCAGCCCAAAAGTAAGTGGGAAGTTTTGATTCACTCAACATGGTCCTTGCTGCTTCAACCAAGGTCATGTTCTTCCTTTCCACTACTCCATTCTGTTGAGGAGTTCTTGGTGCTGAAAACTGCCTTGATATTCCTTTCTCTGAGCAGAAATCATTAAGAACTGCATCTTTGAATTCAGTTCCATTGTCTGATCTGATTGTCCGCACAGGTAGCTTAGCTTCCACTTCTATCTTCTTGATGTGATCAATGATTAGTTGTGTTGCTTCATCCTTTGATTGTATGAACAACACCCACGTGTACTTGGAGTAGTCGTCCACCATCACCATCACCAATGCATATCTATTTCTTTAAAGTGACATAACATTGACTGGACCAAATAAATCCATATGAATCAGTTGTAATGGTTCAGTAAAGCTTGTCATTTCTTTGCTTCCATGTGATGCTTTCTTCGACTTCCCCTTTTCACATGCTTCACATAGTCCCTCCTGATTGAATTCCATCAGGGGCAACCCTCTCACTAACTCTCTCTTTACCAAAGAGTTCATAGTTTTGAAGTTCAGATGTGAGAGCTTCTTGTGTCATAGCCAACTTTGTTCTGAAGATGCCTTTGCATAGAAACATGTAACTTCTCCTTCACTGGTAGAACTTAAGTCAACTATAAACAAATTTCCTTTTCTCACTCCCAGTAGAGTAAGCTTCTCATCCTTCCTGTTGGTGATCAAACACTTGTCCTTTCTGAAATCTACATTGTAGCCTTTATCACAGAACTGACTGATATGTTAGATATAATTGTTGATGTTTGTTCATCAGTGTTTAAGTATCAGGTACTCATCAGAGTTTACTAGAAGCCAGTCAGAGTTTGTTAAAGTCTGACGGGGTGAAGAGTTCATTAACTGTCGGTGCTAATATGAAGATTCTAGAAGCAATATATCTTGAAGATGGAAAGAAGCAAGATATATTGAGACAGTTAAGGAAACGGAACAGAAGACAGAAGCAATTCTAATTTGATATGATTTGTATAGCTAATTTATAGGAATATCAATTAGAGATTGATTATGTAACTGTGTATTATATAAACACAGATAGGTTAACCCTAAAAGGGATGCGAATGCGAATACTGAAAACATTATTCTTGTAACCTAGCAGCTCTCTGTGATTCTTTAACATCACTGAGAGAAGAGTTATTTTATATAATTCAGTTATTGATTCATAAACAGTGTTCTTGAGTTTTATTATCATATTTATATTGATTATATATTGTGTAATCGGCCTAACAATTGGTATCAGAGCCTAGGCTGTTTAATACACACAGTTTATCGATCCAAACACAAATATAATCATGGCTGACAACTCTCAGGAAGGTTCTAATGCAGGTTCTAATGTTCAGAAGGTTCAACCTACTTCTGTGAGTCGATATGAGACAATAAGGGTTCCAATTCTCAGACCAGTTGAATATCCAATATGGAAGGTGAAGATGACCATGTTTCTGGAAGCCACAGATCCAGAATACCTTGATAGAATCAATGGTGGTCCTCATATGCCAACTAAATTGTCTCCTGTTGTTACTGGGCAAGAACAAAAGACTGTTCCAAAAGAGAAGAAAGATTTGACTCCTGAAGACATCTCATTAATAGCAAAGGATGCAAAGGTTAGACATCTACTACACAGTGCCTTAGATAATGTCATGTCTAACAGAGTGATTGGCTGCAAAACTGCCAAAGAAATTTGGGATGCTTTGGAAGTCAGGTGTCAAGGAACAAGTGCTATAAAGAAGAATAGGAAGACTATTCTTACACAGGAGTATGAACACTTTGACTCTAGATCTGATGAAAGTTTGACAGATACATATGACAGATTTTGTAAATTGTTGAATGATTTGTCCCTGGTCGATAAAGAATATGAACTTGAAGAGTCAAATCTCAAGTTTCTTCTATCCCTACCTGAAAGATGGGATTGAAAGGCAACAACAATCAGAGACAATTATGATCTTGCGGATACAGATCTTGATGAAATCTATGGGTTGCTTAAAACTCATGAACTTGAAATAGAACAGAGAAACAAAAGATCTGGAAAGAAGACAAAATCTGTTGCTCTTAAAGTTGAAGAAAAGCCTGTCAAGAAGGAATCATCAAGAAAGAAAGCCAAAGGAAAGGCCTTAGTCATTAAGTCTGAAAGTGAGTCATCAAACTCTGATGATGGCTCAAATACTGATGATGAAGCTTCTGATTCTGAGGATGATGATGAAGAGATGATGAAAATGGCTGCTTTAATGGTAAAGACTTTCAAGAAGATGGGATTCAAAAACTTCAAGAAAGGAAAAAGATTCTCAAGGGAAGATTCAAATTCTTATAAAAGAAAATTCAAAAAGTCTGATGAAAAGGATACCAAGTCTGGAAGGAAAGACAAGTCAAAGATCCAGTGCTACAAGTGTAAAGAAATGGGTCATTATGCTCCAGAGTGCAAGAAAGGAAAATCTGAGAAAGCACTCATCACAAAAGGCAAGGACTGGGCAGACACTTCAGACTCAGATGAGGGAGTTAATTATGCTCTCATGGCAACTGTTAAAGATGAAGCTGAGTCATCTGGAAACAAGGTACCCCTAACAACTTATGCTTATGATACTGATAATATATCTGAATTAAGAATTTATCTTAAAAGCATACATGTTAGTTATAGGGATCAGACTTTAGAAAATGAAAGAATCAAATCTGAGAATCTAGGTCTTAAAGAAAGGAATAAATTTCTTGAAGAGAAGCTTGTTAACATGCAACAAGTTCAAAAGGAGAGAGATGATGCTGTTTATGTTGAACATGAATTGCTTAAAAGATATAGGCAAATAGAATCTGAGTTGGAAAAAGAGAGGAAAGTGATTAAAACCTGGACCAATTCTGGAAAAGACACACATCAGGTTTTTCAAACAGATACTGTAGGATTAGGTTACTGTGAGGATGATGAACTAAGGTTTAAAGATAAAGTTAAAGTGAAACCTCAACTTAAACCTGTGAAATTTGTTCATGAATCCAGTAAGCTTAAGTCTGTAGTTGTGAAAGAAGCGGTTATGGAGTCAATTGAGACTTGTGAAGAACAGGTTAATATTGGTTCAATAACAGAGAATAAGATTGAGTTAGAAGCTGTTAAAGAACCAGTAAAAATTTGTGATAAACAGGTTAATGTTGGTTTAATGACAGAGAAACAATTTAAACATAAGCTCAAAGAAGTAAAGTCTGTCAACAAACAAAAATTGTTTAAGAAGAATAGAAATGGAAAAGTAGGCATTAATAAAAGAAATGATTATCTGCCTAATTCTGATGCTCCTAGAAAAACATGTCATAGTTGTGGTAGTACTAACCATCTTGCAAGGTTTTGCAAGAAAAACAAATATATTAACTCCTTATCTTCCACATCTGGAGTAAAGAATGATTATGTTAGGGTTAGACCACAGACTTTATGCACACACTATGAGAGCACTTGGCATTCCATTTATACTTGCAAGAGTTATCATGCTATTTATCACAACTATTATGAGCTAAAACCTAACTTGAAGTGGGTTAGAGCAAACTCTGCAAGTGTAAAGTCTGACAATGTTAGTTTAAACTCTGTTGATAGTGATTCCGCTGCAAAAGCTAACAATGTTAAGAAAGCCAAAGGATCCAAGCAAGTCTGGATCCTTAAATCTAACACATAGTGATTGTTTGTGATTGCAGGGCATAAAAGAGAGCACTCTTATCTTGGACAGTGGATGCTCAGGACATATGACTGGAAATAAAGCCCTGCTATCAGACTATGAGGAGAAGGCTGGCCCAAAAGTTTCCTATGGAGATGGCAACATAGGATGTACTCTGGGATATGGCAATATCAATCTTGGAAGTGTCATCATCAAAAAAGTATCTCTAGTCTCAGGACTCAAGCATGATCTGCTTTCTGTGAGTCAAATCTGTGACAGAGGATACCATGTAGATTTTCATACTGAACATTGTGAAGTTATCAGCAAATCTACAGGGAAAGTTGTTCTAGTTGGACACAGGCACAATAACATCTATGAAGCAAGTTTGGTAACAAACTCTGAAGGAAAAACTGTGTGTCTATCTGCACGAATGTCAAATGAAGAGAGTTGGAATTGGCATAAGAAGCTCTCTCATCTAAACTTGAACAACATCAATGAGCTGATTCGAAAAGATCTTGTAAGGGGACTTCCTAAGTCAATACTCAGCTTAGATGGCCTGTGTGATTCTTGTCAAAAGGCCAAGCAAGGAAGTCATCTTTCAAGAGTAAATCTGAATCTTCAGTTGTGGAACCTTATCATCTTCTACATGTTGATCTTTTTGGTCCAGTAAATATAATGTCTCTGGGTAGAAAGAAATATGCTCTAGTTATTGTTGATGAGTACAGTAGGTACACATGGGTGTATTTCTTAGCAAAGAAAGATGAAACTGCCTCAATACTAATGGAACATGTAAAGCTACTAGACAAAGGATCAGAGTACAAAGTGAAAATTATAAGAAGTGATAATGGTACTGAATTCAGAAATTCAGTTATGGAAGCTTTCTGCAGGGAAAGAGGAGTGAAGCAAGAATTTTCTGCACCTGGAACTCCACAGCAAAATGGTGTAGTTGAAAGAAAGAACAGAACTCTAATCGAAGCTGCCAGAACAATGCTTGATGAATCAAAATTGCCAACTTATTTCTGGGCAGAAGCTGTTCAAACTGCTTGTTTTACTCAAAATGCAACACTGATCAACAAGCATGGGAAAACACCATATGAGATGGTGAAAAATAAGAAGCCAAATTTGAAGTATTTTCATATTTTTGGATGTAAGTGCTTTGTGTTGAAATCTCATCCTGAACAGTTGACCAAGTTTGACTTAAAAGCTGATGAAGGAATTTTTGTTGGATACCCACTATCAACTAAAGCTTTCAGAGTCTACAATCTGAGAACTAAAGTGATCATGGAATCTATACACGTGTCATTTGATGACAAGAAAATAACTGGAATAGAAGATGAAGAATATAATGATCAACTTCGCTTTGAAAATGAAGATCTAAACTCTGATGAAGCAAATCCAACAAACTCTGACGAAGCATACTCTGATCCTCTACTGGTAAACTCTGAAGAATTTTCTCTGACAGAACAAAATAGAGAACCAGTTGAGGGGGAGCGTGAAGAAACTTCAGAAACTTCTCAAAGTGATGACTCAAATTCTGAAAGAGAGTCAAATGAAGAATCAAACAGAAACTCTGAGCCAAACTCTGAAAGTTCAAATACTGAACAATCAAATTCAGGGGGAGCCTCAGAGAATGTAAATGGTCAAGAAGAAAGTCAGGAGAGCATGGATCAAGGGGGAGGATCTAATAATGCTAGTAGAAGCCAATTACCAACAGCAAGAAGGTGGACACAAGCCCATACACCTGACTTGATAATTGGAGACCCAGAAGCTAGTGTAAGAACTAGAAGTGCTACAAATAATGAATGTCTGTTTCATGCATTCTTATCTCAAACAGAACCCAAGAAAGTGGAAGAAGCTCTTCAAGATGCTAACTGGATAACAGCAATGCAAGAGGAGTTAAATGAATTTGAGAGGAATGAAGTCTGGACACTTGTACCAAGACCAAAGAACAGATCTATTGTTGGTACAAAGTGGGTTTTCAGAAACAAAACAGACAGTGATGGAGTGATTACAAGGAATAATGCTAGACTTGTGGCAAAAGGCTATTCTCAACAGGAAGGAATTGACTATGATGAAACTTTTGCTCCAGTTGCAAGATTGGAGGCAATAAGGATTTTTCTGGCCTATGCTGCTCACAAAAAGTTTAAAGTCTTTCAGATGGATGTGAAAAGTGCTTTTCTTAATGGGAAACTTGAAGAAGAAGTGTTTGTTGAACAACCACCTGGGTTTGTAGATCCCAAACATCCAGATTATGTCTACAGGCTTGATAAGGCATTGTATGGACTAAAGCAGGCACCTAGAGCATGGTATGAAACTCTGGCTCAATTTCTTTTAGAAAGTGGGTTCACTAGAGGCACAATTGACAAAACCTTGTTCTATTTTAATCATGGTGATGATTTTCTGTTAGTTCAAATCTATGTGGATGACATAATTTTTGGGTCTAGTAATGACAAACTCTGTAAGAAATTTGCCAAGCTTATGCAGTCAAGGTATCAAATGAGCATGATGGGTGAGCTTAGTTATTTTCTAGGCTTACAGGTCAAACAAACAGATGATGGGATTTTCATCAATCAGGCAAAATATACCAGAAATCTTCTCAAGAAATTTGGTATGCTTGATAGCTCATCTGCTACAACTCCCATGGCTACTGCAATAAAGCTAGACAAAGACACAGGAGCCTCAGTAGATATGACAAACTATAGAGGGATGATAGGGTCTCTTCTTTATCTCACTGCAAGCAGACCTGATATCATGTATGCAACATTTCTTTGTGCACGATTTCAAGCAGACCCCAGAGAGCCACATCTAACAGCTGTGAAGAGGATTTTCAAATATCTCAAAGGAACCATAACTCTTGGTTTGTGGTATCCTAGAGAATCAGAGTTTAAATTAATTGGTTACTCTGATGCAGATTTTGCAGGCTGTAAGATAGACAGAAAAAGTACAAGTGGAAGCTGTCAATTTTTAGGTGACAGATTAGTTTCTTGGTACAGCAAGAAACAGAAATCAATTTCCACATCCACAGCAGAAGCAGAGTATATAGCTGCTGGTAGCTGTTGTGCACAGATTTTATGGATGAAGAATCAATTGCTGGACTATGGATTAAGGTACTCTAAAATACCTATTTACTGTGATAATCAAAGTGCTATTGCTATGACAGGTAATCCAGTACAACATTCCATGACCAAGCACATCAGCATAAGGTATCATTTTATCAGGGAACATGTGGAAGAAGGACACATTGAGCTTCATTTTGTGTCTACAGACCAACAGCTTGCAGATATCTTCACCAAACCTTTGAGTGAAGCTACCTTTACAAGACTGGTAAATGAACTTGGAATGGTCTCTGGTTTTGACTAGAGATACTGGTTAGACTCAAAATCTATACATGTTTGATTTTATGCTCATGATTCTTTGCATGTGTTAACTGTTATTTGTACCAGTATGTTCAACTCTGATAGTAAACTCTGTTAGTCATACTGTGTTGGATAAACTCTGATGTTATACTCTGATTGTGACTTTTGTCTGAAACATATTGACCGATGAAGAAAGCTGTATGAAGCATGATTTTCAGTAAGTAATCATGAATCCTACTAAGTATTATAAATTCTGATTACAAAATGTGCAGAAATTTTACACAGCATAATACTGTCTCTATATTTATAGCATCTCTTAGTTTATTGATCCTATACACTGAGTCTGTATTAGTTGTTTGCACTTTCTCTCATAAATTAATTGTATTAACTGATGAAAAGTCTAAACTCTGATAATTAATTACAAATATTTCACCCTCAGATCAAAAGATGCCAAAAAGAGCACAAATTCCTTTGAGATCATGTTGTGCCTAGGAAGATCCAGGAACTTATTGTATGAAATAAGGGCTAAAATCTTTGATTTTTGGTGACTAGTGCCAACCACTGATTACTGGAAAAATAAAATTAAAAAAAATAATAATAAATAAAGGGGGTGAAAATAAAAGATATATCCAAATGAAAGGATATCATAATACAGAGTTTAGATATAAAAATCAGTTTTTCTTTTAAATGAGAGTTTGGGCAACCAGTTTTTACTGCTTTAGTTTGTGGATTTTATGCACTTTGAGATGGTCTAAATATTCATATTCAGTAAACTCTGCTAATTCACACACAAATACTCACACCTGTACAGTTTGTGAAAAGAGTTTATTTATAAAGGAGGATAATTGGTAAAAGCTGATGAGTTGTATACTCTACGCTGAGGTAATTTTATTTTAATCTCTGATGATTAAAAGAAATTATTTGTTTCAGACAGTTAACAATTTTGAGAAAACATTCTCGAAAATAAAAGAGTATGATTGGTAACGTTTTAATTTGTATTAAACAGAGGAGAGAGATTGATTGTCTAGAAAAGTGTACAGGACAATAATAATTGATGTTTTTACTGCGCATGCGCATTGGAAACTGTCAATTATTTGCTGTCAGTCATTGCATGTGTGCCACGTGTCCCACTCACACGATTAACGGAGTACGCCAGTTGTGTATTAATGATTAAAAACTGTTCAGTTTTTAATTTTAATTTTCATATTTATACAATACACACACTTACGTTTAAACCTTTCACATCTTACTCTAATTCACATCTATTCACACACACATATTCACAAACACTTTTCTACTTTCAAACTCTTTCGAGCTTTTGCATCTGATTCTTTGTTATTCTTTCAAATCTTACTAATGGCGACTACAACGTTTGTTTCTTCTGGGTTAGAGTTTGTTCCTAACAATTATTCTGCTCCTTTGAGTAATGAGAACGCACCGGAGGCGTTTCATTTGTTGCAAAACTTTCTTGCTCAATCTGATATTGGGCATGCACTGGTGGAACCAGCAAAGTTATCTGGTTCTCAAATCAAAGCCTTCTGGGAGACAGGCGTATATGATGATGGAGGTGAATCAGGCACTCCTTCAATTATCTTTGAATTTGCTGAACAAGAGTATGTGGTTACACCAACCACTGTTAGAGATGCTCTTGGGTGTGAAGATTTCAATGCGTTCACCATTTCTGTTGGTGACTCTGATCTCCAGCGTATGATGAGGGAGATTGGTTACTCTGGGCCTTTGGCAAGGACAGGTAATCTGAAGCGACCATTCTTGAGAAAGGAGTGGAGTTTCTTTTTCGACTGTATTACAAGAGCATTTGGAAAGAAGTGTACAAATTGGGATGCTATTCCAATCGATAGTCTACAAATTGGGTATTCTCTTCTCTATGGTACTCATTTTGATTTTGGTAGACTAGTTCTTATTAATATTGGTGAGAAGATGACAGAGAATAGGAATGTAGTTTACTTTGCTCGTTTTTGTCAATTAATCTTTTCTCTGTGTGTTGATGGGGTTGAGATAGCTGAGGAGGATGTAGTTCTCTCATTTAAATTGCATAAGAGAATATTTTCTGATCTCACAAATAAAGATATCAAGAAAGGGAATGTTGGTGACTTGATGCTTCCTGCTTCAGTCCAACAGTTTTTAAATCCACAACCACTACTAAACTCTGAACCTCTTCCATCTACTTCTCAAAAACCAAGGGCTGGGGGTAGGACTAAGCATAGAGCTTTTAAAGCTGACAAGGCTGCAACACCTGCAAATGCTGATGATTTATCACACTCAGTTGGTACTTCAAGGAAGAAGAAAAGGGCAAACAGACCTTCTAATGATGAGAATAGGGTTTCTGATGAACCAGAATCTGCTAATGCTAAGAAGAGGAAGCTAGTTGATGCTTACCTATTTGATGGATTGATTCCTGGTTCTACACCAGTTGAAACTCATGAGGTTGTGATTGAAAATCATTCTGCAAATGCTACTGTGCCTGAAGAAGCCAGAGCAAACACTGATGATTTTCTTGAACCTATATTGGAGATGGATATTAAAGACGAAATTGAAGCACATCCTAGTATCAGTGTTTGTGATACTGAGGATGTGTGATAAGTGGATTTCATGTCTACTTAGAACGCTTAGAAACCGGCTTAAACTGATTGCAAGAACTCAAGTTTTAGGTGTTTTGATATGTTTTTGAGTGTTTATGCAGGAATGATCATTGGTAGCACGATGGTGGTGCATGGATGTAATTGATGGTGTGGTGTTATGTTGGAAAGGGCATGCAAGATTTGAGGGTTGGAGGCTTTGCGCTTTGGAGAGCATTAAAGGAAAATTTTCTGTCAGGCCAAGTGGGGCGCCCGCGCCACTAGTGGGGCGGCCGCGCCACCCTCTCTGTCCCAAATTCTGTTTTGTTCTAATTTTGATGTTAGGGCATTGACTGGTCAACCCTGAGGCATGGATCAATATTTGTGGACGTTTTATAAGGGGAGAAACCTAATATATCATATCTATCGAGGAATTATCAAGGAGAACAAGAGGAGGCAAACCCTAGAAGACCTAGCTTAATTTCATCTTTGTATTCTTCTAAATTAGGCATACTTGGATTCTCTTACGTTGTTTTCTAAACCTTATGACTATTGTTACTATTGGTTTTTGACTTTCAATTCAAGACTTATTTTTAATATCATGTTTTCATTAGAACCCGCGATGATGAACGGTTCATTCATGAACTAATCGTTATAGTGGGATTCTAACGGAGTTTCTTATGGAGTTTAGTGGTTAATTGTTTTTATATATTCTGTGTGTGATGGCTAATTGATTTCCTATCATGGTTGTGCTTATTCGTTGTGGATGCGTAGCTAACATTCATGATTGTTTGTTAATCTCTATTGATTGCGAAGGTGGATATAGGGATTTAGAACTTGCCATGCTAGCATAAGTTCATGTATAATTGTCATGCATGATTCGTGGATGATTTTAACCATTTCATCTACCTTATGTAATCTGAATAGATAACTTGCTCATTAAACCACTATGTTTTCAATCTCTATAGACATATAGGGACTAAGCATATTTTGTGTCCATTTAACTTCTATCTTTATTGTGGATGTTTAAGTGGTATGGTATACGTATACTGAAAGGTAGCGTATACTAGTTTCGTGTTATCTGATTAGTTGTCACAACCGTCACATGCATTAATTAAGAACAAGAGACTCTAGATGAAATATTTAATGATGTTAGGATCCCATGCTTTATTCATATAAGTAATTTTCCAGTAATTCTCTTTAGTTAATATAATCTTGTTAAGTGCTAGTTAATTAGTTAAACAAAACCAAATTTGATACTTATCTTAGCAGTGAGTAATAACCATACATTGGTGCATAAGTGCATAGCTATAACAACATAACCAGTCTCTGTGGGAACGAACTTAACTTTATCATATACTACTTGTGACCACGTGCGCTTGCGTGTTGTTGTGTGAACAAGTTTTTGGCGCCGCTGCCGGGGACTCGGTGTTGTTTTAATTTAGTTTATGTGCTTGTCATCAGGGGTCGTTAAATTTCACTGACTCGGATTGTTTTGCTCATCAATTTTACTTTGTTTGGTGTTTTTCAGTTAATCCATTGAGCGTGTATGCGAACACGTTCTCAGACTCTTAAGGACAAACTGGAAGGAGAAAGAACAGGACTGAACGTAGTTATGGGAGAACCAGCAGCAGCAGGAGCGAAGGCTTTGATGGATTATTCTCAGCCAAAGATCAATGATATTCAGTCAAGCATTGTTAGACCGGCTATCTCAGCTAACAACTTTGAGATCAAGGCTGGCACAATTCAGATGCTACAGAACTCTATGCAGTTTGGGGGTGCTCCAACGGAAGACCCTAATATGCACATTAGGGATTTCATTGAGATCTGTGACACTTTCAAGTTCAACGGAGTGTCAGAAGATGCTGTAAAGTTGAGACTTTTCCCATTTTCTTTGCGGGATAAGGCTAAGGGTTGGTTGCATTCTCTACCAGCAGGGTCTATTACTACATGGGAGGAGCTGGCTCAAAAGTTTCTTACTAAGTTCTTCCCTATGGCTAAGACAGCTGCAATAAGGAATGCTCTCACTCAGTTTTCTCAGCATTCAGGGGAAACGTTATGTGAAGCTTGGGAGCGTTACAAGGAGATGCTACGAAAGTGCCCTCACCATGGAATGCCTGATTGGATGGTGATAAATTGTTTCTACAATGGTCTGGGAAGTCAATCAAGACCAATGCTTGATGCAGCTTCAGGTGGAGCCCTTTGGGCTAAAAGCTATGAGGAGGCTTATGAACTTATTGAGATGATGGCTGCTAATGAGTACCAGAATCCAACTCAGAGGTTATCACAAGGCAAGGCAGCAGGTATTCTGGAGGTAGATGCAACCACAGCAATAGCAGCTCAGCTAAAGGCTCTTTCGATGAAGGTGGATTCTCTATCTAACATGGGAATACAACAATTGGCTAGTGTCTGTGAATTATGTGCAGGTGCTCATGACACGAATCAGTGTGCTATTTCCAGTGAATCAGCACAGTTTGTGAGTAATTTTCAGAGGCCGCAGCAGCCGGTTCCTAATGCTTATCATCCAAATAACAGGAACCACCCGAATTTCAGCTGGAGTAACAATCAGGGTGGTCAACAGCAGTATCAAGGTCAGCAGTTTGGAGCAAGGCCATTCAATTCTTCTAGATATCAGCAGCAGTATGCTCCAAGGCAACCTTATCAACCACCACCAGGGTTTCATCAACAACCTCCAGGCCACCATGGTCAATCTTCTAATGAAAAATCAGAATTGGAAGAATTGAGGCTGATGTGTAAGAGCCAGGCGGCTTCTCTCAAGACTTTGGAAACCCAGATTGGACAAATAGCTAGTGCCTTGTTGAGCCGACCACAGGGAACTCTCCCGAGTGATACAGAAGCTAATCCAGGGAAACGGGAGGCCAAGGAACATGTGAAAGCAGTTACATTGAGGTCTGGCAAGGTTACAAGGGACCAAAACTAAGAATTAGAGCAAACTGAAAAATCTGAAGAAAATGGACAGGGGGAGTGGCGCGCCCGCGCCACTAGTGGGGCGCCCGAGCCACTACTTCTGCCAGAAAATCCAAAAATAGTTGGAAATGAGGGTCTGGTGGAAGACAAGTGGGAACAACATCCCAAATCAACTAGGGAATCCATTCCAAAGCATATTCCAGAGGAAAAAGTAATCTATCCACCTCCTCCATTCCCTAGAAGACTTCAGAAACAGAAATTGGATACACAGTTTGCCAAGTTCTTAGAGATTTTGAAGAAGCTGCATATTAATATACCCTTTGCGGAAGCTCTTGAGCAGATGCTGAGTTACGCAAAGTTCATGAAGGGTATTCTCTCAAAGAAAGTGAAGCTTGAGGACTTGGAAACAGTTGCTCTAACTGAAGAGTGTAGTGCCATTCTGCAGCAGAAGTTGCCTCCAAAATTAAAGGATCCAGGGAGTTTCACCATTCCTTGCACTATCGGCAACTTGTCATTCGACAAATGTTTATGTGATTTGGGAGCGAGCATTAATCTGATGCCATTGTCTGTCTTCTTACAACTAGGGCTACCTGAGCCTAAACCTACTTCCATGTCTCTACAGCTGGCAGATAGGTCTATCACATACCCTAGGGGTATTGTGGAGGATGTCCTGGTAAAGGTTGATAAGCTTATTTTCCCGGCTGATTTTGTTATTCTGGACTTTGAGGAAGACAAGAAGATCCCCATTATCTTGGGAAGGCCATTTCTCGCTACAGGTCATACGTTGATTGATGTGCAAAAAGGGGAACTCACGATGAGGGTGCACGATCAGAACGTCACCTTCAATGTTTTCAACGCAATGAAGTTTCCTACAGAAGAGGAAGAATGTTTTTCTATGGATCTTGTGGAAGCTGCAGTCAGCAAAGAGCTTGACCAATTGATCAAATCAGACACATTAGAGAAAGCACTAATGAAGGACTCTGATTTTGAAGATAGAGAGAGAGAGGAGCAAGCACAGTATCTGAATGCAAACCCATGGAAGAGGAGGTTGGACATGCCATTTGATTCTCTTGGCATAACAGAGTTGGAAAAGCCACAGGAGCGTCTCAAGCCGTCAATTGAGAAAGCTCCCACTCTCGAGCTTAAACCATTACCAGAACATTTGAGGTATGCTTTCTTAGGTGATGCATCTACATTACCTGTTATCATCTCATCTAACTTGTCAGGCAGTGAAGAAGATAAACTCCTCAGAATCTTGAGGGAGTTTAAATCAGCGATTGGGTGGACTATAGCGGATATTAAGGGAATCAGCCCTTCTTACTGCATGCATAAAATTCCGCTAGAACCAGGAAGCAAGCCAACAGTGGACCCGCAGAGACGTCTTAATCCTATCATGAAAGAGGTAGTGAAGAAAGAAATTCTCAAGTGGCTAGATGCTGGGATCATCTATCCTATTTCAGACAGTTCATGGGTTAGTCCAGTGCAATGTGTGCCAAAGAAAGGAGGCATGACAGTGGTTGCTAATGAAAAGAACGAGCTGATCCCAACTCGTACAGTTACTGGTTGGAGAATTTGCATGGACTATAGGAAACTGAACAAAGCTACCAGGAAGGATCATTTTCCCCTTCCTTTCATTGATCAGATGTTGGACAGGTTGGCTGGGCATGAGTTCTATTGCTTGCTGGATGGTTATTCAGGGTACAACCAGATTGGTATCACTCCAGAAGATCAAGAAAAGACAACTTTTACTTGTCCTTTTGGTACTTTCGCGTTTCGCCGAGTTCCTTTTGGACTTTGTGGTGCAACTGCTACTTTTCAGAGGTGTATGATGGCAATCTTCTTGGAGATGATTGGCATAAATGTGGAAGTGTTCATGGATGACTTCTCAGTTTTTGGAACATCATATGATGAGTGCCTCAGCAATTTGGGTATGGTTCTGAAAAGATGCATTGAGACTAATCTAGTGCTCAACTGGGAAAAATGTCACTTTATGGTGCAAGAAGGAATTATTCTCGGGCACAAGGTATCTAGCAAGGGACTTGAAGTGGACAAGGCTAAAGTGGAGACAATTGAAAATCTTCCTCCACCAATTTCAGTTAAAGGAATTCGCAGTTTTCTTGGTCATGCAGGTTTCTATAGGTGGTTCATTCAAGATTTCTCCAAAATCTCTAAACCCTTGTGCAATCTGTTGGAGAAGGATATTTCTTTTAAGTTTGATGAAGACTGTTTGGCTGCTTTTGAGCTCTTAAAGAAGAAGTTGACATCTGCGTCGGTCATTACTGCACCTGATTGGAATGAACCGTTTGAGTTGATGTGTGATTCTAGTGATTATGCCGTGGGAGCTGTTCTGGGGCAAAGGAAGAACAATGTTTTTCATGTAATCTACTATGCTAGCAAAACTCTCAATGATGCGCAGCTAAATTACACTACTACAGAGAAGGAACTCTTGGCCATTGTGTATAGTTTCGAGAAATTCAGGTCTTATTTACTCGGAACCAAGGTAGTGGTGTTTACTGATCATGTAGCTATTCGTTATCTTATTTCGAAGAAAGATTCAAAGCCTCGGTTGATTCGTTGGGTTCTTTTGCTTCAAGAATTCGACTTGGAAATTAAAGATAGGAAGGGTACTGAAAACCAGGTGGCTGATCACTTGTCGCGATTGGAGGACCAAGGTAAGAACTCAGTTGATAAAACTCTCATCAATGGATTCTTTCCGGATGAGCAACTTTTTGGGGTGCAAACTGAAGAACCATGGTTTGCAGACATTGTGAACTATCTGGTGAGTAAGGTCATTCCCTCAGAATTCTCTTATGCTCAAAGAAAGAAGTTTTTGCATGATGTGAAGTGGTACTGTTGGGACGAACCCTTCTTATTCAAACAGGGAGCCGACCAGGTTATACGAAGGTGCATTCCTTATAGTGAAGTTGAGGGTGTGTTGCGTGATTGTCACTCCACCACTTATGGAGGTCATTATGGTGGAGAGAAGACAGCTACGCGAGTACTTCAGGCTGGTTTCTATTGGCCAACACTGTTCAAGGATGCGCATCAGTTTGTGTTGAGATGTGATCGATGCCAAAGGGTTGGTAATATCTCGAGGAGGAACGAGATGCCGCTTAATATGATGCTCGAGGTGGAGATTTTTGATGTGTGGGGCATTGATTTCATGGGACCCTTTGTTTCTTCGTGTAACAACCAGTACATTCTGTTAGCTGTGGATTATGTTTCTAAATGGGTCGAGGTAAAGGCTTTACCGACCAATGATGCTAAAGTGGTACTGAGTTTTCTGCATAAGCAAATCTTCACGCGTTTCGGCACTCCAAGGGTCATTATCAGTGATGAGGGAACACATTTCTGCAACCGGAAGTTTACAGCCTTGATGGCTAGGTATAACATCAATCATAGGGTTGCTACTGCTTATCACCCTCAGACTAATGGGCAAGCAGAGGTGTCTAACAGGGAGATTAAGCGTATTCTGGAGAAGGTAGTGAATCCTTCAAGGAAGGATTGGTCCTTGAAACTTGATGAAGCTGTATGGGCTTATAGAACGTCTTACAAGACACCGTTGGGCACTTCACCTTTTCAGCTGGTCTATGGAAAGGCTTGTCATTTACCTGCTGAGTTAGAACACAAGGCATATTGGGCATTGAAGAAGTTGAATTTTGACTTAGCAGCAGCGGGTGAGAAAAGAATGCTTCAGATTAATGAGATGGATGAGTTTCGTCTACAGGCTTATGAAAATCACAAGTTGTACAAGGAGAAGGTAAAGAGATGGCATGATAAACGGTTGGTTCAAAAGTCCTTTATGCCGGGTCAACTTGTTTTGTTGTTCAACTCTCGTCTGAAACTTTTTCCCGGGAAACTTAAGTCAAGGTGGTCGGGGCCATTCACGGTCAAAACAGTTTTCCCACATGGAGCGGTGGACATCTATGATAGGTCACCGGATGAGGCATTCAAGGTTAATGGTCAGAGGTTGAAACCGTATTTTGGTGAACGTGTGAATCGTGAGGCGGAAACCGCGGTTCTTAGTGCTCCAGAATGAAGATTGATGTGCGTCAAGCTATTGACGTAAAACAAGCGCTTCGTGGGAGGCAACCCACGTAGTTATATTAGAGTTCAGTAGAAAAAAAAAATGTTGAAAAAAAAAAATTTCTGGACAGAAGGGGTGGGGCGCCAGCGCCACTAGTGGGGCGGCCGCGCCACTGTCCCTGCCAGAAAACGAAAAAAACTCAAAAAAAAAAAATGAAAAAATCAGAAAAAAAGAAAGTTTCTTTTGGGGGTTTTGCCTATTTATACTTCACCCCTCCCAACCCATCTCATAGTCTTCAACACCCTAGCCTTTTCTACCTCTCTACTACACCCATCTTCAATTCTATACATGCAATACATACACACCTCCATCTTTTCATATCAATTCATGGCACCACCAAAGAGAGGTCGTTATGCGGGAAGTAGTAGCAACCGTCGTTCTTCTTCGGAGGAACAATCTAGTGCGGGTTTTGGGGGAGAGAAGTTTATTTCTCCGGAGGCTTCAATTGAGTATGCACGGTTAACTTCTAAGGCCGTGGTGAAGGAGAGGGGGTTTTTACCTACCCCTCGTGATGGTAATTTGGTGAAGATGATCACCGACAAAGGTTGGGAAGGAATTTGTGAAGCGCCGGAGCCGGTCCCGGTGAGTATTGTTCGTGAGTTCTATGCTAATGCCAAGGCGGAGAAGAATGGGTATTCCGTGGTTCGTGGTTACACGGTGGATTACACACCGGAGGCGATTTCTCGGGTTCTTGGTTTGCCGAAGAAGAAGGAGGGTGAAGCAGATTGGTCGGAGAAGACCCGGGCTGATTTGGACATGGAGTACATCATGGGGGTGCTATGTGTCCCGGGAACGACTTGGAAGTGCAATCGGGTTACTAATGAGCTTCTCACGTTCCCGGCATCTGCTATGAACAGGTATGCTAAGGCCTGGAACTTGTTTGTGTGTGCTAATATTATGCCTTCGTCGCATACGCATGAGGTTAATGTTGATAGGGCTATTGTGTTATGGGGGATTTTTAATGAGGAGTATATTGATCTTGGGGCTCTCCTCCATAGGAGTATTCTGAGGTTTTTGAGCGGTCGGACCACGGGGGCAATTCCTCATGCTTCTGTGGTTGTTAAGTTGTGTACTGTTGTCGGTGTTCATTGGTCTGAGGAGGAGTTCCTTCAGTTACCTAGTGCGCCTATTGACCACGCGACGATTCAGAGGTTGGAGGATTGGGATGGTGGTTATTCTGACCCTTCTGGTTTGAGTTTTGCTGATGTTGGTGAGGATGGTCAGGATGCTCCTACTCGGGAGACAGCCCGGACGAGGCATACGGTTTCTTCTAGTGTGCAGCGAGGGGTTGAATGGGCTGGTTTTGGAGAGGCCCAGTATAGGAGGTTGACTCGGCGGATTGATGTCATGCATGACATCAACCGCCGTTTTGCTACGGATTTGACTCAGGCGTTGGGTACGGCTTTCCGCGCCACTGGAGTTGATATTGCTTGGCCTGATTTTGGGGCTGGTTCTGTTTATCCACCACCAGATACACCACCTATGGAGGGTGGTGATGCTGCTGATGATTAGGTACTATCTGAACTTTCCTTGTTATTACCTTCAATGAGGACATTGAATATTGTAAGTTTGGGGGTGGTAATCAAGGAATAGTAGTGTTAGTGTGTGTCTCATGTAGGATTCATATAGGTTTCATATTGCATATTTAGTTAATTCATTCATATCTTTGCATATTCAGGTCATATAGAGCATTTTGTTGCATAGTTCTATTTATTATGTTAGTCCATTGTAGTTGCATTTGCATAGCATATTTCATGATCCCTTAAGACTTGACTGTTTCTGTGGTGAGTCGATGTTGATTGGAGTGTAGTTGTGATGAACAGAGGGCTGATTAAGTTCCTAAGTATTAACTTGCATGCCTGGAACAAATCTTTTACATAAGTCTCATGGGTTGCTTTTGCTTTTGATCAGACCATGCTTGTTTAGATGTTTAAGTTTAACCACTTGTTTATATGTAGAATGTTGGCTAGATTCTTGAAAATGAAGGTGCACTTAAGTATAAGTTTGGGGAAACCAGGAATTTCATGCTAGTTGTTAATAAAGGCTAGGCGTCAAATGGCTAGTAGCCGCTCATTGGTAAAAAAATGAGTAGTCTAGGGTGGGATGAGAAAAGCAATGGCACTCATTCCGAAATTTGAAAAAGAAAAAAAATTGAAAAAAAAGAAAAAAAAAAGAGTTGTGTTAAGTGTGTTTATGCATAATTGATCAGGGTGAGCTCTTTAGTACTCGAGCAAGTAAGTTCTTTGGGGACTTTGTGCCTAGTGACCTAAGACTTTTCCGGTCTGGGATCCACTGACCTAAAGCTCGTTAAATGGGTATTTTTGCAAAATCCTTTCGAGGTGTCATCCATTGCACGGTCAAATAAGCATATGTGTTGTGTATAGTGGTTTTTGTGTAATAAAGCATGAATTTCTGACTAACTCAAGTGGTTTATGGAGGTGTGTCCTAAAGGTTCTTGTGTCTAGCTTTCATTCTGTTTATAAACTTGTGGTTGTTTTGGCTAAGGATAGGTATGGTCTTGATTAAGTTTGGGAGTATATTGGTGAGCATTGCACACACGCACGTTCCTGTGTTTGTATGGTTGATTAAGGGGAGTTTGGTCGAACTCTGTTTGGAAGATTGCATTCTTTGAGATGTTGGCTTATTCATTGGTTATGGTTAGGTTGGGGGGATCGCTTGCATTATCATAGTAGTTGCATTCATGCATTGCATTGCATTAGTTAATATGGAGTCTGTTTATGCTTGAGGACAAGCATTGGTTTAAGTTTGGGGGTGTGATAAGTGGATTTCATGTCTACTTAGAACGCTTAGAAATCGGCTTAAACTGATTGCAAGAACTCAAGTTTTAGGTGTTTTGATATGTTTTTGAGTGTTTATGCAGGAATGATCATTGGTAGCACGATGGTGGTGCATGGATGTAATTGATGGTGTGGTGTTATGTTGGAAAGGGCATGCAAGATTTGAGGGTTGGAGGCTTTGCGCTTTGGAGAGCATTAAAGGAAAATTTTCTGTCAGGCCAAGTGGGGCGCCCGCGCCACTAGTGGGGCGGCCGCGCCACCCTCTCTGTCCCAAATTCTGTTTTGTTCTAATTTTGATGTTAGGGCATTGACTGGTCAACCCTGAGGCATGGATCAATATTTGTGGACGTTTTATAAGGGGAGAAACCTAATATATCATATCTATCGAGGAATTATCAAGGAGAACAAGAGGAGGCAAACCCTAGAAGACCTAGCTTAATTTCATCTTTGTATTCTTCTAAATTAGGCATACTTGGATTCTCTTACGTTGTTTTCTAAACCTTATGACTATTGTTACTATTGGTTTTTGACTTTCAATTCAAGACTTATTTTTAATATCATGTTTTCATTAGAACCCGCGATGATGAACGGTTCATTCATGAACTAATCGTTATAGTGGGATTCTAACGGAGTTTCTTATGGAGTTTAGTGGTTAATTGTTTTTATATATTCTGTGTGTGATGGCTAATTGATTTCCTATCATGGTTGTGCTTATTCGTTGTGGATGCGTAGCTAACATTCATGATTGTTTGTTAATCTCTGTTGATTGCGAAAGTGGATATAGGGATTTAGAACTTGCCATGCTAGCATAAGTTCATGTATAATTGTCATGCATGATTCGTGGATGATTTTAACCATTTCATCTACCTTATGTAATCTGAATAGATAACTTGCTCATTAAACCACTATGTTTTCAATCTCTATAGACATATAGGGACTAAGCATATTTTGTGTCCATTTAACTTCTATCTTTATTGTGGATGTTTAAGTGGTATGGTATACGTATACTGAAAGGTAGCGTATACTAGTTTCGTGTTATCTGATTAGTTGTCACAACCGTCACATGCATTAATTAAGAACAAGAGACTCTAGATGAAATATTTAATGATGTTAGGATCCCATGCTTTATTCATATAAGTAATTTTCCAGTAATTCTCTTTAGTTAATATAATCTTGTTAAGTGCTAGTTAATTAGTTAAACAAAACCAAATTTGATACTTATCTTAGCAGTGAGTAATAACCATACATTGGTGCATAAGTGCATAGCTATAACAACATAACCAGTCTCTGTGGGAACGAACTTAACTTTATCATATACTACTTGTGACCACGTGCGCTTGCGTGTTGTTGTGTGTGTTAGTGTAGGTGCCCTAGAGGCAATACATTGTCTCTTTTAATAAACCTTTATGTCATTTGATTATTCAATAAACATATTTATTATGACTTTAATTACTGCGATATATTTGTTAGCATAATAAATGTCCTTAGAATCATGATACACATTATATAGTTTAAGTACATGACTTGAACTTGAGATTATATAATATATCATATTCTTAAAAGGTCCCTAGTCGAGTATTATTAAATATAGGACAATAATAATACATAAATAGACTAATATGTTGATTGACAGATAACCACATCTCATTGGTTATAAGTATGGAGATACTAAAGTCAATGCATAGGTACATGTAGGAGTACATGGTACTGGACAGACCCACAGTGAGATTCTTCATGTTTAATAAAGTCATAAGAAAGACTCACAGTGATAATGGTGTAATGATCCTTAGACTTGAGATCATTATATTTCTATACGAGGATTAATATACTTTGACAACATTAAAAGTTACCTTTGACCGGGTGATGATAAAAGTGGACATCGGGTATATCATGAGTCATATGAGAAATATGAATGATAGATAAAGGATTTAACCCTCCTATTATTAGGGGAGATATTATTGGCCTCTTGATTGAGTGAGACTATGAAAATGCATGGCCATGCTCAAATATTGATTTGTTTTAATAGTTTACTCATTGATCAAGGAAACCCGGATTAAGCATTGAAGAGGATGACTAAATACATGCCTCGAGTTTAATCTATAATATTTGGTTAAAGGGATTATATTACACGGAAACATTAATCACGAAAGGTTTAATTGGATCACCAATTATTATTATTACTTGGGTAGCAATGATGTATTACTAGATGCCGCTCATTGTTTATATTTTGTTATTGGATATTGAAATTATTGCCAACGTAATAATAACCTAAAGGGTTACACAATAAGAACGTTTTAAAAGGAGTTTTAATTTGAATATCAGATTTAAATTAAATAATTATAAATTCGAAATTGGTTAATTAATTAATTAAGTTGGACTTAGTTGATTAAATTGTATTTCGAATTTAATTCATTAAAAACCCAAATCAGTTTGGTTTAGTTGAAGCCCAAGCTGATTAGGGTTAGGCCCAATCTCTCTGCCCTATATATACATAATGATGTATAGTTTTAGGGTTGGTTCAGATAATTCGTTTTTAAGCAAAGAGAGGCTAGAGAGAGAGAGAAGGCAGTTTTATTTGGCTAGTACCTGCTCCTTGGATCGTTGGACGATCGGACGTTCTTGTGGACAATTTAGAGACACAGATCTTGACGCTAGGTTTGTGTGGTGATTGCAATCTAGGACCTCCATCTTACAGAATTCGTAAAGCTCTTAACTGGTATGATTTCGTTTCTCCATAATCAGTAACAACTTATACATGGATCCTGCGTTAGGGTTTCGTAAATTTTATTATTTTACGACTGTTTTTCGCTGCGTTTTTACAATGAAACCCAACAGTGTGAACAATGTGGCAGCTGATCAACCCACCCTAGTAATAGATGAGTCACTTGCAACTCATACAGAGGTTCTCTCTGTTAATAATCAAGTTCCTGAAATGGGTGAAGAGGTTGATCAGGTTCTTGAAGCTGCTGTAGAAATGATAGATGAAGCTATAGCAGAGGATATAGTTAAGCCTGTTCCTGAAGAAAAAGAGGTTTTTGCCACTGCAAACTCTGAGCATGTTGAAGTTGTTGAAAAGTCTGTTCCTGTAGAAGCAGAGGTTCTTGTCAATCCAAACTCTGAGAATCCTGAAGCTGCACAGCCAAACACTGAGGCTACTGCAGAAAATGTTGCTGAAGAAAATGAAGCTGCAAACTCTGAACATTCTTTTCATGCCAACTCTAACATCAATGTTGAAGTTTCAAACTCTGATGAATCCATACCTTTTCTAAGGGATCCTACAGCTGAGCATATCAAGGAAAATGTCAATGCCACTGAAGCTCATTATAGAGATATGTACTATGCCAACTGGTCAGGGGCAGATTGTATTTTCTCCAAGCAAAGGACTGCTGATTTTATCGCTCAATCTGCCAAGGAGATCACAAATTCTGAGCTTTTATCACATTTTAAGGCTACCATTGTTCAAGTCAAATCATTGCACAATCACTTTGATGAGACTCACAAGGTAGTTCTTGGATTAAGTAATGATATAGCTCTTAAAGAATTAGCTTTGAAGAAAGACAGAGCTCAGTTTTCATCTTTGATCAAGGATCAAGAAACCATCAAGCAGAGGCTAACAAATGTTGAGAGCAATCAGGCTGAACTATCTACTAAGATAGATTCTATTGCTGCCTCACTGGAGTTGCTGACATCAGTGCTTATTCCTGATGATGTCAAAAAGGGGGAGAGAGTTCCTAAAGACAAATGCAAAAGGACTCCAACCTTGAGATTGAGGGATGATGCAAATGATGGTGGAATCAAGGAAGCAGAGAGAAGGTCAAAGACTAGTCAAGAGCAAGGGAGACTTAGGTCAAACTCTGCTAGACAGACAAACTCTGAGAGGTTAAACTCTGGTGGTCAATCTTCTTCAAGACTTAAAAGTCTAGTGATTTCATCAAATCCAACTACTGATGAAGAGATTGCTGCTAAACTTTTCATGGAAGAACATGGTGGTGAAGCCACAATGGAAGATATGGACATTGAGATGAAGCTTCTTGCTGAGGAACACCAGAAAAATATTGAAGCTGGTACTTACAAGCAAAAGGCTAAGGCTCCTAGGAAAAAGGAAATGGGAATTTCTATTAAAGAGAATGTGAACTCTCAACAGAGTTTACAATATACAAGGAGGCCTATGATTGCAGAGTCTGATAAAGGAAAAGGTAAACTGGTAGAAGGACAGTTACCAAAGAAGAATTATTCAACCTCTGACGTTGCTCAAGTTGAATCAAGGATAAACAAATCAACCTCTGACATTGCTCAAGTTGTTCAAAAATCAGAAGTTGTGACAACCTCTGATACTACTCAAGTTGTACAGACAAAATTATCTTCACAATTACAAAGGACTTTTGGCAAGCCAGTCACTGTTCAACACTCTTTGATTCCAGCAAATATAAATCTTCTCCAAAGCAGAACAGTCATGGGAAAAGAATCAAGAGATAAATCTGGGCTTGGATCTCATAGAGAGAAAAGAGTGAACAATAGTCCAATGGATCACACTTCTTTAGCTGAACCTGGTGTTGGAGTAACTCAAGAAAATCTTGATACTCTAGAATCAGTTCAGTTAATATACCACAGAGGGTTGAAGAAGGATTTTCTGTTATACTTCAAATCTGATGGCAGAGTATACAGAGTTAGTGAAGATGATATTGGTTTAAAGATGAAAGAAGAACTGGAATATGTGCTGTATCTATTGAAAGTTAAAAATCAGAGAACTCATCAAGCAGCCGAAGTGTTAAGAAGCAGGATGATGAAAGCTAGAATTCTTTCTGGTTTAAAGTCTGATGGCTCTTACATACCAAGGTACAGAGATTACAATGGAAAGCTTGTTGAGATGCAAAGAAACAGTGCAAGACTCAGAACAGATTTTGGCATAAAAGTGTTGGAATTTAATCTGGAATCAGATAAATCCTTCATAATAAAGCTAGGAAATGATATGAGGAAAAACAGCATTTATTCACTAAGGGCAGCTATCTACCAGACTGGAGAAAGTGATCCAGAGCTCAAGGAACTGAAAGAAATCATGGTAGATGAGCTAGAAAAGGCTGAAAGAAGACTTCTCATTGATTATCTCAGGACAGTGCCTGATATTGAAGAGATTAAGTAAAGTCTGACTGTAAGTTTTTAAAGTTTTCTGTTCTAAGTTAAAGTAAACTCTGATTATATTTAAACACTGCATTTGTTACATGTTTTGACATCATCAATTATCTATTAACTTGTACATCTTTATTATGCACAAGTTGGGGGAGATTGTTAGATATAATTGCTGATGTTTGTTCATCAGTGTTTAAGTATCAGGTACTCATCAGAGTTTACTAGAAGCCAGTCAGAGTTTGATAAAGTCTGACGGGGTGAAGAGTTCATTAACTGTCGGTGCTAATATGAAGATTCTAGAAGCAATATATCTTGAAGATGGAAAGAAGCAAGATATATTGAGACAGTTAAGGAAACGGAACAGAAGACAGAAGCAATTCTAATTTGATATGATTTGTATAGCTAATTTATAGGAATATCAATTAGAGATTGATTATGTAACTGTGTATTATATAAACACAGATAGGTTAACCCTAAAAGGGATGCGAATGCGAATACTGAAAACATTATTCTTGTAACCTAGAAGCTCTCTGTGATTCTTTAACATCACTGAGAGAAGAGTTATTTTATATAATTCAGTTATTGATTCATAAACAGTGTTCTTGAGTTTTATTATCATATTTATATTGATTATATATTGTGTAATCGGCCTAACATGATACTTAGAAGATTGTGCTTTAATCCTTCAACAAGAGAGATGTTTTCAATGATGACATTTCCAGCTTTCAATTTACCATATCCCGTAGTGAATCCTTTGCTGTCATCTCCAAAGGTTACAATCGGGCCGGTCTTCTTAACCACCTCTGTAAGCAGGGACTCTTCACCTGTCATGTGTCTAGAACAGCCACTATCCAGAATCCACACAACCTTTGAGCTTTTAACCTTACCCTGCAATCACAGATTGATTAAGCGGACTTTGGTACCCAAAATTGTTTGGGTCCTGAAGGTTTAGATGATTTAACAAGAGTAACATTCAATTTAGTCATACCCTGTTTGATATTCATAGTATCTGTGGATTTAACATTAACAGTGCTATTGCTACTATCAGACATCAACTTAAAATAAGCATGCATGATGTTGTACTTACATAGCAAACACTCTTTCTTTCCACAGGGTTCATGAAGATCAGGCATGTCAGACATGTTATGGATTTCAGAAGTATTAGCAGTTTCTACTTTAACCTTTTTACATGCATGTGTAAGGTGTCCGGCAGAATTACAGATAGTGCACAACTTCCTAGATGCAATGGGAGAAAATGGAACCATTTCCTGATTAACAATCTTCTTCTTCCCATTCCTGTTCTTTTTAACATTACTAACTACGTCACCTACTTCAGTTTTAGGTAAATCAGGTTTAGGTAATTCATTTTTTACTGATTTCCTAGGCAACTTAGTTTTTACCTCTTTTTCCTTCAACAAATCCTCCTCAAACAATTCTTGTCTTATGAAAAGGTCATCCTCATGAAAGAGTGGTGGAAAAGGCTTAACAAAAACTGGACAATCAACATTCTTAAGAACATGTGGAGTATTCCTTTTGACAACTGAAGGTGTCGTAGGGAATTCCACAATCTTCTTACCAGCTTTCTTGTCATAGTCAAATCCTATAGCAGTTTTATTCCCTATGGCCTGAGTATCAATGATCTCCTTAGCAATTAGGGCGGAATTCTTAAAAGCATTCAGCTTCAAATCTAGATCTGAAATCTGCTTCCTGAGGATAGTCTATATCTCAGCATTACACTTGACCTTGTTCTCTAAGTACGCATTCTTTTGTTTAAGATCTTCTAATGTTACAGCTACAAGCTCTAGTTCTTCATTTTTAGATTCTAACTTTTTAATCTTAAGAACTAGTTTAGCATTTTCCATTTCTGATGCTAGCATGCTTGTGTGTACATTAAACAATTCTACACTAAGATCTTGCACAGTTTTCTTGTACTCAGAGTTAGACATATCAATTGTAGTTAAGATAGGTACCTGAGATGATTGTGGTGATTCCTCTGAAGAGTCAGCCATTAGGGCAACATTTACATATTCCTCTTCTTCATCCGACTCAGTATCATCCCAGTGCTTTCCCTCTGCTATATAAGCTTTCCCTTTCTGCTTTCCAGAGAATGCCTCCAATTGCTGTTTAAGATTGGCATTCTCTTTCTTCAACTCATCATAAGAATCCTTCTTTCCATAGACATCTTTCATGTCTCTCGCTTGACGAGGCTTCCGGCATTCAGTGGCGAAATGCCCTAACTCATTGCAGTTGTAGCATCTTGATTTGCTTCTATCAATCATGCCAGTCTTGTAGCCTCCCTTAAAGCCTGTACTAGGTGTATAATTGCTCTTCTGGAATCTGTTGGTTGAACCCTTGAACTTGTACTTAGGGTTTCTTTTGAAACGAATGTGACTAAACTTTGCAGCTAAGTACGCCATGGTTTTGTCTTCCATTTTCTCAAGCTCTTCTAGGGTGTAGTAATCACTTTCATCAACACCCAGATTCACAGAATCCATTTCTGCTTCTATTATCACCTCTTTTCCAGCTCTAGGGGTTTGAACCTGAATCTCAGAAGTTATTGGTTCATCCACTACAAGTGATGCTGATCTCACAAGTGCATTGTGCTTGTTGTCCACTGTCCCTGATCCGTAGATTATCACTCTTTGTTCCTGTTCCATCTCATAGGTCTTCAACTTCCCATAGATCATCTCTAATGACATCTTTGTGAAGTCAATTCTTTCCCTTATGGATGATGACTTGTGTTCTACATGATGGGGCAGCGTCATCATGAACTTCCTGTTTGATTCTCTCAGTGGATAGGTCTTTCCTTTCATTGCCAATTCATTGAGGAGTTTAGTATATTTCTCAAAGACCTGAGTTATACTTTCTCCTGGCAGAGACCTAAACGCTTTGTATTGAGAAGTCAGGATGTCCAATCTGTTTTCCTGCACGTCTTAAGTTCCTTCCATTATCAAGTTAATGGTATCCCACATATGTTTCCCGCTTATACAGTTCATCAACTGATAGCTCATTTCCTTGTCTGCGGAGTCCGCCAATATCAACATTAAACCTGTGTCCAATCGAATCAGTTCTTTGTCAGAATCTGTATACTCAGTAATATCCTTAGGTTGGGTGCCTGGAGGAATCCTGCTACCATCAGGGGCTGTAGATTCATCAACTGATTTCATTGGTACATATGGTCCGTTTTCTAATATGCCCATATACAACGGATTAGATGCCTTGATAAATAACAGCATCTTCATCTTCCACAAACCGAAATCATCTCTAGTAAACGGGGGAACTTTAATACCAGCGGTTGTCTTTGGAGCACTCATGGTTTCTGAAAATTTCAAATTGTTTAAAATTCAAGAAATTCCAATTAAATGAAAATTTTTGAAAGTTAAAAAATTTGCTTCGAATTTTCACGCTACGTTTGATTTTGGTCTTATTCACCGGATCTGATTTGTATATCAATCAAGTAGCTCTGATACCAATTGTTAGGTCCAAAGTATCGTAGAAGGGGGGGGGGGGTTGAATACGATACTCACAAATAATTCAATTTCGTTCGCGGATTAATCTTTCAGTTCTATAACGAAATCAAACACACCAAACCAAATCAAGTTTCGGGGAATATATCTTTTTATAAATATAAACCTCGAGGGGTGCTACAATTTCTAATCCGTATATTAGCTTCAATGAGTTCTAGGTTATTCACAATCAATACAATGAAAGAGTTTAAGCAGAATTAATTTCTATGGTATTTTCTCTCTGGCTCAATCTCTCTCTCCGTAATTGCTTCTGTGTGAATGAACCTGACTGAGGAAGACACTGCCTCTCTCTTAGTAATTGTAGTCTTTTGTTTTTGAAAACTATCGAACCAAAATCAAAAGAATTAATCTTGGCCGTCCAATTTTCAATCAACCAGACAAACAAAGAAAACTTTTCACCCACTTTACAAATTGAAAACTATCGAATGAAAAAAGTAGATATTCTATTCAATGGTTTTTAAATAAAAACTATCGAATGGAACATTTACTTTATCATAGTTTTCATTTCCTTAATACTTTTCATTCGATGGTTTTCTAAATAGAAAAACCATCGAACCTTTTCTTTTTGTAAGCCTTTTAGAAAAGTTTCAGGGTGTTTAAGTTTTAGACTGTATCAATTTCTTCTGAGACGATAAAACAACTTGATCTTTGTAGTGTCGTCAACTAGTGCAACTGGTCTGGTTCACAGATGAATAACACTTGATCAATTCTTCTTTTATGTCTTCAATTCAATGTTGCTGATAAGTCCTTTGTCGTTCTGGTTGCTTCGTTTAAATCACTGGAATCCCGTGGTACTTAACCCTAAATCATTCACATACTTCTGTCGTCTTGAATGTCTTGTTTCTTTTGCTGTCACTGAGGCTTGAACATTTTCATGAACTTCTTTCTGTGACCTGTTTACGGACTTCAAGAATACATAACGTATTTTGATTTTTTGAGTTTACCTTTTCTTCTTTGATTCTGGATTCCTGTGCTTCTGTTAATACTATTATCTGTCTTGTCCTTTGTTGAGTTGTAGTTATCTCTTTTACATCATATGTTACATTATGCTTTACATTTCTGTTTCCAACATTTCACCGAAATTATATGTATGATGAATTTGTGATAATAATAATACAACTTTTGCAAGTAAAATCATCAATAGATATATTTTCGGCTGTGTACTATGCATATCTCTCTGTTTTGTACGTATCTACCAGTAATCAGTTCACGAATGTAGATTCTTATATTTGGTAAGTGATAAGGGATAAATCGAACAAACCCTAAACTACTAGGACCCAGCCCAATAAAGCAAGCCCAAAGAAAAACAAACCCAAAACAAAATAAAGGTCAACAGAAAAGACAAATCCCTGCAGCATAAGACAAATGGGGACCAACGGTCAGGCTGAACTCCCGTCGGCTGGTCCCCTAAACAGAAGACCCATGCCAACCAACAGGTGACACGTTGCACCCTTTGGCCTTATCCCTTCCCTTATAAATAGGAGGAAGGAAGAGCAGAAAGGGGTTCACTATTTTTTCACTTATATACTCTAGAAGGATTATCTCTGTATTTCGTTCTATAAGTTTCTCTGTCTGAGCCACCTGACCTTACTCTCACGCCGGAGGTGTCGCGGACCAGCCACCCCCCGTCGGCATTGTTTAGCAGGACCCAGCCCATACAGTCACCAGCCCTCACCAAGGCCCAGCAGGGAAACAGCCCAGTACGGAAAGCAGAGTTATCAGTGACGCTAGAAGGAGGGGGACCCCTCGTAACCAACAACCACAAGCAAACGCCCCGCACCGTAGGATATGGAAACCTGCAGTTAAACGAGGAACAACCAGCAAAATAACCACCAGCAACCGAACCCCCAGGAATCGAAGAACCCCCGGAGACGCCGTGTTGGGACACAACCACCTCCCCTTGCCTTGAACCCTGAGCTGTTCACGGGAATGACCGAACATCAAGTACAACTCGCTCTACGGGAATTCCGGACCCGCGAAGAGGGCCGGGGGGCGGTCTCGAACCCCAACCGCATCAGGAAGAAGGAGGGGCGGAACACAATGGGGAACAGAGACTCTCGATTTTCTCCCGAATTGGATCCTCAGAATGTCCCGAGCGTGAAAGGTATCGGGGCCCGCACCACACCAAGGAACGTTGGGATGAATGCGATCGAAAGAAACGGTGGGATGAATGCGCATGAGAAGCCTCTCTCAAGGGCTTTCAGGCTCTCATCAGCCACTGCGTCCTCAAAATCATGTGAAGCCGTGTAGGCGACAACGACATCTGAGTCCAAAGAAACTTGCAGCAGCTGAGCCCGGAGACCCTCGATGACAACCTCCAAAGAAGATACCTCTTCTATCTTGGTCAACATGGAAGCTTCGGCCGAATCCCGGCACTCTTCCGACTTCTGCAGCTTGCCCTCCAGCTCATCTACCCGGGCCCTCAAACGCCTAACCTCGGACGCCTCCCTCCCCATCTCCAAAGTCAAGGCATCAGCCCGGGAATTGGCCACGCCAAGGTTCAGCCGGGCTTCATTCAGCTCCTCCTCCATCCGGGAAAGAGCAGCCCGCAGATCCTCCACTGACCCCTTCTCCTCAGACTCCCTTAGTTGTTTCTCCAAGTCAATCCCCCGGGAGAGATAACCTTTCACCTGAGACACAAGCTGCACGGAAAGCACAAGTTAATACGACACCAAAAAAAAAATTACTGTGCCAAGAGCCCGAGTCAGGCCGTGAGCGTGCTCCTTATGGCTCCAACCATTCATTAAGGCATACTCCTCAGCAGTAGTAACCCGGTTCAGAGCAGTATTCCGAGTAACCCCAATCAGGTACCCAGACTTGGCAGTTCCAGATCCCGAGGGCTGGGCCAAAGAAACATAAACAGACGACCCGGCACCCTTAGAGCCCGTTAGCAATTCGGCCTGCGACACGGCGGTTGACCCTTTCGGCCCCAACGCGCGGTCACCAAAAACAGCAGCCCCGGCCGGCTGTGGCTGCTCCAAAACCAATACCTGGCTCCGACTCCGGCTCCGTATGACCAAGTCTACGGCCCGGTCGCCCGGGAGCTAGCCATCGACACTGACCGACCTCAACACTTCGGCAGTCCTGGCCCTCTTCCGGACCCCACCATCATCATCAGCAACCTCAAAAACCATCGCGGGCCCCCTGGATGGCCCTGTACTTATTCTTCATCCTTTCGTTCCGAGCCTGGGCCAATGTCTTCTTGTCAGACATGTTTTCAGTAGGGATGACTGCAGAAAAGGGACAAAAATGAGAAATAAGAAACAACAACAAAACAGGAAATACATAAGCAAAATACGAACCACAATGACTTAGCACGAAAGGCAAATATAAACAACGACATATAGAGGAATTAGAACCCGACTTACTATTCCCCCGGTACAACCTATCCTTTTCCATAAAGTGGAGTCGGGTCCAAGGAGGCAGAGGCCACCGAACAAAGGTCCGAAGATGAGTCTCCACTATACCCGTGATTCGATAGCCCTGATACGAGAAATCGCACTTAGTCTTGTAAACCGGCATCCATGCCAGCTCACCTACCCACAGGAAAATGAACTCGTGATGCCAACCTTTGTTGGAATCCGGCTGAATAACCGACAGCTTATCTTTCGGGCCATAACCCAGTTCCTTCCTCCTCAAATGAAGCTCGTAGAAGGGAGCTTCGTTAGACCGGTTGAGCTTGAAAATAGTAAAGCAGAGACGGTAGGTCGGCTCCACCCCTTTGAAGAAGCAAATGCTCACAAACCAGTTTATAAACCGAACCGAATTCGGGGTCAATTGAGAGATCGGAATCCGCAGGATATCCCGAAGCAAAGCCCGAACAAATTGATGGCTAATACACTAGAAGGTGGCTCGGAGGTGCTCGACGGGCATACCAATCGACCCGTCGTCCGAACGATCATAAATCTTCTCACCCTCCTGAGCAAACCTCCACCCGAACCCGTCCCCAATTGTTGGGTTTTATTATATACGCGGAAGCATGGATAACAATTATTTATATATAAAACCCATAAAAACGCATACGATTCATGGATAAAATTAAAGAATCAATTACTAACCTTTAAAAGCGATCCAAAGATGATGAATAGAGACTCTTAGCAACTGCTCCTCAATATGTGAAGCACTCCACCGGTATCCACCAAGAGCTTGAATCAATGGAGGGAGGAAGTGGCTCGAGAGAGAATTAGAGTTGCCTCTTTTCTTCTTTTTCTTCTAAAATCGGGGTTAGAGGCTTAGGGTCTTAAATAGTATATTTATAGGCAAATGTTTTAGATAAAAATTTATCCTATAAAATATTATTATTATTAACCCTATAATTAATTAATCACATTAATAAATTAATTAATCATTAAAAACTCTTTTAATAATTAATTCTTTTTCTAAACTCTTTAGAAAATAATTCTATCACTTAATTTAATTTCTTAAATTAAATTATTAATTAATAATAGTAAGAACACTTTTTAATTATTTTAAAATTAATTCAATCATATTTAATTGATTATAAAAAAATGTTATCAAATATTTATTTCATAAATAAATAGTGACTAGCCATTATTAATTAATTCTTTCACCATTAAATCATTCTCTTTTATGGTGTGACCATGTAGGTTCAAAATTAAGCCGGTAGTAGAAATAAATAATAATAAAACAATTTTATTATTATTTATATGAATTATTTTAATTCATTAAATACGATTAGTAAAATTAATCATATTTATTCTACATCGTGATGGATACTTCTCAGCATATAGCGACTATCCGAAAAATATGAATTCACTGCTTAGAATACCAAGAACCTATTCAGTGACTAGTTACCGTACAATCAATTCCTTCTACCCTGCAATGTCCCGATTAAATACAAGGCATGGATCACGTGTCAAGCCTATTTAATTTAATCATATGATTTCCTATTCACTATGCCTAGTTCCGATTAATGCAAATTAGAAACTTCTTTCTAATTTCATTCACTCTGGCCAGAGATTCCTAAACTAGCATAAATGGAATAACATAGGACATTCTCTTCCTTCACTGGAAGGGGCAGATCCTTTATTGATCATTCACTATCTTCGTGAACAAATTCCTATACCCAGAAGAGCACTAATTATTGTCCCTCGAGACTAAGAGCTAAACCAAAGTATAGTTCAGTGTACACAAGATGACTATGATGATCTCAAGTCAAAGGACACTTGTACAACAATCACTATATGAACAACTACTAACACATGAGTGAACTCCATTAGTTGTTCAACTGATCGAGTCATGTTCAGTGAACTTATTCCTAATAAGCACCTACATACTCGCTATAGTGTCACCACACAAATGCCTATGAGAACAGACATCCTTTATAGTGAAGCAAGCATAGTATGTACCGATCTTTGCGGATTAATTAACTACCAATTAATTATCCTATGACCAGGAACTATTTAAGTTTAGAGTTATCATCTTTAAGGTCTCATTATCATGATCTCATCATAATCCATTAAAGCTTTACTCTAAACTATGGATCATCTAATTTAAACACTTTAAATAGATAAAGTGCACGTTTGGGGTATCACAAAAAAGTTGACTTATATTTTAAAATGAGTAAGTTCTTTATAAGTGATAATTTGATGGATTCTTATAAGTTATACGGGTGTTTGGATAAATTTAATTATAAGTTAGTGAAGAATTTGCTAAATTAAATTTGAAAAAATAATTATTAAATACAATGATTTCAACACTTGCATTTTAAATTAAAAAAATATTTAAAAACACAAAGGTAAAAATATAAAATATTAGAAAAATAAAGAAATCAAAGAATAAGTTGATAAGTTAAGTAAAATGTTAGGGATTTCTAACATTCAACTTATCAATTTATAAGTTATAAGTTATCATATAAGCTGAGTACACAAACACCCCTCATAAGCTCTTATCAACTTATAATACATAAGTTGTAACTTTTAAGAAGAGCCAAACAGGCCCAAAGTCCGTTATAAAACATATTACCATTTTATTAAATTAAACAAACCAGATTGAACAAAGTATCTCCTAACTCATCATCCATGATTGGATTTAGGACACACGTCTTTCACCAATACCAAACATAGCTCGAAATACCTCGTCAGCCCGAGCCGGGTCCTCCCCATCCAGACCAAAAGACGAGTCCTGATTGATGTACGGACAGTCGGCAAAGACCAGATCCACCGCCTCCTTATCAAAAGGCTCAACAGAGACCTCTCGAGCTACAAAATCCGAGCTACAGTCTTGAAAATACGAGGCCCTACGGACACTCTCATGCTTCTTGTAAAGCAGGTAAGGAGTGTCAACCCAACCACCGTTCGGGCCGTACAAAGTCTCGGACTCCCGAGCCACATACTCAAGAAGCCCCTCGGGCAACTCTTCCGGTACTGGAGTACGACGACGGACCATTGCAGCAACTAAAAACCAACAGTGAAATTGTACCCCGGAGCCCATCCCTAGTTAGATAAAAAGAAAAAAAAAAAGAAAGGAGGAAGGGAGAACATACAAACACAAGTGAAACACTTAAAACACCACGACCGAATTGGGGCCCGGTCAGAAACACAATCGGAAAAATCAAGACGACCAACATAGGCAGTACAAACTATTCATACAAGCATACACACATACCCAACACCAAACAAAAACTATTCAAAACACACGTATGTAAAGCAGTAAAGACTACAGTAACATTAAAAATGAAGAAGCGGTAAAGAGAAAAGGAGAAACAAACAAGACGCTTACACTAAACTCGTGAAGACGAAGGAAGATGAAGAGGCGTGAAAGAGAAAAGCTTGAGTATAGCCGGCAACGAGAACAAGAGGCAAATGCAAACAGCGTAAAATAAAAAAATGCAAACGGTAAGGGGGCTTTTATAGACCCCAAGAAGAATAGGGAACAGCCGGGACAGCTGGCAACCATCCATACGTTACGGTCCCCGAGAACGTAGCCATAATCATGACAGTTGAGCAATCATGGCTATAAATGCAGCTCACGACTTACGAAGGCTGACATAATGACACAGACATTACAACCGCGCAATAAACGAGGTGCCCCTATGGGAAACGTTCAAATAATTCCGACTGACAATCACATGTAAGCAAGAATTTCAAAATTTCAAAACCAAAAATTAAAAGCTTAACAACCACAACCAAAAACCAAAAACCAAACCCATGTGACCTTAGCTCGCCATACCGAGCTAAGGCCTGGGGGGCAACCAAAAACCAAAAACCAAACTCATGTGACCTTAGCTTGTCCATACCGAGTCGAGGCCCGGGGGCATCCAAAAACCAAAAACCAAACCCGTGTGACCTTAGCTCGCCATACCGAGCTAAGGCCTGGGGGGCAACAAAAAACCAAAAACCAAACCCATGTGACCTTAGCTTGTCCATACCGAGCCGAGGCCTGGGGGCATCCAAAAACCAAAAACCAAACCCATGTGACCTTAGCTCGCCATACCGAGCTAAGGCCTGGGGGCAACCAAAAACCAAAAAGCAAACCCATGTGACCTTAGCTTGTCCATACTGAGCCGAGGCCTGGGGACATCCAAAATCCAAAAACCAAACCCATGTCATGACCTTAGCTCGCCATACCGAGCTAAGGCATGGGGGGCAACGAAAAACTAAAAACCAAACCCATGTGACCTCAGCTTGTCCATATCGAGCTGAGGCCTGGGGGGCATCCAAAAAACAAAAACTAAACCCATGTGACCTCAGCTTGTCCATACCGAGCCGAGGTCTGGGGGGCATCCAAAAACTAAAAACCAAACCCATGGGACCTTAGCTCGCCATACCGAGCCGAGGCCTGGGGGGCAGCCAAAAACCAAAAACCAAATACATGTGGACCTTAGCTCGCCATGCCGAGCTAAGGCCTGGGGGGCAACCAAAAGCCAAAAATCGAAAACCAACCACTCCACTACAACTACTCCCTCGCCCCCTTGTAGAGGGACAAGGGAGTGGGGGCAAATGATAAGGGACAAATCGGACAAACCCAAAGCTACTATGACCTAGCCCAATAAAGCAAGCCCAAAGCAAAACAAACCCAAAACAAAATAAAAGTCAACAGAAAAGACAAACCCCTGCAGCATAAGACAAATGGGGACCAACGGTCAGACTGAACTCCCGCCGACTGGTCCCCTAAACAGAAGACCCGAGCCAACCAACAGGTGACACGTGGCACCCTTTGGCCTTATCCCTTCCCCTATAAATAGGAGGAAGGAAGAGGAGAAAGGGATTCACTATTTTTCACTTATATACTCTAGAAGGATTATCTCTGTATTTCGTTCTATAAGTTTCTCTGTCTGAGCCACCTGACCTTACTCTCATGCCGGAGGTGTCGCGGACCGGCCACCCCTGCCGGCATTGTTTTGCAGGACCCGGTCCATACAGTCACCCGCCCTCACAAAGGCCCAACAAGGAAACAGCCCAGTACGGAAAGCAGAGTTATCAGTAAGCGATCTACTTATATTTTGAGGTTGAAAGACATGATCAAATGTCCAGTTACTGACAACCAATGTATGACATCGCATCGGTAGATTCTGCTACGTTTTATTTACTGAAGCTCAAATGCTTATCTTACTGAATCAAATCACCATGAAGATTAGGAATGAACTGAGGAAGAACAATTATATTACAAACTGAGTCTATCAGTTTTAAATCAAACAGTAAGCAAAATAATTGCAAAATAATTGTGCTTAATAAAGGTGCTCCTACTGCACCCCACTTGATATTAATAGATTCTGACTTGACATCTAATGTATGTACAAGCAGGGCCGGACCTGACTATAGCACATGCATCACAGAAATAATTTGAAATCTCAAAGATGGATCTACCTGGGCCGCTGATTTTTATTTTTAGATTTACGATGTTCTTTGTATTTTTCTCTGTCATCGAGTTCATTTGAATCAAAAAAATTAGAATGTAGCAAGTTAGGAAGTAACTTCCGGGAAATGTTATTTCCGGAGCTCTAATTTTTTCCGAGAAAATTTCACGAGGAATACCAAACTGTGCTTAAACAGTACAGTATGATATCCGTAGCTGCTGCTACTTTTACTGAGGGCAAAGAAAGATGTACAAATAAAAAATAAAATACAGTACATGAGTAAAAATAAAAGATGTCACATTAGAAACTGTTATCAAGAGGCCATTGATGGAAGACAAGATAATAAGAGAGCCAACCTAGTTGGACCAAAAATAGATATTTTCTTTAGGTAATTTTTGGATAAGAAGTGACCCTGCCTTGTGAAAGAGCTTACTATCACCTATCAAGATTCCGGAAAAGGTAATATTTTCGGGCTACATTTCAGGCAAGTATAGCAATGACAGACATCAGCAGTCTGAGTCGAAAAAGGTAATTTTTTATTTTTGTGTTATTAAAGAACTTGTAAAACAGAAAATAAATGTAATAGTGTTATATAAATTAGAAATTAGTTAAATTTAATGTTTGGTTGTGAATTGCACTTGTCCTAGGTGTGCTCTTGTGACAGGAGGAAGCAAAGGAATCGGCTTCGAGATATGCAGAAAGCTTGCTGAAAATGGAATCAAAGTGATATTAACAGACAGATATCAGAAAGATGCAATAGAAGCTGTTGAAAACCTTAAACTTTCTGGGAATTTAGATGTTGTTTCTCATCAACTAGATGTAAACGATTCAGCAAGTATTGCAGCAGTAGCAAACTACGTAAAAAGCAATTTCGAAAAGCTTGACATTCTGGTGATCATTAAGATATTTCATTATCAGACATCTTGCCTGCAGGCTGCAAGTTGAATATATGGATTGTTACCTCGTAGAATTTAGATATTATTTGAAATCCAACTTATATCAATGTTGTTTATTGCGGAATCTTGTACAGGTGAATAATGCAGGAGCTCCTGGACTACTTATTGCAAAGCCTCAAGAATTCAGGTCCTTCAAAGATGGAGCAGGATTTGTGAGTAGACTAAATTAGTTAGTAACTCATAGATTACAGAGTATAATCAACATTAGTTGCTTAATTATATTTGTGCTTTTCGTATATGAATCCATTCATCATAAGAGTAATCCTCAACTTCAGAATTCTCAAAAAATTAAGATTTTCTGTGACAACATTAGCAACTGCTCGAAGGGATGACTAAATATAAAGGCCTTGATAGAGCACCTTAATCAACTTGGCAATCTCTTATTCTTTATAATGTTATACATATTTAATAAACATTTCAAATCTTAGGGTACTCTGAGAGTAACCCTGACCTACCAAATGCCTCCACCGCTGACCACATTGATTGTACTCCTCCAGTTCCAGGTGACCGATGAGAATGCACATTTATATGAAGGAATTCTTGAAGAGAACTACGAATTAACAGAAGAGTGTCTCAAAACAAACTACTATGGAACAAAAGCGGTGACTGCCGAGCTGCTTCCGCTGCTTCAGCTCTCCAATTCAGCAAGAATAGTGAATGTATCATCATTTAATGGTGCACTAAAGGTAAGTTGGTAATTTGGCATAATAAATTTATGCTTAATCACCCTTACGAACAGGAAAAAAAACTCAATACATTATTACTTTTCATTTCAGTGGATTTACAATGAGAAGGTGAAAGCAGAGTTGAACAATGTGGAGAGTTTAACAGAGGAGAGTATTGATGAGATTGTAAACTGGTATCTGAAGGATTTCAAGGAAAACAACTTAAAGGCTAATGGTTGGCCTATTGTATTGTCAGGTTATAAAATATCAAAAGCAGCCATGAATGCCTATACAAGACTGCTAGCAAGAAAATTCCCCAATATGCTTATCAATTGCGTTCATCCAGGCTATAGCCAGACAGATATGACATGTAAAACAGGGCCCTTAACACCCGAGGAAGGGGCCAGAGCTCCCGCAATGGTGGCACTGTTGCCGGATGATGGTCCTTCAGGCATCTACTTTAACGAGATGCTACCATCAACTTTCTAGTACCCAAATTTTGCTGCCTTTTCACAATTATTATAATATATTTTTCTATCTCTTTATTAAATAAGATCGACGATTGCGTTTTAAGGAAAGCTGTTCTGATTTTTATAGCTATCCTGAAGATGATCAAACAATTGTCCTGGTGGTACTAAATATTAAGTTGCATGGAAGTGATTCTATAGAAGTTTGATGACAGAGTCTCACTTTCCATGAAGACAATTTTGGGGGATATATATCAGATAGTGTAGTTTTGTATTAACACTGAACTTACGTGTACTCATCTATAAAATGTGTGATGTAGAAAATGTGTAAGTTTTTACTAGTTCTCTAGGAAAATATGTTGGTTTAGCAGAAACAATTAGAGGGTTTCGGTTGATCCTTTCCGGAGAATTAGACGGTCTTCCTGGTCTTTTATTTGGTAGGTAACATCGATGAAGCTATCGCGAAGGTTATGAACTTAGAAATGGAGAGCAATTCGAATAAATAACCTTAAATCTTTGTGTACTGAATTTTGAGTTGGGCATCAAGGGCGTACAAACTACACTCATAAGCATAGACATGTTTGGGGAAATTAGAATTAATTGATTGATCTACTGATTTAGGGTTAATTGAAGATTAATCGAATTTCTTTTTGATAAATCGGATTTTTTTTTAAATAAATTGGAGATTTTTAGATAATCAGTAAAATATTTTAAAAGAATTTATGGTGAATTTTTTTTAAAAATCAGGAATTTTTAGAACAATACAGTCATAAATCACAATTGATTTTCTTTCAAACACAATAAAGAATGAGTAAACTAGCTTAAAAATATATAATCAAAATTATAATCCAATTGTAGACTCTTACAACAAACCAAATTTTTTATTAACACCCAAAAATCTCAAATTAATTTAAACTACAAGTAAAACATTTTCAATTATTTGTTCTAAAATATAGTTGATTATAACCTAACTCAAGTTAAATAAAAATGAGAAAATAACAAAATATTATTCACCTCGTTATAAAAGTACAAAAAACATTATATATAAGAATTATATGGGTTATCTATCTGGACACCTAATGTTATCTATCTGGACTACCTATTGCATTTATATATGGGTTATTGGGTTGATTTAGTAACTTTATGTACATATTAACGAGCTGAATTCATTAATACCTTAAAAATTCAATGGGCCACAAAATTTGAACTGGGCTGGAACCAACCCTAACGAAGTCTCATGTCCGCCTTGAGAAACCTACTTATATTTCAATTCGGTTTGTGTTAATATATTCCACAACCGCATCGCTTTAAGTGTTCAGCAGAATGTCTTGGGCTGACCTACCTGTTGATATACTCTTCACCATCTTTGGATTCCTTCCTGAGATAAAAGACCATGGCTTTCTTGATCTTTATCAGTGTCGCGCTGTTTGTCCTTCATGGCGATCTGTTGCTAAACAAATATGGCAGACCCGCATCTTGCCAACATCTCCCTGGTCATTGTCCCATATGGAGAAACGTTGGGGTCTGAACTCGACTTTTCTATGACTTGGAAGTTCGTAAAATCAATCACAAAACTGAAGATGCCGCTTGCGAGTATCCTAAATTATTTACCCCTTCTAAAATTTCAAATGTTTAATTTATTGATTGTATGTAACTTCTGATGATGATATTTGTGCGACTTCAATTTTTTTCAACACTACATTTGGCTTAAGAATTATTTGTTTGTCTAATAATATTTGTACTTTTGCATGTGTTGTATGTTGTTCATAGTTTCTAAAATATTTGAATGTTCGCGAATATATATGGATCCGAAAGTGGACATAATTGTGTAGATTCCGCATAAAATCTACATATTTATTGTTAGACTGTCCGAGACAATTTTTGAGTTCATTGCTCGAGTAGTATATACTACAGACATATAATTGTTGATACTAATATTTTGGTTTCTCCTGTGATTTTAAAACTAAGCATATGTTGCATTACATTTACCGGGAAACAAAGTAGGAGATAACCAACTGAATGATGCAATGTACACATAACTTATATAACTTGAAAAAAAACCATGTTGCAACTTGTATTTTTAATCAAACAAATTATTATCAAATAATTTATAACCATCACAAACTTGGCCCTCTAACCTTACTATACTTGTTATACAAGTCTCATCAGTTTTGATGGTTTCGGCATGGTGGATGCTACATTTTATCGATTATAAGAGGTCGACAAGTCAAACTAGAGCATCTCCAATGGTGGAGAACCCTTAGCTAAAATCATAGATGGATTGCCATAAATAAAAAATTTAGATAATGTGTAAAAAAAAATCCGCTCCAATGGGATAAAACTGTTAGCTAAAATTTTAGCCAACCTCTCCATGTTGGCTATTTTTGTCAAACCCCTATGGACCTGTAGTAAACTCCACATCAATTATTACCATATTCAAATCATATATTCTATTTTTAACAACTTGAAATAATAATAACATTCTATTTTTAAAATATAGCCAACTAGTATAGCCAACTCCATTGGAACACAATATCTTACAGGTTCAGCAAATTTTACATAATCAGCATTTTATATTATTTTAGCTAACGATTTTAGCCAACACCGTTGGAGATGCTCTAAGGCCTGGTGTATTTAAATCTAAAAAGTCCTGACAACTAATCCAGGAAATTAGATTCTGAGAGAAATAAGAGATCTCTTCACCGTAATTGTATATCAGCATACTGTCGTTTGATATGATTAGAAGCAGTCACATTATTAGTTATTGTCTTCTAATTCGGGCCTTAGATTACGCAAGAATTGACAATTACGGTGTTTGAAACTCTCATGTAAATTATATAGAGGCCATTGATGGAAAACAAAGATAATAAGAGTGCCAACCTAGTTGGACCAAAATAGATGTTTTCTTTAGGTAAATTTAGGATAAGAAGTGACCCCTGCCTTGTGATAGAGCTTACTATCATCTATCAAGATTCCGAAAAAAAGAAAATTAGGAGCCTACATTTTCAGCCAAGTATAACAATGAGAGACATCAACTATTGCATGTACATTGGCAAAATATAGGGTATGTTTGGAGTATTTTAAAAAATTTCTTTGCTTCGACCTAGGTTATGCAACAACGAGACCCCCCTTGATCCTTGCCGGATGTGCTTGACGGTCCGCTAACTTATACCTTAAAATGAATAAGTGTCTAAGTGATAGTGGATCAATTTTTATAAGTTGTATTGGTATTTGGATAAATCATCAATACTATTATATAAAGGAGAAGACGGGGCGGTGAGGTGTTGTTCTCAGATCGCTTCGTTCTATTTTTCTAATTTTCTCAATTTTTTGAATTAATAATATTAAAAATTCGAAAAAATCTCAATTACCTTTTAAATAGTTACTAATAGAGGAAACATATAATATTTTTGTATTTAAAATCCCTACTAATGGAGAAAGTAAATATGTAATAGATCTTTACTAATGGAGTAAACTAAATATCACTAATGGAAGAAACTAAATATTCAATTATAATATTCTTGCCTTCAAAATATCTAAATTAGAAAAAAAAGTGTATTACCTTACATTATTTTAAACTTTCCTCTATTATTATCTAAATATTCTCATAATATTTCTTTTCAAATGAAATTAACATCTTAACATTCTCTTCTCCTAAACTTTCTTCTTTTTTTATGTGATATAATAGAAAATACAGGAACGTTTTGGTAAATAAGAAGTTAAGAAATTAGATCGGTCTTGCATAAGAAATTAAGTAATTAATACCAAAGATTAGAAAAAATCTCAATTGCTTTTTAAATCAATACTATTATGTAAAGGAGAAGACGGGGGCGGTGAGGTGGCGCTTTTAGATCGCTTGGTTCTATTTTTCTAATTTTCTCAATTTTTTGAATTAATACTATTTAAAATTCGAAAAAATCTCAATTACCTTTTAAATACTTACTAACAGAGGAAACATATAATATTTTTGCATTTAAAATCCCTACTAATGGAGAAAGTAAATATACAATAGATCTTTACTAATGGAGGAAACTAAATATCACTAATGGAAGAAACTAAATATTCAATTATAATATTCTTGCATTCAAAATATCTAAATTAGAAAAAAAGTGTATTACCTTACATTATTTTGAACTTTCCTCTATTATTATCTAAATATTCTCATAATATTTCTTTTCAAATGAAATTAACATCTTAACATTCTTTTCTCCTAAACTTTCTTCTTTTTTTATGTGATATAATAGAAAATACAGGAACATTTTGGTAAATAAGAAGTTAAGAAATTAGATCGGTCTTGCATAAGAAATTAAGTAATTAATACCAAAGATTAGAAAGAAAAAAACTTAATTGCCTTCTAAATATTTACTAATGGAGGAAACTAAATATACAATTTCAATATTTTTGCATTTAAAATCTCTACTAATGGAGGAAAGTAAATATAATATTCTTGCATTTAAAATCTCTACTAATGGAGAAAGTAAATATACAATAGATCTTTATTAATGGAGGAAACTAAATATTACAAATGGAGGAAACTAAATATTCAATTATAATATTCTTACCTTCAAATATCTAATTAAAAAAAAAGTGTATTACTTTATATTATTTTGAACTTCCCTTTATTATTATCTAGATATTCTCATAATATTTCTTTTCAAATGAAATTATCATCTTAACATTCTAGTCTCCTAAACTTTCTTTTTTAATGTAATATAATAGAAAATACAAGAACATATTGGTAAATAAGAAGTTAAGAAATTAGATCGGTCTTGCATAAGAAATTAAGTAATTACTTGGTAAATAATTAATTATCTTTTATACTTTCATACAAACAGCTAATTAATAGTATAAATATACACATAAACTCTGTTAATTGTCTACTGCAATTTTTGTTGTCAATATTGTTCTTCTTTACTTTTTTGTTTGTATATGAGTATGAGAATTTTTCCTTTATGTTATTTATCTTATTACGTTTGTTTGTATGATCATATTAAAATCTTTGGCAAGACAAGTTATTTGCTATTATTGTTAATTGAGTTAAGACATGGATTAATAAGGAGGGGATTCATCCATTAAAATAATAGGCCGAGCAAGGTGATTTTCACCTGTATACAAGGTAACTCGAAAGTGGATAATTCATCATGTCTTAAAAACAAATTTTATCATTGTTTTTTAACGTTTAGATAGTTATTACTCTAATTTTTATGAGAAAATATTATATCTTTTAGTAAAATATTTTATATAATTCATACACGAAATTCAAAGATAAAAATTGTATATTAAGAAATTTATAGTGTATGTATTTCGAAAATATCACGTTAAGATTTATTCGACTGAAGAATTTATTTAGTGTGTGCATTTTTAACAAAATTCAATAAGTCGGTGCATCTATAACAAAAGTCAGACAAGAATAAAAAATATTGAGAAGAGATTATTAATTTATTTATTTTTAAAGGAAGTGGTTGTTGTTGTTTTTGTTGTTATTTGTTTTGACAAAAATAGATCATTATTAATAAAAAAAATCTCCTAGCAACAAAAAGGATGTTTGTTTATATTTTTTGATTTTTTTTCTTACCGAGAGTAGATTTGGAGGTAGTGAAAATTTTAATAGCTCTGAAGGTATAATTGTAGTTTTTGATTAAACGATCTAGAACTTTATATATATATATATATATATATATATATATATAGTTGCACTCTAGGAAGAACACTTTATATAAAGAACAATAAAGAACACTATCATAAACACTTTATTTTTCATAAAAATTGATTTTTTTTTAAATTTGAATCATAAAATTGAACAACAATTAAGCCCAACATATCGAATTTAACGTAGAATATCATCTAAATTTAAAAATTAAACATTACATATAATCCAGTATAGAATCCAGTACAGAATCTTGTATATATATTTATCACAATGAAATTACATGTAATCATGTTTTATTTGATTCTAATTTTTTGTTAGATTAAACCTTTTTTGGTGAGAAAATTAGAATCAACATGCAATTTATGTAAGATTCTATGGTGTTCTTTATTTTTCTTTATATAAGAGTGTTCTTCATGGAGCAATGACCTATATATATATTTTGTAGAATATATTTTGAGAAAATTTAGAGATATTATTATAAAGCCGTTGCGAATCGCGGCTTAGTAAACTAGTTTACTTATAAGTTAACTAGGTTATTAAGCCGCGCTTCGCAGCGGCATAGAATATATTTGTTAAGAAAAAAAATATTAGAATAAAAATTGTGAAATTAATATCTACAAAATTATTTAAATTATCAAATAAAATATATTCTATAAAATTTGCATTTGGATAGGTACTATAATAAAATATTTACATATTTTGTTTGTTTATATAGTTTGATTTTTTATTTTGTTGGACCGATACCATTGCTATATATATATATATATATATATATATATATATTATATTGACAAAAATCAATATAAACATATAATATTACTTATATTTATATAGTATTATTAGAAAAGATAATATATAATTTATATTATATATTATAAATCTTATAGTTTGTAATATTTCAAATCTTATCAAAATTTCATCCTTATTGAAACAAACATAATAATTAAAAATAGCTAAGAAAATGACAGTAATTATCAATCTCAATATACCTTTAATGCATATTCAAAATATATTAAAATCGGACAAGTTATCAATGTAGTTTAAAAGTATAATGTGAAACTTTTAGTACATATTATTTAATACTAAAAAGTAAGATTGGAAACACATGTGTAATTAGACGGTAGCATAATGCTAAATACATGTTCTATTGCCTCCGTCACCAGCTCCACTGTATCCATCACCAACCCTGTTGTCCTTTTCATTGTCCTCAATTGATACTTTCCTTTTCTTTTTGTCATGCACAGTCTCGGGCGTAGAAGAACTTTTAGAATACTGCAATACAGTGAGTGCTTAGAAAAATATTCATGTACAATATTTTTATATAGATAATAGTGCATGATATTAGAGTTTTAAACTAATGAAGTTGACTATACAAATTAAATAAGTAAAACAAATAAATTGGGGTAACCAAAGAAGTAATATAAAATTACAAGAACAATAAAAAACAATTAACAGTTATATTAAAATTAATATAATGCATAACTTACTAATTTGTGACAAATTTGAGATCTCTTTTTTTTTCAACCGCCTTTGACAACTTCAATGCCACCCAAGTAGGCCAAGCAGCCCACAACATCTAAATCAACATAGAAAAAATAATATTAGAACATGATAGTTTGAATTATAACTTATATAATAGTATTACTTATATATTACTCTAATATATTACTACATCAAAAATCTGAGAGTATGTTGGTGTCATTAATACGTGCACCAATCATATCCGGACATATGAACTGAAATCCATGCAGTGATATGTTGACGATGCCTTCTTCCAATCTGTTAGGCAACGTTATGTGTATGAAGATCAATTTAGACCCATGTGAAATAAGAAGTTAAGAAATTAGATCGGTCTTGCATAAGAAATTAAGTAATTACTTGGTAAATAATTAATTATCTTTTATACTTTCATACAAACAGCTAATTAATAGTATAAATATACACATAAACTCTGTTAATTGTCTACTGCAATTTTTGTTGTCAATATTGTTCTTCTTTACTTTTTTGTTTGTATATGAGTATGAGAATTTTTCCTTTATGTTATTTATCTTATTACGTTTGTTTGTATGATCATATTAAAATCTTTGGCAAGACAAGTTATTTGCTATTATTGTTAATTGAGTTAAGACATGGATTAATAAGGAGGGGATTCATCCATTAAAATAATAGGCCGAGCAAGGTGATTTTCACCTGTATACAAGGTAACTCGAAAGTGGATAATTCATCATGTCTTAAAAACAAATTTTATCATTGTTTTTTAACGTTTAGATAGTTATTACTCTAATTTTTATGAGAAAATATTATATCTTTTAGTAAAATATTTTATATAATTCATACACGAAATTCAAAGATAAAAATTGTATATTAAGAAATTTATAGTGTATGTATTTCGAAAATATCACGTTAAGATTTATTCGACTGAAGAATTTATTTAGTGTGTGCATTTTTAACAAAATTCAATAAGTAGTAATCGATGAAATATTAATATAAGTCGTGTCTTTTGACATGGTTCGCTCTGTTTATTGTTAAAGTCTAAGTTGTCTTCTTCCTGTGAATTTTCTCTATGGCATTTAGAAACAATAATATGGAAGATTTAGTGGATCAATATGCTGCGATTAATCTTGAAGAGGAGGATTCAGGAGGGATTTCGTACGAAACTGAGGAAAGCTTTGAAGAGGGAATCGATACTCGTTGGTGTTTGGTTGGAAAGTTTTTGTCAGATAGATCAATTGATTTTGAGAAAATACAACATTCGTTGGCCACGTTGTGGAGACCAGGGAAGGGAGTTTTCGTTAAAAGGCTTGAATCGAATTTATTCTTATTCCAGTTCTACCATGAGATTGATATTAGTAGGGTCATTGAAGGGAGCCCTTGGACATATGATAGAATGCAGCTTGTGTTTGAGAGGCTAAAGGAGGGGGACAATCCAAGGCAAGTGCAGATAACAAAGTTGGATTTCTGGATTCAACTGCATGATGTTCAACCAGGTTTTATGACGGAAAGGGTGTGCAAGGATGTGGGGAATTATATTGGTGAATTTCTGGAGTCTGATAAGACTAATTTTGTTGGAGTGTGGCGGGAATATCTGCGTGTGCGTGTGAGAATTAATATAGATAAGCCTCTTAAGAGAAGAATGAAGATCCGCAAGGCAAATGGTGAATGGTTCTGGGTTAATTTTAAGTATGAACATGTACCAACGTTTTGTTTCATCTGTGGGTTACTTGGTCATGCAGAGAAGTTCTGTTCCAGAATTTTTGAAGCTTCGAGGGATGAATTAGTTAAACCTTATGGGCAATGGATGAGGGCCTTACCAAGGAGACAGTCATATTTAACTGGTTCTAAATGGTTACGCTCAGGTTCAACAAGTCAAGGTATGATGACGGAGGATGGTGGCAAGTGGAAGTCTCAGGGAGGAGAGGAAGTTGTTGGCGGAAAATCAGGGGTTTCCAATGATATTCCGAGAACGAAGGAGGGGGGAACTGTTAGTGATGGCGTGATCCACGGTATTCAGGAAGATACGTTCCAAATGGGGGGAAAGTTGGTTAAAGATATGAATTTAAATGATGCGGATATGGTGGACTTGGATGGGGAATATAGCTATGTGGACCCAAAGCGTAGAAGGCCCAATGAAGATAATAATACTAATCCAAGTAACACAAAAGATGGGCTTCCAAAAAACGTGCATTCGGCAGGCCTCGATGGGGGGGTCTGCCCAGACAAATGAGTACTCTGTCCTGGAACTGTCGTGGGCTTGGGAACCCACGTGGTGTTCAGTTCCTTATGGACTTGATAGTCCAGAAGCAGCCCAGGTTGATTTTTTTATGTGAAACTCTGTGTTTAAAAACTAGCGTAGATAAGTTTAAAGATAAAATTGGCTTCGAAGGGGCTTTTGCAGTAGATGTTTCGGGGAGAAGTGGGGGGTTGGCATTGTTATGGAGAAATGAAGGGGAGGTGAAGCTTCGAAGTTCCTCGAAGAACCACATCGATGTGGCAGTCAGTATTAGTGGTAGTGAAGATTGGAGGCTGACAGGTTTTTACGGAGAGCCTAATAGGAGTCTTAGAAGGAGAACTTGGGAGCTTCTCCGTATGTTAAGTCAGCAATCGAGTCTCCCTTGGTGTGTAATTGGTGATCTAAACAACATTACGTCCCATGAAGAGAAAAAGGGAGGTCGTCGCTATCCGGAGTGGTTGATTCAGGGGTTCTGTGAGACGATGTCTGATTGTAATTTGGTGGATTTGGGTATGGTTGGTTATCCTTTCACCTGGGAGAAGTCTCGAGGAACGGAAGATTGGGTTGAAATTAGACTGGATCGTGCTTTGGTGTCTCAACGGTGGTTGCATATGTATAAGGAGGCTACGTTACAGAATATAGAGATTTCAACTTCGGATCACATGCCTATTTTTCTGGAGCTAAGGCAGGATACTAGGTCTGGTGTCTCTAGACAGTTTCGATTTGAGAATGCTTGGTTGAGGGAGCCAAAGTGTAAGGAAATTGTGGCTGATTGCTGGGCTTTGAATTCAGAGTTAGGGTATGATGATAAACTCAGTATATGTCAGGATAAATTGGGTGTATGGGGCAAGGAGATTACTGGCAATTTTGCTCAACGTATTAGACAAAGTAAGCACCGATTAAAACATTTGAAGCAACGAAGGGATCCTCACTCTATTCAGTTATATTCTGAGGAGCAGAAAAAGTTCAATGAAATTCTTATTCAGAAGGAGATATTTTGGAGACAGAGATCCAAACAATTATGGTTACAATATGGGGATCAAAATAGCAAATACTTCCATGCCATGGCTAGTAAGAGGAGGAGAAACAATCAGATTCAGAGGCTTCAGGATGAGGGAGGTAATTGGGTGGATTGGGCGAATGGCTTGGACACGGTTGTAACTGATTATTTTCATAATATTTTCACTGCCTCAGATTCTCATTGGGAAGGCATTCTTGATAACATTCGAGCTTCTGTTACTGAGCAAATAAATATGGAGCTATTAAGTCCAATTCAGGAGGAGGAAGTCAAGTGTGCTCTGTTCCAAATGCACCCGGATAAAGCTCCCGGGCCAGACGGTATGACTCCGGGTTTTTACCAGAAATATTGGAGTATTGTTGGAGGAGATTTGATCAAGATTGTTCGTGATTTTTTTGATACGGGTCATTTAAGTCAAGGTTTGAATGAGACGAATATAGTTCTAATTCCGAAGAAGAAGAATCTAACTAATATGGGGGATCTAAGGCCTATAGCGCTTTGCAATGTTTCTTATAAGGTAATTTCTAAAGTTCTAGCTAATCGTATGAAGCCTATGCTAGATAAAGTGATATCTCCCAACCAAAGTGCTTTTATTCCGGGTCGACTTATCTCGGATAATGTCATGGTTTCCTTTGAGGTTGTGCATTACCTAAAGAGAAGGCGTTCAGGTAAGGATGGGTTTATGGCAGTCAAGCTTGATATGAGCAAGGCCTACGATCGCGTAGAGTGGAACTTTGTTGAAGCTATTATGAGGCAGATGGGTTTTGTTGACAGATGGGTTCAACTTATTGCTCAATGTTTATCAACAGTTCGTTATAATGTTACTCATGGAGGCAGAAAAATGGGCCCTATCATCCCTTCTAGGGGTATTAGACAGGGGGATCCAATCTCCCCGTACTTGTTTATTATTTGCCATGAGGGATTTACTGCGTTGATAAACAGGTTTGTTCAACAAGGTTGGTTACATGGTTGTCGAGTGGCTAATGGGGCACCGGTTATTTCGCATATGCTGTTCGCGGATGACAGTTATCTCTACTGTAAAGCTACTGTTGAAGAGGCTTCTAAAGTTTGTCAGTTGCTTCAAATTTTTGAAGGAGCCTCGGGGCAGCAGGTCAATCGTAATAAATCTGCTATCTTTTTTAGTTTGAATACTAAAGAAGATATGAGAGCTGCGGTTTGTAATCAGATGGGCATGGTGGAGGCTACTGATAATAGTAAGTATTTGGGTCTGCCCAATACTATGGGTCGTAACAAGAACGCCATCCTGGGATTTTTAAAAGATAGGGTTCGTGGTCAAATAATGAGTTGGGATGGGAAGATTGTTTCAAAAGCGGGCAAGGAGATTCTATTAAAGACAGTAATTCAGTCGCTTCCGACTTATGCAATGGGAGTGTTTTTGCTTCCTATGACGATGTGCAAAGAAATTGAACAGCTCATGTGTAAGTATTGGTGGGGTTCATTTTCAAATTCAGGAAAGGGGATTCATTGGGCTAGTTGGGTGAGATTGTGTGAACCGAAATGTAATGGTGGTATGGGCTTTCGTAACCTTCATGAATTTAATATCGCTCTCCTAGGAAAACAAGGATGGCGCCTTCTTAATCAAGAAGATTTATTGGTTACTAAAGTTTTCAAGGCTAGATATTTTCCCCGGTGTTCTTTTCTTGAGGCAGAGTTGGGCTGTAATCCCTCATTTATTTGGAGGAGTATTTTGGCCTCCCAGAGTTTGATTAAAGCAGGGGTTAGATGGAGGGTTGGATCAGGGGAAAGGATTAATATTTTGAATGATGCATGGCTTTCTGATAATACTCAACCTTATGTTATTAGCAGGCACCCAGGTCTGGTGGGTCAGAATGTTCAAAGCCTGTTAAAGACTGGTGCTAAAGAATGGGATTTGGAGGTCATTCGGGATTTATTCGAGGTTCGAGATCAAATTCAAATCTGTGGTATTCCACTTAGTAGTAGCCATGAGGAGGATGTTCGGTTCTGGGGTAGAGAAAGAAGTGGTTTTTACTCGGTGAAAAGTGCGTATCAATTAATTAAAGTGATGAAAGGAAATTGGGTTTCTACTGCAAATTCTGGTTTCTGGAGGAAGTTGTGGAATTTAAAGATTCCACCAAAGATAAAGGATTTTGCCTGGAGGGCGTGTAAGGGTTTTTTGCCTACTCGTGTAGCGTTGAGAATGAGAGGTGTTCCGTTGTCTGTGCAGTGTCCAACATGTAATGATATGGAAGAAACAACACTTCACTGTCTTGTTCAATGCAGTTTTGCTCAGGCTTGTGGTCGTGCTGCAGGCTTGGATTGTTATGTAAGTACAGGAGATGATTTTGCTATTTGGCTGGAAGGTTTGATGTTGCAGGTTAATAGCTCTAGAGTTGCAGAGGTTGTCATGCTATTATGGGCTGTGTGGTTAGCTCGAAACAAGGCTGTTTGGCACAATACGTACCCTCATGTGGATGAAGTGGTTCGTGAGTCACGGGTTATTCTTGATCAATGGAAAGATGCTCAATCAAAAATTTCCAATTCGTCTGTTGGTGATTCTCACATAGTGGACGGGGATGAGCAGTGGATTAAACCGAGTGTTAATAAAATTAAGATAAACGTTGACGCTGCCCTTTTTCACAATGAACAGAGGTATGGTTATGGTGCTGTGGCTCGTGATCATAATGGTACATTTCTGGAAGCCAAAGTAGCTGGCTTTGTTGGAAGCATCACAGCGGAGATGGCGGAAGCTCTAGGCTTTAAGGAAGCGTTGAGCTGGGTTAAGTCAAAGCAATGGAGTGAGGTGATTCTGGAGACAGATTGCATTCGAGTTGTCCAAGCAATGCGTAGTCCAATAGTGCTTGCATCTACGTTTGGCTTGGTGATTGAAGATTGTAAGAAGCTAGTGCATGATATTGCAAATGCTGAGTACCATTTTGTTAAGCGATCAGCAAATAGGGTAGCCCATTGCTTGGCTAGGCAATCCTGTTTTATGTCTGGTTGTATTTTTACAAGTTCTAATGCCTCACCTGAGGTTTTATCTCTTTGTAACAGTGACGTTATGATTCAATAAAATATTCTTCCTTGGTGTCAAAAAAAAAACAAAATTCAATAAGTCGGTGCATCTATAACAAAAGTCAGACAAGAATAAAAAATATTGAGAAGAGATTATTAATTTATTTATTTTTAAAGGAAGTGGTTGTTGTTGTTTTTGTTGTTATTTGTTTTGACAAAAATAGATCATTATTAATAAAAAAAATCTCCTAGCAACAAAAAGGATGTTTGTTTATATTTTTTGATTTTTTTTCTTACCGAGAGTAGATTTGGAGGTAGTGAAAATTTTAATAGCTCTGAAGGTATAATTGTAGTTTTTGATTAAACGATCTAGAACTTTATATATATATATATATATATATATATATATATATATATATATATATATAGTTGCACTCTAGGAAGAACACTTTATATAAAGAACAATAAAGAACACTATCATAAACACTTTATTTTTCATAAAAATTGATTTTTTTTTAAATTTGAATCATAAAATTGAACAACAATTAAGCCCAACATATCGAATTTAACGTAGAATATCATCTAAATTTAAAAATTAAACATTACATATAATCCAGTATAGAATCCAGTACAGAATCTTGTATATATATTTATCACAATGAAATTACATGTAATCATGTTTTATTTGATTCTAATTTTTTGTTAGATTAAACCTTTTTTGGTGAGAAAATTAGAATCAACATGCAATTTATGTAAGATTCTATGGTGTTCTTTATTTTTCTTTATATAAGAGTGTTCTTCATGGAGCAATGACCTATATATATATTTTGTAGAATATATTTTGAGAAAATTTAGAGATATTATTATAAAGCCGTTGCGAATCGCGGCTTAGTAAACTAGTTTACTTATAAGTTAACTAGGTTATTAAGCCGCGCTTCGCAGCGGCATAGAATATATTTGTTAAGAAAAAAAATATTAGAATAAAAATTGTGAAATTAATATCTACAAAATTATTTAAATTATCAAATAAAATATATTCTATAAAATTTGCATTTGGATAGGTACTATAATAAAATATTTACATATTTTGTTTGTTTATATAGTTTGATTTTTTATTTTGTTGGACCGATACCATTGCTATATATATATATATATATATATATATATATATTATATTGACAAAAATCAATATAAACATATAATATTACTTATATTTATATAGTATTATTAGAAAAGATAATATATAATTTATATTATATATTATAAATCTTATAGTTTGTAATATTTCAAATCTTATCAAAATTTCATCCTTATTGAAACAAACATAATAATTAAAAATAGCTAAGAAAATGACAGTAATTATCAATCTCAATATACCTTTAATGCATATTCAAAATATATTAAAATCGGACAAGTTATCAATGTAGTTTAAAAGTATAATGTGAAACTTTTAGTACATATTATTTAATACTAAAAAGTAAGATTGGAAACACATGTGTAATTAGACGGTAGCATAATGCTAAATACATGTTCTATTGCCTCCGTCACCAGCTCCACTGTATCCATCACCAACCCTGTTGTCCTTTTCATTGTCCTCAATTGATACTTTCCTTTTCTTTTTGTCATGCACAGTCTCGGGCGTAGAAGAACTTTTAGAATACTGCAATACAGTGAGTGCTTAGAAAAATATTCATGTACAATATTTTTATATAGATAATAGTGCATGATATTAGAGTTTTAAACTAATGAAGTTGACTATACAAATTAAATAAGTAAAACAAATAAATTGGGGTAACCAAAGAAGTAATATAAAATTACAAGAACAATAAAAAACAATTAACAGTTATATTAAAATTAATATAATGCATAACTTACTAATTTGTGACAAATTTGAGATCTCTTTTTTTTTCAACCGCCTTTGACAACTTCAATGCCACCCAAGTAGGCCAAGCAGCCCACAACATCTAAATCAACATAGAAAAAATAATATTAGAACATGATAGTTTGAATTATAACTTATATAATAGTATTACTTATATATTACTCTAATATATTACTACATCAAAAATCTGAGAGTATGTTGGTGTCATTAATACGTGCACCAATCATATCCGGACATATGAACTGAAATCCATGCAGTGATATGTTGACGATGCCTTCTTCCAATCTGTTAGGCAACGTTATGTGTATGAAGATCAATTTAGACCCATGTGACAGTGGTCTTCATCGATCAAAATCATGTCAAGACTGATCAGTTCTTCAGTATTTGGATTGACAGATTCCCACATTCTACACACTCGTACTCTTATCATCCAGGTATAGTTGTTGTCGTTCAAAGCATCCAACATGGTGTAGGCCATAGTTGTATTGATTGTAAATATGGTTGTAAAAATTTGAAGCTATGTAAAAAAGTGTCGGTGTAGATTTTTTGTTATGAATGACCTTTAATTTATAGGTGTTTGTAAGGTGAATAACATGGAAATCCATTATGTTTAAAAGTCAAGAAGTATTATAAAAGAAAAGTTCTATAAAGTTTGAAAATAATAAAAGAAAGTTCTATCAAGTTTGAAAATAATAAAAGAAAGTTCTATTAAGATTGAAAATAATAAAAAAGAAAATTACAATTATTAACATAAGAGCCTACAAATTCGAAAATAATAAGGAAGTTGTAATTTTCTAAATAAAAGAAAGTTCTATCAAGTCCTACAAATTCGAAAATAATAAGGAAATTGTAATTTTCTAAATCAAAGAAAGTTCTATCAAGTTTGAAAATAATAAAAGAAAGTTCTATCAAGCCTACAAATTCGAAAATAATAAGGAAGTTATAATTTTCTAAATCAAAGAAAGTTCTATCAAGTTTAAAAATAATAAAAGAAAGTTCTATCAAGCCTACAAATTCGAAAATAATAAGGAAGTTGTAATTTTCTAAATCAAAGAAAGTTCTATCAAGTCCTGCAAATTCGAAAATAATAAAGAAGTTGTAATTTTCTAAATCAAAGAAAGTTCTATCAAGTTTGAAAATAATAAAAGAAAGTTCTATCAAACCTATAAATTCGAAAATAATAAGGAAGTTGTAATTTTCTAAATCAAAGAAAGTTCTATCAAGTCCTACAAATTCGAAAATAATAAGGAAGTTGTAATTTTTTAAATCAAAGAAAGTTCTATCAAGTTTGAAAATAATAAAAGTGTAATTTTCAATTTTCTTCCTACAAAATCGAAAATAATAAAGGAAGTTGCTATCAATAAATATAATTTAAACAAATATAAATAGTTTTTCAACGTGAAAACTCGTAAATTTCTTTTATTTTGATGCACTGAGTAAAATGAAAAAAGGAAACAGTAAATGTCACGGGTGGAAACAAATTTCTTACTATTTTTAAAGCTCATCAACGTGACACACCAACGCGTACAGAATTTTTGTGACCAATCCATATAATCTGACACATACTCAATCTCTCCGATCACACAGCCTCACAATATGTATCAATTTGGTAGGTTTTAGAAAGTTCTATCAAGTTTGAAAATAATAAAAGAAAAAATAACAATTATTAACATAAGATTCTACAAATTAACGAAAATAATAAGGAAGTTGTAATTTTCTAAATCAAAGAAAGTTCTATCAAGTTTGAAAATAATAAAAATAATAAAAGAAAGTTCTATCAAGTTTGAAAATAATAAAAGAAAGTTCTATCAAGTTTAAAAATAATAAAAGGGAACGAAAATAATAAGGAAGTTATAATTTTCTAAATCAACGAAAATAATAAGGAAGTTGTAATTTTGTAATTTTCTATTTCAAATCTTTATAAGAGGATTACCTTATTATTTTACATAATCAACATTTTATATTATTTTAGCTAACGATTTTAGCCAGCACCATTGGAGATACTCTTATAAGGCAGCTTGGAAACAAAAATGGAAATAGAATAATTAGTAGTATATATCATGCAATTAAGGCAGGTTGAAAACGTAGAAAGTAACCGCTGAAAAACAACGTGAGAAAAACTGAAAAATATTATGAGATATTTAATGAAAAGATTTTGTAAGAAATTTTATTTTTCCATATATTAGATATTCACTCATATCTAACAGTTTATTGATTCGGGCCTTCACCACACTGAGAAGAATCTCGATTCTGCCAGGCTGAAAGTCAAGTCATCTCTCTCTCTTTATTGGCCGGTTCCGATTTGTTCAAATTTCTTTCTCAAAACATTGCATAATAGTTTTAGTACACCATTTATCTCATTTGATCTGCCTAACCAACTTCACTATCACTATGTTAAAGAACTATGACTTTGATTGAAGAATAAAGACTAAAATTCACTTCACATCCCTTAATTTTGGCAAAAACTCAAAACTATATCAATACTTTATCAAATTACAAGTTGCATCTCATATGTTTGTTTAGCATTTCATTCTGTATCCTTTGGGTCTTCTCCGACAAATTGTGACGTTACCGTCTCTTTTGGGGAGGGCTTATTATTTTCATAGTGATCATATCTCCTCCTATATAATGCTCACCCCTCTGTGACTTTAGATCATCTATAATCTCACAAAAATATTACATTCAATGGTGCAGTTGTAACAAATGGGCAGTAGAACATTATAAAAGTAAGAATATTAAAATTGAGAATTTATCGAATATTATAAAAATAAGATTATTAAGATTTTATATTTAGTTTTATCTATTAGTAAAAATTTAAAAGATAATTGATATATTTTCTAATAAAAAATTTAGGAGAATATTACAAGGATCTTAAAATTATATATTAAAAGAAAGTTCTATCAAATTTGAAAATAATTAAAGAAAGTTCTATCAAGTTTAAAAATAATAAAAGGGAACGAAAATAATAAGGAAGTTATAATTTTCTAAATCAACGAAAATAATAAGGAAGTTGTAATTTTCTAAATCAAAGAAAGTTCTATCAAGTTTGAAAATAATAAAAATAATAAAAGAAAGTTCTATCAAGTTTGAAAATAATAAAAGAAAGTTCTATCAAGTTTAAAAATAATAAAAGGGAACAAAAATAATAAGGAAGTTATAATTTTCTAAATCAACGAAAATAATAAGGAAGTTGTAATTTTCTAAATCAAAGAAAGTTCTATCAAGTTTGAAAATAATAAAAATAATAAAAGAAAGTTCTATTAAGTTTGAAAATAATAAAAGAAAGTTCTATCAAGTTTAAAAATAATAAAAGGGAACAAAAATAATAAGGAAGTTATAATTTTCTAAATCAAAGAAAGTTCTATCAAGTTTGAAAATAATAAAAGAAAGATCTATCAAGTTTGAAAATAAAAAAAAGAGTAAAAAAAGATTGAAAATAATAAAAGAAAGTTCTATCAAGTTTGAAAATAATAAAAGAAAGTTCTATCAAGTTTAAAAATAATAAAAGGGAACAAAAATAATAAGGAAGTTATAATTTTATAAATCAAAAAAAGTTCTATCAAGTTTGAAAATAATAAAAGAAAGATCTATCAACATAAGAGCCTACAAATTCGAAAATTTCTCAATTTACAAATTCGAAAATTTCTCAATTTATTTTCCTTCTTACCAAATTCGAAAATTTCTCAATTTACAAATTCGAAAATTTCTCAATTTATTTTCCTTCTTACCAAATTCGAAAATTTCTCAATTTACAAATTCGAAAATTTCTCAATTTATTTTCCTTCTTACAAAATTGAAAATATTTAAGGAAGTTGTAATTATTAATATTAAAAAACTTGTGAAAATTTGAGAAAATTAGAAAAATAGAACGGAGCGATTCTAGAGCGCCACTTGAAAATATTTAAGGAAGTTGTAATTATTAATATTAAAAAACTTGTGAAAATTTGAGAAAATTAGAAAATTAGAACGGAGCGATTCTAGAGCGCCACCTCACCGCCCTCGTCTTCTCCTTTATATAAGTATATTGATTACAAATTTGCTAATTTACATTTTAAAAATAATTATTAAATACAATGAGCTAAATACGTGCATTTTAAATTAAAAAAACATTTAAAAACACAAATGTAAAAATATGAAGTATTAAAAGACAAAGAAATTACTTAGCAAAAAAAAAGACAAAGAAATCAAGTAATAAGTCAATAAATTAAGGAAAATGTAAGTTGACATTCAACTTATGAACATATAAGTTATAATTATAAATTGGGTTACAAATATCCAATTCTTATGAGTTTATAAGTTACTAGCCTATAACCCGTGGCCTTAAAAAATAATAAACTAAAAACATTAATGTGGACGTAAAATATTAAATAAAATAAAAATTAATATGATAAATTATAAAATAAAAAACTTAAATATTATTTGGAACATAAAAAAAATATAAAAAAATACAGCTCGGGCTGAGGAAGATAAATGAGGTATTATTAATAATATTTTATAATAAAATAATATTAATAATAAGGGTAGATAGAAAATCTAACATGTTTTAATTAAAAAAAATAATTGTCCGTGATATTTTAGAAGTGTTTTAATTATATTAACTGTATTTATTAAAAACATACATTGACATGTTAAATTAAGTAAGTTTTTTTAATAAGGACAAATAGAAAAGCTAATATGTTTTAATTAAAAAAAAATCACTATCCATAATATTTTTAGATGTGTTTTAATTATATTAATTGTATTTTTAAAAAAATACGTTCAATTGTTAAAATAGGTAATTTTTTTAAATAATTAAAAGTATTAAAATATATTTTAAAATATATAAGTAAGGGTTGCACTTGATATTTTTGGAAAATGAGATTTTAGTCATAACAAATATAAAAGGTAATATATTTTAATTTAAAGGTAATTGTCCGTGATATTTTTGGAAAATAAGTAAATTTTGTTAGAAAAAAATGTTTTAACTATAAAAGGCAATCAGCTGGTTACTATTTTTATATTATTTTATTATTTATTAAATATAGTATTAAAATAGGTTTTAAAATAAATAAGTAAATAGTGCAACTTATATTTTTGGAAAATAGAGATTTTAGTGATAACAAATATAAAGGATAATATGTTTTAATTTAAAGGTAATTGTCGTGATATTTTTTGAAAATGGGTAGATTTTGTTAGAATTTTTTTTTAAATTATAAAAGACAATCAGCTAGTTACTATTTTTATATTATTTTATTATTTATTAGATAGAGTATTAAAATAAATAAGTAAGACTGCTCATGTCTCTTTTTTATACTATTAAAACTAGTACTAGTCCTGTTTTTGAAAAACCCTAATGAGAGTCGTCTGAGCCGCCTCCCCCCTCCCCCCATTCGCCTCTCTCCTCTCTCTTCCCTCCGCCTCTCTCCTCCTTCCTCCCTCATTTTCTTCCGATCTTGTTTTTCCAGATTCAATAAAATCGATTAGCTTTGCTTTTGTCTCGCTTTATGCGTGTTTTGTTTTTTGTCTCGCTTTATGCGTGTTTTGTTTTCGTCTCGCTTTATGTGTGTTTTCTCGCTTTATGCGAGTTTGTGTGTTATCAATGAGAATGATTTGGATGGGGTTTTGGGAGATCTGGATTACCACATCAGTTATACTTTCGGCATGTCTATAGCTGGATTCTGGCACGTAGATAGCTGGGGTATGCTTGGAACTTTCGGCATGTCTATAGCTGGATCCCGGCATGTAGATAGCTGGGGTATGCTTGGAATGGTTGTGACCGCATGTGCTCACCTTTCACAAATTATAGTTGTTCATTATTCGAGGACTATTGTTCCTCATTGCTTAGTTTTTGTAACTGAGTCGCCTGAACACCGCAACAGCCATGGAACTATTGTGAAGGTCAATTGTGAAGCTACCATTTTCGGGACCGATGTTGGCTGGATTACTCGAGAAGCCTTTGTATTCATTTTCAATTTCAAGAATCCATGGATTCAGTGTGTTAAGCAGTCTGGAAACAATGCGACTATTTGTTTAGCTCGCTTTATTGTTTATCAACCTGATTGCATTGTCAGTTGGGGATTTGTCCCGGCTAGACTTGTTTTAATTTAATGATATGAATTTGCATTTTGTCAAAAAAAAAAAAAAAATAAGTAAGGATTGCACCTCATATTTTTGGAAAACAAAGATTTTAGTGATAACAAATATAAAAGGTAATATGTTTTAATTTAAAGATAATTGCTATGATATTTTTGGAAAAATAGTAGATTTTGTTAGAAAAAAATATTTTAATTATAAAAGGCAATCATCTAGTTACTATTTTTATATTTTTATATTATTTTTTAAATAAAATAAAAGACCGAAAATCCAAAATTAACCGAAAACCGAAAATCAAAACTTTAATAATATAGATAAGCTAGTTTATTATATGTTTGCCAAACTGACCCATACTTTGGTACGATTAGAAGCTGTCCCAATTATCAGCTACTTTATTTTATTTTGGGCCTTTGATTAGTCAACAAAAGGCAATTACCGTGTTAGAAACTGTCACGTAATCTATTATCTATTATATTATTAATAGCCCAACAAGGGGCTATTATTGCATTATCTATATGCATTAAATTCATGATTCTTAGATACATATTAATTGTAGAACTTTAGCCTTTGCTTTACTATCTGGATACTCCAACAAAAAAAAGATAAACTTTAGCCTTAGGGGTCATTTGTTAAATCTGGACAGTTAAATTTGGATAGTTGAAATTTCTGAATGATTAATAAATCTGAACGTCGATAAACATTATTGTTTGGTAAATAAATTTATGAACCAATTCATATGTATATATTTATTTTACAATATACTAGTTTATAATTGTGCAATACATGAATTTAATTACTAATATTTATAATTATATTAATTCACAAATTTCTCTTGATATTTATATTTTTTAAATTTTAAATTTTATTAAAAATTTTATTCTAATAATACAATTTTTTATTTTCTATATGTAGTACTAATATGGTTCAACTTTCGACTTTTGAAGAAGTAATTCACCTATTAGAATATAAAATATTTTATTATATTAGATTTAACGGTTCTCATTTATTTATTTTAAGATATAACCGTACTTATTTTGGGGCCACTTTACTATTTTTGCTAATTAGATTTGGACAATTTTACAATACAGTTCACAAAATAATCTTTAATTTAATAATAATTTAACAATTATAATTCAATTAAAATTACTCATGAGAAAACAAAATTACAAATTTTTTATATTGAGAATTCTATTTAAATTAGATATATAAAGATATAATTGGAATTAATTGACAAAGTCGAAATATACTATTGAGTTAGAAAAAGTTGTGACTATTTAATATTTTTTAAAATTAAATGTAACCATTTTAATATTGTAAATTTATTAAATATGATTCAAATATCATTATTAATAATAACTTTCAATTATGTGAAAATACTTTTTCTTATACAAGTCTACAACTAAAAAATATAAATATAAATACAATTAATGTAAAGTTAAATAAATCAAGGGAAGATTAATGGTAGGCTACAACGATCTGAACGAGTGGGGTAAAAAAATTTAGTAGGTGTCGTTCAGGTAATATGGATCGTCCAGGAGTTCAAAAAGCATAAACAAACAAGATTCCAGCTCTGTCGTCCAGCTAAAACTACCCTTTCAGTTCTGTTCAGGGGTTAACAAACGGGCCCTTACTTGAGCACCTTAATAAACTTGAGGAAACTCTTATTTAATAAATATAAAAATCTTAGGGTACTCTGACACTGACAGTAACCCTGACTATCAAATGCCTCCACCACTGACCCCGCATTGTTTGTACTCCTCCAGTTCCAGGTAATCGATGAGAATGCACATTTATTAGAAGGAATTATCGAATATAACTATGAATTGACAGAAGATTGCCTCAAAACAAACTACTATGGAACAAAATTGGTGACTACCGAGCTGCTGCCGCTGCTTCAACTCTCCGATTCAGCAAGAATAGTGAATGTATCATCATTTTATGGTGAACTAAAGGTAAGTTGTAAATTGACATAATTAATTCATGCTTAATCACCCACACACACAAAAAAGAAACCTAATTACATTATTAGTTTTCATTTCAGTGGATTTACAATGAGAAGGTGAAAGCAGAGTTGAATAATGTGGAGAGTATTGATGAGATTGTAAAGTGTTTTCTGAAGGATTACAAGGAAAACAACTTAAAGGCTAATGGTTGGCCTATTGTAGTCTCGGCTTATAAAATATCAAAAGCAGCCATCAATGCCTATACACGACTTCTAGCGAGAAAATTTCCCAATATGCTTATTAATTGCGTCCATCCTGGCTATACCCAAACAGAATTGACAAGTAATACAGGACCCTTAACTCCCGCGGAAGGGGCCAGAGCTCCTGCCATGCTGGCACTGTTGCCGGATGATGGTCCTTCAGGCATCTACTTTTTAGAGATGCAACCATCAACTTTCTAGTACCCAAATTTTGCTGCCTTCTCACAGCTATCATATGTGTTTCTATCTTTCTATTAAATAAGATCCATGATTCCTTTTAAGGAACGGTGTTTTGCTTTCTATAGTTATCCTCCAGATGATCGAACAAGTCCTTTTACTTTTCCTGGTGGTACTAAATGTTAAGTTGCATGGAAATGATTCTTTAGAAGTTTGATGATAGAGTCTCACTTTCCATGAAGACAAGTTTGCGGGATGCCATACATATAGTATAGTGCTTATTATGAAGTTGTTCTGTACCGGCATTCAACTTTTGTTGTACTCATCTCTTATTAATAAACTTTGGTTTGCCTGCAGGCCAGATTATAGATGCAAACACATGTAACTCTGATCCACTGTATAGTGGCATTGTGTTATTATCAATAATGCAGACATGAGACATATATTTGTTTATGTACTATATAAATTTATCTCATCTCAACGTATCAACCAGTAATCAATTCATGGATCTAGATATGTATTTGTCAAATGACTTGTGTACCGGGGCTAAAAGAGATATCAAGTGCCCAGTGATTGACAGGCTCTGTACGTTATCTGTAGATGCTGCTACTTGTACGTTATCTGTAGATGCTGCTACTAGTAGAGGAATACTAGTAGTTAGTACTATTGTATATTGCATGTGGAAGAGGATCGGAGTTTTTATTCATAATTACATCTATTGATCATGTATATGTCAGAGGTATGAGTGTGTTAGCATCGCGGATGCAACATTTTCATCAATAAGAGGTCTGAAGATCAAGCAAAGGTATGAGTGTGCTAAGGTATGATCATCTGCTAAAGGTCAAATTGAGGCATGGTGTGTTGGTTTTTAATCTCCTGTGAAAGGTCAAATTGAGGCATCGTTTGTCAGTTCATAAATCTACTGTAACTGACAATTAATTCAGAAACAAAGAAAGGAACGAAATTAAGAGTTTTAAGAGATATCTTCGACGTTCAGGTTAAGTCCTTTTTCTGAATCATTCAAGCACTTTATGAAATCAAAGATGGAGCTACCCTGGTAAGCACTCGACTTTTCTATTTCTACCTTCTTACCGAGATAATATGTTCCAAATATCTATATAGATAATATTCAACAGATTAAATTTATATAAACTGATACATGGTAATAAGCATTGCAAGTACATTAGCATAATATAGTTTGGTAACATTAGAACCTGTCACATTTTAGTTATTGTCTTCTAGTCCGGGCCTTTGATGGAAAACAAAGAAAATAAGAGAGCCAGCCTAGTTGGACCAAAATAGATATTTTCTTAAGGTAAATTTAGGATAAGAAGTGAAATAGCTTACTATCATCTATAGATTCCGAAAAAGATAATATTTTCAGCCTACATTTTCAGGCAAGCATAGCAATGACAGACATCGGCAGTCTGAGTGGAAAAAGGTAATACTTTATCCGTGTGTTATTAAAGAACTTCTAAAACAGCAAATAAATATAATAATGTATGTAAAGTAGAAAGTAGTTAAATTTAATTTTTTGTTGTGAATTGCACTTGTCCTAGGTGTGCTCTTGTGACAGGAGGCGGCAAAGGAATCGGCTTTGAGATATGCAGAAAGCTTGCTGAAAATGAAATTAGAGTGATTTTAACAGATAAAAATCAGAAAGATGCAGTAGAAGCTGTTGAAAAACTTAAACGATCTGGAAATTTGGATGTTGTTTTTCATCAACTAGATGTAAAAGATTCAGAAAGTATTGCAACAGTAGCAAACTATGTCCAAAGCAATTTCGGAAAACTTGACATCCTGGTAATGATAATGATATCGAGTAATCATACATCTGGCCTGCAGCCAGTTGAATATATGGATTGTTACAACTCATAGAAAATTAGAACAGATTTTATTTTGAAAACCAACTTATATCCATGTTGTTTATTGGGGAATCTTGTACAGGTGAATAATGCAGGAGTGTCTGGAATAGTTATTGCAAAGCCTCAAGAATTCAGGTCCTTCAAAGATGGAGCAGGATTTGTAAGTAGAATAAATTAGTTAGTAATTCGAAGATTACAAATTACCTATATGCATTCAATTCATGATAGTTATATATTAGTTATAGAACTTTTGCCAATGCTCTATTATCAGGATACTCCAACAAAACAATGATATATTAGGTATTGAACCCATGCCCTTTATAAAGGCCATAATTGAGCACCTTAATCAACTTGGCAAACTCTTATTCAATAAATATTAAAAAATCTTTAGATACTCTGAGGTAACCCTGACTACCAAATGCCTCCACCGCTGACCACATTGACTGTACTCCTCCAGTTCGAGGTGATCGATGAGCATGCACATTTATTAGAAGGAATTCTCGAAGAGAACTACGAATTGGCAGAAGATTGTCTCAAAACCAACTACTATGGAACGAAAACGGTGACTACCCAGCTGCTGCCGCTGCTTCAACTCTCCAGTTCAGCAAGAATAGTGAATGTATCATCAAATTATGGTGAACTAAACGTAAGCAACTGGTAACTTGACATAATAAATTCATGCGTAATTAGTTAATTACCCACACAAAACAAAAAAACTCAAAAATTACTTTTCATTTCAGTGGATATACAATGAGAAGGTGAAAGCAGTGTTGAATAATGTGGAGAGTTTAACAGAGGAGAATATTGATGAGATTGTAGAGTGGTTTCTGAAGGATTACAAGGAGAACAACTCGAAGGCTAATGGTTGGCCTATTGTAGTGTCAGCTTACAAAATATCAAAAGCAGCCATCAATGCCTATACTAGACTGCTAGCCAGAAAATACCCCAGTATGCTTATAAATTGCGTCCATCCTGGCTATTGCCATACAGATATTACAAGTGAAACAGGACCCTTCACTCCCGAGGAAGGGGCCAGAGCTCCCGCAATGGCTGCACTGTTGCCGGATGATGGTCCTTCAGGCATCTACTTTTTGGACATGCAACCATCAACTTTCTAGTACCCAACTTTTGCTGCCTTTTCACAACTATAATATGTTTTGCTATCTGTCTATTAAATAAGATCGATGATTGCTTTTTAAGGAAAGGTGTTCTGCTTTTTATTCCCATCCTCAAGATGATCGAACAACTGTCCTGGTGGTACTAAATATTAAGTTCTCACTTTCCATGAAGACGAGTTTGCGGGATGCCATATATATTGTGTAGTGCTTACCACAAAGTTGTTGTGTATTACAGTATTAATTATAGCACTCAACTTGCGTTGTACTCGTATCTTTTTAATAAACTTTGGTTTGCATGAAGCCATATCACAGATGCAAACACATGTAACTCTGATCTATTGGCTAGTGCCATTCTATTATTATCCATGAATGGTCAAATTTAGGCATCGTGTGCTAGTTTTTAAATCTGCTGCAACTAACAGTTGATCCCAGAAACAAAGAAAGGATAGATATAAGTAGAAGTGATAGATACCTTCTTCGTTCAGGTTACGTCCTTTTTCTAAATCATACAAGTACTTCAAGAAATCATAGATGGAGCTACCCTTGTAAGCATTCGACCTTCTCTATTTCTTCCTTCTTACCGACATAATTTGTTCCAAATATTTATATAAATTGATATAATAGTAATTATCATAATCTAGTTTGATATCAATAGAAGCTGTCACATTATCAGTTATTGTCTTCTAATTCAGGCCTTTATTAGTCAACAACAGACAATTACCGTGTTATAAACTTTCACATTATCAGTTACCGACTTCAAATTCAGGCCTTTGATTAGTCAACAACAGACAATAGCCATAGTAGAAGTTGTCACATTATAAATAGGATGACAAGAGATCCACAAAGTAAACATAGGATGAGAAGAGACCCCATCCTTGAGTAAGAGCTTACGACCATAAATTTTAAGAAAAGAAAACAACAAAGCCAAAGTTTCAGGAAGATATAGCAATGACGGACATCAGCAGTCTGAGTGGAAAAAGGTAATACTATCATATATATATATATATTTATGCATGTGTTATAGTAGAACTTCTAAAACAGTTAATAAATTATAGTTCACTTAATGTTTAGTCGTGAATTTCTATTGTAGATGTGCTCTTGTCACAGGAGGAAACAAAGGACTTGGCTTTGAGATATGCAGAAAACTTGCTGAAAATGAAGTTACAGTGATATTAACAGCAAGAAATGAGAAAAATGGAATGGAAGCGGTTGAAAAACTTAAACTTTCCGGATTCTCAGATGTTTTTTTTCATCAACTAGATGTAAAAGATTCAGCAAGTATTACAGCACTAGCAAACTATGTAAAGAGCAATTTCGAAAAACTTGACATTCTGGTAATTGTTATAATCTAGCATAACTGGACAAACTTCCCACCTTTTGATCATAATTGTACACATGAGCTTGTTATTAGCCATAGAAGAAACTATAACTTTAAAAACTAACTTACATCCTTGTATAGTTAAATATTATTTTATGGGGAATTTTTGTACAGGTGAATAATGCAGGAGCTCTTGGACTAGTTATTGCAAACCCTGAAGATTTTAGGCTCTTCAAAGATGGAGCAGGATTTGTAAGTAGACTTGATTATATAGGAACCAATAAATTACGAGTATAATTAACTAGTGGGTGTTTTAGGCATTAATTATTAAATATTTACTTCGTCAATATCAGTGCTTGATTATTTGCGACTATTATGTCTGCGCTACATCTACGCATGAAACTGATAGTTCTGTTACAGTTTAAGAAAGTCACAATACAAACAGAAGTAACCATATACAGCGGCAGAGGGAGGATTTATTACCAAGGTACCCTAAACAAGATATGTTCAGATGAGGAATTTAAACTTACACCAGGGTAAACATTATCTATATCATTAAGTTCAAATATATTGGATACATATTATCCGAATATAGGCTTATAGAGCAGGGTGTAGGACTCTAGGGAGGTAGGATGTACGTAGACCTTACCTCAACCTAGAAGAGTAGAGAGTCAGGATAACAGGAATTGAATCCTGCCCTTTCTAAAGGCCAAAACCTTAAATAAGCACCTTAATCAACTTGGCAAACACTTCTTTTTATCTTTGCACACAACACATAATTATCAAAAAGACTTTTGGTACTCCACGAGTAACTGTATGTCCTAAGTGCCTCCGCCCCTGACCATATAAAATGTCCTGCTCCAGTTTCAGGTGGTCGATGACAATGAACATTTATTAAAAGGAATATTTGAAGAGGACTACGATTTCGCTGAAGATTGTCTCAGAACAAACTACTATGGAGCAAAAGAGGTGACTACTAAGCTGCTACCATTGCTTCAACTCTCCAATTCAGCAAGAATAGTGAATCTGACATCAGCATTTGGTGAATTAAAGGTAACTTGACATATAACAGTCATGCTCAATCATCCACAAAAAGAAAGAAGATACATTACATTCTTACTTTTTTTTTGTTTTAGTGGATATACAATGAGAAGGTAAAAGCAGAGTTGAACAATGTGGAGAGCTTAACAGAGGAGAAGATTGATGAGATTTTGGAGTGGTTTCTGAAGGATTTTAAGGAGAACAACTTGAAGGCTAATGGTTGGCCTTTAGTACTGTCAGCTTATAAAATATCCAAAGCAGCCATCAATGCCTATACTAGACTGCTAGCCAGAAAATATCCGGATATACTTATAAATTGTGTACATCCGGGCTATTGCCAGACAGATATTACAAGCGAAACAGGACCCTTAACTCCCGAGGAAGGTGCCAGAGCTCCTGCAATGGTGGCACTCTTGCCAGATGATGGACCTTCAGGCATCTACTTTTCAGAGATGCAACCATCAACTTTCTAGTACCCAAATTTTGCTTCCTTTATAAAGTACTGCGTACAATAAAGTTAGTGTATCAGCACTCGACTATGCTTAATTATACTCGTTTCTTGTTGATCAACTTTCCAGATTATAGATGCAAACATCAATGACATAGATATGTATTTGTCTGTGTACTATATCCATGTATCTCTTTTTTATGTATCTACCAGTAATCAGTTCATGGATGTAGATAGATGTAGTACAAGTAGATAGTACTATTGTATACTGCATGCAGAGTAAGAGAATTGAAATTGTATTGATAATTACAATTTACAACAACGTATGAACATGTAGGTATCAGAAAAAGTTATTTCTGGTTTTAGCTAGTAGATGCTCCATTTTTGTCTGTGGCTTTTTCATTTTTCCATTTAGAATCAGATGACGAGTTCTTATAATTTTAATGTCACCGAAGCTATCACATTATGAGTTCATTGTCTTGTAATTCAGGTCTCTGATAAGTCGATGAAAGATGATTATCTAACTAGAAGATATCACATTATGTGCAGGGCATAGCCATTGGAAGAAAACAGAGGTGCATGCGCGCACTCCTTTCTGTTGTCATGATTCTAAGATTTCAAGATATCTTTCTTTCCTTGAAAAAATTCAGTGATTAAGTGACTCATTGAGAAACAAAATATGCTACAATCTTCAAATTAGAATATATATATTTTCATGTGAATTATGATGACGGCGAAGGGAGGGCTAGTTAAGTGGGAGAAAATATTCCACAATCACCAGTATTTCTTATCTTTTTCCAATCCCACTACTAAGAAAAATATTCAAACACTTGACACTTCAAGATATAGTCTATATTAAAAAAATCAGAAAGTCCAGAAACCCTAGTATGTCATATATATATACATATATAATTATTAATTTAATTAATTTAATATAATTGATTTAATTTCAAATTAACTATTATTAAATTAAAAAATAATCTCTTTACTAAAACTAGAAACCCCCTATTATATTGTATGTCATGTAGATATACATATAATTATTAGCTTAATTAGTTTTAAAAATATTGTTAATATAAAAACTAATCTATATTTTTTAAAAGCATAACTCCCCCGTTAAAGGTATAATATGTCATGTATACTACGATATACACATATAATTATTAGTTTAATATGTAATTAGTTTAATTCAAAATTAAATATAATTATTACTGTTTCCAACAATAGTCAAGTTACATTCTAGAAATCTACCTATGTTTGAATTGATATCGGGTAAATCCAAGTATCTAAAATTAAACTCCATCAAAAATACTACATTGTTCCATGCAATGTCTTTTTCTCCTAAAAAAATTTAATACCCATAATGGTAAGTTGGTAACCGATAAATTTAAAAAAATTTATACTATATATTAAAAGCAAAAACCCCCTTGTATGCCATGTATTACATATAATTATTAGTTTAATTATCTTAATATAATTGATTTAATTTCATATTAATTATTATTTAATTAAAAATTAATCTCTGAATTTAAAGTAAAAACCCCTCTTAATAGAATATTATGCCATATATACCGCAATATACACATAATTATTAACTTAGTTAGTTTTAAACATATTGTTAGCTTAATTCCAAATTTATTTAATTATTGTTATTAAAATATAAACTAATCTATATTTTTTAAAAACATAACACCGTATACACATATAATTATTAGTTTAATTAGTTTAATTCAAACTAAATATAATTATCACTATAAGATTAAATTAATTGCCAACAATAGCCAAGTTGTATATTAGAAATCTACCAACAACTTGGTGTTTGAAGGAGTGATAAATATCATAGTTAAACACTTAAAACATTATGTACTAAAAGTAAACTCAATCACAAATATTACATTATTTTCATACAATATTTTTTTGCTACTAAAAAGTTTTAATACGCTAAGTTGGTAACTGATAAACTTAAAAAAAAAAATACGTGAGAGTAAATAATGGAATTTAAGTTGGTAACTGATAAACTTAAAAAAAAAAATAAGTGAGAGTAAATAATGGAATTTAAACATCATTACCTATACACTACTAATCCAAGAGACCCAAGAGCTCTTGATTGAACACACACAAACATTTCTTTATTAGTAAAATAATAACTATTTTAATAAGAATAATTTATTTCTATTTTCAAATTTGTAAAAAATTGCATAATAAAAATTTATAATACAATTAATAAAAAAAATTGATTAATACAATTAATATAAAATTGCATAATAATACAATACGCTATATTTATAACTATTAACTTTTATACTATAAGTTATACATGTATTAATATAATTACTATCTCTATGTATTTCATGGCTCCACTCGATCTTGATACGTTCCACACTCGGGAATTTGGGGAAGTGTTGGGGTTCCAGCGGGAATGACCAAAATATTTAAAAATAATTTGGAAACTTCTTTTCATTAAAACACAATAATACTAAAACTCAGGTTCTATTTTGTTGTTGGTACTACATAATTATACAAGTTATTTATTTATTAAATTTAACTTCTTGATTTCACCGGATTCGATTATCATAACTATTTAATTAAATAGTCTTTATTTATTATAGACTTTCATTTAAATTTCACATTGAATTCTACACATCAACATATTTAAATTAATATTTATTAATTATTTTTATACTCAATATTCAAATTTAATTTTAATAATTTAATTTTTATTCTCGATTCGCACGAATTTATAGAATAGTATTATTAAAATAAAAATATATGTTAACAATGAAGTAAACAAGATTATAGTATATATAATCCAATATGGATATGTCCAAGACGCTTGCTTAAGCGAGGATTTGAAGAAAATTAAGAGATCTCTTGGTCGTTTAGTTTACTTTCTTCTTCTAAATCATGTAAGCACAATCCGAAATCTAAGACTGAGCTACCTTTATAATTTTCCACAATCACCAGTATTTCTTATCTTTTTCCGGTCCTACTACTAAGAAAAATGTACACTTTGTAAACTTTCTTCGCAACTAATGGGGGACTTCCTGTAGGTTGTTTTCAGTCCTGTGGACTGTGGTGTGTTTTCAATCTGGCTTACGACTATATAAATCATTCAAACACACTTAAGACTTCAAGATATAGTGAGCATTGCATGCAAATACACAAACACCAAAATGAAGTACTTACCAACTCTTTCATTAATTATCATCTCCACACTCTTAACCACAAGAGCTGCCATTTTTGAAATCCGAAACAACTGTCCTTATACCGTGTGGGCCGCTGCCTCTCCAGGTGGCGGTCGTCAACTCAACCGTAATGATGTATGGCGGTTGTACGCTGCTCCTGGCACTAAAATGGCTCGTATTTGGGGTCGAACTGGTTGCAACTTTGATGGTTCTGGTAGAGGCTCGTGCAAGACTGGAGATTGTGGAGGCCTTACTTGCACACATTGGGGATCACCACCAAATACCTTAGCCGAATATGCATTAAACCAATATAATAACCTTGATTTTTTCGACATTTCACTAGTAGATGGATTTAATATTCCTATGCAATTTGGCCCTACGAATAACGTTGGAGGAGGATGCAGACTACTTCAATGCGCTGCTAATATCAACGGGGAGTGCCCTGGTCCGTTACGTGTTCCTGGTGGTTGTAATAACCCATGCACAACTTTCAGGGAGGAACAATATTGTTGCAACGGGGGATCTTGCGGACCAACAGGATATTCAAGGTTTTTTAAGGACAGGTGCCCTACTTCTTATAGTTATCCTAAAGATGATGCAACTAGCACTTTTACTTGTCCTGGTGGTACTAACTATAAAGTTGTGTTCTGTCCTTGAGGATATCCTCGTCTGGAGTTGATGGAAGTAATTCCAGAATCTTGATAACAGAGTCTCACTCTCCATGAAGTCGAGTTTTCGAAACTCTATATATATAATATAATAAAGTGCTTGCTGTGATGTTATTGTGTATCATTACACCTCAACTTTCGTTGTTGTGCGCGTTTCATGTAACTCTGATCTATTGGCTAGTGCCATTGTTACATTGTATTATCATCAATAATATCTATCTATGTCTTATCTGTAGTTCTGTCAGTAATTAGTTCAGGAATATATGTCGATAATTCGATAAATAAATGTTAAGCGGTAAGTATTACCAGTAGAGGATTACCAGTAGAAGATTGAAGTATGTATTGATAATCAATCACAGCAGCAACTGGTGATCATGTAAATATCAGATATAGTTACTGCTGGTTTTAGTATAGTAGATACTAGATACTACATTTCTCGGGGAAAAGGGGTCGAAAGGTAGGAGAAATTTCTGCAAATTACAATAAATCCAGACAGATAAAAAGAAAGGGTAGAAGAGAAAGTTGTGCAAAGTTTGCGAATTGCAAGTACTGGCTGGCTAATGGCTACAGGGAAGTACTATATCGTATTCCCGTGCCAAGTTTACGAGCTTTTAATTTCTACCTTCTTACCAAATTGTTTTGTTGCAGATAATTATATAAAATGATGTACGGTGGTATAACCATTGCAAGTATATACCACCAAAATATTACTCCCTTCGTCCCATTCATTTGTTAACGTTTGGGATGGAGGACTTGACACGTATTTTAAGGCTCTTATAAAATATAGTTTCATTGCTTATTTTTTTTTTAAAAAAATTTGAATAAAATCCAAACATTAAAGTTTTATTCAGAAGAAAAAAAATTAAAATAATTAATAGAACTATACTTTATAAGCGCCTTAAAATGTGTGTCGAGTCCTCTATTCCAAATGTTAACAAATGGATGGGACCGAGGGAGTAAAACTTTTTCGTAATATTATTTCTTCAACTCTATTGACTGTGAAACAGGCTGAGAAAGGCCACTGGTCGAAAGGGACAGTTGTAAACTGTAATTATACAAGTGGCTCTCTCGAGAAATCTTCATTAAGAATCAAATAGAAAGATCTTATATTTTGAATTATTGAACCTGTCGCATTATCAGTTATTGTCTACTTTTAAAGTTAGAAGCTGTCGCAATATGTGCAGCCCACCGGATGAAAACAAAGGTAACAACAGAGCCACGTAGTTTTAAGAAAACAAGGGATAAGAACTGACCCTGTTTCTTGTAAGAGCTTGCTATAATCTATCAAGATTCCGAAAGAAGAAAAACGAAGAGCTTAGTTTTTCGAGTTAACAAAAAACAATGACAGACTGCAGAAATTTGAGTGGAAGAAGGTAGTTTATACAGTTTATAGGAATTTAGTATGTAAAATGTCCTTGTAACTAGTTGTGAATTGCACTTGTTGCAGGTGTGCTCTTGTGACAGGAGGGAACAAAGGAATTGGCTTTGAGATATGCAGAAAACTTGCTGAAAATGGCATCAGAGTGATATTAACAGCAAGAAATGAGAAGAACGGAAGAGAAGCTGTTGAAAAACTCGAACTTTCTGGCTTCTCAGATGTTGTTTTTCATCAACTAGATATTAAAGATCCAGCAAGTATTTCAGCATTAGCAGACTATGTAAAAAGCAACTTCGGAAAACTTGACATTCTGGTAATCATTATGATATAGGGTAATTAGAAATCTTGGCTGACAGTTGAATATACCGCATGTTATTAGTCATAGAATAGATATTACTCCGAAAAACCGACTTATCTCCAGACATTTTTAAATACTGTTTAGCTGGGAATTTTTTCAGGTGAATAATGCAGCAGCTCCTGGACAAGTTATTGCAAACCCTCAAGAATTTAGATCCTTTAAAGATGGAGCAGGATTTGTAAGTAGATATAAATATATAGTAACAACGAACAAAGAGATTTCAAGTATTACTTATATATAACATTGTGATATTAATTCTCAACTACAGAACTCTTATCTGCAAGGCTTTAGCCTACAGATACCACTATTCTTTAACTTATTCTTGTGGTAACAAGAGGTCGAGGGTTTAAACCCCGGTAAAAGCATGTGTGCGTGAGGATTAAAAATTTTGTAATTGACGAGAACAAAAAAATTAACCTTCAAAACACTTAAAATTAAAAGTTTATCTGTGACAACTGCTATAGTTTTAGAAAGTCGCAACACAAACAGGAGTAACCAAATTGATTGTCTTTCACCAGAACCAGGTGATCGATGAGAATGCACATTTATTAGAAGGAATTTTTGAAGAGAACTATGAATTGGCAGAAGATTGTCTCAGAACAAACTACTATGGAGCAAAAGCGGTCACTACTGAGCTCCTACCGCTGCTTCAACTCTCCAATTCAGCAAGAATAGTGAATGTAACATCAGTATATGGCAAACTAATGGTAACACTATAATGTTCTTATATGTTCTTGATTTATCACCCACAAAGAGAATAAGCTACGCTACATTGTAACTTTTTTGTTTCAGTGGATATACAATGAAAAGGTGAAAGCAGTGTTGAATAATGTGGAGAGTTTAACAGAGGAGACTATTGATGAGATTGTTGAGTGGTTTCTGAAGGATTTCAAGGAGAACAACTTGAAGGCTAATGGTTGGCCTATTGTAGTGTCACCTTATAAAATATCAAAAGCAGCCATCAATGCCTATACTAGACTGCTAGCCAGAAAATACCCCGGTATGCGTATAAATTGCGTCCATCCGGGCTATTGCCATACAGATATTACAAGTGGAACGGGGTCCTCTACTCCCGAGGAAGGCGCTAGAGGTCCTGCAATGGTGGCACTCTTGCCGGATGATGGTCCTTCCGGCATCTACTTTTCTGAGATGCAACCATCAACCTTCTAGTACCCAAATTATGCTGCTTATATATCAAAACTGTTAAATCTTTTGTTGTCTTTCTTAAAACCTTCATCATAATATCTTTTAATCAGGTTAAGTGATTATCTTCTCTGTTTGTGTATCAGTATACGAGAGGTGTTGGGTTTTCCCACATCACTGTGTGAGGTTCTAAGTACTACTTAAGCGAGGATACTTACATGTTACATGTTATATTCTAATATGGATATATCCAAGACGGCGCTTATGCCAGGATTTGACGAGAATCAAGAGATCTTTTCTCTTCGTAACTAAAATCTATAAGCACCCTCACTCACTCAGAAATCAAAGAGACTATTCTAATAAACTTGTAAAAGTATTCGACCTTTTATTTCTACCTTTTTACAAAAGCGATTTGTTATGATCATTGAACAATATCTATACAGTGCATGTCACGTCAGCATATAGTGGATTGATGGTAACTTGGCATTTAGTATTTCATGCTTAATCACTCACAAAAATAAAAAGTAAAATAAAAATTCACTGCATCATCACATTTTTGTTTCAATCAATTTACAATGAGAAGGTGAAGCAGAGTTTGAAAATGTTGAGAGTTTAACCGAGGAGAAGATTGATGAGATTTTGAAATGGTTTCTGAAGGATTTCAAGGAGAATAACTTCAAGGCTAATGGTTGGCCTATTGTACCGTCAGCTTATAAAATAATCAAAGAAGCCAGTAATGCCTATACAAAACTGCTAGCAAGAAAATTACCTAATATGCTTATCAATTGCGTTCATCCAGGCTATACCCAGGCAGATATGACAAAGTAAAACAGGACCATATACTCCCGAGGAAGGTGCTATAGCTCCTGTGATGGTGGCATTGTTGCCAGATGATGGTCCTTCTGGCATCTACTTTTTAAAGATGCAACCATCAACTTCTAGTACCCAACCCAAGTTATGCTCCCTCTATTTCTCAACTATTGAAATAGCTCCCTCTATTTCATTTACAATCTATGTGTGTCGATGTCAGTAATAAAAGAAATCCCAGTCCCTAATTTTTGTGGCTTTTCTAGGAGAATAACGAAGTCCTTGATAGCTTTTCTTACTTGTCTGGGCAAAAAACAAAAAAATTCCAATTTTATCATATATTTATACATAACATTTACACAATTTCAGTACAGAAAATTTGTATTAAATATGGGTATTGCATGAAATGAGAATAATATTTTCATCTAATTCATACACTCCTTAATAACCCTGTAAAATTCTTAAGAATACCATCATTCTGAACTGGGCAAGTAGTTTTCTATTGAGAAATACAGGCAAGTGACCTGCAGATTATATATACAGTTAAACAAGCAATATTATTTTTGAAAAAATGATTATTCTCTTACTACTATTTTTGACAACTAACATTCTAACACGAAGAGAAAATATTGAAAACTACCTATATAAGAATTAGGGGGCCAGTATCTTTCTATCAAGAAAAGTAACATTTTTATGATAATATGCTTGTAAGGGATAAAATTTGATATAATATTTAAAACTTCCAAATTCTCTTCTAAAAGGCTAATGATTAAGCAATTACAAATGTAATCTTGTAGAAATACTGTAAGATGCAGCTAGTTTCAAGTTTAACTTTGTAATGCAAAGGACTTGTATTCAACATTTAAAACCCGGGAACAAAAATATCGAAGGAAACATTGTCAGAGAAAGAACTTTTGTACAAACCCCTGACTTAAACAAGAACATAAAGACTATCATCTATTTTTCTAAAGTGAAACTAGAAAACAGGTACTTGCAGTGACTGGTATAATTAGAAGTTGAAAGGGGGCAAGAGTTAAGTTTACTTTTCCTCTGGAATTTTCTGGGGAGTGCAACTCTCAAACTTTTGTGCGGTTTCTTGAAGCGTTTCGTCTTGCACAACATCCGACGAAGTAGATTATAGACTGACATTACACAGTAAATCGAGTCAGAAAAGAAAAAAGGAGAAAACTTTGTACTAAGATGCATAATCTGGGACAATACACATGAAAGCCTTTGCAATAGCGAAGTGTGTATATCATAAATATCTAGCCAGTAGAAAATTCTTAGAACATAGCTACAACTTAATGTCTACCGACTCTACCCCTACAAATCGTAGGGTCAAACTGAAGAATTCATCAACTAACCACTTTACCCCGGTTAATTCTTTTTACTTTTCTCAAACAGTAATCTAACAGAAGATGCATGGAAGTAATAAGAATCAGAGCTTTACCAGGACAGCAAAAAGAATCAAGTTAAAGATGGCAACCACCCTCCATTCCGTTTTCATGTATTGTGCAACTCCAGCCCTAATGCACGTAAGAAAAAAAAAGTTAGGATGTAACATATTATCACTAAGAGAAGGCACAAGTGATAATATACGTACTTGCAAGAATCACAACTGTAGCATCTGACATTCTTGGTATTTTTGTAAAGTTTACAGTCCTTGTCAGCACTGATTGGATGAAAACTCAAGTCATAGTACGAAGCATTCACAGCAGGATAACCACACCTAAGAAATTCATTTGAATTCATAATTACAAAAAAAAAGAGTGTGAGCTAAAGATACTTTACATCATTCAACGGGATTTGAACTACAAGGTAAACTGTATGAGACAATTATTAAAGAAAGACTGTATAAAATAAAATAGATTGCCAGGAAATGCACAGGTACTCTATTAAACAGAACTCAGGAATCATACTCATTGTATCAATTTTACTCGATGGCCAGTAGAAACAAATCTAAGATTGTAAAATATTAATATGAAGAGGAACTTACTTGGATGGTGGCCTACAGCAACCAGCTTCAATTGGAGTTAATTTCTCTAATTTAAATTGCTTCAAAGTCTGCAGAAAACAAGTAATGATCAAGATCTACTGAAGAGTAGATACAAAGCTAAAGTCATTAAAAATTAAACTTCACATATGAACCTTATATTTTTTTGACAGGTTATTGCAGTCATCAGCTTTCACGAGACAACTCTTCAGTTTCTTCCAGTTATGTGTGCTATTCAACTGAAACATATACCAAAAGTAAACAACAATAAATGTTAAACTTTTCATTGCTGATAAGTGATAACTGCCCTAAAACATTCAGTTTGATTGCAATATCTGAGTGCAGGTTACCTGTTTCAAAAACCACGAACTGTAATCTCGAAGTTCGTACTCCTTGTACCTAAGGCATTAATCCATGACAGCATATAATCAAATCTTTACCCCCCGACAACTGAAGAATTATTGAAGAGCTTCAAATTGAACGTCTTTTATTTTTTTTTGAAGCTGTGTTTTACTTTCGAATATTTGAAGTACGCTCTTGGGAAAAAAAAGGCTACTCATAAATTTTTAAGTAAGTTGTTGAAGAGCACAAACAGACACAAATAACAGCATGGAGATAATGATCTCTTGAAAGAAATAAGATCGAACTAGTATTCTAGGAAGTGCTAAAATGATGATTTTCAAACTTTGCGCAGAAATTAATACTGTCAAGTTAATGTTTATACACGAAATAGATTAATGATATTTCTTAAGCTTGTTTTTGTTTTTGTAAAGTATGATTTCGTATCAGCCTTTGCGAAGATTTGATAAATACAAGGCGGCACAATACAGCTTATTAAATCTAATAGACCTCTTACTGTCATTTAATGGACTCAAGCACTATCTTTGAACAAGAATATACATTTTTAGGCAAAATGCAAAAGTATAAATGGTGCATTAACTTACTTCAAACCATTTACAGTATGCCCAGAGCCATTATTCGTTATAATAAACCTGAAACATTTAAAAATCTTATTAGCCATCAATTTATCACATAACTTACAATAAGGTTTAAACTTTATTTTTGTGATTAACATGGTGGCGGACCTTTATTTAGAGTTGATAAGTTATTTAACATTGTCAATACAGAACTCAGTCACTTTAAAGGACGTCAGATTCATAAGAGCATAGGCAATTGAAGGTTAACGTAAAGTTCACCAGATAAGATGCAGTTTTGCTTTAAATTAAACACAGAAGTGGAAAATTATATAATATGTACCACAATTTCTTTTAATTGAACTCAATATAGACCAAAATTACTTTTAGTGAAAATAGAAAACAATTACTGCAGTATAATTTTAAACAGTACTGAAAAAGACTAAAGTAGCAACAGATACGCTAACACTGTGAAAACCAGAATGGCAACCAAAACGAGAAAGAGCATGACCAAGTACTGCAATGAAAAAAGTCAAGGACAACTGGAACGAAAGAGATGAGAAATAAAGATTGACAACAGCATAAAATCAAATCCTTTCATGCCAAACAAATAAATTACAAGGATACAATCCATAATAATACAGAGTTCTTCTTCCAGGCACCCAAGAAGCCAATAATAGATCTGAAACCAAATCAAAAACAGTAAATTAGTCGTAAAACCTTGAGCAATATAGGTTGTACTACATAATTATTAACTGATTAAAAATCATGGAACCGAGAAAAAAAACTGGAAAGCAGATGCAAAAGCTTACATTAAAAAGATTACTCCACCAAGGCCTAGAACAGGAAGAGTGAGAGATTTCCGGCAGCTATCGTGATGCATACTCATCCACACCCCAAAACCCAGGACACCTACAGCTAATAGCTACATAGTAAAGCATTAACGTAAGCGTAACTGCATTAGTGCACACAACCATCAAGAACAATGCAACAAACTTTCTTGCCATTTTTTCCGAAAATTAGGTACTTCTTTATCAACACCATCATAAATTTCCCTCAAGTTACTTACCTAAATGGAACATATTTAAACAAACTAGACTTTAATCAACCTTCTAAAGAACCCACACTTTAAAATAAACTAAAAGATTAAATTTTTACCCAAATTTAAAAACTTAAAGAAATAAATATAAAAAAAAACCCCCCATTAAAGAAATAGCATCATACAAACAATATCAAAGTTTCAGACAATACCAACATAAAAACACAACACAAGAACCAAGATTATAATACTATTGTAGTTTTACAAATGTTGGCAAGAAACACACTTATGAGTGTAAACAGTGTTAATTAACAATTAAAATGACATTATAAAAGTAAGTTAGAAATAGAAATAACAATACCAATGTAAGAAAGTTGATCCATCTGATTATAAATGTGCTTGTTCCTGTACTCATTTTCACTCTCTCTCTCTCTCTCTGAGTCTCTCTCTCTCTGAGTCTCTCTCTGAGTATATATTGTGGGTGTGTGAATATCTCTCTCTATCTCTCTCTGAGTCTCTCTTGTGTGTGAAGAAGAGGAGAAGTGGGAGGCAGCTGTTAATGAAGTTTGGAAGGAAAGGGAAGGGCAAGAATGGCAGAAAAAAGACTAGTGTGAAGGAGATGAGGGTATTTTGGGAAATATGAGAAGTGGGGGGCACATGGTTCATGTTTTTGGGTTTATTACCATCAAACACGACACGACAAAGAGGAGAAGGATTTAAGGAAATGGTAGTGTACAAGCTATAATAATAAGTACTCATCCGTCCCAAAATAAATGTCGCTTTGATTTTCTGTAATTATTTTAAAATACGAAAAAAAAAAGTCACTAATTATTTTTTAGATTTTCTTTTTCTAAATAAAAGTTTAAATTCTATATTTTTATTCAGAAAAAAAAAATAAAAATAATATGTGGAAGTCGTTCTATTTTACAGCTTAAAATACTGTGCAGAAAGTCAAAACGACGCTTATTTTGGAACAAACTGAGTATGTACATACATGTTTTTTTATTTCAGATTTTTTGTGTTCGTTTTAAGATAACAACTACTAGTAGTGTTTTGTAATGTGTTGCTTAAGCGTTTTCGTTACTTTTGCATCATTTTTCGAAACTTATTTCCCGCACAATCAATATTTTTTTCGAATGTCAATAAGACTGAGTAAAATCAAACCAGAATCTTAAAATCAAACCGAACAATGTAATTTCGGTTTGGGTTGATTCTAACTAAAAATTCGATTTTTTTTCAATTCAGACCGAATAAATCAAAACAAATATTGGTTCGGTCCACAATGCAAAGTAAAACATGACCATATACTCCGCAATGCAATTGTAAAAATTAATTTACAATGCAGTTGCTAAAATTAATTTACAATCCTTTATTATTATGCAAATTAAATTATTTTTCTCGCTATTTTTGCGAAAAAGAAACTAGACAAAACTGTTAGTTCAGATAATCCATTGCATTATGATGTGATTGCATATGAACCTGATCTTTTGTGTCGTTCTAAAAACGCATCTTTTTTAAGCTTTATGTTGTTACAAACTTTCTGGAGATGTTTGTTTTGGATCTTTGTCGGATATTATATTCGATATTTTTATAGATCAAGATAATAACTGGATTTTACAAGTGTGGCCTTAGACCTTGGTGCAAGAAAATACGCAACTCATTGATAAAATGTGAAGAAACGACGTTGGACACAATGGAGTATGCTGAATCTTAACGGCAAAGCAGCCGTGAACTGATAAATTGCGGCTTGTGATTTTTGTCAAAACATTTCGGAAATTTTTTCGAGATTTAAATTTATGTTCATTTTTTCGAATATATTGCTTTTGCCAGGTCCTCGCATGATGAAAATGTTCTAGTAACTTTGCTAACACATTCTAATCTTTAAGATATGCTAATAAACATATGTGATCATACTCAATAATATTCACCCAATTTCGAATTTTCGATATCAGCTGTCGATTCATGTGCCAACGAATGTCTGGATAATTTTCGACATAAAAAGTCTTGAATGATGCTACTGCCTACCAATAAAATTAAAATCGATCTAGCAAGCCTTCAATGTGAAGGTCCTCAACTTGTGAAATTATTGCTTGACAACAAATGTGTATCTATTAATTTACCTATAAAATTAATAGATACACATTTGCAAAAATATCACAATTATGTGAATATAAAGTACTGAAATAGATCAGAAAACAAAGACAAGACTGAATTGAAGAATAAAATATCTCACCTGACCTGTAAGCTGTAAGATCCAATATAACACATGAAACCCAGCACCTGCATAATGAAAATAAAACAAATTCCTAGAACTACGAAAGCCGCTACACTTGCTACTTGCTATCAGAACAATACGAAAATGTAACGTTTATTTGTGTTTTGTTGCCACGTCTCTGTAAACTGCGCTGCATAGGTGATAGCATGGCCTAATTTTTCTAAAATTTAAACCTTTTGAAGATGACAAACGCCAGCATTCAATCAATTTTAGCTCCAGATTTGGATAAACTTATTTCTCCAGAATAGTACATATTTATTGGAAAGTGCAACGCTAACAAGTAAACATGGAGGGCAGAACTATGTATAAAATTTTCGAACTTCTAAAGGAACACGGAGCAAAGATGATATATCAAAAGAATGATTCTATTTTCTTATATATTCTATATATAAATTAAAGGTAACACCACACAACAACAATCAACTAACTATTTAACACATTACTCAGCTCTGTAGCCTGTTTGTACACGTCAAAATTGCAGATTTCATGTCTTCTTTACCCAATGATGTCTCCACTATCACCTGCAAATAAGTTTACATATGTTGCAACTTATCTTCTTTTGCTCTCCAAAAATAATTGATCTCAATGAATTATGAATCTATAAAATCATAACGCGGAACTCATTTAAGACAAATATGTCAATAAGGGACATCTCTGATGAAGCTCAAATTAATACTTAAAATATAATAATGGATACATGTATACCTCTTGTACTCTGTTTCCAGCTCGAGCAAGCAACTTGTATTGATTCTCAAACATGGATGCCATATAAACCTGGAAAATATTTATCTATATTCTAAACTAAAATTTTAAAAGAAATTAAACTTGATAAGGTAATCAAATTGTTAATCTGATCAACTAGCATTACCTGAAATGTTGGGGTGCAATCAGGGCTTAGAAAAAACCGACCTCTTGATACAGAGTTAATCCCTTCAAATTGATGTAGTTCTTTTACAAGTTTTTCGATGTCAGTCCACTGTCCAATTTTATTTTTTTTGGTTTTGTTATTATCAGATAATACAACAGTACAAAGGTTTATGGTGAAACTAAGTAGTTTATCATCTCATTATAATAGGACAAAAGGGCAGATATTATCCAATTAGTGTGGCACCCGCATGCAATCAAAGGAGAAAAATGCAATAAAAGTGAACTAATCACCTCAGTATCTGCTTCTGCTGTTGCTGATCCTCTGCTCTGCAAAACATGATCTACAGCCTCCAAGGTCTTAGTCAGTGGATCTGGCTTCAAAATGATAGACTAGTATAAGTCGCTGGATAGTGATTCAATATATTGCCAAATGAATTTCCTAAAATTGCTACGGTAAGATTACCACTACTTCCTTCAACGATAAAAATATTCGTTCAAGTGAAAAGTCTAGTTGGTGAACTTTGGCTTCCACAATCTGCAAGAAAAAAGAACTTTCAAACATGGATTAAGTTACACAAAATACCCAGTCCTGAATAAGGATTAGAAACTTGCAACTAAGAATATCAAACATGGTTTAGAGCATATAAATAGCTATCAATTATAGTCAACTGATATTAGTCAATTTCATTAATATAATGATGAATGATATTAGTCACCAAATCATATTATATTCATTTAATCTAAGAAAACCAATGAGATGTCATCAACTAACAAGTTAAATATACATAGCACATGCACACTCTGACAAGTCCTATAACCTCAACCAGCCTCCAGCCACACTGAACAGTGTTATGGATGGTGCAAACACGGAACCTATATTCTAGGATAACTTAAAAATTAAAATTATGTACTAGATATAGAAAGCAAGCGCAAATGAATACCTGGCCAATTTTGAAACAAGAAGTTGGATTTACATTGACATCCCATGAAACTTCTGTCTGGTGAATCATTGCAGGAACTCCTTCAACCTACATTAGAATGCTTGGATCAGAAATGTTCTGCAATAAGCTTTTGATTGACGATCATCCCAAAGTATAGAATTTATTGTAATGTATATCTCAAGTGACTATAAAAAGTGATGCAGAAAAGAAGTGCATAACTGATGGATCCTATCGCAATTTATAATGAAAAGCCAAGTTTCTAGAGAAGCAAATAACTATAACCATGAATGATTACTGTGAGAAAAAGACTTCAAACCCAACATGTTAATTTAATCATAAAAGGTTGTGTTAATGAATTTCACAGAACTGCAAAGACAACACCACAAGTTTTTTTTCCTCCAGAAGAAATAAAAAGTAGATCCTACAGTAACCTTTGTTTTCGTTAGTTGATTGTCTCTAGTCATATATTTATTCTTGTCTTTTGCTTATTTTATGTAAAATAGCATTTGAGTATATCCGGGAGAACTTAATGAATCATTTTGATACTCAAAAAAGGAAAAAACCTAGTAAACGTTGACCAATTCCTTCGATTAGTGTTTGAAAAAGAAATCAATCAATTACAAAAGGCACAAAGCTGACAATGTGAATACTCCTATGTTTAAATGTATCAAACAACACAAAAGCAAATTTAGGTACAGTACCTCAACAAATATACCAAAATATGTCATCTTTGTTATGCAGCATTTCACTACTTCTCCAATGCTCAGCTTACCCTGGATTGAATTATACTTTACAAATTTAGGAAAAAACTCTTTATCACTAAGAAAAAATAAGCACTAAATAATTAGAAGCCAGAACAAAAAAAATTATACTTGCAGAAACAAAACAGAGTTCCGCTACGAAACATTGGAGGAATAGCATCTAAAACTTACAGGAAAAAAGAAAGCCGTTAAGCAGGATTATCAATTTTTATAGTCTAGTTTCTTAGTGGTTCAAGTTTTATTGAAGATGAACAACCCAAAATTATCGGGCATTATGCTATAGGAGAAAGTTATCATACCATGAGGTTTCTCTTTTTTTCAATTGATTCTTCCTTTTCCTTTGGTTTCATGGACAATATTAGCTTTCTTGATTCTCTATCCGCACATACTACATAAACTTTGAATCTCTGTAAAAATTAGTAATATTTAATATTAACATACAATAAAGCTTATGATTTAAAGAATTAATGAAGATAAACAGACCTTGTCAACAAGGGATGTCAAAAAATTAAACTTCTCGTCATCATATATTGTAAGAAGTTCTTCAAGCTCCATATTGCTTGTAACTTCTTGATCAAAATGTATGTATAGACTTGAATACAGAGCTGCAGCCTTGCCAGTATCTTTGGAGCTTCCAAGAATGCTTAAACTTTGCTTGTACATAGTTGGGTCCAAGCCTCTATATCTCAACCAAGTCTCAAAGGCGAAGTACTTGTACTTAGGTGCAAGATTTCTATACGGTAAAAATCCAATCAAAGAGCGAAAAGACACCTGCAAACGATATAAGAATATTTAAGAAGGAAAAGAGAAACATATATATATATAATGGGACATAGGACTAGATTTGAACTGTCCTTGTAACCGTAACAATTGTTGTAAACTATGTCTAAAGGTTACATACAACAAATCCCCTGGTACTAGCGCTTATCAATTCCACTTCATCTCTCTGTCCAGTCTTCACCAGATTTCCGGCTATTGTCCAGTCTATATCTTCAAGTTCCTACATATGTAAATTGTATTTGGTCCCAACCATTACTTATTGGTCAATTAAAGTAAACAGATTAAAAGGTTGACGTGAAACATACATTGATAGGTGATGACGTAGGGAGGTCCTCAAGCTCAGCACTGCCAAAATTTGTATGTTTTTTAACTAGCTTCTCATGAACTAGAACATTTAAGGTGGTTTCAGATTGATCTAATCTGCAATTCCATTAGTCCATGAGTGATTGAAGTATAATTGGTTAAAAAGTAATACACGAATTGTAGAGATTGCATCCTAGTATAACCTAGTCGGTTTATGAAGTGCAGCTTCCTTTGACATATTGCTGCTAGCATTTATTAGTTTTGCCTCAGATTCTTCAATACAAGGATAAGCTTTCAAAGAGGACCCTAAACCATTTTGCTGAAGAGGCTGTAATCCTTGGAAAAAATCAGAGAAGGCGTCAATATCTTAGAAACTCAACACAATCCAAATGCAATATAGCTCTTTACCTGTTAGGGAGCCATTGAATTGGCTGTAATCACCTACTATCGAGACATCTTCAACAGAGGTTGATACATTACGATCCTCACTAGATTTTTGTTCATGGTGAATATCTAACAGCTCGGACTTCACGTTCAGCGTCACATTGTTTGATTTTGAAGCACAGAGCGGTTCAATTTTTCTGCTGTTCTTCTCGAAATTACTAGTACTTATTGCACTAGCATTGACAAAATAGTCATGTATACCGTGATCAGTGGAAGTAACAGGCTCAGCATTCGTTATCAAGGTGAAATCACTAAACCTCTCCTTTGCCTTTACTTTCCCCATAGTTAATGACAAATTTGGTTGTATCTTAAATTTCAACAGATTGTCGGTCCCATTATCATCTTCCAACAATGCAGATGGTTTTCGCAGTATAACAGGAGGAACACTACCTCTAGTATTATCCACAGCGTTTTGAATTGGTACGCTTGGTTTCTTAATGCCAGATAAGTTTGCCGTATCATCAACTTCAAATTTAACACTTTTCTTCGAAACTACATCCCTATTATAACTTAACCCTTTATCGTTCTTCTTGTATAACAATTTCTCAATTCCTAAATTAGATATTTCTCGGTTTGAATTTCTGCCAATTATCTGAAAATATAAACATTACAATAAATAAGAACTAACAATTCATATCAAACACAAATACACACTAACAAATCATAACATTCACAAACATACATATACAAACTAACAAAACAACACACACAGATTATCATAACATTCCCCCCCCCCCTCCTCCCTCTCTCTCCCTCTCTCCCTCCCTCCCTCCCTGCCCCCTTCTCTCTCTCTCTCTCTCCCCCCCCCCTCCCTCCCCCTTCTCTATCTCTCTCTCTCACACTGGCACACATACAACCAGACGAATTATCACTCTCTCTCTCCTCCCTCTCTCTCTCTCTGCCCCTCTCTCCCTCCCCCCTCTCTATCTCTCTCTGCCCCTCTCTCCCTCTCTGCCCCTCTCTCCCTCCCTCCCTCTCTATCTCTCTCTCTCTCACACACACACTGGCACACACACAACCAAAAGAATTATCACTCTCTCTCCCTCCCTCTCTCTCTCACACACACTGGCACACAACCAAACATATTATCACTCTCTCTCTCTCACACACACACACACACAAGGAGAGTAATGTTGTACCTTGGAGAGATTAAGTTTAGGGTCATCACCAATCATCTTCCCAACCTCAAATCCCATTTCACCCTCCTCACCAACTTCACCTTCATCTTTACAAGCAAAGATCCCAGCTTTCTTGGACTTCCAACAAAAAGAAAGCTTTGAAAATCTTGTTGGGGTTGAAACTAACAATCCAAACTCACAAGAATTAATGCTACAAATTGTGGGTTTAAAGGAAAAAGCTTCCATCTTTCAGAAATCAAAACCAAACTCATCAGTGGGGTTTAGCTAAACAAAGCATAGAGATTTGAAGGGTTTTATTTTCAAGATTTTTTGCAGGAAAACTTGTGACTGCACTGCACAAAATGGAGGGGAGGAGATTTTTGTGGTCTAATTATCCGTATGCAAAAAACAAGAAAATAAATTTAAATTTTGGGATTTTTTTTGTTTTTGGAAAATGACTCAGTTAATTTACTGTATTTTAAAATAATTTAATTTTCTGATCAGATAGGGTCGAATTTCATTTTCAAAATTGGGCCAAGTTGGATCAGATTTCTTTAACATACAATACAGGCTTTTTAGGGGAGTGGTCGTGTGGATCGGATTTTTTCAAATAATTTTATTATTAACATTTTTAACTTTATAAAAATGTACCTTTTTGAATTCTTGTTTTGGATTTTACTAAAAATCTAGAACCTATCATTTTCCAAAAAAAATTTAATATTAAAAGTTCTCTCTCCGTCCCTCTCAATTCTTACATTGAAGGAATGACACGGAGGTTAAGAAAAATTGTAAATTAATATGAAAAAGTAAGAAAAATGAGTAAAATTGTGGGACCAATCAATATTTAATGTATAAAATGGGTACCGGAGTAAAGTAGTGAATGTGATTGGATTTTATATTATAAAATGTTACTATTTTTGGTATGTAAAGAAATTAGAGGGATGTACCAAAAAAAAAAGTGTAAAAAATGAGAGAAAGAGAGGGAGTAGTATTTTGAATTTTTTAAAAGATCACATAAAATTAAGAGTAATGTGCACTTTGTGTACTCGCACTTTAGTCAAGACACCACTTGCAATACTATAGTTCAAAATCGAGCAGTTGCAATATCAATGTTTGTATTTTAATGCACTTTGTTGCATTCCGTTAACCACATCGTTATTAATTTAAGAAGTAAAGTGCACTTTGTGTACTCGCACTTTACTCTAAAATGCATTTTGTGTACTCATACTTTACTCTAAATTTTGAACTAAAGTATTACAAGTGATGTATTGAGCAAAGTGCGGGTAAACAAAATGCACTTTAGAGTAAAGTGCGAGTACACAAAATGCACTTTAGAGTAAAGTGCGAGTACACAAAGTTAACGGAATTAGGGTTGAGCAAAAAAAAAAAATCAAACCGCCCGAACCGACCAAACCGCTTTTTTCAGTTTTTTGGACGGTTTGGTTTGGTTTAGGTTTGGTAAAACAATAAACCGTTATTTTCTGGTCCGGTTTGGTTTTCATATCTAGACTGACCGTTTAGGTCGAACCGGACCGTTTCAGTTTTTATTAATATAATATATTATATTTAATCATTTAATTTTATACCTCACATATTTCTTAGACTTTTTTTAAGATATTTCTAATTTTTTTCTTAGAAGTTAAAATCCTAGTCTATTTCTTAGACTTTCTTTAAGATATTTCTTAAACTTTCTTTACGATATTTCTTAGACTTTCTTTAAGATATTTCTAATTTTGCTAAGACTTTCATATTTTAATGATGTGTATCATTAAAAACATGGTTTAGTAAATGGACACCAGTAGTATATTTTGTAATTTGATTCAAAAACAATGTTTTTATTTATTTAGGTGTCTAGTTAGGTTTAAAACCGAAACCGACCGAACCGAACCGTTTAATTGCGGTCTGGTTCGGTCTGGTCACAATCTTCAAACGGTCTGGTCTGGTCTGATTTCCAATAAAACCGTCATATATGGTCCGGTCTGATTTTATCGATAAAAACCGACCAAACCGACCGTTGCTCAGCCCTAAACAGAATGCAACAAAGTGCATTAAAATACAAACATTGATATTGCAACTGCTCGATTTTGAACTATAGTATTACAAGTGATGTCTTGACTAAAGTGCGAGTACACAAAATGCACTTTACTCTAAAATTAACGTGTGTTTCAATGAAATTTTTATCCAGACTTTGTCCGAAATGAGTTTGAATATAAAATATTTTAAATGGTGTTTATATAAATATTTTTGAAAATTATGTAAATTATTTAGGCACGTAAACTGAATTTGATCGAACGGAATTTTGTTTAAATCAAATTTTGCTTAGTATTTTACTGATCAATTATGGCTAACATTGAATTAGGTATAATATCTAAAATTATATAAAACGAAATCAAGATTTTAAATCTTCATGAAAAAGATGGAATATATAAATTTCGTCTAACCTCAACTCAACTTATCTCAAAAATATTTAGACTAATGATCAGGAACATAACATATACACTTAGCATCTTTTTAATTAAATAAATTCATTATCCTCAAGTTGTATATGTTATTAATTATTTTTAGATAAAATTTCCATCAATTTGGAGCTATTATCCTCATTGTTGTCCAATTGTCGATGAACATGCATATTCGAATGTAAATATATTACAAATTACATGAATTTTTGTAACAACATCATGAAGTAAATTTAAATCACAAACAATAATATTTTATATAATCAAAGACAACAACATTTGAGTCGAAAATAATGGATTATTTGAAAGAAAGACAAGAACATGCAAACTTTTAATGAAAAATGAAAAAAATGAGGAACACAAATGTAATTTATTCTTACAATCTTAAGTATAGGTTTGTATTAAATTAATATAAGTTGAGTTATATCCATTTAATTATATTATTGTGTCCGTATCATATTTGCGTAAAAGTAAATCTATTTATCACAACTCAATTTTAATCTAGATTCCAATCAAAACGAATATAAAATGTTCTCTATTTTATTATGTTTGCGTAAACGTACGTTATTGATTATAACTCGATTTAAATTTATATGTAAGTCAAAATCGAATATAAATTATGTTTATGTAACACGCACGTTTATTTATTATATCTCGTGTATTAATTTGTATTCAAGTAAAAATTGAGGATACATTTATGTCATATCAATTTAGTGTTTGTTTGAGATATCTTAAAAAAAATTGACTTATATTTTAAAATGAATAAGTGTCATAATATAAATTATAAGTGGATAAATTCTTATAAATTGTATTGGTGTTTGGATAAATTTACTTATAAGTTAGTTATAAATTTGTTAATTTATATTTTAAAAATAATTATTAAATACAATGAGCTAAAAACATTCATTTTAAATTACAAAAATATTTAAAAATACAAATGTAAAAATATGAAGTATTAAAAGACAAATAAATCAAACAATAATTCAATAAACTAAGGAAAATGTACGTTGTTACTGACATTCAACTTATGAACGTTTATAAGTTTGGTTGACAAACTCAACTTTTATAAGCTATAAGCTAGCTTATTATTGAGCACCCAAACATACCCTTAGTTTGAAAACATACTCCCTCCGTCCCCCTCAATTTTTTACATTGAGGGGACGGCACGGAGGTTAAGAAAAAGTGTAAATTAATAGGGAAGAGTAAGAAAAATGAGTAAAGTGGTGGGACCGATGAATATTTAATGTATAAAGTGGGTATAAAGTAGATATAGTAGAGGAAAATAGTGAATGCGATTGGATTTTATATTATAAAATATTACTATTTTTGGTATGTAAAAAAATGAGAGGACAAAAAATAAAATGTAAAGAAATGAGAGAGATAGATAGAGTATCAAATTTAATATAAACATTTTTGTAATATAACTCTACACATAATGCGGGCTTTATTCGAGCTAATTTTCAGAAATACTTACTCCATAACCATTATTCCTGAAATTCGAATTAATTTATTAAATAAATATTCCAATACAATTTATGCTAAAAAAATCCTTCAACTTGAATATTACAAAAATCAAATTTAAATTTTCCGCTCATCTCGAAATCTCGAATTCTAGAATGAAACACTAGGCGGCTAGCCCCCACCTCATACCAAGCCCCCAAAAAGCAATATAAATACACAATCACCAAATTGTAAAAACCCTTCTCAAACATCTACTATATCTCTACACTCTCCATTACAAAACCCTTGAATTCTTGAAAAACCATCAAAAACCCATCTTTAAATCAGCAAAATAAACTCAAATACACACACATTGCAATGAACAATCAGGGTAGGTATCAACCAGGGTTTAGAAACAACAGGGCTGGTGGCAATTTTAATAGAAACACAAATTATAATCAACAGAGATCACCTGGACAGCAAAATTATCAGCAACAACAATGGTTGAGGAGGAACCCAAGTGGGCCTGGTTCAAGTGGTGGGGCCAACACTTTTCAGGCTCAGGCCCATGATTCTAGGTACATTTCTTGGTTCTTTTTATTGGGTTTTTGTCTTTTCTTGTTCTTGTTCTTGATTTTTTGCAAAGTTTGATTTTTTTTGTTGATTTGTGTGTAAAGATTTGTTTTTTTGTTTTGGGTTTTTTTCATTTCTTGTTTTAAGGGTGTAGAGTGATTGATATGTGTGTGTGGAGAATTGTGGTGTTTGATTCTTGGGAAAAAGATTCAAGAAGATGTGTTTGTATGAGGATTGCAGTGGATTGTTCTTGAAAAAAATTAATTTTTTGAGAAAATGTGTGTGCGTAAATTTTTATATATTGAGCTGTATTGTTCTTGAAAAATTGAAAATGTGTATGAAGATGTTTATGTATGTGTAACTATGTTAGGATTTGTGGATCTTTCTTGCAAGATGATATGATTAGGCATGTATGTGAAGGTAATCGAACGGGCAATAGTCTTGTTCGAGAATGGGGATGGGGAGAGGTTTGGGAGGGTTTAATTTCCATTTAGGTGGACAGTCTTTAATGCTTATGAAATTCTATGCTTATTGATATGTGTCTGTGTGTGTATTGATGCAATCGTATCTATGGTGATTAATTTGTTTGATATGATACAGTTGTAATATAATTTAGAAGTTCTAATTTTATTTGTTGCTGATAAGTAAGAAGGTGTGTTGTAAGTTGCAGTCAACTTGTTGCAGTGAGAATAATTTTGCCATCATGCCATGTGATGTCTAATAAGTGGTTTACGGTTTGTTGATAAGATCATATTTTCCTCGTTGTAATAATATATAGTCGCAGGTTGCATCTAAGTATTTTTAATCTGGTTTTTCTTCGAGTGTGTAAGAAGTGCAGTTACTATAATCTAATAAGGAATGTCCACTACGGCACATGGTATAAGTAGAGATTACCCACGTGTCAGATTGATGTTATGTCTGGTGTTATCTTTCAAAATTGTGTGCATTTTTGTACTGTTTTTACGAACTGAAGCGGTGAAGTCCCATTTCTTTTAGCACGTAGGTTAACACTTCATATAGAAATTTTGAAAGTTAAGATAAAATAAAAGTAAATGTTAGATATCTAAAATGAAACGATATCTTCCCTACCTCCGTGTGTGCGCTTGTGTATGCGTGTGCGCGCATGGGGTTGAGGTTTTCAAATCTTAGATGTTAATTTCATGTCGGTTTGAATTTGATTTATATAGTATTTCCTTTCTTTCTTTTTTAATTTGTGTAAAAATCAACTTATACATGCTAACTCCATCCTCAGACCTCAAGGGACTGAAATTTTCGGTTCAATGATGAGATTTTACGAAAGTACGATGAAAATATCTTTGGAATTAAACCATGCTGTCCCCGCTCAATAATTACCGCAACACTATTTTTGTCCCTACATCAGTAATAATGCATATTGTCCTTTGTACTTCTACTTCATACTCATTTTTTGGTACTCAAGTTATCCTTGTAAGGTTGAAGACATAAATTCATCAAATGCTTCTTTTATGTTTGTGTAAATCCATTTCTCTTTTTTACTTCTGCTATACCCTTTTAAATAATGGTCTTGCTTTATACGAACCCAATATTGTTAATGCTTGGCAATTTGTTTGCACACCAACTAATTCAACATGCTCAATGTATGCTAGATACTTTTATAACGAGTACGTTTAGTAGAAAAAACACCACTTTCTTTGTATATCTTTATCTTGACTCATGTGGTTCTGTAGACTGCTCTGCTATGCTGAGTTCTTCAGTGTTCCTGATTTGGACACTGCAGGCCTACACTGGATATTTCTATGGTCTGCCATATAATAATTGTTATATATATGAATTCTGTTCCATGGTTGTTGGCTTCCTGCTGTTGTTTTAATTGCGAAAAACTTTACTGTTGTATGGATTATAACTTGGTGAAAATACAGATGTACAATGCTTTAGTGACACTGGGTTGTGAAACACTTCTTCTTGGTTTACAAGTAATGAAGTTAGCAGTTGATAGATCAGGTTCATCATTTATCTTGTTGAATACCGAGACAACTATTCTTAGGCTTAAATTTTTTTGAGAAAATAATATTTTTAGTGCATATTTACAGTGTAGCACCTCAGATAGTTTGCGGACATGATTGATGCCTGAATAGAATGGCTTGGTGCATGTTTTTAAAATTGGAATTCTACCTTGTTTTATGTTATTACTTTGCACTTTAAGGCCTACATATTTCTGCAACTTACTCATAACTTTACGGTTCTTTCTTTGACTGCGGATTAGCTCTCAAGACGGGAAAGCTCAATTAAGGAAACCACCGCCTGACAATCGGTACAAGACAGAGGTATTAATGGAAACTCAAACTAAACAAGCTTTTGTTTGAATAATTATAGTTAGACATGCACATGGCTGCATGGTTGCGTGAGTAATAGCCTACCCCATGATTGCCTTTTAACACCAATTTAACATTCTATGTCCTTTGTTAAACTAAAAACCTGCAAAGCAAACCTGATTAAGCTCATTAATGCGTTCAAATAAGTGATGTGCCTTGAAGCATGTTTACTTTTGACATTGTTACTAGTTGTGTTTTCTGTCCCTCGACTTTACATCATACCTACATAAAAATATGAAGGTAAGAACTTTAGTATTTTGAACATTATTGTGCAGAACTAAAATACAGGACCCTTTGCATGTTTGTTTGGCTTAATCTTGCTCTGCTCTATGTCAGGATGTCACGGCTACAAAAGGAAATGAGTTTGAAGACTATTTCCTGAAACGAGAGCTACTCATGGGAATATATGAGAAAGGATTTGAAAAGCCTTCACCTATCCAGGAAGAAAGTATACCTATAGCCCTTGCTGGAAGTGATATTCTTGCTAGAGCAAAAAATGGAACTGGCAAAACTGCTGCATTTTGCATTCCTGCACTGGAAAAGATTGATTCAGATAAGAATGTTATTCAAGGTATGTGTGTTTTAGATTACCGGCATGTGTTCTTTGGTTGTTTTTGCTGCTCACTAGTGTAAATAGGAGAGTAGAAAACCTTCGACTCAATTTATACTTTATACTAGTGATGTGAATCATAGCTTACTGTACATCCCGTAGTTGTTGCAATGCTTGTTAGATTTGCACTTTCCTTGAGTTCAGGGATTGGCATATGACGGGGTATAAGATGGGAAGGGGAGGAAATATTAGATAGATAAATAGATTGATATATGGGGGATTGAGAAGGGAAAGCGGTTGGGCATAGAATGCATATAAGTTGCTTCATAGGTCATGCATGAAATCCTCCCCCCTCCCTTTGTGGCCGATAGATCTAGCATGAAATGTTACTTCTTGAAACCACGAATCACATCTCTCAGTTCCATTTCATGCATGTATGACTTGTGCTTTAAAAATAATGTGCAGTTGTAATACTAGTCCCAACTAGGGAATTGGCCCTTCAGACATCCCAAGTGTGCAAAGAACTTGGGAAGCATCTAAAAGTTCAAGTGATGGTCACTACCGGAGGAACCAGTTTGAAGGATGATATTATGCGTTTGTATCAGCCTGTCCATTTGCTAGTTGGAACACCTGGAAGAATATTGGATCTTACTAAAAAGGGAGTATGCTTGTTAAATGAATGCGCGATGCTAGTCATGGATGAGGTATATTCTTGGTTATCCTTAAATACAATTTTCAAATGCACTGGTTAGTTATTCATTTTAAAGATGATTGATATAGTGTGTTGTCTATTATATTTGAAGAAGTTGTAATGTTGAAGATAATCAAATGACATTAGGTTACATTTTTTAAATGAAGAAGATACCCTTGCTAGCTTTTTTCTTTTTATATATATATATTTTTTTATTTCAAGTTCTGTTCTAATCTTTTGGTTTTTCTAATATATTAATCTTTATATTTGTGAGAATCAAAGTTGCATTTTTTATCTCCCAGGCTGATAAGCTTCTGTCGCCGGAGTTTCAACCTTCTGTAGAGGAGTTAATTGATTATCTTCCGCAGACACGACAAATATTGATGTTCTCTGCTACATTTCCAGTTACTGTCAAAGCTTTCGAGGACAGATATTTGGAAAAACCTTATGTTATTAATCTGATGGATGAGCTGACTCTTAAAGGCATCACACAATATTTTGCTTTCGTAGAAGAAAGACAGAAGATTCACTGTCTCAATACTCTGTTTTCAAAGGTTAGATCGCAACCTGAACATCTTTATTGCCAATTTGGTTGATTATATGTCTAATGCATCTATTGCTTTATGTACAGCTGCAAATCAACCAATCGATCATATTCTGCAATTCTGTGAGTCGGGTGGAGCTTTTGGCCAAGAAAATTACAGAACTGGGCTATTCTTGCTTTTATATTCATGCTAGGATGCTGCAAGATCATCGCAACAGAGTATTTCATGATTTTCGGAATGGTGCATGCAGGAATCTTGTGTGCACAGGTATGCTATTCTATGCCCATTTTGACGTGCTTTTTTCAATATTTAGTATATCAATTGCAGTTTTCTACTTGCTTTTCGATGACAAGTCCTTGGCAGGGTTTGTTGAAGTGCATGTGTAATCTGTATTTTTGTGTCATCTCTCTTTTTTGACCGGAAAATAAATATAACCTAGAAAGTTGATAGACTAGCCTATATCATGAGCCTAGGGTTAAAACCATTTAGCACCGAAATTACAATATCGGTTGAAATCCTCGTATTGTAAGAGTTGATTTCTGTTTCTGAGTTTTTTCAGTTTAAGTTGGTCACTTATTAGAGTTCTGAGGGTTACTAATGATATGCATGGAAATTTTTATATTGCAAAGTGTGAAATCTTGTTGCAGTTTCCACACAGATTAATTTAGTTGAAACAATTTATCTCAACAGATCTCTTTACAAGAGGGATAGACGTTCAAGCAGTCAATGTCGTCATAAATTTTGATTTTCCAAGGAATTCAGAGACATATCTGCACAGGGTATGTTGTTTGGTGCATTATAATGTCATGGAATTGGACAATTTATCATTATTCTGACAGCTGTTGGTTTGTTCTTTCAGGTTGGTCGTTCAGGAAGGTTTGGGCATCTAGGTTTAGCTGTGAATTTGATAACTTACGAAGACCGCTTCAATCTGTACGTATATTCTTTCCTGTATTTATTGCCGTCTATTGTTAGGTTCATTCCATAAGGGTCTTACTGTCATAACATTTCTGTCTTGTTTTAGGTATAAGATTGAGCAAGAGCTTGGTACTGAAATTAAACAAATTCCTCCGTCTATTGACCAAGCTGTCTACTGCCGGTGATTTAAGTTCAAAAATGGCGCAAGACAGAAGCAAATTTGACAGCATTTAGCCATTTACACACATGCTGATGAAAATGTTTTCACAAACATCTTGATGCACAGATGATACCTTGTTCTCTTTAACGAATTCAAATCTTCGCCAGACTCTCACTAGATTGTCAATGTATAATTCCACCAACGGGATAGATTCAAATATGGAAGCAGTCAGCTTGAGAAGCTTGTAGTTGTAGTAGACAGTTAGATGGAGGCAACTCAGTTGATTTGGGGTTTTTTTTACGGGGTAGACTTTACTTTTTCTTTTCTTTTGTTTCTGGATAATTGAGGACCTTTGCATTTGTAAAGGATGGGCAGTTGCTGCCATCGACCCTGTTATAGATCGTGCATGGATGGTAGTTTTCGGGTTGGATGGTCATATTGATCCTGTTTGTGGCCAAGCGATCTATAAGGCTTGATTTTGAGTTACTTAAGATATAGCAGAAAGAGACATAGTTGAAGAATTACAAGAGCTGTACAATAGCATTACAACTCTTATTTGGTTTTAAAGGATGATGATTTTAGTGTTGTTTTGGTTATTTTTTAAACTTAATATTCCGCCTCTTAGCTCTTACTTGTCTCTTCCATATGAATATACGTATATGGTATTTTTGTAATTCCAGAGTTTGATGGAAATATACAAATTTACCATTAAAATTCATTACGTACTCGTATAATTTCCATAACTACTTATTTTGTCTTTAAAATTTACTTAAATATCTTTTAGGATGCCGTAATAATTGATATAATATATATCTTTTGTTGTTTAAAAAGGAAACATTCCATTATTTCAAAAATTGTGATGGAAACGAATCTTCCTTGACTACCTTAACATTCTAGAGGAGTTAAATTTTCAGATTGAAAACGAAAAGCCCGACGAGCTTTGTGTATAAATTGGTCCATTGATCATTGTCTTCCATCTCGTTCTGAATATATAACATTTGATTTAGAACCAGAATCAAGGATAGCAAGGCAGTATTGGTGCTCACTGTTTTAGCACTAATGGCTGATTTTTCTTGGAAAAAGCTTCCTATAGAGCTTCTGAAGCTTCTTGCTGAGAGGGTAAAGTATTTGGTCGATTTTACGAGTTTCATAGCTGTATGCAAATCATGGAGTTCCGCGGCTTATTCAAAATGCTCAATGTATGCTAGGTACTTCTAAAACGATTATGGACATGATAGATGCCTGAATAAAACTGCTTGGTGCATGTTTGTAAAATTGGAATTCTACCTTGTTTTGTGTTATCACTTTGCACTTTATGGCCTATATATTTCTTCAGCTTACTCTTAACTTTACAGTTCTTTCTTTGACTGAGGATTAGCTCTCAAGATGGGAAAGCTCAATTAAGGAAACCACCGCCTGACAATCAGTACAAGACAGAGGTATATATGGGAAATGAAACTAAGTAAGCTTTTGTTTGCATAATTATAGTTAGACATGCACATGGCTGCATGGTTAAATTCACATTCTATGTCCTTTGTTAAACTAAAAACTAACAAAGAAAACTTGATTAAGCTCATTAATGCATTCAAGTAAATGATGTGCCTCGAAGCACGTTTGCTTTCGACATTGTTACTAGTTGTGTTTTCTGTCCCTCGACTTCACATCATACCTAGAAATAAATATGAATTTAAGAACTTTAGTATCTTGAACATTATTGTGTAGGAGAACTACAATACAGGACCCTTTGCATGTTTGTTTGGCTTAATCTTGCTCGGCTCTATGTCAGGATGTCCCCGCTACAAAAGGAAATGAGTTTGATGACTATTTCCTGAAACGAGAGCTACTCATGGGAATATATGAGCGAGGATTTGAAAAGCCTTCACCTATCCAGGAAGAAAGTATACCTATAGCCCTTACTGGAAGTGATATTCTTGCTATAGCAAAAAATGGAACTGGCAAAACTGCTGCATTCTGCATTCCTGCACTGGAAAAGATTGATCCAGATAATAATGTTATTCAAGGTATATGGGGAATTGAGAAGGGAAAGCGGTTGGGGGTAGAATGCATATAAATCGTTTTCTTGAATCTTATTTCTAGTTCCATAGGTCATGCATGTTTGACTTCTGCTTTAAAAATAATGTGCAGTTGTAATACTAGTCCCAACTAGGGAATTGGCCCTTCAGACATCCCAAGTGTGCAAAGAAGAACTTGGGAAGCATCTAAAAGTTGAAGTGATGGTCACTACCGGAGGAACCAGTTTGAAGGATGATTTTATGCGTTTGTGTCAGCCTGTCCATTTGCTAGTTGGAACACCTGGTAGAATATTGGATCTTACTAAAAAGGGAGTATGCTTGTTAAATGAATGTGTGATGCTAGTCTTGGATGAGGTATATTCTTGGTTATCCTTGAATGCAATTTTCAAATGCACTGGTTAGTTATTTTTTAAAGATGATTGAAATAGAGTGTTGTCTATAATATTTGAAGAAGTTGTAATGTTGAAGATAATCAAATGACATTTGGTTACATTTTTTTAATGAAGAAGATATATCCTTGCTAGTTTTTTTTAAAGTTCTATTCTAATCTTTTTGGTTTTTCTAAGATATTAATCTTTATGTTTGTGAGAATCAAAGTTGCATATTTTTTTCCCTCCCAGGCTGATAAGCTGCTGTCACCAGAGTTTCAACCTTCTGTAGAGGAATTGATTGATTATCTTCCCCAGACACGACAAATATTGATGTTCTCTGCTACATTTCCAGTTACTGTCAAAGCTTTCAAGGACGGATATTTGGAAAAACCTTATGCTATTAATCTGATGGACGAGCTGACACTCAAAGGCATCACACAGTATTACGCTTTCGTCGAAGAAAGACAGAAGATTCACTGTCTCAATACTCTCTTTTCAAAGGTTAGATCTCAACCTGAGCATCTTTATTGACAATTTGTTTAATTTATATGTTTTATGCATCTATTGCCTTATGTACAGCTGCAAATCAACCAATCGATTATTTTCTGCAATTCTGTGAGTCGGGTGGAACTTTTGGCCGAGAAAATTACAGAACTGGGCTATTCTTGCTCTTATATTCATGCTAGGATGCTGCAAGATCATCGCAACAGAGTATTTCATGATTTTCGGAGTGGTGCATGCAGGAATCTTGTGTGCGCAGGTATGCTATTCTATGCCCATTTCGACATGCTTTTTTCAATATTTAGTATATCAATTGCCATATCATGAGCCTAGGGTTAAAAACCATTTTAGCACCGAAATTGCCATATCCGTTAACTTCCTTGTAAGTTAGTCACTTATTAGAGTTCTCAAGGTTTGCTATCATATGCATGGAAATTTTTATACTGCAAAGTGCGATATCTTGTTTTGGTTTCTTCACAGATTAATTTAATTGAAACAATTTATCTTAACAGGTCTCTTTACGGGAGGGATAGACGTTCAAGCAGTCAATGTCATCATAAATTTTGATTTTCCTAGGAATGCAGAGACATATCTGCACAGGGTATGTTGTTGGTGCATTAAAATGCCACGAAACTTGACAATTTATCATTATTCTGACAGCTGTTGGTTTGTGCTTCCAGGTTGGTCGTTCAGGAAGGTTTGGACATCTAGATTTAGCTATGAATTTGATAACTTCCGAAGACCGCTTCAATCTGTACGTCTATTCTTTCCTGTAATTTTTTCCGTCAATCGTTAGGTTCATTCTATAAGGGTCTTACAGTCATGACTTACCTTTTAATTCTGTCCTGTTTTAGGCATAAGATTGAGCAAGAGCTTGGTACTGAAATTAAACAAATTCCTCCCTCTATCGACCAAGCTGTCTACTGCCGGTTATTTAAGTTCAAAAATGGCGAGAGACAGAAGCAAATTTGACAGCATTTACATCCATTTACACACATGCATGCTGATGAAAATGTATTTACAAACATCTTGATGCAATCATGCAATGATACCTTGAATTCCGGCCAAGAAGACTCGTAAAAAGAAGGATGAATCAAGTTATATATTTCAGGAGCTAGATCAGTTGCCGAGAAACAAGTCAGAATTGCCTCTTCTTGTTTTGAAAGCATCTCTGGTAAGAAAATGGTTCTCTTTAACAAATTCATATCTTCGCCGGACTCTCACTTTACCTTGTCAACGATTTATTGCACCGATGGGCTAGATTCAATATGGAAACAGTCAGCTTCAGAAGCTTGTAGTTGTAGTAGACAGATATACTGAAATTCCTTTGGTTAGCTACATTGTACAGTTTTATTGATACATTAAAATTACTCAAAGAAGCTTAAATTTTACTATAACTTGTCAGGCTTCCTACACAACAATTAAATTAAGTTTTACTCAATTTTTAAGGATATTCTTGTCAAGTATCTTGCAACTGAATCCCAAAGATTTATTTTCAATGAAAGACTCCTTTTAAAGACAACCAAAAAGCTCTTTTCTAGTAAAAATGATTGCTAGCCTTAGATGACATTATTTGAGATTATTAAGTTAATTTCTAAAAACAAAACAATGTTGTAAGAGACTGTTGTTTTGATTGAGTTGATCAATATAACAGTTCAAAATAGTGACAATAATATTGTTTCATAGCATAACAAGTCTAAGCACAACACTAATCGAAATACTGCTTTGAAGCTCTCCCATATTGGCATAATTGGCATCATGTAAAATTAGCTTGGCAAAGACAGAGCTTTTATAGCCAATATCAATATCATATACCTTCATTATTTTTAAACGACTCAAGCAAACGGGATCACACAGGGCTTTGTGTCGTATAATAAGTTAGCACAAATAACATGGTATGAAATAATACTCATCTATAACATACTAGAATTCATGCTTTTGTATCTCACCTGCTTTGATCCACAAACACACAAATGATTTATATGGAATAACTTGTTAATTTTATTGTTTGTGCAAACATGGACAATGATTTGAATTCAAGTGCTACCAGTGCGGCAAGACGACATTGTTAGAGAAGGGAAAAAAATTCACAACCACAACGTTCACAGTGTCATACTCAACAAAGAAAATTCAACTACGTACTCTACCTGTTTGACGATGTATCCGACGCTAGCAGATTTGAATGACCACAAAACTGAATTAAAACACTAATTTCCGTTTCTTTGTAATCAAGTTGTTCATTTACTAATATAATTTTAATAACTCACAATGTTATATACAAACAATTCTGATGCAAGATATATTTGTCAAACTTATTGCAAAGACAAAAAACACACTCGCACTACATGTGAGGAAAATATGAAAAGGAAACGGTAATTTTAATAAAAAGAAAGGGCATAACAAGAGTATCCACAAATCTATAGTCGAGAAAGACACTGCTGCCACTTGCTCTACTTGCTTGACAGTGTATCCAACACAGCCGGATTGCTGCCACTTGCTCTACTTGCTTGACAGTGTATCCAACACAGCCGGATCTAAATGATCACAAAGAAGAAGAAAGACATTAGTTGCAATGTTATTTTAGTTTTGTCGCGTCTCCTCAAGGATCCTACTGTTTATGTAATAAGATAGTTTATTATAAGTAGAATTCTTAAGTATTATTTGTAATTCAAATCCGCTTGCGTCATTAAACGATGAGGCGTGTAAAACAAGTGGTGGCAGTATCAGTACAAGTGTTTCCAATGCAACAAGACTGCGATAACGGAGAGGGGAAGAATCTACACAATAATAAAAAAAATTATCGGAGAAAGATACAGCTGCTACGTGCTCGACTTGCCTCATTGTCTATCCGATGAAGGCAGACTTGAAAGAACACAAAGATGATGAAGGACATTGATTTTCGTCATCGTATACTCTTGTGTAGTTTTATATACGTATAGACAACGATCAATACAAATGTTTCCAATGCAACAAGACAACTATGAAGGAAAGGGGAAGAATCCACACAACAAAGCTGTACACAAGACTATAATGAAGAAGGATATGGCTGTTATGTGCTCGACTTGCCTGATCGTCTATCCGACGGAGGCAGACTTGAACAAGCACAAAGATGATGAAGGACACTGACCATCATCTTAATTACTTTATCTTAAAATGTTTATGAATGTTTACCGTGTTCAGTTTTTCAAGACCTTGCATATATCAACATCATCTTACTTTATAAAATAGAAGACATGAATGTTTATGAATGTTTACCGTGTTCAGTTTTTCAAGACCTTGCATATATCAACATCATCTTACTTTATAAAATAGAAGACATGAATGTTGCTCTTACTGCACTGTCTATCCACAATATTTTATATTATCAAACTAAATTATTATTATTAGACTTTATGTTTTATATGAATGTTTTCTCATTATGAAAAAACTCTCAAAAAACAAGACTCACTCAGAGACTCTCTCAGAGACTCTCTCGGAAGTACCTCTGCTCCCTCCTTAGCCACTTCTCTTCTTTTGCCCCCCTCCCTATCTGTTTCTATCTGTGTATTATGGCTATCTTTATCTTTTCGATGTATAGGTTTAGGTTTACTTGGATACATCATAACCATGGTTATCAAGTCGTAATTTATTAAAAAGATTGTTACGACTAAACCTACAACTTTCAAAGTACTCCGAGTTAAATCTACTTGTTTCTTCCATATTATAATATCATTTATTTTCTCTGCACATGCACATATAATTTTGATGTTAATTTGACTTCTTTGTAGCTGCAATTTTTTGTTTGCGTATGTTGTAGCTTTCTCTCTCTCCCTCTACCTCTTTCTCTCTGTATGTGTGGAAATTGTTATGTTACCATAGAAATATGTAAAGTTTATACTCCAATATAGTATGATATATTGTGTATTTGTGTGTTTGAGTAGTAACATAAAAATATATGCAGAATATAAACATGTGTAGCTTTATATACGTGCAAGTATGCACAACGATCAATACAAATGTTTTCAATGTAACAAGACCACTATGATGGAGAGGGGCAAGAATCTACACAACAAGGCTGTACACAAGAGTATAATGGAGAAGGATACTGTAGTAACATGCTCGACTTGCCTCTTGAACGAGCACAACCGTCATCTTAATTACTTTATCTTAAAATGTTAATGAAAGTTTACCGTTTCAGTTTTTCAAGAAATTATGTATATGATCTTACTTTATAAAACAGAAAACATGAAATAAAGATTATTTTGTTGCTTCTTTACTATCTCTCCCTCTTGCTTTCTACTAAACTTTTAGTAAATTACAAATGTTTATTCCTTTATTTGACAAATTGTATATTTTCTAAACCTATTATGAATAATAATGCTAAAGAAGATGTTAAATTTAAATGTGAAAGCACAAAACCACTAGATCTACGGACACTCGAACATGATGTATCATGCCCCCTCCTGGATGAATTGGAGTACACACTACTATAAGCACTGCAAGTTTGCAACACTACGAATATAAATCGTGGAATATTTACTTATGTAATGCAATGCAAGAAAGAGAAAATAGCCTCGAAAAATCACCTGATAGAACTTGAATATCGAAAGATACAACTGTAAAAACTTAAAGGGCCAGCATCTCACCTATTTCAGGATATTGTTTTTACTTGTTAGTATACAATAATCCATGGAAACAAAATTTAGGTTCATTTCGCTTTCTTTTTACAGTAAAATCTGTGATATGTCTGGAATGTCGATAGGTCACACTAGTGGACAAATGGATACGAATATGAACTGTAGAGTATTGTGCATATAAGAATCAAATGTGGCAAATGAATAACCAGTTTCCTTTCTATTTCTACGTCCCTCTCTTGTTCATTGAGATTAGTCTTTCAAGCAGTGGTAAGTTACTGAAACCACATATCTACGATTCTAAGATAACTACACATGGCTGTATGTAGCAAAGTGGCCCTGCAAATTGCTATAAATAATAAATTTGATTAATATTTTTTTCTTAATATCGAGTCTATTACTTCAAAAATAGGTTTAACTATTATGCTTCACAAAACAACTATTACAAATGCGAGACAAATCAATGTTTTATGGACGGGTGTAGTTATTAAATTTTTCTTCGATAACAGATGTAGTTTAAAATTTTCTAAAGAGTACCTTATTTTTTTGGAAGAATTGGATGCAAAATAGATATTTTTTTTTGATAACAAGACTCTTTGGAGATGGCACAAGCAAAGGTGTAGTACATTAACGGAAACAGATATTTAACATGTACAAAGAGCTTATCAAATTGGAGTATCGGACCAAACAAAAAACAATAACCTCCCTTACAAAAAAAAACAGTAGCCTTGAACAAATAATAAAATCTCAATTTAGTTTAGCCACCGAAATAAATTTTGCCCGCATATAAATGTTTCCATGCGTTAAGGATTTTGAAAAGTTATATCTTCATTGAAAATTTAGATTCAATAATCATAACAAGCTCTCAAATTCGGTGTATCCGATTGTGACGAAATAAAATCTCATACGGAAAGGTAATTAATCATTTTGACTAGTAACGTTTGTTGTAATTGGGCTGGTTATCACCTCCATTTTTTTCAGGTGCTCAATTCTTATTACAATACGAGAAATGAATATACATATATTATGCTCAAACTTAAAATATAGTAAAACCTCGTTAAATTAATACTGGATACAACAATAAATCATTATTTTTAATATAAATTTTAATCCCAACATAATAGTGACATATAAATTTAACCTTGATTAATTGATAATATCTATAAGTTAATAGATTTTGTCGGTCTTAATAATATTATATTATAAAAATTGTATTGGATTCACTTGAAGTAAACTGGATTCACTTAGAGTATTATCCAGAGGGATGAGTCGTTAATTTTGATGGATCGTCAAGTGAAATTGAATACGAAAATGTTATAGTCCCCTTCCTAAAATAGTTCATGAATGGTGAGTTGTTATTATATTATTGGATATTTTTTTATAAATAATATGGATTCCTCGAGTATAAAATAAATCTCTCGAAGAAAAACACACCACGTGCCATTTTTTTTTGTCAGGTAACACGTGTCATTTCGGAATATATTGGGATTCTATTGGAGGTACATAATACTACCAACTGAGTAAGGGTCGTTAATTTTTGATGGACCGTTAATTTTGATGACGTGTCCAAGTCCGTCTAACACTTACGAACCACATCTCCAAACTACATATCTCATCAAGCCCAATTTTGGAAGCCCATACAATGTTAATACCTCTATCTGATTTGAATTCAAATTGTATGGACTTCAAATATACAGAGACTAAGTAATTAAATAAAATTATTGTTTTTACTTATAATATTGTATAAAAAGTTGTTTTTCAGTAAATAATTTAATTAATAAGATACTTTTTGTTATTCTTTTATTATGAGAACATTGTAAAAAATGATAAACTTAAGAGATGTTCATTTTTGAAAAATATATTTCCTATTTACTCCAAAATTTATTTATTTATTAAATTTTATCTGAATAGAAGAATTGGAGTTTACTAAGTTCTTACTACAAGTATGTTGTCATATATGAAGTGGGCTGGTATAAATATCAAGCAACCAGTAAATACAAGTTATATGGAGAGCGAATGAACTGCAAGCTACGTTTATTGGCCTCCATCGCGACTTTGTTATATCTAATATTTCCCTCTTCCCTAGTATACATTTTTTTCTACTTTCTTTTTATTTCTTCTTTTGACTAGTAACCACCACCTCTAATAACCCATCTATTTATTATTATATGTATAATACACCAAAAAGGGGGTTTGATAAGCAATTTAAATCGAATTGCACATTTTACCCCTCTTCCCATTATATCATTTCAGGACCATTTTGGTATTTTAGTATCACCATATTAATTACATACTATTAATTGATTCAAAATTAATATACATACTTAAACATACATACATACATGTACATATATTTATGTAAATATATAAATATAATTCCTGACAAAAAAATATATTTATGTAAATATATGATAATATTGCATTTAGCAATTAAAATTTTTTGGTTGCATACTCATTTAGACATACGTGCATACATATATACATACATTTTTGTACATGTATAATAGTATATGATCATATTCGGTAACATATACCATATCTTATTCTTACTATATGTATTTTGTACTCCTTCATATTATATATTTTCACGGTTAGTGTTGTCTTATAACATCAATACATTTACATATTATTTAGTGCTGCAAAATTAATATGCATACTCATACATAATACATACATACATACATGCACATACATACATACATACACATACAAACATACATACATGAATACATACATACACATACATACATAAATGTATGTATATATTTTTACGGTTAGTTTTGTATTATAACATCAATACATTTACATATTATTTAGTGCTGCAAAATTAATATGCATACTCATAAATACATACATATATACCTCTATACATGCGCATGCATACACACACACACATACATACACATACATACACATACATACATACATATATACATACACGCATACATACTTACATACATACATACATACATACATACATACATACATACATACATACATACATACATACACAAATTTATGTATATATTTTCAATATGGTTAGTTTTGTCTTATAACATCAATACATTTACATAGTATTTAGTGCTGCAAAATTAATATGCATACTCATACATACATACATATATACATACATACATATATACATACATACATGCACATACATACACATACATACACATACATACATACACATACATAAATACACACATAAATACACACACACACACATACATACATACATACATACATACATACATATATACATACATACATACATACATACATACATACATACATACATATATACATAAATTTATGTAAATATTTGATGATATTTCATTTAGCGATTTTAATTTTTTAGTTACATACTCATACAGAAATACGTACATACATATATACACACATTTATATAAATATACGACTATATTCGCCAACATATACCATATCTCATTATACTATTATTTAGATTCATTGTAAATATTTGTGTTAGAAAATATGGGTGAATTATGGTATGGGTGAGTTAATTGATTTGGTAAAATCGATTCCGGTTTTGATTTTGAGTTATCTGATAAAGTCATTGATTTTGAGTTATCTGATAAAATCATTGATTTTGAGTTATCTGATAAAATCAATTCTGTTTTTAAATTCGGATTTTTTGCCATTGACGCGATTAATTAGTTTGACTAATTAATTAAGGAAGTTGTCACCAACATAATTGTCACCGATTGCACTTTCTATCTGACCAAATTGCCAAATGATATAATTGATTAATGCGGTTAATTAATTATGGCAATTGTGTAGCGCACAAGTTTTCCTAGCCTATATAAACTCGTGTCTGGCCTTAGGATTATTCACTCGAAAAATACATCCTCTCTTACACACAGATCCGGTGATAGTTTTCTTGTTCGTCTCAAGCTCGCTGAGAGTGACGTTATTCGACAGCCTCACTGCAAATCGTTTTATCCTGGGAAGCAATTCGCTCGCACATACGGTGAGGGCTAATACGCTTTAAGGAGACAATCACGCACTGGACTCGGTTTTTGTTCCTTGTCTCCTTATTTTTATTTGTTAATTGTTTACATACACCTTATCTGTTATTCACACACGCCCACGTTGTTTTATGTACTAATATCACAGATTGTCGAACAATCTTAAAGCGTATTATTTATATCTGTGACTAATACATCTCTGTTTGGGTTTTTTTGAGTAACAGATCTATGGAGAATATTGAAACTGTAAACAATGGAAGCTTGGTTGATCCCAACGCACAGGTTACACCTGATGGGGGTCACCTGTTGTTGCATAACCCTAACGCACTGGTTACACCTGATGGGGGTCAGACATCAACTGGACATGTGCCTTTGGGACACACTGTCATTGGACAGTTTAATGTTCCGTTTGGACAGACTATGGGAGGTTTCGGTTCTACTGGTGTGCAAACGTCGATAGTACATACGCCTGTTGTGCCTATAATGGCTACTGCACCTGTTATGCCGACGGTTCCTGTTGTGCCTGCTGCACATGCTGAGAAACCTGAGAAGTTCAATGGTACGAACTTCAAACGCTGGCAGCAAAAGATGATGTTCTATCTGACCACATTGCACTTTGATCGCTATCTGAAAGAGGATGCACCATTGCTCACTGCTGAGAGTAACGCACAGACTGTGTATGCTGTTGATGCCTGGAAGCACGCCGACTATATCTGTCGGAACTATGTGCTTAATGGTTTGGCTGACTCGTTGTATAACGTATATAGCTCGAAGCCAACATCTAAGGCCTTATGAGAATCTCTTGACCATAAGTATAAAACCTAGGACGCTGGGGCGAAAAAATGGATTGTTGGCCGCTTTCTTGATTATAAGATGGTGGATTCAAAGACTGTGGTTAGTCAGGTGCAAGAATTGCAATTGATCATCCATGAGATTCATTCTGAAGGAATGGTCATAAGTGAGTCTTTCCAAGTTGCTGCTGTTGAAAAGCTGCCACCTGGTTGGAAAGATTTCAAGAACTACCTTAAGCACAAGCGAAAGGAGATGTCTATGGAGGATCTGATCGTTAGACTTTGCATTGAAGAAGACAACAGGGGATCCGAGAAGTAGACTAACGTTGCCACTGAAAAGGCAAACATGGTGGAATTTAAGCCCAAGAAGGACAATTTAGGAAAAGGGGCAAAATTGGCACCCAATGGAGGAATTTCGAAGTCGAAGTTTCAAGGAAAGTGCTATAACTGTGATAAAGTGGGTCATAGGTCTTCCGAATGCAGGAAGCCCAAGAAGCCCAACAAGAAAAAGGAAGCAAACATGATGGATGATGATATATCCAAGGAGATGGGTGACATAGACCTATGTGCTACGGTCTCTGAAGTGAACCTGGTTGGCTCTAATCCAAAGGAATGGTGGATTGATACTGGTCCTACAAGGCATGTTTGCTCAGAGAATTCGATTTTCTCTAGCCTCATAGCTTCCAATGCTGGTGAGAAGCTCTACATGGGGAATTCAGCGACTTCTACCATTGAAGGGGAAGGCACGGTGATTCTGAAGATGACCTCTGGGAAGGATCTAACTTTGAAGAATGTACTTTATGTGCCTGATATTCGCAAGAACCTTGTGTCTGGTTCCTTGTTGAATAAGCATGGCTTCGCATTGTAATAGAGTCAGATAAAGTTATTTTTTCTAAGAATGGTATGTTTGTAGGCAAGGGCTATTTAGCTGATGGGCTGTTTAAGCTCAATGTAATGTCCGTTAAGGATAATAATGGAATGAAGAATTCTTCTGCTTACTTGCTTGAGTCTCCTAATTTATGGCATGCTAGATTGGGACATGTAAATTATGACACTTTACGAAGGTTAGGTGTAAAAGTATACATACCGAAATTGAATATCGATTCAAAACATAAGTGTGAAACTTATGTTGAGGCAAAATTAACGAGATCATCGTTTAAACAAGTTGAAAGAAACACCAAAGTGCTAGACCTAATACATAGCGACATATGTGATTTAAAATATGCTCCAACTAGAGGAGGAAATAAGTATTTTATTACATTCGTTGATGATTGTACGAAATACTGCTATGTATACTTGCTTAAAAGCAAAGACGAGGCTATAGATAAATTTAAAATCTATAAGGAAGAAGTTGAGACACAACAAACAGAGAAAATCAAAACGATACGAAGTGATCGTGGAGGTGAATATGTTGAACCCTTTGGGGAATTCTGTTCACAACATGGTATAATCCATGAGGTCACTGCACCATACTCCCCTCAGTCAAATGGAGTGGCTGAGAGGAAGAATCGTACTCTTAAAGAGATGATGAATGCGATGTTGTTAAGCTCTGGACTTCCGCAGTCGATGTGGGGGGAAGCCATCTTAAGTGCGAACCATATTTTAAATATGATGATTCGTAAGAATAAGGATATGAGTCCTTATGAGATGTTTAAGAAAAAGAAACCAAGTTACCAAACTCTGAAAGTGTGGGGGTGCCTTGCGAAGGTACTAATCCCAGCACCTAGAAGGTGAAGATTGGTCCAAAGACTGTGGATTGTATTTTCATCGGATATCCACCACATAGTAATGCATATCGGTTTCTTGTGCATGAATCGAAGATCCCTGATATTCAAAAGAATACGATAATGAAGTCAAGGAATGCCTCATTCTTCGAGAATGTATTTCCTTGTAATCCTGAACGCCCTACAACGTCTAAACGCACTCATGAGTCTATAGAAGACGATAATGAGAATGCCGAAAGTGAAGACGAAGATGTGGGGGTAGTGAGAAGGAGCAAAAGACAAAGAAATGAGAAATCTTTTGGGTCAGAATTTCTGACCTATTTGCTCGAAGAAGGTGATCCGACAACATACAAGGAAGCGGTAACATCACCTGATGGACCTATGTGGAAAGAGGCCATCAAAAGTGAAGTTGATTCTATTTTACAGAATCATACTTGGGAATTAGTGGACTTTCCAAATGGTAGTAAACCGTTAGGTAGCAAGTGGGTTTTCAAAAAGAAGTTGAAAACTGACGGAACGATCGATAAGTACAAAGCTAGACTTGTAATCAAAGGATACAAGCAACAGTATGGCCTTGATTACTTTGATACATATTCTCCAGTATCGAGAATAACGTCCATAAGGATGATGTTTGTTATCGCTGCTATGCAAAATCTAACAGTACATCAAATGGATGTGAAAACAGCTTTTCTAAATGGAGATATAGACGAGGAAATATATATGGAACAACCTGAAGGGTTTGTGGTCCCTGGACAAGAAAGGAAAGTCTGTAAATTGGTGAAATCTTTATATGGCTTGAAGCAAGCACCAATGAAATGACATGAAAAATTTGATGAAGTCGTGTTGGCTAACGGCTTCAAGATCAATGAATGTGATAGTTGTGCCTATTACAGGGATAACGAGAATGGATATGTCATGATGACATTGTATGTATCTGATCTACATTATTGCTGGAAGCAATGATAAAGTGATCAAATCTACTAAGGACATGTTAAAAGCAAGATTTGACATGAAAGACATGGGACTAGCAAATGTGATTCTAGGGATTCAAATTTCTAGAACATTTGAGGGTCTCGCACTAAGTCAACCTCATTATGTTGACAAAATTCTTGATAAGTTTCTCAAGGATGATTTTGAGAAAGCTAGAACACCTACGGATCTAACTTTGCATCTATCCAAGAATAAAGGTGTAGAAGTCTCCCAGTTAGAATACTTGAGGATTATTGGAAGTCTGATGTACTTAATGAGTTGTACAAGACCAGACATCGCATACTCAATTAGTAAGTTGAGTAGATTTACGAGTAATCCGGGAGCTGATCACTGGAAAGCGATCATACGAGTACTAAGGTACTTGAGGGGAACTCGAGACTATGGATTGCATTATGGCAGTTATCCAGCAGTATTAGAAGGCTATACTGATGCAAACTGGATATCTAGCAAGAAAGCACTAAAGTCTACGAGTGGCTATGTGTTTACACTAGCTGGAGCGGGAATATCATGGAAATCCTCAAAACAAACGGTGATAACTCATTCCACGATGGAAGCTGAGTTTGTGGCATTAGATAAATGCGCTGAAGAGGCTGAATACTTATGCCAATTTCTGGAGGATATTCTGAGATGGCCAAAGCCTGTGACTGCAATAGGACTGCACTGTGATAGTCAGTCTGTTATTGGCAGAGCACAGAGCACGATGTATAATGGAAAGTCCCGTCACATACGACGACGACATAGTTCCATTAGACAGTTAATGTCAACCAGAATTATCACTATTGACTTTATACCGTCAAAGGATAATATCGCGGATCCGCTAACCAAATGGTTATCAAGAGAACTGGTTGACAAATCATCTAGAGGGATGGGCCTTAAGCATATTGCTTAACGGCGTCATGGTGGACACCCAACCATTGTTGACTGGAGGTCCCAAGAACATGGTTCAATGGGCCAACTAAATCATGATGACCAAATCACTGTGGGGGTAACCCCTGGCCTGTTCCTATGATGCAGAAACAGTGAGACCCGTATGGTACAAGGGTAAACTTTCGAGCTTTTAATGATCTTTTGTGGAATACATGGAGTTCAAGGTTTTGAACGCATGGAATTCAGTTGAGTAAACGCGGGTTACTCTATAAGACAAAGATCACCTATGTGGGAGAGAAGTGGGGCCGCTTCAAAGGAGAATTGTGAGGCACAATTCTTTAGAAACTCCTGCAGAACCAGGACGATGTTCCATGGCCAAAATGGACATAATCATGAGAGCTGAACGAATCAGAAAGAATATAGTGATAAGTATATCATCGTTTACACAAACGGTCGAACAGTTCAATGACACTCGCGTCTACTGTCTACCAGTATAATCGGTATGCTTACTCGAGCGAAGGTTCAAGGAGCATTCTCTACCTATCGTATGCTATATCTGATCGAAGAAACTATCACCAAGCCAAACTCTGTGTCAGTCTGACTTGTGCATGCTACCGAAACATCAATTTCACCCATGTGGGGGATTGTTGGAAAATATGGGTGAATTATGGTATGGGTGAGTTAATTGATTTGGTAAAATCGATTCCGGTTTTGATTTTGAGTTATCTGATAAAGTCATTGATTTTGAGTTATCTGATAAAATCATTGATTTTGAGTTATCTGATAAAATCAATTCTGTTTTTAAATTCGGATTTTTTGTCATTGACACGATTAATTAGTTTGACTAATTAATTAAGGAAGTTGCCACCAACATAATTGTCATCGATTCAATTAATTAGCTTGACTAATTAATTAAGGAAATTGCCAACTGATATAATTGATTAACGCGGTTAATTAATTATTGCAATTGTGTAGCGCACAAGTTTTCCTAGCCTATATAAACTCATGTCTGGCCTTAGGATTATTCACTCGAAAAATACATCCTCTCTTACACACATCTCTCTTCTCTTCCTCCGGTGATAGTTTTCTTGTTCGTCTCAAGCTCGCTGAGAGTGACGCTATTCGACAGCCTCACTGCAAATCGTTTTATCCTGGGAAGCAATTCGCTCGCACATACGGTGAGGGCTAATAAGCTTTAAGGAGACAGTCACGCACTGGACTCGGTTTTTGTTCCTTGTCTCCTTATTTTTATTTGTTTATTTGTTAATTGTTTACATACACCTTATCTGTTATTCACACACGCCCACGTTGTTTTATGTACTAATATCACAGATTGTCTAACAATTTGCGAATTAAATATTGTAAAAAATATAATTTGAATAAAATTTATATATACATATGCATTGTAATTGTTTATACCTCTAATAAATCAAACAATACATAATCTCTGACATATTTTTAAGTAATATATTTATATAGCACATGTAGGTTCAAATCAACACAAATATAACTAAAAGAAAAAAATCAGTATTTAAGTGTAAATACAAACTTGTACTAATATTACTTATCGTATAACACTATAACTCATAAGCTGCTATTCTAATATACAAACGTATAAAAAAAGTTCCGAATAAATCAGTAATTTACTAATATTTAGAATTTGTCCATGCATTGCATGAACTAAAGAGATAGTTATCCCTAACACACCATCGATACAATACTTTGCATGTAGAACTAAAAATAACTCATTCATTTCAATTTTATTTAATACTCTTAGCATCCTTTAAACAACCTTATTTAAAGTACATATATGTGAGAGCAGTGATAATTGATAAAATTTGAGTTCCAAACTAGAAGGTGAACCAGTCTACTAGCAAGCTCACATCTTTTAATTGATCATCGATAAATTAAACAAGTTAAACAACCACAATCTTGACGTAATTAATCCACAACTACTATTCCTTATTGTGTATTATGATATTATCCCCTATCTTGCAATAATGGACTTAAAAAAATAGAATGCAATAATGGATCATATTAATCTGCAATCTAATTTTCTTCTGGTGCAAGTACCAGGTAGATTTTTTGGACCAAAAGAGTGGAGAGGAGACATTACAATATCAAAAGACCCTTTTTTAATTTTAGCTGTTCGGTCCAATATGCAAAGCACAGGTTCCAATTTATTAGGCACGTTGGGTTGGGCCCAAGTAGAAGCCAGCTAATTTATAAAAAAGATAATTAACCTTTTTAAATTTTACTAGATAAACTTAATTATTTTGCAATTTTTGTGACATGGCATGCAGTAATGTGAGTTAAATATATTGAACACTCGTGTAAACGAACTAATAATAAATACTATCGAACAAACAACATTCATTTTGATTTAAATAATTACACGTTGGCACGAATGCCCATTCCCTGTTCCAATTTATGCAGTACATTTCATGATGTATCATCCTATAATCGTAAATGCGAGAGGAGTACGATATAATTATCATCTCGAAAATAAAAACAGCTCTGAAAATAATATTTTCCGAACTTTATATACAAAAGCTGCGGTGACTATCTGGTAGCTAGTACTTGGTAACTTGGTACCTTATCCAAGGCTCAACTAACAAAAGAAGCTCCTGATCACATCTTTTCGTCAGCTTTTGCAGAATCAAATCATGAGTTATATCAACTACTTGCGACTTTCACAAGTGCCACTAGCCAAACCCTTGAAGTGTTTATGCAACTTTTTTCCTTCCTTCATCCTCATTATTATACTATGTGTTCCTTCTCTAATATGATTAATATATTATGCATCGATCTAGACGAATCTTTTATTTTTTGCGAGATAAATTGTTGTTTACAATTTTGTGATTTATACACAAACTTTATTTGGGATGGATTGTTTGCTTGAGCTCGGGTTTCGGCTCAAAACTTAAGTTTGCCACAAATTAACTATGTCAAACTCTAGGAAATTAGACTAAATTAGCTTGCCACGACTTGGTTAATGCTAGATTCATACTTTTGTTTAGGTGAATTTTAAGAAAAATGTTAAAGATTCCAAATTTTGTCACAATTTTTTTTTAAAAGCTGACACACTTTTAATTGGTAACTTACCTAATATTAATATTGGATCTCGTGTGCATACATATGCGCCCTCAATTTAAAACTTTCAGCTTGTCGTGCTACATCATTCGATAAAGTTTTTGGAAATTTTTTTGAGGTACCTAACATTGTCCGAATTTTAAACATGTTAACATTTTCTTTGCGTTAAAGTTTATTCAGATAGTTATTTTAAATTAAATATAAGTGTATGTTAGGAATCGATCCCGTGACCTACGATAATACGCTCTTGTTATCCCTCTTACTCTTATTATATAACAGTATATAATTTAATTTAATATAATGTAATATGAATTAAATATTAATATTAATGGAACTGGTATTTTTATTAAGTTCTAATAATTACTTCTAATCCAATTCTAATACTAATACTCCCATTTTTTATTTATATCCTTTTTAGATAATAATTTCAATTTTTATATGATATAATCTTGATCGTCTATTTTTAAAAATATCATATCCAACGGTTGAGATTATTTTGGTGGTAGTGAGGACCAACCAAAGTTTTGGATAAAATCACATTTACGCTTATTATATATAAGGATTTAGTATTTACAGGAATGCCTCTAACTAACAAATATTAAAACTTTAAAAGTAAAATAACAATTATTAAAACAATATGTGCATCTCACGGGTTTTAAGCTAGTATTATTAAAGACAAAACATTAAAAGTTTGATAGTCGGACGACGGACGAACATGCGGTACTTTGTGATTTTACTTAATTAGCTTTACTTATTTTAAAAAAAAAAACTATTACTAAATAATAACATTATTTATAATCAATTACTTTTTTGGCTAAAATACACTACCTTTTCTATTTTTTCTAACGAAATCCTCTATTTTTCTAAATAAAAAAATACGGGCAATTCAATTTTCTGTTAAATGGCAAAGAAATACAACCCCATACAAAACTTTTAACGTTTTTCCTAAAAATATTATGGATATTTTTTGTTGCATTTGAGATTAATTTTGGTTGTGTTATGTTGCATTTAGTTGTAAAATTTTATATTTGCAAAAAAAATCAAAATATTTTTAGTTTTGCAAAAATATAATAGAAAATTTTATTTTGTAAAACACGGTATTCTTAATAAAAACCTCATCAGACTCGAAAAAGAATACTACTATAGAGCCTTATGTTGTTTAAAAAGGAAACAATCCATTGTTTCAAAAACAGAGAAGGAAACAAATCTTCCTCGACATTATAACGTAAGAGGGCAATTTTCAATTCTAAATTGAAAACGAACAGCACGAGCGTCGTATATATAATTGGTTGGTTGATCATTGTTCTCCATCTCATTCTTAGTTTAAAATATTCGATAGCATTGGTGTTCACAACTGTTTTAGAAGTAATGGGTGATTATGATTGGAAAAATCTTCCTATAGAGCTTCTCCAACTTTTTGCAGAGAGGGTAAAGTATTTGGTCGATTTTATGAGTTTCACAACTGTATGCAAATCATGGAGTTCCGCGGCTTCTGAACTGACAAACGACGTGAAGCCATGTCTGCCCTTCCAAAATCATCCCTGGTTGCTTCTTGCTGAAGAGACTGGATCAGATTTGAGCTCAATAAAGATTAGTTATGTTGAATCACTTCCCGAGAAGCGCAATTTATATGTTGGACGAGTTTTTCGTGATGATCAAACAAGAGAAATGGATCGCATAATAGACCACAGCATTGATAATTTGTTCAAGAATATTAGTAGCACTCGTGGTTTGTTCAGTCTTGCAACAGATAAAACTTATAATCTTGATTTGCCTGAGGCTACCAACAAGTTAATATTAGGAGCAAATCAAGGATGGTTACTAACATTAGGCAGAGATTTAGAAATCAATCTTTTGCATCCGCTGTTGAGGGAACAAATTCCACTTCCTTGTATGCTCTCATTGCCTTGTCATGAAGACTATGATGATGATACCTTCCCACAAAAATATTACACCAATTTTATCACTAAAGCGGTTCTGTCTTGGGAAGTACCAAGAAAAGGTGCATTACAACATCTTGATACCAGTCATCTTCCCTTGATAATGGTCATCTACGGAACACGTAGTACATTAAGTTTCGCTAGATTAGGAGACAAGTCCTGGACAGATGTGCAAGCTTCTTCTTCTTCTACATGCTGGTTTCATGATATTATTTATCACAAAGGAAAATTTTATGCAATAGAATCATTGGGGGCAATATATATGTGTGATATTGACAAGGATGATAAACAAGAAAGGCAATACAAGGCCATACAAATCACATCGGCTCCCACTGAGATTGAGAAAAAATTTCGAAGTTATATTGTTGAATCATTATCTGGATCTCATATTTGGGTATTATTGCGCTGCATGGAGGGAGCATGTTATGATGCTCCATCTAACTGCGGAGACTTTTGGTATAATACAATTGATTTTAAGATATTCAAGTTTGAAGAACGTTATTGTAATTGTGATGAAGCTATTCCGACATGTACTTGTAAAGTACTAGAACAAGTAAACGACTTGGGAAACGAGGCACTATTCATCGGGAGAGGTTCATCAAAATCCGTAGCATCATCAAAGTTTATACAACCAAATAGTATATACTTTACAGATGACACGGAGTTCCTTTGGGATGAAAAAGGCAGCCATGATATGGGAATTTTCAATGTGAAGACCGGAGAAATTCAACCCCATTTTAAAGGGATGTCTATTCATCCCTTCTCTCCGTCACTTTGGTATCTCTAATCTTAATAGTTTCTGGTTTGTTTTGTTTATCAGATATACAAATTTGCTTCATAGTTGAGTTGTTTTTTGTTAGATTCTTGTTTCGGAGTGGTTTTAATAATGGTTGGGATATTCCTTTTACTCATTCGCTTAGTTCTTTTCTGTTAGATTCTTGTTTTGGAATGGTTATATATTAATTTGGCAAATAATTTTTCAATTCTAGATTGAAAACGAAAAGCCCGAGCTCCGTATATAAATTGGTCTATTGATCATTGTTTTTCATCTCATTCTGAATTTTTAATATTTGATTTATAACCAGAATCAAGGATAGTAAGGGTAGTATTGGCAGTGACGGAACCAGGATTTTGTTATAGCCGGGGCTAAAACAAGATTTAGTTAAGTTTTGAATGTTAGCCGGGGCTTAAATCAAAATTTCTACTGAATTTTACTTAAAAATCAAGATTTGAAAAAAAATTCTAGCCAAAATTTTCGATGCAGCCGGGGCTGAAGCATGGGTTAGCTTCTAACTAATTCCGTCCTGAGTATTGGTGTTCACCATTGTTTTAGAACTAATGGCTGGTTATGATTGGAAAAAGCTTCCTATAGAGCTTCTCAAAGTCTTTGCTGAGAGGGTAAAGTATTTGGTCGATTTTTACGAGTTTCACGGCTGTTTGCAAATCATGGTGTTCCACGGCATACTCAAAATGCTCAATGTATGCTAGGTACTTTTAAAACGATTTAGTAGAGAAATTACCACTTTCTTCGAATATCTTTATCTTCACTCATGGCTTGAGTGTCTATCTGTATACTAGACTTTCGTGTTTTCGTATACTTGAATATAAAATTCATATCCGATCTGTTCGTGTACTAAATTTAAAATATATATACAATTCAAAACGTGTCGTATATTCGTGTACATTTAAACAAAAATATAAATTTAACTTAATTAAAATTTATATATTATAAAATTATTTTAATTATGTAAAATTTTATGAAATGTGTATTAAATATGAAAATGATTAACAGAAACTCAAAGAGATTAGCTATATGAAGAAACTCAAATGATCAAGAGATTAAGTTTCTTCTAAGTTCTTACTAGTACGTGTCAACTTATCATATATGAAGTGGACTCGTAAAAATAACAAGCAACCAGTAATCTATTTATCTATACTATTTATCTATACAATTTATAATATCCCATTAAAAGTTTTGGTACTTACATTATTTATATTACTATCTTAAAACTGTACGATACACGGATTGTTAATTGTTATTTTATTATTATTTTATTATTATTTTTTAATTGTATTTGTTAAAAAAATAAGTAGACATGTTAAAATAGCTAAACACTTTTAATTAATTAAAAATATTAAAACATATTTAAAAATAAATAAGTAAAGGTTTACCGTTATATTTTTGGAAAATTAGAGGTTTTAGTAAGGAAAAATAAAAAATGTAACATATATTTAGTTTAAAAAGGTAAATTTCCGTGATATTTTTGGAAAATGAGGTTTTAAAATTTAATAACTAAAATATTTAAATACATTTTAAAATAAATAAGTAAATGTTTTTTGTGATATTTTTAGAAAAAGAAAGGATTTTAGTGAGGAAAATAGAAAAAATAAATAGAAAAAGGCAATTTCCTGTGATATATTTAGAAAAGAAGGGATTTTGTTAGAAAACAATCTATAATGTGTTTTAGCTAAAAAGATAATTGGTTATAAATATGTATTTGATTATTTATATTTGATTATTTTTAGTAATTGCATTTGTTAAGAAAAATAAGTAGGCATGTTAAAATAGGTAAATTTTAAAAAATAATTATAATATTAAAATATGTTTTAAAATAAATAACTAAAGGTTTGTCCGTGATATTTTGGAAAAGGAGAGGTTTTAATAAGGAAAAATAGAAAAACTAACATGTTTTAGTTAGAAAAAGGTAATTGCCCGATATATTTGAAAAGTAGTGGAATTTGTTAGAAAAAATAATGTATTTTGGGTGAAAAAAAGTAATTGGTTATGAATAGGTAATATTATTATTTAATAATATATTTTTATAAATAATTAAGTTTAATTAAGTAAAAACACGAAGTACAGTTAAGTAAAGACAATTAAGTAAAATCACAACGTACCATACTGACCGACCAAAATTTTAATGTTTCGTCTATTATATAATAGTATTGATTTTACTTTCTTTATTTTTTCTAAAAAAAATCTTTTCCTTTTGCAAAAATGTCATACAATTATTTTTTTTAACTAAAACATGTTATTTTTTCTTACTAAAACCTCTCATTTTACAAAAATAACACTTACTTATTTATTTTAAAATCTATTTTAATGTTTTTAATTATTTAAAAAGATTTACATATTTTAACCTGCCTACTTATTTATTTAACCAATACAATTAATAAAATATTAATACGTAATTTCTAATTTTTTTTAATAAAATCCCCTTCTTTTGCAAAAAATATAATGGGCAATTACTTTTTTCAACTAAAAGTACATGTTATCTTTTCTATTTTTTCTTCTTAAAACCCCTTCTTTTTGAAAATATCATGAACAAACCCTTTCTTATTTATTTTAAAACCTATTTTAGTGCTTTTTAATTATACAAAATTTTTTACGTATTTTAACATGCCTATTTATTTTAACAAATGCAATTAATAAATATTATAACATAAAAAATAAAATAACAATTATTAAAACAATCCGTGCATTGCACGAGTTTTAAGCTAGTCAATACTATTATATAATAGACGAAACATTAAAAGTTTGGTCGGTGCGATACCTGTTTTTTGGTATTTCATGATTTTACTTAATTATCCTTACTTAATTATCCTTACTTATCAATAAAAAAAAATTATTAAATAATAAAACATATTTATAACCGATTACCTTTTTCAGCTAAAACATGCTATCTTTTATTTGTTTTCTAACAAAATCTCATAATTTTCCAAAAATATCACGGGTAGCTACAGTTTTTAACATGTTACTTTTTCTATTTTTACTTACTAAAACCCCTGTTTTTCAAAAAGATCACGTCTAAACCCATAATTATTTATTTTAAACGAGCAATTACCATTTTTAACTATGTTAATTTTTCTATTTTTACTTACTAAAACCCCATTTTTCCAAAAAGATCACGGGTAAACCCAGAATTATTTATTTTAAACCGACAATAATCTTTTTTTAACTAAAACAAATTAACTTTTCTATTTTTACTTACTAACCGCCCCTTACCAAAATATCACAAGTAACCCTATTTTAATTTTATTTTTACTTACTAAAATCCTTCCTTTTCCGAAAATATCACGGGTAAACCAATAAATATTTATTTTGAAACCTATTTTAATGCTTTAATTTTTTAAAAAGTTTACTTATTTTGACATGTTTACTTATTTATTTTTACCAAATGTAATTAATGAAATATTATAACATAAAAAAACTATTTAAAACAATCCGTGCATCACACGGGTTTTAAACTAGTATTATTAAAGACAAAACATTAAAAGTTTTGATACCTATTTTTTGGTACGGTACGGTACGGTAGTTGCCTTATTTAATTATTTATTTAATTACCCTTACTTATTTATAAAGAAATATCTATCTATTATATATATAATAGAGCAACTAGTGGGTTTGTATGAGACAATTTATTCACTGTTAAAAGACAACTATACCCTTCAAAATATAAAATAACTTTTCAGCCCCTACTCTATTTACTTCATATTAATTTCTTCATTATTAATTCATCTTAATATCTTGTTGCCCAGTAAATAACAATTGTAGAAGGGGGGTTGAATACAATTGTATAAGATTCTCGACTTTATATAACACAAATATGAAAGATCAATAATAATAACAATAACAGCTTTATTAACTTTGATATAAAACTGTTACAAACTCTCTTAAGAAATTCTGATGTTCTTAAGAGCTGCTAGCTTACAAAAACTCTCTCAAGAAATTCTGTTCTTAAGAGCTTCTCTCCGATTATGTTCTCTCTCTCTGATCAGTACATAAATCGAAACCAAAACTGTGTTTATATAGTGCACACAGCTTCTCTATCAATAACAAGATAAGTCCTAATCATAATAAAGATAGAAACATATCTTTAATCGATAGCTGCATTCTACAAACCAGGAACAAATAGAATAAACTTCCATGTTTATCTAGACTCCAAATATAACTCGAAGTAGGAATCCTGATCAGCTTCAAGTCCTGATGATCAAACCTGATCATAGTCTGAGTAGGAATCCTGATGATCAATAAGATACTGACGCTTGATCAAATACTGATGACCATGCAATACTGATGACGTCAGCAATCCTGATCAGTTGAGTCTAGCTTCTGACGATCATTGAATTCTGATCTAACAATCTCCCCCAATCTCATACTTTGTGAAATAAAGTATAGATTCCAAATATTCAATGATGTCAAAAACATGTATCAAAATGTACGAGTATCTTCAGAAACAACTTATCTGTTTAAGCTTTTTGATAGAACAGATTCATCTTCAAGAAGTTGGATAATAAACTTTCTTCTTTTTCTTCAAGAATTTGAATCAGTCTTTCCTTAAGATTTCTGAGTTCTTCATCTTTCTCATTAATCTGGTAGATAGCTGCTCTGAGATTCTGTATGGAGTTTCTCTGTAGACTGTGCTCTTCAAGCAAAAGATAAGCAATTTCCTTCCCATCAGGATTGAGAGAAAGATGAGTCATGCCAAAATTTACTTCTTTAACAGCAGTACCCCTTTGCATTTCCACATCCTGACCTCTTTGATTTAAGTACATGGGAGTATAATTACCATTGAAATTACTGTTTCCATCCAGTCTTCTTCTTATAGTTAACAAAATCATGTCACTCCATTCTTTGTACACTTGGTTCTTCCATCTTAACAGATAGTGAACATATTTCAGTTCCTGTGTAGTTTTCATCAGCAGATCTTGAATAGATAGAATCTTCACACTACCATCTTTCATGAAGTACAGAAGCTTTTCTTTCTTTTCAAAACCATCATGACAATCTATAACTAGATCAACAGCTAATAAATTGTTCAGGTTTTCAGAAGTTAAAGTACCTCCAATTTCTGTCAAGGAGTAAGGATCAACATATGACATATTCAGATATTCACCATCTCTGTGTCCAATACCTCCTCTTGAATTACTTGACAATTGCTTCAGATTTGAAAACATCTTTAACCAGAGTGCTTTTGATCTAACCATCTCAGATAAATCAACAACACTTGAAGCGCTTGTAATAATTCCACCAGACTAAAAATTGATAGGTGTATCACAACTTAATGTGCTAATATGTTTCCACTTCTTGTCCTTTTCCTTTTCAAAAGTGTAGCTTCTTTCAAGTAAAGATTCTTGTCTGCTTGAATTTCTCCATTGTCTTTTATTTGAAACTTTAAGCCTTTGTAGATAGAGATTGAAATCTTCATTTGTTCTTCTTGTAATATCTCTTCTTCTGGCTTTTTCTTCTTCATCTACTTCTTTGTTGTGACAATCAACAACAGTAGATAAGATTATCAAATCAACCTCTTGCAGAATTTCAGATTCGTCAGGATCTTGAATATTGTCAGGATTAGAATCTTCAATTTGATTTGTATTGCTGAGAGTTGATTTTCTTGATTTTCTTCTCAATTCAGGTTCTTCTTCAACAATTCCATCATCACCAAAAGTAGATCTGTCAGGAACTACTAGAGTTTGAATAGGTTCAGGAATTTCTTCAATTCTTAACCCTCTAGACCTTGTCTGTCTAGGTACTGTTTGAGTTGAAGAACCTCTTTTACTTCTTCTAGCACCTCTCCTACCTCTGCTTCCTCTACCTCTAGCAGGAGCAGTATAGCTTTCCATTGTCTCTCTTTGTAGTCTCAAGAAATCTTCATGTGAGAGATCTGGATATTCTTCACTTGCTGTAGAGAGTGCTTTTCTTGCATATAATTGTTGAACTCTTTTATCAGTATGATATAGAGTAACAATTCTGCCGTCTTTTGTAGAAAACTTCTGGAATAAATTTGATGCATCTTCAGGATTATCAATAATCACATCTTCATCACCTTCAGGAATTGTAGCAAGAATGTGTCCATGACCAGGTGTCAGGATTTGATCTTCCGTCAGGATCTGAGATTGCACCAATGTTCTTACTGTCTTAACTCCAGAATCAGAAACATGAGTTGACTGCGTTGTTTGACTTTGAGAAGTTTGGATTGTCTTCATAACAACAGCATCAGAGGTTTCTCCTTGTATCGCTTTGTCACCACCATCATCTCCAGTATCATCATCATTATTTCTTAATACTAGATCAGGTGTACATTTTGTCTGAATAACCTTCTCCCCCTTTTTGACATCAGGATTTGACAATAATTGCAAAATTAAGGAAAGAGAGGCTTGAATTTCAGTTACCTTAGTATCCAGAGAATCAATTCGTTGTTTGATGGAGGTTTGTTCTGAAACAACAGATTTCACTTGGGATTCCACTACCCTTAGTTGAAAAGTAGTAGGCACCTTTGTAAAATTATTAAAGATATCAGTCCTCACTTTTTCAGTTGAACCTTTGATAGAATCAATCTCACTTTTCAGGCTTTTGGATAACAGAGTTGTAGCCTTCAGATGATTCTTCAAGTCTTGATTCTCTATAGATTTCACTGCATTATAGGCATGTTCAACAGCAGAAGAAAAACTGATAGATTCATCAGAATTGTGCCATGAATTGTTCCATTCATTCTGTCTAAATGCCTCTGCAGGATCAAAGAAAGGAGTAGAAAAATCTTGTCTCTGATCTTTCCCAGTGGAAGCTTTGCCAGCCATATACGTACTTGATGAACCAAAATTAGTTCCAAGACTAATCTTGAGTGCTGTAGCAAGCTGTTCCTTCTCTTTTCTATTCTCATTATCATCATCACTATCATCATCAGAATTATCATCATCAGAACCATGAGATATGTCAAGATCAGGAATTGCAATACCTTTCAGTTTATCCTGAGATTCTGAGATAGGATGATCTATTGGTCTTGAACGAAGTGGCTGTATCAAAATAGGTTCATTATCAGGAGCACCACTAACGTCAGGATGAACATCGTCAGGATTTGATATGCTTGCATCAGTATTTTCTACCAATGGTTCTTGTGTAGCTTGAGGTTCAGAAGCTGCTTCAACACTTTGAGCTAAAGGTTCTTGTGTGCTTCCCTCATTGACAATGTTCTCGACCAATCTTTCAACAGAAGCTGTAGCTTTGCCTGCATCTTCACTTTGAGAAGATGGTTCTTGTGTAGCTGGAATGTTGATGTCTTCATTCTCCCTTTGAGAAAATGGTTCTTGTGTGACCATTCCACTAGCTAAGCCTTCACCCAAACTTTGATTGAGTGGTTCTTGTGTGGCAGGATCAACAGTAGCTGCTGAATTACTCTGAAATTCAGGTTCTTGTGGGCTTGATCCTTTCAGCTTCTTCTGTCTCTGATAGACTAACTCTTCTGCATTCCTCTTTTTCTTTGATGTAGGTGTAAGACCAACCAAGGAAGCAGTTGTAGAAACCTTCTCCCAAGAATGTCCTCGAATCTGAGATGGAGAGGCTGGAGAGTCTGATATAGAGACAACTTTTGTTGCTGCATAAGCAAGAAATATCCTGATGGCTTCTAGTCTTGCAACAGGAGCAAAAGTTTCATCATAGTCAATTCCCTCTTATTGGGAATACCCCTTTGCAACTAGCCTTGCTTTATTTCTGATAATGACTCCATCAGAATCAGTCTTGTTCTTGAAAATCCACTTTGTACCAACTATTGATCTATTCTTTGGTCTTGGTACCAGTTTCCAGACTTCATTCCTTTCAAATTCATTCAGTTCTTCTTGCATTGCAGTAACCCAATCAGCATCTTTAAGTGCATCTTCAACTTTCTTAGGCTCCTCCTTGGACAGAAAGTTATTGTATAAGCATTCATTCTGAGTTGCACTTCTTGTTTGAACACCTGCATCAGGATCTCCAATTATCAAATCAGGAGTATGATCTTTTGTCCATTTCCTTGCTGGTGTCAAATTGTTCCTTGAAATAGATGCTCCCCCTGGATTGGTGTTATCTTGATTGAAAGAATTTGATTGATTTGAAGCTCTCCCTGAATTATTGCTATGCCCTCCTGATGTGTTATCAGGATCTTCACTTGAATCAGTATCTGAAGAATTCTGTCCTGATGATTGAGTTGACTCTGAACTTGTAGTTGAATGCCGTTGCTCCCCCTCAACATTAGTACTACTAGTTGTATCACTGTTGTTTGTATCATCAGTATAAGCACCATCAGTATCTGGTGTGTCATCAGGATTTGGTGACCCGTCAGTACTGGATGAATGGACAGCTTCTGATTCACTTTCTTCAGGTTCCTTGGAAGCTTCATTTTCAAAAAACAATCTATCATGCGAGTCTTCAATGATTCCAGTTATCTTCTTATCATCAAAAGATACATGAATTGACTCCATGACAGTTCTTGTTCTCAAATTAAAAACTCTGAAGGCTCTGGATGTAGGATAACCTATGAATATTCCTGCATCAGCCTTTGTTTCAAATTTCCCTAGCTGTTCAGGATGAGTTCTGAGAACAAAACATTTACAGCCAAACACATGCAAATGCTTCAGACTTGGTTTCTTTTCTTTGAGAGACTGATAAGGAGTAACACCATGCCTGTTTATCAATGTGAGATTTTGTGTATAGCATGCTGTGTTGACTGCTTCTGCCCAGAAATATGTAGGTAATTTAGCTTCTTCCAACATAGTTCTGCCAGCTTCAATAAGAGTTCTATTCTTCCTTTCTACTACTCCATTTTGCTGAGGTGTGCCAGGAGCAGAGAATTGTTGAATGATTCCTTTGTATTTGCAAAACTCTTCCATCTTTGAATTCTTAAATTCAGTACCATTATCACTTCTCAGAATCTTGACTTTGTACTTTGTGGTTGTCTCAATCATCCTCACATGATCCAACAGAACTTCAGGAGTTTCATCTTTTCTATGCAGAAAATACACCCAGGTGAATCTAGAATATTCATCAACAATTACAAGAGTGTACCTTTTCTTACTGATGGACATGATGTTGACTGGACCAAACAGATCAAGATGTAGCATGTGATATGGTTCTTCAATAGAGGATTCTGATTTACTCTGGAATGATGTCCTTCTTTGTTTTGCTTTTTGGCATGCATCACAGAGTCCATCAGGTGTATATAGAACATTAGGTAATCCTCTTACTAACTCTTTCTTAACCAACTCATTGATGTTGTTGAAGTTGAGATGAGAAAGCTTCTTGTGCCAATTCCAACTTTCATCTACTGAAGCTTTACTGATGAAACATGTAGGGGAGCCATCAGTATCTGAGAGAATGTTGGCTTCATATATGTTACCATGCCTGTAGCCAGTTAGTGCTATCTTCCCTGTTGCTTTACTGACTACTTCACAATGTGTGGAATAGAAATTGACATGATAACCTCTGTCAGTGATTTGACTAATACTCAACAAGTTGTGTTTTAGTCCCTTCACTAGAGCTACTTTTTCAATGATGACATTTCCAATGATTATATTGCCATATCCCAAGGTTTGTCCAATGTTGCCATCTCCATAAGACACAGTTGGGCCAGCTTTTTCTTCATATTCTGATAACAGGGCTTTGTTTCCAGTCATGTGCACAGAACATCCACTATCCATGACTAACACATTTTTCCTTTTACCCTGCATCAGAATAGTAAAACACTAGTCAGAATGTTTAGGAACCCACACTTGTTGGATTCCTTGTTCATGCATTTTATTAAATTTAACAGCAGAAGACTTTTTGACTTTAGCAGTCCTGACAGGATTTACTCCATCAGGATTTGCTTTGTCAGTATCAGTATTAACAAAAGCATGCTTCACTATGACATTTTCAGTTTTATCAGACTTTGTACTACTTTCAAACTTAGGCAATGGATCATAAAAGTTATAGTACAAATCATGATACTCTTTACATGTATAAATAGAATGCCATAGACTACCACAATGAAAACAGGACTTCTGCGGTTTATAGAGTACTGATCTATTCCTAACATCAGACTTAGGAATATCAGTAATCTTCTTCTTACTCTTCTTACAATCAATAGCAAGATGATTAGAGTTTCCACAGTTAAAACAACACTTTCTAGGTGCATTTGGGATATACTTATAACCATTCTCTTTATTGATCCCAATTTTACCATTCCTGTTTCTCTTAACAGTAGCTTCCTCTTTCTTATCTGTAACCTCACAGATTTTATCTTTAAGCTGTTTCTGAGACAATAGACCTACATTCTTAGTGACTTTGTTCATGACAGGTTTAGACTTTATAACTTTAATTCCTTGAGTAGAAGAAGATCCCTTTTCAAAAGTAGAATTGGAATCCTTACCAAAAACAAAATTAACAGGAGTAATCTTAGATTTGGTTGAGTCTATAACATGTCTATAGGTCTTTGGACTGACTGTCTCATCAATGACAATTTTCTCTTTCAATTTCTTATCTTCATCTGACTTATATCCTAGACACTCTTTCCAATTCTTAGAAGTATTAATCTCATAAAATTTCCTACCAGAGTCTGTCCAGGTTCTGATTTTCTCATTAGCAAATTCAAGTTCTTTTTCAAGGGAAGTACATTTAGATGTCATCTCTAAGTGCATGTGCTTAACATTATCACATTCTTTTTGTACTTCTTGCATACGAGAAAATTCAGCTTCTAATATCTCATTCCTTTTTCTAAGGTCAGACATCTCAGATAAGATTCTAGTATTCTCAGCAGTTTGACTTCTAACGCTAATATGTAATGACTTTAGAAAACGTCTTAACTCAGAAGCATTATCAGTATCAAAATCAAAGATAGTATTTAGTACCTTATCATCAGGAGCAGCAGTTACATCTGCATTGGCCATTAACGCATAGTTGACTACCTCAGTATCAGATTCTGAGGAAGAGTCCATCCAATCCTTGCTTGATGTGATGAGTGCCTTTGTCTTGTTGCATTCAGAAGCAAAGTGACCCATACCATTACACTTGTAGCATCTAACCTTTGACTTGTCAAATTTGCTACCCTTGCTGTCCTTCTTGATATACTTGTCTTTGTCTGCTTTGAAGGTCTTTTTCTGAAAGTTGTCTTGTCTTCTATTCTTCCTGAACTTCATCCTTCTGAAGTTTCTGACAATCATAGCAACCATCTCTTCCATGTCTGAATCAGAAGATTCATCATCAGTATTGGCATCAGGATTGCCATCAGTATCTGATGAAGAGTCGTCAGGATCTGATTCAGCTACTCTTGCTTTCCTTCTAGAGACCTCCATAGCTTTCCCTTTTGATTTTGCTTCTACATTCAAAGCAATTGACTTTGCCTTGCTGCTTTTCTTGTTCTTCCTCTGTTGAACTTCAAGATCATGAGTTCTTAGCATCCCATAGATCTCATCAAGAGACACAATGTTTAGATCATATTGGTGTCTAATGATTGAGGTCTGAGTATCCCATTCTTCAGGTAAAGCTCTAAGAAATTTGGTGTTTGAATCTTCAGTTTCATATACTTTGTCAACTAAGGATAAGCTGTTCAATAGTGTCAGAAATCTATCATATAGATCAGTCAGGCTCTCTTCAGGTCTTGCATCGAATTGTTCATATTCTTGAATCAAAAGAGCCCTTCTGTTTTTCTTAACAGATGCAGATCCCTGGCACTGAGTTTCCAAAGTATCCCAGATTTCTTTTGAAGACTTGCATGCAATCACTCTGTTTGACATAACAGCATCAAGGCTATTATGCAAGATATTCTTTATCTTTGGTTCCCTGAGTACATGAGCTTTTTCTTCTGGAGTCCATTCAGCTTTAGCTTTGACCACATAATGTTCTGGTACTGTATCTGTTCGTTCTACGAACTTTGTTGGTATATATGGTCCATCACGAATCCTGTCCAAGTAGTCAGGATCCATAGCCTCCAGGTACATCAGCATCTTTACCCTCCATGTGGGATATTCTGATATCTTCAAGATGGGAATCTTCATGCTTTCATACTTGGTTGTCGACATCTTTAGATCGTATCTGATTCAGAATTAAATCAGTTTGCTCTGATACCAATTGTTGCCCAGTAAATAACAATTGTAGAAGGGGGGTTGAATACAATTGTATAAGATTCTCGACTTTATATAACACAAATATGAAAGATCAATAATAATAACAATAACAGCTTTATTAACTTTGATATAAAACTGTTACAAACTCTTTTAAGAAATTCTGATGTTCTTAAGAGCTGCTAGCTTACAAAAACTCTCTCAAGAAATTCTGTTCTTAAGAGCTTCTCTCCGATTATGTTCTCTCTCTCTGATCAGTACATAAATCGAAACCAAAACTGTGTTTATATAGTGCACACAGCTTCTCTATCAATAACAAGATAAGTCCTAATCATAATAAAGATAGAAACATATCTTTAATCGATAGCTGCATTCTACAAACCAGGAACAAATAGAATAAACTTCCATGTTTATCTAGACTCCAAATATAACTCGAAGTAGGAATCCTGATCAGCTTCAAGTCCTGATGATCAAACCTGATCATAGTCTGAGTAGGAATCCTGATGATCAATAAGATACTGACGCTTGATCAAATACTGATGACCATGCAATACTGATGACGTCAGCAATCCTGATCAGTTGAGTCTAGCTTCTAACGATCATTGAATTCTGATCTAACATATCTATAATCATTAATACTAATCTTCATTAAGTATACTACTAAGTTTGTAATTAATACTTGCATGTACATGTACATATGTTATTTTATGTAATATATATAATTTAAAATATTAATAAAATATATTTAAAAGGACAATGATATTGAGGTAATTATAGATCTGACATGAATTTGTAATATCAAATTTTTAATAACATAACATGATTTTCATGTCATATTAGTTGTTTTTTAAAGGATTGATAATGTAGAGTTATTCATTATAGTATGGGTCCCTGTCAAAACAATTATTAATAAATTTAAATTACACGTGCAAAGTCATATCGAGTAATATTTTTATAAGTTTAATCCCATGTAACATGGACATTCATTTATTAAAAAACATAATATGAAACATCAAAAATTTATTGACAAATCAACAGTAATCTACTAGAGTAACTAGGGAGTTTTGTTTTTGACGAAACTGAAATATATATTAATTAGAATCACTTTCTCAAAGAGGTACAACAACGAGAATATAAAAATTCTCCAAATTTACAAAATTGATAGAAAAAAATTACATACTAGATATTACATGAAAGAGAAATCAATCCACAACACTGGAATATAACAATATAAAGCATTAGACCATCCGAGGATCCAAGAATATATCGAATCGAAGAGATTAATCACCAAGACTCAAGTGGGCGAAACATTGTAGTGATGTCGATTTCTAACTGATAAATTTTTTAGAAAAACAAAACTCTGGGTTAGTGCACGCAAGATCAAGAACACCAACTATTAGGGAAACTAAAAAAATCTGAACTAAATCTAAAATAATTCTCAATCATAACATGTCTTGAAATCCGTCATCGGCCATTAGAACTACCAATGACCTACCACAACGTCCTGGAACGAACATAAACTAGAAGACATGGAGTTAATGAACCGATCAAAATACAAATCCAAAACAAAAATTGATGAGAAGAGGTAGAGAAGACGGGGAGAAAGAAAAGAAAAGCCAAAGAGACACTAAAAGATGGATACAAGACAATTTAATACTAGGGGGTTTGTGAGATAATTTAATCAAGGTGAAATGACAGATATACCCTTTGAATTATAAAATGACATTATTAACCCTTACTTAATTATTTCATACTAATTCTCAATTATTATTTCATATTAATATATTTACACATTAATTACTAATCTTTATTAAATTATATTAATTATTTTGTAATTAATACTTATTTTTATATACATGATATTTTAAATGATATATATTATTTACAAAAGTAATAGAATATATTAATGATATTGAAATAAATTTATACATAACATGAATTTATGATATCGAATAGTTAGTAATGTGACATAATTTCATGTTATCTTCATTGTGGTCGAAGTGATTTGTGAGAGAGTTATTCATTGTTAACTAATTAAAAATATGCATATAAAACCATATCGAGTTTTTTAAAAACAAATCATGCAGTAATAAAATATCAAATACGTACTTACTCGAAAATCAATAACAACCTATTCACATTCAAATCATAGACATGTATCACACCAACTTCCAATTAAACGAATACAATATAATAAAAAAGAGAAATATTAACTTTACAACAACTATTCATGACTTAAATTTTCACATGTCTTTGTCATCAAACCATCAACATTAATTAAGAATATGTATGTAAAATCATATCGAGTTTTTTAAAGAACAGATTATGCAGTAAAGAAACATCAAATACTTAGTCACTCGAAAATCGACAATAAATTATTCACATACAAATCATAAACGTATATCACATGATCTTCTGATTAAATAAATAAAATACAATAGAAAAGAGGAATATTAATTTTACAACAACTATTGCTCACTTAAAATTTCAAATATCTCAATCATCAAACCATCAACACGAATATACCACAAACAAATATACCGGAATTAATGACAAATTATAAAATATTTTAGAATAAACCCGTGCCTCGCACGGGTTATAAAGCTAGTTATTAAATAATAACATTACTTATTTATAACGAATTACCTTTTCTAGCTGGAACAATTTTTTTATTTTTCCTAACAAATATCCCTCATTTTCCAAAAAGATCAGGGCAATTACCTTTTTTAATTAAAATATGTTAATTTTCTTAATAAAACCCCTGATTTTCCTAAAATATCACGGGTAAGACCTTACATATTTATTTTAAAAACTTTTTCTGTGCTTTTACTTATTCAACTTCATATAATCTGATATATAAAATCCCCTATTTTCTAAAAATATCACGGATAAGCGCTTACAATTTATTTTCAAACATTTTTCAATGATTTTAATTATTTTAAAAAGTTCATCTATTTTCATATGTCTACTTATTTTTTTAATATATATAATTAATAAAATATTCATATATACTATCTTATAATAGACGAAACATTAAAAATTTTGATTCTTTTTTTCCTTACTAAAAACTCTACCTTCCAAAAATTTCACGGACAAACCGTTACTTACTTATTTTAAAATTTATTTTATTATTTTTAATTATTTTGAAAATTTCAACATTCCTACTTATTTTTTTGACGAATGTAATTGATAAAATATTAAAAAATAAATAATAAAAATAAAAATTATTAAAAACAATACATACATCTTAAGCTAGTACAAATAATTTGTTAAAAACTAGTTAAATGATTGACAATTGGAATGGATAAAAGTGAATTAACAAAGGCAGTGTAAACCTATAAACAGATTAAGGAACATAACCGGAAAGGTGCAGTACATTAACGGAAACAGATATTTACCATGAACAGAGAGCTTATCAAATTGGAGTATCGGACCAAACAAAAAACAATAACCTCCCTTACAAAACAAACAATAGCCTTGAACAAATAATAAAATCTCAATTTAGTTTAGCCACCGAAATAAATTTTGCCCGCATATAAATGTTTCCATGCGTTAAGGATTTTGAAAAGTTATATCTTCATTGAAAATTTAGATTCAATAATCATAACAAGCTCTCAAATTCGGTGTATCCGAATGTGACGAAATAAAATCTCATACTGAAAGGTAATTAATCATTTTGACTAGTAACGTTTGTTGTAATTGGGCTGGTTATCACCTCCATTTTTTTCCCGTGCTCAATTCTTATTACAAGACGAGAAATGAATATACATATATTATGCTCAAACTTAAAATATAGTAAAACCTCGTTAAATTAATACTGGATACAACAATAAATCAATATTTTTAATATAGATTTTAATCCCAACATAATAGCGACATATAAATTTAACCTTGATTAATTGATAATATATATCTATAAGTTAATAGATTTTGTCGGTCTTAATAATATTATATTATAAAAATTGTAGTGGATTCACTTGAAGTAAACTGGATTCACTTAGAGTATTATCCAGAGGGATGAGTCGTTAATTTTGATGGGTCGTCAAGTGAAATTGAATACGAAAATGTTATAGTCCCCGAAATTGTTCCTAAAATAGTTCATGAATGGTGAGTTGTTATTATATTATTGGATATTTTTTTATAAATAATATGGATTCCTCGAGTATAAAATAAATCTCTCGAAGAAAAACACACCACGTGCCATTTTTTTGTCAGGTAACACGTGTCATTTCGGAATATATTGGGATTCTATTGGAGGTACATAATACTACCAAATGAGTAAGGGTCGTTAATTTTTGATGGACCGTTAATTTTGATGGCGTGTCCAAGTATGTCTAACACTTACGAACCACATCTCCAAACTACATATCTCATCAAGCCCAATTTTGGAAGCCCATACAATGTTAATACCTCTATCTGATTTGAATTCAAATTGTATGGACTTCAAATATACAGAGACTAAGTAATTAAATAAAATTATTGTTCTTACTTATAATATTGTATAAAAAGTTGTTTTTCAATAAATAATTTAATTAATAAGATACTTTTTTGTTATTCTTTTATTATGAGAACATTGTAAAAAATGATAAACTAAGAGATGTTCATTTTGAAAAATATATTTCCTATTTACTCCAAATTTTATTTATTTATTAAATTTTAACTGAATAGAAAAATTGGAGTTTACTAAGTTCTTACTACAAGTATGTTGTCATATATGAAGTGGGCTGGTAGAAATATAAAGCAACCAGTAAATACAAGTTATATGGAGAGCGAATGAACTGCATGCTACGTTTATTCGCCTCCATCGCGACTTTGTTATATCTAATGTTTCCCTCTTCCCTAGTATACATTTTTTTCTACTTTCTTTTTATTTCTTCTTTTGACTAGTGATGTGTAAAAATAATGTAAACTGCAAGCGCACAGTGTTCAGTTGTAGCAATCACAGATCGATCCACAGAGACTATGAATTTTCGAAACCCTAACAATTAACTCAGGCGAACTAGACAAATAAGATTTGAGTTGAGATTTGTTTAACCTAATTAACAATTAAAATCAGATATAGAAAACCTAGGAATCCGAATCTATTAATCAATCACAATTAATATCAACTCGCCCTAAAATCAATTCTCTTTCCTTCACAAATAAGATATATCAATTAACGAGACAAGCATATACTATGAAACTTGTTATCTAACAATAACCCATCAAAACTTCATGGAGCAAGCATAGGCTATGAAAAATAAATCCGGTAACAATAATATATCAAAATCACTTTGTCAATTGAACAATTAAGCACCAAGAAAAATTATGAGAACCAATTAATAGGAACAAGAAGATATCAACAATAATTAAATTAACTTCATCTTCATCCTAGGGCAAGAGATTTAGCTAGACATAATTATGAAATTAGCGAGATAATTACGAAGCAAACATAAAGAAAAGAATTGGACAAATCTAATAATATTAGAATATGGTCACGTGAACAATTAATAAAGTTATTAAACCTAAGACAAACAAACTAACCTAGGACAAAACAAATTAATTAACATAAAACAAATAAAGTACTCCCTGGAATACTAAGCAGCGAAGCAATTGAAGAAAACAAAGCCGGAAAAATAACACCAACGTGGAAGAATTGACGGAAAATAAATTGCTATAATGTAAAAACTCAATGTATAAAAGTTGTGAATTACAAAAATAAAAGCTATCTAATTCTAGGTGTCTCAAATTCTAGATGTCTCAAATTCTAGATGTCTCAAATACAAGAGAGGAGATCTATATATATAGGAAAAATAATGGGCTTGGGTTCTTTGACTACAAATCGGATTCTGGAAATATTTCCTCAATTCCTTTTTCTTCTCCGATAAGTTTTCCAATTTTTCTCCAATTTCCTTTTGACTTCAAGTATTTCCATCTCCTTGCCTTTTTTCACCTTTTACTGCTTGAAATATGATTTTATTTATTTACCTACAAAACAAAAGAAAACAATTTATTAAATAATAAAATTACGAAAACAAACATAAAATAGGTATTTAAAAATGTATTAATTATGGACCTATCAACTAGTAACCACCACCTCTAATAACCCATCTATTTATTATTATATGTATAATACACCAAAAAGGGGGTTTGATAAGCAATTTAAATCGAATTGCCCATTTTACCCCTCTTCCCATTATATCATTTCAGGGTCGTTTTGGTATTTTAGTATCACCATATTAATTACATACTATTAATTGATTCAAAATTAATATACATACTTAAACATACATACATACATACATGTACATATATTTATGTAAATATATAAATATAATTCCTGACAAAAAAATATATTTATGTAAATATATGATAATATTGCATTTAGCAATTAAAATTTTTTGGTTGCATACTCATTAAGACATACGTGCATACATATATACATACATTTTTGTACATGTATGATAGTATATGATCATATTCGGTAACATATACCATATCTTATTCTTATTATATGTATTTTGCACTCCTTCATATTATATATTTTCACGGTTAGTGTTGTCTTATAACATCAATACATTTACATATTATTTAGTGCTGCAAAATTAATATGCATACTCATACATAATACATACATACATGCACATACATACATACACATACAAACATACATACATGAATACATACATACATACATAAATGTATGTATATATTTTCACGGTTAGTTTTGTATTATAACATCAATACATTTACATATTATTTAGTGCTGCAAAATTAATATGCATACTCATAAATACATACATATATACCTCTATACATGCACATACACATACATACACATACATACACATACATACATACACGCATACATACATACATACATACATACACAAATTTATGTATATATTTTCAATATGGTTAGTTTTGTCTTATAACATCAATACATTTACATAGTATTTAGTGCTGCAAAATTAATATGCATACTCATACATACATACATACATACATACATATATACATACATACATATATACATACATACATGCACATACATACATACACACACATACATACACATACATACATACACATACATAAATACACACATAAATACACACACACATACATACATACATACATACATACATACATACATATATATATACATAAATTTATGTAAATATTTGATGATATTTCATTTAGCGATTTTAATTTTTTGGTTACATACTCATACAGAAATACGTACATACATATATACACACATTTATATAAATATACGACTATATTCGCCAACATATAACATATCTCATTATACTATTATTTAGATTCATTGTAAATATTTGCGAATTAAATATTGTAAAAAATATAATTTGAATAAAATTTATATATACATATGCATTGTAATTGTTTAAACCTCTAATAAATCAAACAATACATAATCTCTGACATATTTTTAAGTAATATGTTTATATAGCACATGTAGGTTCAAATCAACACAAATATAACTAAAAAAAAATCAGTATTTAAGTGTAAATACAAACTTGTACTAACATTACTTGTCGTATAACACTATAACTCATAAGCTGCTATTCTAATATACAAATGTATAAAAAAAGTTCCGAATAAATCAGTAATTTACTAATATTTAGAGTTTGTCCATGCATTGCATGAACTAAAGAGATAGTTATCCCTAACACACCATCATTACAATACTTGGCACGAATGCCACCATTCCCTGTTCCAATTTATGCAGTACATTTCATGATGTATCATCCTATTATATCCTATATATAATTGGCATAAGAGAGTTTAGGTGGTTTGATCGTCAGAGCTAAATTAGTAAATTTATTATTATTGTTATAATTAAAAAGGAAAAACATTATATGTAAAATGCATGGTGGTAGCAAAACACTACACACACGTAAAAGGAAAAGGAAACGTGTTGAACAAGTTTGTAGAAAATATATCAAAAAAATTGTTATGTATGGTATCTAAATATTATAAAGTAAAACTCTTCTTTTTATAATTTGACATTTCACCGTAAAATTCACCAATTTAAGTAACAAATTAAACATATTATATATTATAAAATTTATATTTTTAAAATATCTTAATAGAGGTTGAATATTCTATATAATTAGTAATATTGTACGATTGTAAATGAATATTTTTAAATTATTAGTTAGCAGATAAATTTTACTTTGAAAAAATAAATTGAGATAAATATATGTAACATAATAATAATAATATAAAATATATAAAATTATATAAAAAATATTAATAAATCATCCCATGCATCGCACAGGTATAAAGCTAGTAATCGTGAATGCGAGAGGAGTACGATATAATTATCATCTCGAAAATAAAAACGGCTCTGAAAATAATATTTTCCGAACTTTATATACAAAAGCTGCGGTGACTATCTACTTGGTAACTTGTACCTTATCCAAGGCTCAACTAACAAAAGAAGCTCCTCACATCTTTTCGTCAGCTTTTGCAGAATCAAATCATGAGTTATATCAACTACTTACGACCAGTGACGGAGCCAGAAAAACATGACAGTGGGGGCTAAGTAATAATTTAGAAAGAAAAATTAAAAATAATTATATGAAAAATAGTATTTTAAAAGAATTTATCCCTATAATACTTCATACACTAAAATTATTATAAAATTACATACTAACAATATATTTAAAAATAAACTTAAGTTTATATATATGACAAAACGAAATTTTAAATTATTAGGTAACTTTTTACGATACTGAAAATTACTTTTACAAATTTTAAGTGGTGTATGTTCGATTCCAATTTATAATATGTTTCATATAAAAAATAGAAGATTAATATATGTTCTAACAAAAAAAAATTTAAAATATGTAATTAGAAATTGTATAAATAGAAAAGGTTACTTTTTAATTGGAATGGAGGTTAATAAAAATTAACATCTTAAATTGTCAATTTACTATAACCCTAATGGGGCCCCCACTAGCCCCTAGATAGCTCAGCCACTGCTTACGACTTTCACAAGTGCCACTAGCCAAACCCCGTAAGTGTTTATGCAACTTTTTTCCTTCCTTCATCCTCATTATTATACCATGTGTTCCTTCTCTAATATGATTAATTATGCATCGATCTAGACGAATCATTTATTTTTTGCGAGATAAATTGTTGTTTACAATTTTGTGATTTACGCGGACGAGGATGAGATGTACACAAACTTTATTCAGGATAGGATTGTTTGCTTGAGCTCGGGTTTCGGCTCCAAACTTAAGTTTGCCACAAATTAACTATGGCAAACTCTAGAAAATTAGACTAAATTAGCTTGCCACGACTTGGTTAATGCTAGATTCATACTTTTGTTTAGGTGAATTTTAAGAAAAATGTTAAAGATTCCACAATTTTTTTTAAAAGCCGACACATTTTAAAACTTTCAACTTGTCGTGCTACATCATTCGGTAAAGTTTTTGGAAATTTTTTTGAGGTACCTAGCATTGTCCGAATTTTAAACATGTTAACATTTTCTTTGCGTTAAAGTTTATTCAGATAGTTATTTTAAATTAAATATAAGTGTATGGTAGGAATCGATCCCGTGACCTACGATAATACGCTCTTATTATCCCTCTTACTCTTATTATATAATAGTATATAATTTAATTTAATATAATGTAATATGAATTAAATATTAATATTAATGGAACTGGTATTTTTATTAAGTTCTAATTACTTCTAATCCAATTCTAATACTAATACTCTCATTTTTGATTTATATCCTTTTTAGATAATAATTTCTAGTTTTATATGATATAATCTTGATCGTCTATTTTTAAAAATATCATATCCAACGGTTGAGATTATTTTGGTGGTAGTGAGGACCAACCAAAGTTTTGGATAAAATCACATTTACGCTTATTATATATAAGGATTTAGTATTTACAGGAATGCCTCTAACTAACAAATATTAAAACTTTAAAAGTAAAATAACAATTATTAAAACAATATGTGCATCTCACGGGTTTTAAGCTAGTATTATTAAAGACAAAACATTAAAAGTTTGATAGTCGGACGACGGACGAACATGCGGTACTTTGTGATTTTACTTAATTAGCTTTACTTATTTTTAAAAAAAAAACTATTACTAAATAATAACATTATTTATAATCAATTACTTTTTTGGCTAAAATACACTACCTTTTCTATTTTTTCTAACGAAATCCTCTATTTTTCTAAATAAAAAAATACGGGCAATTCAATTTTCTGTTAAATGGCAAAGAAATACAACCCCATACAAAACTTTTAACGTTTTTCCTAAAAATATTATGGATATTTTTTGTTGCATTTGAGATTAATTTTGGTTGTGTTATGTTGCATTTAGTTGTAAAATTTTATATTTGCAAAAAAAATCAAAATATTTTTAGTTTTGCAAAAATATAATAGAAAATTTTATTTTGTAAAACACGGTATTCTTAATAAAAACCTCATCAGACTCGAAAAAGAATACTACTATAGAGCCTTATGTTGTTTAAAAAGGAAACAATCCATTGTTTCAAAAACAGAGAAGGAAACAAATCTTCCTCGACATTATAACGTAAGAGGGCAATTTTCAATTCTAAATTGAAAACGAACAGCACGAGCGTCGTATATATAATTGGTTGGTTGATCATTGTTCTCCATCTCATTCTTAGTTTAAAATATTCGATAGCATTGGTGTTCACAACTGTTTTAGAAGTAATGGGTGATTATGATTGGAAAAATCTTCCTATAGAGCTTCTCCAACTTTTTGCAGAGAGGGTAAAGTATTTGGTCGATTTTATGAGTTTCACAACTGTATGCAAATCATGGAGTTCCGCGGCTTCTGAACTGACAAACGACGTGAAGCCATGTCTGCCCTTCCAAAATCATCCCTGGTTGCTTCTTGCTGAAGAGACTGGATCAGATTTGAGCTCAATAAAGATTAGTTATGTTGAATCACTTCCCGAGAAGCGCAATTTATATGTTGGACGAGTTTTTCGTGATGATCAAACAAGAGAAATGGATCGCATAATAGACCACAGCATTGATAATTTGTTCAAGAATATTAGTAGCACTCGTGGTTTGTTCAGTCTTGCAACAGATAAAACTTATAATCTTGATTTGCCTGAGGCTACCAACAAGTTAATATTAGGAGCAAATCAAGGATGGTTACTAACATTAGGCAGAGATTTAGAAATCAATCTTTTGCATCCGCTGTTGAGGGAACAAATTCCACTTCCTTGTATGCTCTCATTGCCTTGTCATGAAGACTATGATGATGATACCTTCCCACAAAAATATTACACCAATTTTATCACTAAAGCGGTTCTGTCTTGGGAAGTACCAAGAAAAGGTGCATTACAACATCTTGATACCAGTCATCTTCCCTTGATAATGGTCATCTACGGAACACGTAGTACATTAAGTTTCGCTAGATTAGGAGACAAGTCCTGGACAGATGTGCAAGCTTCTTCTTCTTCTACATGCTGGTTTCATGATATTATTTATCACAAAGGAAAATTTTATGCAATAGAATCATTGGGGGCAATATATATGTGTGATATTGACAAGGATGATAAACAAGAAAGGCAATACAAGGCCATACAAATCACATCGGCTCCCACTGAGATTGAGAAAAAATTTCGAAGTTATATTGTTGAATCATTATCTGGATCTCATATTTGGGTATTATTGCGCTGCATGGAGGGAGCATGTTATGATGCTCCATCTAACTGCGGAGACTTTTGGTATAATACAATTGATTTTAAGATATTCAAGTTTGAAGAACGTTATTGTAATTGTGATGAAGCTATTCCGACATGTACTTGTAAAGTACTAGAACAAGTAAACGACTTGGGAAACGAGGCACTATTCATCGGGAGAGGTTCATCAAAATCCGTAGCATCATCAAAGTTTATACAACCAAATAGTATATACTTTACAGATGACACGGAGTTCCTTTGGGATGAAAAAGGCAGCCATGATATGGGAATTTTCAATGTGAAGACCGGAGAAATTCAACCCCATTTTAAAGGGATGTCTATTCATCCCTTCTCTCCGTCACTTTGGTATCTCTAATCTTAATAGTTTCTGGTTTGTTTTGTTTATCAGATATACAAATTTGCTTCATAGTTGAGTTGTTTTTTGTTAGATTCTTGTTTCGGAGTGGTTTTAATAATGGTTGGGATATTCCTTTTACTCATTCGCTTAGTTCTTTTCTGTTAGATTCTTGTTTTGGAATGGTTATATATTAATTTGGCAAATAATTTTTCAATTCTAGATTGAAAACGAAAAGCCCGAGCTCCGTATATAAATTGGTCTATTGATCATTGTTTTTCATCTCATTCTGAATTTTTAATATTTGATTTATAACCAGAATCAAGGATAGTAAGGGTAGTATTGGCAGTGACGGAACCAGGATTTTGTTATACCCGGGGCTAAAACAAGATTTAGTTAAGTTTTGAATGTTAGCCAGGGCTTAAATCAAAATTTCTACTGAATTTTACTTAAAAATCAAGATTTGAAAAAAAATTCTAGCCAAAATTTTCGATGCAGCCGGGGCTGAAGCATGGGTTAGTTTCTAACTAGTTCCGCCCCCAAGTATTGGTGTTCACCATTGTTTTAGAACTAATGGCTGATTATGATTGGAAAAAGCTTCCTATAGAGCTTCTCAAAGTCTTTGCTGAGAGGGTAAAGTATTTGGTCGATTTTTACGAGTTTCACGGCTGTTTGCAAATCATGGTGTTCCACGGCATACTCAAAATGCTCAATGTATGCTAGGTACTTTTAAAACGATTTAGTAGAGAAATTACCACTTTCTTCGACTATCTTTATCTTCACTCATGGCTTGAGTGTCTCTGTATACTATACTAGACTTTCGTGTTTTCGTATACTTGAATGTAAAATTCATATCCGATTTGTTTTGGATTCGTGTACTAAATTTAAAATATATATTCGTGTAATTAAACAAAAATATAAATTTAATTTAATTAAAATTTATATATTATAAAATTATTTTAATTATGTAAAATTTTATGAAATGTGTATTAAATATGAAAATGATTAACAGAAACTCAAAGAGATTAGCTATATGAAGAAACTCAAATGATCAAGAGATTAAGTTTCTTCTAAGTTCTTACTACAGTAAAACCTCTATAAATTAATACTCGATAAATTAATAATCTCGATAAAATTAATAATTTGTCCAGTCCCAACTTGGGACCAGTATAAAATTGGACCCCAATCGATAAAATAATAAGATAATAACTTTTTTGAAATCCCAAAGTATATATATCGGTCCCAACGAAACTATAAATTAATAATCATTAAAAGATTCCATACATATTCTAAGATTGTCTAGTAAAAAATGAATCTATAGTCACCTGTTTTTTGTTGATCTCTCTTATACTCACATACTCACATAACAGTTTTCGTTGTTGATTGGTCATGGTTGATTTTTGAACACCTTTTAGTTTACGAGCCATAGTTGATGTGATTTTAAAAATTTTCAGTGGACATTTTATAGTGATCAAATTCTAACCATGTTTAATGTACTGCGTTGGTACCATGGACCAACTTTTTGGTACTATGAACTAACATTTTACTTATTCAAAAACAATGAACTTGATAAATTCAATTAACTTGTGAATGTACATTCATAGAATGTGCTTTGGAACTTATTTTTGTAATTTATTTTTCATCTCTAACTAATATATATTGTAACTAGTACATTAGACTTGGAAATTTAAAGGTCTTATGTAAATCCTCTTTAAATTAATAAATTATTAATTTATCGATATAATAATATCTCTCTAAATTAATAAAATATCCCGGTCCCAACATTATTAATTTATAGAGATTTTACTGTAGTACGTGTCAACTTATCATATATGAAGTGGACTCGTAAAAATAACAAGCAACCAGTAATCTATTTATCTATACTATTTATCTATACTATTTATAATATCCCATTAAAAGTTTTGGTACTTACATTATTTATATTACTATCTTAAAACTGTACGATACACGGATTGTTAATTGTTATTTTATTATTATATTATTATTATTTTTTAATTGTATTTGTTAAAAAAATAAGTAGACATGTTAAAATAGCTAAACACTTTTAATTAATTAAAAATATTAAAACATATTTAAAAATAAATAAGTAAAGGTTTGCCGTTATATTTTTGGAAAATGAGAGGTTTTAGTAAGGAAAAATAAAAAATGTAACATATATTTAGTTTAAAAAGGTGAATTTCCGTGATATTTTTGGAAAATGAGGTTTTAAAATTTAATAACTAAAATATTTAAATACATTTTAAAATAAATAAGTAAATGTTTTTTGTGATATTTTTAGAAAAAGAATGGATTTTAGTGAGGAAAATAGAAAAAATAAATAGAAAAAGGCAATTTCCCGTGATATATTTAGAAAAGAAGGGACTTTGTTAGAAAAAAATCTATAATGTGTTTTAGCTAAAAAGATAATTGGTTATAAATATGTATTTGATTATTTATATTTGATTATTTTTAGTAATTGCATTTGTTAAGAAAAATAAGTAGGCATGTTAAAATAGGTAAATTTTAAAAAATAATTATAATATTAAAATATGTTTTAAAATAAATAACTAAAGGTTTGTCCCTGATATTTTGGAAAAGGAGAGGTTTTAATAAGGAAAAATAGAAAAACTAACATGTTTTAGTTAGAAAAAGGTAATTGCCCGTGATATATTTGAAAAGTAGTGGAATTTGTTAGAAAAAATAATGTATTTTGGGTGAAAAAAAGTAATTGGTTATGAATAGGTAATATTATTATTTAATAATATATTTTTATAAATAATTAAGGTTAATTAAGTAAAAACACGAAGTACAGTTAAGACAATTAAGTAAAATCACAACGTACCATACCGACCGACCAAAATTTTAATGTTTCGTCTATTATATAATAGTATTGATTTTACTTTCTTTATTTTTTCTAAAAAAAATCTTTTCCTTTTGCAAAAATGTCATACAATTATTTTTTTTAACTAAAACATGTTATTTTTTCTTACTAAAACCTCTCATTTTACAAAAATAACACTTACTTATTTATTTTAAAATCTATTTTAATGTTTTTAATTATTTAAAAAGATTTACATATTTTAACCTGCCTACTTATTTATTTAACCAATACAATTAATAAAATATTAATACGTAATTTCTAATTTTTTTTAATAAAATCTCCTTCTTTTGCAAAAAATATAATGGGCAATTACTTTTTTCAACTAAAAGTACATGTTATCTTTTCTATTTTTTCTTCTTAAAACCCCTTCTTTTTGAAAATATCATGGACAAACCCTTTCTTATTTATTTTAAAACCTATTTTAGTGCTTTTTAATTATACAAAATTTTTTACGTATTTTAACATGCCTATTTATTTTAACAAATGCAATTAATAAATATTATAACATAAAAAATAAAATAACAATTATTAAAACAATCTGTGCATCGCACGAGTTTTAAGCTAGTCAATACTATTATATAATAGACGAAATATTAAAAGTTTGGTCGGTGCGATACTTATTTTTTGGTATTTCATGATTTTACTTAATTATCCTTACTTATTAGTAAAAAAAAATTATTAAATAATAAAACATATTTATAACCGATTACCTTTTTCAGCTAAAACATGCTATCTTTTATTTGTTTTCTAACAAAATCTCATAATTTTCCAAAAATATCACGGGTAGCTACATTTTTTAACATGTTACTTTTTCTATTTTTACTTACTAAAACCCCTGTTTTTCAAAAAGATCACGTCTAAACCCATAATTATTTATTTTAAACGAGCAATTACCATTTTTAACTATGTTAATTTTTCTATTTTTACTTACTAAAACCCCATTTTTCCAAAAAGATCACGGGTAAACCCAGAATTATTTATTTTAAACCGACAATAATCTTTTTTTAACTAAAATAAATTAACTTTTCTATTTTTACTTACTAACCGCCCCTTACCAAAATATCACAAGTAACCCTATTTTAATTTTATTTTTACTTACTAAAATCCTTTCTTTTCCGAAAATATCACGGGTAAACCAATAAATATTTATTTTGAAACCTATTTTAATGCTTTAATTTTTTAAAAAGTTTACTTATTTTGACATGTTTACTTATTTATTTTTACCAAATGTAATTAATGAAATATTATAACATAAAAAAACTATTTAAAACAATCCGTGCATCACACGGGTTTTAAACTAGTATTATTAAAGACAAAACATTAAAAGTTTTGATACCTATTTTTTGGTACGGTACGGTACGGTAGTTGCCTTATTTAATTATTTATTTAATTACCCTTACTTATTTATAAAGAAATATCTATTATATATATAATAGAGCAACTAGTGGGTTTGTATGAGACAATTTATTCACTGTTAAAAGACAACTATACCCTTCAAAATATAAAATAACTTTTCAGCCCCTACTCTATTTACTTCATATTAATTTCTTCATTATTAATTCATCTTAATATCTATAATCATTAATACTAATCTTCATTAAGTATACTACTAAGTTTGTAATTAATACTTGCATGTACATGTACATATGTTATTTTATGTAATATATATAATTTAAAATATTAATAAAATATATTTAAAAGGACAATGATATTGAGGTAATTATAGATCTGACATGAATTTGTAATATCAAATTTTTAATAACATAACATGATTTTCATGTCATGTTAGTTGTTTTTTAAAGGATTGATAATGTAGAGTTATTCATTAGAGTATGGGTCCCTGTCAAAACAATTATTAATAAATTTAAATTACACGTGCAAAGTCATATCGAGTAATATTTTTATAAGTTTAATCCCATGTAACATGGACATTCATTTATTAAAAAACATAATATGAAACATCAAAAATTTATTGACAAATCAACAGTAATCTACTAGAGTAATTAGGGAGTTTTGTTTTTGACGAAACTGAAATATATATTAATTAGAATCACTTTCTCAAAGAGGTACAACAACGAGAATATAAAAATTCTCCAAATTTACAAAATTGATAGAAAAAAATTACATACTAGATATTACATGAAAGAGAAATCAATCCACAACACTGGAATATAACAATACAAAGCATTAGACCATCTGAGGATCCAAGAATATATCGAATCGAAGAGATTAATCACCAAGACTCAAGTGGGCGAAACATTGCAGTGATGTCGATTTCTAACTGATAAATTTTTTAGAAAAACAAAACTCTGGGTTAGTGCACGCAAGATCAAGAACACCAACTATTAGGGAAACTAAAAAAATCTGAACTAAATCTAAAATAATTCTCAATCATAACATGTCTTGAAATCCGTCATCGGCCATTAGAACTACCAATGACCTACCACAACGTCCTGGAACGAACATAAACTAGAAGACATGGAGTTAATGAACCGATCAAAATACAAATCCAAAACAAAAATTGATGAGAAGAGGTAGAGAAGACGGGGAGAAAGAAAAGAAAAGCCAAAGAGACACTAAAAGATGGATAAAAGACAATTTAATACTAGGGGGTTTGTGAGATAATTTAATCAAGGTGAAATGACAGATATACCCTTTGAATTATAAAATGACATTATTAACCCTTACTTAATTATTTCATACTAATTCTCAATTATTATTTCATATTAATATATTTACACATTAATTACTAATCTTTATTAAATTATATTAATTATTTTGTAATTAATACTTATTTTTATATACATGATATTTTAAATGATATATATTATTTACAAAAGTAATAGAATATATTAATGATATTGAAATAAATTTATACATAACATGAATTTATGATATCGAATAGTTAGTAATGTGACATAATTTCATGTTATCTTCATTGTGGTCGAAGTGATTTGTGAGAGAGTTATTCATTGTTAACTAATTAAAAATATGCATATAAAACCATATCGAGTTTTTTAAAAACAAATCATGCAGTAATAAAATATCAAATACGTACTTACTCGAAAATCAATAACAACCTATTCACATTCAAATCATAGACATGTATCACACCAACTTCCAATTAAACGAATACAATATAATAAAAAAGAGAAATATTAACTTTACAACAACTATTCATGACTTAAATTTTCACATGTCTTTGTCATCAAACCATCAACATTAATTAAGAATATGTATGTAAAATCATATCGAGTTTTTTAAAGAACAGATTATGCAGTAAAGAAACATCAAATACTTAGTCACTCGAAAATCGACAATAAATTATTCACATACAAATCATAAACGTATATCACATGATCTTCTGATTAAATAAATAAAATACAATAGAAAAGAGGAATATTAATTTTACAACAACTATTGCTCACTTAAAATTTCAAATATCTCAATCATCAAACCATCAACACGAATATACCACAAACAAATATACCGGAATTAATGACAAATTATAAAATATTTTAGAATAAACCCGTGCCTCGCACGGGTTATAAAGCTAGTTATTAAATAATAACATTACTTATTTATAACGAATTACCTTTTCTAGCTGGAACAATTTTTTTATTTTTCCTAACAAATATCCCTCATTTTCCAAAAAGATCAGGGCAATTACCTTTTTTAATTAAAATATGTTAATTTTCTTAATAAAACCCCTGATTTTCCTAAAATATCACGGGTAAGACCTTACATATTTATTTTAAAAACTTTTTCTGTGCTTTTACTTATTCAATTTCATATAATCTGATATATAAAATCCCCTATTTTCTAAAAATATCACGGATAAGCGCTTACAATTTATTTTCAAACATTTTTCAATGATTTTAATTATTTTAAAAAGTTCATCTATTTTCATATGTCTACTTATTTTTTTAATATATATAATTAATAAAATATTCATATATACTATCTTATAATAGACGAAACATTAAAAATTTTGATTCTTTTTTTCCTTACTAAAAACTCTACCTTCCAAAAATTTCACGGACAAACCGTTACTTACTTATTTTAAAATTTATTTTATTATTTTTAATTATTTTGAAAATTTCAACATTCCTACTTATTTTTTTGACGAATGTAATTGATAAAATATTAAAAAATAAATAATAAAAATAAAAATTATTAAAAACAATACATACATCTTAAGCTAGTACAAATAATTTGTTAAAAACTAGTTAAATGATTGACAATTGGAATGGATAAAAGTGAATTAACAAAGGCAGTGTAAACCTATAAACAGATTAAGGAACATAACCGGAAAGGTGCAGTACATTAACGGAAACAAATATTTACCATGAACAGAGAGCTTATCAAATTGGAGTATCGGACCAAACAAAAAACAATAACCTCCCTTACAAAAAAAACAATAGCCTTGAACAAATAATAAAATCTCAATTTAGTTTAGCCACCGAAATAAATTTTGCCCGCATATAAATGTTTCCATGCGTTAAGGATTTTGAAAAGTTATATCTTCATTGAAAATTTAGATTCAATAATCATAACAAGCTCTCAAATTCGGTGTATCCGAATGTGACGAAATAAAATCTCATACTGAAAGGTAATTAATCATTTTGACTAGTAACGTTTGTTGTAATTGGGCTGGTTATCACCTCCATTTTTTTCCCGTGCTCAATTCTTATTACAAGACGAGAAATGAATATACATATATTATGCTCAAACTTAAAATATAGTAAAACCTCGTTAAATTAATACTGGATACAACAATAAATCAATATTTTTAATATAGATTTTAATCCCAACATAATAGCGACATATAAATTTAACCTTGATTAATTGATAATATATATCTATAAGTTAATAGATTTTGTCGGTCTTAATAATATTATATTATAAAAATTGTAGTGGATTCACTTGAAGTAAACTGGATTCACTTAGAGTATTATCCAGAGGGATGAGTCGTTAATTTTGATGGGTCGTCAAGTGAAATTGAATACGAAAATGTTATAGTCCCCGAAATTGTTCCTAAAATAGTTCATGAATGGTGAGTTGTTATTATATTATTGGATATTTTTTTATAAATAATATGGATTCCTCGAGTATAAAATAAATCTCTCGAAGAAAAACACACCACGTGCCATTTTTTTGTCAGGTAACACGTGTCATTTCGGAATATATTGGGATTCTATTGGAGGTACATAATACTACCAAATGAGTAAGGGTCGTTAATTTTTGATGGACCGTTAATTTTGATGGCGTGTCCAAGTATGTCTAACACTTACGAACCACATCTCCAAACTACATATCTCATCAAGCCCAATTTTGGAAGCCCATACAATGTTAATACCTCTATCTGATTTGAATTCAAATTGTATGGACTTCAAATATACAGAGACTAAGTAATTAAATAAAATTATTGTTCTTACTTATAATATTGTATAAAAAGTTGTTTTTCAATAAATAATTTAATTAATAAGATACTTTTTTGTTATTCTTTTATTATGAGAACATTGTAAAAAATGATAAACTAAGAGATGTTCATTTTGAAAAATATATTTCCTATTTACTCCAAATTTTATTTATTTATTAAATTTTAACTGAATAGAAAAATTGGAGTTTACTAAGTTCTTACTACAAGTATGTTGTCATATATGAAGTGGGCTGGTAGAAATATAAAGCAACCAGTAAATACAAGTTATATGGAGAGCGAATGAACTGCAAGCTACGTTTATTCGCCTCCATCGCGACTTTGTTATATCTAATGTTTCCCTCTTCCCTAGTATACATTTTTTTCTACTTTCTTTTTATTTCTTCTTTTGACTAGTGATGTGTAAAAATAATGTAAACTGCAAGCGCACAGTGTTCAGTTGTAGCAATCACAGATCGATCCACAGAGACTATGAATTTTCGAAACCCTAACAATTAACTCAGGCGAACTAGACAAATAAGATTTGAGTTGAGATTTGTTTAACCTAATTAACAATTAAAATCAGATATAGAAAACCTAGGAATCCGAATCTATTAATCAATCACAATTAATATCAACTCGCCCTAAAATCAATTCTCTTTCCTTTACAAATAAGATATATCAATTAACGAGACAAGCATATACTATGAAACTTGTTATCTAACAATAACCCATCAAAACTTCATGGAGCAAGCATAGGCTATGAAAAATAAATCCGGTAACAATAATATATCAAAATCACTTTGTCAATTGAACAATTAAGCACCAAGAAAAATTATGAGAACCAATTAATAGGAACAAGAAGATATCAACAATAATTAAATTAACTTCATCTTCATCCTAGGGCAAGAGATTTAGCTAGACATAATTATGAAATTAGCGAGATAATTACGAAGCAAACATAAAGAAAAGAATTGGACAAATCTAATAATATTAGAATATGGTCACGTGAACAATTAATAAAGTTATTAAACCTAAGACAAACAAACTAACCTAGGACAAAACAAATTAATTAACATAAAACAAATAAAGTACTCCCTGGAATACTAAGCAGCGAAGCAATTGAAGAAAACAAAGCCGGAAAAATAACACCAACGTGGAAGAATTGACGGAAAATAAATTGCTATAATGTAAAAACTCAATGTATAAAAGTTGTGAATTACAAAAATAAAAGTTATCTAATTCTAGGTGTCTCAAATTCTAGATGTCTCAAATTCTAGATGTCTCAAATACAAGAGAGGAGATCTATATATATAGGAAAAATAATGGGCTTGGGTTCTTTGACTACAAATCGGATTCTGGAAATATTTCCTCAATTCCTTTTTCTTCTCCGATAAGTTTTCCAATTTTTCTCCAATTTTCTTTTGACTTCAAGTATTTCCATCTCCTTGCCTTTTTTCACCTTTTACTGCTTGAAATATGATTTTATTTATTTACCTACAAAACAAAAGAAAACAATTTATTAAATAATAAAATTACGAAAACAAACATAAAATAGGTATTTAAAAATGTATTAATTATGGACCTATCAAATGCCCCCATACCTATCTTTTGCTCGTCCTCGAGAAAAACTAATATAATATAAACTACTAACTAATAGATAATACCATTTCCGTAGGTGATCACGGTTACATTTGGCATATGCAACAAGCCCTTTAAACCCCTAGGCAGCCCTAGTGGACGAGTAAGGTCTCGTGAGGGCCTATAGTGAATGTACCCACAAAATCCATCTAGCTCATGTAAAAGATCGCATGGCAATGCAACGCCACACATACAAGTCCTCTCATGCTACATCAACTTAAGAATCAAAAATGATTTTGCAATGTCTTGTCGTGGAAGATGCAAGGATTCACATAGTCTACTCAAAGAAATATGCATAAGTGCTCAAAAGTCCATGTCAAGTGTAAGAATAAGTTGGTAATCATGCTAAGCCCACAAGAGTACACTTTTGAGTCAAAACTTGGAATCTCAAATGTAGAAACAAGCAATAACTCACCTTTCACTCACAAAAGAATATTCACTCAAGAACAAGGGTAAGTGTATCACTCTATTCCAACAAAATCATAAGCATGCTTGACATTTGGTATCAATCTAACTTTAACACAACATACATCAATGATGATAATCAAAAGGTCTTTATTTGGGTTGTAATGGGGCTAGGGACAAGGTATGTCAAGTAAAGCCAAAGAAGGTGAAGTGTCAAAAGCTAGTAGGCACCATAATAAATCATACACATCACCAAACTTCCTCCCCACAACTGAATTTTCTACTTTTTATTCCAACAAAAGGCTTGATTAGTCGAATGAAGAAGGATCACAAAAACATAAGTATGCTCTCATATAATTTTTTTTTTCTTTTCGCTTTTTTTTATATATTTTCTTTTTCTGTTTTTTTTCTCTTTTTTTCATTTTTTTTTTCATCTTTTTTTTTCGAGAGCTAAGAGATAGATATAAGCAACCACAATCCTCCTTCAAAACTTTATTAAACAACGACTAACAAGTATGCAACCAAACCAAATATTTCCTCAAAAGTAATGAACAAAAGTAAACCCATCTTACACACCTTATTACTCCCTCAAGTTCCTACTAGCCATTGACAATTTGGGATCAATCATAAGTAAGGCTAAACAAGAAAAAGGTCTAGGCAAGTAATGTGGTATGTCACCGAAAAAATAGGATTAAGCTCAAGAGGGTAACTAATTGATCATATATAAATGGTGTGGTAATTTGGAAAATATAGGTTATTCCTAAATGCCTTTATCATCTTACCATCAAATAATGTCATGCATTCCAAGAAAGGTCTCAAACAAATGCTAGCAATGCAAACAACATGTGGACACTCAAGCAAACGAATATAAAATGCAAAAGATATGCATATAGGCTCAAAATCTCACATGGTGGTAAAACATAATCAATCCCAAGTAAAAATCTCTTCAATGCACCAACTTGTACTCAAAGCATGAAAACCAAATCATTTTGCACATATTCATGTCCTTCTAATTACTTGCAACATTCAGTAAGTCTACTAGTTTCAACTTGCTAGTGTATGTGTGTGAATAAGAACTTAGTAAATCACTTCTCAATCAAAAGTATCAGCAACAAAAGATTACTATAGCATGTAAGGGTGCATCAAGCCACAAGAAATCATTTCACAAGGCTAGAATTCTACAATTTACAACTAAAATTCTTTTTGGGATTTTTTATTTTTCAATTTTTTTTTGGTTTTTTTGTTTTTTAATACTACTACCAAACCCCTCCCCCATACCTAAATCATGCATTGTCCTCAATGTATGCAAATGAGAGAAAAATGACAAAGTAAAAGGGCGAGAATACCTGATAAGGGCATGACGGAGATACAGAAAAATACCTATAACAAATAGACAAACACACACAAACACACACAAACACACACACACTCCCCCATACCTACACTTGATTATGGGAGACACACACAAAAAACTCTTACTAACCAATACCAGATCGAGGAAAAACTACCTTCTTAACAGAATCAACACACATGTGAAACTCACCCACAGAAAAGACAGTATCCACTAAAGAAATATGATCTTGAACCAGAATAAAACTCATTAAACTAACTTCATTCATAGACCAATTAAACGCTTCTTTATGCTGTTTAAGTAGATTAATTACTTGAAATTTTTGGTCATGAACTATGTCACTAGAGATAACAACATGATGAGTTACATTATTAACTACCAAAGACTGATCAAGAGTGGAAAAAGATAGATTAAAATCAAGTGGGGGTGGCTCACCAACAGAAGTCTTAACAACGGACTTAGGATCAAAAGAACTATCCTCAAGTTTAGATTCATGCTTAAAACAAATAGCATTCAATTCATTTAACATCTCATCAGAAGAAAAATTCTTATACAGCTCATGAAGTTCTTTATTACTCTCAGACTCTAACAAAATATTGTCCTCAAGAAAAGACTCAATTGCACTATTATCAAGATATGACCATGAAACAACCTCATCAATCAAATTAACTCCTACGGGTTGTTCAAAAAGCTCATTAGGTTGATTACCTACATTAAAGACATTAAGATCTATCGTCATATTTCCAAAAGTGAGTTTCATCGAACCATTCCTACAGTTAATCAAAGCATTAGAGGTGGCAAGAAAAGGTCTTCCTAGAATGATGGGAATTTGATTTTTGAGATTTTGGACAGGTTCGGTTTCTAGAACAATGAAATCGACAGGAAAGACAAAATCACCAACCTTAATCAACACATCTTCCACCATACCCTTAGGAATTTTGACAGAACGGTCAGCTAACTGAAGAGTGATAGTAGTTTCTTTAAGTTCACCTAAACCCAGGTCTTGATAGACAGATAATGGAAGAAGATTCACACTAGCTCCTAGATCGAGTAAAGCTTTATCAATGAAAGTATTACCAATGACACAAGAAATGGTAGGACAGCCAGGATCCTTATACTTCAAAGGGACTTGATTTGACAAGATAGAGCTAACATTAGATGTTAGGAAAGCTTTCTTAGGAACATGAGTGGTTCTTTTATGAGTACACAAATCTTTTAGACACTTAGCATAAGAGGGAACTTGTTGAATTGCATCTAAAAGAGGAATGTTAATCTTGACTTGCTTGAAGACTTCCAAAATCTTATCTAATTGAGCAGATTGTTTGTTTGAAGTAAGTTTGTGAGGAAACGGAGCTTTTGGCTTAAAGACTTTTTCAATAGACACATCAGATTGGGGTTTTGAAGGTGGTTCATCGGAGGGTGATGACTCATTAGATTCAACTTCTTCAGGACTCTTGGGATTGGAAGATTGTTTAAGACTAGGATTCAAGAGTAACGGATTTGGTTCAGATGTAAGCTTATCTTCTTCTTGAGTATTGACACCAGCATGATTATTGAGTTGATTACCAGACCTTAGAGAGATAACAGAATTCACATTTTCATGAGACTTTTGATTTGGATGAAATTTAGGATTAATCTCGGGTTGACTAGGAAATCGATTTTTCTCTCTCTCACTGATGGTGTTTGCCAATTGACTAACTTGGACCTCTAGCTTAGATATGGCTTGAGCATTGGAATTTAGCAATTGCCTATCTTGGGTCATAGTGTTCATGAAATTTTGTTGAGATTTGAGCAATGCCTCTAAACATTTTTCAATGGAAGTAAATCTTTTGTCAGATTCAGTAAAACCAGAAGGATTCAAGGGAACTGAGTTTTGATATTGACCGAGATTTTGTGGAGGATATGAGTTAGGATTTTGAGTTGGATATGGACCAGGATTGGGCTTTTGAAAAGCAGGTTGAGAATTTTGGTTATACTGGTTGTATTGACCTTGGTTCCATGAGAAATTTGGATGATTTTTCCAACCAGGATTGTATGTGGATGAATAGGGATCATTCCTAACTCTAGAGTGAAACATGACATTGGCTTGTTCAATTTCAGGACAATTTTCTATCAAATGATTAGGAGAATTACAATTTGCACACAGAAACACTTGTGAGGACACCTTGTTGGTTTCTAAGGCTTCTAGACGTCTAGTGAGAGTAGCTAACTTAGCTTCGGTTGCAATAGAATTACCAACTACGTGTACACCCTTAGATTTTTCAGTTTCCTGACTGGGTTCCCTAGTTGACTCCCATAACATTGTTCTTTCAGCCAACTCTTCAAAAAATTGCCAAGCTTCTTCATCAGTTTTATCCATAAACCTACCATTACACATAGACTCTAACAAGGCAGTGGTTTGGCTATCTAAGGCTTCATAGAGAATTTTACAAAGTCTCCATTTTTCTATACCATGTTGAAGACACTTAGACAACAACTTTTGAAATCTATCAAAATATTTCCAAAAAGGCTCATTTCGATTTTGTTGAAATTGGTTGATTTCATTCCTAAGCCTGTTAGCCTTATGGTTGGGAAAATATTTTTTAAGAAATATAGCAACAAATCCCTCCCATGTGGAAATAGAATTAACGGGTAGACTATACAACCACTGTTTAGCATCTTCTTTTAAAGCAAAGTTAATGAGTCTGAGCCTAATGGAATCCTCACTTAGTTGTTGAAGTTTTTGTAAAGCACACACTTCCTCAAATTCTCGAATGAAAAGATATGGATCCTCTCCCTCTACCCCAGCAAACCTAGGTAACATGCGAATGTTATGATGTTTGATTTCAAAATTGTTTGCGGTTACTGCTGGTAGCACTATGCATGAGGGTTGAGCGGTACGAGCGGGGTAACAACGTTCTTTAAGAGAGACAGCCATGACGGTTGTTGGAACTTTTACTTCTTTTGACTCAATTTTAGTGGGTGAAGAGAAATCGAGTTGTCTTGCTATTCCAGGTAATGAAAGGTCGGATTGTCTCACTAATCTAGATGTATTATCTCGAACCCAAGTACTTTGCATACAAGAGAAACAATCAACTAAGCACGTAGCAGACAAGAGCTATAAGTAAACACCCAAAAATGGAAAATCAAAAGAAAAATCTATCTTATCCTAAAAAAATCTAGACCTTGCTCCTAACAATAAGATACTACTAAAAGTAACAGCTCAAAAAGCATTCGTCGTGACTGGCCAGGCAGGAGGAAGCATTGCCAAGAGGCTAACCACCATTCTAGGCACCAGTCTAAAGGCCAGGTAAGCTTTCGCTAGTCCTAGACACCACCGAAAAATACTTAGTGATTTGTTCCTCCTAGATTCTCTTCCTAGTTGAGCGCGAAATCCTAGGGGCTAACGTCTAATTGATTTTATTAAGGAAAAAGGAATTCAAGATGAACGAATTAGTGATTTGTGGGCCAAGGAAAGGGTGATGAAATCCCTCACCTTATCTTAAAATTGGGTGGCGCCCTTAAGATTGATTAGATGATGCAACACACAAAGAACGAGAAATAAACACTTATGGATGCACTACACTACGTGTTCTATTATAAATTGTACGTACCTCTTTCCTCCAGCAATCACCACAATTGTATAATATGGAAAGCGATAAAGACAATAAAGAAATCTTGATGATGTGATCCTATGTGAGAGAATGAATGATGCAACAAATTGGTTTTTAACAACTAACTAATATATATTTTTTTTTTGGATTTCAATAATGACGGAAAGAAAATAGAGAGAGGTGATACGGAATACCGAAAAGCGCTTCAAAAAATTTCACAAGAGACAACGAGGCCTTCTAGCAATCTTCTTGTCCAAACTTTCCTCCGCTTCACTGTTCCCTAAAAGACAAACAATGCAGAACAAGAAACTAATCCGAAGAATTAAATATCAAGGAGTGAAAATTACCAATAATCCCCGGCAGCGGCGCCAAAAACTTGATGTGTAAAAATAATGTAAACTGCAAGCGCACAGTGTTCAGTTGTAGCAATCACAGATCGATCCACAGAGACTATGAATTTTCGAAACCCTAACAATTAACTCAGGCGAACTAGACAAATAAGATTTGAGTTGAGATTTGTTTAACCTAATTAACAATTAAAATCAGATATAGAAAACCTAGGAATCCGAATCTATTAATCAATCACAATTAATATCAACTCGCCCTAAAATCAATTCTCTTTCCTTCACAAATAAGATATATCAATTAACGAGACAAGCATATACTATGAAACTTGTTATCTAACAATAACCCATCAAAACTTCATGGAGCAAGCATAGGCTATGAAAAATAAATCCGGTAACAATAATATATCAAAATCACTTTGTCAATTGAACAATTAAGCACCAAGAAAAATTATGAGAACCAATTAATAGGAACAAGAAGATATCAACAATAATTAAATTAACTTCATCTTCATCCTAGGGCAAGAGATTTAGCTAGACATAATTATGAAATTAGCGAGATAATTACGAAGCAAACATAAAGAAAAGAATTGGACAAATCTAATAATATTAGAATATGGTCACGTGAACAATTAATAAAGTTATTAAACCTAAGACAAACAAACTAACCTAGGACAAAACAAATTAATTAACATAAAACAAATAAAGTACTCCCTGGAATACTAAGCAGCGAAGCAATTGAAGAAAACAAAGCCGGAAAAATAACACCAACGTGGAAGAATTGACGGAAAATAAATTGCTATAATGTAAAAACTCAATGTATAAAAGTTGTGAATTACAAAAATAAAAGCTATCTAATTCTAGGTGTCTCAAATTCTAGATGTCTCAAATTCTAGATGTCTCAAATACAAGAGAGGAGATCTATATATATAGGAAAAATAATGGGCTTGGGTTCTTTGACTACAAATCGGATTCTGGAAATATTTCCTCAATTCCTTTTTCTTCTCCGATAAGTTTTCCAATTTTTCTCCAATTTCCTTTTGACTTCAAGTATTTCCATCTCCTTGCCTTTTTTCACCTTTTACTGCTTGAAATATGATTTTATTTATTTACCTACAAAACAAAAGAAAACAATTTATTAAATAATAAAATTACGAAAACAAACATAAAATAGGTATTTAAAAATGTATTAATTATGGACCTATCAACTAGTAACCACCACCTCTAATAACCCATCTATTTATTATTATATGTATAAAACACCAAAAAGGGGGTTTGATAAGCAATTTAAATCGAATTGCCCATTTTACCCCTCTTCCCATTATATCATTTCAGGGTCGTTTTGGTATTTTAGTATCACCATATTAATTACATACTATTAATTGATTCAAAATTAATATACATACTTAAACATACATACATACATACATGTACATATATTTATGTAAATATATAAATATAATTCTTGACAAAAAAATATATTTATGTAAATATATGATAATATTGCATTTAGCAATTAAAATTTTTTGGTTGCATACTCATTAAGACATACGTGCATACATATATACATACATTTTTGTACATGTATGATAGTATATGATCATATTCGGTAACATATACCATATCTTATTCTTATTATATGTATTTTGCACTCCTTCATATTATATATTTTCACGGTTAGTGTTGTCTTATAACATCAATACATTTACATATTATTTAGTGCTGCAAAATTAATATGCATACTCATACATAATACATACATACATGCACATACATACATACACATACAAACATACATACATGAATACATACATACATACATAAATGTATGTATATATTTTCACGGTTAGTTTTGTATTATAACATCAATACATTTACATATTATTTAGTGCTGCAAAATTAATATGCATACTCATAAATACATACATATATACCTCTATACATGCACATACACATACATACACATACATACACATACATACATACATATATACATACACGCATACATACATACATACATACATACATACATACACAAATTTATGTATATATTTTCAATATGGTTAGTTTTGTCTTATAACATCAATACATTTACATAGTATTTAGTGCTGCAAAATTAATATGCATACTCATACATACATACATACATACATACATATATACATACATACATATATACATACATACATGCACATACATACATACACACACATACATACACATACATACATACACATACATAAATACACACATAAATACACACACACATACATACATACATACATACATACATATATATATACATAAATTTATGTAAATATTTGATGATATTTCATTTAGCGATTTTAATTTTTTGGTTACATACTCATACAGAAATACGTACATACATATATACACACATTTATATAAATATACGACTATATTCGCCAACATATAACATATCTCATTATACTATTATTTAGATTCATTGTAAATATTTGTGAATTAAATATTGTAAAAAATATAATTTGAATAAAATTTATATATACATATGCATTGTAATTGTTTAAACCTCTAATAAATCAAACAATACATAATCTCTGACATATTTTTAAGTAATATATTTATATAGCACATGTAGGTTCAAATCAACACAAATATAACTAAAAAAAAATCAGTATTTAAGTGTAAATACAAACTTGTACTAACATTACTTGTCGTATAACACTATAACTCATAAGCTGCTATTCTAATATACAAATGTATAAAAAAAGTTCCGAATAAATCAGTAATTTACTAATATTTAGAGTTTGTCCATGCATTGCATGAACTAAAGAGATAGTTATCCCTAACACACCATCATTACAATACTTTGCATGTAGAACTAAAAATAACTCATTCATTTCAATTTTATTTAATACTCTTAACATCCTTTAAACAACCTTATTTAAAGTACATATATGTGAGAGCAGTGATACTTGATAAAATTTGAGTTCCAAACTAGAAGGTGAACCAGTTTGGCTAGCAAGCTCACATCTTTTAATTGATCACCGATAAATTAAACAAGTTAAACAACCACAATCTTGACATAATTAATCCACAACTACTATTCCTTATTGTGTATCTTTCTCTATATATTAAAAGCCAACAAAGGGCAAAGTTTGCCATTTTAATGGCTGTGAAGTTACGATTTTACCCTTATATTTTTTAAAATTACAAAAATACCATTCTTTAATAAAAATGTAAAAATCGTGAAATTATGTTAATGATGGGAATCGAACCCTTAACATATCCATGTCAAACTCATGTCATAACCAACTGTGCTACACTTTGTTTTGAGCTTATATTCAAACTCTTATTAGATAAACCACCTCTTCTTCCAATTTTTTTATTTTTTGAGTTAATAAATATTGATTTATATTACTTTTAGAATATTACACAATACATAGTTATAATAAATATTTTTAGCAATTGAATATAATCTACAATTCTCTTTTATCAATTTAAATTATTGATATATGTCATTTTAATACCTTGAATTTATGATTTTGCCCCTACATGTTAAAAAATTACAAAAACGTCAACTCTTTTATATTTATGCAAATAGTAGATAAAATTACGTTAGTGTAGTAAATTGAACCATTAATCTTCTCTAATCAAGCTCATGCATAAGTAGCATAGTACATTTTGTTTTAAGTTTTCTTTAAAATCTTATTAATGTTAATTTCTCTTCTTCTCTCATCTTCTTTTTTATAATTTTTTATTTTTAAATAAATAAAATGTTGGTTTATATTATTTATAAAATATTGCATTGTATATAATTACCAAAAATATTTTAATGGATTGAGCATACTCTACGATTCTCTTTCTTTTATTTTAAATGATTGATATAAAAAATAAAATTTTAAAAGAGTATAAGATTATAGATAACGTATAATTTCTACATAATAATAAGATTATAGATAACATATAAGATTAGAGTATAAATTTTTTATAAAATTTTAAAAGTAAAAAAATTGAGTAAGTCTCAGCCCTACGTTTATATCTGACAATGTTAAGACTGCATCACCTATGTTATATACCGACAATTTTGTAATTTACTCCGCAAGATAGGGAATCTATCTACACAAATGATTTACATAAATATTTTTCATATTTTTTTTGTAAATCTAACGGTACTTAAAGAAAAGATCGTACAAAAATAACAAATTACACAAAATATTATAAATTTCACCCGTAGAAAATAAGATTATTTTAATATTATAAATTTTATTTATTTGCATTATATATATAACGGTTTGAACTTTATATCGTATTAGATTACAAATTGCATCGTCTATCATATAAATTTTTTCATAAATTAATATACTCGATAATTATTACGTCATCTTTTCATCTATATGATTGAACTTACAATTTTTTTAAGAAAAATAATTTGAATTTAAGAACGTTTCGGTCGAAATAATACATATATAACTGAATGTTTTAATTTCTTTTAAATGTTTTTAAAAATAGTAGACGAATGTTTTCATCTATAACATATTTTTTTTTTTTCAAATGTAACCATGCAACTATACATAGATAGTGGTTCATATTTTTTATATATAAATTACAATTTGCATCATCTATGCACTAATTTGTAATTTGTAAGTAACTTAATTAATACATTTAACAATTTTTACGTAACTACTGTTTCGTTTGTATGATTGCATCTACGATTTAAAAAAAACACAATGTGAATTTAAAGGAGTTTGGGTCGAAAAATATTTAATCAAATTAATATATATGAGATTTAAATTTTGGACTCTATTTCAATTATCTCTTGAATAATAACATATAAAAAAAACAACATAAATAAATAAGCACGAAAACAACTTGTTCTAAAATTGACCCAAAAATAATAGAATTACTTTTATATTGTAAATAATATTTATTTGTATCAAGTAGACAAAGACTCAGATTTTATATCCTATAAATTATAAATTGCATCATTAACCATGCCAATTTGTACATAAGTTAATATACTCAAAAACAATTATGTAATCTTTTTTCAAATATATGGTTGGATCTACGATTTCAATATATATATAGAGAGTTAAGTTCTATGGAGACCATATTTAGTTGGAGACTTGGAGACCATTTACGTTCTGCAACCTAAATAACGTGTAGAACATACTTTACGTAACAAAATCATTGTCAAATTAGATATCTTGCAGTATAAAATCATCATCAAATTGAATATTTTTGTAAATCACGCATGTTATACTTGCATAACATTGTCATGCATATTATCCCATTATAAATGTTCTGCAAATAAGATATGTGCATAATATCTTTGTAGAACTAAAATTACAATCAAATTGGATATTTTATAGACCATATATGTTATGTTTACTAAATATTACTCTACATATTAATTTTATAGAACATTTTATGAATGTATTTTAGTTGCAGAACGTATATGGTCTCCAAGTCTCCAACTAAATATGGTCTCCATAGAACTTTTCTCTATATATATATATATATATGAATTTAAGGGCGTTTCGGTCGCCAATATATATGTATATATATTAAATTAATCGAAATGAGATTTGAATTTTGAATTCGATATTATTAACGCTTAATTAATTACATAAAATACATATATATAGTCAAGTTAAAATACATTATTATTAGTATACGATGATCATTTATAAAAAAAATTGGATTAAAATTTGTAAATGTAAAACGACATTCCAAACATATTATTAAAGTACTAAGTGTGTTCATATAATTTAATATAGTGATGGACACAAGAGAGAAGTGCGAAATCAGTTCCCAAGTTAAAAAAATAAACACGTGATATGAATACTCCATATTGCAATACATCTCCCAAAGTATTTGTCTTGTGAGAGTGTGCAAAGATGCACCAACCTTCAGCTTCTTTTTAAAATCCTCTATCTCATTCACATGTGTTCGATTATATTACAACAACATTGTGTGCATTTAACGATTTATATTCTAGACTGCAAAAAAATAAAAAAAACCAAATCAATTGATCGCTGAAAAACAAACAACAACTACTAAGGCAAAATACCTATTTACAAATTATACTTTCTCCAACATAGAAAACTCCGGTAAACCTGATTATAATTGCAACAAGAACAATAGTTCGACCGTGTTTCAAATTTTACATTGTTTCTATTTGTTCTTAATATCAATAATACTCACTATGAACAAGTCCCAAAGCCTTGGGTTTGGCACAGTTACGTTATCATATTAATTTACATACACTAATGTTATATACGGACTTTAGACTAAAAGATTTTAAGATGTGATCACGGTGTGTAGTCTTACGTACCTGACCAACTTTATATTTTATTTACAAGTATATTGTCATTTCGTTAAAAACACATTAGTTTAGATACATCCATATCATATCATATATGAACAACTATACTAAAATAATCATTTAGATTATATTTAATTGTTGAATTTGATAAAATGCATTTCACGACATTTAAAACTAAATTAATATTTTGTCAAATGAAAATAATAATTTGATCTTTATTTTATAGATTTTTTTTCCAAATTTTGTGAAATCTTATTAAATATTAAAAAAAATTAAAAAATTTTATACAAATATAAGATAAATTCAAAATTAATTTTAATTACAAAATTGTTTCGATATATATACATTTTCGTGCGAAAAATTATTTCAGTAAATAAGCAGGCCCGTGCTTCGCACGGGTTTTTAGGCTAGTTATGATATTATCCCCTATCTTGCAATAATGGACTTAAAAAAATAGAATGCAATAATGGATTATATTAATCTGTAATCTAATTTTCTTCTAGTGCAAGTACAAGGTAGATTTTTTGGACCAAAAGAGTGGAGAGGAGACCCATTACAATATCAAAAGGCCCTTTTTTAATTTTAGCTTTTCGGTCCAATATGCAAAGCACAGGTTCCAATTTATTAGGCATGTTGGGTTGGGCCCAAGTAGAAGCCAGCTAATTTATAAAAAAGATAATTAACCTTTTTAAATTTTACTAGATAAACTTAATTATTTTGCAATTTTTGTGACATGGCATGCAGTAATGTGAGTTAAATATATTGAACACTCGTGTAAACGAACTAATAACAATGTTGTAAAAAGCGGGAATCAGAGTTAATCGGTGAAGGCACCGTCCAGGAATTAATCGGGTAATCGGAGATTAGTCGGAATGATTAATCAAATCATTAATCGGAATAAATTTAATAATATTTTTATATACAATTATATTCATATATATACATAATTGTTTCGTTATTTCAATTAAACATATCTTACTATCATATATTTATGCAAATATGTTAAAAATAACAAAAGAAGCTCCTCACATCTTTTCGTCAGCTTTTGCAGAATCAAATCATGAGTTATGTCAACTACTTACGACTTTCACAAGTGCCACTAGCCAAACCCTGGAAGTGTTTATGCAACTCTTTTCCTTCCTTCATCCTCATTATTATACTATGTGTTCCTTCTCTAATATGATTAATCATGCATCGATCTAGACGAATCATTTATCTTTTTCGAGATAAATTGTTGTTTACAATTTTGTGATTTATGCGGACGAGGATGAGATGTACACAAACTTTATTCGGATGGATTGTTTGCTTGAGCTTGGGTTTCGGCTCGAAACTTAAGTTTGCCACAAATTAACTATGACAAACTCTAGGAAATTAGACTAAATTAGCTTGCCACGACTTGGTTAATGCTAGATTCATACTTTTGTTTAGGTGAATTTTAAGAAAAATGTCAAAGATTCCAAATTTTGTCACAATTTTTTTTTAAAAACTGACACACTTTTAATTGGTAACTTATCTAATATTAATATCTGGTATTTTTATTAAGTTCTAATTACTTCTAATCCAATTCTAATACTAATACTCCCATTTTTGATTTATATCCTTTTTAGATAATAATTTCTAGTTTTATATGATATAATCTTGATCGTCTATTTTTAAAAATATCATATCCAACGGTTGAGATTGTTTTGGCGGTATTGAGGACCAACCAAAGTTTTGGATAAAATCTCTTTTACGCTTATTATATATAAGGATTTAGTATTTACAGGAATGCCTCTAACTAACAAATATTAAAACTTTAAAAGTAAAATAACAATTATTAAAACAATCAGTGCATCTCACGAGTTTTAAGCTAGTATTATTAAAGACAAAACATTAAAAGTTTGGTAGTCGGACGACGGACGAACATGCGGTACTTTGTGATTTTACTTAATTAGCCTTACTTATTTTTTTAAAAAAACTATTACTAAATAATAACATTATTTATAATCAATTACTTTTTTGGCTAAAATACACTACCTTTTCTATTTTTTCTAACGAAATCCTCTATTTTTCTTTAAAAAAAAATACGGGCAATTCAATTTTCTGTTAAATGGCAAAGAAATACAACCCCATACAAATTTTTTAACGTTTTTCCTAAAAATATTATGGATATTTTTTGTTGCATTTGAGATTAATTTTGGGTGTGTTATGTTGCATAATTTTATATTTGCAAAAAAAATCAAAATATTTTTAGTTTTGCAAAAATATAATAGAAAATTTTATTTTGTAAAACACGGTATTCTTAATAAAAACCTCATCAGACTTTAAAAAGAATACTACTATAGAGCCTTATGTTGTTTAAAAAGGAAACAATCCATTGTTTCAAAAACAGAGAAGGAAACAAATCTTCCTCGACATTATAACGTAAGAGGGCAATTTTCAATTCTAAATTGAAAACGAACAGCATGAGCGTCGTATATATAATTGGTTGGTTGATCATTGTTCTCCATCTCATTCTTAGTTTAAAATATTCGATAGCATTGGTGTTCACAACTGTTTTAGAAGTAATGGGTGATTATGATTGGAAAAATCTTCCTATAGAGCTTCTCCAACTTTTTGCAGAGAGGGTAAAGTATTTGGTCGATTTTATGAGTTTCACAACTGTATGCAAATCATGGAGTTCCGCGGCTTCTGAACTGACAAACGACGTGAAGCCATGTCTGCCCTTCCAAAATCATCCCTGGTTGCTTCTTGCTGAAGAGACTGGATCAGATTTGAGCTCAATAAAGATTAGTTATGTTGAATCACTTCCCGAGAAGCGCAATTTATATGTTGGACGAGTTTTTCGTGATGATCAAACAAGAGAAATGGATCGCATAATAGACCACAGCATTGATAATTTGTTCAAGAATATTAGTAGCACTCGTGGTTTGTTCAGTCTTGCAACAGATAAAACTTATAATCTTGATTTGCCTGAGGCTACCAACAAGTTAATATTAGGAGCAAATCAAGGATGGTTACTAACATTAGGCAGAGATTTAGAAATCAATCTTTTGCATCCGCTGTTGAGGGAACAAATTCCACTTCCTTGTATGCTCTCATTGCCTTGTCATGAAGACTATGATGATGATACCTTCCCACAAAAATATTACACCAATTTTATCACTAAAGCGGTTCTGTCTTGGGAAGTACCAAGAAAAGGTGCATTACAACATCTTGATACCAGTCATCTTCCCTTGATAATGGTCATCTACGGAACACGTAGTACATTAAGTTTCGCTAGATTAGGAGACAAGTCCTGGACAGATGTGCAAGCTTCTTCTTCTTCTACATGCTGGTTTCATGATATTATTTATCACAAAGGAAAATTTTATGCAATAGAATCATTGGGGGCAATATATATGTGTGATATTGACAAGGATGATAAACAAGAAAGGCAATACAAGGCCATACAAATCACATCGGCTCCCACTGAGATTGAGAAAAAATTTCGAAGTTATATTGTTGAATCATTATCTGGATCTCATATTTGGGTATTATTGCGCTGCATGGAGGGAGCATGTTATGATGCTCCATCTAACTGCGGAGACTTTTGGTATAATACAATTGATTTTAAGATATTCAAGTTTGAAGAACGTTATTGTAATTGTGATGAAGCTATTCCGACATGTACTTGTAAAGTACTAGAACAAGTAAACGACTTGGGAAACGAGGCACTATTCATCGGGAGAGGTTCATCAAAATCCGTAGCATCATCAAAGTTTATACAACCAAATAGTATATACTTTACAGATGACACGGAGTTCCTTTGGGATGAAAAAGGCAGCCATGATATGGGAATTTTCAATGTGAAGACCGGAGAAATTCAACCCCATTTTAAAGGGATGTCTATTCATCCCTTCTCTCCGTCACTTTGGTATCTCTAATCTTAATAGTTTCTGGTTTGTTTTGTTTATCAGATATACAAATTTGCTTCATAGTTGAGTTGTTTTTTGTTAGATTCTTGTTTCGGAGTGGTTTTAATAATGGTTGGGATATTCCTTTTACTCATTCGCTTAGTTCTTTTCTGTTAGATTCTTGTTTTGGAATGGTTATATATTAATTTGGCAAATAATTTTTCAATTCTAGATTGAAAACGAAAAGCCCGAGCTCCGTATATAAATTGGTCTATTGATCATTGTTTTTCATCTCATTCTGAATTTTTAATATTTGATTTATAACCAGAATCAAGGATAGTAAGGGTAGTATTGGCAGTGACGGAACCAGGATTTTGTTATAGCCGGGGCTAAAACAAGATTTAGTTAAGTTTTGAATGTTAGCCGGGGCTTAAATCAAAATTTCTACTGAATTTTACTTAAAAATCAAGATTTGAAAAAAAATTCTAGCCAAAATTTTCGATGCAGCCGGGGCTGAAGCATGGGTTAGCTTCTAACTAGTTCCGCCCCAAGTATTGGTGTTCACCATTGTTTTAGAACTAATGGCTGATTATGATCGGAAAAAGCTTCCTATAGAGCTTCTCAAAGTCTTTGCTGAGAGGGTAAAGTATTTGGTCGATTTTTACGAGTTTCACGGCTGTTTGCAAATCATGGTGTTCCACGACATACTCAAAATGCTCAATGTAGGTACTTTTAAAACGATTTAGTAGAGAAATTACCACTTTCTTCGTATATCTTTATCTTCACTCATGGCTTGAGTGTCTCTATATACTAGACTTTCGTGTTTTCGTATACTAGATTAGTCTTTCAAGCAGTGGTAAGTTAATGAAACCACATATCTACGATTCTAAGATAACTACACATGGCTGTATGTAGCAAAGTGGCCCTGCAAATTGCTATAAATAATAAATTTGATTAATATTTTTTTCTTAATATCGAGTCTATTACTTCAAAAATAGGTTTAACTATTATGCTTCACAAAACAACTATTACAAATGCGAGACAAATCAATGTTTTATGGACGGGTGTAGTTATTAAATTTTTCTTCGATAACAGATGTAGTTTAAAATTTTCTAAAGAGTACCTTATTTTTTTGGAAGAATTGGATGCAAAATAGATATTTTTTTTTTGATAACAAGACTCTTTGGAGATGGCACAAGCAAAGGTGTAGTACATTAACGGAAACAGATATTTAACATGTACAAAGAGCTTATCAAATTGGAGTATCGGACCAAACAAAAAACAATAACCTCCCTTACAAAAAAAACAGTAGCCTTGAACAAATAATAAAATCTCAATTTAGTTTAGCCACCGAAATAAATTTTGCCCGCATATAAATGTTTCCATGCGTTAAGGATTTTGAAAAGTTATATCTTCATTGAAAATTTAGATTCAATAATCATAACAAGCTCTCAAATTCGGTGTATCCGATTGTGACGAAATAAAATCTCATACGGAAAGGTAATTAATCATTTTGACTAGTATCGTTTGTTGTAATTGGGCTGGTTATCACCTCCATTTTTTTCAGGTGCTCAATTCTTATTACAATACGAGAAATGAATATACATATATTATGCTCAAACTTAAAATATAGTAAAACCTCGTTAAATTAATACTGGATACAACAATAAATCATTATTTTTAATATAAATTTTAATCCCAACATAATAGTGACATATAAATTTAACCTTGATTAATTGATAATATCTATAAGTTAATAGATTTTGTCGGTCTTAATAATATTATATTATAAAAATTGTATTGGATTCACTTGAAGTAAACTGGATTCACTTAGAGTATTATCCAGAGGGATGAGTCGTTAATTTTGATGGATCGTCAAGTGAAATTGAATACGAAAATGTTATAGTCCCCTTCCTAAAATAGTTCATGAATGGTGAGTTGTTATTATATTATTGGATATTTTTTTATAAATAATATGGATTCCTCGAGTATAAAATAAATCTCTCGAAGAAAAACACACCACGTGCCATTTTTTTTTTGTCAGGTAACACGTGTCATTTCGGAATATATTGGGATTCTATTGGAGGTACATAATACTACCAACTGAGTAAGGGTCGTTAATTTTTGATGGACCGTTAATTTTGATGACGTGTCCAAGTCCGTCTAACACTTACGAACCACATCTCCAAACTACATATCTCATCAAGCCCAATTTTGGAAGCCCATACAATGTTAATACCTCTATCTGATTTGAATTCAAATTGTATGGACTTCAAATATACAGAGACTAAGTAATTAAATAAAATTATTGTTTTTACTTATAATATTGTATAAAAAGTTGTTTTTCAGTAAATAATTTAATTAATAAGATACTTTTTGTTATTCTTTTATTATGAGAACATTGTAAAAAATGATAAACTTAAGAGATGTTCATTTTTGAAAAATATATTTCCTATTTACTCCAAAATTTATTTATTTATTAAATTTTATCTGAATAGAAGAATTGGAGTTTACTAAGTTCTTACTACAAGTATGTTGTCATATATGAAGTGGGCTGGTATAAATATCAAGCAACCAGTAAATACAAGTTATATGGAGAGCGAATGAACTGCAAGCTACGTTTATTCGCCTCCATCGCGACTTTGTTATATCTAATATTTCCCTCTTCCCTAGTATACATTTTTTTCTACTTTCTTTTTATTTCTTCTTTTGACTAGTAACCACCACCTCTAATAACCCATCTATTTATTATTATATGTATAATACACCAAAAAGGGGGTTTGATAAGCAATTTAAATCGAATTGCACATTTTACCCCTCTTCCCATTATATCATTTCAGGACCATTTTGGTATTTTAGTATCACCATATTAATTACATACTATTAATTGATTCAAAATTAATATACATACTTAAACATACATACATACATGTACATATATTTATGTAAATATATAAATATAATTCCTGACAAAAAAATATATTTATGTAAATATATGATAATATTGCATTTAGCAATTAAAATTTTTTGGTTGCATACTCATTTAGACATACGTGCATACATATATACATACATTTTTGTACATGTATAATAGTATATGATCATATTCGGTAACATATACCATATCTTATTCTTACTATATGTATTTTGTACTCCTTCATATTATATATTTTCACGGTTAGTGTTGTCTTATAACATCAATACATTTACATATTATTTAGTGCTGCAAAATTAATATGCATACTCATACATAATACATACATACATACATGCACATACATACATACATACACATACAAACATACATACATGAATACATACATACACATACATACATAAATGTATGTATATATTTTTACGGTTAGTTTTGTATTATAACATCAATACATTTACATATTATTTAGTGCTGCAAAATTAATATGCATACTCATAAATACATACATATATACCTCTATACATGCGCATGCATACACACACACACATACATACACATACATACACATACATACATACATATATACATACATACATACATACATACATACATACATACATACATACATACATACATACATACATACATACATACATACATACATACATACATACATACATACATACATACATACATACACAAATTTATGTATATATTTTCAATATGGTTAGTTTTGTCTTATAACATCAATACATTTACATAGTATTTAGTGCTGCAAAATTAATATGCATACTCATACATACATACATATATACATACATACATGCACATACATACACATACATACACATACATACATACACATACATAAATACACACATAAATACACACACACACACACATACATACATACATACATACATACATACATACATATATACATACATACATACATACATACATACATACATACATACATATATACATAAATTTATGTAAATATTTGATGATATTTCATTTAGCGATTTTAATTTTTTGGTTACATACTCATACAGAAATACGTACATACATATATACACACATTTATATAAATATACGACTATATTCGCCAACATATACCATATCTCATTATACTATTATTTAGATTCATTGTAAATATTTGTGTTAGAAAATATGGGTGAATTATGGTATGGGTGAGTTAATTGATTTGGTAAAATCGATTCCGGTTTTGATTTTGAGTTATCTGATAAAGTCATTGATTTTGAGTTATCTGATAAAATCATTGATTTTGAGTTATCTGATAAAATCAATTCTGTTTTTAAATTCGGATTTTTTGCCATTGACGCGATTAATTAGTTTGACTAATTAATTAAGGAAGTTGTCACCAACATAATTGTCACCGATTGCACTTTCTATCTGACCAAATTGCCAAATGATATAATTGATTAATGCGGTTAATTAATTATGGCAATTGTGTAGCGCACAAGTTTTCCTAGCCTATATAAACTCGTGTCTGGCCTTAGGATTATTCACTCGAAAAATACATCCTCTCTTACACACAGATCCGGTGATAGTTTTCTTGTTCGTCTCAAGCTCGCTGAGAGTGACGTTATTCGACAGCCTCACTGCAAATCGTTTTATCCTGGGAAGCAATTCGCTCGCACATACGGTGAGGGCTAATACGCTTTAAGGAGACAATCACGCACTGGACTCGGTTTTTGTTCCTTGTCTCCTTATTTTTATTTGTTAATTGTTTACATACACCTTATCTGTTATTCACACACGCCCACGTTGTTTTATGTACTAATATCACAGATTGTCGAACAATCTTAAAGCGTATTATTTATATCTGTGACTAATACATCTCTGTTTGGGTTTTTTTGAGTAACAGATCTATGGAGAATATTGAAACTGTAAACAATGGAAGCTTGGTTGATCCCAACGCACAGGTTACACCTGATGGGGGTCACCTGTTGTTGCATAACCCTAACGCACAGGTTACACCTGATGGGGGTCAGACATCAACTGGACATGTGCCTTTGGGACACACTGTCATTGGACAGTTTAATGTTCCGTTTGGACAGACTATGGGAGGTTTCGGTTCTACTGGTGTGCAAACGTCGATAGTACATACGCCTGTTGTGCCTATAATGGCTACTGCACCTGTTATGCCGACGGTTCCTGTTGTGCCTGCTGCACATGCTGAGAAACCTGAGAAGTTCAATGGTACGAACTTCAAACGCTGGCAGCAAAAGATGATGTTCTATCTGACCACATTGCACTTTGATCGCTATCTGAAAGAGGATGCACCATTGCTCACTGCTGAGAGTAACGCACAGACTGTGTATGCTGTTGATGCCTGGAAGCACGCCGACTATATCTGTCGGAACTATGTGCTTAATGGTTTGGCTGACTCGTTGTATAACGTATATAGCTCGAAGCCAACATCTAAGGCCTTATGAGAATCTCTTGACCATAAGTATAAAACCTAGGACGCTGGGGCGAAAAAATGGATTGTTGGCCGCTTTCTTGATTATAAGATGGTGGATTCAAAGACTGTGGTTAGTCAGGTGCAAGAATTGCAATTGATCATCCATGAGATTCATTCTGAAGGAATGGTCATAAGTGAGTCTTTCCAAGTTGCTGCTGTTGAAAAGCTGCCACCTGGTTGGAAAGATTTCAAGAACTACCTTAAGCACAAGCGAAAGGAGATGTCTATGGAGGATCTGATCGTTAGACTTTGCATTGAAGAAGACAACAGGGGATCCGAGAAGTAGACTAATGTTGCCACTGAAAAGGCAAACATGGTGGAATTTAAGCCCAAGAAGGACAATTTAGGAAAAGGGGCAAAATTGGCACCCAATGGAGGAATTTCGAAGTCGAAGTTTCAAGGAAAGTGCTATAACTGTGATAAAGTGGGTCATAGGTCTTCCGAATGCAGGAAGCCCAAGAAGCCCAACAAGAAAAAGGAAGCAAACATGATGGATGATGATATATCCAAGGAGATGGGTGACATAGACCTATGTGCTACGGTCTCTGAAGTGAACCTGGTTGGCTCTAATCCAAAGGAATGGTGGATTGATACTGGTCCTACAAGGCATGTTTGCTCAGAGAATTCGATTTTCTCTAGCCTCATAGCTTCCAATGCTGGTGAGAAGCTCTACATGGGGAATTCAGCGACTTCTACCATTGAAGGGGAAGGCACGGTGATTCTGAAGATGACCTCTGGGAAGGATCTAACTTTGAAGAATGTACTTTATGTGCCTGATATTCGCAAGAACCTTGTGTCTGGTTCCTTGTTGAATAAGCATGGCTTCGCATTGTAATAGAGTCAGATAAAGTTATTTTTTCTAAGAATGGTATGTTTGTAGGCAAGGGCTATTTAGCTGATGGGCTGTTTAAGCTCAATGTAATGTCCGTTAAGGATAATAATGGAATGAAGAATTCTTCTGCTTACTTGCTTGAGTCTCCTAATTTATGGCATGCTAGATTGGGACATGTAAATTATGACACTTTACGAAGGTTAGGTGTAAAAGTATACATACCGAAATTGAATATCGATTCAAAACATAAGTGTGAAACTTATGTTGAGGCAAAATTAACGAGATCATCGTTTAAACAAGTTGAAAGAAACACCAAAGTGCTAGACCTAATACATAGCGACATATGTGATTTAAAATATGCTCCAACTAGAGGAGGAAATAAGTATTTTATTACATTCGTTGATGATTGTACGAAATACTGCTATGTATACTTGCTTAAAAGCAAAGACGAGGCTATAGATAAATTTAAAATCTATAAGGAAGAAGTTGAGACACAACAAACAGAGAAAATCAAAACGATACGAAGTGATCGTGGAGGTGAATATGTTGAACCCTTTGGGGAATTCTGTTCACAACATGGTATAATCCATGAGGTCACTGCACCATACTCCCCTCAGTCAAATGGAGTGGCTGAGAGGAAGAATCGTACTCTTAAAGAGATGATGAATGCGATGTTGTTAAGCTCTGGACTTCCGCAGTCGATGTGGGGGGAAGCCATCTTAAGTGCGAACCATATTTTAAATATGATGATTCGTAAGAATAAGGATATGAGTCCTTATGAGATGTTTAAGAAAAAGAAACCAAGTTACCAAACTCTGAAAGTGTGGGGGTGCCTTGCGAAGGTACTAATCCCAGCACCTAGAAGGTGAAGATTGGTCCAAAGACTGTGGATTGTATTTTCATCGGATATCCACCACATAGTAATGCATATCGGTTTCTTGTGCATGAATCGAAGATCCCTGATATTCAAAAGAATACGATAATGAAGTCAAGGAATGCCTCATTCTTCGAGAATGTATTTCCTTGTAATCCTGAACGCCCTACAACGTCTAAACGCACTCATGAGTCTATAGAAGACGATAATGAGAATGCCGAAAGTGAAGACGAAGATGTGGGGGTAGTGAGAAGGAGCAAAAGACAAAGAAATGAGAAATCTTTTGGGTCAGAATTTCTGACCTATTTGCTCGAAGAAGGTGATCCGACAACATACAAGGAAGCGGTAACATCACCTGATGGACCTATGTGGAAAGAGGCCATCAAAAGTGAAGTTGATTCTATTTTACAGAATCATACTTGGGAATTAGTGGACTTTCCAAATGGTAGTAAACCGTTAGGTAGCAAGTGGGTTTTCAAAAAGAAGTTGAAAACTGACGGAACGATCGATAAGTACAAAGCTAGACTTGTAATCAAAGGATACAAGCAACAGTATGGCCTTGATTACTTTGATACATATTCTCCAGTATCGAGAATAACGTCCATAAGGATGATGTTTGTTATCGCTGCTATGCAAAATCTAACAGTACATCAAATGGATGTGAAAACAGCTTTTCTAAATGGAGATATAGACGAGGAAATATATATGGAACAACCTGAAGGGTTTGTGGTCCCTGGACAAGAAAGGAAAGTCTGTAAATTAGTGAAATCTTTATATGGCTTGAAGCAAGCACCAATGAAATGACATGAAAAATTTGATGAAGTCGTGTTGGCTAACGGCTTCAAGATCAATGAATGTGATAGTTGTGCCTATTACAGGGATAACGAGAATGGATATGTCATGATGACATTGTATGTATCTGATCTACTTATTGCTGGAAGCAATGATAAAGTGATCAAATCTACTAAGGACATGTTAAAAGCAAGATTTGACATGAAAGACATGGGACTAGCAAATGTGATTCTAGGGATTCAAATTTCTAGAACATTTGAGGGTCTCGCACTAAGTCAACCTCATTATGTTGACAAAATTCTTGATAAGTTTCTCAAGGATGATTTTGAGAAAGCTAGAACACCTACGGATCTAACTTTGCATCTATCCAAGAATAAAGGTGTAGAAGTCTCCCAGTTAGAATACTTGAGGATTATTGGAAGTCTGATGTACTTAATGAGTTGTACAAGACCAGACATCGCATACTCAATTAGTAAGTTGAGTAGATTTACGAGTAATCCGGGAGCTGATCACTGGAAAGCGATCATACGAGTACTAAGGTACTTGAGGGGAACTCGAGACTATGGATTGCATTATGGCAGTTATCCAGCAGTATTAGAAGGCTATACTGATGCAAACTGGATATCTAGCAAGAAAGCACTAAAGTCTACGAGTGGCTATGTGTTTACACTAGCTGGAGCGGGAATATCATGGAAATCCTCAAAACAAACGGTGATAACTCATTCCACGATGGAAGCTGAGTTTGTGGCATTAGATAAATGCGCTGAAGAGGCTGAATACTTATGCCAATTTCTGGAGGATATTCTGAGATGGCCAAAGCCTGTGACTGCAATAGGACTGCACTGTGATAGTCAGTCTGTTATTGGCAGAGCACAGAGCACGATGTATAATGGAAAGTCCCGTCACATACGACGACGACATAGTTCCATTAGACAGTTAATGTCAACCAGAATTATCACTATTGACTTTATACCGTCAAAGGATAATATCGCGGATCCGCTAACCAAATGGTTATCAAGAGAACTGGTTGACAAATCATCTAGAGGGATGGGCCTTAAGCATATTGCTTAACGGCGTCATGGTGGACACCCAACCATTGTTGACTGGAGGTCCCAAGAACATGGTTCAATGGGCCAACTAAATCATGATGACCAAATCACTGTGGGGGTAACCCCTGGCCTGTTCCTATGATGCAGAAACAGTGAGACCCGTATGGTACAAGGGTAAACTTTCGAGCTTTTAATGATCTTTTGTGGAATACATGGAGTTCAAGGTTTTGAACGCATGGAATTCAGTTGAGTAAACGCGGGTTACTCTATAAGACAAAGATCACCTATGTGGGAGAGAAGTGGGGCCGCTTCAAAGGAGAATTGTGAGGCACAATTCTTTAGAAACTCCTGCAGAACCAGGACGATGTTCCATGGCCAAAATGGACATAATCATGAGAGCTGAACGAATCAGAAAGAATATAGTGATAAGTATATCATCGTTTACACAAACGGTCGAACAGTTCAAAGACACTCGCGTCTACTGTCTACCAGTATAATCGGTATGCTTACTCGAGCGAAGGTTCAAGGAGCATTCTCTACCTATCGTATGCTATATCTGATCGAAGAAACTATCACCAAGCCAAACTCTGTGTCAGTCTGACTTGTGCATGCTACCGAAACATCAATTTCACCCATGTGGGGGATTGTTGGAAAATATGGGTGAATTATGGTATGGGTGAGTTAATTGATTTGGTAAAATCGATTCCGGTTTTGATTTTGAGTTATCTGATAAAGTCATTGATTTTGAGTTATCTGATAAAATCATTGATTTTGAGTTATCTGATAAAATCAATTCTGTTTTTAAATTCGGATTTTTTGTCATTGACACGATTAATTAGTTTGACTAATTAATTAAGGAAGTTGCCACCAACATAATTGTCATCGATTCAATTAATTAGCTTGACTAATTAATTAAGGAAATTGCCAACTGATATAATTGATTAACGCGGTTAATTAATTATTGCAATTGTGTAGCGCACAAGTTTTCCTAGCCTATATAAACTCATGTCTGGCCTTAGGATTATTCACTCGAAAAATACATCCTCTCTTACACACATCTCTCTTCTCTTCCTCCGGTGATAGTTTTCTTGTTCGTCTCAAGCTCGCTGAGAGTGACGCTATTCGACAGCCTCACTGCAAATCGTTTTATCCTGGGAAGCAATTCGCTCGCACATACGGTGAGGGCTAATAAGCTTTAAGGAGACAGTCACGCACTGGACTCGGTTTTTGTTCCTTGTCTCCTTATTTTTATTTGTTTATTTGTTAATTGTTTACATACACCTTATCTGTTATTCACACACGCCCACGTTGTTTTATGTACTAATATCACAGATTGTCTAACAATTTGCGAATTAAATATTGTAAAAAATATAATTTGAATAAAATTTATATATACATATGCATTGTAATTGTTTATACCTCTAATAAATCAAACAATACATAATCTCTGACATATTTTTAAGTAATATATTTATATAGCACATGTAGGTTCAAATCAACACAAATATAACTAAAAGAAAAAAATCAGTATTTAAGTGTAAATACAAACTTGTACTAATATTACTTATCGTATAACACTATAACTCATAAGCTGCTATTCTAATATACAAACGTATAAAAAAAGTTCCGAATAAATCAGTAATTTACTAATATTTAGAATTTGTCCATGCATTGCATGAACTAAAGAGATAGTTATCCCTAACACACCATCGTTACAATACTTTGCATGTAGAACTAAAAATAACTCATTCATTTCAATTTTATTTAATACTCTTAGCATCCTTTAAACAACCTTATTTAAAGTACATATATGTGAGAGCAGTGATAATTGATAAAATTTGAGTTCCAAACTAGAAGGTGAACCAGTCTACTAGCAAGCTCACATCTTTTAATTGATCATCGATAAATTAAACAAGTTAAACAACCACAATCTTGACGTAATTAATCCACAACTACTATTCCTTATTGTGTATTATGATATTATCCCCTATCTTGCAATAATGGACTTAAAAAAATAGAATGCAATAATGGATCATATTAATCTGCAATCTAATTTTCTTCTGGTGCAAGTACCAGGTAGATTTTTTGGACCAAAAGAGTGGAGAGGAGACATTACAATATCAAAAGACCCTTTTTTAATTTTAGCTGTTCGGTCCAATATGCAAAGCACAGGTTCCAATTTATTAGGCACGTTGGGTTGGGCCCAAGTAGAAGCCAGCTAATTTATAAAAAAGATAATTAACCTTTTTAAATTTTACTAGATAAACTTAATTATTTTGCAATTTTTGTGACATGGCATGCAGTAATGTGAGTTAAATATATTGAACACTCGTGTAAACGAACTAATAATAAATACTATCGAACAAACAACATTCATTTTGATTTAAATAATTACACGTTGGCACGAATGCCCATTCCCTGTTCCAATTTATGCAGTACATTTCATGATGTATCATCCTATAATCGTAAATGCGAGAGGAGTACGATATAATTATCATCTCGAAAATAAAAACAGCTCTGAAAATAATATTTTCCGAACTTTATATACAAAAGCTGCGGTGACTATCTGGTAGCTAGTACTTGGTAACTTGGTACCTTATCCAAGGCTCAACTAACAAAAGAAGCTCCTGATCACATCTTTTCGTCAGCTTTTGCAGAATCAAATCATGAGTTATATCAACTACTTGCGACTTTCACAAGTGCCACTAGCCAAACCCTTGAAGTGTTTATGCAACTTTTTTCCTTCCTTCATCCTCATTATTATACTATGTGTTCCTTCTCTAATATGATTAATATATTATGCATCGATCTAGACGAATCTTTTATTTTTTGCGAGATAAATTGTTGTTTACAATTTTGTGATTTATACACAAACTTTATTTGGGATGGATTGTTTGCTTGAGCTCGGGTTTCGGCTCAAAACTTAAGTTTGCCACAAATTAACTATGTCAAACTCTAGGAAATTAGACTAAATTAGCTTGCCACGACTTGGTTAATGCTAGATTCATACTTTTGTTTAGGTGAATTTTAAGAAAAATGTTAAAGATTCCAAATTTTGTCACAATTTTTTTTTAAAAGCTGACACACTTTTAATTGGTAACTTACCTAATATTAATATTGGATCTCGTGTGCATACATATGCGCCCTCAATTTAAAACTTTCAGCTTGTCGTGCTACATCATTCGATAAAGTTTTTGGAAATTTTTTTGAGGTACCTAACATTGTCCGAATTTTAAACATGTTAACATTTTCTTTGCGTTAAAGTTTATTCAGATAGTTATTTTAAATTAAATATAAGTGTATGTTAGGAATCGATCCCGTGACCTACGATAATACGCTCTTGTTATCCCTCTTACTCTTATTATATAACAGTATATAATTTAATTTAATATAATGTAATATGAATTAAATATTAATATTAATGGAACTGGTATTTTTATTAAGTTCTAATAATTACTTCTAATCCAATTCTAATACTAATACTCCCATTTTTTATTTATATCCTTTTTAGATAATAATTTCAATTTTTATATGATATAATCTTGATCGTCTATTTTTAAAAATATCATATCCAACGGTTGAGATTATTTTGGTGGTAGTGAGGACCAACCAAAGTTTTGGATAAAATCACATTTACGCTTATTATATATAAGGATTTAGTATTTACAGGAATGCCTCTAACTAACAAATATTAAAACTTTAAAAGTAAAATAACAATTATTAAAACAATATGTGCATCTCACGGGTTTTAAGCTAGTATTATTAAAGACAAAACATTAAAAGTTTGATAGTCGGACGACGGACGAACATGCGGTACTTTGTGATTTTACTTAATTAGCTTTACTTATTTTTAAAAAAAAAACTATTACTAAATAATAACATTATTTATAATCAATTACTTTTTTGGCTAAAATACACTACCTTTTCTATTTTTTCTAACGAAATCCTCTATTTTTCTAAATAAAAAAATACGGGCAATTCAATTTTCTGTTAAATGGCAAAGAAATACAACCCCATACAAAACTTTTAACGTTTTTCCTAAAAATATTATGGATATTTTTTGTTGCATTTGAGATTAATTTTGGTTGTGTTATGTTGCATTTAGTTGTAAAATTTTATATTTGCAAAAAAAATCAAAATATTTTTAGTTTTGCAAAAATATAATAGAAAATTTTATTTTGTAAAACACGGTATTCTTAATAAAAACCTCATCAGACTCGAAAAAGAATACTACTATAGAGCCTTATGTTGTTTAAAAAGGAAACAATCCATTGTTTCAAAAACAGAGAAGGAAACAAATCTTCCTCGACATTATAACGTAAGAGGGCAATTTTCAATTCTAAATTGAAAACGAACAGCACGAGCGTCGTATATATAATTGGTTGGTTGATCATTGTTCTCCATCTCATTCTTAGTTTAAAATATTCGATAGCATTGGTGTTCACAACTGTTTTAGAAGTAATGGGTGATTATGATTGGAAAAATCTTCCTATAGAGCTTCTCCAACTTTTTGCAGAGAGGGTAAAGTATTTGGTCGATTTTATGAGTTTCACAACTGTATGCAAATCATGGAGTTCCGCGGCTTCTGAACTGACAAACGACGTGAAGCCATGTCTGCCCTTCCAAAATCATCCCTGGTTGCTTCTTGCTGAAGAGACTGGATCAGATTTGAGCTCAATAAAGATTAGTTATGTTGAATCACTTCCCGAGAAGCGCAATTTATATGTTGGACGAGTTTTTCGTGATGATCAAACAAGAGAAATGGATCGCATAATAGACCACAGCATTGATAATTTGTTCAAGAATATTAGTAGCACTCGTGGTTTGTTCAGTCTTGCAACAGATAAAACTTATAATCTTGATTTGCCTGAGGCTACCAACAAGTTAATATTAGGAGCAAATCAAGGATGGTTACTAACATTAGGCAGAGATTTAGAAATCAATCTTTTGCATCCGCTGTTGAGGGAACAAATTCCACTTCCTTGTATGCTCTCATTGCCTTGTCATGAAGACTATGATGATGATACCTTCCCACAAAAATATTACACCAATTTTATCACTAAAGCGGTTCTGTCTTGGGAAGTACCAAGAAAAGGTGCATTACAACATCTTGATACCAGTCATCTTCCCTTGATAATGGTCATCTACGGAACACGTAGTACATTAAGTTTCGCTAGATTAGGAGACAAGTCCTGGACAGATGTGCAAGCTTCTTCTTCTTCTACATGCTGGTTTCATGATATTATTTATCACAAAGGAAAATTTTATGCAATAGAATCATTGGGGGCAATATATATGTGTGATATTGACAAGGATGATAAACAAGAAAGGCAATACAAGGCCATACAAATCACATCGGCTCCCACTGAGATTGAGAAAAAATTTCGAAGTTATATTGTTGAATCATTATCTGGATCTCATATTTGGGTATTATTGCGCTGCATGGAGGGAGCATGTTATGATGCTCCATCTAACTGCGGAGACTTTTGGTATAATACAATTGATTTTAAGATATTCAAGTTTGAAGAACGTTATTGTAATTGTGATGAAGCTATTCCGACATGTACTTGTAAAGTACTAGAACAAGTAAACGACTTGGGAAACGAGGCACTATTCATCGGGAGAGGTTCATCAAAATCCGTAGCATCATCAAAGTTTATACAACCAAATAGTATATACTTTACAGATGACACGGAGTTCCTTTGGGATGAAAAAGGCAGCCATGATATGGGAATTTTCAATGTGAAGACCGGAGAAATTCAACCCCATTTTAAAGGGATGTCTATTCATCCCTTCTCTCCATCACTTTGGTATCTCTAATCTTAATAGTTTCTGGTTTGTTTTGTTTATCAGATACAAATTTGCTTCATAGTTGAGTTGTTTTTTGTAAGATTCTTGTTTCGGAGTGGTTTTAATAATGGTTGGGATATTCCTTTTACTCATTCGCTTAGTTCTTTTCTGTTAGATTCTTGTTTTGGAATGGTTATATAATAATTTGGCAAATAATTTTTCAATTCTAGATTGAAAACGAAAAGCCCGAGCTCCGTATATAAATTGGTCTATTGATCATTGTTTTTCATCTCATTCTGAATTTTTAATATTTGATTTATAACCAGAATCAAGGATAGTAAGGGTAGTATTGGCAGTGACGGAACCAGGATTTTGTTATAGCCGGGGCTAAAACAAGATTTAGTTAAGTTTTGAATGTTAGCCGGGGCTTAAATCAAAATTTCTACTGAATTTTACTTAAAAATCAAGATTTGAAAAAAAATTCTAGCCAAAATTTTCGATGCAGCCGGGGCTGAAGCATGGGTTAGCTTCTAACTAGTTCCGCCCCAAGTATTGGTGTTCACCATTGTTTTAGAACTAATGGCTGATTATGATCGGAAAAAGCTTCCTATAGAGCTTCTCAAAGTCTTTGCTGAGAGGGTAAAGTATTTGGTCGATTTTTACGAGTTTCACGGCTGTTTGCAAATCATGGTGTTCCACGGCATACTCAAAATGCTCAATGTATGCTAGGTACTTTTAAAACGATTTAGTAGAGAAATTACCACTTTCTTCGTATATCTTTATCTTCACTCATGGCTTGAGTGTCTCTGTATACTAGAATTTCGTGTTTTCGTATACTTGAATATAAAATTCATATCCGATCTGTTTTGGATTCGTGTACTAAATTTAAAATATATATACAATTCAAAACGTGTCGTATATTCGTGTACATTAAACAAAAATATAAATTTAATTTAATTAAAATTTATATATTATAAAATTATTTTAATTATGTAAAATTTTATGAAATGTGTATTAAATATGAAAATGATTAACAGAAACTCAAAGAGATTAGCTATATGAAGAAACTCAAATGATCAAGAGATTAAGTTTCTTCTAAGTTCTTACTAGTACGTGTCAACTTATCATATATGAAGTGGACTCGTAAAAATAACAAGCAACCAGTAATCTATTTATCTATACTATTTATCTATACTATTTATAATATCCCATTAAAAGTTTTGGTACTTACATTATTTATATTACTATCTTAAAACTGTAGGATACACAGATTGTTAATTGTTATTTTATTATTATTATTATTATTATATTATTATTATTTTTTAATTGTATTTGTTAAAAAAATAAGTAGACATGTTAAAATAGCTAAACACTTTTAATTAATTAAAAATATTTAAAAATATTTGAAAATAAATAAGTAAAGGTTTGCCCGTTATATTTTTGGAAAATGAGAGGTTTTAGTAAGGAAAAATAAAAAATGTAACATATATATAGTTTAAAAAGGTAAATGTTCGTGATATTTTTGGAAAATGAGGTTTTAAAATTTAATAACTAAAATATTTAAATACATTTTAAAATAAATAAGTAAATGTTTTTTGTGATATTTTTAGAAAAAGAATGGATTTTAGTGAGGAAAATAGAAAAAATAAATAGAAAAAGACAATTTCCCGTGATATATTTAGAAAAGAAGGGATTTTGTTAGAAAAAAATCTATAATGTGTTTTAGCTAAAAAGATAATTGGTTATAAATATGTATTTGATTATTTATATTTGATTATTTTTAGTAATTGCATTTGTTAAGAAAAATAAGTAGGCATGTTAAAATAGGTAAATTTTAAAAAATAATTATAATATTAAAATATGTTTTAAAATAAATAACTAAAGGTTTGTCCGTGATATTTTGGAAAAGGAGAGGTTTTAATAAGGAAAAATAGAAAAACTAACATGTTTTAGTTAGAAAAAGGTAATTGCCCGTGATATATTTGAAAAGTAGTGGAATTTGTTAGAAAAAATAATGTATTTTGGGTGAAAAAAAGTAATTGGTTATGAATAGGTAATATTATTATTTAATAATATATTTTTATAAATAATTAAGGTTAATTAAGTAAAAACACGAAGTACAGTTAAGTAAAGACAATTAAGTAAAACCACAACGTACCATACCGACCGACCAAAATTTTAATGTTTCGTCTATTATATAATAGTATTGATTTTACTTTCTTTATTTTTTCTAAAAAAAATCTTTTCCTTTTGCAAAAATGTCATACAATTATTTTTTTAACTAAAACATGTTATTTTTTCTTACTAAAACCTCTCATTTTACAAAAATAACACTTACTTATTTATTTTAAATTCTATTTTAATGTTTTTAATTATTTAAAAAGATTTACATATTTTAACATGCCTACTTATTTATTTAACCAATACAATTAATAAAATATTAATACGTAATTTCTAATTTTTTTTAATAAAATCCCCTTCTTTTGCAAAAAATATAATGGGCAATTACTTTTTTCAACTAAAAGTACATGTTATCTTTTCTATTTTTTCTTCATAAAACCCCTTCTTTTTGAAAATATCATGGACAAACCCTTTCTTATTTATTTTAAGACCTATTTTAGTGCTTTTTAATTATACAATTTTTTTTACGTATTTTAACATGCCTATTTATTTTAACAAATGCAATTAATAAATATTATAACATAAAAAATAAAATAACAATTATTAAAACAATCCGTGCATCACACGAGTTTTAAGCTAGTCAATACTATTATATAATAGACGAAACATTAAAAGTTTGGTCGGTGCGATACCTGTTTTTTGGTATTTCATGATTTTACTTAATTATCCTTACTTATCAATAAAAAAAAATTATTAAATAATAAAACATATTTATAATCGATTACCTTTTTCAGCTAAAACATGCTATCTTTTATTTGTTTTCTAACAAAATCTCATAATTTTCCAAAAATATCACGGGTAGCTACATTTTTTAACATGTTACTTTTTCTATTTTTACTTACTAAAACCCCTGTTTTTCAAAAAGATCACGTCTAAACCCATAATTATTTATTTGAAACGAGCAATTACCATTTTTAACTATGTTAATTTTTCTATTTTTACTTACTAAAACCCCATTTTTCCAAAAAGATCACGGGTAAACCCAGAATTATTTATTTTAAACCGACAATAATCTTTTTTTAACCAAAACAAATTAACTTTTCTATTTTTACTTACTAACCGCCCCTTACCAAAATATCACAAGTAACCCTATTTTAATTTTATTTTTACTTACTAAAATCCTTCCTTTTCCGAAAATATCACGGGTAAACCAATAAATATTTATTTTGAAACCTATTTTAATGCTTTAATTTTTTAAAAAGTTTACTTATTTTGACATGTTTACTTATTTATTTTTACCAAATGTAATTAATGAAATATTATAACATAAAAAAACTATTTAAAACAATCCGTGCATCACACGGGTTTTAAACTAGTATTATTAAAGACAAAACATTAAAAGTTTTGATACCTATTTTTTGGTACGGTACGGTACGGTAGTTGTCTTATTTAATTATTTATTTAATTACCCTTACTTATTTATAAAGAAATATCTATTATATATATAATAGAGCAACTAGTGGGTTTGTATGAGACAATTTATTCACTGTTAAAAGACAACTATACTCTTCAAAATATAAAATAACTTTTCAGCCCCTACTCTATTTACTTCATATTAATTTCTTCATTATTAATTCATCTTAATATCTAAAATCATTAATACTAATCTTCATTAAGTATACTACTAAGTTTGTAATTAATACTTGCATGTACATGTACATATGTTATTTTATGTAATATATATAATTTAAAATATTAATAAAATATATTTAAAAGGACAATGATATTGAGGTAATTATAGATCTGACATGAATTTGTAATATCAAATTTTTAATAACATAACATGATTTTCATGTCATGTTAGTTGTTTTTTAAAGGATTGATAATGTAGAGTTATTCATTAGAGTATGGGTCCCTGTCAAAACAATTATTAATAAATTTAAATTACACGTGCAAAGTAATATCGAGTAATATTTTTATAAGTTTAATCCCATGTAACATGGACATTCATTTATTAAAAAACATAATATGAAACATCAAAAATTTATTGACAAATCAACAGTAATCTACTAGAGTAACTAGGGAGTTTTGTTTTTGACGAAACTGAAATATATATTAATTAGAATCACTTTCTCAAAGAGGTACAACAACGAGAATATAAAAATTCTCCAAATTTACAAAATTGATAGAAAAAAATTACATACTAGATATTACATGAAAGAGAAATCAATCCACAACACTGGAATATAACAATACAAAGCATTAGACCATCTGAGGATCCAAGAATATATCGAATCGAAGAGATTAATCACCAAGACTCAAGTGGGCGAAACATTGCAGTGATGTCGATTTCTAACTGATAAATTTTTTAGAAAAACAAAACTCTGGGTTAGTGCACGCAAGATCAAGAACACCAACTATTAGGGAAACTAAAAAAATCTGAACTAAATCTAAAATAATTCACAATCATAACATGTCTTGAAATCCGTCATCGGCCATTAGAACTATCAATGACCTACCACAACGTCCTGGAACGAACATAAACTAGAAGACATGGAGTTAATGAACCGATCAAAATACAAATCCAAAACAAAAATTGATGAGAAGAGGTAGAGAAGACGGGGAGAAAGAAAAGAAAAGCCAAAGAGACACTAAAAGATGGATAAAAGACAATTTAATACTAAGAGGTTTGTGAGATAATTTAATCAAGGTGAAATGACAGATATACCCTTTGAATTATAAAATGACATTATTAACCCTTACTTAATTATTTCATACTAATTCTCAATTATTATTTCATATTAATATATTTACACATTAATTACTAATCTTTATTAAATTATATTAATTATTTTGTAATTAATACTTATTTTTATATACATGATATTTTAAATGATATATATTATTTACAAAAGTAATAGAATATATTAATGATATTGAAATAAATTTATACATAACATGAATTTATGATATCGAATAGTTAGTAATGTGACATAATTTCATGATATCTTCATTGTGGTCGAAGTGATTTGTGAGAGAGTTATTCATTGTTAACTAATTAAAAATATGCATATAAAACCATATCGAGTTTTTTAAAAACAAATCATGCAGTAATAAAATATCAAATACGTACTTACTCGAAAATCAATAACAACCTATTCACATTCAAATCATAGACATGTATCACACCAACTTCCAATTAAACGAATACAATATAATAAAAAAGAGAAATATTAACTTTACAACAACTATTCATGACTTAAATTTTCACATGTCTTTGTCATCAAACCATCAACATTAATTAAGAATATGTATGTAAAATCATATCGAGTTTTTTAAAGAACAGATTATGCAGTAAAGAAACATCAAATACTTAGTCACTCGAAAATCGACAATAAATTATTCACATACAAATCATAAACGTATATCACATGATCTTCTGATTAAATAAATAAAATACAATAGAAAAGAGGAATATTAATTTTACAACAACTATTGCTCACTTAAAATTTCAAATATCTCAATCATCAAACCATCAACACGAATATACCACAAACAAATATACCGAAATTAATGACAAATTATAAAATATTTTAGAATAAACCCGTGCCTCGCACGGGTTATAAAGCTAGTTATTAAATAATAACATTACTTATTTATAACGAATTACCTTTTCTAGCTGGAACAATTTTTTTATTTTTCCTAACAAATATCCCTCATTTTCCAAAAAGATCAGGGCAATTACCTTTTTTAATTAAAATATGTTAATTTTCTTAATAAAACCCCTGATTTTCCTAAAATATCACGGGTAAGACCTTACATATTTATTTTAAAAACTTTTTCTGTGCTTTTACTTATTCAATTTCATATAATCTGATATATAAAATCCCCTATTTTCTAAAAATATCACGGATAAGCGCTTACAATTTATTTTCAAACATTTTTCAATGATTTTAATTATTTTAAAAAGTTCATCTATTTTCATATGTCTACTTATTTTTTTAATATATATAATTAATAAAATATTCATATATACTATCTTATAATAGACGAAACATTAAAAATTTTGATTCTTTTTTTCCTTACTAAAAACTCTACCTTCCAAAAATTTCACGGACAAACCGTTACTTACTTATTTTAAAATTTATTTTATTATTTTTAATTATTTTGAAAATTTCAACATTCCTACTTATTTTTTTGACGAATGTAATTGATAAAATATTAAAAAATAAATAATAAAAATAAAAATTATTAAAAACAATACATACATCTTAAGCTAGTACAAATAATTTGTTAAAAACTAGTTAAATGATTGACAATTGGAATGGATAAAAGTGAATTAACAAAGGCAGTGTAAACCTATAAACAGATTAAGGAACATAACCGGAAAGGTGCAGTACATTAACGGAAACAGATATTTACCATGAACAGAGAGCTTATCAAATTGGAGTATCGGACCAAACAAAAAACAATAACCTCCCTTACAAAAAAAACAATAGCCTTGAACAAATAATAAAATCTCAATTTAGTTTAGCCACCGAAATAAATTTTGCCCGCATATAAATGTTTCCATGCGTTAAGGATTTTGAAAAGTTATATCTTCATTGAAAATTTAGATTCAATAATCATAACAAGCTCTCAAATTCGATGTATCCGAATGTGACGAAATAAAATCTCATACTGAAAGGTAATTAATCATTTTGACTAGTAACGTTTGTTGTAATTGGGCTGGTTATCACCTCCATTTTTTTCCCGTGCTCAATTCTTATTACAAGACGAGAAATGAATATACATATATTATGCTCAAACTTAAAATATAGTAAAACCTCGTTAAATTAATACTGGATACAACAATAAATCAATATTTTTAATACAGATTTTAATCCCAACATAATAGCGACATATAAATTTAACCTTGATTAATTGATAATATATATCTATAAGTTAATAGATTTTGTCGGTCTTAATAATATTATATTATAAAAATTGTATTGGATTCACTTGAAGTAAACTGGATTCACTTAGAGTATTATCCAGAGGGATGAGTCGTTAATTTTGATGGGTCGTCAAGTGAAATTGAATACGAAAATGTTATAGTCCCCGAAATTGTTCCTAAAATAGTTCATGAATGGTGAGTTGTTATTATATTATTGGATATTTTTTTATAAATAATATGGATTCCTCGAGTATAAAATAAATCTCTCGAAGAAAAACACACCACGTGCCATTTTTTTTGTCAGGTAACACGTGTCATTTCGGAATATATTGGGATTCTATTGGAGGTACATAATACTACCAAATGAGTAAGGGTCGTTAATTTTTGATGGACCGTTAATTTTGATGGCGTGTCCAAGTATGTCTAACACTTACGAACCACATCTCCAAACTACATATCTCATCAAGCCCAATTTTGGAAGCCCATACAATGTTAATACCTCTATCTGATTTGAATTCAAATTGTATGGACTTCAAATATACAGAGACTAAGTAATTAAATAAAATTATTGTTCTTACTTATAATATTGTATAAAAAGTTGTTTTTCAATAAATAATTTAATTAATAAGATACTTTTTTGTTATTCTTTTATTATGAGAACATTGTAAAAAATGATAAACTAAGAGATGTTCATTTTGAAAAATATATTTCCTATTTACTCCAAATTTTATTTATTTATTAAATTTTAACTGAATAGAAAAATTGGAGTTTACTAAGTTCTTACTACAAGTATGTTGTCATATATGAAGTGGGCTGGTAGAAATATAAAGCAACCAGTAAATACAAGTTATATGGAGAGCGAATGAACTGCAAGCTACGTTTATTCGCCTCCATCGCGACTTTGTTATATCTAATGTTTCCCTCTTCCCTAGTATACATTTTTTTCTACTTTCTTTTTATTTCTTCTTTTGACTAGTGATGTGTAAAAATAATGTAAACTGCAAGCGCACAGTGTTCAGTTGTAGCAATCACAGATCGATCCACAGAGACTATGAATTTTCGAAACCCTAACAATTAACTCAGGCGAACTAGACAAATAAGATTTGAGTTGAGATTTGTTTAACCTAATTAACAATTAAAATCAGATATAGAAAACCTAGGAATCCGAATCTATTAATCAATCACAATTAATATCAACTCGCCCTAAAATCAATTCTATTTCCTTCACAAATAAGATATATCAATTAACGAGACAAGTATATACTATGAAACTTGTTATCTAACAATAACCCATCAAAACTTCATGGAGCAAGCATAGGCTATGAAAAATAAATCCGGTAACAATAATATATCAAAATCACTTTGTCAATTGAACAATTAAGCACCAAGAAAAATTATGAGAACCAATTAATAGGAACAAGAAGATATCAACAATAATTAAATTAACTTCATCTTCATCCTAGGGCAAGAGATTTAGCTAGACATAATTATGAAATTAGCGAGATAATTACGAAGCAAACATAAAGAAAAGAATTGGACAAATCTAATAATATTAGAATATGGTCACATGAACAATTAATAAAGTTATTAAACCTAAGACAAACAAACTAACCTAGGACAAAACAAATTAATTAACATAAAACAAATAAAGTACTCCCTGGAATACTAAGCAGCGAAGCAATTGAAGAAAACAAAGCCGGAAAAATAACACCAACGTGGAAGAATTGACGGAAAATAAATTGCTATAATGTAAAAACTCAATGTATAAAAGTTGTGAATTACAAAAATAAAAGTTATCTAATTCTAGGTGTCTCAAATTCTAGATGTCTCAAATTCTAGATGTCTCAAATACAAGAGAGGAGATCTATATATATAGGAAAAATAATGGGCTTGGGTTCTTTGACTACAAATCGGATTCTGGAAATATTTCCTCAATTCCTTTTTCTTCTCCGATAAGTTTTCCAATTTTTCTCCAATTTCCTTTTGACTTCAAGTATTTCCATCTCCTTGCCTTTTTTCACCTTTTACTGCTTGAAATATGATTTTATTTATTTACCTACAAAACAAAAGAAAACAATTTATTAAATAATAAAATTACGAAAACAAACATAAAATAGGTATTTAAAAATGTATTAATTATGGACCTATCAAATGCCCCCATACCTATCTTTTGCTCGTCCTCGAGAAAAACTAATATAATATAAACTACTAACTAATAGATAATACCATTTCCGTAGGTGATCACGGTTACATTTGGCATATGCAACAAGCCCTTTAAACCCCTAGGCAGCCCTAGTGGACGAGTAAGGTCTCGTGAGGGCCTATAGTGAATGTACCCACAAAATCCATCTAGCTCATGTAAAAGATCGCATGGCAATGCAATGCCACACATACAAGTCCTCTCATGCTACATCAACTTAAGAATCAAAAATGATTTTGCAATGTCTTGTCGTGGAAGATGCAAGGATTCACATAGTCTACTCAAAGAAATATGCATAAGTGCTCAAAAGTCCATGTCAAGTGTAAGAATAAGTTGGTAATCATGCTAAGCCCACAAGAGTACACTTTTGAGTCAAAACTTGGAATCTCAAATGTAGAAACAAGCAATAACTCACCTTTCACTCACAAAAGAATATTCACTCAAGAACAAGGGTAAGTGTATCACTCTATTCCAACAAAATCATAAGCATGCTTGACATTTGGTATCAATCTAACTTTAACACAACATACATCAATGATGATAATCAAAAGGTCTTTATTTGGGTTGTAATGGGGCTAGGGACAAGGTATGTCAAGTAAAGCCAAAGAAGGTGAAGTGTCAAAAGCTAGTAGGCACCATAATAAATCATACACATCACCAAACTTCCTCCCCACAACTGAATTTTCTACTTTTTATTCCAACAAAAGGCTTGATTAGTCGAATGAAGAAGGATCACAAAAACATAAGTATGCTCTCATATAATTTTTTTTTTCTTTTCGCTTTTTTTTTATATATTTTCTTTTTCTGTTTTTTTTCTCTTTTTTTTTCATTTTTTTTTTCATCTTTTTTTTTTTCGAGAGCTAAGAGATAGATATAAGCAACCACAATCCTCCTTCAAAACTTTATTAAACAACGACTAACAAGTATGCAACCAAACCAAATATTTCCTCAAAAGTAATGAACAAAAGTAAACCCATCTTACACACCTTATTACTCCCTCAAGTTCCTACTAGCCATTGACAATTTGGGATCAAGCATAAGTAAGGCTAAACAAGAAAAAGGTCTAGGCAAGTAATGTGGTATGTCACCGAAAAAATAGGATTAAGCTCAAGAGGGTAACTAATTGATCATATATAAATGGTGTGGTAATTTGGAAAATATAGGTTATTCCTAAATGCCTTTATCATCTTACCATCAAATAATGTCATGCATTCCAAGAAAGGTCTCAAACAAATGCTAGCAATGCAAACAACATGTGGACACTCAAGCAAACGAATATAAAATGCAAAAGATATGCATATAGGCTCAAAATCTCACATGGTGGTAAAACATAATCAATCCCAAGTAAAAATCTCTTCAATGCACCAACTTGTACTCAAAGCATGAAAACCAAATCATTTTGCACATATTCATGTCCTTCTAATTACTTGCAACATTCAGTAAGTCTACTAGTTTCAACTTGCTAGTGTATGTGTGTGAATAAGAACTTAGTAAATCACTTCTCAATCAAAAGTATCAGCAACAAAAGATTACTATAGCATGTAAGGGTGCATCAAGCCACAAGAAATCATTTCACAAGGCTAGAATTCTACAATTTACAACTAAAATTCTTTTTGGGATTTTTTATTTTTCAATTTTTTTTTGGTTTTTTTATTTTTTAATACTACTACCAAACCCCTCCCCCATACCTAAATCATGCATTGTCCTCAATGTATGCAAATGAGAGAAAAATGACAAAGTAAAAGGACGAGAATACCTGATAAGGGCATGACGGGGATACAGAAGAATACCTATAACAAATAGACAAACACACACACACTCCCCCATACCTACACTTGATTATGGGAGACACACACAAAAAACTCTTACTAACCAATACCAGATCGAGGAAAAACTACCTTCTTAACAGAATCAACACACATGTGAAACTCACCCACAGAAAAGACAGTATCCACTAAAGAAATATGATCTTGAACCAGAATAAAACTCATTAAACTAACTTCATTCATAGACCAATTAAACGCTTCTTTATGCTGTTTAAGTAGATTAATTACTTGAAATTTTTGGTCATGAACTATGTCACTAGAGATAACAACATGATGAGTTTCATTATTAACTACCAAAGACTGATCAAGAGTGGAAAAAGATAGATTAAAATCAAGTGGGGGTGGCTCACCAACAGAAGTCTTAACAACGGACTTAGGATCAAAAGAACTATCCTCAAGTTTAGATTCATGCTTAAAACAAATAGCATTCAATTCATTTAACATCTCATCAGAAGAAAAATTCTTATATAGCTCATGAAGTTCTTTATTACTCTCACACTCTAACAAAATATTGTCCTCAAGAAAAGACTCAATTGCACTATTATCAAGATATGACCATGAAACAACCTCATCAATCAAATTAACTCCTACGGGTTGTTCAAAAAGCTCATTAGGTTGATTACCTACATTAAAGACATTAAGATCTATCGTCATATTTCCAAAAGTGAGTTTCATCGAACCATTCCTACAGTTAATCAAAGCATTAGAGGTGGCAAGAAAAGGTCTTCCTAGAATGATGGGAATTTGATTTTTGAGATTTTGGACAGGTTCGGTTTCTAGAACAATGAAATCGACAGGAAAGACAAAATCACCAACCTTAATCAACACATCTTCCACCATACCCTTAGGAATTTTGACAGAACGGTCAGCTAACTGAAGAGTGATAGTAGTTTCTTTAAGTTCACCTAAACCCAGGTCTTGATAGACAGATAATGGAAGAAGATTCACACTAGATCCTAGATCGAGTAAAGCTTTATCAATGAAAGTATTACCAATGACACAAGAAATGGTAGGACAGCCAGGATCCTTATACTTCAAAGGGACTTGATTTGACAAGATAGAGCTAACATTAGATGTTAGGAAAGCTTTCTTAGGAACATGAGTGGTTCTTTTATGAGTACACAAATCTTTTAGACACTTAGCATAAGAGGGAACTTGTTGAATTGCATCTAAAAGAGGAATGTTAATCTTGACTTGCTTGAAGACTTCCAAAATCTTATCTAATTGAGCAGATTGTTTGTTTGAAGTAAGTTTGTGAGGAAACGGAGCTTTTGGCTTAAAGACTTTTTCAATAGACACGTCAGATTGGGGTTTTGAAGGTGGTTCATCGGAGGGTGATGACTCATTAGATTCAACTTCTTCAGGACTCTTGGGATTGGAAGATTGTTTAAGACTAGGATTCAAGAGTAACGGATTTGGTTCAGATGTAAGCTTATCTTCTTCTTGAGTATTGACACCAGCATGATTATTGAGTTGATTACCAGACCTTAGAGAGATAACAGAATTCACATTTTCATGAGACTTTTGATTTGGATGAAATTTAGGATTAATCTCGGGTTGACTAGGAAATCGATTTTTCTCTCTCTCACTGATGGTGTTTGCCAATTGACTAACTTGGACCTCTAGCTTAGATATGGCTTGAGCATTGGAATTTAGCAATTGCCTATCTTGGGTCATAGTGTTCATGAAATTTTGTTGAGATTTGAGCAATGCCTCTAAACTCTTTTCAATGGAAGTAAATCTTTTGTCAGATTCAGTAAAACCAGAAGGATTCAAGGGAACTGAGTTTTGATATTGACCGAGATTTTGTGGAGGATATGAGTTAGGATTTTGAGTTGGATATGGACCAGGATTGGGCTTTTGAAAAGCAGGTTGAGAATTTTGGTTATACTGGTTGTATTGACCTTGGTTCCATGAGAAATTTGGATGATTTTTCCAACCAGGATTGTATGTGGATGAATAGGGATCATTCCTAACTCTAGAGTGAAACATGACATTGGCTTGTTCAATTTCAGGACAATTTTCTATCAAATGATTAGGAGAATTACAATTTGCACACAGAAACACTTGTGAGGACACCTTGTTGGTTTCTAAGGCTTCTAGACGTCTAGTGAGAGTAGCTAACTTAGCTTCGGTTGCAATAGAATTACCAACTACGTGTACGCCCTTAGATTTTTCAGTTTCCTGACTGGGTTCCCTAGTTGACTCCCACAACATTGTTCTTTCAGCTAACTCTTCAAAAAATTGCCAAGCTTCTTCATCAGTTTTATCCATAAACCTACCATTACACATAGACTCTAACAAGGCAGTGGTTTGGCTATCTAAGGCTTCATAGAGAATTTTACAAAGTCTCCATTTTTCTATACCATGTTGAGGACACTTAGACAACAACTTTTGAAATCTATCAAAATATTTCCAAAAAGGCTCATTTCGATTTTGTTGAAATTGGTTGATTTCATTCCTAAGCCTGTTAGCCTTATGGTTGGGAAAATATTTTTTAAGAAATATAGCAACAAATCCCTCCCATGTGGAAATAGAATTAACGGGTAGACTATACAACCACTGTTTAGCATCTTCTTTTAAAGCAAAGTTAATGAGTCTGAGCCTAATGGAATCCTCACTTAGTTGTTGAAGTTTTTGTAAAGCACACACTTCCTCAAATTCTCGAATGAAAAGATATGGATCCTCTCCCTCTACCCCAGCAAACCTAGGTAACATGCTAATGTTATGATGTTTGATTTCAAAATTGTTTGCGGTTACTGCTGGTAGCACTATGCATGAGGGTTGAGCGGTACGAGCGGGGTAACAACGTTCTTTAAGAGAGACAGCCATGACGGTTGTTGGAACTTTTACTTCTTTTGACTCAATTTTAGTGGGTGAAGAGAAATCGAGTTGTCTTGCTATTCCAGGTAATGAAAGGTCGGATTGTCTCACTAATCTAGATGTATTATCTCGAACCCAAGTACTTTGCATACAAGAGAAACAATCAACTAAGCATGTAGCAGACAAGAGCTATAAGTAAACACCCAAAAATGGAAAATCAAAAAAAAAATCTATCTTATCCTAAAAAAATCTAGACCTTGCTCCTAACAATAAGATACTACTAAAAGTAACAGCTCAAAAAGCATTCGTCGTGACTGGCCAGGCAGGAGGAAGCATTGCCAAGAGGCTAACCACCATTCTAGGCACCAGTCTAAAGGCCAGGTAAGCTTTCGCTAGTCCTAGACACCACCGAAAAATACTTAGTGATTTGTTCCTCCTAGATTCTCTTCCTAGTTGAGCGCGAAATCCTAGGGGCTAACGTCTAATTGATTTTATTAAGGAAAAAGGAATTCAAGATGAACGAATTAGTGATTTGTGGGCCAAGGAAAGGGTGATGAAATCCCTCACCTTATCTTAAAATTGGGTGGCGCCCTTAAGATTGATTAGATGATGCAACACACAAAGAACGAGAAATAAACACTTATGGATGCACTACACTACGTGTTCTATTCTAAATTGTACGTACCTCTTTCCTCCAGCAATCACCACAATTGTATAATATGGAAAGCGATAAAGACAATAAAGAAATCTTGATGATGTGATCCTATGTGAGAGAATGAATGATGCAACAAATTGGTTTTTAACAACTAACTAATATATTTTTTTTTTTGGATTTCAATAATGACGGAAAGAAAATAGAGAGAGGTGATACGGAATACCGAAAAGCGCTTCAAAAAATTTCACAAGAGACAACGAGGCCTTCTAGCAATCTTCTTGTCCAAACTTTCCTCCGCTTCACTGTTCCCTAAAAGACAAACAATGCAGAACAAGAAACTAATCCGAAGAATTAAATATCAAGGAGTGAAAATTACCAATAATCCCCGGCAGCGGCGCCAAAAACTTGATGTGTAAAAATAATGTAAACTGCAAGCGCACAGTGTTCAGTTGTAGCAATCACAGATCGATCCACAGAGACTATGAATTTTCGAAACCCTAACAATTAACTCAGGCGAACTAGACAAATAAGATTTGAGTTGAGATTTGTTTAACCTAATTAACAATTAAAATCAGATATAGAAAACCTAGGAATCCGAATCTATTAATCAATCACAATTAATATCAACTCGCCCTAAAATCAATTCTCTTTCCTTCACAAATAAGATATATCAATTAACGAGACAAGCATATACTATGAAACTTGTTATCTAACAATAACCCATCAAAACTTCATGGAGCAAGCATAGGCTATGAAAAATAAATCCGGTAACAATAATATATCAAAATCACTTTGTCAATTGAACAATTAAGCACCAAGAAAAATTATGAGAACCAATTAATAGGAACAAGAAGATATCAACAATAATTAAATTAACTTCATCTTCATCCTAGGGCAAGAGATTTAGCTAGACATAATTATGAAATTAGCGAGATAATTACGAAGCAAACATAAAGAAAAGAATTGGACAAATCTAATAATATTAGAATATGGTCACGTGAACAATTAATAAAGTTATTAAACCTAAGACAAACAAACTAACCTAGGACAAAACAAATTAATTAACATAAAACAAATAAAGTACTCCCTGGAATACTAAGCAGCGAAGCAATTGAAGAAAACAAAGCCGGAAAAATAACACCAACGTGGAAGAATTGACGGAAAATAAATTGCTATAATGTAAAAACTCAATGTATAAAAGTTGTGAATTACAAAAATAAAAGCTATCTAATTCTAGGTGTCTCAAATTCTAGATGTCTCAAATTCTAGATGTCTCAAATACAAGAGAGCAGATCTATATATATAGGAAAAATAATGGGCTTGGGTTCTTTGACTACAAATCGGATTCTGGAAATATTTCCTCAATTCCTTTTTCTTCTCCGATAAGTTTTCCAATTTTTCTCCAATTTCCTTTTGACTTCAAGTATTTCCATCTCCTTGCCTTTTTTCACCTTTTACTGCTTGAAATATGATTTTATTTATTTACCTACAAAACAAAAGAAAACAATTTATTAAATAATAAAATTACGAAAACAAACATAAAATAGGTATTTAAAAATGTATTAATTATGGACCTATCAACTAGTAACCACCACCTCTAATAACCCATCTATTTATTATTATATGTATAAAACACCAAAAAGGGGGTTTGATAAGCAATTTAAATCGAATTGCCCATTTTACCCCTCTTCCCATTATATCATTTCAGGGTCGTTTTGGTATTTTAGTATCACCATATTAATTACATACTATTAATTGATTCAAAATTAATATACATACTTAAACATACATACATACATACATGTACATATATTTATGTAAATATATAAATATAATTCCTGACAAAAAAATATATTTATGTAAATATATGATAATATTGCATTTAGCAATTAAAATTTTTTGGTTGCATACTCATTAAGACATACGTGCATACATATATACATACATTTTTGTACATGTATGATAGTATATGATCATATTCGGTAACATATACCATATCTTATTCTTATTATATGTATTTTGCACTCCTTCATATTATATATTTTCACGGTTAGTGTTGTCTTATAACATCAATACATTTACATATTATTTAGTGCTGCAAAATTAATATGCATACTCATACATAATACATACATACATGCACATACATACATACACATACAAACATACATACATGAATACATACATACATACATAAATGTATGTATATATTTTCACGGTTAGTTTTGTATTATAACATCAATACATTTACATATTATTTAGTGCTGCAAAATTAATATGCATACTCATAAATACATACATATATACCTCTATACATGCACATACACATACATACACATACATACATACATATATACATACACGCATACATACATACATACATACATACATACATACACAAATTTATGTATATATTTTCAATATGGTTAGTTTTGTCTTATAACATCAATACATTTACATAGTATTTAGTGCTGCAAAATTAATATGCATACTCATACATACATACATACATACATATATACATACATACATATATACATACATACATGCACATACATACATACACACACATACATACACATACATACATACACATACATAAATACACACATAAATACACACACACATACATACATACATACATACATACATACATATATATATATACATAAATTTATGTAAATATTTGATGATATTTCATTTAGCGATTTTAATTTTTTGGTTACATACTCATACAGAAATACGTACATACATATATACACACATTTATATAAATATACGACTATATTCGCCAACATATAACATATCTCATTATACTATTATTTAGATTCATTGTAAATATTTGCGAATTAAATATTGTAAAAAATATAATTTGAATAAAATTTATATATACATATGCATTGTAATTGTTTAAACCTCTAATAAATCAAACAATACATAATCTCTGACATATTTTTAAGTAATATATTTATATAGCACATGTAGGTTCAAATCAACACAAATATAACTAAAAAAAATCAGTATTTAAGTGTAAATACAAACTTGTACTAACATTACTTGTCGTATAACACTATAACTCATAAGCTGCTATTCTAATATACAAATGTATAAAAAAAGTTCCGAATAAATCAGTAATTTACTAATATTTAGAGTTTGTCCATGCATTGCATGAACTAAAGAGATAGTTATCCCTAACACACCATCATTACAATACTTTGCATGTAGAACTAAAAATAACTCATTCATTTCAATTTTATTTAATACTCTTAACATCCTTTAAACAACCTTATTTAAAGTACATATATGTGAGAGCAGTGATACTTGATAAAATTTGAGTTCCAAACTAGAAGGTGAACCAGTTTGGCTAGCAAGCTCACATCTTTTAATTGATCACCGATAAATTAAACAAGTTAAACAACCACAATCTTGACGTAATTAATCCACAACTACTATTCCTTATTGTGTATTATGATATTATCCCCTATCTTGCAATAATGGACTTAAAAAAATAGAATGCAATAATGGATTATATTAATCTGTAATCTAATTTTCTTCTAGTGCAAGTACAAGGTAGATTTTTTGGACCAAAAGAGTGGAGAGGAGACCCATTACAATATCAAAAGGCCCTTTTTTAATTTTAGCTTTTCGGTCCAATATGCAAAGCACAGGTTCCAATTTATTAGGCATGTTGGGTTGGGCCCAAGTAGAAGCCAGCTAATTTATAAAAAAGATAATTAACCTTTTTAAATTTTACTAGATAAACTTAATTATTTTGCAATTTTTGTGACATGGCATGCAGTAATGTGAGTTAAATATATTGAACACTCGTGTAAACGAACTAATAACAATGTTGTAAAAAGCGGGAATCAGAGTTAATCGGTGAAGGCACCGTCCAGGAATTAATCGGGTAATCGGAGATTAGTCGGAATGATTAATCAAATCATTAATCGGAATAAATTTAATAATATTTTTATATACAATTATATTCATATATATACATAATTGTTTCGTTATTTCAATTAAACATATCTTACTATCATATATTTATGCAAATATGTTAAAAATAACAAAAGAAGCTCCTCACATCTTTTCGTCAGCTTTTGCAGAATCAAATCATGAGTTATATCAACTACTTACGACTTTCACAAGTGCCACTAGCCAAACCCTGGAAGTGTTTATGCAACTCTTTTCCTTCCTTCATCCTCATTATTATACTATGTGTTCCTTCTCTAATATGATTAATCATGCATCGATCTAGACGAATCATTTATCTTTTTCGAGATAAATTGTTGTTTACAATTTTGTGATTTATGCGGACGAGGATGAGATGTACACAAACTTTATTCGGATGGATTGTTTGCTTGAGCTTGGGTTTCGGCTCGAAACTTAAGTTTGCCACAAATTAACTATGACAAACTCTAGGAAATTAGACTAAATTAGCTTGCCACGACTTGGTTAATGCTAGATTCATACTTTTGTTTAGGTGAATTTTAAGAAAAATGTTAAAGATTCCAAATTTTGTCACAATTTTTTTTTAAAAACTGACACACTTTTAATTGGTAACTTATCTAATATTAATATCTTGTATTTTTATTAAGTTCTAATTACTTCTAATCCAATTCTAATACTAATACTCCCATTTTTGATTTATATCCTTTTTAGATAATAATTTCTAGTTTTATATGATATAATCTTGATCGTCTATTTTTAAAAATATCATATCCAACGGTTGAGATTGTTTTGGCGGTATTGAGGACCAACCAAAGTTTTGGATAAAATCTCTTTTACGCTTATTATATATAAGGATTTAGTATTTACAGGAATGCCTCTAACTAACAAATATTAAAACTTTAAAAGTAAAATAACAATTATTAAAACAATCAGTGCATCTCACGAGTTTTAAGCTAGTATTATTAAAGACAAAACATTAAAAGTTTGGTAGTCGGACGACGGACGAACATGCGGTACTTTATGATTTTACTTAATTAGCCTTACTTATTTTTTTAAAAAAACTATTACTAAATAATAACATTATTTATAATCAATTACTTTTTTGGCTAAAATACACTACCTTTTCTATTTTTTCTAACGAAATCCTCTCTTTTTCTATAAAAAAAATAGGGGCAATTCAATTTTCTGTTAAATGGCAAAGAAATACAACCCCATACAAAACTTTTAACGTTTTTCCTAAAAATATTATGGATATTTTTTGTTGCATTTGAGATTAATCTTGGTTGTGTTATGTTGCATTTAGTTGTAAAATTTTATATTTGCAAAAAAATTCAAAATTTTATATTTTATAATTGACAGCATACACAATTACACATGCTATTTGTAATTATTATCCACAAAAGGACACCAATCTAGTTGTTGTTGTGAAAACCAAAGTTGAAAGCATCTTACAGGCACAGCATTGAAAGCACTATTTATAATTATAATTACATTTTATAGAATATTTAGGGTTTACTTATGTTATATTGCTAGTTGCTACTCAAGTTGCGAAAAGAAATAATTGACAGCATACACAATTACACATGCTATTTGTAATTATTATCCACAAAAGGACACCAATCTAGTTATTGTTGTGAAAACGAAAGTGAAAGCATCTTACAGGCATAGCATTGAAAGCACTATTTATAATTATAATTACATTTTATAGAATATTTAGGGTTTACTTATGTTATATTGCTAGTTGCTACTCAAGTTGCGAAAAGAAATAATTGACAGCATACACAATCACACATGCTATTTGTAATTATTATCCACAAAAGGACACCAATCTAGTTGTTGTGAAAACCAAAGTTGAAAGCCTTATTACTTCTAATCCAATTCTAATACTAATACTCCCATTTTTGATTTATATCTTTTTTAGATAATAATTTCTATTTTTATATGATATAATCTTGATCGTCTATTTTTAAAAATATCATATCCAACGGTTGAGATTGTTTTGACGGTATTGAGGACCAACCAAAATTTTGGATAAAATCTCTTTTACGCTTATTATATATAAGGATTTAGTATTTACAGGAATGCCTCTAACTAACAAATATTAAAACTTTAAAAGGACACCAATCTAGTTGTTGTGAAAACGAAAGTGAAAGCATCTTACAGGCAGGCACTGCATTGAAAGCCTTATTACTTTTATGTTTGTGAACTATAGACCACACAAATCATAAAATCTTCAGTTTACCAGCCTCCCTGAGTCACTTTAAAAGATCAGCATTATTCTTCTTGTTGTTCCTGTGATTACATTCAGATCATAAAGCTTGATAAAGAAGAATGGTTGATGCAATCGTATCTTCTGCAATCGTAAAGCTTGGTGAATTTATTGCACACGAAGTAAACATTAGAATAGGAGTGAAAGATGGTGCAAGGTGGCTCAAAAATGAATTAGGCTACCTCCAAGCTTCAGTAAGATATGCAGAATCAAGGCAGGAAGAGGAGCTAATCCGCAACTGGGTGAACGAAGTCAGAGATGTTGCCAGTGATGCGGTAACTGTCCTGAGTGATTTCAATGCTCTCCAACAAGAACATGCAGCTCCCAAACATGGTATCTTGAATCGTTTTCGAGACTGTGTTTGCATATTCAAGAAAGAAGTTGTGCATTATGATATTGGCAAGGAGATTGAGTCACTCAAGGAAAGGATTGATGGGCTCAAGCAGAGGCGAACTGAGTACCATATTGACAACATCTTAGCCACTCCAAACGTGCAGCAGGAACAGAGAACATTTTTAAGAACTAGCGCCATTAATAACCAGGTGGATGTGATTGGCTTCGAGGATGATATTAAAACTTTGACAGGTGAACTTAATAGCGAGCATCTCTCCCTCAAAGTCATTTCTATTCACGGAATGGGAGGGTTGGGTAAGACTTCACTTGCCACCAAATTGTACAACTCTAGCGAATTGAGACAATTTGACATTCGTGCTAAGGTTTGTGTGTCCAACGAATATAACGTTAAAGATGTTCTGAAGAGAATAGTCAAGTCTTTTATGGGACCTGAGCACGAAAAAAAACTGTCAAACATGGACCAACATGATTTGGTGCAGTACCTGCCAAAGTTACTTAATGGACGCCGCTACTTGGCGTTGATTGATGATATATGGAATATTGAGGCTTGGGACCAGATTAAAATTGCATTTCCAAACCAAAAGAATGGTAGTAGAATTATCATAACTACAAGAAACAAAAAAGTTGCAGAGATGGTAGATGACAAATGTTTTGTCCATCAACTCCGTTTTCTAACGGAAGAAGAGAGCTGGCAATTGTTCTGTAAGAGAGCAGAACCAACAACCCCAAATTTGGAGAAATTAGGAAGGGAGATGGTTGGAAAATGTCGAGGTTTACCACTTGCAATTGTGGTACTGAGCGGCCTATTATTGCACAACATGAACTATGATTATTGGTCAAAGGTGAAGGAGCATATGTGGAGACACTTGAAGGAAGGTGACTCTGTCCGGATCGAAGAAATACTGAGCTTGAGTTATAATGACTTGTCTCCCCAGATGAGAGACTGTTTTCTCTACCTTTCAAGGTACCCGGAAGATCATGAGATTAACCCAGGCGAGTTGAAGCGTCTATGGATTGCAGAGGGATTTATATCAGAAGCTGAGGGAGTAGTCACGGAGGATTTGGCTGAAAATATTTTGAATGAGCTAATTAGTCGCAATTTGCTTCAGGTTGCAGATTCTCTATTCGAAAGAGTTTTGAGTTGCCGGGTCCACGATCTTGTACGTGATCTTGCCATAAATAAAGCAAAGGAGCAGAAGTTGTTGGTTGCTTTAGACTCAGGTAAAGACCATCCAGATCCCATCCATTTGTTCAAAGGACAACCGCGTCATGTCATCTATAACGGATTAGGTGAGTACTTGAAATTACTTGATGAGCGTAGATTTGATGCTTCGTATTTGCGTTCATTGGCACTAGTAAAGTATTTTAGTGGTAAAGTAGAATTAAAAGAAATGAAGTTGGTCTGCACCAGATTCAAAAATCTCAAAGTGCTAGATATGAGAAGAGTAGATTCAGAGAGTATACCCGAAGAAATAGGGGATTTAGTTCTCCTAAAGTACTTGGGCTTAATGGGTGGTGGTCGTTCTCCTAAAATTCCACCAAGTATAGGCAAGCTGAAAAAGCTACAAACTTTGCTGGGTTCAGACCATAGTCTCTACACATTTCCAAGAGAGATATGTGAGCTGCATGAGTTGAGGTATTTAGAAATCCAAATCAGTGGGAGTTGGAATATAGGTAACCACCAAACAAAGTTACACACTCTTGGTGATATACATCCTAAGGAATGGATGAAGATTGATACTGTTAATCTCACCAACCTCCATACACTATATATACAAGAACATCTTATGGATTATACATATAAGAAGAGGGGAGCACATGGTTATACGTTGGAGTCGGTAACTAATTTAACAAGTCTCCAAACATTCAAACTCGCCTTCGATTATTCTGATATTCCAACAATCAAACCACTCTCATCTTGCAATCGTCTCAAGAGCGTTTGCTTAGAAGGTATTTTGAAAGATCCATCGGAACTACGTTTTCTGCCAGATTCAGTCACGGAATTAACTCTAATCTTTAGTAAGTTCACAGAAGATCCAATGCCCACTCTGGGAAGTTTGTCAAATCTCACCGCTCTTGACTTGACTAGGGTGTACCTGGGAAACAAAATGGTTTGCAGTCATAATGCGTTTCCAAGCCTTCAATTTTTAAGATTAGAGGACATTTCCGATCTGGAAGAATTGGAAGTTGAGGACGGAGCATTCCCTTCTCTTAAACAATTTCAAACACGTGGTTGTGACAAACTGAAGAAGATTGCGGTACAACTGGAACGTTTCTGGGTTCATGGCTTTTAATTTATAAACTTTGTAACAATTTATTTTTATTGTTAGTTTTTTATTCAGAATTGGAAAGATTTGCACTTTCTATTTTTCTTCTAAATCTTATATTTATATTTTTTAATTTGTACTTCCTTTAAGTTAAAAATAAAAAATATAAATGAATATAAATATAAATATGTACAAATACTGATGTAGAAAATAGGAGTTGTAAATTTTTAAACTTTTTCACGTATAGTATTTTACACTATTTATTTACAATAATTTGTCTACTTGGTTCAAGTTAGTTGAAAAAGATTGTTTAAAAATTAAAAAATGAAAATCCGTCACAATTAGTTTTTAAAATGAGAATTAGTCTTCAATTTTTAAGATTAGTGTTCTTTTCCGATCTGGAAGAATTGAAAGTTGAGGACGGAGCATTCCCTTCTCTTAAACAATTTCAAACACGTCGTTGTGACAAACTGAAGAAGATTGCGGTACAACTTGAACGTTTCTGGGTTCAGGACTTTTATTTATAAATTTTGTAACAATTTATTTTTATTGTTAGTTTTTCATTCAGAATTGGAAAGATTTGCACTTTCTATTTTTCTTCTAAACTTTATATTTATATTTTTTAATTTGTACTTCCTTTAAGTTAAAAATAAAAAATAAAAATGAATATAAATATAAATATGTACAAATACTGGTGTAGAAAATAGGAGTTGTAAAATTTTAAACTTTTTCATGTATAGTATTTTACAGTATTTATTTACAATAATTTGTCTACTTGGTTCAAGTTAGTTGAAAAATATTGTTTAAAAATTAAAAAATGAAAATCCGTCACAATTAGTTTTTAAAATGAGAATCAGCGTTAAGATTCTGAACGCTTAATTTTAAGAGTGTTGGCCTTTTCTATCATAACTAGCTTTATAGCCCGTGCGAGGCACGGGTATGTTCTAAAATATTTCGTAAATTTCATTAATTTCAACATATTTTATGAGTTACAGATATTTTGATATGAGATAATTATAATATAGATTAAAATGTCATTTCGAAATTTGAGAGTATAATTATCATTTCGCATTGAATAAATTGACTCAATGAATTTCTTAGTTCATTGAAAAATTATTGCATTCTCCACCCCATCCTGAAATCTCCCCCTCTCTGCCTTCTATTTTTGACGTCACTCTATGGAGACTACCCACTTATCATTATTATCCCTCTTTTACGGTCTCTTTGGCTTTTATTTCCTTTCTCTCCGTCTCCTCCACTTTTTCTTCTCAACTTTTGTTTAGGATCTGTATTTTGATCGCTCTCTCTCTCTCCTTTCATGCCCCCTCCAATGGTGGTTGCCTTCTATTTTCGGTGTCACTCTCTAGAGACCCCTCTCTTATGTGATGATGATCCTCAGGAAGACGTAATATATTACAACACATTTACTGAAATGCATGTTATGCTTTGTTTATTTAGTGTGCATCATAATTGTTTACTCAAATGCATTCTTTGACTGTTTAGTTTGTGTTTATTTAGAGTGTATATTATGTGTTTGATGGAATGCTTAAACCAAATTTTTAGGCTTTGTGCATGTAATGCACTTGGGGTTGGTATGCTCATAAAGTAAATATTTGTCATGGGTTGTTGTTTGAGCTGGCACTGACAAATTGTTCTTTATCGATATTGTCGAGTTTGTGCTTTTTTGGGGTTAATTTATTTATGTTATTTGCCCTCCTCTCTCTCTCATGCCTCCTCCTACGGTGTTGGTTGCCTTCTATTTTCGGTGTCACTCTTTGGAGACCCCTCTCTTATCCTTCTTATCCCTCTTTTACTGTCTCTTTGGCTTTTCTTTCCTTTTTCCCCGTCTCCTCCACTTTTTTCTTCTCAAATTTTGTTTTAGATGTGTATTTTGATTTTTCTCTCTCGACTGGGGGAACATTGGCACTCCATTTACCTGTTTGTAGTTCATGGGGTAGCCGTTAAGTGAATGTTGTAATATTTGATCGGTGTGTATAATAGAGTAAAAGTGTAGAAATATAAGTTGTATTAGTACGTGTAGATATACCATTTAAACGAATGCATACCACTTTGCCCGTTTTAAGAAGGGTCTCCCTGCAGACACGATGAATGCAATAATTGTACAGTTGTGGATATACTTTATTTCAGAAAACTATTACTTATACCTCTCAAGAAGCATTCATGATAAGTTACTCGTTTCACCTTACAATTGACACTTGACACAAATAATTTAACATTTAATACTTTTAATATTTTATCATAGATATTCAAAAATTCAAAGCGATATTAGTTTATATTTGATTTAGTTGTACGATGACAACTTCAACTTCCTTGTAAAAATCACCAACACAAATTTTTTTATTAGTATAAAAAGAGAAAACTCTTTGCATTTTTCGGGTTCAATACTTTATATACTAATAGTATATTTTTCGAAAATGATCAACGTATAAAATTTATCTATTGAGGACGAGACTTATAATATATTGGACCACAATAAAACTACAGTTTTAATCTATATTAGTAACTAAAATTTCAAAAATACGTATATAATTATAAGTTGTTAAAATCTTATAATGAAGTAGTAATAAATGTTAAATAATGAATAAAAATCCGTTTTACGCTTATTATAGAAAATGATATAATTGAAAAGGAGTAAATATGTTTATCGTTTTAAATTTTAAAATAAATATTAAAACATAATATAATAGTTGATATTGGCTATAGATGTCAACATTTGTCACACTATGACCTAGGTCATGGTTCAATTCCTATTAAAAACAAATTTTTTATCATCAATATACAATTTGGAGGAGTAATTTAGGAATCTAATATCATCAATATAATATTGAAAGGGTAATTTAGTAATATATATATATATAATCTGATAGTATATATAACATGAGGCATTATGTACTTAATGCAAAAAAACATGTAATATACAAATATTAATAAAATTCTTTTTTAATGGATCAAATCCAATTTTATAACATTTTGTATATCTATGTTTGCGTGAGTTTTTCCCTGAAATATAATTTTGAGACACTTGTGAAAATAAATTATCTACCTTTCCAAGTAGATTACAAGAAGAGACCAAAATATAGGATAACATATTGAGTATTTGCGGATATTAATAAAGAGTTTCATATTTTATGGATCAAATTACAGTTTATAACATTTTGTATATTTATTTTGCGCGAGTTTTTCTCTAACATGGTCATGGTCAGATATATGATTTTAAGGCATTTGTGAAAATAAATTATCTACCTTACCAAGTAGATTACAAGAAGAGACCAAAATAGAATATAACATATTGAGTATTTGCACATATTATAAAAGAGTTTCATAATACAATCAAAATAGATGTCTAGCATAGTGGTAAGTAATGTCACTTCTAATCAAGAGGTCAAGGGTTCAATTCCCATTAGAAACAATTTTTTGTCATCCTAATATATGAGGGGGGTAATTTAGTAATTTCACATCGATTAAATTGTCTCACTAAACCCCTAGTTGCTCTATTATATATATAATAGATTCTTAGACAAATTGCCCTAAATATCACAACTCAGTAAAATGGCCCTCTATATCACGTTAAAATGCAACTTGAAGTCACGTTATTAGAAAACGCAAGTCTTAACTCTCGTTTTCTTATTTTTAAACACATTCAGAAGTGGCGTTTGTGGTAGCCACGCAGAACGAAATTGTGTTTCTTGATAACGCATGTTCCTGTAGCGTTTTTATACTACAGTATTTGTATGAAAAATTATAAAAATGGGGCAATGCAGTATTGAACCCGCGACCTCACGCTTGCATGAGAGCCTATCCAACCACTAAGCCAACACTTCTACTGGCTACTAGACATAAACGCTAGTTTATATTACGTTTCTATGTGATATTAAGGGCCATTTTTTTAAGTTATCATATTTTGGGCATTTTATACTCAAATTGTGATATTAGAGGCCATTTCTCTAATTTTTGACAGTTAAAAGGAAAAAAGACGGACGACAAACTGGTGCTTAGTATGAACATGAGCAGTTGCCATAACACCACAAAGAATGAAAAGTGACAATCGATCTCAAAATGTGCACGAATACTCCTGTTAATGAACAGGCTGATACTAATACAAATACTGTTATTGCTGATGGTACTAGTAGTATAAATAACAATTCTCATCCTCTAATTGTTTAAGCTTTTCCATATATTTGGTTAATAATTATTTGAAATGATCTTGCAGTTTGCTGCTTTGCGACGTTGTGGTGCTTAATGTAATCTCTTATTTATCTAATTGTTTAAGCTTTTGTTTGTATATTTGTATTGTATGATGAATTTGAAGAATGTTTATGATCATTTCGGATAAACATCTATGATCGCAATGAATGTTTATGATAATTGTCTTTGTGGTTGCGTGTTCAAATACAAACTAATTTCAATGTTTTAAACTACAAACTTACGAGTGAATGTTAGATGTATATTTAGTGAATCGTATATTTTCACATTAGAACTAAATTTATATGTGAATTAGATCATAACCCGTGCACCTGAGATAATTTTCTTTGCGTTAAAGTTTATTCAGATAGTTATTTTAAATTAAATATAAGTGTATGTTAGGAATCGATCCCGTGACCTACGATAATACGCTCTTATTATCCCTCTTACTCTTATTATATAATAGTATATAATTTAATTTAATATAATGTAATATGAATTAAATATTAATATTAATGGAACTGGTATTTTTATTAAGTTCTAATAATTACTTCTAATCCAATTCTAATACTAATACTCCCATTTTTGATTTATATCCTTTTTAGATAATAATTTCTATTTTTATATGATATAATCTTGATCGTCTATTTTTAAAAATATCATATCCAACGGTTGAGATTGTTTTGGTGGTAGTGAGGACCAACCAAAGTTTTGGATAAAATCTCATTTACGCTTATTATATATAAGGATTTAGTATTTACAGGAATGCCTCTAACTAACAAATATTAAAACTTTAAAAGTAAAATAACAATTATTAAAACAATATGTGCATTTCACGGGTTTTAAGCTAGTATTATTAAAGACAAAACATTAAAAGTTTGGTAGTCGGACGACGGACGAACATGCGGTACTTTGTGATTTTACTTAATTAGCCTTACTTATTTTTAAAAAAAAAAACTATTACTAAATAATAACATTATTTATAATCAATTACTTTTTTGGCTAAAATACACTACCTTTTATATTTTTTCTAACGAAATCCTCTCTTTTTCTATAAAAAAAATACGGGCAATTCAATTTTCTGTTAAATGGCAAAGAAATACAACCCCATACAAAACTTTTAACGTTTTTCCTAAAAATATTATGGATATTTTTTGTTGCATTTGAGATTAATCTTGGTTGTGTTATGTTGCATTTAGTTGTAAAATTTTATATTTGCAAAAAAATTCAAAATATTTTTAGTTTTGCAAAAATATAATAGAAAATTTTATTTTGTAAAACACGGTATTCTTAATAAAAACCTCATCAGACTCGAAAAAGAATACTACTATAGAGCCTTATGTTGTTTAAAAAGGAAACAATCCATTGTTTCAAAAACAGAGAAGGAAACAAATCTTCCTCGACATTATAACGTAAGAGGGCAATTTTCAATTCTAAATTGAAAACGAACAGCATGAGCGTCGTATATATAATTGGTTGGTTGATCATTGTTCTCCATCTCATTCTTAGTTTAAAATATTCGATAGCATTGGTGTTCACAACTGTTTTAGAAGTAATGGGTGATTATGATTGGAAAAATCTTCCTATAGAGCTTCTCCAACTTTTTGCAGAGAGGGTAAAGTATTTGGTCGATTTTATGAGTTTCACAACTGTATGCAAATCATGGAGTTCCGCGGCTTCTGAACTGACAAACGACGTGAAGCCATGTCTGCCCTTCCAAAATCATCCCTGGTTGCTTCTTGCTGAAGAGACTGGATCAGATTTGAGCTCAATAAAGATTAGTTATGTTGAATCACTTCCCGAGGAGCGCAATTTATATGCTGGACGAGTTTTTCGTGATGATCAAACAAGAGAAATGGATCGCATAATAGACCACAGCATTGATAATTTGTTCAAGAATATTAGTAGCACTCGTGGTTTGTTCAGTCTTGCAACAGATAAAACTTATAATCTTGATTTGCCTGAGGCTACCAACAAGTTAATATTAGGAGCAAATCAAGGATGGTTACTAACATTAGGCAGAGATTTAGAAATCAATCTTTTGCATCCGCTGTTGAGGGAACAAATTCCACTTCCTTGTATGCTCTCATTGCCTTGTCATGAAGACTATGATGATGATACCTTCCCACAAAAATATTACACCAATTTTATCACTAAAGCGGTTCTGTCTTGGGAAGTACCAAGAAAAGGTGCATTACAACATCTTGATACCAGTCATCTTCCCTTGATAATGGTCATCTACGGAACACGTAGTACATTAAGTTTCGCTAGATTAGGAGACAAGTCCTGGACAGATGTGCAAGCTTCTTCTTCTTCTTCATGCTGGTTTCATGATATTATTTATCACAAAGGAAAATTTTATGCAATAGAATCACTGGGGGCAATATATATGTGTGATATTGACAAGGATGATAAACAAGAAAGGCAATACAAGGCCATACAAATCACATCGGCTCCCACTGAGATTGAGAAAAAATTTCGAAGTTATATTGTTGAATCATTATCTGGATCTCATATTTGGGTATTATTGCGCTGCATGGAGGGAGCATGTTATGATGCTCCATCTAACTGCGGAGACTTTTGGTATAATACAATTGATTTTAAGATATTCAAGTTTGAAGAACGTTATTGTAATTGTGATGAAGCTATTCCGACATGTACTTGTAAAGTACTAGAACAAGTAAACGACTTGGGAAACGAGGCACTATTCATCGGGAGAGGTTCATCAAAATCCGTAGCATCATCAAAGTTTATACAACCAAATAGTATATACTTTACAGATGACACGGAGTTCCTTTGGGATGAAAAAGGCAGCCATGATATGGGAATTTTCAATGTGAAGACCGGAGAAATTCAACCCCATTTTAAAGGGATGTCTATTCATCCCTTCTCTCCGTCACTTTGGTATCTCTAATCTTAATAGTTTCTGGTTTGTTTTGTTTATCAGATATACAAATTTGCTTCATAGTTGAGTTGTTTTTTGTTAGATTCTTGTTTCGGAGTGGTTTTAATAATGGTTGGGATATTCCTTTTACTCATTCGCTTAGTTCTTTTCTGTTAGATTCTTGTTTTGGAATGGTTATATATTAATTTGGCAAATAATTTTTCAATTCTAGATTGAAAACGAAAAGCCCGAGCTCCGTATATAAATTGGTCTATTGATCATTGTTTTTCATCTCATTCTGAATTTTTAATATTTGATTTATAACCAGAATCAAGGATAGTAAGGATAGTATTGGCAGTGACGGAACCAGGATTTTGTTATAGCCGGGGCTAAAACAAGATTTAGTTAAGTTTTGAATGTTAGCCGGGGCTTAAATCAAAATTTCTACTGAATTTTACTTAAAAATCAAGATTTGAAAAAAAATTCTAGCCAAAATTTTCGATGCAGCCGGGGCTGAAGCATGGGTTAGCTTCTAACTAGTTCCGCCCCAAGTATTGGTGTTCACCATTGTTTTAGAACTAATGGCTGATTATGATCGGAAAAAGCTTCCTATAGAGCTTCTCAAAGTCTTTGCTGAGAGGGTAAAGTATTTGGTCGATTTTTACGAGTTTCACGGCTGTTTGCAAATCATGGTGTTCCACGGCATACTCAAAATGCTCAATGTATGCTAGGTACTTTTAAAACGATTTAGTAGAGAAATTACCACTTTCTTCGTATATCTTTATCTTCACTCATGGCTTGAGTGTCTCTGTATACTAGACTTTCGTGTTTTCGTATACTTGAATATAAAATTCATATCCGATATGTTTTGGATTCGTGTACTAAATTTAAAATATATATACAATTCAAAACGTGTCGTATACTTTACGTATCATATTCGTGTACATTAAACAAAAATATAAATTTAATTTAATTAAAATTTATATATTATAAAATTATTTTAATTATGTAAAATTTTATGAAATGTGTATTAAATATGAAAATGATTAACAGAAACTCAAAGAGATTAGCTATATGAAGAAACTCAAATGATCAAGAGATTAAGTTTCTTCTAAGTTCTTACTAGTACGTGTCAACTTATCATATATGAAGTGGACTCGTAAAAATAACAAGCAACCAGTAATCTATTTATCTATACTATTTATCTATACTATTTATAATATCCCATTAAAAGTTTTGGTACTTACATTATTTATATTACTATCTTAAAACTGTACAATACACGGATTGTTAATTATTATTTTATTATTATTATATTATTATTATTTTTTAATTGTATTTCTTAAAAAAATAAGTAGACATGTTAAAATAGCTAAACACTTTTAATTAATTAAAAATATTAAAACATATTTAAAAATAAATAAGTAAAGGTTTGCCGTTATATTTTTGGAAAATTAGAGGTTTTAGTAAGGAAAAATAAAAACTGTAACATATATTTAGTTTAAAAAGGTAAATTTTCGTGATATTTTTGGAAAATGAGGTTTTAAAATTTAATAACTAAAATATTTAAATACATTTTAAAATAAATAAGTAAATGTTTTTTGTGATATTTTTAGAAAAAGAAAGGATTTTAGTGAGCAAAATAGAAAAAATAAATAGAAAAATGCAATTTCCTGTGATATATTTAGAAAAGAAGGGATTTTGTTAGAAAACAATCTATAATGTGTTTTAACTAAAAAGATAATTGGTTATAAATATGTTTTTGATTATTTATATTTGATTTTTTTTAGTAATTGCATTTGTTAAGAAAAATAAGTAGGCATGTTAAAATAGGTAAATTTTAAAAAATAATTATAATATTAAAATATGTTTTAAAATAAATAACTAAAGGTTTGTCCGTGATATTTTGGAAAAGGAGAGGTTTTAATAAGGAAAAAAAAGGTAATTGCCCGTGATATATTTGAAAAGTAGTGGAATTTGTTAGAAAAAATAATGTATTTTGGGTGAAAAAAAGTAATTGGTTATGAATAGATAATATTATTATTTAATAATATATTTTTATAAATAATTAAGGTTAATTAAGTAAAAACACGAAGTACAGTTAAGTAAAGACAATTAAGTAAAATCACAACGTACCATACTGACCGACCAAAATTTTAATGTTTCGTCTATTATATAATAGTATTGATTTTACTTTCTTTATTTTTTCTAAAAAAAATCTTTTCCTTTTGCAAAAATGTCATACAATTATTTTTTTTAACTAAAACATGTTATTTTTTCTTACTAAAACCTCTCATTTTACAAAAATAACACTTACTTATTTATTTTAAAATCTATTTTAATGTTTTTAATTATTTAAAAAGATTTACATATTTTAACCTGCCTACTTATTTATTTAACCAATACAATTAATAAAATATTAATACGTAATTTCTAATTTTTTTTAATAAAATCCCCTTCTTTTGCAAAACATATAATGGGCAATTACTTTTTTCAACCAAAAGTACATGTTATCTTTTCTATTTTTTCTTCTTAAAACCCCTTCTTTTTGAAAATATCATGGACAAACCCTTTCTTATTTATTTTAAAACCTATTTTAGTGCTTTTTAATTATACAAATTTTTTTACGTATTTTAACATGCCTATTTATTTTAACAAATGCAATTAATAAATATTATAACATAAAAAATAAAATAACAATTATTAAAACAATCCGTGCATCGCACGAGTTTTAAGCTAGTCAATACTATTATATAATAGACGAAACATTAAAAGTTTGGTCGGTGCGATACCTGTTTTTTGGTATTTCATGATTTTACTTAATTATCCTTACTTATCAGTAAAAAAAAATTATTAAATAATAAAACATATTTATAACCGATTACCTTTTTCAGCTAAAACATGCTATCTTTTATTTGTTTTCTAACAAAATCTCATAATTTTCCAAAAATATCACGGGTAGCTACATTTTTTAACATGTTACTTTTTCTATTTTTACTTACTAAAACCCCTGTTTTTCAAAAAGATCACGTCTAAACCCATAATTATTTATTTTAAACGAGCAATTACCATTTTTAACTATGTTAATTTTTCTATTTTTACTTACTAAAACCCCATTTTTCCAAAAAGATCACGGGTAAACCCAGAATTATTTATTTTAAACCGACAATAATCTTTTTTTAACTAAAACAAATTAACTTTTCTATTTTTACTTACTAACCGCCCCTTACCAAAATATCACAAGTAACCCTATTTTAATTTTATTTTTACTTACTAAAATCCTTTCTTTTCCGAAAATATCACGGGTAAACCAATAAATATTTATTTTGAAACCTATTTTAATGCTTTAATTTTTTAAAAAGTTTACTTATTTTGACATGTTTACTTATTTATTTTTACCAAATGTAATTAATGAAATATTATAACATAAAAAAACTATTTAAAACAATCCGTGCATCACACGGGTTTTAAACTAGTATTATTAAAGACAAAACATTAAAAGTTTTGATACCTATTTTTTGGTACGGTACGGTACGGTAGTTGCCTTATTTAATTATTTATTTAATTACCCTTACTTATTTATAAAGAAATATCTATTATATATATAATAGAGCAACTAGTGGGTTTGTATGAGACAATTTATTCACTGTTAAAAGACAACTATACCCTTCAAAATATAAAATAACTTTTCAGCCCCTACTCTATTTACTTCATATTAATTTCTTCATTATTAATTCATCTTAATATCTATAATCATTAATACTAATCTTCATTAAGTATACTACTAAGTTTGTAATTAATACTTGCATGTACATGTACATATGTTATTTTATGTAATATATATAATTTAAAATATTAATAAAATATATTTAAAAGGACAATGATATTGAGGTAATTATAGATCTGACATGAATTTGTAATATCAAATTTTTAATAACATAACATGATTTTCATGTCATGTTAGTTGTTTTTTAAAGGATTGATAATGTAGAGTTATTCATTAGAGTATGGTCCCTGTCAAAACAATTATTAATAAATTTAAATTACACGTGCAAAGTCATATCGAGTAATATTTTTATAAGTTTAATCCCATGTAACATGGACATTCATTTATTAAAAAACATAATATGAAACATCAAAAATTTATTGACAAATCAACAGTAATCTACTAGAGTAATTAGGGAGTTTTGTTTTTGACGAAACTGAAATATATATTAATTAGAATCACTTTCTCAAAGAGGTACAACAACGAGAATATAAAAATTCTCCAAATTTACAAAATTGATAGAAAAAAATTACATACTAGATATTACATGAAAGAGAAATCAATCCACAACACTGGAATATAACAATACAAAGCATTAGACCATCTGAGGATCCAAGAATATATCGAATCGAAGAGATTAATCACCAAGACTCAAGTGGGCGAAACATTGCAGTGATGTCGATTTCTAACTGATAAATTTTTTAGAAAAACAAAACTCTGGGTTAGTGCACGCAAGATCAAGAACACCAACTATTAGGGAAACTAAAAAAATCTGAACTAAATCTAAAATAATTCTCAATCATAACATGTCTTGAAATCCGTCATCGGCCATTAGAACTACCAATGACCTACCACAACGTCCTGGAACGAACATAAACTAGAAGACATGGAGTTAATGAACCGATCAAAATACAAATCCAAAACAAAAATTGATGAGAAGAGGTAGAGAAGACGGGGAGAAAGAAAAGAAAAGCCAAAGAGACACTAAAAGATGGATAAAAGACAATTTAATACTAGGGGGTTTGTGAGATAATTTAATCAAGGTGAAATGACAGATATACCCTTTGAATTATAAAATGACATTATTAACCCTTACTTAATTATTTCATACTAATTCTCAATTATTATTTCATATTAATATATTTACACATTAATTACTAATCTTTATTAAATTATATTAATTATTTTGTAATTAATACTTATTTTTATATACATGATATTTTAAATGATATATATTATTTACAAAAGTAATAGAATATATTAATGATATTGAAATAAATTTATACATAACATGAATTTATGATATCGAATAGTTAGTAATGTGACATAATTTCATGATATCTTCATTGTGGTCGAAGTGATTTGTGAGAGAGTTATTCATTGTTAACTAATTAAAAATATGCATATAAAACCATATCGAGTTTTTTAAAAACAAATCATGCAGTAATAAAATATCAAATACGTACTTACTCGAAAATCAATAACAACCTATTCACATTCAAATCATAGACATGTATCACACCAACTTCCAATTAAACGAATACAATATAATAAAAAAGAGAAATATTAACTTTACAACAACTATTCATGACTTAAATTTTCACATGTCTTTGTCATCAAACCATCAACATTAATTAAGAATATGTATGTAAAATCATATCGAGTTTTTTAAAGAACAGATTATGCAGTAAAGAAACATCAAATACTTAGTCACTCGAAAATCGACAATAAATTATTCACATACAAATCATAAACGTATATCACATGATCTTCTGATTAAATAAATAAAATACAATAGAAAAGAGGAATATTAATTTTACAACAACTATTGCTCACTTAAAATTTCAAATATCTCAATCATCAAACCATCAACACGAATATACCACAAACAAATATACCGAAATTAATGACAAATTATAAAATATTTTAGAATAAACCCGTGCCTCGCACGGGTTATAAAGCTAGTTATTAAATAATAACATTACTTATTTATAACGAATTACCTTTTCTAGCTGGAACAATTTTTTTATTTTTCCTAACAAATATCCCTCATTTTCCAAAAAGATCAGGGCAATTACCTTTTTTAATTAAAATATGTTAATTTTCTTAATAAAACCCCTGATTTTCCTAAAATATCACGGGTAAGACCTTACATATTTATTTTAAAAACTTTTTCTGTGCTTTTACTTATTCAATTTCATATAATCTGATATATAAAATCCCCTATTTTCTAAAAATATCACGGATAAGCGCTTACAATTTATTTTCAAACATTTTTCAATGATTTTAATTATTTTAAAAAGTTCATCTATTTTCATATGTCTACTTATTTTTTTAATATATATAATTAATAAAATATTCATATATACTATCTTATAATAGACGAAACATTAAAAATTTTGATTCTTTTTTTCCTTACTAAAAACTCTACCTTCCAAAAATTTCACGGACAAACCGTTACTTACTTATTTTAAAATTTATTTTATTATTTTTAATTATTTTGAAAATTTCAACATTCCTACTTATTTTTTTGACGAATGTAATTGATAAAATATTAAAAAATAAATAATAAAAATAAAAATTATTAAAAACAATACATACATCTTAAGCTAGTACAAATAATTTGTTAAAAACTAGTTAAATGATTGACAATTGGAATGGATAAAAGTGAATTAACAAAGGCAGTGTAAACCTATAAACAGATTAAGGAACATAACCGGAAAGGTGCAGTACATTAACGGAAACAGATATTTACCATGAACAGAGAGCTTATCAAATTGGAGTATCGGACCAAACAAAAAACAATAACCTCCCTTACAAAAAAAACAATAGCCTTGAACAAATAATAAAATCTCAATTTAGTTTAGCCACCGAAATAAATTTTGCCCGCATATAAATGTTTCCATGCGTTAAGGATTTTGAAAAGTTATATCTTCATTGAAAATTTAGATTCAATAATCATAACAAGCTCTCAAATTCGATGTATCCGAATGTGACGAAATAAAATCTCATACTGAAAGGTAATTAATCATTTTGACTAGTAACGTTTGTTGTAATTGGGCTGGTTATCACCTCCATTTTTTTCCCGTGCTCAATTCTTATTACAAGACGAGAAATGAATATACATATATTATGCTCAAACTTAAAATATAGTAAAACCTCGTTAAATTAATACTGGATACAACAATAAATCAATATTTTTAATACAGATTTTAATCCCAACATAATAGCGACATATAAATTTAACCTTGATTAATTGATAATATATATCTATAAGTTAATAGATTTTGTCGGTCTTAATAATATTATATTATAAAAATTGTATTGGATTCACTTGAAGTAAACTGGATTCACTTAGAGTATTATCCAGAGGGATGAGTCGTTAATTTTGATGGGTCGTCAAGTGAAATTGAATACGAAAATGTTATAGTCCCCGAAATTGTTCCTAAAATAGTTCATGAATGGTGAGTTGTTATTATATTATTGGATATTTTTTTATAAATAATATGGATTCCTCGAGTATAAAATAAATCTCTCGAAGAAAAACACACCACGTGCCATTTTTTTTGTCAGGTAACACGTGTCATTTCGGAATATATTGGGATTCTATTGGAGGTACATAATACTACCAAATGAGTAAGGGTCGTTAATTTTTGATGGACCGTTAATTTTGATGGCGTGTCCAAGTATGTCTAACACTTACGAACCACATCTCCAAACTACATATCTCATCAAGCCCAATTTTGGAAGCCCATACAATGTTAATACCTCTATCTGATTTGAATTCAAATTGTATGGACTTCAAATATACAGAGACTAAGTAATTAAATAAAATTATTGTTCTTACTTATAATATTGTATAAAAAGTTGTTTTTCAATAAATAATTTAATTAATAAGATACTTTTTTGTTATTCTTTTATTATGAGAACATTGTAAAAAATGATAAACTAAGAGATGTTCATTTTGAAAAATATATTTCCTATTTACTCCAAATTTTATTTATTTATTAAATTTTAACTGAATAGAAAAATTGGAGTTTACTAAGTTCTTACTACAAGTATGTTGTCATATATGAAGTGGGCTGGTAGAAATATAAAGCAACCAGTAAATACAAGTTATATGGAGAGCGAATGAACTGCAAGCTACGTTTATTCGCCTCCATCGCGACTTTGTTATATCTAATGTTTCCCTCTTCCCTAGTATACATTTTTTTCTACTTTCTTTTTATTTCTTCTTTTGACTAGTGATGTGTAAAAATAATGTAAACTGCAAGCGCACAGTGTTCAGTTGTAGCAATCACAGATCGATCCACAGAGACTATGAATTTTCGAAACCCTAACAATTAACTCAGGCGAACTAGACAAATAAGATTTGAGTTGAGATTTGTTTAACCTAATTAACAATTAAAATCAGATATAGAAAACCTAGGAATCCGAATCTATTAATCAATCACAATTAATATCAACTCGCCCTAAAATCAATTCTATTTCCTTCACAAATAAGATATATCAATTAACGAGACAAGTATATACTATGAAACTTGTTATCTAACAATAACCCATCAAAACTTCATGGAGCAAGCATAGGCTATGAAAAATAAATCCGGTAACAATAATATATCAAAATCACTTTGTCAATTGAACAATTAAGCACCAAGAAAAATTATGAGAACCAATTAATAGGAACAAGAAGATATCAACAATAATTAAATTAACTTCATCTTCATCCTAGGGCAAGAGATTTAGCTAGACATAATTATGAAATTAGCGAGATAATTACGAAGCAAACATAAAGAAAAGAATTGGACAAATCTAATAATATTAGAATATGGTCACATGAACAATTAATAAAGTTATTAAACCTAAGACAAACAAACTAACCTAGGACAAAACAAATTAATTAACATAAAACAAATAAAGTACTCCCTGGAATACTAAGCAGCGAAGCAATTGAAGAAAACAAAGCCGGAAAAATAACACCAACGTGGAAGAATTGACGGAAAATAAATTGCTATAATGTAAAAACTCAATGTATAAAAGTTGTGAATTACAAAAATAAAAGTTATCTAATTCTAGGTGTCTCAAATTCTAGATGTCTCAAATTCTAGATGTCTCAAATACAAGAGAGGAGATCTATATATATAGGAAAAATAATGGGCTTGGGTTCTTTGACTACAAATCGGATTCTGGAAATATTTCCTCAATTCCTTTTTCTTCTCCGATAAGTTTTCCAATTTTTCTCCAATTTCCTTTTGACTTCAAGTATTTCCATCTCCTTGCCTTTTTTCACCTTTTACTGCTTGAAATATGATTTTATTTATTTACCTACAAAACAAAAGAAAACAATTTATTAAATAATAAAATTACGAAAACAAACATAAAATAGGTATTTAAAAATGTATTAATTATGGACCTATCAAATGCCCCCATACCTATCTTTTGCTCGTCCTCGAGAAAAACTAATATAATATAAACTACTAACTAATAGATAATACCATTTCCGTAGGTGATCACGGTTACATTTGGCATATGCAACAAGCCCTTTAAACCCCTAGGCAGCCCTAGTGGACGAGTAAGGTCTCGTGAGGGCCTATAGTGAATGTACCCACAAAATCCATCTAGCTCATGTAAAAGATCGCATGGCAATGCAATGCCACACATACAAGTCCTCTCATGCTACATCAACTTAAGAATCAAAAATGATTTTGCAATGTCTTGTCGTGGAAGATGCAAGGATTCACATAGTCTACTCAAAGAAATATGCATAAGTGCTCAAAAGTCCATGTCAAGTGTAAGAATAAGTTGGTAATCATGCTAAGCCCACAAGAGTACACTTTTGAGTCAAAACTTGGAATCTCAAATGTAGAAACAAGCAATAACTCACCTTTCACTCACAAAAGAATATTCACTCAAGAACAAGGGTAAGTGTATCACTCTATTCCAACAAAATCATAAGCATGCTTGACATTTGGTATCAATCTAACTTTAACACAACATACATCAATGATGATAATCAAAAGGTCTTTATTTGGGTTGTAATGGGGCTAGGGACAAGGTATGTCAAGTAAAGCCAAAGAAGGTGAAGTGTCAAAAGCTAGTAGGCACCATAATAAATCATACACATCACCAAACTTCCTCCCCACAACTGAATTTTCTACTTTTTATTCCAACAAAAGGCTTGATTAGTCGAATGAAGAAGGATCACAAAAACATAAGTATGCTCTCATATAATTTTTTTTTTCTTTTCGCTTTTTTTTTATATATTTTCTTTTTCTGTTTTTTTTCTCTTTTTTTTTCATTTTTTTTTTCATCTTTTTTTTTTTCGAGAGCTAAGAGATAGATATAAGCAACCACAATCCTCCTTCAAAACTTTATTAAACAACGACTAACAAGTATGCAACCAAACCAAATATTTCCTCAAAAGTAATGAACAAAAGTAAACCCATCTTACACACCTTATTACTCCCTCAAGTTCCTACTAGCCATTGACAATTTGGGATCAAGCATAAGTAAGGCTAAACAAGAAAAAGGTCTAGGCAAGTAATGTGGTATGTCACCGAAAAAATAGGATTAAGCTCAAGAGGGTAACTAATTGATCATATATAAATGGTGTGGTAATTTGGAAAATATAGGTTATTCCTAAATGCCTTTATCATCTTACCATCAAATAATGTCATGCATTCCAAGAAAGGTCTCAAACAAATGCTAGCAATGCAAACAACATGTGGACACTCAAGCAAACGAATATAAAATGCAAAAGATATGCATATAGGCTCAAAATCTCACATGGTGGTAAAACATAATCAATCCCAAGTAAAAATCTCTTCAATGCACCAACTTGTACTCAAAGCATGAAAACCAAATCATTTTGCACATATTCATGTCCTTCTAATTACTTGCAACATTCAGTAAGTCTACTAGTTTCAACTTGCTAGTGTATGTGTGTGAATAAGAACTTAGTAAATCACTTCTCAATCAAAAGTATCAGCAACAAAAGATTACTATAGCATGTAAGGGTGCATCAAGCCACAAGAAATCATTTCACAAGGCTAGAATTCTACAATTTACAACTAAAATTCTTTTTGGGATTTTTTATTTTTCAATTTTTTTTTGGTTTTTTTGTTTTTTAATACTACTACCAAACCCCTCCCCCATACCTAAATCATGCATTGTCCTCAATGTATGCAAATGAGAGAAAAATGACAAAGTAAAAGGACGAGAATACCTGATAAGGGCATGACGGGGATACAGAAGAATACCTATAACAAATAGACAAACACACACACACTCCCCCATACCTACACTTGATTATGGGAGACACACACAAAAAACTCTTACTAACCAATACCAGATCGAGGAAAAACTACCTTCTTAACAGAATCAACACACATGTGAAACTCACCCACAGAAAAGACAGTATCCACTAAAGAAATATGATCTTGAACCAGAATAAAACTCATTAAACTAACTTCATTCATAGACCAATTAAACGCTTCTTTATGCTGTTTAAGTAGATTAATTACTTGAAATTTTTGGTCATGAACTATGTCACTAGAGATAACAACATGATGAGTTACATTATTAACTACCAAAGACTGATCAAGAGTGGAAAAAGATAGATTAAAATCAAGTGGGGGTGGCTCACCAACAGAAGTCTTAACAACGGACTTAGGATCAAAAGAACTATCCTCAAGTTTAGATTCATGCTTAAAACAAATAGCATTCAATTCATTTAACATCTCATCAGAAGAAAAATTCTTATACAGCTCATGAAGTTCTTTATTACTCTCAGACTCTAACAAAATATTGTCCTCAAGAAAAGACTCAATTGCACTATTATCAAGATATGACCATGAAACAACCTCATCAATCAAATTAACTCCTACGGGTTGTTCAAAAAGCTCATTAGGTTGATTACCTACATTAAAGACATTAAGATCTATCGTCATATTTCCAAAAGTGAGTTTCATCGAACCATTCCTACAGTTAATCAAAGCATTAGAGGTGGCAAGAAAAGGTCTTCCTAGAATGATGGGAATTTGATTTTTGAGATTTTGGACAGGTTCGGTTTCTAGAACAATGAAATCGACAGGAAAGACAAAATCACCAACCTTAATCAACACATCTTCCACCATACCCTTAGGAATTTTGACAGAACGGTTAGCTAACTGAAGAGTGATAGTAGTTTCTTTAAGTTCACCTAAACCCAGGTCTTGATAGACAGATAATGGAAGAAGATTCACACTAGCTCCTAGATCGAGTAAAGCTTTATCAATGAAAGTATTACCAATGACACAAGAAATGGTAGGACAGCCAGGATCCTTATACTTCAAAGGGACTTGATTTGACAAGATAGAGCTAACATTAGATGTTAGGAAAGCTTTCTTAGGAACATGAGTGGTTCTTTTATGAGTACACAAATCTTTTTGACACTTAGCATAAGAGGGAACTTGTTGAATTGCATCTAAAAGAGGAATGTTAATCTTGACTTGCTTGAAGACTTCCAAAATCTTATCTAATTGAGCAGATTGTTTGTTTGAAGTAAGTTTGTGAGGAAACGGAGCTTTTGGCTTAAAGACTTTTTCAATAGACACATCAGATTGGGGTTTTGAAGGTGGTTCATCGGAGGGTGATGACTCATTAGATTCAACTTCTTCAGGACTCTTGGGATTGGAAGATTGTTTAAGACTAGGATTCAAGAGTAACGGATTTGGTTCAGATGTAAGCTTATCTTCTTCTTGAGTATTGACACCAGCATGATTATTGAGTTGATTACCAGACCTTAGAGAGATAACAGAATTCACATTTTCATGAGACTTTTGATTTGGATGAAATTTAGGATTAATCTCGGGTTGACTAGGAAATCGATTTTTCTCTCTCTCACTGATGGTGTTTGCCAATTGAGTAACTTGGACCTCTAGCTTAGATATGGCTTGAGCATTGGAATTTAGCAATTGCCTATCTTGGGTCATAGTGTTCATGAAATTTTGTTGAGATTTGAGCAATGCCTCTAAACATTTTTCAATGGAAGTAAATCTTTTGTCAGATTCAGTAAAACCAGAAGGATTCAAGGGAACTGAGTTTTGATATTGACCGAGATTTTGTGGAGGATATGAGTTAGGATTTTGAGTTGGATATGGACCAGGATTGGGCTTTTGAAAAGCAGGTTGAGAATTTTGGTTATACTGGTTGTATTGACCTTGGTTCCATGAGAAATTTGGATGATTTTTCCAACCAGGATTGTATGTGGATGAATAGGGATCATTCCTAACTCTAGAGTGAAACATGACATTGGCTTGTTCAATTTCAGGACAATTTTCTATCAAATGATTAGGAGAATTACAATTTGCACACAGAAACACTTGTGAGGACACCTTGTTGGTTTCTAAGGCTTCTAGACGTCTAGTGAGAGTAGCTAACTTAGCTTCGGTTGCAATAGAATTACCAACTACGTGTACGCCCTTAGATTTTTCAGTTTCCTGACTGGGTTCCCTAGTTGACTCCCATAACATTGTTCTTTCAGCTAACTCTTCAAAAAATTGCCAAGCTTCTTCATCAGTTTTATCCATAAACCTACCATTACACATAGACTCTAACAAGGTAGTGGTTTGGCTATCTAAGGCTTCATAGAGAATTTTACAAAGTCTCCATTTTTCTATACCATGTTGAGGACACTTAGACAACAACTTTTGAAATCTATCAAAATATTTCCAAAAAGGCTCATTTCGATTTTGTTGAAATTGGTTGATTTCATTCCTAAGCCTGTTAGCCTTATGGTTGGGAAAATATTTTTTAAGAAATATAGCAACAAATCCCTCCCATGTGGAAATAGAATTAACGGGTAGACTATACAACCACTGTTTAGCATCTTCTTTTAAAGCAAAGTTAATGAGTCTGAGCCTAATGGAATCCTCACTTAGTTGTTGAAGTTTTTGTAAAGCACACACTTCCTCAAATTCTCGAATGAAAAGATATGGATCCTCTCCCTCTACCCCAGCAAACCTAGGTAACATGCTAATGTTATGATGTTTGATTTCAAAATTGTTTGCGGTTACTGCTGGTAGCACTATGCATGAGGGTTGAGCGGTACGAGCGGGGTAACAACGTTCTTTAAGAGAGACAGCCATGACGGTTGTTGGAACTTTTACTTCTTTTGACTCAATTTTAGTGGGTGAAGAGAAATCGAGTTGTCTTGCTATTCCAGGTAATGAAAGGTCGGATTGTCTCACTAATCTAGATGTATTATCTCGAACCCAAGTACTTTGCATACAAGAGAAACAATCAACTAAGCACGTAGCAGACAAGAGCTATAAGTAAACACCCAAAAATGGAAAATCAAAAGAAAAATCTATCTTATCCTAAAAAAATCTAGACCTTGCTCATAATAATAAGATACTACTAAAAGTAACAGCTCAAAAAGCATTCGTCGTGACTGGCCAGGCAGGAGGAAGCATTGCCAAGAGGCTAACCACCATTCTAGGCACCAGTCTAAAGGCCAGGTAAGCTTTCGCTAGTCCTAGACACCACCGAAAAATACTTAGTGATTTGTTCCTCCTAGATTCTCTTCCTAGTTGAGCGCGAAATCCTAGGGGCTAACGTCTAATTGATTTTATTAAGGAAAAAGGAATTCAAGATGAACGAATTAGTGATTTGTGGGCCAAGGAAAGGGTGATGAAATCCCTCACCTTATCTTAAAATTGGGTGGCGCCCTTAAGATTGATTAGATGATGCAACACACAAAGAACGAGAAATAAACACTTATGGATGCACTACACTACGTGTTCTATTATAAATTGTACGTACCTCTTTCCTCCAGCAATCACCACAATTGTATAATATGGAAAGCGATAAAGACAATAAAGAAATCTTGATGATGTGATCCTATGTGAGAGAATGAATGATGCAACAAATTGGTTTTTAACAACTAACTAATATATATTTTTTTTTTGGATTTCAATAATGACGGAAAGAAAATAGAGAGAGGTGATACGGAATACCGAAAAGCGCTTCAAAAAATTTCACAAGAGACAACGAGGCCTTCTAGCAATCTTCTTGTCCAAACTTTCCTCCGCTTCACTGTTCCCTAAAAGACAAACAATGCAGAACAAGAAACTAATCCGAAGAATTAAATATCAAGGAGTGAAAATTACCAATAATCCCCGGCAGCGGCGCCAAAAACTTGATGTGTAAAAATAATGTAAACTGCAAGCGCACAGTGTTCAGTTGTAGCAATCACAGATCGATCCACAGAGACTATGAATTTTCGAAACCCTAACAATTAACTCAGGCGAACTAGACAAATAAGATTTGAGTTGAGATTTGTTTAACCTAATTAACAATTAAAATCAGATATAGAAAACCTAGGAATCCGAATCTATTAATCAATCACAATTAATATCAACTCGCCCTAAAATCAATTCTCTTTCCTTCACAAATAAGATATATCAATTAACGAGACACGCATATACTATGAAACTTGTTATCTAACAATAACCCATCAAAACTTCATGGAGCAAGCATAGGCTATGAAAAATAAATCCGGTAACAATAATATATCAAAATCACTTTGTCAATTGAACAATTAAGCACCAAGAAAAATTATGAGAACCAATTAATAGGAACAAGAAGATATCAACAATAATTAAATTAACTTCATCTTCATCCTAGGGCAAGAGATTTAGCTAGACATAATTATGAAATTAGCGAGATAATTACGAAGCAAACATAAAGAAAAGAATTGGACAAATCTAATAATATTAGAATATGGTCACGTGAACAATTAATAAAGTTATTAAACCTAAGACAAACAAACTAACCTAGGACAAAACAAATTAATTAACATAAAACAAATAAAGTACTCCCTGGAATACTAAGCAGCGAAGCAATTGAAGAAAACAAAGCCGGAAAAATAACACCAACGTGGAAGAATTGACGGAAAATAAATTGCTATAATGTAAAAACTCAATGTATAAAAGTTGTGAATTACAAAAATAAAAGTTATCTAATTCTAGGTGTCTCAAATTCTAGATGTCTCAAATTCTAGATGTCTCAAATACAAGAGAGGAGATCTATATATATAGGAAAAATAATGGGCTTGGGTTCTTTGACTACAAATCGGATTCTGGAAATATTTCCTCAATTCCTTTTTCTTCTCCGATAAGTTTTCCAATTTTTCTCCAATTTCCTTTTGACTTCAAGTATTTCCATCTCCTTGCCTTTTTTCACCTTTTACTGCTTGAAATATGATTTTATTTATTTACCTACAAAACAAAAGAAAACAATTTATTAAATAATAAAATTACGAAAACAAACATAAAATAGGTATTTAAAAATGTATTAATTATGGACCTATCAAATGCCCCCATACCTATCTTTTGCTCGTCCTCGAGAAAAACTAATATAATATAAACTACTAACTAATAGATAATACCATTTCCGTAGGTGATCACGGTTACATTTGGCATATGCAACAAGCCCTTTAAACCCCTAGGCAGCCCTAGTGGACGAGTAAGGTCTCGTGAGGGTCTATAGTGAATGTACCCACAAAATCCATCTAGCTCATGTAAAAGATCGCATGGCAATGCAACGCCACACATACAAGTCCTCTCATGCTACATCAACTTAAGAATCAAAAATGATTTTGCAATGTCTTGTCGTGGAAGATGCAAGGATTCACATAGTCTACTCAAAGAAATATGCATAAGTGCTCAAAAGTCCATGTCAAGTGTAAGAATAAGTTGGTAATCATGCTAAGCCCACAAGAGTACACTTTTGAGTCAAAACTTGGAATCTCAAATGTAGAAACAAGCAATAACTCACCTTTCACTCACAAAAGAATATTCACTCAAGAACAAGGGTAAGTGTATCACTCTATTCCAACAAAATCATAAGCATGCTTGACATTTGGTATCAATCTAACTTTAACACAACATACATCAATGATGATAATCAAAATGTCTTTATTTGGGTTGTAATGGGGCTAGGGACAAGGTATGTCAAGTAAAGCCAAAGAAGGTGAAGTGTCAAAAGCTAGTAGGCACCATAATAAATCATACACATCACCAAACTTCCTCCCCACAACTGAATTTTCTACTTTTTATTCCAACAAAAGGTTTGATTAGTCGAATGAAGAAGGATCACAAAAACATAAGTATGCTCTCATATAATTTTTTTTTTCTTTTCGCTTTTATTTTATATATTTTCTTTTTCTGTTTTTTTTCTCTTTTTTTTCATTTTTTTTTTCATTTTTTTTTTTCGAGAGCTAAGAGATAGATATAAGCAACCACAATCCTCCTTCAAAACTTTATTAAACAACGACTAACAAGTATGCAACCAAACCAAATATTTCCTCAAAAGTAATGAACAAAAGTAAACCCATCTTACACACCTTATTACTCCCTCAAGTTCCTACTAGCCATTGACAATTTGGGATCAAGCATAAGTAAGGCTAAACAAGAAAAAGGTCTAGGCAAGTAATGTGGTATGTCACCGAAAAAATAGGATTAAGCTCAAGAGGGTAACTAATTGATCATATATAAATGGTGTGGTAATTTGGAAAATATAGGTTATTCCTAAATGCCTTTATCATCTTACCATCAAATAATGTCATGCATTCCAAGAAAGGTCTCAAACAAATGCTAGCAATGCAAACAACATGTGGACACTCAAGCAAACGAATATAAAATGCAAAAGATATGCATATAGGCTCAAAATCTCACATGGTGGTAAAACATAATCAATCCCAAGTAAAAATCTCTTCAATGCACCAACTTGTACTCAAAGCATGAAAACCAAATCATTTTGCACATATTCATGTCCTTCTAATTACTTGCAACATTCAGTAAGTCTACTAGTTTCAACTTGCTAGTGTATGTGTGTGAATAAGAACTTAGTAAATCACTTCTCAATCAAAAGTATCAGCAACAAAAGATTACTATAGCATGTAAGGGTGCATCAAGCCACAAGAAATCATTTCACAAGGCTAGAATTCTACAATTTACAACTAAAATTCTTTTTGGGATTTTTTATTTTTCAATTTTTTTTTGGTTTTTTTGTTTTTTAATACTACTACCAAACCCCTCCCCCATACCTAAATCATGCATTGTCCTCAATGTATGCAAATGAGAGAAAAATGACAAAGTAAAAGGGCGAGAATACCTGATAAGGGCATGACGGAGATACAGAAGAATACCTATAACAAATAGACAAACACACACAAACACACACACACACTCCCCCATACCTACACTTGATTATGGGAGACACACACAAAAAACTCTTACTAACCAATACCAGATCGAGGAAAAACTACCTTCTTAACAGAATCAACACACATGTGAAACTCACCCACAGAAAAGACAGTATCCACTAAAGAAATATGATCTTGAACCAGAATAAAACTCATTAAACTAACTTCATTCATAGACCAATTAAACGCTTCTTTATGCTGTTTAAGTAGATTAATTACTTGAAATTTTTGGTCATGAACTATGTCACTAGAGATAACAACATGATGAGTTTCATTATTAACTACCAAAGACTGATCAAGAGTGGAAAAGATAGATTAAAATCAAGTGGGGGTGGCTCACCAACAGAAGTCTTAACAACGGACTTAGGATCAAAAGAACTATCCTCAAGTTTAGATTCATGCTTAAAACAAATAGCATTCAATTCATTTAACATCTCATCAGAAGAAAAATTCTTATATAGCTCATGAAGTTCTTTATTACTCTCACACTCTAACAAAATATTGTCCTCAAGAAAAGACTCAATTGCACTATTATCAAGATATGACCATGAAACAACCTCATCAATCAAATTAACTCCTACGGGTTGTTCAAAAAGCTCATTAGGTTGATTACCTACATTAAAGACATTAAGATCTATCGTCATATTTCCAAAAGTGAGTTTCATCGAACCATTCCTACAGTTAATCAAAGCATTAGAGGTGGCAAGAAAAGGTCTTCCTAGAATGATGGGAATTTGATTTTTGAGATTTTGGACAGGTTCGGTTTCTAGAACAATGAAATCGACAGGAAAGACAAAATCACCAACCTTAATCAACACATCTTCCACCATACCCTTAGGAATTTTGACAGAACGGTCAGCTAACTGAAGAGTGATAGTAGTTTCTTTAAGTTCACCTAAACCCAGGTCTTGATAGACAGATAATGGAAGAAGATTCACACTAGATCCTAGATCGAGTAAAGCTTTATCAATGAAAGTATTACCAATGACACAAGAAATGGTAGGACAGCCAGGATCCTTATACTTCAAAGGGACTTGATTTGACAAGATAGAGCTAACATTAGATGTTAGGAAAGCTTTCTTAGGAACATGAGTGGTTCTTTTATGAGTACACAAATCTTTTAGACACTTAGCATAAGAGGGAACTTGTTGAATTGCATCTAAAAGAGGAATGTTAATCTTGACTTGCTTGAAGACTTCCAAAATCTTATCTAATTGAGCAGATTGTTTTTTTGAAGTAAGTTTGTGAGGAAACGGAGCTTTTGGCTTAAAGACTTTTTCAATAGACACATCAGATTGGGGTTTTGAAGGTGGTTCATCGGAGGGTGATGACTCATTAGATTCAACTTCTTCAGGACTCTTGGGATTGGAAGATTGTTTAAGACTAGGATTCAAGAGTAACGGATTTGGTTCAGATGTAAGCTTATCTTCTTCTTGAGTATTGACACCAGCATGATTATTGAGTTGATTACCAGACCTTAGAGAGATAACAGAATTCACATTTTCATGAGACTTTTGATTTGGATGAAATTTAGGATTAATCTCGGGTTGACTAGGAAATCGATTTTTCTCTCTCTCACTGATGGTGTTTGCCAATTGACTAACTTGGACCTCTAGCTTAGATATGGCTTGAGCATTGGAATTTAGCAATTGCCTATCTTGGGTCATAGTGTTCATGAAATTTTGTTGAGATTTGAGCAATGCCTCTAAACTCTTTTCAATGGAAGTAAATCTTTTGTCAGATTCAGTAAAACCAGAAGGATTCAAGGGAACTGAGTTTTGATATTGACCGAGATTTTGTGGAGGATATGAGTTAGGATTTTGAGTTGGATATGGACCAGGATTGGGCTTTTGAAAAGCAGGTTGAGAATTTTGGTTATACTGGTTGTATTGACCTTGGTTCCATGAGAAATTTGGATGATTTTTCCAACCAGGATTGTATGTGGATGAATAGGGATCATTCCTAACTCTAGAGTGAAACATGACATTGGCTTGTTCAATTTCAGGACAATTTTCTATCAAATGATTAGGAGAATTACAATTTGCACACAGAAACACTTGTGAGGACACCTTGTTGGTTTCTAAGGCTTCTAGACGTCTAGTGAGAGTAGCTAACTTAGCTTCGGTTGCAATAGAATTACCAACTACGTGTACACCCTTAGATTTTTCAGTTTCCTGACTGGGTTCCCTAGTTGACTCCCACAACATTGTTCTTTCAGCTAACTCTTCAAAAAATTGCCAAGCTTCTTCATCAGTTTTATCCATAAACCTACCATTACACATAGACTCTAACAAGGCAGTGGTTTGGCTATCTAAGGCTTCATAGAAAATTTTACAAAGTCTCCATTTTTCTATACCATGTTGAGGACACTTAGACAACAACTTTTGAAATCTATCAAAATATTTCCAAAAAGGCTCATTTCGATTTTGTTGAAATTGGTTGATTTCATTCCTAAGCCTGTTAGCCTTATGGTTGGGAAAATATTTTTTAAGAAATATAGCAACAAATCCCTCCCATGTGGAAATAGAATTAACGGGTAGACTATACAACCACTGTTTAGCATCTTCTTTTAAAGCAAAGTTAATGAGTCTGAGCCTAATGGAATCCTCACTTAGTTGTTGAAGTTTTTGTAAAGCACACACTTCCTCAAATTCTCGAATGAAAAGATATGGATCCTCTCCCTCTACCCCAGCAAACCTAGGTAACATGCTAATGTTATGATGTTTGATTTCAAAATTGTTTGCGGTTACTGCTGGTAGCACTATGCATGAGGGTTGAGCGGTACGAGCGGGGTAACAACGTTCTTTAAGAGAGACAGCCATGACGGTTGTTGGAACTTTTACTTCTTTTGACTCAATTTTAGTGGGTGAAGAGAAATCGAGTTGTCTTGCTATTCCAGGTAATGAAAGGTCGGATTGTCTCACTAATCTAGATGTATTATCTCGAACCCAAGTACTTTGCATACAAGAGAAACAATCAACTAAGCACGTAGCAGACAAGAGCTATAAGTAAACACCCAAAAATGGAAAATCAAAAGAAAAATCTATCTTATCCTAAAAAAATCTAGACCTTGCTCCTAACAATAAGATACTACTAAAAGTAACAGCTCAAAAAGCATTCGTCGTGACTGGCCAGACAGGAGGAAGCATTGCCAAGAGGCTAACCACCATTCTAGGCACCAGTCTAAAGGCCAGGTAAGCTTTCGCTAGTCCTAGACACCACCGAAAAATACTTAGTGATTTGTTCCTCCTAGATTCTCTTCCTAGTTGAGCGCGAAATCCTAGGGGCTAACGTCTAATTGATTTTATTAAGGAAAAAGGAATTCAAGATGAACGAATTAGTGATTTGTGGGCCAAGGAAAGGGTGATGAAATCCCTCACCTTATCTTAAAATTGGGTGGCGCCCTTAAGATTGATTAGATGATGCAACACACAAAGAACGAGAAATAAACACTTATGGATGCACTACACTACGTGTTCTATTATAAATTGTACGTACCTCTTTCCTCCAGCAATCACCACAATTGTATAATATGGAAAGCGATAAAGACAATAAAGAAATCTTGATGATGTGATCCTATGTGAGAGAATGAATGATGCAACAAATTGGTTTTTAACAACTAACTAATATATATTTTTTTTTTGGATTTCAATAATGACGGAAAGAAAATAGAGAGAGGTGATACGGAATACCGAAAAGCGCTTCAAAAAATTTCACAAGAGACAACGAGGCCTTCTAGCAATCTTCTTGTCCAAACTTTCCTCCGCTTCACTGTTCCCTAAAAGACAAACAATGCAGAACAAGAAACTAATCCGAAGAATTAAATATCAAGGAGTGAAAATTACCAATAATCCCCGGCAGCGGCGCCAAAAACTTGATGTGTAAAAATAATGTAAACTGCAAGCGCACAGTGTTCAGTTGTAGCAATCACAGATCGATCCACAGAGACTATGAATTTTCGAAACCCTAACAATTAACTCAGGCGAACTAGACAAATAAGATTTGAGTTGAGATTTGTTTAACCTAATTAACAATTAAAATCAGATATAGAAAACCTAGGAATCCGAATCTATTAATCAATCACAATTAATATCAACTCGCCCTAAAATCAATTCTCTTTCCTTCACAAATAAGATATATCAATTAACGAGACAAGCATATACTATGAAACTTGTTATCTAACAATAACCCATCAAAACTTCATGGAGCAAGCATAGGCTATGAAAAATAAATCCGGTAACAATAATATATCAAAATCACTTTGTCAATTGAACAATTAAGCACCAAGAAAAATTATGAGAACCAATTAATAGGAACAAGAAGATATCAACAATAATTAAATTAACTTCATCTTCATCCTAGGGCAAGAGATTTAGCTAGACATAATTATGAAATTAGCGAGATAATTACGAAGCAAACATAAAGAAAAGAATTGGACAAATCTAATAATATTAGAATATGGTCACGTGAACAATTAATAAAGTTATTAAACCTAAGACAAACAAACTAACCTAGGACAAAACAAATTAATTAACATAAAACAAATAAAGTACTCCCTGGAATACTAAGCAGCGAAGCAATTGAAGAAAACAAAGCCGGAAAAATAACACCAACGTGGAAGAATTGACGGAAAATAAATTGCTATAATGTAAAAACTCAATGTATAAAAGTTGTGAATTACAAAAATAAAAGCTATCTAATTCTAGGTGTCTCAAATTCTAGATGTCTCAAATTCTAGATGTCTCAAATACAAGAGAGGAGATCTATATATATAGGAAAAATAATGGGCTTGGGTTCTTTGACTACAAATCGGATTCTGGAAATATTTCCTCAATTCCTTTTTCTTCTCCGATAAGTTTTCCAATTTTTCTCCAATTTCCTTTTGACTTCAAGTATTTCCATCTCCTTGCCTTTTTTCACCTTTTACTGCTTGAAATATGATTTTATTTATTTACCTACAAAACAAAAGAAAACAATTTATTAAATAATAAAATTACGAAAACAAACATAAAATAGGTATTTAAAAATGTATTAATTATGGACCTATCAACTAGTAACCACCACCTCTAATAACCCATCTATTTATTATTATATGTATAAAACACCAAAAAAGGGGTTTGATAAGCAATTTAAATCGAATTGCCCATTTTACCCCTCTTCCCATTATATCATTTCAGGGTCGTTTTGGTATTTTAGTATCACCATATTAATTACATACTATTAATTGATTCAAAATTAATATACATACTTAAACATACATACATACATACATGTACATATATTTATGTAAATATATAAATATAATTCTTGACAAAAAAATATATTTATGTAAATATATGATAATATTGCATTTAGCAATTAAAATTTTTTGGTTGCATACTCATTAAGACATACGTGCATACATATATACATACATTTTTGTACATGTATGATAGTATATGATCATATTCGGTAACATATACCATATCTTATTCTTATTATATGTATTTTGCACTCCTTCATATTATATATTTTCACGGTTAGTGTTGTCTTATAACATCAATACATTTACATATTATTTAGTGCTGCAAAATTAATATGCATACTCATACATAATACATACATACATGCACATACATACATACACATACAAACATACATACATGAATACATACATACATACATAAATGTATGTATATATTTTCACGGTTAGTTTTGTATTATAACATCAATACATTTACATATTATTTAGTGCTGCAAAATTAATATGCATACTCATAAATACATACATATATACCTCTATACATGCACATACACATACATACACATACATACACATACATACATACATATATACATACACGCATACATACATACATACATACATACATACATACACAAATTTATGTATATATTTTCAATATGGTTAGTTTTGTCTTATAACATCAATACATTTACATAGTATTTAGTGCTGCAAAATTAATATGCATACTCATACATACATACATACATACATATATACATACATACATATATACATACATACATGCACATACATACATACACACACATACATACACATACATAAATACACACATAAATACACACACACATACATACATACATACATACATACATACATACATATATATATACATAAATTTATGTAAATATTTGATGATATTTCATTTAGCGATTTTAATTTTTTGGTTACATACTCATACAGAAATACGTACATACATATATACACACATTTATATAAATATACGACTATATTCGCCAACATATAACATATCTCATTATACTATTATTTAGATTCATTGTAAATATTTGTGAATTAAATATTGTAAAAAATATAATTTGAATAAAATTTATATATACATATGCATTGTAATTGTTTAAACCTCTAATAAATCAAACAATACATAATCTCTGACATATTTTTAAGTAATATATTTATATAGCACATGTAGGTTCAAATCAACACAAATATAACTAAAAAAAAATCAGTATTTAAGTGTAAATACAAACTTGTACTAACATTACTTGTCGTATAACACTATAACTCATAAGCTGCTATTCTAATATACAAATGTATAAAAAAAGTTCCGAATAAATCAGTAATTTACTAATATTTAGAGTTTGTCCATGCATTGCATGAACTAAAGAGATAGTTATCCCTAACACACCATCATTACAATACTTTGCATGTAGAACTAAAAATAACTCATTCATTTCAATTTTATTTAATACTCTTAACATCCTTTAAACAACCTTATTTAAAGTACATATATGTGAGAGCAGTGATACTTGATAAAATTTGAGTTCCAAACTAGAAGGTGAACCAGTTTGGCTAGCAAGCTCACATCTTTTAATTGATCACCGATAAATTAAACAAGTTAAACAACCACAATCTTGACATAATTAATCCACAACTACTATTCCTTATTGTGTATTATGATATTATCCCCTATCTTGCAATAATGGACTTAAAAAAATAGAATGCAATAATGGATTATATTAATCTGTAATCTAATTTTCTTCTAGTGCAAGTACAAGGTAGATTTTTTGGACCAAAAGAGTGGAGAGGAGACCCATTACAATATCAAAAGGCCCTTTTTTAATTTTAGCTTTTCGGTCCAATATGCAAAGCACAGGTTCCAATTTATTAGGCATGTTGGGTTGGGCCCAAGTAGAAGCCAGCTAATTTATAAAAAAGATAATTAACCTTTTTAAATTTTACTAGATAAACTTAATTATTTTGCAATTTTTGTGACATGGCATGCAGTAATGTGAGTTAAATATATTGAACACTCGTGTAAACGAACTAATAACAATGTTGTAAAAAGCGGGAATCAGAGTTAATCGGTGAAGGCACCGTCCAGGAATTAATCGGGTAATCGGAGATTAGTCGGAATGATTAATCAAATCATTAATCGGAATAAATTTAATAATATTTTTATATACAATTATATTCATATATATACATAATTGTTTCGTTATTTCAATTAAACATATCTTACTATCATATATTTATGCAAATATGTTAAAAATAACAAAAGAAGCTCCTCACATCTTTTCGTCAGCTTTTGCAGAATCAAATCATGAGTTATATCAACTACTTACGACTTTCACAAGTGCCACTAGCCAAACCCTGGAAGTGTTTATGCAACTCTTTTCCTTCCTTCATCCTCATTATTATACTATGTGTTCCTTCTCTAATATGATTAATCATGCATCGATCTAGACGAATCATTTATCTTTTTCGAGATAAATTGTTGTTTACAATTTTGTGATTTATGCGGACGAGGATGAGATGTACACAAACTTTATTCGGATGGATTGTTTGCTTGAGCTTGGGTTTCGGCTCGAAACTTAAGTTTGCCACAAATTAACTATGACAAACTCTAGGAAATTAGACTAAATTAGCTTGCCACGACTTGGTTAATGCTAGATTCATACTTTTGTTTAGGTGAATTTTAAGAAAAATGTTAAAGATTCCAAATTTTGTCATAATTTTTTTTTAAAAACTGACACACTTTTAATTGGTAACTTATCTAATATTAATATCTGGTATTTTTATTAAGTTCTAATTACTTCTAATCCAATTCTAATACTAATACTCCCATTTTTGATTTATATCCTTTTTAGATAATAATTTCTAGTTTTATATGATATAATCTTGATCGTCTATTTTTAAAAATATCATATCCAACGGTTGAGATTGTTTTGGCGGTATTGAGGACCAACCAAAATTTTGGATAAAATCTCTTTTACGCTTATTATATATAAGGATTTAGTATTTACAGGAATGCCTCTAACTAACAAATATTAAAACTTTAAAAGTAAAATAACAATTATTAAAACAATCAGTGCATCTCACGAGTTTTAAGCTAGTATTATTAAAGACAAAACATTAAAAGTTTGGTAGTCGGACGACGGACGAACATGCGGTACTTTATGATTTTACTTAATTAGCCTTACTTATTTTTTTAAAAAAACTATTACTAAATAATAACATTATTTATAATCAATTACTTTTTTGGCTAAAATACACTACCTTTTCTATTTTTTCTAACGAAATCCTCTCTTTTTCTATAAAAAAAATAGGGGCAATTCAATTTTCTGTTAAATGGCAAAGAAATACAACCCCATACAAAACTTTTAACGTTTTTCCTAAAAATATTATGGATATTTTTTGTTGCATTTGAGATTAATCTTGGTTGTGTTATGTTGCATTTAGTTGTAAAATTTTATATTTGCAAAAAAATTCAAAATTTTATATTTTATAATTGACAGCATACACAATTACACATGCTATTTGTAATTATTATCCACAAAAGGACACCAATCTAGTTGTTGTTGTGAAAACCAAAGTTGAAAGCATCTTACAGGCACAGCATTGAAAGCACTATTTATAATTATAATTACATTTTATAGAATATTTAGGGTTTACTTATGTTATATTGCTAGTTGCTACTCAAGTTGCGAAAAGAAATAATTGACAGCATACACAATTACACATGCTATTTGTAATTATTATCCACAAAAGGACACCAATCTAGTTATTGTTGTGAAAACGAAAGTGAAAGCATCTTACAGGCATAGCATTGAAAGCACTATTTATAATTATAATTACATTTTATAGAATATTTAGGGTTTACTTATGTTATATTGCTAGTTGCTACTCAAGTTGCGAAAAGAAATAATTGACAGCATACACAATCACACATGCTATTTGTAATTATTATCCACAAAAGGACACCAATCTAGTTGTTGTGAAAACCAAAGTTGAAAGCCTTATTACTTCTAATCCAATTCTAATACTAATACTCCCATTTTTGATTTATATCTTTTTTAGATAATAATTTCTATTTTTATATGATATAATCTTGATCGTCTATTTTTAAAAATATCATATCCAACGGTTGAGATTGTTTTGACGGTATTGAGGACCAACCAAAATTTTGGATAAAATCTCTTTTACGCTTATTATATATAAGGATTTAGTATTTACAGGAATGCCTCTAACTAACAAATATTAAAACTTTAAAAGGACACCAATCTAGTTGTTGTGAAAACGAAAGTGAAAGCATCTTACAGGCAGGCACTGCATTGAAAGCCTTATTACTTTTATGTTTGTGAACTATAGACCACACAAATCATAAAATCTTCAGTTTACCAGCCTCCCTGAGTCACTTTAAAAGATCAGCATTATTCTTCTTGTTGTTCCTGTGATTACATTCAGATCATAAAGCTTGATAAAGAAGAATGGTTGATGCAATCGTATCTTCTGCAATCGTAAAGCTTGGTGAATTTATTGCACACGAAGTAAACATTAGAATAGGAGTGAAAGATGGTGCAAGGTGGCTCAAAAATGAATTAGGCTACCTCCAAGCTTCAGTAAGATATGCAGAATCAAGGCAGGAAGAGGAGCTAATCCGCAACTGGGTGAACGAAGTCAGAGATGTTGCCAGTGATGCGGTAACTGTCCTGAGTGATTTCAATGCTCTCCAACAAGAACATGCAGCTCCCAAACATGGTATCTTGAATCGTTTTCGAGACTGTGTTTGCATATTCAAGAAAGAAGTTGTGCATTATGATATTGGCAAGGAGATTGAGTCACTCAAGGAAAGGATTGATGGGCTCAAGCAGAGGCGAACTGAGTACCATATTGACAACATCTTAGCCACTCCAAACGTGCAGCAGGAACAGAGAACATTTTTAAGAACTAGCGCCATTAATAACCAGGTGGATGTGATTGGCTTCGAGGATGATATTAAAACTTTGACAGGTGAACTTAATAGCGAGCATCTCTCCCTCAAAGTCATTTCTATTCACGGAATGGGAGGGTTGGGTAAGACTTCACTTGCCACCAAATTGTACAACTCTAGCGAATTGAGACAATTTGACATTCGTGCTAAGGTTTGTGTGTCCAACGAATATAACGTTAAAGATGTTCTGAAGAGAATAGTCAAGTCTTTTATGGGACCTGAGCACGAAAAAAAACTGTCAAACATGGACCAACATGATTTGGTGCAGTACCTGCCAAAGTTACTTAATGGACGCCGCTACTTGGCGTTGATTGATGATATATGGAATATTGAGGCTTGGGACCAGATTAAAATTGCATTTCCAAACCAAAAGAATGGTAGTAGAATTATCATAACTACAAGAAACAAAAAAGTTGCAGAGATGGTAGATGACAAATGTTTTGTCCATCAACTCCGTTTTCTAACGGAAGAAGAGAGCTGGCAATTGTTCTGTAAGAGAGCAGAACCAACAACCCCAAATTTGGAGAAATTAGGAAGGGAGATGGTTGGAAAATGTCGAGGTTTACCACTTGCAATTGTGGTACTGAGCGGCCTATTATTGCACAACATGAACTATGATTATTGGTCAAAGGTGAAGGAGCATATGTGGAGACACTTGAAGGAAGGTGACTCTGTCCGGATCGAAGAAATACTGAGCTTGAGTTATAATGACTTGTCTCCCCAGATGAGAGACTGTTTTCTCTACCTTTCAAGGTACCCGGAAGATCATGAGATTAACCCAGGCGAGTTGAAGCGTCTATGGATTGCAGAGGGATTTATATCAGAAGCTGAGGGAGTAGTCACGGAGGATTTGGCTGAAAATATTTTGAATGAGCTAATTAGTCGCAATTTGCTTCAGGTTGCAGATTCTCTATTCGAAAGAGTTTTGAGTTGCCGGGTCCACGATCTTGTACGTGATCTTGCCATAAATAAAGCAAAGGAGCAGAAGTTGTTGGTTGCTTTAGACTCAGGTAAAGACCATCCAGATCCCATCCATTTGTTCAAAGGACAACCGCGTCATGTCATCTATAACGGATTAGGTGAGTACTTGAAATTACTTGATGAGCGTAGATTTGATGCTTCGTATTTGCGTTCATTGGCACTAGTAAAGTATTTTAGTGGTAAAGTAGAATTAAAAGAAATGAAGTTGGTCTGCACCAGATTCAAAAATCTCAAAGTGCTAGATATGAGAAGAGTAGATTCAGAGAGTATACCCGAAGAAATAGGGGATTTAGTTCTCCTAAAGTACTTGGGCTTAATGGGTGGTGGTCGTTCTCCTAAAATTCCACCAAGTATAGGCAAGCTGAAAAAGCTACAAACTTTGCTGGGTTCAGACCATAGTCTCTACACATTTCCAAGAGAGATATGTGAGCTGCATGAGTTGAGGTATTTAGAAATCCAAATCAGTGGGAGTTGGAATATAGGTAACCACCAAACAAAGTTACACACTCTTGGTGATATACATCCTAAGGAATGGATGAAGATTGATACTGTTAATCTCACCAACCTCCATACACTATATATACAAGAACATCTTATGGATTATACATATAAGAAGAGGGGAGCACATGGTTATACGTTGGAGTCGGTAACTAATTTAACAAGTCTCCAAACATTCAAACTCGCCTTCGATTATTCTGATATTCCAACAATCAAACCACTCTCATCTTGCAATCGTCTCAAGAGCGTTTGCTTAGAAGGTATTTTGAAAGATCCATCGGAACTACGTTTTCTGCCAGATTCAGTCACGGAATTAACTCTAATCTTTAGTAAGTTCACAGAAGATCCAATGCCCACTCTGGGAAGTTTGTCAAATCTCACCGCTCTTGACTTGACTAGGGTGTACCTGGGAAACAAAATGGTTTGCAGTCATAATGCGTTTCCAAGCCTTCAATTTTTAAGATTAGAGGACATTTCCGATCTGGAAGAATTGGAAGTTGAGGACGGAGCATTCCCTTCTCTTAAACAATTTCAAACACGTGGTTGTGACAAACTGAAGAAGATTGCGGTACAACTGGAACGTTTCTGGGTTCATGGCTTTTAATTTATAAACTTTGTAACAATTTATTTTTATTGTTAGTTTTTTATTCAGAATTGGAAAGATTTGCACTTTCTATTTTTCTTCTAAATCTTATATTTATATTTTTTAATTTGTACTTCCTTTAAGTTAAAAATAAAAAATATAAATGAATATAAATATAAATATGTACAAATACTGATGTAGAAAATAGGAGTTGTAAATTTTTAAACTTTTTCACGTATAGTATTTTACACTATTTATTTACAATAATTTGTCTACTTGGTTCAAGTTAGTTGAAAAAGATTGTTTAAAAATTAAAAAATGAAAATCCGTCACAATTAGTTTTTAAAATGAGAATTAGTCTTCAATTTTTAAGATTAGTGTTCTTTTCCGATCTGGAAGAATTGAAAGTTGAGGACGGAGCATTCCCTTCTCTTAAACAATTTCAAACACGTCGTTGTGACAAACTGAAGAAGATTGCGGTACAACTTGAACGTTTCTGGGTTCAGGACTTTTATTTATAAATTTTGTAACAATTTATTTTTATTGTTAGTTTTTCATTCAGAATTGGAAAGATTTGCACTTTCTATTTTTCTTCTAAACTTTATATTTATATTTTTTAATTTGTACTTCCTTTAAGTTAAAAATAAAAAATAAAAATGAATATAAATATAAATATGTACAAATACTGGTGTAGAAAATAGGAGTTGTAAAATTTTAAACTTTTTCATGTATAGTATTTTACAGTATTTATTTACAATAATTTGTCTACTTGGTTCAAGTTAGTTGAAAAATATTGTTTAAAAATTAAAAAATGAAAATCCGTCACAATTAGTTTTTAAAATGAGAATCAGCGTTAAGATTCTGAACGCTTAATTTTAAGAGTGTTGGCCTTTTCTATCATAATTCTTAGACAAATTGCCCTAAATATCACAACTCAGTAAAATGGCCCTCTATATCACGTTAAAACGCAACTTGAAGTCACGTTATTAGAAAACGCAAGTCTTAACTCTCGTTTTCTTATTTTTAAACACATTCAGAAGTGGCGTTTGTGGTAGCCACGCAGAACGAAATTGTGTTTCTTGATAACGCATGTTCCTGTAGCGTTTTTATACTACAGTATTTGTATGAAAAATTATAAAAATGGGGCAATGCAGTATTGAACCCGCGACCTCACGCTTGCATGAGAGCCTATCCAACCACTAAGCCAACACTTCTACTGGCTACTAGACATAAACGCTAGTTTATATTACGTTTCTATGTGATATTAAGGGCCATTTTTTTAAGTTATCATATTTTGGGCATTTTATACTCAAATTGTGATATTAGAGGCCATTTCTCTAATTTTTGACAGTTAAAAGGAAAAAAGACGGACGACAAACTGGTGCTTAGTATGAACATGAGCAGTTGCCATAACACCACAAAGAATGAAAAGTGACAATCGATCTCAAAATGTGCACGAATACTCCTGTTAATGAACAGGCTGATACTAATACAAATACTGTTATTGCTGATGGTACTAGTAGTATAAATAACAATTCTCATCCTCTAATTGTTTAAGCTTTTCCATATATTTGGTTAATAATTATTTGAAATGATCTTGCAGTTTGCTGCTTTGCGACGTTGTGGTGCTTAATGTAATCTCTTATTTATCTAATTGTTTAAGCTTTTGTTTGTATATTTGTATTGTATGATGAATTTGAAGAATGTTTATGATCATTTCGGATAAACATCTATGATCGCAATGAATGTTTATGATAATTGTCTTTGTGGTTGCGTGTTCAAATACAAACTAATTTCAATGTTTTAAACTACAAACTTACGAGTGAATGTTAGATGTATATTTAGTGAATCGTATATTTTCACATTAGAACTAAATTTATATGTGAATTAGATCATAACCCGTGCACCTGAGATAATTTTCTTTGCGTTAAAGTTTATTCAGATAGTTATTTTAAATTAAATATAAGTGTATGTTAGGAATCGATCCCGTGACCTACGATAATACGCTCTTATTATCCCTCTTACTCTTATTATATAATAGTATATAATTTAATTTAATATAATGTAATATGAATTAAATATTAATATTAATGGAACTGGTATTTTTATTAAGTTCTAATAATTACTTCTAATCCAATTCTAATACTAATACTCCCATTTTTGATTTATATCCTTTTTAGATAATAATTTCTATTTTTATATGATATAATCTTGATCGTCTATTTTTAAAAATATCATATCCAACTGTTGAGATTGTTTTGGTGGTAGTGAGGACCAACCAAAGTTTTGGATAAAATCTCATTTACGCTTATTATATATAAGGATTTAGTATTTACAGGAATGCCTCTAACTAACAAATATTAAAACTTTAAAAGTAAAATAACAATTATTAAAACAATATGTGCATTTCACGGGTTTTAAGCTAGTATTATTAAAGACAAAACATTAAAAGTTTGGTAGTCGGACGACGGACGAACATGCGGTACTTTGTGATTTTACTTAATTAGCCTTACTTATTTTTAAAAAAAAAACTATTACTAAATAATAACATTATTTATAATCAATTACTTTTTTGGCTAAAATACACTACCTTTTATATTTTTTCTAACGAAATCCTCTCTTTTTCTATAAAAAAAATACGGGCAATTCAATTTTCTGTTAAATGGCAAAGAAATACAACCCCATACAAAACTTTTAACGTTTTTCCTAAAAATATTATGGATATTTTTTGTTGCATTTGAGATTAATCTTGGTTGTGTTATGTTGCATTTAGTTGTAAAATTTTATATTTGCAAAAAAATTCAAAATATTTTTAGTTTTGCAAAAATATAATAGAAAATTTTATTTTGTAAAACACGGTATTCTTAATAAAAACCTCATCAGACTCGAAAAAGAATACTACTATAGAGCCTTATGTTGTTTAAAAAGGAAACAATCCATTGTTTCAAAAACAGAGAAGGAAACAAATCTTCCTCGACATTATAACGTAAGAGGGCAATTTTCAATTCTAAATTGAAAACGAACAGCATGAGCGTCGTATATATAATTGGTTGGTTGATCATTGTTCTCCATCTCATTCTTAGTTTAAAATATTCGATAGCATTGGTGTTCACAACTGTTTTAGAAGTAATGGGTGATTATGATTGGAAAAATCTTCCTATAGAGCTTCTCCAACTTTTTGCAGAGAGGGTAAAGTATTTGGTCGATTTTATGAGTTTCACAACTGTATGCAAATCATGGAGTTCCGCGGCTTCTGAACTGACAAACGACGTGAAGCCATGTCTGCCCTTCCAAAATCATCCCTGGTTGCTTCTTGCTGAAGAGACTGGATCAGATTTGAGCTCAATAAAGATTAGTTATGTTGAATCACTTCCCGAGGAGCGCAATTTATATGCTGGACGAGTTTTTCGTGATGATCAAACAAGAGAAATGGATCGCATAATAGACCACAGCATTGATAATTTGTTCAAGAATATTAGTAGCACTCGTGGTTTGTTCAGTCTTGCAACAGATAAAACTTATAATCTTGATTTGCCTGAGGCTACCAACAAGTTAATATTAGGAGCAAATCAAGGATGGTTACTAACATTAGGCAGAGATTTAGAAATCAATCTTTTGCATCCGCTGTTGAGGGAACAAATTCCACTTCCTTGTATGCTCTCATTGCCTTGTCATGAAGACTATGATGATGATACCTTCCCACAAAAATATTACACCAATTTTATCACTAAAGCGGTTCTGTCTTGGGAAGTACCAAGAAAAGGTGCATTACAACATCTTGATACCAGTCATCTTCCCTTGATAATGGTCATCTACGGAACACGTAGTACATTAAGTTTCGCTAGATTAGGAGACAAGTCCTGGACAGATGTGCAAGCTTCTTCTTCTTCTTCATGCTGGTTTCATGATATTATTTATCACAAAGGAAAATTTTATGCAATAGAATCACTGGGGGCAATATATATGTGTGATATTGACAAGGATGATAAACAAGAAAGGCAATACAAGGCCATACAAATCACATCGGCTCCCACTGAGATTGAGAAAAAATTTCGAAGTTATATTGTTGAATCATTATCTGGATCTCATATTTGGGTATTATTGCGCTGCATGGAGGGAGCATGTTATGATGCTCCATCTAACTGCGGAGACTTTTGGTATAATACAATTGATTTTAAGATATTCAAGTTTGAAGAACGTTATTGTAATTGTGATGAAGCTATTCCGACATGTACTTGTAAAGTACTAGAACAAGTAAACGACTTGGGAAACGAGGCACTATTCATCGGGAGAGGTTCATCAAAATCCGTAGCATCATCAAAGTTTATACAACCAAATAGTATATACTTTACAGATGACACGGAGTTCCTTTGGGATGAAAAAGGCAGCCATGATATGGGAATTTTCAATGTGAAGACCGGAGAAATTCAACCCCATTTTAAAGGGATGTCTATTCATCCCTTCTCTCCGTCACTTTGGTATCTCTAATCTTAATAGTTTCTGGTTTGTTTTGTTTATCAGATATACAAATTTGCTTCATAGTTGAGTTGTTTTTTGTTAGATTCTTGTTTCGGAGTGGTTTTAATAATGGTTGGGATATTCCTTTTACTCATTCGCTTAGTTCTTTTCTGTTAGATTCTTGTTTTGGAATGGTTATATATTAATTTGGCAAATAATTTTTCAATTCTAGATTGAAAACGAAAAGCCCGAGCTCCGTATATAAATTGGTCTATTGATCATTGTTTTTCATCTCATTCTGAATTTTTAATATTTGATTTATAACCAGAATCAAGGATAGTAAGGATAGTATTGGCAGTGACGGAACCACGATTTTGTTATAGCCGGGGCTAAAACAAGATTTAGTTAAGTTTTGAATGTTAGCCGGGGCTTAAATCAAAATTTCTACTGAATTTTACTTAAAAATCAAGATTTGAAAAAAAATTCTAGCCAAAATTTTCGATGCAGCCGGGGCTGAAGCATGGGTTAGCTTCTAACTAGTTCCGCCCCAAGTATTGGTGTTCACCATTGTTTTAGAACTAATGGCTGATTATGATCGGAAAAAGCTTCCTATAGAGCTTCTCAAAGTCTTTGCTGAGAGGGTAAAGTATTTGGTCGATTTTTACGAGTTTCACGGCTGTTTGCAAATCATGGTGTTCCACGGCATACTCAAAATGCTCAATGTATGCTAGGTACTTTTAAAACGATTTAGTAGAGAAATTACCACTTTCTTCGTATATCTTTATCTTCACTCATGGCTTGAGTGTCTCTGTATACTAGACTTTCGTGTTTTCGTATACTTGAATATAAAATTCATATCCGATATGTTTTGGATTCGTGTACTAAATTTAAAATATATATTCGTGTAATTAAACAAAAATATAAATTTAATTTAATTAAAATTTATATATTATAAAATTATTTTAATTATGTAAAATTTTATGAAATGTGTATTAAATATGAAAATGATTAACAGAAACTCAAAGAGATTAGCTATATGAAGAAACTCAAATGATCAAGAGATTAAGTTTCTTCTAAGTTCTTACTACAGTAAAACCTCTATAAATTAATACTCGATAAATTAATAATCTCGATAAAATTAATAATTTGTCCAGTCCCAACTTGGGACCAGTATAAAATTGGACCCCAATCGATAAAATAATAAGATAATAACGTTTTTGAAATCCCAAAGTATATATATTGGTCCCAACGAAACTATAAATTAATAATCATTAAAAGATTCCATACATATTCTAAGATTGTCTAGTAAAAAATGAATCTATAGTCACCTGTTTTTTGTTGATCTCTCTTATACTCACATACTCACATAACAGTTTTCGTTGTTGATTGGTCATGGTTGATTTTTGAACACCTTTTAGTTTACGAGCCATAGTTGATGTGATTTTAAAAATTTTCAGTGGACATTTTATAGTGATCAAATTCTAACCATGTTTAATGTACTGCGTTGGTACCATGGACCAACTTTTTGGTACTATGAACTAACATTTTACTTATTCAAAAACAATGAACTTGATAAATTCAATTAACTTGTGAATGTACATTCATAGAATGTGCTTTGGAACTTATTTTTGTAATTTATTTTTCATCTCTAACTAATATATATTGTAACTAGTACATTAGACTTGGAAATTTAAAGGTCTTATGTAAATCCTCTTTAAATTAATAAATTATTAATTTATCGATATAATAATATCTCTCTAAATTAATAAAATATCCCGGTCCCAACATTATTAATTTATAGAGATTTTACTGTAGTACGTGTCAACTTATCATATATGAAGTGGACTCGTAAAAATAACAAGCAACCAGTAATCTATTTATCTATACTATTTATAATATCCCATTAAAAGTTTTGGTACTTACATTATTTATATTACTATCTTAAAACTGTACGATACACGGATTGTTAATTGTTATTTTATTATTATATTATTATTATTTTTTAATTGTGTTTGTTAAAAAAATAAGTAGACATGTTAAAATAGCTAAACACTTTTAATTAATTAAAAATATTAAAACATATTTAAAAATAAATAAGTAAAGGTTTGCCGTTATATTTTTGGAAAATGAGAGGTTTTAGTAAGGAAAAATAAAAAATGTAACATATATTTAGTTTAAAAAGGTAAATTTCCGTGATATTTTTGGAAAATGAGGTTTTAAAATTTAATAACTAAAATATTTAAATACATTTTAAAATAAATAAGTAAATGTTTTTTGTGATATTTTTAGAAAAAGAATGGATTTTAGTGAGGAAAATAGAAAAAATAAATAGAAAAAGGCAATTTCCCGTGATATATTTAGAAAAGAAGGGACTTTGTTAGAAAAAAATCTATAATGTGTTTTAGCTAAAAAGATAATTGGTTATAAATATGTATTTGATTATTTATATTTGATTATTTTTAGTAATTGCATTTGTTAAGAAAAATAAGTAGGCATGTTAAAATAGGTAAATTTTAAAAAATAATTATAATATTAAAATATGTTTTAAAATAAATAACTAAAGGTTTGTCCCTGATATTTTGGAAAAGGAGAGGTTTTAATAAGGAAAAATAGAAAAACTAACATGTTTTAGTTAGAAAAAGGTAATTGCCCGTGATATATTTGAAAAGTAGTGGAATTTGTTAGAAAAAATAATGTATTTTGGGTGAAAAAAAGTAATTGGTTATGAATAGGTAATATTATTATTTAATAATATATTTTTATAAATAATTAAGGTTAATTAAGTAAAAACACGAAGTACAGTTAAGTAAAGACAATTAAGTAAAATCACAACGTACCATACCGACCGACCAAAATTTTAATGTTTCGTCTATTATATAATAGTATTGATTTTACTTTCTTTATTTTTTCTAAAAAAAATCTTTTCCTTTTGCAAAAATGTCATACAATTATTTTTTTTAACTAAAACATGTTATTTTTTCTTACTAAAACCTCTCATTTTACAAAAATAACACTTACTTATTTATTTTAAAATCTATTTTAATGTTTTTAATTATTTAAAAAGATTTACATATTTTAACCTGCCTACTTATTTATTTAACCAATACAATTAATAAAATATTAATACGTAATTTCTAATTTTTTTTAATAAAATCTCCTTCTTTTGCAAAAAATATAATGGGCAATTACTTTTTATAACTAAAAGTACATGTTATCTTTTCTATTTTTTCTTCTTAAAACCCCTTCTTTTTGAAAATATCATGGACAAACCCTTTCTTATTTATTTTAAAACCTATTTTAGTGCTTTTTAATTATACAAAAATTTTTACGTATTTTAACATGCCTATTTATTTTAACAAATGCAATTAATAAATATTATAACATAAAAAATAAAATAACAATTATTAAAACAATCTGTGCATCGCACGAGTTTTAAGCTAGTCAATACTATTATATAATAGACGAAATATTAAAAGTTTGGTCGGTGCGATACTTATTTTTTGGTATTTCATGATTTTACTTAATTATCCTTACTTATCAATAAAAACAAATTATTAAATAATAAAACATATTTATAACCGATTACCTTTTTCAGCTAAAACATGTCTTTTATTTGTTTTCTAACAAAATCTCATAATTTTCCAAAAATATCACGGGTAGCTACATTTTTTAACATGTTACTTTTTCTATTTTTACTTACTAAAACCCCTGTTTTTTCAAAAAGATCACGTCTAAACCCATAATTATTTATTTTAAATGAGCAATTACCATTTTTAACTATGTTAATTTTTCTATTTTTACTTACTAAAACCCCATTTTTCCAAAAAAATCACGGGTAAACCCAGAATTATTTATTTTAAACCGACAATAATCTTTTTTTAACTAAAACAAATTAACTTTTCTATTTTTACTTACTAACCGCCCCTTACCAAAATATTACAAGTAACCCTATTTTAATTTTATTTTTACTTACTAAAATCCTTCCTTTTCCGAAAATATCACGGGTAAACCAATAAATATTTTTTTTGAAACCTATTTTAATGCTTTAATTTTTTAAAAAGTTTACTTATTTTGACATGTTTACTTATTTATTTTTACCAAATGTAATTAATGAAATATTATAACATAAAAAAACTATTTAAAATAATCCGTGCATCACACGGGTTTTAAACTAGTATTATTAAAGACAAAACATTAAAAGTTTTGATACCTATTTTTTGGTACGGTACGGTACGGTAGTTGCCTTATTTAATTATTTATTTAATTACCTTTCCTTATTTATAAAGAAATATCTATCTATTATATATATTATATAGCAACTTGGGGGTTTGTATGAGACAATTTATTCACTGTTAAAAGACAACTATACCCTTCAAAATATAAAATAAATTTTCAGCCCCTACTCTATTTACTTCATATTAATTTCTTCATTATTAATTCATCTTAATATCTATAATCATTAATACTAATCTTCATTAAGTATACTACTAAGTTTGTAATTAATACTTGCATGTACATGTACATATGTTATTTTATGTAATATATATAATTTAAAATATTAATAAAATATATTTAAAAGGACAATGATATTGAGGTAATTATAGATCTGACATGAATTTGTAATATCAAAATTTTAATAACATGACATGATTTTCATGTCATGTTAGTTGTTTTTTAAAGGATTGATAATGTAGAGTTATCATTAGAGTACGGGTCCCTGTCAAAACAATTATTAATAAATTTAAATTACACGTGCAAAGTCATATCGAGTAATATTTTTATAAGTTTAATCCCATGTAACATGGACATTCATTTATTAAAAAACATAATATGAAACATCAAAAATTTATTGACAAATCAACAGTAATCTACTAGAGTAACTAGGGAGTTTTTTTTTTGACGAAACTGAAATATATATTATTTAGAATCACTTTCTCAAAGAGGTACAACAACGAGAATATAAAAATTCTCCAAATTTACAAAATTGATAGAAAAAAATTACATACTAGATATTACATGAAAGAGAAATCAATCCACAACACTGGAATATAACAATACAAAGCATTAGACCATCTGAGGATCCAAGAATATATCGAATCGAAGAGATTAATCACCAAGACTCAAGTGGGCGAAACATTGCAGTGATGTCGATTTCTAACTGATAAATTTTTTAGAAAAACAAAACTCTGGGTTAGTGCACGCAAGATCAAGAACACCAACTATTAGGGAAACTAACAAAATCTGAACTAAATCTAAAATAATTCTCAATCATAACATGTCTTGAAATCCGTCATCGGCCATTAGAACTACCAATGACCTACCACAACGTCCTGGAACGAACATAAACTAGAAGACATGGAGTTAATGAACCAATCAAAATACAAATCCAAAACAAAAATTGATGAGAAGAGGTAGAGAAGACGGGGAGAAAGAAAAGAAAAGCCAAAGAGACACTAAAAATGGATAAAAGACAATTTAATACTATGGGGTTTGTGAGATAATTTAATCAAGGTGAAAACCCTTTGAATTATAAAATGACATTATTAACCCTTACTTAATTATTTCATACTAATTCTCAATTATTATTTCATATTAATATATTTACACATTAATTACTAATCTTTATTAAATTATATTAATTGTTTTGTAATTAATACTTATTTTTATATACATGATATTTTAAATGATATATATTATTTACAAAAGTAATATAATATATTAATGATATTGAAATAAATTTATACATAACATGAATTTATGATATCGAATAGTTAGTAATGTGACATAATTTCATGTTATCTTCATTGTGGTCGAAGTGATTTGTGAGAGAGTTATTCATTGTTAACTAATTAAAAATATGCATATAAAACCATATCGAGTTTTTTAAAAACAAATCATGCAGTAATAAAATATCAAATATGTACTTACTCGAAAATCAATAACAACCTATTCACATTCAAATCATAGACATGTATCACACCAACTTCCAATTAAACGAATACAACATAATAAAAAAGAGAAATATTAACTTTACAACAACTATTCATGACTTAAATTTTCACATGTCTTTGTCATCAAACCATCAACATTAATTAAGAATATGTATGTAAAATCATATCGAGTTTTTTAAAGAACAGATTATGCAGTAAAGAAACATCAAATACTTAGTCACTCGAAAATCGACAATAAATTATTCACATACAAATCATAAACGTATATCACATGATCTTCTGATTAAATAAATAAAATACAATAGAAAAGAGGAATATTAATTTTACAACAACTATTGCTCACTTAAAATTTCAAATATCTCAATCATCAAACCATCAACACGAATATACCACAAACAAATATACCGGAATTAATGACAAATTATAAAATATTTTACAATAAACTCGTGCCTCGCACGGGTTATAAAGCTAGTTATTAAATAATAACATTACTTATTTATAACGAATTACCTTTTCTAGCTGGAACAATTTTTTTATTTTTCCTAACAAATATCCCTCATTTTCCAAAAAGATCAGGGCAATTACCTTTTTTAATTAAAATATTTCAATTTTTCTAATTTTCTTAATAAAACCCCTGATTTTCCAAAAATATCACGGGTAAGACCTTACATATTTATTTTAAAAACTTTTTCTGTGCTTTTACTTATTCAATTTCATATAATCTGATATATAAAATCCCCTATTTTCTAAAAATATCACGGATAAGCGCTTACAATTTATTTTCAAACATTTTTCAATGATTTTAATTATTTTTAAAAAGTTCATCTATTTTCATATGTCTACTTATTTTTTTAATATATATAATTAATAAAATATTCATATATACTATCTTATAATAGACGAAACATTAAAAATTTTGATTCTTTTTTCCTTACTAAAAACTCTACCTTCCAAAAATTTCACGGACAAACCGTTACTTACTTATTTTAAAATTTATTTTATTATTTTTAATTATTTTGAAAATTTCAACATTCCTACTTACTTTTTTGACGAATGTAATTGATAAAATATTAAAAAATAAATAATAAAAATAAAAATTATTAAAAACAATACATACATCTTAAGCTAGTACAAATAATTTGTTAAAAACTAGTTAAATGATTGACAATTGGAATGGATAAAAGTGAATTAACAAAGGCAGTGTAAACCTATAAACAGATTAAGGAACATAACCGGAAAGGTGCAGTACATTAACGGAAACAGATATTTACCATGAACAGAGAGCTTATCAAATTGGAGTATCGGACCAAACAAAAAACAATAACCTCCCTTACAAAAAAAACAATAGCCTTGAACAAATAATAAAATCTCAATTTAGTTTAGCCACCGAAATAAATTTTGCCCGCATATAAATGTTTCCATGCGTTAAGGATTTTGAAAAGTTATATCTTCATTGAAAATTTAGATTCAATAATCATAACAAGCTCTCAAATTCGGTGTATCCGATTGTGACGAAATAAAATCTCATACTGAAAGGTAATTAATCATTTTGACTAGTAACGTTTGTTGTAATTGGGCTGGTTATCACCTCCATTTTTTTCCTGTGCTCAATTCTTATTACAAGACGAGAAATGAATATACATATATTATGCTCAAACTTAAAATATAGTAAAACCTCGTTAAATTAATACTGGATACAACAATAAATCAATATTTTTAATATAGATTTTAATCCCAACATAATAGCGACATATAAATTTAACCTTGATTAATTGATAATATATATCAATAAGTTAATAGATTTTGTCGGTCTTAATAATATTATATTATAAAAATTGTATTGGATTCACTTGAAGTAAACTGGATTCACTTAGAGTATTATCCAGAGGGATGAGTCGTTAATTTTGATGGGTCGTCAAGTGAAATTGAATACGAAAATGTTACAGTCCCCGAAATTGTTCCTAAAATAGTTCATGAATGGTGAGTTGTTATTATATTATTGGATATTTTTTTATAAATAATATGGATTCCTCGAGTATAAAATAAATCTCTCGAAGAAAAACACACCACGTGCCATTTTTTTTTGTCAGGTAACACGTGTCATTTCGGAATATATTGGGATTCTATTGGAGGTATATAATACTACCAAATGAGTAAGGGTCGTTAATTTTTGATGGACCGTTAATTTTGATGGCGTGTTCAAGTCCGTCTAACACTTAGAAACCACATCTCCAAACTACATATCTCATCAAGCCCAATTTTGGAAGCCCATACAATGTTAATACCTTTATTTGATTTGAATTCAAATTGTATGGACTTCAAATATACAGAGACTAAATAATTAAATAAAATTATTGTTCTTACTTATAATATTGTATAAAAAGTTGTTTTTCAGTAAATAATTTAATTAATAAGATATTTTTTGTTATTCTTTTATTATGAGAACATTGTAAAAATGATAAACTTAAGAGATGTTCATTTTGAAAAATATATTTCCTATTTACTCCAAATTTTATTTATTTATTAAATTTTAACTGAATAGAAAAATTGGAGTTTACTAAGTTCTTACTACAAGTATGTTGTCATATATGAAGTGAGCTGGTAGAAATATCAAGCAACCAGTAAATACAAGTTATATGGAGAGTGAATGAACTGCAAGCTACGTTTATTCGCCTTCATCGCGACTTTGTTATATCTAATTAATGTTTCCCTCTTCCCCGGTATACATTTTTTTCTACTTTCTTTTTATTTCTTCTTTTGACTAGTAACCACCACCTCTAATAACCCATATATTTATTATTATATGTCTATACACTAAAAGGGGGGGTTTGATAAGCAATTTAAATCGAATTGCCCATTTTACCCCTCTTCCCATTATATCATTTCAGGGCCATTTTGGTATTTTAGTATCACCATATTAATTACATACTATTTTTTTTTGAAACTCATTAATTACATACTATTAATTGATTCAAAATTAATATACATACTTAAACATACATACATACATACATGTACATATATTTATGTAAATATATAAATATAATTCCTGACAAAAAAATATATTTATGTAAATATATAAAAAATATTGCATTTAGCAATTAAAATTTTTTGGTTGCATACTTATTTAGACATACGTGTATACATATATACATACATTTTTGTACATGTATGATAGTATATGATCATATTCAGTAACATATACCATATCTTATTCTTACTATATGTATTTTGCACTCCTTCATATTATATATTTTCATGGGTAGTGTTGTCTTATAACATCAATACATTTATATATTATTTAGTGCTGTAAAATTAATATGCATACTCATACATAATACATACATACGTGCACATACATACACATACAAACATACATACATGAATACATACATACACATACATACATAAATTTATGTATATATTTTCACGGTTAGTTTTGTATTATAACATCAATACATTTACATATTATTTAGTGCTGCAAAATTAATATGCATACTCATAAATACATACATATATACCTCTATACATGCACATACATACACACACACATACATACACATACATACATACATATATACATACACGCATACATACATACATACATACACAAATTTATGTATATATTTTCAATATGGTTAGTTTTGTCTTATAACATCAATACATTTACGTAGTATTTAGTGCTTCAAAATTAATATGCATACCCATACATATATACATATATACATACATACATATATACATACATACATGCACATACATACATACATACACATACATAAATACATACATACATACATACATATATACATAAATTTATGTAAATATTTGATGATATTTCATTTAGCGATTTTAATTTTTTGGTTATATACTCATACAAAAATACGTACATACATATATACACACATTTATAATATCTATAAGTTAATAGATTTTGTCGGTCTTAATAATATTATATTATAAAAATTGTATTGGATTCACTTTGAAGTAAGCTGGATTCACTCAGAGTATTATTCAGATTGGTGAGTCGTTAATTTTGATGGGTCGTTACGTGAAATTGAATAAGAAAATGTTAGTCACCAAAATCGTTTCTAAAATAGTTCATGAATGACGAGTTATTATTATATTATTAAATATTTTTCATAAATAAGATGGATTCCTCGAGTTTAAATATAAATTTCTTTAAAAAAATATAACATGTGTCATTTTGAAATATGTTGAGATTCATCGGAGGTAAATAACACTACCAAATGAATAAGGGTCGTTAAATTTTGATGGACAGTTAATTTTGATGACAGTGTCCCAGTCCCGCTAAAAGTGAACCACATCTCCAAATTTTAAACTTCATATTCCATCAAGCCCAATTTTGGAAGCCCATACAATGTTAACACCTCTATCTAATTTGAATTCAAATTGTATTGGAGACTAAGTAATTAAATAGTAAATTTTATTGTTCTTATTTATAATATTGGATAAAAAGTTGTTTTTCAGGAAATAATTTAATTAATATGATACTTTTTATTATTCTTTTATTATGAGAACATTATAAAAAATGATAAACTTAAGAGATGTTCATTTCGAAAAATATATTTCCGATTTACACCAAATTTTATTTATTTAAATTTTAACTGAATAGTAAAATTGGAGTTTAGTATGTTTTTATTACAAATATGTTGTCATATATGAAGTGGACTGGTATAAATTGTTTTGTACATTCCTTTTCTTTCTTTTAATGACTAGCAACCACCACCTCTAATAACCCATCTATCTATTACTATATATTATATATCAACACAAGGGCAAAAAGTGCCACTTTAATGCATGTGAAGTTACGATTTTACAAAAACGTCATCCCTTAATGTTTAGACAAAAAATAAATTATATTAGTCTTGAGAATTGAACCCATGACCTTCTACCCTCAAACTTGCACCACAACCATTGTGCTACACTTTATTTTGAGTTTACTTTCAAAATCTTAATAGATAAACCACATCTTCTCCCATCTTTTTTTTTTTATTTTTATTATAGAGTAAATAAATATTTATTTATATTATTTCTAGAATATTGCACAATATATAATTACAAAAAATATTTTTATCGACTGAGCATAATCTATAATTCTTTTTTGTCAATTTAAAAGATTGATATATGTCATTTCAATACCTGAATTTACGATTTTGCTCATTTATGTTAAAAAATTACAAAAAACACCTTCTTTTTTATATTTATGCAAAGAGTAGATGAAATTATCTTAGTGTTGAAAATCGAACCACTAACCTTCTCTAATCAAACTCATACCATAACCATTATATTATACGATATTTTGAGTTTTCTTTAAAAATATTTTTAGATAAATTACATTTTCTCATCTTCTACCATTTTTTTATTTTTACTTTTGAGTAAATAAAACGTTGGTTTATATTATTTATAGAATGTTGCATAGTATATAATTACAAAAAAAATATTTTAATAGATCGATTATACTCTATAATTCTCTTTTGCCATTTTAAATGATTGATATAAAAAATAAAATTTTAAATAATATAAAATTATACATAAATGTAATCGAGTCCTAAAAAATATGAATTTATTTACATTGTCCTCTATGTAGATATTAAAATATTAAAATAAAAAAAATAAGATTTGGTTTTAAGAAATATTTAATTATAAAATTATACATAATAAATGATTGTCTCACATAATTTTTATGTATATAAAATTTTAAATAAGCGAGTCATATTAGAGATTTTTGGTCGATCAACTATTTAGACTTTCAGCGATTTAAAAGTGTGATTGATCTAAAAACATAAATATTAAAAGAAACTAAAATAAATGATTTTTTTTTAAATGACAACTCCAAAAATAGAATTTATGTTGTATATATATAAAAAATAACATAATTAATATTCAATATAAAATAAAAAAAAGATATGTTTTTTTGAATTATAATTATTACAAAATTGCAATAATTATTAGCAATGACCAATTAAACTATAACTCAAAGTATGGTAATATAAATTTTATATAGTATACTAAATTGATCAAAAAATCAGCATAATATATGATGGTTGAGTTATAACATATACTTAGATCAACCTATGATGAAACCAAAAAGTTTCATCTTAGATATTATGTTGATGCACAATCATTAAGGTCGTCTAATCATAATTTACATTGATCAAAATATTTGTAAAAATTCAAGTTGAGTTAAAAAATAATTCATTTTAAAAGATAAAAAATGTTTCAATTTACCAAAATTTTAAAATAGAATTTCGATATTGTTTAATAAATTTTAGACTAAAACTAAAAATTTGAGTTTAAAAATGTAAAAATATGTATGTAATATATATATAAAAAATGAGCTATACACCGCAAGGAAGACTTTCACATAATATTAATAGTTTCATAATATGTTTTCGCTTTACGTATATATCGATTCTTTATAAATGTACTCTAACTAAGTTAAAATCACGTTGCTTATGTTATATATTGACAATTTTCAAAAATATTTATTTATTTTATACTCAAATGTTCAATTTGATAAAGTTACGTCATCAAAAACCATATTATTATATACTCAAATGTTCAATTTGATAAAGTTCTTATCACATCATCGAAAATCATATTAATATTTTAGCAATTAAATCTAATCATGTGATCATTATCGTATGGATATTTATCCAAATTTTATGAAATTTAATCAAGTTATAGAATATCTAGTTAATGTAATTGGTATGCCATATTACAAAAATACTATTAAAATATGAGATAAAATTGAAATATTATCTTTTCGAATTTTAAATTACAAAATCTCAATATATAAATAATTTCGGGCGAAAAATTATTGCAGTACCCGTGCCACGCTAGTTATCCTTAACACACCATCATTACAATACTTTGCATGTATAGCTAAATATAACTCATTTAATTCAGTGTTATTCAATACTCTCTTAACATCCTTTAAACAACCTTATCTATCTATTATATATATAATAGAGCAACTAAGGGGTTCAATGAGCCAATTTATTCAAGTTAAATTACCAAAATACCCTTCTAAATTATATTTTAATTATATATGTATTAATTACAATTAATATTCATCTACTTTAATATGCGTACATTAATTGTGTCCAACTCATTATTGCATATCATTGATATTTATTATTACTTCAATATTTAATATTAACAATTTATGACTAGATATTATTTTTTATAGAAAGTATTAAAACTTTTAAACATTAAATAAATTATGACAATGATGATTGATAATTTGTTAATTGAAAGAGATTACCAACTAATTTAGAGCTTCATTCACTATTGCAAAGTGATGCATATCAAATCTTATTTTGCTAAATTAAAAAAAAAACTATTGGCCTTATTGCATATTTCGTATCTAGGTTTGCTATTTGGTTCATTACATTTATTTGCTTATATATGAGACGGTTTAGCGAAATCAAAAGTAATTATAGACCAAATAAATGATGATAAAAAATAATGAATATGGCGAGTGGACAATGAATATCAATCAAATAAGGAATTTGGATACGGAAGATGTAATAATAAGGCAATAGGTTTGTTTTTCGAAGTTAGCAAAATATGATTTGATCTGCTTATCAAATCTTATTTTGCTAAATTAAAAAAACAAACTACTGGCCTTATTGCATATTTTGTATACAGGTTCGCTATTTGGTTCATTACATTTATTTGCTTATATAGTAAACAGTTCAGAGAGATCAAAAGTAATTATAAACCAAATAAATGATAATAAAAAATAATAGATATGGTGAGTGAACAATGAATATCAACCAAATAAGAAATTTGGAAATTTGGATACAGAAGATGTAATAATAAGGCTAATAGGTTTGTTTTTTGAAGTTAGCAAAATATGATTTGATCTGAGTCACTTTACAATAGCTAACGAGAATATTTTGTACCATATCAAATATATTTTTTTATAAATTTAGTATATCTTAAACAATAAGCTATATATCAAATAAATATTATAGAAATATTGTACGAAATGATTTTACTAACTACTTCAAACAGGTTAAATACTATTTTGTTTTTATAAAGTTACACCACGGTTGCAAAATAAGTCACACTCATTTAAAATAGTTCAATATCCCGTTATAAGACTGCAAGCACTTTAAAATTACATGTCTTACTTATGTTGTACGTCATTATTAAACTAGCTTTATAGCCCGTGCGAGGCACGGGCATGCTCTAGTTATTTTCGGTTATGTTGGTCTCATCGTTTAGTGGAATGCATGTAGAAGAAAAGACATAAGCATGTAACGGTATATCAGTAGGAAATATGTCGAAGGTTTCATGATACATGTTTTACAAAATCCCAATCTATAAGGTTGTTATTATGACCTGAGTAGGCGCAAATATTTTGACTAATTAACATGTTTTGTTAGCACGCACGATCCTTCTGTACTGCAAGATTTCGTCGGTTATAATTTTGCCAATCGTATTTGAATGAGAAGATGGTTTTAGTGTCACTTTGAAAGAATATCGGGCATCTTTTATCATTTCCATTGCTTGGGGAGCGTTGGCACTCCATTTACTTGTTTGTAGTTCATGGGGTAGTCGTGACCTTGTGTACTGCAAGATTTCGGCGATTATAATTTTTCCAATTGTATTTGAATGAGAAGATGGTTTTAGTGTCACTTTGAAAGAGAATTGGGCGCCTTTTATCATTTTCATTGCAGGGGGAACGTTAGCACTCCATTTACGTGTTTGTAGTTCATGGAGTAGTCGTTAAGTGGGTGTTGTAAAATTTGATCGGTGTGCATAATAGAGTAAAAATGTAGAAGTACAAGTTGTATTAGTATGTGTGGATACACTATTTAAACGAATGCATACCACTTTGCCCGTTTTAAGAAGGGTCTCCTTGCAGACACGTTGAATACAATAATTGTACAGGCGTGGATATAATTTATTTTAGAAAACCATTACTTATACCTTTCAAGATAATGCTAAACTGATTCGTGATAAGTTACTCGTTTCACCTTACAATTGCCACTTGACACAAATAATTTAACATTTAGTACTTTTAATATTTTATCATAGATATTCAAAAAAATTAAACCAATTTAGTTTAGATTTGATTTAGTCGTACGATGACAACTTCAACTTTCTTGTAAAAATCTCCAACACAAACTTTTTTATTTATATACAAATATAAAACTTTTTTGCATTTTTCGGGTTCAATACTTTATATACTATAGTGGATTTTTCGAAAATGACCAACGTATAAAATTTATTTATTGAAGACGAGATTTATAATATATTGGATCATAATAAAACTACAGTTTTAATCTTATTAGTAGCTAAAATTTCAAAAATGCATATATAATTATAAGTTGTTAATATCTTATAATTAAACAATAATAAATGTAAAATAATGATAAAATCCATTTTTACGCTTATTATATATAATGATATAATTGAAAAGAAGTAAATATGTTGATATTTTTAAATTTAAAAAAAAAATTAAAAAAAAATATAATGAGTGATATTGGATATAGATGTCAATATTTGTCACACTATCACCTAGGTCATGGTTCAATTCACATTAAAAAGAAATTTTTTTATCATCAATATACAATTGGAGGGATAATTTATTAATCTAATATCATCAATATAATACTGAAAGGGTAATTTAGTAATCTAATATATATATATAATCTGATAGTATATAGAATTTGTAATCTAATAGTATATATAATATGAGCCATTATGTACTTAATGCAAATAAACATGATTTATAATATAAGAATATTAATATAATCCTTTTTTATGGATCAATTCCAATTTTATAACATTTTTTTAAAATACAATTTTATAACATTTTGCGCGAGTTTTTCTCAAATATGGTTAGAAATATTTATTTAAGGCACTTGCGAAAATAAATTATCTACCTTACCAAGTAGATTACAAAAAGAGACCAAAATAGAGTATAACATATTGAGTGTTTGCGCAGATTAATAAAAAACTTCATAATATAATCTAAATAGATGTTTATCATAGTGGTAAGGAATGTTACTTTTAATTTAGAGATTAAGGGTTCAATTCCCATCTGAAACAATTTTTTTGTACTAAAATAGAGTATAACATATTGAGTATTTGTGCATATTAATAAAAAGTTTCAAAATACAATTAAAATAGATGTCTAAAATAGTGGTAAGGTATGTTACTTCTAATTTAGAGGTCAAGGGTTTAATTTCCATCAGAAACAATTTTTTTGTTGTGCTATTATATAGGGGTAATTTAGTAATTTTATGATGAATAAATTGTCTCACGAACCCCCCGTGCAAGGCACGGGATCGCTCTAACCGACAGAACTTGATGTTATTTTGTGACGATATTTTCTAGTTCACGTCAGTTTAATTTTGTGAAGTATTCTTCAGTTTGTTGTGGTGATCCTGCCACCGGTTTGAACTTGTTGGTGACACTATGTGACATGGTTGAGAAGATTTACAAGGAAGATCGGTTTGGTATTAGTCCGAAGAAGATTTTGTTCTTAGTTGAATGTATTTGATGATTAGTTTTATAAGCTAATTAATAATCAGATAGGAATTAGTTAAAGGTGTCAAATAAATGCTCCATTTCGAAAGTACCAATACTCTCCGGGCTCCATAATTCTCTATAAGCGGCCGGAGTAGTATACATGTCCTTAATGCATGAGGTGGCGGGATTGAGATGCACACAAATTCGTATTCGAAAAAAACTGTTCGAACTGGTTAAAAAAATCGGAAAAAATCTGATTAAAAAAAAGTCCACCTCAATTGGATCCAGCCCGCAGGCTTAAACGAATCGCATATTTTTCACAAAACCCAGATCCGGTTCGAGCCGAATAAACCCAAATAATATCTCGATTTGGACGTAGTCTTGATCAGGATAAAAGTCCAATCCAAAAAGCTAGAATTTTCACTTAAATATCAGATAAAAGCTTAATTTTTTTAATTAAATCCGAAAAAATAAAAAAAAGGTAAAGTTAAAGTTAAAGTTATCAATATCTAAAATAATTTGTAAAAACCCGATTTGGTCCCTCCTGACCCGACCCGACCCTATCTACATGTATAAATATTTTAGAGAAAATTTGTCTCGATTTAAAAAAGCCCGGCACTATCGGTTATCGAAAAATCCGACCTGAATCCGGATTACGTATCTCTATTCAGGGTAACAACTATAGAGGTGCTTATATTATTACTTATATTATCTGATATGTATGAATATAGTTGAGACAAAATGATTACTATTTTGTATTATTTTATATTATTGGATGCTCGGACTAAAAAGTGATATTATGTGACTAAAAATGCATTTGTACTTTGTCTTAAAATTGTGAATATAAAGGAAGAAACATAATTAAATTTAATTAAAGAGATACGAGTCTATTGGATATACTTTATACCAATAACCACTTTTATCAATAATCAGACAAATGAAATTATCATGAAAGAATCTTGAATAAAAACTAAAGTGTAAAATAATATTTGTGAAAGATATTACCACACTAATGGGTTCTATATCACAACAAAAAAACCCAAGTAGCTCAATGGTTAAATTGGTGACTTGAAATTCTTAGTAATTAGTATTGAAGTGTCTTAGGTTCAATTCCCATCAAGATCAAAATTTTCTTACATTTTTATAACATTTGACTTTGGAGGGGCAGTTATGTAATTTCAAGTGTTGAATAAAATAGTTCACAAAGTGCTTGTTGCAGTATAAGATATATAATAGATATGATCTTTTTCAATGAAAAAAGATTTCATTCGCAACAAAACCTATAAGACATTTCACATGCATGCATATATTTACATGATTAAATGTATATGACATTTTCTAACAAAAACTGATTCCACTTGCAACAAAACATATATTATATTTAATAAATCGACTTATCATTTTATGTATGGAGAACATACTCGTGTCTCGCACGGGTTATAAAGCTAGTTTAAATTTAAGTTCCAATCCATTTGAGCACAAGGTCATGAACTTAAGTATCTTGTTTTAAAATCTCTCTCTTTAAAGGATATTAACTATATATCCAAATTAATTATATCTACATGTATTTATTTAACTTTCTATTTTCAAGCAGCATATTTCAAAAGATTTAAAGCATGTGATGTGAGGGTCTCCAAAACATATACACCAAGAATCCACTTTTCTTTTTAACCTCCTTCCACACCTATGTATGGCCAATATAGATAGACGAGATAACAGTAGCAATCCGTGACACTAAGAGCATCTCCAACAAGCTTCTTAAATCCACTCCTAAGTCAAAATTTGGAGAAAACATATCAAAAATCAACTCCAACAACCTCTTAAGTCTTCCTCAAATTTTTAAGAGCCAACATTTCCTCTTCATATTTAAGAGTCTCTCTCCTCTCCTTACTTCATTTTTTATTACTATATATCACATTTTTCAACTTTTTTCCTATAGAGATATAAATAGGGAAAAAATTTGAGGGGAATTGTTGGAGTGGAAAAATATATTTGTATCCTATATTTGTATCACATTTATTTGTATCCTTTTGGTATACTAGCATAGCAGGGAACATAATTTTGTGTTCATCAGGGGCATTCTCGTAATTAAACTAGTAGAGGTGTGCACCTCTACCCTTCTACTACTAGTAGAGGTGTGCACCTCTACCCTTCTACTAGTGAAGTACAAATAGCCGTTACAAATTGAAAGTAGTAAATAAAATAAATATAGATGATGGAGAGGAGTGTTGTTGGAGTCAACAGTGTATTTTCATCTTAAATAACTTAGGAGCTCATATAATAATCTTTTTTTTAAAGAGGTTTCCAAGCAACTGTTGGAGTTGCTCTAAGTATCTTATAAATATTTCATCCGATATCGTACCACTTATAGGAACAAGGCTTGATCTAAAAACTAGAAGGTGAACTAGTCTGGCTGCACCCTAGCATTCTCTAAACCACTGTATTTAGGCGGTGTAAACAAATTATGGGACAAAAGCAGTCCATCGAAAATTATAGCAAAAATCTCTTACGTAAAAAATTAATCTTTTTTTCCATGCACGAATATAAACAAAATCTGGTTCTCCTAAAATCTTCACACCCGGTGTCCATTCAAGATATAAATTGTCTCTCATAATCATAGTAGCTGGCCTGATTATCACCTCTATGTTTTTAGCTGTGCTCAATCCTTAATGCACTGTGTTTACATAATTGTTTTAGGCATGGCTGGATGGTGAGAAAAAGATGAGAGACAAGGGTATTATGATCTCTGTAGTATTTATTTTTGGTGGTTTAATTCTTCCAAAGTTGACAGACAACAAAGTGTATTTACTCTTTATATGTTTGTATTAAACTTTGTAACCAAGTCTTCTACAGATCAATGGGAATTAATAAAGGCGGTGTAATCAAATTAAGGAACAAAAGAAAGATGGGATATTAGAGCATCTCCAATGGTGGAGAACCCTTAGCTAAAATCATAGGTGGATTGCCATAAATAAAAAATTTAGATAATGTGTAAAAAAAAATCCGCTCCAATGGGATAAAACTGTTAGCTAAAATTTTAGCCAACCTCTCCATGTTGGCTATTTTTGTCGAACCCATATGGACCTGTAGTAAAACTCCACATCAATTATTACCATATTCAAATCATATATTCTATTTTTAACAACTTGAAATAATAATAACATTCTATTTTTAAAATATAGCCAACTAGTATAGCCAACTCCATTGGAACACAATATCTTACAGGTTCAGCAAATTTTACATAATCAGCATTTTATATTATTTTAGCTAATGATTTTAGCCAACACCGTTGGAGATGCTCTTAGAGGACAAAATTATAAGACGGAAATAGCCAGGTTTGTGTAATTAAGAATTGCTAGGTTAGAAATTCCCATGCACGTATCAATTAATAGGACTAAACAAAAAATTAAATAGCCTTAAACAAATTTTAACGTTTAATTTATAGTTTTTAATTTAATTTTGATAGTTTATTAGGGACGTTTGTAGTTGGTCCGGTTACCCACCTCTAGTTTTTAGCTGTGCTCAATCCTACTTGTGTTCACATAATTGTTTTTGTATTGTTTACTACCTAGACTGTGCATGGGCATGGCTGGATAGTTACAAAAGAAGAGAGACAAAAGTATTAAAGATTGGACGTCCTAATCTGTATTTATTTTTGGTGGTTTAATTCTTCCAAAGTTGACAGCAAAGTGTTTAGAAGTGTTTATTTTTTGCTGTCTTTCATCACTCTCCTAGTTAGTATCCTCTTCCTTGCTTATGTTTAAACAACTTTAGAATCTTTTTTATATTATTTTCATAAATAAAATAATTGCTTTCCTCTAAATTTAATTTTCTTTTTCTCTTTCGTTCAATATAAAAAGTACAGGTGAAATTTAAATTTAATAATATAATAATATTAAGAAGTATATGTAAGGAATAGAGTTGAAGTTGACCTTTTTTATAAAAAAATTGTCGTAAGCCCCGACTAACATCCGGAATTTAATAATAATTCATATTAGTTCCGGTTGTTTCAAAATTTTGGTCCCGTCACTTGCAAATTCGATATTTCATGAAATGGGGTGAATTAATAATATTTTTCTTCTATATAGGATGTATTTAAAAAAAAAAATCTTAGAAAGTGCCTTTTTATTTGAAAGAATTTGGTGCAATATTGTAGATAATTTTTTTATGATAACAAATTTTTTTGGATAAAATATATACTTGCATGTCACAAAGGACTAAGGTGCAAGTTGCATGAGGGAAATACATAGAGTTATCAAATAGAACCAAACAAAAAAGAATAGCCTTAAACACACACAATAAATTGACAATTTAGATGCTCAAAATAAATATAAATATCTCAACTTTTTACACTAAATTTTATTAATATTTTAAAACTTCCAAAACTCATCACCTCCTCTATATATATATAATAAACTCACCACCACCTCCTCAATATATTGGCAACTCTGTGAAGACTCTGGCTTGGCTCTCTCTCTTTTATTCTTTCAAGACTCTCGCTCAGGTAACTCTCTCTCTCTCTCCCTCTCTCCCTCTCTCCCAGCTCTCTCCCTCTCCCTCTCCCTCTCCCTCCCTCCTTTGGTAAAATGTGTTTTTTTTTCTTACTGCCATACCTCCCTCTCCTTCTCTGCTCCTTCCCTAATGCATGCAGGTATGGACAACAATGATGAGTTCAAGTGTTTTCAATGTAACAAAACGAATATGAATGAGAAGGGCAAGGACAATCACAACAAAGCCGTGCATAAGAAGATAATGGATAAGGACACAGCCGCCACTTGCCCAGCTTGCCGCACCGTCTACCCGACGGAAGCCGACTTGAAAGATCACAAAGAAGATGAAGGCCACTGATAGTTTATGATAGTTTAGCTTACCTTACCACAAGGTCATTTGATAGTTTAAGTTTAAGTTCCAATCCATTTGAGCACAAGGTCATGAACTTAAGTATCTTGTTTTAAAATCTCTCTCGATCTTTAAAGGATATTAACTATATATCCAAATTAATTATATACGTTTTGATTTTTTAATTGTTTCTGCCCCTTATTAAACCCTAAGGGAGCACTAACTGCAAGCTTGCAAATTCAACATCTAAAGAAGGATAGGTAGTAGGTACAAATGTATAGGTATTTCCTGAAAAATTGACTGTGACTTAATATTTTGGATTTGTAAAGTTCTAAGCCAAGATAAACTAAACCTCCTAATACCTGGATATGCCTCAATTTTATGTCCCAGATAAATGAATGTATTAAATAAGAAGGCAACAAAGAAAACTATATGGGGAAATAATAAGAAAAAAAAAAAGAGGAAACTTAAGAGATAATGCAAACGGAATGCATGTCAGAAAACAGATAGTTGATCAAGAACTGCATTATAATGATTCACATGCATTAAAATATATAAGGTTCTAAAATCTGCATAAGACAAACGAGGAGAGTGTATTAACCTTTATCAGGTGAAGGCATTGGAAAATGAATGCCCATACGCCAAAAGGCATAGAGGAAGGCGAACAGAAATAAGATACTGCCAAGTGCAGCTCGCTCTCTCCTTACACCTTTAATGTAAAAAAACCCATCAACATAACATATATATGGGTGCACCTGTGTAAGTTGAAGATAATAAGGTACATGAAAATAGAATGGATTTAAAAAAATAGAATGCAATAATGGATTATATTAATCTGCAATCTAGTTTTCTTCTGGTGCAAGTACAAGGTAGATTTTTTGGACCAAAAGAGTGGAGAGGAGACCCATTACAATATCAAAAGGCCCTATTTTAATTTTAGTTGTTCAGTCCAATATGCAAAGCACATGTTCCAATTTATTAGGCATGTTGGGTTGGGCCCAGAATAACACCTACGTTTTTCCTCTCCAAGTACTATCCAACAAACAACATTCATTTTAATTTAAATAATTACATGTTGGCACGAATTGCAGGCACCATTCCCTGTTCCAATTTATGCAGTACATTTCATGATGTATCATCCTATAATCGTAAATGCGAGAGGAATATGTAGAATTGTAAAATTGTAACTGAATTCTCTAAATTCTCATTGATCTAAAATGAAGTGTACAACTCAATATATATACAAATAGTTTCTAACTAACTTTACATATCTCTAACTAACTTTACATTCCTGAAAGTACAAAACTACTCTTGGAATACATTCCTAACATTTCTATTTATCAGCAATAGGCTTAATACCCTCCTTCAAATTGGTAGGGCTGAATAGATTCTGCACTCCCAATTTGCATAACAGAAACTGTAACCGGGCAGAAGACAACGGCTTTGTAAGCAGATCAGCAGGTTGCTGACTAGTAGATAAATATAATGGTTGAATCAACCCCTCTTTTACTTTGTCTCTAATAAAATGACAATCCAGTTCTATATGTTTAGTCCTTTCGTGTAGAACTGGATTCTCAGCAATATGAATAACAGAAGTGTTATCACAATAAAGAGGAATTGGTCTGGGAATCTGAATTCTTAGCTCAGTCATTAAATTGAATAGCCAAGAAATTTCACAGAGTGTAGTAGCCAGAGATCTGTATTCTGCCTCTGCAGAAGACCTAGCCACTGTAGACTGTTTCTTACACTTCCAAGATATTAAAGATTTTCCAAGCATGACACAATATCCAGAAAGAGATCTTCTAGTCATAGGGCATGTAGCCCAATCAGCATCACATAAAGCTTTCAGACTGAATGTACTGGAAGAAGAAAGAAGTATACCTTGTCCTGGAGCTGCTTTTATATACCTCACAAGTTTCAATGCTGCTTGCCAGTGTATATCTGTAGGTGCTGCCATGAACTGGCTCAATATATGTACTAGATATGAAAGATCAGGTCTAGTGATTGTCAAATATATAAGTTGTCCCACTAATCTCCTGTAAACAGATGCATCTGGAAGAACATTACCAGTAGTATCCCTCAAATTATGTTGAGATTCCATTGTAATTGAACTAGGTTTTGCTCCTATTAAACCTGTACTCTCCAATAGGCTTAATGCATATTTTCTCTGATGTAAGTAAATGCCTTCTGAAGACCTTGCAATTTCAATTCCAAGAAAATAATTCAGATGTCCTAAATCTTTCAATTTGAACTGAGAAGCCAGGAAATCTTTCACATTTGCAATTTTTTGAGTACAAGATCCTGTGAGGATGATGTCATCCACATATACTAACAACATAGTGCAGGAGCTAGGAGTCTTCAAATAGAACAATGATGAATCACCCTTTGACTGAAGAAACCCATATGTAAGTAAGGCAGTAGAGAATTTATCAAACCATTCCCTTGGAGATTGTTTGAGACCATAAATGGACTTTATGAGTCTGCAAACAGGATTCTTCCCTTTAAAACATGCAGGTAGGACCACACCAGGAGGAACCTTCATATATACTTCCTCATGGAGATCTCCATTAAGAAAAGCATTTGTAATGTCTAATTGATTTATAGTCCAGTTTTTAATAGCAGCTATGGACAACAGTAACCTTACTGTTACCATTTTGGCAACTGGAGCAAAGGTTTGAAAATAATCCAATCTAGCAGTCTGAGTAAACCCTTTTGCTACAAGCCTAGTCTTGTACCTATCCAAAGATCCATGTAGAATTGTAAAATTGTAACTGAATTCTCTAAATTCTCATTGATCTAAAATGAAGTGTACAACTCAATATATATACAAGTAGCCTCTAACTAACTTCTCTAACTAACTTTACATATCTCTAACTAACTTTACATTCCTGAAAGTACAAAACTACCCTTGGAATACATTCCTAACATTTCTATTTATCAGCAATAGGCTTAATACCCTCCTTCAAATTGGTAGGGCTGAATAGATTCTGCACTCCCAATTTGCATAACAGAAACTGTAACCGGGCAGAAGACAACGGCTTTGTAAGCAGATCAGCAGGTTGCTGACTAGTAGATAAATATAATGGTTGAATCAACCCCTCTTTTACTTTGTCTCTAATAAAATGACAATCTAGTTCTATATGTTTAGTCCTTTCGTGTAGAACTGGATTCTCAGCAATATGAATAGCAGAAGTGTTATCACAATAAAGAGGAATTGGTCTGGGAATATGAATTCTTAGCTCAGTCATTAAATTGAATAGCCAAGAAATTTTACAGAGTGTAGTAGCCAGAGATCTGTATTCTGCCTCTGCAGAAGACCTAGCCACTGTAGACTGTTTCTTACACTTCCAAGATATTAAAGATTTTCCAAGCATGACATAATATCCAGAAAGAGATCTTCTAGTCATAGGGCATGTAGCCCAATCAGCATCACATAAAGCTTTCAGACTGAATGTACTGGAAGAAGAAAGAAGTATACCTTGTCCTGGAGCTGCTTTTATATACCTCACAAGTTTCAATGCTGCTTGCTAGTGTATATCTGTAGGTGCTGCCATGAACTGACTCAATATATGTACTGGATATGAAAGATCAGGTCTAGTGATTGTCAAATATATAAGTTGTCCCACTAATCTCCTGTAAACAGATGCATCTGGAAGAACATTACCAGTAGTATCCCTCAAATTATGTTGAGATTCCATTGTAATTGAACTAGGTTTTGCTGTAACGCCCCCAAATCCGGGGTCAAAGGATTTGGTCGTCACACTGCACTCTTAATCCAAACAACCTGTTCAACATAAAATCAACACAATAATAATAATATCTGTGACCCCAACTCTACCAAGAATCTTTAAAGGTTATAGTGCTAGGAACAAGAATCCAAAAATTCATTACAACAATCTTTCTTCTTTACAACCATTCTCTTTACAAAATTCTAATACACTAGTATAACTTCGATAAGAAGTATACCAGGCAACTAATCTTATACAATATATTAAGCAATAGAAAACATCTATATACAAAACCTCTCACTAGCTCCAATGCTCTGGATCAAGACGTCTTTACGCTAATATCTTTCCACATCTCTGATCAGCTACGCGGACAACTCTCGCCAATACACCTTCTTTCCGGCAGGCTAAAATATATATGAATAAAACAAGTATGAGCGAATGAATTGCTCAGCAAGCGCATTATTAAATATAAAATATAAAGTTCCAAATTAATCTTTGGATTTTCAAATAAACAAGCCTATGGCTTAAACATTTGTAATCTCTAATATTTTCAAAGTAAGTTTGGTAATTTATCACAATATCTCATTTAGCTTCTCGCAACCGAATAGTTTTAAAACACAGAAGATTTATATAGGTCGTTACGATGACCGAATCAACAATAACTACAATAGTATGTAGAAAATATGAAATAAATATAACTCGTACGTCTTCAAGACCATAGTTTGTACGAAAAAATACTAATTTGAAGATAACAGGTCTATTCACGACATTTTCCGAAATCAACAACTCTGGAAGGTTAGAATAATCAAGGGGCAAGAATGAGCCAACACGCTCGGTTAAGAAATAAAGAACGCACTTCAAGACTTCAACATGGTACCGACTGGATATGCGGTATGAATAAAACTCAACAAGATAGATATCTCACGACTGCCAATGGAATCAAGGAAGTGGATTTCAACTATTTAGAATCCGAATGTATTAAGAGTAAGCGATTTCAGCAAGATTGAAACCACTATTAATAATCAACAAACCAACAACTTCACGCAACGAATAAACCTGAGAATCAGGTCATATCTCACAAGTACAAAGTATATGGATGTAACTCATCCTAGAAATGAAAATTCATATTAGAATTGGATTTTTTTAACAATTATCAAATACAAAGGTTGTGCTGCTGGCCAGCCACGCATCAACCCCGGACTAGCTCATGTCATAGTCCTCTACTGGATCCTAGGCCAATCTGGGCCTTAATTACATCGACCAATAATTGGTCCATTTTTAAAAACATTCCAATTCTATATTATTTATACGTCAGGTGTCAGTACAATTGACAACCTTACTTCGACAATCAGGTGTCGGAAGAATCGACGACCTTAATACAACAATTGCTGGAAACTCACGTTCCAGGAGATAGTTAAATATGAAGAATCAATAAGGAATAGCAATATAATCTAGTATCGACGAGATCGACACAACAATGGGGAATACGTATCACAAGTAACAACATAATAAACATTGACAAGATCGATGCAACAACTGGAATAGCAATGAAGAATAAACAATAACATGCTCAATAAGATCGAGTCTGATATGAAACAGGCATTAGGATGTCAACAGAAATTTTATTAGATTAATATAGAGTAGGGTTCAAAGAACAGGCTCTAGATGGCCTCAACAGTATGATTTAACACATTGTGGAAGAATTAGTCAAAGTTCGCCAATTTGGTAAGTGACAAGGAGTCAAGTTTAAGTTCAAGGAAAATTCAAGGTAAGTTTATTGTTAGAGAAAAACAAGGGTTTACTGGCTTCTGACAGAATTAGTCTAGATCCCTCGAACGTATACTTATAACGGCTAAGCCTCACGTTTGAAAGAAGTAAACCAACTCATACACAACGTAATAGAATTTGAATCAGGGGCTGGATCAGATAATTGTTTATAACAAGAAAGGATAACAAGGTTTGCATAGGTGCAAGGTGAAAAATGGAATATTGGAAGGGTAAGCAACACAACTTCAGAATTTTAGAATAAGTTTTCCCTCATAGGGTTCACAAGTTCTCGCTCATCTAGGGTTGGTAATATTCCAACTTAGCATTTTTAAATCATGTCTTTTAAAAGAAAGCCTTAGTATACGGCCCATAATTATCTTTTCAATCATTTCAATATAAGAAATTATATCTCTCCGATCAATATGAAAATATGAATCTAAACTAAAAAGGTATAAAAGAGTACTCGTCAATTTACGAGATTAAATAACATACTTGCAATTCAATGCATGGAAATCAACATTTGAAAACTCAGTAATAAACATTCAACATACATACTAATAACTCAAGATAATATCCCTTAATTAATAAGCAAGGGTATAAACACTTGCCTCTGGTCCTTAGCTATTTCGTAACGCTGAAACAATACGATCCCTCCTTATTCTGTCTTATCGCACGATTCTCGACTTCCGTCCTTCTTTGCTTTGACGCTCTTGCGAATACCACTAGTCTGCTTCTACCATTTCGAATCCACGTGCCAGCCTCGATAGTCAAACATGAGACGGTACTTAGTCTTCAACGTATAATCCTCATATTATATAAATGATCGTAACTTAACTTCGACGCACTTACCGATCTTACCGATATCTCTGTTGCATAAACATCCACATCTCAACTGATAGACCAATCGCAATCAACCACATAAGTAATCCACGTAACTTGCTTGACGACAATCCCCATACTATAAAAAGTCAACATCCAAGTCAACGGCCTCGTAAATCTCACTTTCTAACATAACCGACAAATTTCTATCCCAACTACCCCACACGATAATTTTAGACACAACTACTACATTTAAACACGTCTCAAAACAATTATTCGCATGCATGACTCAACAACAAATAATTCACATCATTCACATAACACATTTAAACAAGTAACCGGGTACGTATCGGACGTCCGGTATAATTTACGAGATTAAAAACTCAGACGCTAGCCCTAGTACGGGCATATACGGACTATAAAACACATTACACAACTCGTACACATCATATAGCACTTATAACTATTTTTTTAAAACATCACACAAAGCTTATTTGAATTTTAAATAAGTCACGACTAATTTTTAAATCAAAAATCGGATTTTTAAATCCAATATAAGTATTTTAAATGCAAATAAATCAATTAATAAAATTAATTGACACTCTTTAAATGCTCAAACTATTTTTAAATAAATAAACCAAGCTAGAAAATAATTAAACTTAATTTTAATTAATTAAATCTAATTAATAATTAATTATTAAGAATTAACTGATTAAAAGAATTAATCAATTAATTAAATAAATTAATTATTAATCAAAAATAATTAAAATAATTAAATTTAATCAATTTTCGAATTTAAATAAATATTTATGAATTTATAAAATTTTCGGAATAATAAAATGTATTTTTAAATTAAAGATATGATTTTTTTTAGAATTATAAAACTATTTTTGAATTATTTTTAAAATAAAAACCCAGAAACACTTTTCTGAAAATAGATTAGGGTTTCTAAGATCAAACCGGGTCGGGTTAGGGTTACGAAACGGGTCATGAAGAATGTTTCCGGGTTGGCGAAGAACACCACCGGAAAACTGGGTTTCCCAGTTTCCGGCCGGCGTCCGGCCACCGGAAACTTCTCCGGCCATGCCCGAATTCGACCCAAACACACGGATTTGTTCAGGAAATCAGTAGCAACATCACAACTTCATTTAACCCAATAAAACACATGCAAAAACAGTATAGAATCGCCAGAAACGAAAGTCACCGGCGGTGGCGGCGATTTTCCGGCGAGGTCAAAACTAACACCAAACTCAAAGATTCTTATACCAACAGATTCCTTATTCGACGATCTATTCAATGGTACAAACGTTATCAACGTTCACTTAGCCGATCAAAATCCCGACCAAACTCCGGTCATATACAATTTTCCGATCTACTCGATTACCGGCTCAAAACTTAAATTAAAAATCATACTTACACTCTAAATCACACAACAAACACGATTAAGCTATCAATCATCAAGAACAATCAATAATAAAGAAACCCCCAAATAAAACCCTAAAATTCGAAATAATAAATTACTTAAAAATCGGAAAAATTCAAAGATCATACCCACATAGATTTTGATGATGGATTTAGGTAGAGGATGATGAGAGATTCGATTTGGTTACAAGAACATCGAAATCGGAATCCGATAACGTCTTCAAAAGTGAGTTTGATTCTCAAGAACACGAAGAACACGTTTCAGGGGTTTTTAGATTTTTTTAACTGTAATTAAGCTTGATTATGCGAAAAACAAAGTACGATTTGCCTTTTTATATTAAACGGAAAATAATACCCCAAACGACATTTTTGAATCGATACTGATCCGATAGATCGCTTTAAATACATTTTAACAGATAAAACACTTTAAATCTTTAATAAAGCAGAATACACGTTTTACGAGACGATAATCATCCATAAGGTACGGATAACTACAAGTATCGTTTAATAATAGATATACGAACCAAAATACTTCTATTACGAATATTTTCGAATACTTTCCACTTTAACGAATGAAATTTTGGTACGAACGATATACCAATTGCCCGAATAATTTGGGAACGATCCAAATTTCCTTTTCAATAATTATAATAAAATAAAATAGTATAACACCCTTTTCAAAATAGTTTCAAATTCCCCACACATATCACATAGCATCACATTGTCACATATTCAATCATTTAACGAATAATTTAGCACGTTTAAACAGATAAATCATTTAATAACTCTTAATATGAAATTAAAATCTCATTTCATATCATATAATAACACGTAATTTTCCCGGATCTTACATCCTTCCCCCCTTAACAGGATTCTGTCCTCAGAATCAGCTCGCGCAAACGTAGGTGGATAATTTCCAACATCTCATTCTCAAATTCCTAGGTTGACTCTTCAACCTTAGGATTTCTCCTCATACTCATACTAATTTGACTCCTCTATTACTCATCACTCTCTCATACTGACTCAATATCTCAATCGGTTACTCAACATAGAACAATTTAACTAGATCTCTATAGGTTCATATTCTACGAAATACACTATGAATATACCACTCACGGGGTGGCAAGCAAACTTATACGCACTTTCCCAACACTCAATAAATCGTCGTAAGGTAGCATTTCAAAATCGTCATAGTAACTGTTGTTGTAAGGGAATCTAATCAGCGGTAAACGATCCTCCCAATTACCTTCAAAATTTAGTACACAATCATAGTCTGTCTGAATCCTTTAATTAAGTCGCGGATCTCTGCCAAATACAATTGAACCCGTCATTCCATGCCGTACTACTATCTCTCATTAATCGGTCAATTATAACTCAAATAACATCATGATAAGCTCTAGGCCTTAGCAACTCTACTACACAGTTTATCTCAACATGTCTTCGTCTCCATTCAGGAATCTCTTTAGTTGTAGTCGTCTACTATACCTCTGTTATTCTGTCTTCATTTTCCAACACCTCAAGTACTTAAACACTCACTAACATCAATATTCTTTTAAGTCTCTAATATATCCTTACATTTCTTTCTTATCCCTTATTCTTTCTTGCTCCTTCCTGTAATTGAATTCCATTTCTCTTTCCATAACTGTTTCCTTTATGTAGCCCTTTCTCTCTAATCAATCCTGGTTGAATCCTTATTCCCGTCATTTCTTTTAGTTAATCTCTCATTATCATAACCTTAAAGCTCCATCCTTTCTAATCCTTGTACCGAAGATATTTACATCTCAATTCTCTCCTTTACTACTCATACTATCAGCCATCCACGTTCTTGGGTCAACTCTACCTATTTCCAATATATCTAACAACTGCTTTCAACAATCACATACCTTTCATGCCAATTAACTCTTCAGCTGAAAACAACCCTTCATTACCTCATCCATTGTCTTTAAATCCTTATTAACACCTCTTCATCTTCTTTTCCTATCTTCACAGTAACACTCATGACACCTTTTCCATGGTTCCATCTCATTTCCCAAACAGCTTGATCAACTCGACATTATCTTGATTCTCATTCTATACATCCACATTGACTGGTAAAATCTACCTTAACTATCGTGAGCAAAAGACTTGCAACCATATCATACAATCCTGAAATACTCAAAGATTAACTCATTCTCCATTATTAGCCTATCATCCAATCTTAAAAGTTCTTCTCATTGAGACAAAAATCTATTATGTCCATTTTCCACAACCTAGGATAACATCAGCACAATTACACCTTTTTCCCCAATTTCCAATCAACTCTTGAATTATCTAACTTCACCTTTTCCACATCGTAACGTTAATCGATAGAAAGAGAACAACTGGCCCCGTTATATGTTACTAGTATTCTAATCGCATCGTAATCCGCTTTCGCTCGTGGTAATTCAATCGCAAATTCTTCGTTCATTATGGTAGCGTAAATTTCAGTTCACCCTAGTGGTATACCTCCCAGATTATTTGAAATAAGAAGTTCATGATAGTTTGAAGTGAAAAGATTCTATATCGTAGCAAATGTCCCACAATTGGGGTTACCAAATCTGTATATTCCAAAACAGACATTATTGGAAGTGAAAGAATCACTGAGAGATCAATTTGATCACATGAACTCAATGTTGTGTGTCTCTATTAAGACAGTACTAAAGGTAATTAGCCTTCTTGTATTTCACAACACACAAGTGACGGCGTCCCGTCAGACTTCTATCACATAGACAGATAGTCCTTGTGTCCCCTATAAATAGGGTTGTTTATCTCAGTTGGAGTAGAGAAATACGAAAGAAATTTAGAGTCAGAATAACAATCAGGGCCTTTCGATAAGAATTCCCAAATACACATCTTGGATTGAAATTGAATAGATTCCAAAGGTGTTATTTCGGAAAAGAAGAACAACCAGAAAGGAAGTATCAACAAATAGTGTTACATTACAATTAGAGTTATCCACTCCGGAAGAATGAAGGAGTTGGAATTTAAATAACATATTTTTCAACAAGCCTCAAAATTTGAAATAGATATCACAACAACCTCTGACGCAATTGCAAACATGATTGATCGAAAGTATCAACTACAAAGTCAAAAGGTGGAATATATCCATCAACACGGGTTCCTCTTAAAGGAATGCCAAATATTTCATTAGGATGGGAAGGTATTACCAAGGTCTTCACATATGCCTCCTCCGTCGACTCCTTCGATAGCTCGTTATTCGATTTCAGCCCTTCTTCTCCACGTTATTCGATTTCAGCCCTTCTTTTCCACGTCATTCGATTTCAGCCCTTCTTTTCCACGTCATTCGATTTCAGCCCTTCTTTTCCACATCGCAAGGTTATCAATATCGTACGTCGTCGTCGACTCGTAATAGTCCTTGAAGATTCCGCCTTAGACGTCTACAAACGCAAGAAGTTCTATCCATTTCAGCACAACTATCTCAATCAAATACCTCTATCTCAACTCACTCAGCGGTACTATATCCAATAGTCCAACACGAACTCTAAATGAGCTCTGACGTTCCTTATATAACTATATACACTCCCACACACTCTCGTTTCTAGTTTTACTATAACCCTTGCTCTGATACCAACTGTAACGCCCCCAAATCCGGGGTCAAAGGATTTGGTCGTCACACTGCACTCTTAATCCAAACAACCTGTTCAACATAAAATCAACACAATAATAATAATATCTGTGACCCCAACTCTACCAAGAATCTTTAAAGGTTATAGTGCTAGGAACAAGAATCCAAAAATTCATTACAACAATCTTTCTTCTTTACAACCATTCTCTTTACAAAATTCTAATACACTAGTATAACTTCGATAAGAAGTATACCAGGCAACTAATCTTATACAATATATTAAGCAATAGAAAACATCTATATACAAAACCTCTCACTAGCTCCAATGCTCTGGATCAAGACGTCTTTACGCTAATATCTTTCCACATCTCTGATCAGCTACGCGGACAACTCTCGCCAATACACCTTCTTTCCGGCAGGCTAAAATATATATGAATAAAACAAGTATGAGCGAATGAATTGCTCAGCAAGCGCATTATTAAATATAAAATATAAAGTTCCAAATTAATCTTTGGATTTTCAAATAAACAAGCCTATGGCTTAAACATTTGTAATCTCTAATATTTTCAAAGTAAGTTTGGTAATTTATCACAATATCTCATTTAGCTTCTCGCAACCGAATAGTTTTAAAACACAGAAGATTTATATAGGTCGTTACGATGACCGAATCAACAATAACTACAATAGTATGTAGAAAATATGAAATAAATATAACTCGTACGTCTTCAAGACCATAGTTTGTACGAAAAAATACTAATTTGAAGATAACAGGTCTATTCACGACATTTTCCGAAATCAACAACTCTGGAAGGTTAGAATAATCAAGGGGCAAGAATGAGCCAACACGCTCGGTTAAGAAATAAAGAACGCACTTCAAGACTTCAACATGGTACCGACTGGATATGCGGTATGAATAAAACTCAACAAGATAGATATCTCACGACTGCCAATGGAATCAAGGAAGTGGATTTCAACTATTTGGAATCCGAATGTATTAAGAGTAAGCGATTTCAGCAAGATTGAAACCACTATTAATAATCAACAAACCAACAACTTCACGCAACGAATAAACCTGAGAATCAGGTCATATCTCACAAGTACAAAGTATATGGATGTAACTCATCCTAGAAATGAAAATTCATATTAGAATTGGATTTTTTTAACAATTATCAAATACAAAGGTTGTGCTGCTGGCCAGCCACGCATCAACCCCGGACTAGCTCATGTCATAGTCCTCTACTGGATCCTAGGCCAATCTGGGCCTTAATTACATCGACCAATAATTGGTCCATTTTTAAAAACATTCCAATTCTATATTATTTATACGTCAGGTGTCAGTACAATTGACAACCTTACTTCGACAATCAGGTGTCGGAAGAATCGACGACCTTAATACAACAATTGCTGGAAACTCACGTTCCAGGAGATAGTTAAATATGAAGAATCAATAAGGAATAGCAATATAATCTAGTATCGACGAGATCGACACAACAATGGGGAATACGTATCACAAGTAACAACATAATAAACATTGACAAGATCGATGCAACAACTGGAATAGCAATGAAGAATAAACAATAACATGCTCAATAAGATCGAGTCTGATATGAAACAAGCATTAGGATGTCAACAGAAATTTTATTAGATTAATATAGAGTAGGGTTCAAAGAACAGGCTCTAGATGGCCTCAACAGTATGATTTAACACATTGTGGAAGAATTAGTCAAAGTTCGCCAATTTGGTAAGTGACAAGGAGTCAAGTTTAAGTTCAAGGAAAATTCAAGGTAAGTTTATTGTTAGAGAAAAACAAGGGTTTACTGGCTTCTGACAGAATTAGTCTAGATCCCTCGAACGTATACTTATAACGGCTAAGCCTCACGTTTGAAAGAAGTAAACCAACTCATACACAACGTAATAGAATTTGAATCAGGGGCTGGATCAGATAATTGTTTATAACAAGAAAGGATAACAAGGTTTGCATAGGTGCAAGGTGAAAAATGGAATATTGGAAGGGTAAGCAACACAACTTCAGAATTTTAGAATAAGTTTTCCCTCATAGGGTTCACAAGTTCTCGCTCATCTAGGGTTGGTAATATTCCAACTTAGCATTTTTAAATCATGTCTTTTAAAAGAAAGCCTTAGTATACGGCCCATAATTATCTTTTCAATCATTTCAATATAAGAAATTATATCTCTCCGATCAATATGAAAATATGAATCTAAACTAAAAAGGTATAAAAGAGTACTCGTCAATTTACGAGATTAAATAACATACTTGCAATTCAATGCATGGAAATCAACATTTGAAAACTCAGTAATAAACATTCAACATACATACTAATAACTCAAGATAATATCCCTTAATTAATAAGCAAGGGTATAAACACTTGCCTCTGGTCCTTAGCTATTTCGTAACGCTGAAACAATACGATCCCTCCTTATTCTGTCTTATCGCACGATTCTCGACTTCCGTCCTTCTTTGCTTTGACGCTCTTGCGAATACCACTAGTCTGCTTCTACCATTTCGAATCCACGTGCCAGCCTCGATAGTCAAACATGAGACGGTACTTAGTCTTCAACGTATAATCCTCATATTATATAAATGATCGTAACTTAACTTCGACGCACTTACCGATCTTACCGATATCTCTGTTGCATAAACATCCACATCTCAACTGATAGACCAATCGCAATCAACCACATAAGTAATCCACGTAACTTGCTTGACGACAATCCCCATACTATAAAAAGTCAACATCCAAGTCAACGGCCTCGTAAATCTCACTTTCTAACATAACCGACAAATTTCTATCCCAACTACCCCACACGATAATTTTAGACACAACTACTACATTTAAACACGTCTCAAAACAATTATTCGCATGCATGACTCAACAACAAATAATTCACATCATTCACATAACACATTTAAACAAGTAAACGGGTACGTATCGGACGTCCGGTATAATTTACGAGATTAAAAACTCAGACGCTAGCCCTAGTACGGGCATATACGGACTATAAAACACATTACACAACTCGTACACATCATATAGCACTTATAACTATTTTTTTAAAACATCAGACAAAGCTTATTTGAATTTTAAATAAGTCACGACTAATTTTTAAATCAAAAATCGGATTTTTAAATCCAATATAAGTATTTTAAATGCAAATAAATCAATTAATAAAATTAATTGACACTCTTTAAATGCTCAAACTATTTTTAAATAAATAAACCAAGCTAGAAAATAATTAAACTTAATTTTAATTAATTAAATCTAATTAATAATTAATTATTAAGAATTAACTGATTAAAAGAATTAATCAATTAATTAAATAAATTAATTATTAATCAAAAATAATTAAAATAATTAAATTTAATCAATTTTCGAATTTAAATAAATATTTATGAATTTATAAAATTTTCGGAATAATAAAATGTATTTTTAAATTAAAGATATGATTTTTTTTAGAATTATAAAACTATTTTTGAATTATTTTTAAAATAAAAACCCAGAAACACTTTTCTGAAAATAGATTAGGGTTTCTAAGATCAAACCGGGTCGGGTTAGGGTTACGAAACGGGTCATGAAGAATGTTTCCGGGTTGGCGAAGAACACCACCGGAAAACTGGGTTTCCCAGTTTCCGGCCGGCGTCCGGCCACCGGAAACTTCTCCGGCCATGCCCGAATTCGACCCAAACACACGGATTTGTTCAGGAAATCAGTAGCAACATCACAACTTCATTTAACCCAATAAAACACATGCAAAAACAGTATAGAATCGCCAGAAACGAAAGTCACCGGCGGTGGCGGCGATTTTCCGGCGAGGTCAAAACTAACACCAAACTCAAAGATTCTTATACCAACAGATTCCTTATTCGACGATCTATTCAATGGTACAAACGTTATCAACGTTCACTTAGCCGATCAAAATCCCGACCAAACTCCGGTCATATACAATTTTCCGATCTACTCGATTACCGGCTCAAAACTTAAATTAAAAATCATACTTACACTCTAAATCACACAACAAACACGATTAAGCTATCAATCATCAAGAACAATCAATAATAAAGAAACCCCCAAATAAAACCCTAAAATTCGAAATAATAAATTACTTAAAAATCGGAAAAATTCAAAGATCATACCCACATAGATTTTGATGATGGATTTAGGTAGAGGATGATGAGAGATTCGATTTGGTTACAAGAACATCGAAATCGGAATCCGATAACGTCTTCAAAAGTGAGTTTGATTCTCAAGAACACGAAGAACACGTTTCAGGGGTTTTTAGATTTTTTTAACTGTAATTAAGCTTGATTATGCGAAAAACAAAGTACGATTTGCCTTTTTATATTAAACGGAAAATAATACCCCAAACGACATTTTTGAATCGATACTGATCCGATAGATCGCTTTAAATACATTTTAACAGATAAAACACTTTAAATCTTTAATAAAGCAGAATACACGTTTTACGAGACGATAATCATCCATAAGGTACGGATAACTACAAGTATCGTTTAATAATAGATATACGAACCAAAATACTTCTATTACGAATATTTTCGAATACTTTCCACTTTAACGAATGAAATTTTGGTACGAACGATATACCAATTGCCCGAATAATTTGGGAACGATCCAAATTTCCTTTTCAATAATTATAATAAAATAAAATAGTATAACACCCTTTTCAAAATAGTTTCAAATTCCCCACACATATCACATAGCATCACATTGTCACATATTCAATCATTTAACGAATAATTTAGCACGTTTAAACAGATAAATCATTTAATAACTCTTAATATGAAATTAAAATCTCATTTCATATCATATAATAACACGTAATTTTCCCGGATCTTACATCTGCTCCTATTAAACTTGTACTCTCCAATATTTCTCTGCTGAATCAATTAACGAGTTGACAAAGAGACGATAAGACTCAATGAGTAACCAAAGAACAAAGAAGACAAAGTAAAGAAAACAAAGAAGACGGAGATTTAGACGAAGCTTTAATGGCGGAAGAAAGTATAACAGAAAACGAAATTTTAGGAACACGCTCTAATACCATGTAGAATTGTAAAATTGTAACTGAATTCTCTAAATTCTCATTGATCTAAAATGAAGTGTACAACTCAATATATATACAAGTAGCCTCTAACTAACTTCTCTAATTAACTTTACATATCTCTAACTAACTTTACATTCCTGAAAGTACAAAACTACCCTTGAAATACATTCCTAACATTTTTATTTATCAGCAATAGACTTAATAGAGTACGATATAATTATCATCTCGAAAATAAAAACAGCTCTGAAAATAATATTTTCCGAACTTTATATACAAAAGCTGCGGTGACTATCTGGTAGCTAGTACTTGGTAACTTGTACCTTATCCAAGGCTCAACTAACAAAAGAAGCTCCTCACATCTTTTCGTCAGCTTTTGCAGAATCAAATCATGAGTTATATCAACTACTTGCGACTTTCACAAGTGCCACTAGCCAAACCCTTGAAGTGTTTATGCAACTTTTTTCCTTCCTTCATCCTCATCCTCATTATTATACTATCGGTTCCTTCTCTAATATGATGAATTATGCATCGATCTAGACGAATCATTTATCTTTTTCGAGATAAATTGTTGTTTACAATTTTGTGATTTATGTGAACGAGGATGAGATGTACACCAACTTTATTCGGGATAAATTGTTGCTTGCATCCCTATAACTGGATGGATCTTGTACATTCACGAAAGACAAACACAAACATTGGATCGGAAATTGAACAAAAGAGACAAGGGTGTGTGCATGCATGGGGTCGACCACGTTAACACATTCAGTCGGCTCTAAAGTGTGCACATAAATTTCATCATTTCTTACTCTCACATCTCTTTCCCGTATCATGTGGGCTGAACCCTAGCTTCTCAATATCTACCTTTTATTTTCATTTCTCTTTTTTTTTTTTACTTTTCTTTATTTAATTTGTCCCTCTTTTTAGTTTCTCAGATCTCATCGGAGTGATCTTTAATAGCAATGATACCACAGCGTGTCAGCTACTTGTTCGGTTAATTTTTTTAACACGTGAACGAAAAAGTTAAAGTTAAACTTATACAGAATTAAAAATGAGATACAAGATATAATTTTTAAAAATTTCAATCGGCTTCTAAAAATAAAGATAATTATTCTTAGCTCCAAATTTCTCGAAATCCTGATTCCGTCGTCTACACATTTGTATAAAACTACCATATGTATGGGACTGCTGGTGACTGGTGAGGCTTCTGTTGGTAAGGTGAGGTAAAGAACGGTTAGATGAGGTTCTTGAGAAGGGAAGACTATACAGTGGATTTTCATGAAGTAAAGGCTCACGATCAAACCATGACTAACTTTAAAGCCAAGCAAAGAATTTTAATGTATAACTCCTCACCTTTCATATAAAAATAAATAATTAAAACAAACTCCTCCTCGTGCATAATAATTTGTTTTTTTTTAAATTATTTATGTGAATATCAACTACTTTTCCGTTTCATTTTCATGTATAGACAACACACCTGAAATGTCTCTATACATACAGCTATTTATCTGTTGCTATTTAGCCAAGGAAATCTCGTTGACCAATGTATTTAATGGGGTAGTTCAATTGTTTTGATGGGACACCAAATAATGCCGTTAAATTTTCAAATATTTGGATCAAATTAGCTACCAAAAATGCTAGATATTTTAGAAATTTCTCCTAAAGATCGAGGTGTCATGTCAATATATTATTCATAATTTATTTAATAAAATATAAGACTCACATATACAAATTTAATAATAAAATATAAGACTCGTATATATAAATATACGTTTACAAATTAAAATACGTTACGTGTCTCGGAATATTATTAACTTGCCGCAGAGGCTGTCGGTATCCGCAACAAACCTATATGTATTTCTTATTTTCTCTATTCTAGACAGTAGTATACTTCAGAAGAAGAATAACAGAAACTGACACGATATATCTTGGACCAAGAACATAAAATATTATTTTTATTTTCCTCGAGAAGTATTTTTTTATTGTTAGCAAGTCACTTTCTAGTTTCCACAAATAATGTAGCGTTCACTACTTGCTCATAGCTGACCGTTATACAATTCTTGTTGCCACTCTGCTGCCTATCTGGTGTATATCTGAAATTATATCCTATTATCTATTTATTTTTAAAATAGAGCTTAACGCTTCTAAGTATGTATTCATCTAACTTAGATGAATACAATACGTTTTCTCATATGAATGCACGCGGGACATAATTTATTCATATAATTACAAGTGTGTCATTAAAAATATAGTACGTATTCATGTAAGTCCCCTAAGTATGTACCTAGGGGCATTTTTCTATTTAAAATAAACACGAGTTTTTATTCACGAACGAAAATCGACAACGAAGAAGTATTAATAACCTGGAATTTACTGCGTCCGCTTTAACTTAGAGACTAAGTAGTTGTTTTAAAATTAATCAAGTTTAATATTTTTCATTAAGATATCATTAAACATGGGGATATAGATAAGGATTATTTTTCATGATAATGGCATTTTTATTGTTTAAAACGATTATTATAAGGAGTCCTCGACTTCCTACGATCCTACCTACTTAAGATAACTCACCCTCGTTTTTCAATGGCATGACATGTCGATTATAATTATATAATAATATTTAAATTAAGTTGGTTTTAGACTCTGCATTATTGAGTTGGTTTTTATTCGTATTTTAAATTAAGTTGGTTTTTGAATGCATCATTTTTCACCTTTATTTCATTTTTGCGTGTGTTCAAATTTGGGTGTAGTGGAAAAAGGAGAAGCTATCATTTGATTGTGTTTGATTACTGTTGGCATAGTTAATCTTGTTGGGTGAAAAAGAAAATTCCAATATTTATATGAAGAATTATATACATGTTATTCAAGAAAGTAATTTAGATCGCGAATATACGATTGTGTATAATATATTTACGTAACTTTAAATGAAATTGTGATCATTATAAATGAGAGTTTATCGACTTTAGAATTCTATTCACTCGTTTTATCGACTCGTTATTTGTCTTATTCAGTCGATTGAGTTCAAGACTTTTAAGTTTTATCGACTCGTTTTATAGATTGTAGGTCCGATTCTAGTATAATACTATAACTAGCTTTATAGCCCGTGCGAGGCACGGGCATGCTCTAGTTATTTTCGGTTATGTTGGTCTCATCGTTTGGTGGAATGCATGTAGAAGAAAAGACATAAGCATGTAACGGTATATCAGTAGGAAATATGTCGAAGGTTTGATGATACATGTTTTACAAAATCCCAGTCTATAAGGTTGTTATTATGACCTGAGTAGGCGCAAATATTTTGACTAATTAACATGTTTTGTTAGCACGCACGATCCTTCTGTACTGCAAGATTTCGTCGGTTATAATTTTGCCAATCGTATTTGAATGAGAAGATGGTTTTAGTGTCACTTTGAAAGAATATCGGGCATCTTTTATCATTTCCATTGCCTGAGGAACGTTGGCACTCCATTTACTTGTTTGTAGTTCATGGGGTAGTCGTGACCTTGTATACTGCAAGATTTCGGCGATTATAATTTTTCCAATTGTATTTGAATGAGAAGATGGTTTTAGTGTCACTTTGAAAGAGAATTTGGCGCCTTTTATCATTTTCATTGCAGGGGGAACGTTAGCACTCCATTTACCTGTTTGTAGTTCATGGGGTAGTCGTTAAGTGGGTGTTGTAAAATTTGATCGGTGTGCATAATAGAGTAAAAATGTAGAAGTGCAAGTTGTATTAGTATGTGTGGATACACTATTTAAACGAATGCATACCACTTTGCCCGTTTTAAGAAGGGTCTCCTTGCAGACACGTTGAATACAATAATTGTACAGGTGTGGATATAATTTATTTTAGAAAACTATTACTTATACCTTTCAAGATAATGCTAAACTGATTCGTGATAAGTTACTCGTTTCACCTTACAATTGCCACTTGACACAAATAATTTAACATTTAGTACTTTTAATATTTTATCATAGATATTCAAAAAAATTAAACCAATTTAGTTTAGATTTGATTTAGTCGTACGATGACAACTTCAACTTTCTTGTAAAAATCTCCAACACAAACTTTTTTATTTATATACAAATATAAAACTTTTTTGCATTTTTCGGGTTCAATACTTTATATACTATAGTGGATTTTTCGAAAATGACCAACGCATAAAATTTATCTATTGAAGACGAGATTTATAATATATTGGATCATAATAAAACTACAGTTTTAATCTTATTAGTAGCTAAAATTTCAAAAATTCATATATAATTATAAGTTGTTAATATCTTATAATTAAACAATAATAAATGTAAAATAATGATAAAATCCATTTTTACGCTTATTATATATAAGGATATAATTGAAAAGAAGTAAATATGTTGATAGTTTTAAATTTTAAAAAAATATTAAAAAAAAATATAATGAGTGATATTGAATATAGATGTCAATATTTGTCACACTATCACCTAGGTCATGGTTCAATTCACATTAAAAAGAAATTTTTTTTATCATCAATATACAATTGGAGGGATAATTTATTAATCTAATATCATCAATATAATACTGAAAGGGTAATTTAGTAATCTAATATATATATAATCTGATAGTATATAGAATTTGTAATCTAATAGTATATATAATATGAGCCATTATGTACTTAATGCAAATAAACATGATTTATAATATAAGAATATTAATACAATCCTTTTTTATGGATCAATTCCAATTTTATAACATTTTTTTAAAATACAATTTTATAACATTTTGCGCGAGTTTTTCTCAAATATGGTTAGAAATATTTATTTAAGGCACTTGCGAAAATAAATTATCTACCTTACCAAGTAGATTACAAAAAGAGACCAAAATAGAGTATAACATATTGAGTGTTTGCGCAGATTAATAAAAAACTTCATAATATAATCTAAATAGATGTCTATCATAGTGGTAAGGAATGTTACTTTTAATTTAGAGATTAAGGGTTCAATTCCCATCAGAAACAATTTTTTTGTACTAAAATAGAGTATAACATATTGAGTATTTGTGCATATTAATAAAAAGTTTCAAAATACAATTAAAATAGATGTCTAAAATAGTGGTAAGGTATGTTACTTCTAATTTAGAGGTCAAGGGTTTAATTTCCATCAGAAACAATTTTTTTGTTGTGCTATTATATATGGGTAATTTAGTAATTTTATGATGAATCAATTGTCTCACGAACCCCCCGTGCAAGGCACGAGATCGCTCTAACGACAGAACTTGATGTTATTTTGTGACGATATTTTCTAGTTCACGTCAGTTTAATTTTGTGATGATAAGTATTCTTCAGTTTATTGTGGTGATCCTGCCACCGGTTTGAACTTGTTGGTGACACTATGTGACATGGTTGAGAAGATTTGCAAGGAAGATCGGTTTGGTATTAGTCCGAAGAAGATTTTGTTCTTAGTTGAATGTATTTGATGATTAGTTTTATAAGCTAATTAATAATCAGATAGGAATTAGTTAAAGGTGTCAAATAAATGCTCCATTTCGAAAGTACTAATACTCTCCGGGCTCCATAATTCTCTATAAGCGGCCGGAGTAGTATACATGTCCTTAATGCATGAGGTGGCGGGATTGAGATGCACACAAATTCGTATTCAAAAAAAAACTGTTCGAACTGGTTAAAAAAATCAAAAAAAATCTGATTAAAAAAAAGTCCACCTCAATTGGATCCAGCCCGCAGGCTTAAACGAATCGCATATTTTTCACAAAACCCAGATCCGGTTCGAGCCGAATAAATCCAAATAATATTTCGATTTGGACGTAGTCTTGATCAGGATAAAAGTCCAATCCAAAAAGCTAGAATTTTCAATTAAATATCAGATAAAAGCTTAATTTTTTTAATTAAATCCGAAAAAATAAAAAAAGGTAAATTTAAAGTTATCAATATCTAAAATAATTTGTAAAAATACGATTTGGCCCCTCCTGACCCGACCCTATCTACATGTATAAATATTTTAGAGAAAATTTGTCTCGATTTAAAAAAGCCCGGCCCTATCGGTTATCGAAAAATCCGACCTGAATCCGGATTACATATCTCTATTCAGGGTAACAACTATAGAGGTGCTTATATTATTACTTATATTATCTGATATGTATGAATATAGTTGAGACAAAATGATTACTATTTTGTATTATTTTATATTATTGGATGCTCGGACTAAAAAGTGATATTATGTGACTAAAAATGCATTTGTACTTTGTCTTAAAATTGTGAATACAAAGGAAGAAACATAATTAAATTTAATTAAAAAGATACGAGTCTATTGGATATACTTTATACCAATAACCACTTTTATCAATAATCAGACAAATGAAATTATCATGAAAGAATCTTGAATAAAAACTAAAGTGTAAAATAATATTTGTGAAAAATATTACCACACTAATGGGTTCTATACCACAACAAAATAGCCCAAGTAGCTCAATGGTTAAATTGGTGACTTGAAATTTTTAGTAATTAGTATTGATGTGTCTTAGGTTCGATTCCCATCAAGATCAAAATTTTCTTACATTTTTATAACATTTGACTTTGGAGGGGCAGTTATGTAATTTCAAGTGTTGAATAAAATGGTTCACAAAGTGCTTGTTGCAGTATAAGATATATAATAGATTTAAATGACCCGAAAACCTAATTAAAACAATAAATATTTATATTAAGAATTTTATCAAAACAAAACTACAATCATTACCCTCTTTCTAATCTAAATTACAGAAGTTGTTGGATTACTTTAATCAAAATTAGAAAACAAGGGAAATCTCTTTCAAGAAAAGATTTTTACACTACATAAATATACACACAACACACACGAGAGCAGGAGAGACAGATGTAAGTACATATCATATCACCCTCTGCGATCTGCTCCAGTTCTGCACTATCTTGTGAGTTGTGACCTTAAATTCATTCACGAGTTGTACTAAGCCACCCCATTTACCCAAAACTCAACCCCCAACTCGCTTTGACTCGCATTTACTACACTGAGTCAACTCGGTGTGTGAGCTTATATTGTGATTTTTTTGTTGCCATTGTTTGAATTTGAGTGGTTTTTTTAGTTTAAAGTTTGAAATTCGAAGTGGGGTTTGGTGGATTGTTATAAAGGTGTGATCTTTAGCTGGAATGGTGGTTTTCCGGCAGAGTTGCCGGAGCTCCGACGAGAAAAAGGGGTGTGTAATTGAATTGCGGCGAGGTGGAGTTAATGCTTAGAAGTGAGAAATGTTTAAGCCGGCGAGATGGAGGAGTGATAAGAACAAGATCAAAGCTGTTTTCAAGTTAGAATTTCATGCTACTAAGGTGAAATGCTCTCTCTCTCTCTCTCTCTCTCTCTCTCTCTCTCTCTCTCTCTCTCTCTCCCTCTCTCTCCCTCTCTCTCTCTCATGTATATATTCTTCCTCATTATATTATTCTCCTCTATATTCTTGAAATTCTTTTAAAAAATATTTTGTTGAAATTTTAATAATGTTTAATTCATGGTATATGACAATGTGAGTAATTCTTGGGTTAAATTAGATAGCTTTTAGTGTTTTACTTTTTTAATGCTTGAATTTTATGTGTGAAATGTTGAAATTTGTTTGTTATTTTGAATTTCTTGAAAATAGTAGAAGTGAAAAAGTTGTGATTTTTGCCAATTAGTGTGATTGTAGCTTAGGTAGTTAGGTTCCTAAAATTCGGAATTTGTTGGTTTTGTTGATTTAAGGTAGTTTCCATTTGAAGGTGTGACATTTGAGTAGGCTGTTTGGTATTTTGTTTTTGAAGCAATGAGTTTAAGGGTGTTTTTTTTAGGTATCATGGTCAGGAGGGGATACATTGATGATATCGGTGATTCCTGCCGAGGGTGGGAAGCCAACTTCAATACTGGACAAAGTGAAAATTCAAGATGGCAGCTGTTACTGGGAGAAACCAGTTTACGAAACAATGAAGGTCACTAGGAATCCCAAAACAGGGAAGATTAATGAGAGATTGTATCATGTTATCTTTTCAACTGTATGTAGTCTTTTAACTTTTAAGGTGTCTGTTATTTTCTTATTTTGATTTAGCAAGTGGTGTTAATGTTTGAGACATGACATATATGTCTTTGACTCCTTGCAGGGATTGTCGAAATTTGGTCTTCTTGGTGAAGTTTCCATCAATTTTGCAGATTATGCTGTGGCCACAAAGCTGTCATCTCTATCTCTACCGATCAAAAACACGAAATTTGAGGCCGTCTTGCATGTTAGTTTTCACTGCTTTTTCCAATGCTCTCTATCTCTCTATCACCATTCACTGCACAGTCGCACACTCACTTTATCCTATACCATCAATACTCACAACAAAAAATCTTATCTAATATATTGAAACTCCCTATCTGCCTTCTATTGAGGCCATTGTAGTTAGTAGCATTTGGTATCCTGTTATTGTGGTACAATGTAGAATTGTAGATCATCTTTACTTATGTAGAGGTATAATATATGCGCAACTGTTTCTTCTGAAACAGGTTACAATCGAAAGGATACAAGATTCTGTTGGTCAAAGGTGAAAACATGTTTTTGTACCTTTTTCACATGTTAAAGTTTGCAGCTTGCTTTATCTAACGTGTGACTTGTCTTTATTTGTTGCAGAGAATTTGAAGATGGTGAAAACTTGAAAGATGATCCCAAGGATCAGAGCTTGAGGGCTCATTTAAGCAACAGTGATATCGATGAAAGCATCAAAACCAACGATTCTGAAGTAAGAATTTACCAGACAAAGGCATAATATTATTTTTATTTGTTGTTTCACCTTGCCGCTTTGGTAATTTATCCTTGCTTGATAAGGAATCCGCTTTTTGAATTAAGACCTTGATTTAGACTTGGCATAAATGGAGAAGATATTAGAATCTTATATTGTATTTAAATCTTATTGTATCCCAGGAAGGATCTTTCAGTAACATGATTTCACATGTTGCGGAGCTGAATAAGATTCACAGGGCTTCTAATGGATCTGATATTACCATGTCAAGTTCAGAGACCAGCTCTGGACATAATACACCTCGAGTTGACATGACTACCATTAGTACCGCTAAAAATGGTGGCAACTTCCTATCTTCTCTAGGTCATTCCCAGCTGGCTCAGAGGTCAAATCCTGATGCCTTAACAGAAATCTATGATGAACAGCCGGGGTCACAATTGGAATGGTCAGGAGGTTCTGTTCCAGATGCAAGTACTGATGACTCATCAAACAGTCCGCGTGAGGCTCTTGAAGGTGAGAGGCCTCAGGACACTACAGAGATCTTGATTGAGAAGCTTAAAACCGAAGTTGCTGTTTTAGCAAGACAGGCAGAAGTTTCAGACTTAGAAGTACAGACTTTGCGTAAAAATATTGTGAGGGAGAGCAAAAGGGCACAAGATCTTTCAAGAGAGGTTCTTAGCCTGAAGGAAGAGCGAGACTCATTTAAACAAGAGTGTGAAAAGGCTAGATTGCGAAACAAATCGCAATATGAAGGGGGTGACCCCCGGGCTCTTATAGAAGAACTGAGGCAAGAACTGAACCATGAGAAGGATCTAAGTGCAAATCTTCGTATACAACTTCAGAAAACGCGAGAATCAAACACTGAGTTGATTCTTGCTGTGCAAGACCTAGATGAAATGTTGGAAGAGAAGAATAGGGAGATACTGGACCTATCTAATAGATCAGCAACAACTGAGAATTCTACAGGCATCTGGGAAACCAACTCCAGATCCAGTGCCGATCTTGATGAAGACCAGAAGGCCCTGGAGAAGCTCGTCATGGAGCACACTAATGTCAAGGATACATACATGCAGGAGCAAAAGATCATTGACCTCTGCGGTGAAGTAGAAATCTATAAGAGAGAAAGAGATGATCTAGAAATGCAATTGGAGCAGCTTGCTCTGGATTATGAGATCATGAAGCAAGAAAACCATGACATGTCAAATGAATTAAAACAAAGCCAGTTGCAAGATCAACTGAACATGCAGTTTGATTGTTCTGAATGTGCAACTTCTTATTTCACTATAAAGGGCCTTGAAACCAAGATTGCAAGTTTGGAAAATGAGCTGAAGGAACAGTCAAAAGAATTTTCCAACTCTTTGCTTAACATCAGTGAACTTGAAAATCAGGTTAAAGGCTTAGAGGAAGAACTAGAGAAGCAGGCACAAGGCTTTGAAGCTGATCTGGAAAACCTTACTCATTTAAAAGTTGAGCAGGAGCAGCGAGCTATACGAGCAGAGGAAAATCTGAGAAAGACACGATGGCAAAATGCTAATACAGCAGATAGGCTTCAGGAAGAATTCCGAAGGCTCTCTGAGCAGATGGCATCTACATTTAATGCAAATGAAAGGTTAGCTACAAAGGCATTGACTGAAGCAAATGAACTTCGTCTAGAGAAAACTTGTCTTGATGAAATGCTGCGGCAAGCTAAGGAAGAGGTCCAGTCAGTTAAGGAGCACTATGAAGCAAAGCTGGTCGAACTTTCCAGGCAGCTAGAATTGAAATTAAACCACGTAGAAAAATTGCAGGAAGAAGTTGCTTACAAGTCCACTGAGTTTAAAAATCAAAGAAAGCATGCTGAAGAAACTCAGAAAACTCTTTCTCAGAAACTTTTGCTGCTTCAATCAGAGATTGGAAGGCTAGATAGAGTGAACAATGTCTCCTGCAAGCAAACAGAGGAGAATGAAACTTTGAGAGCCGAGCTAGAACAAATGAAGGCATCAATTAGGGATACTGAAAAGCTGCTGGAAGAGGGGGCTGCTGAGAGAAAGACATTAGAAAGTATGGCAGCATTGTTGAAGATGGAAGCTCAAAATTCACTGGAAGAATTGAACGTAACGAGAAACGCTAAGGATGAAACAAAGTTAATGACTGAAAATCTGCAGTCAGAGTTGGCAACTCTTAAAGTTCAGTATAATGAATTGAAAATATTTTCCACAGCAGAAGAGTCGCAGAAAGAAAAATATCAGAAACAGGTTATTCAACTGAAAGGTGAGCTAAAGAAGAAGGAAGATGCATTAAGCATTGTAGAGAAGAAAATCAAAGATTGCAATGGAGGAGCACCAGTTTCAGAGGTAGCCAAAGCAAGAAATAATATACATGCCCCTTCTCCTCATGCCTCTAAAGAGTTGGTAGGCCTGAAGGACAAAATAAAGTTACTCGAGGTAATATTGCAGTAATGTTACTATCATCATTCCACCACCATCCTTTGTTTATCTGTTATGTTAAATTTATATATGCCCACCCAGGATAAACTAAACATCATTCTTCAATTAGTTTCATTACATGTTTTCGTGATTAACAGGGTAAAATTAAGCTGAAAGAAGTTGCTCTGGAAAAGTCATCAAACACATTTCTTGTAAAGGAGCAAGATCTTCAAAGGAAGATTAAAGATTTAGAGAAAACTGTGGAAATTCTCAATCAAAATGCTGCAAGTTTCTCTGGCCACGAATGCCCAAAGGTAGGAAATTTGTGTTCATAGAAGTTGCATTTGGTTCCAAGGTTGAGTTTTCATCAGATTTTTTTTGTCCAAAACACAAGTTATAAAAAGGGAATCGATAAATAAGCTCCAACTTTTACTATTTAAGCTCCAATTGTAATTTTGTTGCCATAATTACCCATGCTTTTGATGCATATCCTTATACATTTTATGGAGAATGGTGTAATTTACATGTCTTGAAAATAGGAGTTGGAGTTTAAATAGTAAAGTGTGGAGCGTATTTATCAATTTCCTATAAAAATCATTAATACTAGGGGTCACGTTTATATTAAAACAGGTACATGAGGATAGTGGGAACCTAGATGCTGGAATAAGAGAAGCAGCAATATATGGAGCTCAAAATTCAACCACCATGAAATGCACAACTGAGAAGATGGGATATCCACGATCATTAACAGAAAGGTATGTTAACAAACTTGTACAATGAGTTCAGTTCATTCAAGTTATATATGCCGGTTATCTGATGGAAATAACTTAGAACAAAGTTCATTTTAAAATGCATCTTCTAAACAATATTTTGACTTTTCTAATTCCTGTGTCGTTTACCTATGAAGAAATAACGACATTCCATCAAACAATGAGATAAAAGACTCTGGTACAGATTCAAGAGATTGTAAAAACCTAGAAATGTTATTGAATGAAGTGGTGTTGCTTAAGGAGAAAAACCAATCGATGGAATGTGAATTGAGGGATATGCAACAGAGATATTCAGATATAAGTCTCAAGTTTGCTGAGGTAGAGGGAGAAAGACAACAGCTTGTAATGACACTACGCAATTTCAAGAATTCTAACAAAAGTTGGTCACCGTTTACCTGAACATGTAGACTGAAGCTACTCTGAGTCTCTGATCATGTTGAGACTGTAGATGTTACATTTCTGTTTAGTCAACAAAAATTCATGTATATTGGTAAAATGTGTTTTTTTTTCTTACTGGTTGATACAATTTCCTCAAATGAAAGTACAAATATAGTGCAAAGTTATATCATTCAAGGTAATCTGTCTGTTTCAAACTTTTGGTATTCCTATACTCAAACTTAAATTGCTATGTATAATTTTACTGTCCATCCATAATTTATGTGCTACTGCTACACTCTACTCCAACGGCATTACATTCTCTCCTCTCGGTGGGAGGTCTGTTATTTCTGACTGCGGTCGTCGAGCTGAGGGTGCTGAGTACTTACCTCCATAACTTCTAGTATGAAGTTGCTGCATCAAGTATGAAGTTTATGAGTTTTTGTTATTCCTTCAAATGGTTTGAGCAGAAGTTGCTGCATCAAGTATGCAGTTTTATGACCACAAATCAATTATATATCTCTCTAGTCATCCAGATTTTGTTTGTGATATCTAGTTGGGTTGGCAAAATCTTTCAAAACTCAAACACCAGGACATAAATAGTTTATTACAAGAATTCAAGTCAGTGTATGCATTTTTCACTGTGTTTGAACAGCTTAACTTTTTTAACTGAGGGAAAGTTTCAACATTTTACGGTGTATTTTACCAAAATGTAAAAAGATAAAAATATTAATATCAATTTATGGATTCTTACGAAATACCACCAGATTTTTTTTAATTCTAATTAATCACTGTAATGATTTTAATGATCTTTTAAAATCCTAATTAAATATCCTTTTCAAAATTCAAAATGGGTTGTTTCGGATATTAGTTATCCGCCCAAATTCATGGTATTTCGAGTTTTTTTTGTCAGGTTCCAGTATTTGTTTAAAAAAATTTAATCAAAAAACTCTAAAAATTGACGTAGTCAACTAATAATTATATCAATCAGCCATCGATTGGGAAAAAAAGTACCAAATAGAAAAATCTAATCAATCGGAGAATCAATTTTGTAAATATAAATAAGAAAAATGACAAAGATCTCAAAAAATACCTCAAATTTATTATTAAATATTTGTATAATTAATTACTTTTTTATTAATATGATAGGATCCGCTTACATATGCATCCTCAAATTATAATCCTACAGGAGAAGAATTTTGGGATACCCCGTAAAGCGAAGAATTATACGTCTACTAATTTATAAGTTATAACCCATTAACAAAGTCCAGAGTGAACAAATTCACAAAGTCCAAATCAGAGAGTTGTACTTCCCTTAACATTCTAAAAAAATTCAACTTTCTGTTACCAAATTTACTAGTAAACAACAAAACCCTTAAAACCCACATTTATTTTTCATTTTCTCAACCCTATATAGCTGACTTTGTTATCCTTGCATTTGTCTATATATACAAGATTTTATACACCATACATATGAGCATTCTATCTATCCATACACAAGGGTTTTAAGCAAGAACAAGATTTTGGACTGCCCACAACAGAGTTTCTGATTTTGAGATGAAAAACATCGACTGGTAAATCAACACAAGCCTCTTGTTTCTTTTCATACATTGTTATATTGCTTTTTATATTTTTATTTACATTTCTTATGATTTAAGTGAAATCTTTTACGTGGTTGTAACGAATCTTGGTTAGAGTGTGTTCTCCTCCGTGAGGAGTTACAATGCAAACATGCATATGTTATATATTAAAGTGGATTTATATATGTGTGTTAATTAAGTATGTGTGCAATTGATAGGGACAATCAAGTGGATTAATATATAAAAGTTATCTATAATTGGAAAAGAGAGTATGTTAATGAACTTGATCAAATGTGGACAAATTGCAGACCAAATATCTAATACTTGTACAATTAAATTTTGTTAGAATTTGCAATGAATTGTTTAGTTACATTCGAAAATTTGAAAATATAATAGATTTCTTAAATGGGAATTTTGAATATGGGATATTTATGAATCAGGCTATCGAGAGAGACATTGGGAGCTAAGTTATGGCGGTTACCAGTACTAAAGAAGGCACCAGGAATCAGTACAACTATAGTTTATATTTTCATTTTCGTCACTGCAGCATTTTTGTATTCTGTGATCAATCATGTAAGTTTGTATGATTTATGTGACAAGTTTCGCTATGTAGTTTTTTTGTCGCATAAATGAGTAGATGAGTATGTTTTTTTATGTTTAGCAGAGTGTTGATAATGTGATTACTGTTTCCAAAGAGAACAAGAGAATAACGCAAACAGATGAACTGAAGAAAATCCAGGAAAAGGTTAAAATCAAAGAAAGAATCGAAATACCTCTCTATTGTTCAAGTAAAAATGTGACACAAATGTGTCCATCAAATTATCCTAAGGCTTTCAGAACTAAGGAGCCTAGTGATGATTCAAGTGCAAGTTCAACATGCCCTGAGTATTTTCGCTGGATACACGAAGATTTAAAGCTGTTTAAGGCAACAGGTATTACAAGGAACATGGTAAATAAAGCGAAAATGACTGCACATTTTCGACTAGTGATAGTGCAAGGAAAGGTTTACATAGAGAAGTTCAGGAAGTCGATACAAACTAGAGATGTGTTCACTATATGGGGGATTTTGCAGTTGTTGAGAAGGTATCCAGGGAGACTTCCGGATCTGGAATTGATGTTTGATACTGATGACAAACCGGTGGTCAAATCACATTTGTATCGCAGGCTCAATGCCCCCACTCCACCATTATTCAGATATTGTGGTGATCAGTGGACCAGTGATATTGTCTTTCCTGATTGGTCCTTCTGGGGTTGGTAAGTTCAGAATCTTAACTCAACTTTCAATGAAATTGGTTTTTTTGGCCCTTTAAATGTTTAATATTTTATAGATTCTTGTGTAAATAATGTTGCAGATCTCGAAAGATATTATCATATTTATGTATTGGACTCATTAAACTATATCTATTAGATTAGATTGCTCATATTGAATACTTCAGAAATTGAAAAACTTTTACTGCATTTCTAGGGCTGAAATAAATATAAAGCCATGGGAAATTGTACTGAAAGAAATGAAAGAAGGGAACAGTAAGGTCAAATGGATGGAAAGGGAACCATATGCTTATTGGAAAGGAAACCCTTTTGTCGTAGACAACAGAAAAGACCTGCTCAAGTGCAATGTTTCTCAAGAACATGATTGGAATGCCCGCCTTTTCGTTCAGGTAAAAAGATGAATTCATTAGGCCAGTGAGTAAATATCATTTGTCAAAATCAACCTGTTGAATGTAATCGAGTAAATTTTGTTTTTTTTTCAGGACTGGATTCGCGAAGGGCAACAAGGATTTCAGCAGTCAAATGTTGCAAACCAGTGCACTTATAAGTATGCAAAATTTACCTGAATTTCATCTTGTTGTAGTTTCTGTTTTATTCTTGTTCCATTCTTGTTTCTTACAAATTCAGACACATGATCAATGTGTAGGTACAAGATTTATATTGAAGGATATGCTTGGTCAGTTAGTGAAAAGTACATATTTGCCTGTGATTCAGTCACTTTGTTAGTGAAGCCAGATTACTATGACTTCTTCGTGAGAAGCCTAATGCCATTGGAACATTACTGGCCAATAAACAAAGATGACAAATGCAGATCAATAGAACATGCAGTAGAATGGGGAAATCTCAATGCAGAGAAGGTATATATTCCTTCTTCAGATATCATTCTCATCATAAAAGTTGCTTGTAATCCTTAACATATTGCAAATGCAGGCACATGAAATCGGAAAGGCTGCTAGCACCTTCATCCAAGATGAGCTAAAGATGGATTATGTTTATGACTACATGTTTCATTTGTTAAACGAATACGCAAAGCTCCTAAGATTTGAGCCAAAAATACCCGAAAAAGCTGTTGAATTTTGTTCGGAAACAATGGCGTGCAATGCAGAAGGGACAGAGAAGAAGTTTAAAATGGATTCATTAGTGAAAAGTCCTTCTTTGGAAAGTCCATGCACAATGCCCTCCCCATATAATCCCAAAGTTTTTGGAAATTTGGCAAGGCAAAAGGCTGGTGTAGTGAAGCAAGTGGAGATGTGGAAGAACAGTTACTGGAGTAGTGTGAGCTAGAATCAAAAGAACACCTCTGTTGCACCTACATTCTTGATTTATAATGTAATATTATTTTTTGTACATTGTGTATATAATGTGTTATAACAAATGAAGAAATGGACATCTGAGACATCTGAGACATTGAATAATTTATATTTTTTCTGGAAATTATTGCATGAAAGGTGTGCTTGCAGAAACATGATAGCAAATCCGATCTTTTTTGCATCATTGTGTGCCATTACTTTCCTGGTAAGTTAAAAAAATGAGAAGATAGAAAGAGTGCTATGTAGGAATATAATTCAAACAATGTCTTAAACCCTACAAATTGAGTGATGCTGGTGGACTATGGTGTGCTAGAGATTAGAGAAACAATCTTCAAAATAAGACTGGAACACTAATATAGTAACGTTGTTTTCGCCAGACAATCCTTAGGATTCACTTTTTAAGCAACCAAAAGCAGTAAGAACAAATTCCTCTGTAACACAAATGTATTCTAGCATAGATACTGAAATTTCAAAATAAATAAATTATTAGTAATGCTTTGCACGAGAGAAACGATTATCATTGGGATTACGGGGTCCTCTTTTCACTGAAAACTTCGATCACTTTTCTTACAAGAGGTTGCAATGGAGATTTCTCATTAGTATGGTAGAGAATGATGTGAATTGAAGCAAAGATGTCGTCTTCTTACAAAAGGGTTCAGATAGAAGGCACAAGCACAGTTTCAGCAAATCTGTACTCTTTGTAATGGCATCTCTTCCACCTTGGGCCATAGGCAGCCAAAAAGTAATAAGCAACAAGAAGTAACAGTTACAGGGTATATAGTTAGGGGTGAGTATCGGGTGGTTTGGCTGGTTTTGGACCGCGAAACCAACCAAACCATAAATTCAGGTTTTCTACTTTCACCTCAGAGTAAACAAACTAATGCTGACATTAAGCACGTGTGAAAGAAAGATGCACTATCAAGAAAAAATCAAGGAAACATGTGGCCTTCGAGCTGCAATAACAATAACATTCTCAGCAACTGTAACAGCTACCAATGTACCATCATTCCCGCACCTGTGACAGAATATTCTACCATCTTTCGGAGTCACCTGGTAGCATGCATTTAGAACCTATCTGATTAAGGAACATTATTACTCTCGTGACTGCATATACTCATATGTTAGTATGGACATTTTCCGGTGACATAACAACCTCTCCAATGAAAACCATTGTTGTATGGTACTATTCCCACACAGGTGCACGTGATAAGTGTCTCTGTGCGATATCGTACCACCAGGAACCAAATGATCTCCATTAGGATTTGGAATGTTGCTAATAACTTTTTGAATCCCTTCGTTGCCCATAGAATCCTTCAAACACAAAGCTGCAGCTGCAACACCTCTGGACTAACTGTCCCATCACAATATCGATCAAGACCTCGCCAAGGATAGCCAATTTTCGCATCGACATCATCAATTTCTTTTTCAAGGGTTTGGAGCATAGCATCAGCCCTATTTGCCAGTACTGACAAAACCTCATCGTGAATGTATAGTTCAGCATTAAAAAAATTTCACACTCTGTAATCACTGTACTGCAGTAGCAAAAGCAGCGTTTGCAGGACTAACTTCACAAAGCTTTTCCTGTTTGTTCCCTGCGTAAACAATAAACAAGTTGTAATATTCAGGACCCCGAGATAATTTAATTAAAGCAGGTCACACGTTAAAACAGACCACACAACACCGTTGGGTAGATTACCTCAGGTAGTTCCTGAGATAACCTCAGAAAACTTATTCACTTAATTATAGTGAGCAGAGAGTCCAGAGACATTCAAGTGACCTGAAATAACTCTAGATATAATCATTACAGAGCAAATGACAGTAATCCCCCGTGATCTAAATCATATTGCAGTTTAGAATTCTTTTTTTGTTGTCAGGTATTGCAGTTTCAAATTCTAATTACATGTGAGTTTATTCACTTAATTTAAGAAAATTATTTTCATTAATAAAATATACTTCTTTTAGTATAGGCTTAAAAAGTAGTACTCAATTTTAAATAAATAGCTGAGAATCGAGTCCCAGAAATAATTAATTTCTTTTTAATACGTGGGTTTTTACATAGTCTGAAACATGTCTAGCTACCTTAAACTTCTTATATAGAAAGGAAACTAGACTTAACCAAAACTTTTCATACAAGTAACCAATTGTTCTTATCAGAATTAAGGCTTAGGGTTCAGTTTTGTTACCAATCATGAGTTATCATGATGGCTGGAAAGATCTTCCTGTAGAGCTTCTCGAACTTATAGCCGAGAGGTTGAAATATTTAAATGAATTTGTGAGATTTTCAGTTACATGCAAATCTTGGAATTGTGCAACCTTTGAACTGCGAAACAAGAAGCCATGGCTGCCCTTTAAACATCCCTGGTTGCTCCTTGCAGAAGACACCGGATTAGATTTAAGCGCAGTTAAGGTTTATATCTCGTTATGAAGTTCAGAAGCCCTTTGAGTATGAGAATTTTAGCAGTATTCGCGGTTTGTTCAGTCTTGAAACACAAAAAATATATTATCTTGATTTGCCCGAGGCAACGGACAAATTAATATTTGGAACAACTAAAGGATGGTTACTAACAGTAGACATAGATTTGGAAATTAATAATCTTTTGCATCCCGCTGCTGAGAGAAAAAATTGCGCTTCCTCCTATGCACACATTACCTACTGATCACCTTGTTGATGATTACAAAAAGCACATTACAAAATCAGGATACAGTCATCTTCCCATGATAATGACCATATACAGTTTCGGACTACTGGCTATCACTAGATTAATTAGGAGACAAGTCTTGGACAAATGTCGAACCATCTGATCATTACCAATTTGAGGATATCATTTATCACAAAAACAAATTTTATGCAATAAATTTTTGTGGCAGCCTATTCATGTGACATTAATTTTTGTGGCAGCGTATCCAAATTGTAATTATCATGTATATACTATCTTTGTCCCAACATATTGTCAACACGTATCATCCAATTATTAACATTTCATAAAATAGTATATTTTTCTACATTAATTTTAGCAAGTCCCACTCACTTACCCATCTTTCTTCCCTTTTTCTTTTCGTGCCCCACCAAAATGTTAACGCTTGAAGTTAAGCAAAAGAACTGGGCTTCTTTTTGTGAAAAGTCTGGATATTTTGTTCACATCAAGTGTGCTGCTGTCTTATTATCGTAAGCTCCCCATTCTCCATTATTTAATCCTGAACATTTTTGCATAAATCTAATTAATTACGTTAAACTATTGATTTCTTATAGTGCTACTAATGCTCGCATCGATGAGATGTTGGTATGTAATGGATGTGTTCATCCAATCTCAACTGCTTCGGATTCATATAATTACTATGGCTGCATTGGATGCAATTATTTCCTCACCCCGAGTTGAAGCTCTGTTGCTACGATAGTTCATTGTCATTAGACCAATGTGACGCCTGCTATAAACATATACTAATGGATTCACTTACAACTGTGAGACATGTTATCGCTGCAATATTGATATTTGCTGTTGTTTGGCACCTGGTAAAATGAAACATGAGTATCATAAACATCCCCTAAATAAAGGTTATGGTTCATGCGATGGAACAAGTAACTGCAACGCTTGTTTAGAATTTATAGATGATGAAGTTGCTTCGTACGGATGTGTAACTTGCAGCGTCTACATTCATCAAAGCTGTGTGCTGTCATTTCCAAATATGATATCTCACAGATGGGATTCTCATTCCATTTCCTTGATATATCCTCATATCTATTACAAGGGCTTGCGATACTGTGAGATATGTGAGCAGGAAGTAAATCAAGAAGCTTAGTTGTATCGTTGCAGCAAATGTGATCAGTGCTTTCATCCGTTGTGCATTCGACGACCTCATAATGTGAAGTTTGGCGATACGATCAATCCATCAAGCCATGATCTTCATTTGAAAACCTCATCCGTTGTGCATTCGACGACCTCATAATGTGAAGTTTGGCGATACGATGAATCCATCAAGCCATGTTCTTCATTTGCAAACCTTAACATTTAAGTGGATAGACAAAGACTAGTATCCTGAACGCATTCGTAAATCTTTGTCCTATGCGACATATTGTTTTGATTTGATGTGTAGGATGGGATTTTACTTGGAATGTGCAGGTAATTATCTACTATGTATAGGTTGTGCACGAAAACGAGGTATTAGGTAATAGGTATGGATCCCTTGTATTTGCCACCGGAGCAACTCCAGTGGTACTTAACCCTAGCCGATTGAACTTGCGGAATTAACCCGAATTCCTAAAAACGTTCAATTTTCCGAAATCAAACTATTTATTTAAGCTTACTCTGAGCTACAAGATCACCTAAACTTTAAAATATGCAAGTTCTCGAGAAATTTTAAGAAGATATAATATTGTTGAATTTAAAAAATAATTATTTTCATGTGGTATAATGTTTGCACCATGAGTCCACGACCATGACACCACCCTAATTTAAAGAAAAAATGACATAAATACCACTTTTTTTAGATTAAGTGACAAGAATATCATTTTTAAATTTTTTGGCCAAAAATACCATTTTATTACGCATTTTAAAATTGGGTAACACTATTACGCATTTAAGAAATGGGTAACATGTCATTATTCAAAAAAATAAAAAAATAAGCTGAAAAAGTGTTACGCATTTTGGAAATGCGTAACATCTTGAATAAAGAGGTGTTACCCATTTCCAAACTGCGTAACACTTTTTTCAGTTTATTTTTTTATTTTATTTTTTACAATTTTTTTCGAAAAAACATGTGTTACCCATTTCTCAAATGCGTAATAGTGTTACCCATTTTCTAAATGCGTAATAGATCGGTATTTTTTGCCAACATATACGAAAATGGATATTCTTGTCACCGATTTTAAAAAAAAATGGTATTTTTGACCATAACCCTAATTTAAAGGAACAATTTAAAGATATTTTCCATTATTTTCTCATTCCAAAAAAAAAACCCTACATGTAAGCTATTAATTATGCTTCTGAAATTAATATAAACATTATGGAAAATTATTGAAAATAATCGGAATCATTATAATAGACTTCTTCGATGTTAATAAATCATATATCATGTATTATGTTAAATAATTAAAAAGGTTTTAATTTGGAGTAACGCTACATACCCAAAAACATTCCCAAATTAAGTTCCCGATCCATCCTAATTAATTAAATTAGTACCAATCAGATAACACATTTGGAAACGAATTCGGTACTCTAGTATCTCTTCTATATATAACAGGAGAACACAAGGGTAAAAAGAACAAATAAAATCCTTGTGAAATTACAATTTTACCCTTTTATATTTTGAAATTACATGGCATGCCACTACTCTCTTATATAAAGAAAAAAAAAGTAAATAATGTTTTTGTGCAGAATCAAACCCCTGACCTTCCCTATGTAAATCATTCTTATTACCATTGAGCTATGTGACTCCTTTTGGTTTTGAGTGAAAAATCACATTACATGAACCTCGCATCATTCTTAATCCTATATTAATTATTATTTAAACTTTTAAGTAAAAATAAAGGTGATTTATAATATTTATTAAATTTTCTTTTTTAAATTCTTTTTTTAGAGTATGTTTGCAAATGATATTTATAATATTTATTTTTTAATTATTAAAATATCATACAAACCTATATACTACCAATCTTATAAAAATTTTATATTAAGTTTCAAAAACAATATTAAGTGTGGTGTATTTTTATCTTTCCTTTAGTTTAAAATAAATATTTCGGTTTTGTAACTTTAACTATAATATATTCTATTTTCTTATATAAGGGTCTAACTTTTCTTGTACTATAGAATATATTTAAATTATTAAATCATACTTATTAATTTCTATAAAATCTCTTTAAAATTTTATAATAAAATTAGTTTGATAAATCATGATATATAATTTATATTTTAAATTTAATTTAATATTTTAAATAATAATTCAAATTAATATTTATTTAAAATAAGAGGTAAAATAAATATTATTGTAATTTAATTGTATTTTACATGTGAAAACTTTGAATTAGAAACATGGATTAAAAGTTTAAACTATAAGAATATTATATACAAATCATATTTATTCACAATAATTTATTTAATATACATGAAAATATATAATATTTTTGTTAAATATAAAAATTGGGGACTGGGAAGCGTGGCAGGGAGACACTAATCCCTGACCCCATTCCGATCCCCGAAATTTTTACATATTTTTTCCCGATCGTCAGAAAAGTTCTCAATTATCCGCCCGAAACGGGGCACAGAATGGATTGGGATTGGGCGGGAAGGGATGAATGTTTATCTCTACAATAAGAATTATTATATAGCACATATCGATAAAATGTATACATGATATTTATGAATATTCTTCTTATGTATACAAGCATAGGGCCGGTGCAATGCAAAGATGACTTTTAAATTTGTTATCTTATATGTAATTTAATAATTTATTTTATATTTTTACTTTTTTTTAACGAAGATGAACTTAAATTTAAATAGTTTTATGTGATTGTTGAACTCAATGTTGAATTGACGTATGTGTTTGTGTTTGAGCGTGATTAAATTGTGTTTCAAGAATTTTGTGTTTAACAATATTTTAAAAAAATTAATTAAAATTGTTATTTTTAATAAATCAAGGTCAAGTTGCAAAAAGTAAATGGATTAAAGTGCAAATATCAAAATATGAGTATCATTCTAACCGACCGACTACATTATATTTTGATCAAAATCGTTGTTTTTAATAAATTAAGGTTAAGTTGTAAACACAAAAGAACTAAAGTGCAAATACCAAAATACGAGTACCGTACCGATTGACTACAAACCTTTCAATGTTTCGGTTTTAATAATACAATATAAATATATAGATATAATAAAAGTGAGCAGATTTATAATTAGATTGGATGCATTGTGTATATGAGACATTTTTAATTATTATCACATGAATTTTAATGTCATTTTATGGAAGAAAATAATTAGTTATTTGGAATTGGATTAATATATACATATATATAATGAAAACTATTTGTTTTGAATTAAAACAATTTAAAAGATGAGATAATAAAAATAAATAGATAGTACAACAAAAAAAATTAAACGAATTATATGGTCATGTTGAAAAGGTTAGACAATATAAACACATAAATTTGGGTTGGAAAAATACTTGGTGATACTAATTTGTGTAAAAAATAAATAGATAAAAATATATAGTCAAGTTAACAAATTTTAGAAAACAAGATATTATATAGCATACAAAAATATTATGATCGGATCGATCACATTATACACCCCGGGTTATTTAAAATCATAGGCCCCGATCAATCAAATTATCTATATAAATTAAAGTACATATATTATAACGAGACGAACAAAATATGTACAAATATAACTAAATATAATATTTAAACAGCAAAGAATAAAATTTTATTTTAATCAATAGAAAATGACCGTGCCTTGCACGGGTTCATGCAACAAAATATGAGAATTGAAATTATAATAGCAAATAATATTTCACGAATGTTAATATTATTATCAGTTAAACATACCCAGGTTATTTAAACATAATTATGTTTTAAAATTTTAGTAGTAAAATAAAAAAAATTATTGTATTTGAAAATTATTTTAATATATATTAATATATATAAAATTATTTTAATATATATTAACATATTAAAATTATTTTAATATATATAAAGAACTAATATTGATAATAGATTGAAATATTATTAAATTAAAACATATTGTAACACCTGAGTCTCACATCGAGAAATGTGGGGGCTTTAGTACAATTTATAAGATAAAGTACAACTACTAAGTGCGCCAACAATCATGATCTTTTGGAGACCTGTGGTGGGTTTGTGGATTACCCACGTTATTGCATTTGGGCCAATTGGTCGGCGGTTGATTCGTGAAGTTACTGGAGGTGGGGACACGAAGACTGGTGGTATTATTTCATAATGGACTGAGGTCCAGAGGTGGGGACATAAACTAGCCAGTATTATCTCACAATCGCTAGAGATGTACAATCTTGAACCTTTGAGCTATCTGTTCAGATCTAACGATGCCGTCAATAGTTTAAGTGGGGGAGTTTGTACCACTCGAGTCACAAAATTGAGAAGAATTGGGACTTTAGTTCAGTTTATAACACAAAGTATTACTACAAATTGCACCAACAAATCATGATCTTTTGGGAACTTGGGGTGGGTTTGTGGATTACCCAAGTTGTTGCATTTGGGCTAATTACTTGGCACTGAATTTCGATGTTTTGAAAGTCTGAAAGATAGAGGAAGCGAAACAAAGGAAAAGAATGCTTAAAATCAACAAATTTCAAGAAAAGATATGAACGAGTTAGAAAGAAAGTTTTAAGAACTGAAAGCGCAAGACCTAAGTAGAGTATTAGAAGATTTACGAAGGCTTTTGATCAAAATCAGTAATAAAACCTACTCTCCAGAATGTAACATCTTGAAGAATTGGAAGAAAATTTAGGATTGCAATGTTCTAAAACTCAACTAGAACACCCAGTATCTATTCTATCCCGTAAAAAAAATTGTAAACTAACATGACAACTATTCGTAATACACGTATTAATTTCTAAATTAAAAACTTGAACATACCTAAGTAAGCACCCAATAGCTACATATACCATCAATAAGAAAAACTCTATATATATCAATCATATACTTGAAACAATAATGATCATGCATAGAATAATTTATAAACACAATTTAAGCTAGCGGCCCGTGCCTCGCACGGGCTTTTATGCTAGTTTTCCTTTAATTTGTCATCACTTACTTTTTTTTGAATAATTTGGCTTATACGCCCTTACAAGTGGGTATCTGTCTAACAAATCTCGAGGGAGCAAGAATTGAACCGAGACTCTTGAGCTATCTCATCGCTAAGTATTAATTTACGTAGATTCTGTTTCAAGCAAAGGGAAGGGATTCCATGTCTCTGAACTAATACTATAACGAAACAATCAAGTGCAAGGGCGAAGCTTTTGTGTATATATTGATTGTTAAGTAATCCGGTGTCACTAATTATGGGTGATCATGATTGGAAAGATGTTCCTATAGAACTACTCAAACTTATATTTGAGAGGTTGAAATATTTGGCCTATTTTATGAGGTTTTCTGTTGTATGCAAATCACGGAGTTCTGCGGCTTAAGAATTGGAATTAGAAAAAAAGAAGCCATGGCTACCCTCCGAACATCCCTGGTTGATCCTTGCAGAAGACACTTTAGATTTAAGCGCGGCTAAGGTTTGTTCTCTTCAAGAAATTCGTAGTGACGAGGAGCCCTGTGATCATGACCATGATAATGCTGACCACGAAGTTATTGACGATTATACAGAGGAATCTGATCGAATGGGCACTAGTTACGATGATTTGTTTAAGAATATTAGTGCTAGTCGTGGTTTGGGCAGTCTTGCAACACAGAAAGTGTATAAACTTGATTTGTCAGAGGTTACGAACAAAATAACAGTTGGAACAAGTAAAGGATGATTACTAACATTGGCCAGAAATTCAGATGTCAATCTTTTACATCCATTGCGTGGGCACCAGATTCCACTTCCTCCTATGCGAACGTTCTCTAAAGACGAATATGACATATTTATCGATAAAGTTTCCATGTCTTCAGAAATACCGGTGGAAATTGTATTAAAGAACTCTAATACCATTCATTTTCCCGTGATAATGGTCGTCTCAGGTGAAAAATTGTGTTTCACTAGATTAGGTGATAATGGTCATCTCACTTGAATGTATTGCTTCATGAGCAACTCAGGGAATTTGCTATGAAGGCCAGTCCTCAAGTTGTAGATGTGCCCTTTAAAGTCAAATTATATATAGGTCGAGCACTTCAAACTTGCGGGTGGATCCTATTTCTTTGAAAAACTATTCTGCCATGCATCTTGTGAAGCTGGAAAATCTGTTAAGGACTTTTGGGTTTGCTTCTCAAGAAAAGACTGAAGTTGCAGACATGTTTCAAGACTATTGCTTAGCCAACATCAAAAGGTATCATTAGATGAAGAATAGGCTGAAGAAAGTCACAACTCAACCTGTCAGACCCAGTGGTATCTTATCAGAAAGTAATCGTGTTCTTGACAAAGATTTGATAGATGCTTTGGAGAAAGGAGAAATGAGTGATCAAGACTGGTGAACTCAATCTCAGTTAGAGCCGGCAATTTCGTACCTGACACGAAAACACGACACGAAAACGACACGAAAATTACGGGTTTGGTTTAACCTTTTCGGTACACGAACACGAAAATACACGAACACGAAATTACACGAGCGAATTTAGTGTCGGTTTTGGGTTTACCCTTGGGTACACGACACGAAACGAAAGTACACGAAATAATTAAATAATTAAATAAATATTTTAAAATTATATAAATAAATATCATAAATAAATATTGTATGTATTATTTTTATAAAAAATTATATACTCAAAATATTGTATATCATAATTCATAAATACTTAAAATAATCTGTATATATTGGTCATGGTCAATGGGCACTCAGCACTTATCGTTTTCGTTTCGTGTACTTTTTGTTTCGTTTTCGTTTTCGTTTTTGTGTACTTTCCATGTACTTTCGTGTACTTTTTGTTTCGTTTTCGTTTTCGTGTACTTTTCGTGTACTTTTCGTGTACACGATAAGTACACGACAAATTTCGTGTACTTTTCGTTTCGTTTCGTGTTTACACAAAATTTTTCGTTTCGTTTTCATTTTGCAAAATGGGTACACGAACTTATTTCGTTTCGTTAATGGTTTAGCCTCTTAGTACACGAAACACGAAAGTACACGACACGAAAGTACATGACACGACACGAATTGCCAGGTCTAATCTCAGTTTTTAATTGTAATATGTTTAGAGCTTAGATAAATCAAGATAGGATAATGTAATCATTTGTTCAGGCTAGAGGAACATCTATCTTTATTCTATTAGTCAAGTCTAATAATATATTAATTAATAACTATAATTTTATTGAGGTTTAACTGTAATATCACAACCAAACAATCTACCTTAACCTATGTAATCAAGTTGAAGTATTTTACCTTAACTTGGAAGAAATAAAGTTCAAAGGAGAGCTTTTGTATATATTAATTGTTAAGTACTTTGGTCGTCTAAAATCTTTAGGGGTGGCCCGTTGTGCTAGCTAATTATTAGTGTTCCTCGATGTCACGTTATGGGTGATCATGATTGGAAAGATGTTTTTATAGAACTTCACTTATAGCTAAGAGTTTGAAGTCTTTAAAGCATCTCCAATGGCATTTTATAAAATGGTAATGTAAAATCATGATTATGTAAAATTTGTTGAACATGTAGAAGGGGTACTCCAACGGGGTTATGTAATGGTTGACTATAGTTCAAAATACAAAAGATTGATCACGTGTTAAGTTTACAGCTTATGTAAAATTTATAGATGTTGGCTAAATATAGCCAATTAGGAAGTGGTTGGCTAAATATTTGCCTAAGAGTGAATTATGGTTGGCGTGTAAAAAATATACATATTATGTAAAATGAGGTGACACGTTGAAAGGCATATGTATAGGCCTATTTGTAAACATCGATGATTCTACTCAACTTAAACAAGTATGTAATAAGTAAATAATAATTTAAATGTCACATGAATCTCAGAAGTTAATATCAGTCAAGAGAATGAAAATTAAAGTCAATCTACAGACTTGAAGTAATTCTACAGTGAAAGAAGTTCATTTAGTTTATCAAGCCTCAATGAAGTATTCAAGAAAGTGGATCTATTTAAAATGACAAGAGATTTCAAGAATGTGGCAGCAACTGTACATGTTACAGTGGTTAATAAAAAGGGAAAGAAAAATAACCACAGCTTAAAGTCAAAAGATGAAGAACAGCCATTGCATTTAGTCACTTATGAACCAGACAGTACATCAAGTGTCAACATCATTCAGGAGGGGTTCTTCATAAATTTCAGTGGTTCAAGGATTGACTCTGCTACAAAGAAATAGTATTAATTCTCTTTTAATTAATTATATCAGTTAATTAATTTATCCAGTAAATTAATTCATCAAGAATTAATTTATTCTTTAAATTAATTATGAGGGTAATTAATTTAGAATTAATATAAAACTTATATGACTTTCTAATTAACTGATATGACTGTCTCAAATGAACTATTATGACTGTCATACAAACAGTCATATAAGGAGTAATTGGAAGTCATGTCAGTTATAAAAAGAGTCATACCGAGAGTCATATGGTGAAATAGAAAGTGGCGTACAAATAGAAAGAAAAGAAAGTGGAGCAACCGGTGAAGCATTAAGACTGAAAAACAAAAAGTGTATCATCTTCATTTTTCTCACTCACTCTCTTATTAATATCAGAATTGTCCAAGCTTTAAAGTTCAAGCTAGTGAATTAATTTCTAGTATTTATTGTAACATCCAAACCACTAGAAGTTGTTTACTTATACTACTTTGACTATCTAGCGGATCATTATCCCTTAGAATTTATCTCGAACTACTTTTTAGTATTCGATCTTTTTATTACAAAAATAGATAAATTCATGTTGAATTTATTCTAAATTTGTTTTAATTAGAACCTTGTAATCTGTACTGTATTTGTAAAACCCTTCAAGTTTAATATCAGTTATATTTAACTTGAACTTTGTTTCATTTCATTCCGTACTTATTTGTTCTTGACTTGTTAAATCACGAACCAAACAATTTCGATAAAACGGTACAGTTTGTATTCAAACCACCCTTCTACAAACATATCAGGACCTAACACACGTCAGCTTTTTAGCTAAGGGCAAGCATGCATTGGAGTCTGGAGATGCCCTTAGAGCATCTTAAATGGGGTTGGCTAAAATCATTGGCTAAAATGGTATAAAATACTGATTATGTAAAATTTGCTTAACCTGTAAGGTATTTTGCTCCAATGGGGTTGGCTATACTGATTGGCTATATTTTAAAAAAAGCATGTTATTATTTTAAGTTGTTATAAATACAATTTATTATTTCAGTATGGTAATAGATGACGTGAAATTTTCCTACAGGTCCTAGCGGTTGGTTAAATATAGCCAATATGAAGACGTTGACTATTTTTTTTGCTAAGGGTTATAACCCGTTGGAGTGCCTATATTTTTATAAAATTTCTATATTTTTTAATTTCAGGCATCTCACATAGTATTTTAGCTAAGGGTTTCTCATGATTGAAAATGCTCTTAGCTTATTCCGCAGCCGTAGAATTGGAATCGGAAAACAAGAAGTCATGGCTACGCTCCAAACATCCCTGGTTGCTTCTTGCAGAAGACACTTTAGACTTAAACGCGGCTAAGGTTTGTTCTCTCGAAGCAATTTGTAGGGAGGAGAAGACCTGTGATTACGGTTAGGTATTAAAGCCAATTTTTGTTTCCCCTCTTTGTGTAATTTGAAGTTAATAATTTATCACATGCAATAAAAACAAAATAATAATAATCAAGCCAGATGGACACCAAGATTTTTACGTGCAAAATACCCTTAAAATAAAGAGGTAAAAATCAAGGGACCAACTCCGAGTAATTACATTATAATAATAATAATGGTTACAAGCTCTCTCAAATTTACAAAGTAACACTTAAGGTACATCTGAATAGTAATACAAAAATTCTCTATCTCTTCTGTACTTAACCGAACCCTGGATGAACTCCTCTTGTTACTACAACAATGGCTAAACGAACTCCTAGCCGTAAACCCGATATCTACAACTAGACCCGGTAATTCATGACACGATACGAAACGACACGAAAACTTAATGTTTGTATTTGCATTTTTAGTATACGACACGAAAGTACACGACATAAATATATTTATATTTAATAATATTTATATTAGATATTTTAATATTTACATTAGATAAATTAATATTTATTATATGCTTATACATAATTTTATAATATTATTTGTAAATATGATGTAAATATATATTTTTAATACATATTTGTAAAAATTTAACTGGAAATTTTAATATTTAAATATATTTATTTATCTATTTTTATTTAAAATTACACTAAACACGACACGGAATATACATGAAGAGTCGGTTTGGTGGTTTGCATTACTGTACGCGGTACGCGAAACACGAAATACGAAAGTACAATACGCGAACGAATTCACGAGTTTAGCTACAGCCCTGACCAAATACTAATTCATGAAAAAATAGAGAAACACGAGAGCCCCTATCCTGATCTTGCCTGAAACTATCACAAGGTAAGCTACCTACTGAACGAAGCAGCTATAAATTAAGAGAAGAGGGAAAAAAAAGTGTTTTGATTTATTTAAAAATGAAAGTGAAAGGGGGTATTCATAGGATGGGCCGGGGGAGTGGCATTGTAAGGGAGAATATGGAATAAAAGTGGGTGCCGTATTGTTAAATGTTTGGAAAGTTTGTGGGAAGGACCCATAACAACAATCATGACCATGACAATGCTGACCACGAAATTATGGACGATTATTCGAATGGGCACTACTTAGGAAAGTGTATAATCTTGATTTTTCAGAAATTCAGATGTCAATCTTTTGCATCGGTTGAAGACGAAAATGACATGTTTATCGATAAAGTTTCCATGTCTTCAGAAGTACCGGTGGAAATTGTATTAAAGAACTCCGATACCATTCATCTTCCCGTGATCATGGTCGTCTCAGGTGAAAAATTGTGTTTCGCTAGATTAGGAGACAAGTTGTGGGTAAATGTGGAACTGGAAAACTCTACAAGCTCTTGCGTTGATGTTGTATATATACCACAAGGAACAATTTTATTCGATAGATCTTTGTGGGATGGTTTATATGTGTTTCATTAATAAACATGATATAGAAAAAAGGAATCACAAGGGTATAAAAATTACATCAATTCCTATTCCTATCAAGAGAACGGATGAAGTTATCTATTATTTGATTGAATCCTTATCAAAATCTCATATTTGGGTAGCGTTGCGGTTTTACAAGGAAGCAATTTGTGAACCATGTCCATCTATTTCTGCAGAACTTGTGCATTATACAAGCAACTTTATGGTATTAAAGTTAGAAGTACATTCTTCCAATTCTGATGATGAAATTCCGACATGTACTTGGGCGGAAGAAGTAAAAGACTTGGGAAACGAGGCATTATTCATCGGCAGAAGATCTTCATCGGTATCAATAGCATCATCAAAATGTGTGATACCAAATACTATCTACTTTACTGATGATAATTAGGAGCACTTCGCGGATAAAGTAGGTAATGACATGGGAGCTTTTGATGTGAAATCCGGCAAAGTCAAGCTATTTTATGAGGGAGAATCTATCTGTCCCTACTCTCCACCAGATTGGCGTATCTAAATGACAAATACGTTCAATCTGTCCCTTTTTCTACCACTTTGGTATATCTAAATAATTACTGAGTAAACATTATCGTTTCTTGTCTGTTTAAGTTTTCAGATTGTATGGATTATAGTTGTAACAGAATTGCTTACTTCAACAATGAGCTGATCAGTGAGAAATGAGAATGCTTGTGTAACATGCTGTGACTGCATGTGCTGCATGTGCTGCAATCCTTCTCATTATATTCAACAGCCCCCTTCAAACTTGGTTGGCTCGGGATCATGCCAAGTTTGGAAGGATATTATTGAACTGACACATCAGCTAACTGTTTAGAAGTTGGAATGTATGATAATTTTGTCGTGAAATTCCCGTCCCAAATGGGAGATGACGGAAGGGATAAAATACCCCTATATAATTATTAGAAATAAGAAAGATACCAAATTTGGCTTTTGTAGTGTTGTGTTCCAACAAAAAAAAGTTTTTTTTATCAATAAGTCCTCAATCCCCGAATTATTTTTATATACTTCGTTCCCGCCACCCTAGTTATTTTTATACGTTATTTTTATACTTATCTCTGTGCATGTTTTGAACACTAATAATTCTCAAATTTTGATTTTATGTTAACATAATTAACATAAAGTGAGATATCTAATTTTGATTTTATAATAAATCTTACTTATATTAATATTTTCTAAACGATTAGAATTATGGATGAGTAATAAATTTGACCTATGGATGAACAATGTCCTTTGATACATGATTTGTAAGTTTTTTGAATGATAATAGTTTCCTTTTGAATTTGATTAAACTAGTTAATATAAATTTTATAAAAATTAATTTGAAAAATATTAACTTAACTTAATTACATAAAACATAAATATAAATATTTATACTATCATCAAATATCTTTTAATGTGATAATCATATTTGAAAAGTAAATAAATAATTATAAAAATTACAAGAAAACATTGTTCATATAATATACTAATTTGATTTATTTAATTCCACATATAAATAATTTTATAGTAAATAAATATGAATTATAACGCAAGTTTTTATAAACAATAACCATGAAAACACCCGTGTGTACGGTGAATAATGCATCATTTATTGTTTAAACCATCCAGATAGATTTTGGGGAGGCACTCGTCTACAAGAAATTTGATTGGAGAAATTTGGATTACAGAATTACACATCAAACAATCTCAATGGCTAAAGCAGGATAATCCACTCGTTCCTTTATTAACAAATGTCCTTAAGAGTGAGTTTTTAATTTTGATAAAGTAATAAAAATTAACTTTTAATTAAATAATAAATCTTAAATTATATTATTTTAGAATTATGTTAATTACATTAAGATTATTAAGATAATAACTATATATATACTACGGTATACATGATATACCATACCATTAAGTGCTTTTAATAAAGAGTAAATTATAGATTTTTAATTTAATAATAAATATTATTATATTAATTTAGAATTATATTAATTATATTAAGATATTTAAGATATAAATAATATGTATACCGCAGTATACATGGCATCCCATTAAGAGGGTTTCTGCTTTTAATAAAGAGTACGAATAATTCTCAAATTTTGATTTTATGTTAACATAATTAACATAAAGTGGGATATCTAATTTTGATTTTATAATAAATCTTACTTATATTAATTTAGAATTATGTTAATTATATTAATATAATAATTATATGTTTACCGCTGTATATGACATACTACACCATTAAGAGTGAGTTTTTAATTTTAATAAAGTAATAAAGATTAACTTTTAATTAAATAATAAATTTTATATTATATTAATTTATAATTATGTTATGCATACTGCGGTTTACATGTCATACCATACCATTAACAGAGGTTCTGCTTTAAATAAAGAGTAAATTATAGATTTTTAATTTAATAATAAATCTTTTTATATTAATTTAGAAATATATTAATTATATTAAGATAATTAAGATAAAAATAATATGTATACTACCATATATCCATGAAATTGAGCCATTCTAGTGTATAGTCTAGGCAAGGCTTAAACACATTTTAGCCCTAAAGTTTAATACCATATATCCATCGGCTTAAAGTTGTATCTTTTTAGCCCTGAAATCATACCTTTCGACCCCTCTACCGGTTTAAAATAAAAAAATCGGTTTTAAAACATGGATTTAAGCTTGATTGCATGAAAGTTATTGGTTTGAATGACTGTCATCTTTAAAACAGTATTTAAAATATGGATTTAAGTTTATTTTGCCCATTCGAGTTATACCGGTTTTTTATTGTGAACCGTCGAAATGTATGATTTCAGTAGTTCAAGAGCTATAAGGTATAATTTTAAAACACAGGGACAGATCGATATATGATAGTAAATCTTTAGGCTAAAAGGTCATTAAGCCTCAATACAATGGGAAGTGGGAACAACTGAACAAAAGAGCAGCTCACATGTAGTTGTGTTTCTCGCAACCACTTTAACTTTAGAATTTTAGATAGATGCATCCTTTTGACTATCATGGGATTACATTGTCGGGATTGTGGGGTAATTTCCCCAATTCACACGTTGGCAAATAACCTATGAAAATGCCATGCATGCTTTAATAATCACCTTCCCGTGTCACCTCAGATCATGCGCTCCTGGTTTTAAAATTCTGCCAAAATGCCAAACATCTATAAATAGAGACACCCTGCTTTGTGTATCTGCACTACCAATGCACACTTCATTTCTTCTGCATTACCCCTTTATTTCTTGTAGTAAATTAGTAACCATGACTTTCAGCTTTTATCGATTCCTCCTTCTCTTCATTATGGTATTAGAAACCTCAACATATGTAGATGCATATAAAAACAATGTCACTGATGAGCAAGCTTTGCTTTCTTTCAAGGCTTCGATAACAAATGATCCATTGGGTGCGTTGAGCTCATGGAACAATTCCATCCACTTCTGTCACTGGAATGGCGTTACATGCAGCCAGAGACGCCAGAGAGTGACATCGCTATCTCTCTTCGACCAACAGTTGGGGGGGACATTGTCTCCTCATATTGGAAATCTCTCATTTCTCAGGGTACTTCGCCTTAATGAAAACAACTTTCATGGCTCAATCCCAAATGAGATTGGTCGATTGTTTCGCATACAAAATCTTTCTCTTAGCAGCAATTCTTTTCGAGGTGGATTTCCTACCAATTTGAGTCATTGCGTGGATATCAGAAACATCCGTATGCATAACAACAAGCTTGAAGGAAACCTACCTACTGAATTTGCTTTTTGGTCTAAGCTTGAAGTGATTAATCTTATGAAGAATCAATTTACTGGATCAATTCCACCTTCAATAGGAAATTTATCATCCCTGCAATTTCTTATCCTAAGATATAATAATCTAGTGGGGGGCATACCTTCGGAGATTGCTCGTCTCGCAAAATTAGAGGGTCTTGATTTGGCAACAGACAATTTGTCGGGTAAGGTTCCCCTAACACTTTACAACATTTCATCCCTCTCTTTTATATCTTTCTCCGACAATGACCTAGAAGGAACGCTTCCACCAGATTTGGGTTTCATCCTTCCTCAGCTGCAACAAGTCTCAATTGGAGGGAACAGACTTTCTGGCCCGCTTCCACCATCAATAGCTAATGCCTCCAACCTTGATACTTTTGACATTGTAGGAAACAACTTTACTGGGCCTATACCAAACAATTTGGGCAGTCTTCATTATCTTCAATGGTTAAGTCTGGGTCAGAATCCACTTGGAGACAATATGCGGCCTAATGACTTCAGCTTCTTCAATTCTTTAGTCAATTGCACTCATCTAAAGTTATTGAACTTCGACCGTATTGGTTTAAGAGGGGAGTTTCCAAGTTCTGTTGTAAATCTCTCCACCACTGTAGAGATACTTCATATGGCCGGAAACCAGATATATGGAAGCATACCTCATGAAATCGGTAAACTTCAGAACATGACACTACTTGCATTGTATGAAAACTTTTTAACAGGAAAAATTCCAGAATCAATTGGAAAGTTATCTAAGTTGGGAGGACTAGATTTGAGTAGTAACAAAATTTCAGGAGTAATTCCAGCTTCCCTTAGCAACATTACTCAATTAGGTGTTCTCAATTTACAAAATAATATGCTTCAAGGAAGCATACCTACTCATTTGTTCAACATCTCAACTTTACAGGAATTGACCCTCGGTAACAACAAGCTTAGAGGTGTAATTCCTGAGCAAATTGGGTTTTTTTCCCAATGTTTTTCCCTTAATCTGTCCCAAAATTTACTAACTGGTCCCCTTCCGTCCAACATTGGAAGTTTAAAACATTTGGTGACACTAGATATTTCATACAACAAACTAGAGGGAAATATACCTGCTAGTCTAGGTGGATGCGTGATGTTGGAGGAGCTACATATGGAAGAAAACCTTTTTCATGGTAAAATTCCATCTTCATTCAAAGCTTTAAAAAGTCTTGCACTTCTAGATCTTTCAAAAAATAATATATCTGGGGGTATTCCAAGCTTTTTTGATAGGTTTCGTTTGATTACATTTCTCAACCTGTCACACAACAAGCTTGGAGGTGAAGTGCCGAAAGATGGTTTGTTTACAAACATTAGTGCATTTTCAATCGTTGGAAATTTGGAGCTTTGTGGGGGAATTCAAGCATTGCATTTGCTTGCTTGTCCTCAAGCAAGAGTCTCGAGAAATAAGAAACAAACATTTTCCTTGAGAATAATATTAATCGTAGTTCTTGTACCCCTTGGTATCTTGTTAGCATGTGTTGCCTTGATTTGTTATCGACGTCGAAACTCCAAGAAGTTAAATGACCCTGCCCTAGTATTGAAGGATAGTCAATATCCCAAACTTTCATACCAAGACCTTCTACTCGCTACAAACGACTTTTCTCCAAACAATTTGCTCGGTGAAGGAAGATACGGTTCTGTTTACAAAGGAGTTCTCGAATCAGTGGAACTTATAGTTGCTGTGAAGGTACTAAACATTGCAATACATGGAGCCAACAAGACTTTTTTGGCAGAGTGTGAAACGTTGAGGAACATTCGTCATCGAAATCTTATCAAGATCATCACAGCTTGCTCTAGCATTGATTATAAGGGCAACGACTTCAAGGCATTGGTTTTTGAGTTCATGACTAATGGGAGTGTGGAAAACTGGTTGCATCCAAGTCCATCCAATCAAGGGAATGAAAGAAACTTGACTCTACTCCAACGACTAAATATTGCCATTGATGTTGCACTAGGAGTTGATTACCTACATCATCATAGTCATGCAAGTATCATTCATTCTGACATAAAACCAAGTAACATTCTTCTCGACGAGGATTTAGTTGCTCATATCGGTGATTTTGGTTTGGCGAGGTTTTCTTTTACTACAAGTGATGTCAATCAAGCACAAATGAGTTCAACTGATGTACGTGGAACAGTTGGATATATTCCTCCAGGTGATTTTCGATACTAAATGATTTCATCAGTGTTTAGTACTGCTCTCTAGTATTGAAAGGTGCACGACAACAATATTTTTTAGTGGAAGATTATTAGCGGATATTTTCAGAATTAGAGGGCTATGAAAGTTTGTAAAATGTTGCTTTTTGCCAATTTTTTAACCGTTTAAAATGTTATTTTTGCCAATTTTTAACCCTTTAGCTGTGCAGAGTATGGAATGGGTGCGGAGAAATCTACAGAGGGGGATGTGTATAGCTATGGAATTTTTCTACTAGAATTGTTCTCGGGAAAGCGGCCTACAGAAAGCAGCATATTAGTGGACACTGATAATAATCTTCATGACCATGTGATGAAAGCACTCCCCCAAAGAGTGATGGACATTGTTGATCCACGAATAGTACCAGATCAAGAAGAACGCGGCTTGATTGTAAATCAATCATACAGCAGGGCTGCCATGGAAGTATGCTTGGCATCAATATTTGAAGTGGGGATATTGTGTTCTGAAGAGACTCCAAGAAAACGCATTGACATTAGTGTTGCTATTAAGCAATTACATGTAGCAAGAGATAAACTACTGCAGCGCAGGCAGTAAGCTGGATATTTTATCTCCTAATGTGACAAGGAAGAACATGTATTTACCTTGTTTCTATCGTTTTGATATTCCTAAGTTTGGATCTGTAAGTTACTTTTGAAACATTGCTATACCACCGTCAAGTTTCATTGCCTAGCTTGGTTTTCTTTAGTTACTTATCTACTTGGTAAATAAATGTTTCGTTCGATTTTTTTCACTGGGGAAACTAATTCCACCGAATACTTTCAATGTCTGGATGCTACTTGCATCTCGGTCCTAGTTTAGGGCAGTTCGCAAACGAATACATAGGTGCATGGCTGAGTTTAGTTGATGAATACATATTTGTAAAGATACTATTGTACTATTGTCTTAAACACTCGAGTGAAATTCCTGCAGTTCAGGAATATCTCCATGTTGTGTAATGGGGAGTAAATAATAGGCGTCTCTTTTCGCATTTATTTTAGAGATAACAGTTATAAGGGTTAGGTTCAAATTAGAACCTTATATTGACCCTTTAAATTGAATAAGTAATTGCTAAATGAATCTTTTTCTAATTAGACAGAAAAACATGTAATGTATGACTGGCACTGGCTTGTTAGATTTTGAATTCAAAATTGGAAAGGAGAAGTTGCCGATGGCTTAGTATAAATAATATAGATTCAATCCAAAATAAAATCATAGCGTTGAGATAATCAATCAATCAAATCCTGCAGAACTCAAGAGGTTAAGTACGTGAAACTACAAGATTCTCAGTTGTATGCAAATCTTGGAATTCTGCAGCTTGTGAATTGAATGACCAGCTAACTTTTCACACCTGCTATGCAAATATCTCTGGTTGCTCCTTGAAGACACCGGAAGCAGAGCAGCCTAATGGAAATGATCAAACACAACTTGAGAATATTCCTACTACTCGAGCAGCCTAATGGAAATGATCAAACACAACTTGAGAATATCCTACTACTCGCGGTTCGTTGAGTCTCGAAACACAAAAGATTTACAATCTTGATTTGCCCGAGGCTACAAACAAATTAATAATAGGAACAAATAAAGGATGGTTGTTAAAATTAGGCAAAGATTTCTCCCCACAAGAAGTCTACACAAGTACCTACGAAAAATGCACTAAAAAATCAGTCTATCAGTCATCTTCCCACAATAATGGCCATCTATGAACATGACTAGCTAGGAGACAAGTTGTGGACAAATGTGGAATTGGAAACTGGTCCAAGAATATTCTATGATATTGTTTACCACAGGAAAAAGTTCTATGTATGTGTGACATTGATAACAATGACAGAAAAGAAAGACAACCGCCTAAAGGAAAAATGATTACCTCAATTCTCATCGACGGCAAGCTTGATAGCGTTCGAAGTTATATGATTGAAGTATTATTTGGATCCCACATTTGGGTAGTGTTGCATTTTGATATGAGAGATAATGGTGAAATATCTAATTCCGGACAGTTTAGGTACTATACAAGTAAATTTTTGGTATTGAAGTTGGTCGTGCATCATTCTGATTCTAATGGAATTCCATCATGCACTTGGGTAAAAGATGTAAAAGATTTGGGAAACGAGGCATTATTTACAGGGAGAACTTCATCAGCATATGTAGCATCTTCGGATTTTATTAAACCAAATAGCATATACTTTAACGACGACTTGTGGGAGAAGATTTTGGGTAGAGGAGGAGGTCATGACAAGTGAAATTCAGCCTCATTTTCCAGGGATATCTATTCATCGATTCTCTCCACCAATTTGGTACATCTAAATAATTACGTAGCATAATTACTTTTCTTTTTCCTACTTGTTTTTCAGATTGTACTGATATTAATTATTGAGTACAAAATATTTTCTCAAGTGAATTGGTTACAGATTATGTTTTTTTTGCTACTTACAAGTTACAACCAGTTTTATGTTGTTTAATAAAAGAGAATAATATGCATACACTATTGACAAAATTCTTAAATTACTCTATTGTTAAGCATAAAAAAAAGGATATTGGTTAAACTGCATTCTATGGGAAGACAAAATAATCTGTAACACTTCTTAGTTGAAACCAGATAGTCAAGAGTTTTACCAGATTGCTTCCATCTCTGGAATAATTGGAGTGACGTCTGTTCCATTAGCAAGGGAACCAAGCCTGGCGAATCATTTGCTGGATGCAGTAACGATTATCGAAAACCATTTAACTCTAAGCAATTTTTTTTTTCAAACGTAGGCCTTTTCCTAAAGAGAGGCGCATAGAACTATCTAACATGATTATCTAATGTTACATAGACAGTGATTTAATCCCCGCCAATATAACCATTAAATAGAAAGAAAAAAAGCTTTAAACAGTCACTAATATACCACCGCTAGACTCTTGAGCATGTTAAACATTTCAGGTGAAACTTTTCAATATTCACATACACAGTGAAGGGCTCCGCAAATCTAGTAACAACAAGACGATCTCTCTTTATCCTCTTGTTCGACCCTTCAGAAACAGTCTCCGAACCACTGCTAACTTCATTCTCCATCTCCATTGCACTCGTTGACACTTCATGTTGCTCAGCACCATCATCAAAAAGCGTGCAAATATCATCCCAATTATCAATGCACTTATTCTGATAAGCAGAAGCACAATTTAAGAGACTATAACAATCAAATAAAAATTTTATACACTATAATGCTACTATATGAATGCTACTGTTTCTACATAAGAACCATTTAGGGGTCTCCAGATTGAAAAAGTTGATGATCACATGGTGCTACACTATAACCATGTACATAGAATTTCTTCCACTGGATACTATAATTTGGAATTAAGAGACTCTGTTTTACATTAATCTACTGATGCAGCTGATCCCTCAATTTAAAAACTGAAACTTTGACTAAAGAGAAATCAATTACAAGGGCTACAGTTAAATATATATGAAATATATGTTCACATGCTTGATGCTCCCCATTTATATCAAAGATAATTGTTGCTGTATATTTTTTATAATTTTTTTTATTAAAAGATAAGGAATTCTCATCTAATCCAAGAGTCCAACGAAAATTAAATGTAACAGAAATCATTTATCAGCAGAGCTAGAGACTCTATTACTAGCTTACCAGGGAATTACTAATGCTGTTTATTTGTACAAGACAATGCAATATTCAGCCAATCTCATTACTCACCAGTTAAATCTATTCCGAAGAGTCATTTACTTGATTTTCATTGAAAACACTTGATAAAGCTACTGTCCCTGAATTAATACCTTGATAAACACTTAATTTTCATTAGTAAAGAAGGCAACTCCATGTAGACAACAGATACACATTATTACTTGCAACAAGAAAGACAAACTTCATACCAGACTAGCAAGCGAAATTCTCCAGCTTTTCTTTGTTGGTATTGCTGTTTCTTATGGCATATTTGGCAAGTGAAACGATGAAACAGAAAAGGACGTACATAGCTCTAAATTTGATAATGCTCAATCATATGTGTCTGGAATGCTTCAAGTTTCATCAGTTTTTTATGATAAAACTGAAAGCCCATGCAGTACTTATGAAAATAAAATTCAAACTTATAACTCTTGACGAGTTTCTTACCCTGACCAGTCTAGTGTTAGAGGTGTACACCTGGATAGGTCTAGTTCAAATTATATGCAAACAAGTTTAGCTCAATTCCTAATTCATTTACGTTTAATTGTTTAGTTTCCAGTATACTATGTACCTTTTGTTTGTTTACCATAGTCGGAAATTATCCCTCACACAAGTTATGGTTCCTCAAACATTGTCCATTTACTCTTCAAAAATTATTGTCAAGGGGAAGGTAGAAAAAAGATCGTGTAACGTGAAAGATGTAGTTGCATATGGACTGGAGAACAATGAGATCAATGTTTGATGCTTCCTTATTTTGATTTGTTGGCTTATTCCCCCCTCCCCCTCTCCCTCCCGTCTCGTTCACTTTAAATCGCTCATATATACAAGTATATTTTCACATTACACACTCTGTTTTCGAACTTACAATTTTCTATGTTTGTTTAGAGTAAAGGACATGTTTGAAGACATTGACTGTTTGTAGAATTCGCTACTTTGAAGAAAAAGGAGGCTCTGCCTTCTTTCATTCCACTTTTAGATTTTGAATTCGTTTTTTAATTAGTCTGGCTTTAATTTCATTTTTTTCTGCTGCTGCGCAATCGTGCAGGGTAGCTTATATTTTGATTTTGACATGTGAGGTCTGTCAATTGTTTGCTTGATATCTCAAATCTGCCGTAACTGAATAAAGGAAAGAAGTCGAAAAGCTATGTCATATCTTCGTGCCAAAATCTAGTTTCATAAAGAAAATGGAACAAAGAAAGAGGTATTTAAAATTTAATATTTGTGATTTAGTAAACTTTATAGTAGAAAGCATGGGCCTTTTGTGATTCAGTAAATACAAAGTGTCTCATAGTACCGGTTTTATCTTGTGTCTACTAGAAAAAGTAGAATAGACATCAAGGATTTAACATCGGTCATTAATGTACCCGATGTCAAAAGACTTTTTAACATCAACATTTTTAAAACTGATGTCTTTGTGTTGTTGAGACATCACTCGTTAAAAGAACTGATGTCTAATATAGGCTTTCAAAAAAATTGAAAAAGAATATGCGCGTCCCCCCAAATTTTCGCCCTTATCTTTTCCCCCTTTACTCCAAATTATTTCCCCCTCAACCAATTTTATTTCACCGCCCCCTTTTTCAGCTATCTCTATCTTTCAAACAAAAACAAAACAAGTGAAAAATTCTCTCACGCTCTCTCTCACCTCTTTCTCCCCCAAGAACCCTAAAATCTGAAAATGCAAGTGAAATCTCAAATCTTGGAACTCACAAATCGCATAGCTCGTAACCCACAATTTTTAAAGCCCCAAATCTCATTACTCCATTTTTTTGAAACCAAATCGATTGTTCAATTAACTTCTCAAATCAATTTGTTAAAAACTTGAAAACTCGATTGGTAAGTGGTTAGACTTTGTATGTAAGGTCGAATTGGTTCACCAATTACTATCAAACTGGTTCAACAAAAGAGGATTAACAGTTTGTTGGTTGTGTCAAAAGTTCTTTATTTTTACAGTTGGATCTTCAACATGTTGTTGGTGGCGTAATTGGTGATTTTTACAGTTTTCTGCTCAATTCGAAGGTAGTCAATAATGTATTATGTATCTAATTACATTTCTTGATTTTGTTTTTATGTGGATGATCATTGGTTTTCTGCTCCACCAAACAATTTATTTTCAGATATGTGAAGGTTCCTTCGCATATGCAAGTGCAATAGCTAACAAACTCATTGATGTTGTGGATAGGCAGTATGCAGCATCTCAAACAAGTAGCAATTACTAGATAGGTAAGAGTTGGTAACTTTGCATCACTACACATGGTCCTTAAGTGTGCAGTGTGCTCCCTTGATTACTTGCTAAATGCTAATTATTTACTGATTGTGCCATGTTATGCTACAGAACCGGTTTTCTCATAAAGTAATGCCTAAATGTATATTTTAATTTAGCCTTGGTAGCTCTTCTTCTTATCAAATATGTATTGCAGACTAATGTAATGCATTTGTTTGGGTAAGAATTATAGTAACTAGTATTTAATTACAATAATTTAATTTTTAGTTGCTAATTTTGACATATCAGAGGTACTATTATAATGTGTTCTACCTTTTTATACAAGATCTTGTATATATAAGTGATTGCAGATCTTGTCATTTTCTTCTGAATGTACCATGTTGACATTTGCATGTCATGTGTTAGGGTTTGATAAAACAAAACTGCCGAGGATATGAGTATGACAAACTTGTCTTGCAGGATTTTTTTAAAAAAAACTTAGTATTTCATAGTAAAGTTTATACCAGTGGTTCATCACAAATTAAATGTTGATCGAGAATCTGGTATCAGGTCACTGATTGTCATCTGGTAATTGGTAAAGGATCCTCAAATGAAAGAATCCTGTGGTTTTGCTTTTGTTACTATGGTAACGAATGAGGATGCAGATCGCTGCATTAAGCATCTGAATTGTACGGTGCTGGAAGGTCGATTAGTTATTGTGGAATAGGTAACCCTTTAAAAAAAAGTTGTAGGGTTACATGTGAAGTGGACTCCACTATGCAGAGTATGGAGAATTTGGGCAAACATTTCTGGTTGACTTCTATAGGAAAAGGCTACGTGATTTTGTTATGATGATGTTTTGGATGGCTGTTGGATGATATCTACCGCTGCTTTTGTATTATTTTTTTTGTTGGCTCTGTTATTGCGATTTCGAATTTGGCTATGTTTTTTTACATTGAGAAATGTCTTGCTAGTTTTGGTTTGGAACATAGAGGCTCTAACTTGATTGATGTATCTAGTTTTGTTTTCGTTTAGGTTAGTAGACATTTGTCTCCATTCATGTAAGAATACAAGATTCGTTTTGTTAATATTAATTTCAATTTTGGTTATTTTGGTGTAAAAATATAGCAGAAAAGCATAATATGTTTGGAAGTGAAAATCACAGTTTAACAAAATAAAAAAATGTTTGTCAAAATAAAAGACAACTTTCATTTGGAAGAAAAGTGATGTACAGAAAAAAATAACATCTGTTTTTTGAAACAAAGTTGATGTCAAATGTATACTAAGACAACGCATATCAAAAAGGAAACTGATGTCAAATATAGGTATAGACAATGAATTTGTACTTAAAAAACGATGTCAAATGCTCATTCAGACATCAGTAAAAAACCGATGTCTAAAATGGTGACTTTTAACATCACCGACAAAGACATCGGTTGAAAAATACAAAGACAACGGCCAGAAACCGATGTCTAATCCATTTTTTCTTGTAGTGGCCTTGATGTGAGACTTAGTTTAAGCAAGGTAGTTCAAAAGTTTTGTCGTTCATGTTTCATTTCAGAACCACAGTTCATTTACAAACTGCATTGCGTATATTGTTAGAGCATATACTTTTTTTAAAGACGCAAGTTCCGTATTTATGAAGAACTTATTTCTATCCTCTAGGTGGCCAGCAGAAGGTTAGAGAGGGCTGACTTCAATGTGTCGTAGTGTTCCTCCTCTGTGAGGTCGGTTCAGTTGCTACCGGATTTTCTAAAATCTGTAAAATAGGTCATTTTGTTCATTACCCCTTATTTCTGATCCCAAACTAATACTTTTCTCTAGCTTATAAATAGAGATGTAAATAGATTCTCATTAGCTCTGAGTTGCAATTGCATGACTAAGCCTTTGAAATGGTGAAAGGCATATGTCCAGGCCTATTTGTAAACACCGAGGATTCTACTCAACTTTAATTAAGATGTAATAAGTAAATAATAAAAATCAATTGTCACAGGAATCTCAGAAGGTTATATCTGTCAAAGAATGAAGATTAAAGTCATCTACAGACTTGAAGTGATTCTACATTGAAAGAAGCTCAATTTATTGATCAAGCCTCAATGAAGTATTCAAGCTCAGTGGATTTATTAAAGTGACAGAGATTTCAAGTGGTGACAGAAAAAGATACTGATGACGGAGTTCTTGAATGAGAAGGTAGTGAATCACTGCTTAAAGTTAAATAGATAAAGAACAGACATTGTCGTTAGTCACTCATGAACCAGACAGTGCATCGAGTGTCAACGTACTATTTTGTTTGTTATTTATCTAAGTTTTAAGTGATTCTGGAATTAATTGAGAAGTCAACTAATTCTATTTATTCTCTTATAAATAATTAATATTATTAAGTATATTATTTATTAATTTAATTCTGCAAAGAATTAATTTAATACATAATTTATTTAGTTAATTATTTAAATTAGAATATATTTGAACTAGGAAGACTTAGGATTGAACTAGGAAGACTTAGTTCTTTGAACTAGGAAGACTACCAAGGCTGTCTTCCCGAAAGTCTTCCTAGGTCATTCCCTTGTCTTCCCGAATGTCTTCCAAGTACATTGGCTTGTCTTCCCGATTGTCTTCCAAGGCAAATTTGTTAGTTTTCCAGAAAGTCTTCCAATTACTTTCTGCAGTGGATTGGCGCGTGAAGAAAAGGAACAAGTGGTTTGTATAAAGGAAAACAAGGCAGTTGACATTCCAAATAATCAGTTAACACAGAAGTAAAGACAGCAACAAATATTTCATTCTCTCTTCATTACTTCTTCAACTGTCAAGCTATAAAATTCGAAAGAGATTTAATTCTTGATTGTTCTTCAACATTTAATTCATAAGAATTGTATCTCTTGTACTGCTTTAGCTTTCTAGCGGATCATAATCCCTAGATTTTATATCGAACTACTTCTTAGTATTCGATCCTTTTTATTACAAAAATAGATAAATTCATGTCGAATTTATTCTAGATTTGTTTTATTAAGTTCTTTGTAATCAGTGATCAAAGTTGTAACACTCCTCAAGTTTAATAGAGTTTCTATTTAACTTGAATATTGTTTCAGTTTTTATTCCGCATTAATTTGTTCTAAACAGTTAAATCATTTAAAGGACAAATTCGATAAAACGGTATAGTTTGTATTCAACCCCCCTTCTACAAACTTATCAGGACCTAACAATTGGCATCAGAGCCTATTGATTGATATACTAATCAAAGATCCAATTGTTTGAGATTTTTTTTCTTAACTCTGAATTTTATTTTTCTAAAAATCTCAAAAGATGTCTACTACACAGAAAGTGGGGACAGTTAAAATCCCAATATTCAGCAAGGAGCATTATCCAATGTGGAAGAAGAAAATGCTCCTATTTCTTAAGGTTGCAAATCCTAAATACTTGGATGTGCTGAAGAGTGGTCCCAAACTCCCTATGATTATTGATCCTGAAGTTGTTGAGGATAATGTTGTGACTAGGGCTGCTAGAATGTACCCTAAAGATCCCAAGGAATACACTCCTGATGAGAAAGAGGATGTTACCTTGGATTCATGTCTTCAGTTGATCCTTATTGAGAGTCTTGATCCTATCATGCATAATCATGTCCTAAATTGTGAAACTGCCAAACATATTTGGGGAACCATAGAGATAATCAATGAGGGGACTGAAGAGGTTAGGGAGAATATGCTGGAAATTCTCACTTCACAATATGAGCATTTCAGATCAAACCCTGGTGAAGGTATCTCTCAGGTTTTTGAGAGATACAACAAATTAATCAATGATCTGAATCTCAATGGGAAGCACTACACCAACAAGGAGATTAACAAGAAGTTCCTTCTTACACTTCCACCTCATTTGGAGCACAAGATATCTGCTATTAGAGAAGCAAGAGACATGAATGAGCTTGCTTTGGAAAGATTGTATGGTGTCTTGAAGACCTATGAGCTGGAGCAGATTCAACAGAAGGAGCTGTATGGAACTGGAAGGATTGTTGGTACCTCCACTGCATTGGCTGCTGAAGTCCCACAGAAACTGGAAGTGAAGGCTGTTCAACCTTCCAGTTCTCACATGAATGTTATTGATGCTGAATATGGATTAACATCCATTGATCAATCTGGTGGTGACTTCTATTCTTTGGAAGAACTTGATCAGCTGGAGGATGGTGATTTGGCTTTGATAGTCAGAAAGTTTGGGAAGTTTAGATTCAAGAGGAATCCCAATCTTAAGTTCAGACCCAGATTTCAGAGAGGTGGATCTTCATCTTCAAGTGGCACAAGGGGTGGCTACAAAACTGGAACTGTGGAAAGGAGTATAATCAGATGCTACAATTGCAATGAGTTGGGTCACTTTGCTACTGAGTGCAGAAAGCCAAAGCAAGTGACTAGAAACACATTTGATTCTAGCAAGAAGAACAAGATTGGGAAGGCCTATGTTGCTGAGGGAAAGAGTTGGGATGACACTGACAGTGATGAAGAAGCAGGTGAGATTGGGAACCTTGCTTTAATGGCTAAAGAGGAAAGCACTTCATCCAGATACATGTCAGAGGTAACCTTTACTGATGCTGAAATGATTTATCATCTTGGTGGCACCATAAGTTGTGCACGCACTGAAAATGATAGAATAAATCTTTTAAACACAAATCTTGAAAAGGAATTAAAAGATTTGAAACTTGTGCATGTTAATCAGGATGAACTTAATGAGAAAATTGCTTTTCTGGAGAATAGGGTTAAATGTTATATTCAACTGGAAACCATTCTTAAGAAAGAGATTAGTGAGCTGAAGACTAAAGCTAATGCTTATTTCAGTTCTTGTAAGACTGCTAAAGAAATTCTCAATAAGCAAGTTGTTGGTAATCATGTCAGTATAGGTTATGATTATAATGAGGCTATAGGATTGCTTGGTATTAATACACCTTGTAGGGTCAGAGAAGAAGGAAAGGCTGTTCCTTATATTCTTAAGGGTATTAAAACACCCTTCTGTAAGGAGTCTGAGGCAGAGCCTCTGAATGAATCTTCTATCATTATTGCTGAGGAGATTCATGAAGAAGATGTTGCCTTAGAAGCTGAGAAATCCAAAAAGTGTGTATCTGATATTCCAGTCAAAGTTGCTACAACTGAAAAGACTAAATCAGATATCCATAAGTTGGATCAAAACAACTGTAGAACTAACATGCCTGCTATTAATTCTTCTCATAAAGCATGTGGTGTGAGTAATTGCATGTCTTGTGCTTTTAATGTTATGTATGCTTTCTTTAATAAAAAGCATGTATCTAGTGATAAGACTGCTCCACGTCAACATGTTAATAATAAGAAGCATGTTAAAACAAAGACTACTAGTCCTCCTCAGACTAGAGTGGATTCATTTATCCCTAAGCCTACTCAGAAATGTGTTAAGGCTGGTTATAAATGGAAACGCTCTTATGTGAAAGAGGATGAAGTAGTTTTAGTTAGAAATGTTGTTTTGCCTGACAAAGGCCAGTTCTTTAAGTATGCCGGACCCAATCAATTTTGGGCTCCGAAGAAGGTCTAATCAATCTGATATTGCAGGGAGTTAAACAGGTAAACCGAGTTATGTGGATTCTGGACAGTGGCTGTTCAAGGCATATGACCGGAGATAGAGCCCTGCTATCAGATGTGATTGTGAAAGCTGGCCCAGTAGTTACCTTTGGAGATAACAGCAAGGGTATTACGAAAGGATATGGCTGTTTGAAGTACGGAAATGTTATCATTGAAGATGTTTCATTTGTGGAAGGTCTGACGTTCAATCTTCTCAGCATCAGTCAGTTCTGTGACAGAGGATATGCTGTTTCCTTTGAAAGAGAGAAGTGTCAGATTGTTCACAAGAAGAATGGAAAGCCTGCTCTTCAAGGAGTAAGGAAAGGTGACTTGTTCATAGCTGATCTGAACTCGGGATTCAAAGATGAAGTGAATTGTTTTTATGCTAAAGCTTCATCAGATGATAGTTGGCTATGGCACAAGAAGTTGTCTCACCTTAACTTCAAAACTATGAACTCTTTAGTCAAGAGGGAATTAGTTAGAGATTTGCCTCAGATGGAATTTACACAGGAAGGACTGTGTGAGGCATGTCAGAAGGGAAAGTCAAAGAAAGCTTCTCACAAGGGCACTGACACATCATCAATAACTGAACCTCTTCAGCTACTGCACATGGATTTGTTTGGTCTAGTTAATGTGATGTCCATGTCAAAGAAACAATATGCACTTGTGATTGTTGATGACTATTCTAAATATACATGGGTTTTATTCCTACATTCCAAGGATGAGACCCCATTCCTGGTGATTGGCCATGTAAAGTTGATTGAGTTGGATTCTAGATTCCCTGTTAGAGCCATAAGGTCAGATAATGGTACGGAATTCAAGAATGCCATTCTAACTGATTTTTGTGCTGATAAAGGAATAACAAGACAGTATTCTGCCCCTAGAACTCCTCAACAAAATGGAGTAGTGGAAAGAAAGAATCGTACATTGATTGAAGCAGCCAGGACTATGCTAAGTGAGTCCAAACTTCCAACGTACTTTTGGGCTGAAGCAGCGAATACAGCTTGTTATACTCAGAATCGAACTTTAATCAACAAGGACTTAATGAAGACTCCGTATGAGATCATGAACAATAAGAAACCAACTGTCAAGTACTTTCATGTATTTGGAGCAAAATGCTTTGTGCTTTTAGATGACAATGTTAAACGTGGCAAGTTTGATGCAAAGGCACAAGAAGCTATTTTTGTTGGTTATTCCAGAAGATCTTACAGGGTTTATGTGGTTGGCAGTCACACAGTAAAGGAAAGTGTCAATGTTACTTTTGATGACACTAAGTTCCCCAATATCCAAAAAGAAGATTCATCTGAAGAGCTGAAGTTTGATAACTTGCCAGACTCAGAATCAGATGATGAAGCCCCACCTGAAGTTATTGCTGGTGATGATAATGATCCTGGTGATGATGGTGGAAACACTGGTAACAATGGAGATACCACCAGCACTGGAGAAGGAATATCAAGGCAAACAGGCAACAACTCAGGGGGAGCAAATGAAGGATCAGCTAGTCACTCACAACATCAAAGTGAATTTCAAGGTGAATCATCAAGATCAAATCTTCCAAGACAGACTGTTTGGAATAGAGCTCATCCTTTTGAGCTGATCATTGGTGATCCAGATGTTGGAGTTAAAACTAGAAGAGCTTCTCAGAATGAATGTCTTTTCTCAGCATTTCTATCTAAAATGGAGCCAAAGAAAACTGAGGAAGCACTGACTGATCCAGATTGGGTGATTGCTATGCAAGATGAACTCAATCAATTTGAACAACAGCAAGTCTGGAAGCTGGTACCCAGGCCAAAGAACAAGAAAGTAGTTGGTACTAGATGGGTATACAGGAACAAGCTAGATGAGGATGGCATTGTTACAAGGAACAAGGCAAGACTGGTTGCACAAGGGTATTCTCAAGCTGAAGGCATTGATTATGATGAAACCTATGCACCAGTGGCTAGACTTGAGGCCATCAGGATGTTCTTAGCATTTACTGCTTATTCCAATTTTAAAGTCTATCAAATGGATGTTAAGAGTGCATTCCTGAATGGTGAACTTGATGAAGAAGTGTATGTGGAACAGCCCCTGGCTTTGAAAATCAGGAGCTGCTGGACTTTGTGTACTTTCTCTTCAAGGCTATCTATGGTCTCAAACAAGCCCCAAGAAAATGGTATGACACTCTCTCTGGTTTTCTTTTAGAAAATGGTTTTGTTAGAGGTATCATAGACAAAACTCTTTTTTCAAAGAAACACAAAAGTGATATGATATTAGTCCAAGTCTATGTGGATGACATCATATTTGGGTCTACTAATGATAATCTCTGTAAGAGATTTGCTGAGCTAATGCAGAGTAAGTTTGAAATGAGTATGATGGGTGAGCTGAAGTTCTTTCTTGGATTGCAAGTAAGTCAAAGGTCAAATGGTATATTTATTTGTCAATCCAAGTATCTCAAAGAACTCCTCAAGAAGTATCATATGGAGGATTCAGCATCAGCAAGGACTCCATCTTCAACAGGAATCAAACTTGGAGCTTCTGACAAATCTATCAAGGTAGATGTTACAAGCTACAGAGGTATGATTGGCTCCTTACTCTATCTTACTGCTAGTAGACCAGATATTATGTATGCTACATGCTTGTGTGCAAGGTTCCAAGCGGACCCTAGAGATGTTCATCTCGTTGCTGTGAAAAGAATCTTGAGATATCTTAAGGGTACACCTAATCTAGGTATCTGGTACCCTAAAGATTCAGGTTTTAATCTTGTTGGATATACAGATTCTGATTATGCAGGTAGTGTTGTGGATAGAAAGAGTACCTCTGGGAGTTGTCAATTCCTAGGAGGTAGGTTGATTTCCTGGTATAGCAAGAAACAGCAAACAGTTTCCAATTCAACAGCAGAAGCTGAATATATTGCTGCTGGAAGCTGTTGTGCTCAGATCTTATGGATACGGAATCAATTAAAGGACTATGGCTTTGCATTAGACAAAATCCCCATATTTTGTGATAATACAAGTGCCATAGCAATCTCCAACAACCCTGTGCAGCACTCGAGAACGAAGCACATTGATATCAGGTATCATTTTATCAGAGAGCATGTCATGAATGGAACTGTGGAGTTACATTTTGTACCCACAGAAGAACAGACTGCAGATATATTCACTAAATCTGTTGATGAATCCAAATTTATCAAGTTAGTTGGTAAATTGGGTATGTTAAACAGTCTTAGTGATTAACAATATATCTGTCAGGTTTGTTATTTCAAAATTCATTTTCTCTTGTCATTTAACTAATATTTGCTGCTAATTCTCTGTTAATATTACTTGCTTGTGTATTTAAATAACTCTGAATAATTTATTTTCTTTAAAAATATTTTTCTCATATTTTTTAAGTGGAGAAATGTATTTTTATTGAAAATATATTTATTTAGAATTATTTAGATATTTTTCAGATTGTAAATATTGTTGTTTGAATTTTTTCTGCAAGCTTATATTAATTTTATGCATTTCTAATATTCTGCATATTTTTCTAGGATTTATGGAATTTTCTGTGAATTTTTCTAGAATTTTATATATTTTTCTTGCATTTTTCTTAGTTGTTCAGCATTTTCTTTTTTAGTATTCGGATTTTATTCTGAATTTTTTGGTAAGTCTTCCCAGTTTTACACTAGGAAGACTACCGGGAAAACAATGTAGATTTTCTTTTTGTTTTTTTGTTTTTTCCTTGTATTTTTAAGTCTTTTCCTAAGTCTTCCCAGTTTTTGAACTAGGAAGACTATCGGGAAGACTTAGAAATATATTTATTATTTTCTGTTTTTCTGTTTTTCTATTTTCCGGAAAACTTTCTAGTTTGTACTAGGAAGACTACCGGGAAGACTATCCTAAGTCTTCCCGATTGTCTTCCCAGTACAATCTTAAAAAAAAAAACTGTAAGTATTCTTTCTTTTACAGTTTATTTTATTAATATAAATATATAGATACACACCAGTACATACGCACTTTTCTATTCATTTTACCTTAGCAGTTTTTCAGTTTTTCAAAACCCCCCTTTTCGAATTCTCATTTTTTATGCAGAATCACTGATCTTCAAACAACCTTGCTCAAGTGTTTACTTAGCAAATCATTTCTATTCTCTTAAAATCAAATCTTTTAAGTCGAAGTGCTGCTCATTTTTTTCCTTTCTTTCTCATTTCGAATAGAAAGTTTTTGATTTGCTTAAGTTAGTTGTGTGTTTTTCTGATCAAAAAGGGTTCTGTGTGTGTGGTACTGTGTGCTCTGGTTGTGTGTGTGTTTAAAGATCATTTGCCCATTCATTTCGGTTTTCAAAAGGGTATAGTTCGAATTTTTAGGATCTAAAAGTTGAAAATTAATTAATTTTGGTAAAATTTAATTTTGTGGATTTTTGTAATTTTAATTAATTCTAAAAATCCCTAAAATTTTATTTTTATTTTTAATTAATTAAAATTTTTAGTGTCTTATTTAAAATGGATCCTAATAATTTTGAATTAGTTTTAAATAATTTTGTTGGGTATTTTGATCCTTCTAGGTGTAAAGTGGAACGTTTCAGACCATGGATTCAATTTTTAAATAGCAATACTTGTGTTAGTTATGCTATTTGTGCTAATGCACTTCTGAAAATTGATCCATTACGGATGTTGTGTTCAAGTGCTGTTATTGCTGGAGATTCAAAATCTTTTACTTTCAATATTCTCAACCAGCAATATACAGTTACTTTTGATTTATTTTGTGATGTGTTGCATTTTCCAAAGGACAGGTTTGATCCATTACCCACTGATGATGAGTTAACACAGTTCTTTGTGAATATTCATTATCAGGGTCCCTTTCAAATGGTGAAATTGTCAAAAACTTTTGTTGTAAGGGAATGGGATCTGTTCTTTGATACTATAGCTAGGGTATTTGGTAACTGCACAAAAACAAACTTTCATTGCATTACCAGTCTTAATCAATATATTGCCTATGCTATAGTATTTGGTCGTAGATTGAACTTTGCTGAGATTCTGTGGAACATTTTGCTCAACAGGCTTGCTCACTCTAGGAGAGATTCTGATAATGGTGTGAAAGTAAGGTGTTGGTACCCTCGCTTTCTAACTCTTATCATTAATCATCTTCTTACTGCTGAGCAGGTAGAACTGTTTCGAGAAGCTAGATTTGAAACCTCTCCAACCACAGACACCAAATTCTACACCAGACTTGATGTCTCATCCAAATTCCTCAATATACCTGTTCTTGTTTCACCATTCATGAGACAATTCATTAATCTTCCTATCTTTGGTGAACAAGTTCCCGAACCCCATCCAGTTCCACTACAGGTAGTTATTCCTAACCTTGGTTCTTCTTCTGGTACTTCAATTGAAACCCAAGTGGTTGTTAGGGCTGACCCAGAGATTGTAGATCCACAGTCTCTGACCCAGGTCATAGAGCCAAACAGAGAGTCAAACACTCCTGAAACACCACCTGAGCCTAATGTACAAACCAGTTCAAGAAAGGTTAGTGATATAGCTGAAATGAGTGTTCCCACAGCTCTGTCTCCACCCTTAAAGAAAAGAAAAACCTATAGGGAGACAACTGTAAGCCCATCTGTATCCTCTCAAAAGAATATGGACATTGATATGGCCACTACACAGTCTCTGGAGACATCCTCTCAACAGGGTGGATCTATTGAAATTCGCCATCGGGCCATGGCATCTTGTACTGAGTCAAGCACACTCCCATTACTCACAATGGGAGAAGATATCCATCTAGATGACACTCAGGACACCATGTCAGGAGAGCACTTTACTTTTGACTTTGAAACAGAGCCTACCATAGTTACGGTAGAAGTGCCTTCACAGGCATCAGAGGGAAAATCTGATTCTTTGCCGCCTATAATAGAATCATTTTCTCCCCTCCCAGAGGGAACATCTCTGGCTCCCCTAAGGGATTTTTCACTCGCAGTTTATACTGGAGAAAGTGAAAGGCAACTTGATGAGTCTGTCCCTGAAGAAATTCAGTATACAATGTCAAATATTTTGACAGACTCAATCAGGGATCGGGAATTGCGACCTCCCATTGCACCATCACTGACCTCTCTTGAAGGGGCTAGGGTGATTTTTCCTGCAGGTACATCTACTGAGAATCTTGACAGACAGTTAGTGGTGAGAGATATGAATCAAACACCGAGTGAAACACAAGCACGTGAGTTGAGTGAAACACCACTGAGAGCAATTGAGGTGAGTGCACACACTGACACAAACACTGCTTTGTTGAACCAGCTAGCTGATCTACAAAGGAAGTTACAAGAAACCCAGGCTGAGAACAATCTTCTTAAAGCACAAGTGGTTGCTCAATCTACCACCTCTGTATCAAATCAGCTGGGTACTGTGAAAGATGACCTGGAAGGATTGAAGAATAATTTACTCCCGAGGCTGAATTCGATCCAACAATCTCAAGTACTGGTGGCTTCAGACATCTCTGATCTTTCAATGTCAAATGCTCAGATATCAGAGAGTGTCAAGGAGATTGCTGCTATTTCTACCAAGGTGGACTTCATTCTGCAAACATCTGATGAAAACCAGAGGTTTAATGAACAAAGGATATCTAGGATTGAGGGAGGAATGGAGCATCTGAATGAAGGGATGAAGCACCTATACAACATGATCAAGGAATCACATCAACCTACTGTAGAGCAAAGAACATTCTTTGAGGGAGATGTTGATGAGGATGATGATGCTGAGGAAGGAGGAAATGAAAGAGAAAGAGGAGAGATAAGGAGATCAACTGAGGTGAATCCTAGGGCTTCCACAGCTCGAACTGTAGAGGATTCCTCAACTAAGGGGGAGAAGGAGAAAGAAGGAGGAAATAGAGAAGCTGGAGGAGCTTCTGGAAGGGATAAGGGAAAAGGTAAACAATCATTGGAGGATACTGTCTTTGATGATGCCTACTACTACCATGGTGAACAGGATGACTTCCATTATGACACATCTGGTGATCTTGAGAAGACCATACCTGAAGAAGCTTTTGGTGAGGAGGAGGTTGAGGAAGCAGCAAACTTTGAGGATTGGGAGGATGAAGCTGATCTATATACACCTGACCCTTTGTTTCAGAAGGAGTTGAAGAAACAGCAGGCGGAGCTAAGGAGAAAGGAGGATGAGAATGCCGAGGTCTCCAACATCATATCTCAGAAGCTAAAGATTCAAAAGGCTGAACATGAAGACAAACAACGTCTTCATAGTATTCATGTCAAGGAAAGGAGATTGGATGTTAGGATGAAGCAAGGAAGCAAGTGGGATAAGGCAAGGGAGATGTTTGATATCCCTCAGAGAGGCACAAACAATGATGTTACTTTTCTGAAGCTGCTTGAGAAGATCAGAACTGTTAATCCAGACAATTCATTATACATGAAGGCATTGAAGGAAGATATCTTAAGGATTACGTCTGCATTTGATCAAGTGAGGCAAGAACTGTTCATTTATGTCTCAAGTGCTCTTGAAGGGTCATTCACCATTTCTCTTGACCTCCTACAAAGAAGATCTCTATCCGAATTGTGGATTCTGATGAGTAAAGTAAAGAGATCTTCTTGCTTGAATGAGCTTCTATATGACCGGCTGAGAGATTCTGCTATGAAGGCCAGTCCTCAAGTTGTACATTTTCCTTATGAAGTCAAAATCTACAGAGGTACAACTTTAGAAACTGTGAGGCTGGATCCTGATTCCATGAAGCTACAGACTGCTATGCAACTGGTGAAGCTGGAGAATCTTCTTAGAACTTCTGGGTTTGCTTCTGTAGAAAAGTCTGAAGTTGCTGATATGATTTCAGACTACTGCACGGAGAAAATTCCAAGGTATGCTCAAATGAAGAATAGATTGAAGAAGATCACCACTCAACCAGTAATGCCAAGTGGTGTAGTTTCTGAAAGTGATCGTGTCCTTGACAAAGATCTTCTAGTCACCTTGCAAGAAGCTGAAGAAGGTGAAATTAGAGACTGAAGGCATGATAGGTTTAGCTCATTTGTAAATGTTATATGTTTAGAGCTAGGTAAATCAAGATAGGGAAATGTATTCATATGTTCAGTCTAGAGGAACATCTATCTTGTATTTATCTTTACTGTTTGAATCTGGAAATTGTTATATTTAATCCAGAAACTTTTTATTATTTGCTTGGCTCTTAAAAGTCTTATCTTTTCTTGTTTTAGTTGAGTTATCCTCTAGAGGTATTTGGTTGTTATTGTCTAACAAACAAATAGGGGGAGATTGAAAGGCATATGTCCAGGCCTATTTGTAAACACCGAGGATTCTACTCAACTTTAATTAAGATGTAATAAGTAAATAATAAAAATCAATTGTCACAGGAATCTCAGAAGGTTATATCTGTCAAAGAATGAAGATTAAAGTCATCTACAGACTTGAAGTGATTCTACATTGAAAGAAGCTCAATTTATTGATCAAGCCTCAATGAAGTATTCAAGCTCAGTGGATTTATTAAAGTGACAGAGATTTCAAGTGGTGACAGAAAAAGATACTGATTACGGAGTTCTTGAATGAGAAGGTAGTGAATCACTGCTTAAAGTTAAATAGATAAAGAACAGACATTGTCGTTAGTCACTCATGAACCAGACAGTGCATCGAGTGTCAACGTACTATTTTGTTTGTTATTTATCTAAGTTTTAAGTGATTCTGGAATTAATTGAGAAGTCAACTAATTCTATTTATTCTCTTATAAATAATTAATATTATTAAGTATATTATTTATTAATTTAATTCTGCAAAGAATTAATTTAATACATAATTTATTTAGTTAATTATTTAAATTAGAATATATTTGAACTAGGAAGACTTAGGATTGAACTAGGAAGACTTAGTTCTTTGAACTAGGAAGACTACCAAGGCTGTCTTCCCGAAAGTCTTCCTAGGTCATTCCCTTGTCTTCCCGAATGTCTTCCAAGTACATTGGCTTGTCTTCCCGATTGTCTTCCAAGGCAAATTTGTTAGTTTTCCAGAAAGTCTTCCAATTACTTTCTGCAGTGGATTGGCGCGTGAAGAAAAGGAACAAGTGGTTTGTATAAAGGAAAACAAGGCAGTTGACATTCCAAATAATCAGTTAACACAGAAGTAAAGACAGCAACAAAATTCTCTCTTCATTACTTCTTCAACTGTCAAGCTATAAAATTCGAAAGAGATTTAATTCTTGATTGTTCTTCAACATTTAATTCATAAGAATTGTATCTCTTGTACTGCTTTAGCTTTCTAGCGGATCATAATCCCTAGATTTTATATCGAACTACTTCTTAGTATTCGATCCTTTTTATTACAAAAATAGATAAATTCATGTCGAATTTATTCTAGATTTGTTTTATTAAGTTCTTTGTAATCAGTGATCAAAGTTGTAACACTCCTCAAGTTTAATAGAGTTTCTATTTAACTTGAATATTGTTTCAGTTTTTATTCCGCATTAATTTGTTCTAAACAGTTAAATCATTTAAAGGACAAATTCGATAAAACGGTATAGTTTGTATTCAACCCCCCTTCTACAAACTTATCAGGACCTAACAAATGGGTAGTTTGATACTGGTAGAACAATGGAAATAGCTACACAGTGACATGTCTCAGACTAAGTTGCAATTTAAATTCTGAACTGGTTCTCTTGTTTCAAGTCTAATAGATACATGAAAAATTGTTAACTTTTGATAACTATATAAATTTGACGTGATTGGTTTTGATAACTAAAATCGTGCCGCTTCAAACCGAATTACAACTATCAAAACCGATTCAGTCACATGTGCGATTTATTTTTTGTTCCTAATTTCTAAAATTGCGCGTTGTTAATTTCGAGTGCGGTTTTGCTGCACCAAACCTCAGTATGCTCAATTGCTCATCCCTAGGGAACCCTGTAAGATAAATTAATTTTTCGCCTTTTCATTTGGTGGCTCAATAATCTACTCTTAGAGTCTTGTTTCCTCTCTGCTCTCACTCCTCTAAAATGTTATTTCTGTTATAATTTACAAAACTCATTGAAACAATCTACTAAAGCTTCAACTTTACTCCATTGATACAATCACAATTACAATCTTACTGATTAACAATAGTACATTGTGTAGAGAGATGACTTGAGAGAGATGAAACGAGAGAGATTAAGAGGGAGAGAGATTAGTATGGAAGGGCTAATATGGCATCCTGCATATTGGGAATGGTCCACACAAAAGACAAAGTTAGTTAGAGCTGATAAGCCTTTTATGTAATTTGTCTGTTTCTATTTTGGCTATATTAAGGATAAGGGTCTGTAATGATGAGACATGATGAAATAACATTCTCCATGAAATGATAACTCTCTTTTCCTATTACTGTTCTTGATTTACTGCATCTGTGATTCCCTTTTGCACTTGTGTATTGATCCTAAAATATCAGTCATCATGGTATCAGAGCCTAGTAGTGCACAAAAGAGAATCTGAATGCTTTCTTCTCTTCTAATCTTCTTCTCTCTTCAACACATTCTTGAATCTTGAAAGATCAGCATATCTAGTTTTAAAACCCCTCTTAAACCTCAAAAAGATCATTTCTTTTTATCTCCATTTCTGTTCTTATGGCTACTCCAGCTCGTATTTCGTATCAAGAGATGCTAAACCCTCTCTTTTTGCATCCTTCTGATAATGCAACCTCCATTCAGGTGGAAAAGCTGCAAGGCTCGGCTGACTATAGATCCTGGTCAAGATCCATGGAGATTCATCTAGCCTCGAAGAGAAAACTGGGTTTTGTAACTGGCACCATCCAGAAACCAACAGATGATGAAAACAAAGCAGAAATGTGGGAGACCTGCAATCACATGGTAATTGCTTGGCTCACCTCTAATGTCTCATCTACTATACGTCAATCTGTTATTTACATGTCTAAAGCCTCTGATATATGGAAAAATCTTGAAAAACGCTTTGCCTTGACAAATGGCTCTAGGAAGTATAAAATAAGTAAAGATCTTTATGAAATTAAGAAAAATTCTTCTATTGTGAATGAATATTATATATCTATGAGATCTCTGTGGGAGGAACTTGATGCTATGAATCAGCTTCCTACGATTACAAATCCATCTGTAGAGGTGCAGAAACTGTTGGATACTATTGAGCTTCAAAAAGAAGAAGCCAGACTGTTTCAATTCCTTAATGGGCTAGATGATGCTTACAACCCACTAAGGAGTCAAATCTTGATGATAATCCCCTTGCCAAATGTTGAAATGGCCTCTGCAACTCTGCAACAAGAAGAAGCTCAAAGAGAGTTGTTGCAAACATCTAACCACAACCCAGAATTAATGGCCATGTACAGCAAATATGTGGAGCTCAAAGATAGAGGTGTGATTTGCAGTGCTTGTAAAGTGCGGGGGCATACCAATGACAAATGTTGGACTGTCATTGGTTATCCAAGATGGCATCCAAAGAATAAATATAATGTTGGTGTCAATAATAACAACAGGCCAAGGGCACCAGTTTCCCCTGCAGGTGGATCTAGATGGTCTGCAAATCCTAAATTTGTTGCACCCAAGATGGCAGCCACAGCTCAGTCCTCTATGCAACAAGACTCCAGTGGTCTCATTTTCACCCCACAACAGCTTGAACAACTGGCTAAGTTGATGCCTCAGCTTCAACTTCAACAAGGCAATGATACAGAAAGTGTAGAAGAATTTGACTTTCATTTCTCAGGAATGTTGTCTTCTCAAAAGAATGATACTTCAACTCAAGAGTGGATAATTGATTCCGGGGCTTCGGACCATATGACTCCACATCTATCTCTGTTGTCCAATGCTTCTCCTGCTGCTAAATTGCCATCTATAAATTTGCCCAATGGAGACACATCTGTGATTTCTCATATAGGTACCACTCTGCTGCCTAATAATCTGTTCCTTGATAAAGTTTTGTGTGTTCCATATTTTAAGCATAATCTTCTATCAGTGCAAAAACTTATTAAGGATAATAAGTGTGAGGTTCAATTCTTTCCTACTCATTGTTATATTATGGATACTATATCTAAGCACATCATTGGGAAGGGGTTGGCTAAGAATGGTCTTTACTACTTGTCTAGTCATACCACCCCTGTGTCTTCACCTGGTTCCTCCATTCACAACACTCAACACACTAGTGACCACACACTGGAATTGTGGCACATTCGCCTAGGCCATGCACCCATTCCCAAACTTAAAATGATACCAAACCTGCCCTCTCACACCAAACCTTTCAAGAAAGTATGTCTCACATGTCCTATGGCTAGGTTCACTAAAGTTCCTTTACCCCCTATTTCTTCACATGCCTCACATCCATTTGACCTTGTTCACCTGGATCTATGGGGACCCTATAAAGAACCTGTTAATCCCAAATGACCAAACAGAATTGTAGAAGGGGGGGGGGGGGGGGTTGAATACAATTCTAGATATTTCTCAAACTTAAAACAACTTTCGAAATAAAACTGAACTTATAAAATAAAAACACAAACACTTAAATAATTTCAGTTGGATTGTTTGATGATCCAACTGAAGTGTTTTTATTGCGGAAATAATCTGTGATACAAAATGTACACAGCTGCTCAGTTACAAGAATGTAGAGAAGTATGCTCTCAAAGATAGCTTATACAATCTATTTATTTTTCTTCTCTTATTCTTATTTTAACTGCTACACTTGGTTATATAAATTCCCAAGTTTACAATGCTATTTTTGGTTACTCTAAAGTACACTAAAGGTAACCGCCAGTAGCTTGCTTTTCATCCCTTTTGTCCAATGGTCCTTGGAGATCTTTGCTTTTGTCTTCATGCTTATTATGATCACTCCCAAGAGCCTTATTGGAAATTGGAATGTTTCCTTATTTCCAGTAACCATTTTAATGGCTCCCAATGCAAAGTACACTTTTACATCTCCTTTTGATCTGTCAGAAAACTGTCACTATCACTTTGTCAACTATTCAGAAAAGTAATAATGATTCGTTGATAGTAGAGAGATGTGTTTCGTTGATAGCTTTATTCTTCATTCCGTTGATGGTGTATTCCTCGTTTCGTTGATAGAGTAATCTTCATTCCGTTGACAGACTAATCTTCATACCGTTGATAGAGTATTCTTCATACCGTTGACATGTCTTCACTTAGGCAAAATTACATGGCATAATATATTTACAATTCACCAACCTATTTTGCCTATCTAGTACTTAGTCAACATGACTTAGAAAACCTATCTAATACATACAACAAAATACATATCAAACTGTGAAGTATTGTACAGTGCAATTGCTATATCACTCATTTCGTTGATGAGCTTCCTGTCAACGAAACGCTGCAAAGCATGCCATTTCGTTGACAGTTAAAAAATGACTTAATACAAAATCTACTAAGTGTTTTTATAATTATCATCAAGAACAACATATTCCTAACAGAACCCACCAAAGGAAATTGCAGATTTTTCTTGACACTGGTGGATGACAATACCAGGTACACTTGGCTATACCTACTTCCTTTCAAATCAGATTCACTTAAAATCCTTCAGTCCTTCTGCAACTTTGTCAAAAATCACTATTCCACCACTATTAAATCTATCCGTTCTGACAATGCTCTGGAATTCACCTCAATTCAGTGTCAACAATTCTTCTCCTCATCTGGTATTGTGCACCAAACCTCTTGTATTCGAAGGCCACAGAAGAACGCTCGTGTTGAGCGTAAACACAGATACATATTTGAAATCGCTCGAGCACTTCGTTTTCAATCCTATCTTCCCATTGCTCACTGGGGCGACTGTATTCTCACCGCAGTCTATCTCATTAATAGACTCCCCAACAGTATACTAAATTTTCAAACACCTTATGAAGTACTTCCTGGCAAACCACCTGATTACACCTTACTGAAAGTCTTTGGTTGCTTGACTTTTGCAAACAACCCTCACCTTACCACTGATAAGTTCCATCCCAAAGGTGTACCATGTGTCCTACTCGGTTACCCTCCAAACAAGAAGGGCTATAAATTGCTTAATCTACAAACCCAACAAGAATTCGTATCCAGAGATGTTACTTTTGTTGAGGAAGTCTTTCCCTTCCACCCAAATTCTGCGGAACAATATCTACAACCCACACCAATACCAATGCCCTCTCCAATCTGTGATGTAATGGATGATCTTTTTCACCTATCTCCATTCACTCCCTCCATTCCTCCACCTCACCTACCTTTTCAACCTGACCCTCCTGCAGATAACAGCTCATCCACTGAAACATTGCAGACCATCTAGATCCACCTGCAGGGGAAACTGGTGCCCTTGGCCTGTTGTTATTATTGACACCAATATTATATTTATTCTTTGGATGCCATCTTGGATAACCAATGACAGTCCAGCATTTGTCATTGGTATGCCCCCGTACTTTACAAGCACCGCAAATCACACCTCTATCTTTGAGCTCCACATTTTTGCTGTACATGGCCATTAATTCTGAAACATTCTTAAACATTCTAAAGTAAAGAGAGAGAATGTTTTTGTAACTAACTGAACAAGTAACTAAACAGTTGATATGGGCTAAAAATAACCCTAAAGACATAATTAATATTTCATTAATTAAACCTAGCTGGTCCATAAATAAGGCCCAAAACTCTAATTAAATATTAATTTCGTAATTAATATTTGGGCTAAAAGTACAACCTGTATGTTAGGAATATGTTGTTCTTGATGATAAGCATAAAACACTTAGTAGAATTTGTGTAAAGTCAATTTTGTAGCTGTCAACGAAATAGCATGCTTAGCAGTGTTTCGTTGACAGGAAGCTCATCAACGAAATGAGTGTTGTAGCAATTGCATTGTACAATACTTCACAGTATGATAGGCATTCTATTATATGTTTTAGATAGGTTTTCTAAGTCATGTTGACTATGTACTAGATAGGCAAAATAGGTTGGTTAATTGTAAATATGTTATGCCTTGTAATTCTGCCTAAGTGAAGACATGTCAACGGTATGAAGATTACTCTGTCAACGGTATGGAGTTTACCCATCAACGAAACGAGGGAAACACCATCAACGGAATGAAGAATGAAGCTATCAACGAAACACATCTCCTTGCTATCAACGAATCAATGTTGCTTTTTGAACAGTTGACAAAGTGATAGTGACAGTTTACTGAACAGATCTAAAAGGAGATATGGAAGTGTACTTTGCATTGGAAACCATCAAAGTGGTTACTGGAAATAAGGAAACATTCCAATTTCCAATAAGGCTCTTGGGAATGATTATAATAAGCATGAAGACAAAAGCAAAGATCTCCAAGGACCATTGGACAAAAGGAATGAAAAGCAAGCTACTGATGGTTACTTCTATTATTCTTTAGTTTAACCAAATGTAGAATTGTAAACTTGGGATTTATAACCAAGTGTAGCAGTCACTTTAGAAAGTGAGAAGAAAAACAAATAGATTGTATTAGCTATTTTTGAGAGCATTCTTCTCTACAACATTGTAACTGAGCAGCTGTGAACATTTGTATCACAGATTATTTCCGTAATAAAAACACTTCAGTTGGATCATCAAACAATCCAACTGAATTATTTATATCTTGTGTTTTTATTTATTCAGTTCAGTTTAATTTCATAAAGTGTTTAGTTTCAAGAAAATATCAAGAATTGTATTCAACCCCCCCCTTCTACAATTCTGTTAGGTCATTTGGGAATAACAATTGGTATCAGAGCAAGCTTCTAACATACAAGAAGTTTAAAGATCAAGACCAAAAACAGAAACCATGGTGAAGAAGGATGCAGGTGTGAAGATACCAGTTCTTGATAAAGACAATTACTTTCACTGGAAAGTAAAGATGCATTTACATCTCATGTCTATGGATGAGAGGTATGTAGACTGCATTGAGAAAGGTCCACACGTTCCCATGAAGCTTGACTCTAGAGTTGGACTGCCAGATGATGCACCTGATGTAGAGATTCCAAAAACTGTCTCAGAATGGACTGTTGAAGATATTGCAGAAGTTCATAAAGACAAAAGGACCATGAACATTCTGTTTAATGGTTTGGAGCAAGAGATGTTTGACAATGTTATCAACTGTACAACCTCTAAGGAAGTATGGGATACTGTTAGAACACTCTGTGAAGGAACTGAGCAAGTCAGGGAAAATAAAATGCAACTCCTTATACAACAATATGAGCATTTTCATTTTAAAGCTGGTGAAACCCTAAATGACACGTTCAGTAGGTTTCAAAAGCTTTTGAATGGATTAAAGTTGTATGGGAGGATCTATCAAACCAAGGATTCAAACCTTAAATTTCTTAGAGCTCTTCCAAAAGAATGGAAGCCTATGACTGTTTCTCTCAGAAACACTCAAGAGTACAAAGACTACACTCTTGAAAGGCTGTATGGAACCTTGAAGACTTATGAGCTGGAAATGGAGCAAGATGAAGAAATTGAAAAGGTACAGAAGAAGGGTGGATCTATTGCATTGATTGCATCAGTGAACCAACTTGAAGATGACAATAAAGAAGCTGCAAAGGCCACAACTAGTCGATCTAGTTGTAGGAGTGATGTTAGCAAGGGTAAAGACAAGATGACAGAAGAAGAAGAATCAGAACCAGCCAACTTGGAGGTCTTAGATGAGATTGATGAACACATTGCTTTTCTGTCTAGAAAATTCTCTAAGTTCAAGTTCAAAAGAAACTCAGAAGCAAGGCCACCAAGAAGAGACTTTCAACCTAGCAAAACAAACTGGATTGAAAAGTCTAAGTCAAAATGTTTCAATTGTGGAATGCTTGGTCACTTTGCTGGAGACTGCAGAAAGCCCAAGGTTGAGAAGGGCAACAGGAAATTTGAGCCTGTTGATTATAAAAAGAAATACTTTGAACTTCTCAAACAAAAAGAAAAGGCTTTCATGTCTCAGGAGTATGATTGGGCTGGTAATGGTGAAGATTCTGATGATGATGTTGAGTATGTCAACTTGGCTCTTATGGCTGACAATCATGAGCAGGAAGCAAGTTCCTCAAGCAACCAGGTAACAATTACTAATCTTTCTGAGCTTTCTAAAGAGGAATGCGACAATGCAGTAAATGAAATGTCTACTGTATTATATAATTTGCGTGTTACTCTTAAATCACTTACTAAAGAGAATTCAAGAATAAAAGAGACCAATCTGCTCTTAAGTGATAGGAATGCAATGTTAGAAGCACAGCTCATTGAATTTGAGAAAATGAGATGTGTTAGTAGGGATGCTAAGAAGGAACTTGAGAACGTGTTACAAAGGGAAGAAATTCTTAGAACACAACTTGAGATAGAACAAAGTGTGATTGCAAAATGGAAGGATGCCAGGAATGTTGCTACCAACATAATTAATGTTCAAGGCGTGGAATCCTTCTGTGAGCAATCATGGGAAAGGAACAAAGAGAAGCTAGGGTATGTTGGTGAAACCTTAGAATCAGGAACAGAGTCAACAAACAACAATGATCATTTGTTGAAGGTTGATATGTCAACGGAATGCAATGTTTCGTTGACACATGAACCATCAACCGATCAGGCTGTTTCGTTGACAGACAAAAGAAAAGATAAACTCACTAGACTTAATGACAAGTATGGTCCTGTCACCAAGAACTTTGTTCAAGGTGAGTCTAGTATTTTAAAGAAAATTGAGAAGCCTGTTGAGAGAGCTAATGTAGGTCACTTGTCTAACAAGCAATTGAAAGACAAGGTAGAGAAAGTTCATAATGAGGCTAAGGGAAATAAAAAGAATAACAGGAATGGCAAAGTAGGAATTAACAAACACAACAATTACACACCTGATAAATATGCTCCTAGAAAGACATGTGTTAATTGTGGAAGTGTTAGTCATTTGTCTACTAACTGCAAATCTGTTAAGAAAACTCCTAATGTGAGAATGCCCAAGCCTGCAATGAACAGTTCCATGCCTACAATGCCTGTTATGTCTAACATGTTTGCTCCATATGCACAATTTCAGAATCCATATGCTAGCATGCCATTTGTGTCTAATCCTTACATGAATATGTTTAACATGCCACAAATGCCATGGAACATGAATAACATGATTGTTCCTCCAACTATGCATGCTATGAATGAAAATATGAGCAACCCTCAGAAATCAACACCAAGGGTAAAGATTGATTTGAATCAATCTGAGCCCAAAGTGAAAAATGGTACAAAAGGGAATGCAAAGGCTAACAAGACAGGACCCAAGGAAACTTGGGTACCAAAATCGACTTGATTTGGTTTTATTGTGTGCAGGGAGACAAAAGGAATCTTTGGTACTTGGATAGTGGTTGTTCAAGACACATGACTGGTGATTCTACCCTGCTCACAGAGTTTCAGGAAAGAGCTGGCCCTTGTATTGCTTTTGGAGATGACAGCAAAGGCTACACAAAGGGATATGGCTTGATTTCAAAAGAGAATGTCATCATAGATGAGGTTGCATTGGTGGATGGTCTTAAGCACAACTTGCTTAGTATCAGCCAACTTTGTGACAAAGGATTTTTAGTTACTTTTTCTAGAGAAGCCTATGTTGTTTCTAAAGGAGGAAACAACAATGTGGTAATGACTGGATTCAGAAGGGGGAATGTGTACATTGCTGACTTTAGTAGCACAAGTTCAGACACCATCACTTGTCTTTTCAGCAAGGCAAGCAAGGATGAAAGTTGGTTATGGCACAAGAAGTTATCCCATCTGAATTTCAAAGTTATGAATGATTTGGTGAGGAAAGATCTTGCTAGAGGAATTCCACAGGTGGAGTTCTCCAAGGATGGTTTGTGTGATGCCTGTCAAAAGGGAAAACAGAAGAAGGCATCATTCAAAAGCAAGACAGAGTCATCAATTGTCCAGCAGCTTGAATTGCTTCATATGGACCTATTTGGCCCTGTAAATGTTATGTCCATCTCAAAGAAGAAATACTGTCTTGTGATTGTTGATGATTTTTCTAGATTTACATGGACTTTCTTTTTGCACTCTAAAGATGAGGCAAGTGAAATCATTATCAATCACATCAAGATGGTAAGCAATCATCCTGATTTCAAAGTAAGAAGGATTAGGAGTGACAATGGGACAGAATTCAAGAATTCAAGCATGAAGGTGTTCTGTGAAGAAAATGGTATTTTGCATGAGTTTTCAGCAGCAAGAACACCACAGCAAAATGGTGTAGTTGAAAGGAAAAACAGAACACTTATTGAAGTTGCAAGGACAATGCTAGATGAATCAAAGTTACCTACATATTTTTGGGCTGAGGCAGTTAACACAGCTTGCTTTACTCAAAATATTTCTTTGATTAATCAGGCCAAAGGAATGACCCCTTATCAGTTACTCAAAAGAAAGAAGCCACTATTGGATTTTCTTCATGTCTTTGGATGCAAGTGCTTTGTTCTGAGAAATCAAGCTGAGCATTTGGGGAAATTTGAAGCAAAGGCAGATGAAGCAATATTTGTGGGATATGCAGCAGGGAAAGCTTACAGGGTCTATAATCTCAGAATCAACATTGTTATGGAATCTGTACATGTTGTTTTTGATGATCTCAAAATCCAAGGTCTCTGTGATGAAGGTTTCCATGAAAGTCTTTCTTTTGAAAATAAGGAAGGAGATCAAGTGAATCATGATAAGGCTACTGAGAAACAGCCTAAAGTTGTTGTATCTAGCACAGATGAAAGCAGCAGTGAAGATGAAATTGCTGCATTAAGGTTAAAAGGGATAGCAGCTAGCAGACCAAATGGTCATTTCGTTGACAGTCATGATGGTGGATTCGTTGACAGTCAGAATGAGCGTTTCGTTGACAGCCAAAACGGTCATACCGTTGATAGTCATAGGAATACTTCTAGAAGTGATCACTTAGGGACAACAAACTCAGGGGGAGTTTCTCAAGGACAAATATCCAATCAAGGCAATCATGATCATGAAGCTACGTCTTCAAGAGCAAATCTACCTCCCTCAAGGAAATGGACTAAAGATCATCCCTTTGAACTTATTATAGGTGATGTCTCTTCAAAAGTCCAAACTAGAAGAGCAACTCAAGAAGAATGTCTATATAGTAGCTTTCTGTCTCAAGATGAGCCAAAGAAAGTTGAGGATGCACTTCTAGATCCAGATTGGGTTTTAGCCATGCAAGAAGAGCTAAACCAATTTGAGAGAAACAATGTTTGGAAGCTGGTGCCCAGGCCTAATGACAGGAGTGTTATAGGCACAAAGTGGGTGTTCAGAAACAAGATGGATGAAAATGGCATAGTCACAAGGAACAAAGCTAGATTGGTTGCAAAAGGCTATTCACAGGAAGAAAGAATTGATTTTGATGAAACCTTTGCTCCTGTTGCAAGACTAGAAGCAATAAGGATTTTCCTAGCCTATGCAGCCCATGCCAATTTCAAGGTCTATCAAATGGATGTGAAGAGTGCTTTTCTGAATGGGGAATTGGAAGAGGAGGTGTATGTAAGTCAACCTCCTGGTTTTGAAGATGATGATTTTCCAGACTATGTGTACTTCCTTCTCAAAGCACTCTATGGTTTGAAATAAGCACCTAGAGCCTGGTATGACACTCTCTCACAGTTCCTCCTTGAGAATCATTTCACTAGAGGTACTGTAGATAAAACTCTTTTTCACAGGGTTGTAAATGGCTCTACTTTACTTGTTCAAATTTATGTAGATGATATAATCTTTGGGTCTACAGATGTGAAACTTTGTCAAAAGTTTGCCAAGCTTATGCAAAGTAAGTATGAAATGAGCATGATGGGAGAATTAACTTACTTTCTTGGTCTTCAAGTAAAGCAAGTTAATGAAGGCATTTTCATTAGTCAAACAAAATACATTCATGATTTATTAAAGAAGTTTAACCTAATGGAATGCTCTCCTGCCAAAACTCCCATGCCTACTGCCACCAAACTTGAATTGAATACTAAGGAAAAATCTGTGGACATTTCAAGTTACAGAGGCATGGTAGGCTCACTTTTATATTTAACAGCTAGTAGACCTGATATTATGTTTGCTACATGTCTATGTGCTAGATTTCAGGCTGATCCTAGAGAATCCCATTTAGTTGCTATTAAAAGAATTTTCAGATATCTCAAAGGAACACCAAACCTTGGCATTTGGTATCCTAGAGAATCTGGTTTTGAACTAATTGGTTATTCAGATGCAGATTTTGCAGGATGTAAAATTGACAGGAAAAGTACAACTGGAACCTGTCAATTCCTAGGAAACAAGCTTGTGTCATGGTTCAGCAAGAAACAAAACTCAGTTTCTACCTCCACAGCTGAGGCTGAGTATATTGCAGCTGGAAGTTGTTGTGCACAGATTTTATGGATGAAAAACCAACTACTTGATTATGGATTAAGAGTTGAGAAAATTCCTATTTTCTGTGACAACACTAGTGCCATTGCCATTACTGAGAATCCAGTGCAGCATTCAAGGACCAAGCACATTGACATCAAGTACCATTTCATTAGAGAACATGTTATGAATGGTACTGTGGAGTTACATTTTGTTCCAAGTGAACAACAACTTGCAGACATCTTTACCAAGCCACTTGATGAATCAACATTCTCAAGATTAGTAAGTGAGCTAGGTATGCTAAATTTCTCTTAATTATTTTTGAGATATTTGCAAGTTAAAATGCAGCCAGAAATTTGCTATGTTTTTCTGTGAATGAATTTTCTCAGGAAAAGGTAAAATTTTGTCTAAGTCAAAATTACTATGCCAACGGAATGCACCATTTCGTTGACAGTCTTAGCACTTTTTCTGGGTGTTTCGTTGATAGTTCTTTTGTATCAACGAAACGCAGTTTTATCAACGAAATAGACAGGACCTTAAACGCCCAATTCTGATTCGTTGATATAAAGCGCTTTTAATCTGAACCGTTAAAAAATTGACACGTCTTTTACCACGATCTATGCATACACCCCTGTAAGTATAAATCATGGTAATACTTTAAGAGTAACGGTTATATTTTTAAGCCAATCCAGTAATTTACATTTATTATTGGATTCATTTTCTGAGAATTTTTGGGGGAGTATTTAAGAAATTTTATTTTCATTATTTCTTTTTACCTGTTCTCAAAAATTCCAAAGGCTTTTTCTCTCTTCTTCTCTCTAACAAGCAATTCAGTTCGAAGCTTTCCTTTAATCAACAATGGCACCTATAGTCAAGCTTATGTCTGCTGGAGGGTTCATCTATGAGAAGAACAACTCCATCCCTTTTGTTGTCAAGGAAAACCCGAACAGACTGTTCTTCAAAATGATGGATTTCATGAAGAATTGCAAGTTGAGCTATGCAATGTTTCACTCTACACCACTCTACAATGAGATAATCGAGGAAATTTGGACCTCATGTGAGTATAGTGGAACACACTGCACACTAAAATTCACTCTTCAAGGTAATGAGTACATAGTTAATTCTGATGTTTTGCAAGCATGTTTACATATTCCTGATAATAACTGTGATGCTTTGCCTACTAACACTGAAATAACTACCATGTTAAATTCTATAAACTACTCTTTGCCTACTGATAATCTGGGTAGAATAATTAGGAGAGGTTTGGTTAGGGAATACAGTTATTTAGCTGATGCATTCATTAAGGTCTTTTCTGGAAAGATTAGTAATTTTGATGCATTAACTAACTCTATGTTAATTCTCCTAACCATGCTTCTAAATGATAGATATCACAACTTTAGCACCCAACTTATGTATGAAATTGGTGCTAAGTTGGGTGACAAAGCAAATAGGAAGAAAAATATCTATTATGCTAGGTTTCTGATGATGTTGGCTAACCATGTTAGTCCAGCACCATTAGTTATCTCTAACCCTAATGCCAGGTTCGAGTGCTTTGTGCAAGAAAAGAGAGTATTGACAGACATACTGAGGCTGAACCACAATGGTGATGTTCCAGTGGTGTATCTGCCAATCATTGAGGTAACTACTACTATCCCTGTTAGTGTAGCTAACACCTCTACTGTTTTACCTTCCAATGTTGCTATGGAGTCTGTAGCTGTGACCCAACAGGCTCCTACCCTAGCAACAAAACCAAAAACAAAGAAATCCTCCAAGCCAACCTCAGGTGCTTCTCAAAAGGCACCTGTTGTAAAAACTACCACACAACCTAAGGGGAGTGAGTCTGGAGTTGTGAGAGGTGAGGGAAGGGGTGAACATCAAAGAAACCCCAAGGATAAGGAAGGACAGGTTAGTGTGTACCAGCCAAGCCCCATTGTGTCTTCCAAACAAGGCACAATGAGTAACATGGATTTAAACACAAGTCTAATTGCATCCTCCCAAAAGGATGTGATTATTGAAACAAGCTCTCCTCCTAGAGTACAGTCCAAAAGGGTAAGGGACACTTCAAGCCCAAAGTCTACATTTTCCCAATACCAAAGGAGAGTGAAGCAAAAGTCCAAGGGTACACAGGGTGCACACACACTGGAAGCAACACTTCCAGTTTCTCAAATTCAGTTTGATGTAACCCCTATCATTTCTCTGGGGTTACAGTCCTCTTCTCTAAACATCAATCTTGAATTATCTCCATCAAATTCACCAACTCAATCTTTGGATGTGGACATGATCCATACATCTATTCCTGATTCTCCAACTCTAATCTTGGAGAAGCCCCACTCTGAAGCTGGTGGCCATCACTTGCTAAGTGATTTGTTGGGCCATCAACCAATTTTTCCTGAAATTGCAAGGGGATCTGTGGACCAATCTCTAAAATCAATCACCACAGACTCTACTGTAATTTCTCATTCTCAAAGTGCTTTCTTGACTTCATCAACGAAACAGTCTATTTCGTTGACAAGTGTTTCTCCATCAACGGTATCCATACCGTTGACAGTTCAAACTACCATTCCGTTGATAGTTCACTCTGCACCTTTAATTGAAAATCAAGTTGTTCCCACAACTAGTGCAGATGATCTAGTGGTAGTTGAGACACTTCTAGGACTGAGAGGGAGTGAAACTGAGAGGCTGGCTTGCAGCCAGGCAAAAGGAGAGAATGTGAGTGAGAGGCTGGCTATTTCTTCCAGCCAGGCAAAAGGAGAGATTGAGAGTTCCACCTTAGAAGGTGAAGGTGAGGGTGTGAGAGGTGTGAGCCATGGGGAGCCCATGATGCAAGAACAGAGTGGAGAGAGAGAAGGGACTACAGGAGAAATAAGGATGGAAGCAGCCATTGCTAATGAGTTAATGGAGGTCAGTGAGGGAGAAAGGGAACTTACTTTCCAAGAGGTTTATCAGCAAACTCTGGATAGTATTTCCCTGGATCCTGAGACCTTTACTCATCCTGTGTCAGCCTATCAAATTTTGGCTCAACAGGGCAATGTGGAGGCATAGAGGTCACTACAACTAATTCACACAACTGCATCAATGCAAAGAGCAAAGGATGCCTTGACCAATCTACCTCCAGGAGCTGAAGCAAGTGGAGACTTTGATTTTTCTGATAATGAGGATAGCTTTGGTGACACTCTACAGGTGGCCACTACTGCACAGACTGGGACTTCTGTGGTGCCTCCTACACCAAACTGGCTTTCTCAAGATATGCATGGTAGAAGCAATTTGGATGCTGCTATCACAAGGCAGTACAAAGAAGCATATCTAGCTCATGAGTCTGCAGGAGCAAGGGACAAGAAATTCTACAAAGCCATAATGGATTCTCTGGAAATTCAAAGGCTACAAATGTTGCAAACAAGGATTGAGGCTATAGAGATCAAGGATTCAATCAGCAACCTTAGGGCTGCTAATGATAGGAGGCTAGATGAAAAGCTTCCTCTTCTCACTGTGTCCAGGATGAACAGGTTTTTCTCTAAAGAACCTGAAGTGGATTCCTCCTTGAAGACTCTCTCTTCTAGAGTGGACAAGGTGGAAGCCACTCTATCACAGATGCAAAAGGAACAGGAGAAACAAACTCAACTATTGGCCCAGCTAGTGGCAGCTCAAGGACTCCCAGCCATCTCTTTTGATGATAACAAAAAGGGGGAGAAATCTAAGGAGCTAGACATTCAGATTACCAAGGTTATGGTCCCAGCCATTTCCCTACCAAAGGAGCCATTAGCAATGGGGGAGCTTGGCAAGCAGCAAAAGGATGGTATTGACCTTATACAAGAAGCTTCTATGAGGATGAGACTTGCAGAACAAATCAAAGAACATTGGTCCAACATAGAAGCAAAGTTCAAGAAGATTACTGAAGATAAGGACTCAAATCCATCAACGGAACAGCCATCAACGAATGCCATGGCACTAGCATCAACGGAATGGGAGCCACAGACAAATTCTTTCTATCACCAAGAGCCCCTTCTACATGGAGTCACTCAAGGACCAAGGAAGGAAAAAGGACAAACTTCATGCATTAGGGATGTGGAACAAGCTACAATTCAAAGAAGCCTATCTCCCAAGTCCCCTGCTAAACCAAAGGGCAAAAACATAGCAAGGACTTTCTATCCTGCACCTTATCCAGATGAGCACAAGCTTCTTGGTCTACTCATCACAAAAAGCAAGGAAAGTAATGATTATGAGATAAGGAAGCAAAGGGCAATTGTCTACAGGAATGGACAACAAATCTGTGTTTGGGCTGGTCATCCAAACTTTGCTGAAGCCAAGGCTGAGGAATCAGAAAGAGCAGCTATGCAAGCTCTTGCAGTAGCTCAAGCTCTAGATGAAGAAGAAAGGAAGCAAGAGGAAAGCACTAGAGAGGAAAGGAGTTCAAAGAAGAGCACAAGGCAACCCAAAGAGAGAGCTAGGAGAAACATAGACTTTGAGAGTGCTGATTCTCAGAGTACTGCATCAGACTCTTCTATACCTATTGCACCTCCAACAATTGCTAATCCAGTTTTTGAGGGAAAGTTGGCCTGTGATCCTGCACATCCTGTCAATTTTCATGATCAACCAATCATGCCAAAAGAGGAACCAATTGATTTTGATGAGGCATACTTTCCAAAGTTCCTGTTAGAAAAGGACCAACCAATGAAGACAAAGAAGAGGCCTGTCAAAGCAAAGCCTGTTTTTGTGAGAAAGCCACAATCTCAAAAACCCCCTTCAAACCCAGAGGACTGCATGTACATTGCTGACATCAGGGAAGAATCCAGTCTACATCTTGACTTAGACAACCTGGTGGAAGTAAGGGGAATTGCAGCTTCTCAAAAGTTGCCTGAAAGACTAGTGTTCACATTCAAGGGTGGTAGAGAACAAGTGTGGCCTCTCTACAGAATTTTAGGAGAAGATTATCAAACACTACTCTCAGTGTTTAGATGCTTGAAAAAGGACTTCGGTTTCACCAAAACAGCCAAGTCTGAGGTGGTCTCCAAAATCTGTCAGTTAAAGGCTAGCTGGAACAAGCCTGAGGCTCTTCCAAGGATACTTAGAGTTCCCTCAACAGGAAAGAAAATCCATCTTCAACCTTATTGGATGATGGAGTTTAAGGACAAGGACAATTGCAGAAGATTCTTCAGAATGGAAGACCAGCTGGAGAAGGCATCTAATCAAACTCTAAAGCTGATGCAATCCAAGCTTGGTGATCAAGATGAAGAGGAGAAAATATTCTACAGAAGACTACAGGTCCAGATTGAGGAAAACAACTCCAAGAGAGGGAAGAAGACTATGCCACAAAGAAGTCACAGATGAAACATTTGCTCAGACTAGAGGAGCACTTGTGGGCATTAGTCTTGTAAGTCTTATATTTTGTCTATAAAGTTTTGAAGCTTAATACATTTTCTACTTTTGTAATTTATGATGTATCTGAGTGTTTTTGTTATCATCAAGTCTCTTGATTTATGGCTGTTATTCTATCAGTCATAAATTGAGGGAGATTGTTAGGAATATGTTGTTCTTGATGATAAGCATAAAACACTTAGTAGAATTTGTGTAAAGTCAATTTTGTAGCTGTCAACGAAATAGCATGCTTAGCAGTGTTTCGTTGACAGGAAGCTCATCAACGAAATGAGTGTTGTAGCAATTGCATTGTACAATACTTCACAGTATGATAGGCATTCTATTATATGTTTTAGATAGGTTTTCTAAGTCATGTTGACTATGTACTAGATAGGCAAAATAGGTTGGTTAATTGTAAATATGTTATGCCTTGTAATTCTGCCTAAGTGAAGACATGTCAACGGTATGAAGATTACTCTGTCAACGGTATGGAGTTTACCCATCAACGAAACGAGGGAAACACCATCAACGGAATGAAGAATGAAGCTATCAACGAAACACATCTCCTTGCTATCAACGAATCAATGTTGCTTTTTGAACAGTTGACAAAGTGATAGTGACAGTTTACTGAACAGATCTAAAAGGAGATATGGAAGTGTACTTTGCATTGGAAACCATCAAAGTGGTTACTGGAAATAAGGAAACATTCCAATTTCCAATAAGGCTCTTGGGAATGATTATAATAAGCATGAAGACAAAAGCAAAGATCTCCAAGGACCATTGGACAAAAGGAATGAAAAGCAAGCTACTGATGGTTACTTCTATTATTCTTTAGTTTAACCAAATGTAGAATTGTAAACTTGGGATTTATAACCAAGTGTAGCAGTCACTTTAGAAAGTGAGAAGAAAAACAAATAGATTGTATTAGCTATTTTTGAGAGCATTCTTCTCTACAACATTGTAACTGAGCAGCTGTGAACATTTGTATCACAGATTATTTCCGCAATAAAAACACTTCAGTTGGATCATCAAACAATCCAACTGAATTATTTATATCTTGTGTTTTTATTTATTCAGTTCAGTTTAATTTCATAAAGTGTTTAGTTTCAAGAAAATATCAAGAATTGTATTCAACCCCCCCCTTCTACAATTTTGTTAGGTCATTTGGGAATAACACTGTATTAGGAGACGTCCAATACATGCTTGTTCTAATACAAGTGGGTTTGTTTCAATACAAGTCCGTTATGATATGGAAACAACTCATACAAGAAAGGATCTAGAATTAATCCTTATCCACCGTCAAGGATAAGACTTATTATTCAAGGAAGTGATAATACTTAACCACCATCAAGGATAAGATTTATTCTTCAAGAAAGTGATAATACTTATCCACCGTGAAGGATAAGATTTATCCTTCAAGGAAATCAATACCTATCCATTAGGCTTCTAAACGCCTATATAAAGAGCCTGACCCCTCATCTCAGAACTACGTTTTAGACTTCATCCTCGAATAAGGACATAAAAGTCACTACATTCTTGGTGTGCCCCTGCCGCCATAGCCCCGAGGGCAACACCAAGAACTACGTTTTTTGGCTTGATTCTCAGCATTTATTGAGATACGTAGGCATCTTGTGAGGACCGATTTAGTCACTTAACACAAGAGCAGCTATTAAAGCTCGAAGCTCTCTAACCCTAGCATTAAATTCGCAAGCACAGTTTTTATTCCACAACATTTGGCGCCGTCTGTGGGAAGACAACATCAACCATGGCAAACACACGAAGAACGACTCGAGACACTCAGACTTCTGAAGGACTTCCTCTCACCTCTGAAATGGAGACTCATGGAAGCCAACCACCGCCAACCACTGGAACTCAAGGGGCGAATATCCCCCTCACCGCCACTCAAGGACCGGAAATCCCTATTTCGGTTGAAGGGACGAATCCCCTGCAAATGGTTGTTCATGGACCTAATCCACAAGAGACCACTCTCACTCTCCAGCAACCAATCACAACCTCTCCACTGCTTATGAATGCACCACATAATCTTCAACTTCACACCACGGATCTTCCCCAATACGCAACTCAGACTCTTGGGATGCCAACTTATGGCATGCCCCCTCGACCCATGGTGGGCAGCAGTGGTATCAATCCAACTTACCACGAAGCATATGTCCCCCCTTACGTTCAAGGTCTGGGACCCCAAAACCAACAAACTAAAACTCGACAGACCCCCTTGATTCAAGACTACTCAGGTCCCTATACTGAGGATGAGAATTATTCAACTGGAGATGAGAGGGATGTTGCCCCAAGGAGGAGACACTCTTCCCAAACCAATCGGGAACAACCCCAAACCACCAAGGAAAAGATCGCGGCCCATGAGGCAGAGGCTGCAAGACTCAAGAAAGTACTAGCGGAAGAAGAGGCTGCAAAAGCACAAAGGCAAGCAACTGGAAGAGTCCCGGTGATCAATTTAGATCCTGCACCAAGAAGAACCAAGAGGGCTGAAGCCCCAAAGGGTGCTCCTACTGTGTTGTTACCCTTAGGAGATCCTGATGATCCTACACCGTCTTTTACTCAGGATATTATGAAAGCTAACATATCCAGAAAATTTAAGATGCCAACAATCAAAGCTTATAATGGAACAGGAGACCCCGCGAATCATGTGAGGACTTTCTCTAATGCACTGTTGTTACAGCCCACGAATGATGCAGTCAAATGCAGATCGTTTCCATAAACCCTGGCGGGCATGGCTCAACGTTGGTACAGTCGTCTCCCTCCCAATTCTATTGGATCCTTTAAGGAACTGAGCAAGGCGTTTAACAATCAGTTTGTTAGTGGAAGGGTGCATGAGAAGAGTTATGCATCTCTTATGGGAATCCAGGAAGAAAAGAATGAATCCTTGAGGGAATACATAAATCGATTCACTGGGGAGGCTCTGAAAGTCCCGGACTTGGAGGACAAATTAGCTATGATAGCCCTGCAGCAAGGAACCGCTGATGATCACTTCAAAAGGTCCTTGGCAAAACATCCACCCGAGAGCATGTTGAAGCTCCAAGATAGAGCCGGAAAGTACATCAAGGCTGAAGAAAGCATGAGAAAGTATGAACCCACTGCTGGTGGCAGTGGAAATTCAAAGAAAAGAAAGGAAACTCAGGAGTACGATGTTAAGGAAAAGTTTCCTAGAACGTCAAAGGATTCTGATTCTCCACCCAAGAGGAACAATTTTGGTCCAAAGTTTACGGAGTATGCAAGATTAAACACTCCCAAGAGCCAAATTCTAATGGAAATAGCAAAGGAGGAGGATCTCCGATGGCCGAAGCCACTGAGGACTGACATGTCTAAACGGAATCAAAACCAATTTTGTCGATTCCATAAAGAGGTTGGTCACGACACGGATGATTGTAGGCAACTGAAAGATGAAATTGAGTTTTTGATACGAAAGGAAAGCTCAATAAATTCACTAAGGATGGAAATCAAGGAAGTCAAAGAAGAAACTATGAAAGGAAGGATTACGACAGAAGGGACAACAATCAAGATCGTAATCCCAAACCCCGAGGGCCTGTCATCAATATGATGTTTGGAGGACCAACTGCTGCTGGGTCCTCCCGAAACTCAAGGAAAGCCTATGCCCGAGAGGTAATGACTGTGGTTGGAGAAGCACCGAAATGTGCCAGAACGGAAATATCAATAGGTTTTGATGATTCTGACTTGGAAGGAGTGAAGTTTCCCCACGATGATCCCTTAGTCATCGTACCTGTGATAGGCAATTCTGAAACGAAGAGAGTTCTGGTTGACAATGGAGCTTCAGTGGACATCTTGTTCCATGATTCTTTTATCAAGATGGGCTATACTGACTCTCAGTTGACACCCTCGAATATCCCCATATATGGATTCAATAGGGTGGAGTCGAAAGTGGAAGGCACAATCCAGCTCCATACAACAATAGGGCAAGGTTCACAAACGACAACTCAAATGCTGAACTTCTTGGTGATAAAGGCAAACTCGACTTATAATGCAATCCTTGGGAGGACAGGCCTTCATGTATTCAAGGCTGTTGCCTCAACTTACCATTTAAAAATCAAGTTCCCAACAAGGAACGGGGTTGGTGAAGAACAAAAAGATCAAAAGATGGCTAGGAGTTGCTACTTAGCCGCGTTAAGGCCTGATGGAGTCGGGGGGGGGGGGCAGGTTCTCCCAATTGAGGTTATGGATTTAAAAGATGATGAAGAAAGAAGGGGAAAGACAGCTGAGGATTTAATTCATATTCCCCTAATCCCGGGAGAACCAGACAAAGTCACTTACATTGGAGCACTTTTGCCTGAACCCTGGAAGGGCAAGATTATATCTTTCCTCCAAGAGAATGAAGATGTTTTTGCTTGGACAACAGCTAATATGCCAGGGATTGATCCCCAATTGATAACCCACAAGTTGAACGTAGATCCCGAAAGGAAGACGGTTAAGCAAAAGAAGAGGAACTTTGCTCCTGAAAGGCAAGACGCCATAAAGCAAGAGGTAGATAAGCTCTTGGAAGAAGGATTCATTGAAGAGATTCAATTCCCTAAATGGTTGGATAACCCGGTAATGGTCAAGAAAGCCAATGGAAAGTGAAGAATATGCGTAGACTTTACGGACTTGAACGATGCATGTCCTAAGGACTATTTTCCCCTACCAAGGATCGACACTTTAATAGATGCCACTGCAGGGCATGAAATGCTAAGCTTTGGATGGCTTCAACGGATACAACCAAATCAAGATACATAAGGATGACATTTGCAAGGTATCATTCATTACTGATTTTGGTGTTTACAGCTACTTAGTTATGGCAGTTGGACTCAAGAATGCAGGTGCCACATACCAAAGGTTAGTGAACAAAATTTTCAAACATCTCATTGGCAAGACCATGGAGGTTTACGTGGATGACATGTTAGTCAAAATCCTCGATAAGGCCGATCAAATAGAGCACCTCCGAGAGGCATTTGAAGTGCCAAGACACCATAAAATGATGTTGAATCCTGCCAAGTGCGCCTTTGGCGTAGGGTCAGGCTAGTTTTTGGGTCTGATGGTCTCTAATTGAGGAATAGAAGCAAACCCCGACAAAATTAAAGCAATTATAGATATGGAACCAACGCACTCTGTTAAAGATGTTCAGAAACTCAGTGGGAGAGTGGCAGCATTGGGAAGGTTCATCTCCAAGTCAGGGGAAAAGTGTCTACCCTTCATCAAAGCATTGAAGAACATGAAAAATTTTGAGTGAACAGCAGAAAGCCAAGAAGCCTTTGAGGCCTTGAAAATATACATGACTGAAGCACCATTGTTGGCAAAACCAAAACCTGGAGAAACACTCTATCTATACTTGGCAGTTTCAAACACCGCCTTGGGAGCTGTTTTGGTGAAGGAAAAATCAAAGGTTCAGAAACTCATCTACTATGTGAGCAAAATTCTGCACGGAGCAGAAGTAAACTACTCTCTGATAGAAAAGTTTGCTTTAGCCTTGATCATGGCCTCAAGAAAACTACGCCCATACTTCCAGGCTCACAAGATAGAGGTCTCGACCAATCAGCCTCTAAGAAACATCTTGCATAACCCTCAAGTTAGTAGAAGGTTGATCAAATGGGCTATTGAATTGGGAGAATTTGACATCAAGTATAAGCCTCGAACGGCAATAAAAGCTCAAGCACTCGCTGACTTCATGGTTAAATGCACCATTGACAACCAGGAAGTCGGGGGGCAGGAAGTAATAGTGGAAGACAAGAAAGATGAAGACATGGTGTCCAAAGAATGTTGGGTGCTCTATTTTGATGGAGCATCAAAAACAAAATTAAGTGGAGCAGGTTTGGTGCTACAAAGTCCTGATGGATTCCTCATAGAGTATGCACTAAAACTGGACTTCCCGACAACGAACAACGAAGCTGAGTATGAAGCCCTGATAGCTGGCTTAGGGCTGGCTGGGGCCCTGAGAGTTAAGACTTTGAAAGTATGTGGAGACTCGAGGTTGGTAGTTTCCCTAGTAAATGGAGAGTTTGAGGCCAGAGATGAAGTCATGGCCAAGTATCTAAAACTTGTCAAGGCCATCATGACTCAGTTTGATGAGTGTTATGTGGAACACATTCCAAGGGAAGAAAACATGAAGGCTGACGCCTTGTCTAAGTTTGCCTCTTCTGAAATTGAGAACTATGCAGGAAGTGTATACTTCCAAGTCTTGAAGACCCCAAGCATCAATGGAAAGTTGGTAGCACCCATTGATGTAGCTAGCTATTGGATGGATCCCATCAAATCTCATTTGGAAACTGGTTGGTTACCCAACGACACTTCAGAAGCACGAAAGTTATATGTGAGAGCACTAAGGTATGCCTTGATTGAGGGAATCCTATACAAAAAATCTTTCATTGTTCCTTATTTGAAATGCTTGAGACCCCAAGAGGCAGAATTGGCCCTAAGGGAAGTACATGAGGGAATTTATGGGCAGCACTTGGGGGGCAGAGCCCTTGCTCATTAAATCACTCGTCTAGGTTTCTATTGGCCAAGCATACTTGCAGATGCTAAAAGCTATGTGAAGAAATGTGAACGGTGCCAAAAGCATGCACCAGTTGTTAGACAACCGCCAGAGATGTTGACATCCATAAACTCACCTATTCCATTTGCCATGTGGGGGATGGATATACTTGGACCATTTCAAATGGCAAGTGCGCAAAGAAAGTTCTTGATAGTGGCAATCGACTACTTCACTAAGTGGATTGAGGCTAAACCTTTAGCCAAGATAACCACCAAGCAAGTAATGCATTTCTTCTGGGAGAATGTAATATGCAGATACGGGATTCCACGAATCTTGGTCACGGATAATGGAACTCAGTTTAACAATGAAGATTTCAAGAAGTATTGTGAGGAGAATGATACTAAGCTATGTTTCACTTCCGTTGCTCATCCTCAAGCAAATGGGCCAGCTGAAGTTGTCAATCGAATTATCCTAGATGGACTAAAGAATATAGTTGAATGCTCAATGAACACTTGGGTGGACGAGTTGCTCCCTATACTTTGGGCATATTGTACCACTTGCAAGGTTACTACTGAAGCAACTCCATTCCTGTTAGCCTATGGGGTAGAAGCCGTGGTTCCAGTGGAGATTACTCATACCTCCCCAAGAGTAGGGGCCTTTGAGCCTGAATCGAACGAAGAAGGTATGAGGTTGGCTTTTGATCTAATTGATGAAGTCAGAGATGAGGCAAATGCCAAGATCGTGGAACATCAGAAGCAAGAATCTTTCTACTACAACCCGAGGGTTAAAGAAAGGTTCTTTCGTCAAGGAGACTTGGTTCTCAGAAAGATTGAAGCATCCGGGGTTGGACAGAAAGGAAAATTAGCCCCTAATTAGGAAGGGCCCTACAAAGTCAATAATGTGTTTGGACAAGGCTCGTATAAGCTAGAAACCCTCGAAGGGCATGAGGTGCCAAGGACTTGGCATGCCTCAAACTTAAAAGTTTATTATGTTTAGTGCATCCTAAAAGAATCCGCTAGTAGGACAAGTAGAAATAAGGTCGACGAAACCATTCTGAGCTTTTAAGCTCTTAGTAGAAAGCAGATGAAGGGTTGAACCCGTTTTGATTGGTAGAAACATCCTCAATGCTTTGCCAAGACAAACTACAAATGAATGCAAAGGAAAACGTACAAAATATGCATGTCTATTGCACAAATAGAGTTGAATACGACGAACCCCGAAGGTTGAATGTTGATAATAAACATACAAAAGAAAGCCTAAGATGCCTATTGTTAATTAGCGAAAATTTCAAGCTCGGGAGAAGTTTGATATAATAGACTTGAGAATGAATCATTACGAGTGGAGCCATCAGTAAGAGCTCGTAAGGGTGAAGGGTTGAAACCCCAGAAACCTAAGACATTCCGTCCAAACTCCATCATTCGATATGCTCAATGAAAGGCTTGAAGCCAAAACAAGACGGTATAAGACATAAAAGGCTTATTCAAATGTCAAGTTAGCCTCGAATAAGGCAAAATCATCGTAAATGTGTAGGTCGCTCCACACTTTACACCAAGACGATACTCGTGAAACACTAATGCATATTAAAATCCCCAAAAAAGGGTAGTAAGTCCCAGGTAAGGGTTAAAAAGACCCCAAGTTTCGAAAAAGACCGGTATAGCTTCTATGAAATCCTAGTGCATTATCATACAAGTTGGGGGGCAAATGATATGGGCTAAAAATAACCCTAAAGACATAATTAATATTTCATTAATTAAACCTAGCTGGTCCATAAATAAGGCCCGAAACTCTAATTAAATATTAATTTCGTAATTAATATTTGGGCTAAAAGTACAACCTGTATTATGAGACGTCCAATACATGCTTGTTCTAATACAAGTGGGCTTGTTTCAATACAAGTCCATTATGATATGGAAACAACTCATACAAGGAAGGATCTAGAATTAATCCTTATCCACCGTCAAGGATAAGACTTATTATTCAAGGAAGTGATAATACTTATCCACCATCAAGGATAAGATTTATCCTTCAAGCAATTGATAATACTTATCCACCGTGAAGGATAAGATTTATCCTTCAAGGAAATCAATACCTATCCATTAGGCTTCTAAACGCCTATATAAAGAGCCTGACCCCTCATCTCAGAACTACGTTTTAGACTTCATCCTCGATTAAGGACATAAAAGTCACTACGTCCTTGGTGTGCCCCTGCCGCCATAGCCCCGAGGGCAACACCAAGAACTACGTTTTTTGGCTTGATTCTCAGCATTGATTGAGATACGTAGGCATCTTGTGAGGGCCGATTTAGTCACGAAACACAAGAGCAGCTATTAAAGCTCGAAGCTCTCTAACCCTAACATTAAATTCGCAAGCACAGTTTTTATTCCACAACAACAGTAATGTAAAACTATATATACACTAGTCCTAACATCATTTTGTTATATTCTCCGGCTGTTATTCTTGTAACAGAATTGCTTACTTTAGCAATGAGCTGATCAGTGAGAATGCTTGTGTAACATGCTATGACTGCATGTGCTGAATGTGCTGCAATCCTTCTCATTATATTCAACAGCCCCCTTCAAACTTGGTTGGCTCGGGATCATGCCAAGTTTGGAAAGAAGATTATTGAACTGTCCAGATGGCAAGATTTTTATAAACACATCAGCTAACTGGTTAGAAATTCGAATGTATGATAATTCTGTCCCGAACACGAATAACTTCTCAAATTCCCGTCCCAAATGGGGCGGAGAACAGATCGACGGGATGGATAAAACCTGTGTACTATTGTGTTCCAACAAAAAAAAGTTTTCCTTAATAAAAAAGTCCTCAATCCCCGAATTATTTTTATATACTTCACTCCGTTCCCGCCACCAGTCACCAATCCCCGAATTGTTTTTATACTGTGCCTGAACACGATTTTATGTTAACATAATTAACATAAAGTGGTATATCTAATTTTGATTTTATAATAAATCTTACTTATATTAATTTAGAATTATGTTCATTATATTAATATAATAATTATATGTTTACCGTTGTATATGGCATACTACACCATTAAAAGTGAGTTTTTAATTTTAATAAAGTAATAAATATTAACTTTTAATTAAATAATAAATCTTATATTATATTAATTTAGAATTATGTTAATTACATTAAGATTATTAAGATAATAACTATATGTATATTGCGGTATACATGACATACCAAACCCATTAAGAGAGGTTCTGCTTTTAATAAAGAGTAAATTATAGATTTTTAATTTAATAATAAATCTTATTATATTAATTTAGAATTATATTAATTATATTAAGATAATTAAGATAAAAATAATATGTATGCCGCGGTATACATGGCATACCATACCATTAAGAGAGGGTTTCTGCTTTTAATAAAGAGTACGAATAATTCTCAAATTTTGATTTTATGTTAACATAATTAACATAAAGTGGGATATCTAATTTTGATTTTATAATAAATCTTACTTATATTAATTTAGAATTATGTTAATTATATTAATATAATAATTATATGTTTACTGTTGTATATGGCATACTACACCATTAAGAGTGGGTTTTTAATTTTAATAAAGTAATAAAGATTAATTTTTAATTAAATAATAAATCTTATATTATATTAATTTAGAATTATACATTAAGATTATTAAGATAATAACTATATGTATACTGCGGTATACATGGCATACCATACCATTAAGAGGGGTTCTGCTTTTAATAAAGAGTAAATTTTAGATTTTTAATTTAATAATAAATCTTATTATATTAATTTAGAATTATATTAATTATATTAAGATAATTAAGATAAAAATAATATGTATACCGCGGTATACATGGCATACCATACCATTAAGGGGATTTCTGCTTTTAATAAAAAGTATAATAAATCTTATTATATTAATTTAGAATTATATTAAGATAATTAAGATAAAAATAATATGTATACCGCGGTATACATGGCATACGAGGGGTTTCTACTTTTAATAAAGAGTATAGATGTATTAAGAGGCTTCTCTATGTGGCTTGTTTATTCATAAACTGTCTTTACCAGGGAGAGGAAATTAAAGTTATGCTCTATGTCATGCTAATTGATTTGTCAAAAGTGCTCAAAATCTTTTAGAAAAAAGCCAACCCATGAAATTGAGCCATTCTAATGTATAGTCTATACAAGGCTTAATGACATTTTAGCATTAAAGGTTTACTATCATATATCCATCGGCTCTTGTGTTTTAAAGTTGTATCTTTTAGCCCCTGAACTACTGAAATTATACCTTTCGACTCCTATACCAGTTCAAAATAAAAAACCGGTATAACTCGGATAAGCAAAATAGTCTTTAAAACATGGATTTAAGCTTGGTTGCAGGAAGGTTATTGGTTTGGATGGTTGTCATCTTTAAAATAGTCTTTAAAACATGGATTTAAACTTGTTTTGCCCATCCGAATTATACCGGTTTTTTATTCTGAACCGATATAAGGGTCGAAAGGTATGATTTCAGTACCTCAGGGGCTAAAAGGTATAATTTTAAAACACAGAAGAGGATGGGTATATGATATTAAATCTTTAGGGCTAAAAGGTCATAAAGCCTCCGTACAATGGGAAGCGGGAACAACTGAAATACAATTCAAACTTATTGAAAGCCACATAATTCATAAAGATAACAATAGCAATATCGTAACATAACGTATAACATATAGATCTCCCGTATATCATACCTTGAAATTGTATTAGGAAAAATAATAGACTGGTTATCCTGCATATTTTTAAAATTTGTCCTGAAGTTTAAAAGAATATTAGCCCAAAACAGCTAGGATCAGTACAGTCTCCAAAGAGGATTGATCAAGACGATGCAGATGATACTACTAATTGGTCCCGGGTCTAGCTTAAAGAAAAACCTTAAAAAGAGTGGATGACACCTCGAAAAGGTTAACTTGGGACGCTATGCAATTTCTTAGAAAATGTTGTCACTCTTGGTGTTTCTGGAAACCACTTTAACTTTAGAATTTTAGATACATGCTTCCACCTTTTGACTATCATGGGATTACATTGTCGGGATTGTGGGGTAATTTCCCCAATTCATACGTTGGCAAATAACCTATGAAAATGCTGTAATTTCTTTTGACAATACCATGCTTTAAATAATACTAGCCTATAACCGTGCGAAGCACGGATCGAGGATAAAAATTAAATAATTAAAATAAAATTTGATATTGAGTATAAAAATAATTAATAAATATTAATTTAAATATGTTGATTTGTAGAATTCATGTGAAATTTAAATGAAAGTCTATAATAAATAAAGACTATTTAATTAAATAGTTATGATAATCTAATCATAGTGAAATCAAAAAAGTTAAATTTAATAAATAAATAACTTGTATAATTATGTAGTAGCAACAACAAATTGAACTTGAGTTTTAGTACTATTGTGTTTCAATAAAAAGAAGTTTCCAAATTATTTCTATATATTTGGCCAATCCTGCTCGAAGCCGAAAATTTTCCTAAATTTTCAACCCAATTGAGGTGGGAACATATCGAGATGTAGCGGATGAAATACACATCAGTAATAGTAAGAGAGATAGTAATTACATTAATACAGAGTTATTGTATAACTTATAGTATAAAAGGTAATAGTTATAAATATAGCGTATATATTAATTGTATTATTGTGCAATGTTATATTAATCAATTTTTTTATTAATTGTATTGTAAATTTTTATTATGCAATTTTTTACAAATTTGAAAATAGAAATTATTTATTCTTTTTAAAATAATTATTATTTTACTAATAAAGAAATTCTTCTTGTGAGCTGGTGGGTGTTCAAGGAAGAGCTGTTGGGTCTAGTGTATACGTAATGTTAATGGATGATGTTTAAATTACATTATTTACTCTCACGTAAAAAATTTCTTAAGTTTATCAGTTATCAACTTACCATTATGCGTATTAAAACTTTTTAGTAGCAAAAAAGCATTGTATGAGAACAATGTAATATTTATGATTGAGTTTATTTTTAGTACATAATATTTTAAGTGTTTAATTATGATATTTACCCCTGCCGATATCAGTTCAAACACCAAGTTGTTGGTAGATTTCTAGTATACAACTTTGCTATTGTTGGCAATTAATTTAATCTTATAATGATAATTATATTTATTTTGAATTAAACTAATTACGCATTAAACTAATTAAACTAATAATTATATGTGTATACCGTAGTATACATAACATATCATACTTTTAAGAGGGGGTTACGTTTTTAAAAGTATAGATTAGTTTATATTTTAATAACAATAATTAAATAAATTTGGAATTAAGCTAATAATATTTTTAAAACTAATTAAGTTAATAATTATGTGTATATCGTGGTATATATGGCATACCATACTATTAAGAGGGGGTTTCTGCTTTAAATTCAAAGATTAATTTTTAATTAAATAATAATTAATATGAAATTAAATCAATTATATTAAGCTAATTAAACTAATAATTATAAGTACATTGCGGTATACATGACATATCATACCATTAACCGGGGGTTTCTGCTTTTAATATAGAGTATAGATAAATTTCTTAAGTTTATCCGTTATCAACTTACCATTATGCGTATTAAATTTTTTAGAAACAAAAAAACATTGTATGGAAACAATGTAGTATTTTTGATGGAGTTTACTTTTAGTACATAAGTATGATACTTCAGGATTTATCCGTCCCGATATCAATTCAAACACGGTGCTGGTAGATTTCTAGTATGTAACTTGATTATTGTTGGCAATTAATTTAATTTAATAGTAATAATTATATTAATTTTGAATTAAATTAAATATGTATTAAACTAATAATTATATGTGTATATCATAGTATACATGACATATCATACCTTTAAGAGGGAGTTATGATTTTAAAAAGTATAGATTAGTTTTTATATTAACAATATTTTTAAAATTAATTAAGTATATCTACATGGCATACCACACAATTAATAGGGGTTTCTAGTTTTAGTAAATAGATTAATTTTTAATTTAATAATAATTAATATGTATACCGCTGTATACATGGTATACCGGGGTTTTGCTTTTAGTATAGAGTATAGATATAAGTTTTGATAATCACCTTCCCATGTCACCTCAGATCATGCGCTCCTGGTTTTAAAATTCTTCCAAAATGCCAAACATCTATAAATAGAGACACCCTGCTTTGTGTATCTGCACTATTATCTATAAATAATAGTGTAATGAAAATCATTTATAGTGTAATGAAAATAATAGTGTATTGAAAATAATAGTGTAATGAAAATCATTTATCTATAAATATTATCTACTTTACTGATGATAATTGGGAGCACTTCGCGAATAAAGTAGGTCATGACATGGGAGCTTTTGATGTGAAATCCGGCAAAGTCAAGCTATTTTTATGAGGGAGAATCTATCCGTCCCTACTCTCCACCAGTTTGGTGTATCTAAATGACAAATACGTTCAATCTGTCCCTTTTTCTACCACTTTGGTATATCTAAATAATTACTGAGTAAAACATTATCGTTTTTTTTCTGTTTAAGCTTTGAGATTGTATGGATAATAGTTGCGATATCAAAAAAAATTGTTTTGAATAATTCATTGTATGAACTTGACTGGTTCAAGTTTTTATTATAGAAACAAAATATGCTGTGTTTCTAAAATTGAAGCACAAAACTGCGTTCCTGATATTATTCCTTGTATTTGCCTTCCTGTCATCCTTGATGGAATCCTCTACATGGTTTCTCGTTTGGGACAAGTAGCATCTTATAATTTCCCTCACGCAGAGTTCAACTTTGAATCTTTGTTTCTAGACGAGATTTTTCTTCAGACTGCTCGTGTAAAGAAATTGTTTATGTTGAATGGAGAGTTGATGATATTATTTTTAACCGGAATCGAAATAGTGATGCTACTCTTGGAGGCCAGCAATGTGTAATATCGGTCAGGCAAGTAAGCACCTTGGTGGATTATGCTTTATTTTTTAGCGAAAAGATTGGTAATATTTCACTAATTAATATAAAGGATCGGAGATATAACGGAGTATTATCAAACAAGCTATACCATTTTTCCAATGGCGGGTGCCTTGTTTACTCCATAGAGGATAATAACTTATTTCAGTTTAAGTCTATAAATTCAAACTTGTTGGAGGATGGTAGGGGTGAGTTATCTGAAAAGTACATTTATGGTATTCCAGATACACATGAAGACTCAAATTATTGGTTAGAAGCTCCTTGTGTCCGCTTCCTCTCACGATCAGGGTAAACTATAGATTAATCTTAGTTGCCAGAAGGATTTACTACTGGTTCTGTTGTGTTGCTCTACTCACTTTTTCAATAGATACCAAGTTTGAGTGATGAAGTTTATAAATAGGTAAAAGTTACAGATATTTTTTCAGAAAATGGTGTCGCCTACGTAGGCCATTAGGAGTTCGTTTGTTTGAACTTAAAACCATGAACACAAATCAATCTTAATTTGATATTAAAATATATTTGTTTTCCCAACTTTTCTAAATTTTGCAGCCTGTTTCCTTTAGTTTCTTTATTGGTTTGGTTTGCCAGTCTAGTTACCTGCAGTCAAATGACGATAGATTGAATGTTTTGCAGAAATCATGATATGATCCCAAGACAACTGGGATCAGTAGTCTCCAAAGGGGATTGATCAAGAAGAAGTGCTAAAAGAAAAACCTTTTGACTATCATGGGATTACATTGTCGGGATTGTGGGGTAATTTCCCCAATTCATACGTTGGCAAATAACCTATGAAAATGCTGTAATTTCTTTTGACAATACCATGCTTTAAATAATATATAAGTTTTGATAATCACCTTCCCATGTCACCTCAGATCATACGCTCCTGGTTTTAAAATTCTGCCAAAATGCCAAACATCTATAAATAGAGACACCCTGCTTTGTGTATCTGCACTACCAATGCACACTTCATTTCTTCTGCATTACCCCTTTATTTCTTGTAGTAAATTAGTAACCATGAGTTTCAGATTTTATCGATTCCTCCTTCTCTTCATTATGGTATTAGAAACCTCAACATATGTAGATGCACATAAAAACAATGTCACTGATGAGCAAGCTTTGCTTTCTTTCAAGGCTTCGATAACAAATGATCCATTGGGTGCGTTGAGCTCATGGAACAATTCCATCCACTTCTGTCACTGGAATGGCGTTACATGCAGCCAGAGACGCCAGAGAGTGACATCGCTATCTCTCTTCGACCAACAGTTGGGGGGGACATTGTCTCCTCATATTGGAAATCTCTCGTTTCTCAGAGTACTTAGCCTTTATAAAAACAACTTTCATGGCTCAATCCCAAATGACATTGGCCGATTGTTTCGCATACAAAATCTTTCTCTTAGCACCAATTCTTTTCGAGGTGGATTTCCTACCAATTTGAGTCATTGCGTGGATATCAGAAACATCCGTATGCATAACAACAAGCTTGAAGGAAACCTACCTACTGAATTTGCTTCTTGGTCTAAGCTTGAAGTGTTTAATCTTATGAAGAATCAATTTACTGGATCAATTCCACCTTCAATAGGAAATTTATCATCCCTGCAATTTCTTATCCTAAGATATAATAATCTAGTGGGGGGCATACCTTCGGAGATTGCTTGTCTCGCAAAATTAGAGGGTCTTGATTTGGTAGCAGACAATTTGTCGGGTAAGGTTCCCCTACCACTTTACAACATTTCAACCCTCTCTTTTATATTTTTTTCCGACAATGACCTAGAAGGAACGCTTCCACCAGATTTGGGTTTCATCCTTCCTCAGCTGCAACGAGTCTTAATTGGAATGAACAGACTTTCTGGCCCGCTTCCACCATCAATAGCTAATGCCTCCAACCTTGTTTCTTTTGACATTGTAGATAACAACTTTACTGGGCCTATACCAAACAATTTGGGCAGTCTTCATTATCTTCAATGGTTAAGTCTGGGTCATAATCCACTTGGAGACAATACGCGGCCTCATGACTTCAGCTTCTTCAATTCTTTAGTCAATTGTACTCATCTAAAGTTATTGAACTTTGACCGTATTGGTTTAAGAGGGGAGTTTCCAAGTTCTGTTGTAAATCTCTCCACCACAGTAGAGATACTTCATATGGTCGAAAACCAGATATATGGAAGCATACCTCATGAAATCGGTAAACTTCAGAACTTGACACTTCTTGCATTGTATAAAAACTTTTTAACAGGAAAAATTCCAGAATCAATTGGAAAGTTATCTAAGTTGGGAGGACTAGATTTGAGTAGTAACAAAATTTCAGGAGTAATTCCAACTTCCCTTAGCAACATTACTCAATTAGGTGTTCTCCATTTACAAAATAATATGCTTCAAGGAAGCATACCTACTCATTTGTTCAACATCTCAACTTTATGGGAATTGGCCCTCGATAACAACAAGCTTAGAGGTGTAATTCCTGAGCAAATTGGGTTTTTTTCCCAATGTATTTCCCTTTATCTGTCCCAAAATTTACTAACTGGTCCCCTTCCGTCCAACATTGGAAGTTTAAAACATTTGGTGACACTAGATATTTCATACAACAAACTAGAGGGAAATATACCTGCTAGTCTAGGTGGATGCGTGATGTTGGAGGAGCTACATATGGAAGAAAACCTTTTTCATGGTAAAATTCCATCTTCATTCAAAGCTTTAAAAAGTCTTGCACTTCTAGATCTTTCAAAAAATAATATATCTGGGGGTATTCCAAGCTTTTTTGATAGGTTTCCTTTGATTACATTTCTCAACCTGTCACACAACAAGCTTGGAGGTGAAGTGCCGAAAGATGGTTTGTTTACAAACATTAGTGCATTTTCAATCGTTGGAAATTTGGAGCTTTGTGGGGGAATTCAAGCATTGCATTTGCTTGCTTGTCCTCAAGCAAGAGTCTCGAGAAATAAGAAAAAAACATTTTCCTTGAGAATAATATTAATCGTAGTTCTTGTACCCCTTGGTATCTTGTTAGCATGTGTTGCCTTGATTTGTTATCGACGTCGAAACTCCAAGAAGTTAAATGACCCTGCCCTAGTATTGAAGGATAGTCAATATCCCAAACTTTCATACCAAGACCTTCTACTCGCTACAAACGACTTTTCTCCAAACAATTTGCTCGGTGAAGGAAGATACGGTTCTGTTTACAAAGGAGTTCTCGAATCAGTGGAACTTATAGTTGCTGTGAAGGTACTAAACATTGCAATACATGGAGCCAACAAGACTTTTTTGGCAGAGTGTGAAACGTTGAGGAACATTCGTCATCGAAATCTTATCAAGATCATCACAGCTTGCTCTAGCATTGATTATAAGGGCAACGACTTCAAGGCATTGGTTTTTGAGTTCATGACTAATGGGAGTGTGGAAAACTGGTTGCATCCAAGTCCATCCAATCAAGGGAATGAAAGAAACTTGACTCTACTCCAACGACTAAATATTGCCATTGATGTTGCACTAGGAGTTGATTACCTACATCATCATAGTCATGCAAGTATCATTCATTCTGACATAAAACCAAGTAACATTCTTCTCGACGAGGATTTAGTTGCTCATATCGGTGATTTTGGTTTGGCGAGGTTTTCTTTTACTACAAGTGATGTCAATCAAGCATAAATGAGTTCAACTGGTGTACGTGGAACAGTTGGATATATTCCTCCAGGTGATTTTCGATACTAAATGATTTCATCAGTGTTTAGTACTGCTCTCTAGTATTGAGAGGTGCACGACAACTATATTTTTTAGTGGAAGATTATTAGCGGATATTTTCAGAATTAGAGGGCTATGAAAGTTTGTAAAATGTTGCTTTTTGCCAATTTTTTAACCGTTTAAAATGTTATTTTTGCCGATTTTTAACCCTTTAGCTGTGCAGAGTATGGAATGGGTGCGGAGAAATCTACAGAGGGGGATGTGTATAGCTATGGAATTTTTCTACTAGAATTGTTCTCGGGAAAGCGGCCTACAGAAAGCAGCATATTAGTGGACACTGATAATAATCTTCATGACCATGTGATGAAAGCACTCCCCCAAAGAGTGATGGACATTGTTGATCCACGAATAGTACCAGATCAAGAAGAACGCGGCTTGATTGTAAATCAATCATACAGCAGGGCTGCCATGGAAGTATGCTTGGCATCAATATTTGAAGTGGGGATATCGTGTTCTGAAGAGACTCCAAGAAAACGCATTGACATTAGTGTTGCTATTAAGCAATTACATGCAGCAAGAGACAAACTACTACAGCGCAGGCAGTAAGCTGGATATTTTATCTCCTAATGTGACAAGGAAGAACATGTATTTACCTTATTTCTATCGTTTTGATATTCTTAAGTTTGGATCTGTATGTTACTTGATTGAAACATTGCTATACCACCGTCAAGTTTCATTGCCTAGCTTGGTTTTCTTTAGTTACTTATCTACTTGGTAAATAAATGTTTCGTTCGATTTTTTTCACTGGGGAAACTAATTCCACCGAATACTTTCAATGTCTGGATGCTACTTGCATCTCGGTCCTAGTTTAGGAACTGGATATACTAAATTTTGCATGTTTGGCTGTATACCTAGAAAACTGTTCTGGTTTTTATAACAAAAGATCATTTTATTTGGAACAAGAGCCAAATTTTATTAGGAACAGGAGCATCTGTTCTTGCACGCCCAGGTTCTTTATCTTTATTCCCTTGCAACATGTGGCAAAACTGGCTCTAAACCAAAAGAGCCGCAAACCACATAAAAGGCGTTTCGTCCTTGCAACTTAGATAGCACTGCTTGACTCCTCTGCTTAGTCTCTTCGTTTGCTCCAACTGAGCCGTCCTCTGACAGCACCGATTTGAGCTCCAAGATGAGTGAATGTAATTCGTCGAAATATGGATTAGTTGCATTCCTGGTATCCTCAATCCATTGCAGAACTTTTTCCCATAGGATTTATTACTGAAAGCAGCATTTTGGGAGATGTGTTTAATAGTAATATAACACACACAGGCACCAAAATACACTCTACGAGTCTGCAAGAAATTACATTAAACATAAACTGACTAAAGACGCGAATCATATTAGTAGTAACACCCGCTATTCGGGTATTCTTACTGAAGCGCCGAATAAGGCACAATCAGGTCTCCTGATGCTAAACCATTAAACATGGGATCTTGTTTATGATATTGGGCCAATGGTCAAGAGCAAAAGCCCTTGCCATACAACCCCACATTCTGTCAATTACTAGGAACTGGAATCGCGAAAAAGTTAATCATCTTAGCCCATGAATCTGTAGCTTAGTGGTTAGTGAGCAAGGAATTCACAATTCTTCCATGTTGAAGATACCATGCTCCTAGAGACAAAAATTCTTCCATGTCCCAGATAACATGCTCCTAGTGTCTCTCCTTCCCCAATCTCAAAACTAATAGATCCTCTATACATCCGTGAATCGGACCAAAGTCGGATTTAACAATTTTGATGGCCAAAAGAGATCTACTACCAACTCTTGCAAATTTAGTTCAACTCAACACAATCATTTTAAGTAAAATATAAAACATCCTACACAAAACATCAAGCAAAAAACAAGAACTATTCTAAAAAGAAAGAACCTTTATATTCAGGAGTGAAATGCTGGCCCTTGACAACAGAAATATTAATCTCTTCAAATTCAATCCCATGAAGCCTAATCAAGAAAATTCAAGAAACACCCATTAGACACATACAAACACAAATAAACACATACATACAAAGATATCATCAAGTGTGTAATAGTACTGTTGTGCAATGATTTTAGAGTCAATAATTGTCATGGATGATCCAGATAAATTAGCATTTTTTTGTTCCCAAGTCCCAGCACTGTTTACAACTTCGATTAATGAATAATTTCGATGAATGAATAAAAAAATTCGATTAGGATATAATCCATGTATAATGTAATGACAAAGAAAATTATGATTTCATTATGATTGGTTGTGTTCTTGGCATCATCAATCCATTGCAGAGCTTTCTTATGTGTCGACTTAATATTCGATCACGATCCCTGTCACCTTTTGTTTGTGCAATTTCCCTATCAGAGAAAGGTGGACAACAAGTGCTTGCCACCAAAAAAGGAAGTTGGTCCTTTTCTTCTGAAGCAAAATTCTATCAGTTTCATATAAGACCTAAATTTCTTGATCACTATCATCTCTAGCCACAGCTATGTTTCCGAGCCAAGGAAGAAGCGATATTAAGAGTTCAACTTTGTCTTTCTTTTACTGGTGTTTTACATAATTCAGGTAATTATTATTCAGTCTTCCAACTACATCCTGCGTTGTTAATTCATGTGCAGATGATCCAATAGTGAAAACACAATTCTGAAGACAGAGAAAAAATGCTACTAATCACCAACTTATTTATTTAATACATTTTACAGTTTTGATAACATGACTGTTATAAAACTACACATGGTCCTAATGAAAATGTAAACCTCAACGGCCAAAGCCCGTAATTTTATTAGGAACAAGAACTTGTGTTCTTGCACACTTGGCTGGTTATCTTTATTCCTTTGCAACATGTGGCAAAACATGGCTCTAAACCAAAAGAGCCACAAACCACATAACAGGTATTTCGTTCTTACAACTTAGATAGCACTGCTTGACTCCTCTGCTTAGTCTCTTCGTTTACTCCAACCGAACTGTCCACAGTCAACATTGATTTGAGCTCCAAGATGAATGAATGTATTTCGTCGAAATGTGGATTAGTTGCCTTCCTCGTATCCTCAATCCATTGCAGAACTTTCTTGTATGGACTTAGTATTCGATTACGATCGCTTTCAGGTACAATCTGAATACAACAATAATATGTTAGACATTGCTCCAAAGTTTATTAAATTTTTACATTTCTAATAATGCTCCAAAAATTTTAGTCAGACTTCTTTCTACGGAGCAATATTAGCAAAGGTTAAAATGAGATTTACCTGTAATTGCATAATTTCACATACTAAGCTGAGATCTGCAATGGATGGTTGGAAGTTTCCTAGCAGAAACTTACCATCTCCTTTGAGCCAAAAAAATTCAATCTTTGCAAGAGATTTAGACAGAAGTTTTTCATTAACAGCAGCAGCTTCTAGATCCAATTTACCACCAAATAGAGGTTTAAGTGTCCTATTCCGAACATAGTGAACTGAGAAAGAAAGTTGGAACCATGAAGTTTTAGGCCATTATGCATATTCCTAGCTTGTAGAGTGGCCATATATCTTACTTGTAGGCTATAGCTTGAACCAGGGAAGTGTGTGTGTCTATGTACTTAAACAAACGCTGGTTAAGAATAAAAGTAATACAGATTATACTATTATCATTCACCTTCGCCCTGTCGTAAATTTGAATGATGCCAATCTAACACGGAGTGGATTTTTGCTCTTTTTTGTATGTCAGATGGATACCTTGTAATGAGTTTTAAAGAGTCAGAATTAGGCATATAGAAAAAAAGTTAAGGTAGACATTTACCATTATAATTTAAATCTATTACTACCATTTATGTCAGTACTGACAATATTAGATGCAAATTAGCTATTTCATGCTGAGCCTATTCAAACTAGGCTTGTTTTGGAAACAAATTTAAGTACTACTCTTAGCATAAATAAAGTAAATCGAAAAGACTTATCGAAGCATAAAACTTCAGAGAAGTTATTCTTACCCAGAAAATTAAAGATCAAGTCTTGATAAAAGAGAACATAGAAGTATAATTAATGATTTACATGTAAAACACTGAAAGCATGGTAAACGTAAAAACATAATGCAAGCATGATAATAATAAAAATTCCCAAAGTTTTTTCTTCCTATCAATGGGCACTTCACTGGTACACAAGGAGGAAGGAGTCGAGGGGCATATGCATGAGGGACACTGCCCCCAGTGGATCTTAATGTATGTATATGTTTACAGGGCCTAGTCTTTTATCAACATACTACATAGGTTGCCTCCATGGTTCGGAGTCATTTTAAATAAACTACCCGGGCTCCAATCACATCCTTGTGGCATATTTTCTGTGTCCAATAACATGTATATATAAGCCATTCAAAAAGTTGTGGGAACTTTTATGGCTCAGTGGTACGGAGCCAGAGACAAATCTGGGCTCAATTCTTCTTGCACGTAACTTTTTGGATTTCTCAAATTGGGATATCTGAATGGTCTGTGGTTTAAATCTCACCAGGTCATATGTTTTTTCCCCCAATTAAGAAAAATCTATATCCGCCCCTGATATGCATCAACCTTACTGAAACTGCAGATATTGAAGTTATAGTTCCTAACTATATTAAGAGAGGACCAATAAATTAGCTACATGCTATTGCTATCTCACCAGTGGTCTGCAACTCCAGGAAATGAACAAGCGAGGTAGATAAGAATTGCATGGCTGCACATCATAAAAATTCGGAATTTTGTTATTCAAGTTTAATGACTGCAAGATGCAGCCAAATAAAACTTGGTAAGATAAGAATCTTAACATGCTTGGGCTGAGGACCAAAGTAATAACTTTTACATATTGGATAGATTTTTTATATGATGAAACAAAAAAACCAATATTTACTAGTCACAAACACATTAAATGTGAAAAGTTAAGTTAATAAGAAACATATAAAAAAGGTAAAAATCCATTAGCAATGGCAAGTTAGTTAGAGTACCTCTCAAAGAGCTTGTAACTTCCATGAACAATTGCTGGCAATTTCCCCATAGGATTTATAACTGAAAGCAAGCAGCATTTTGGGAGATAATAACATCAACTTTCTGATAATACAATGTGTTCAATATTAATATAACACACACAGAGGCACCAACACACACTCTACGAGTCTGCAAGCAATTACATTAAACATAAACTGACTAAAGACATGAATTATATTAGTATTTGTGTTGTAAGATAATGCTAACACTGCAAATACTAAGGGTTCTCTGATCTAGTACTCTACCTAAAACTGTAATTCAAGTCTCGCAAACACTTAAATACAGTAGACATATATTATACATGTTAAGTTACTAACTCTCCCAAAATCTTATGATTTAAGGATAAGAGAATAACATGTACATCATGCTCAGATGTTAGCAAGTTTCCTCACTCAAAGGACCCATTTAGGATTTGACATGGGTAACTAGGAGTCGCGGCAATAGTAAACTTAAGTCTCCAAATTAATTTTTTGAGAATATTGGATTCTTAAGATTCGAACTCCGAGATATGTTGATATAACTGGGTCTGTGATTAGGTGGGGAGGGGGGGGGGGGGGGGGATTAACTTACAGTTCAACTGCCCCATTGGCCTCAACACAATGATGACACGTATCTCTAGCTATCTCACAACATCCGCTGCTCTTGTAATCTCACTGAAGCGCTGAATAAGGCACAATGAAAATCTCCTGATGCTAAACCTTAAAACATGGGATCTTGTTTATGATATTGGGCCAATGGTCAAGCGCAAAAGCTCTTGCCATACAACCCCAAATTCTGTCAAATACTAGGAACTGGAAAGCACGAAAAAGCAATCAATCATCATAGCCCATGAATCCGTAGCTTAGTGATTAGTGGGCAATGAATTTACTTTAACTACAATCCTCATGAACAAAAATTCTTCCAAGTTCAAGATAACATGCTCCTAGTTCTTTACATACATGATAATAGGACGAAAGCCGGGTTTAACAAGTTTGGTCGCAAAGAGCTCTATACCAACTCTTCCAAATTCAGTTCAACTCAACACAATCATTTTAAATAAAACAGAAAACCTCCTACACATAAGCAAATACAAACATCAAGCAAAAAACAATAACAATTCTAAAAAGAAAGAACCTTTATATTCAGGAGTGAAATGCTGACCCTTGGCAATAGAAACATTAATCTCTTCAAATTCAATCCCATGAAACCTAATCAAGAATTCAAGAAACGCCCATTAGATACATAATAACATACAAAGATATCTACAACTACAAGTGTGTCTATACATACTTGCAGAAGATTATAATAGCACGACAAGGTTGAGAAATGCGGTTGCTATAGATTTGCAGCTTCATCTTCTTCACAAAAACTTCTCTTAGACAAATGGACTTCTTTTTCTATATCAAAATTTCCAAGATTTCTTAGCTGACTCTGCAAAGTCAAGTATAACAGTCAATTTAGGCTGCCCACAGTGCCCAAGATCCATAATGCATGTATAGAATAATAATACTGGTGTGCACTGGTTTCAGAGTAAATAACTGGCATGAATGATCCAGATAAAATTAAGTAGTTTTTTTGGTGTTCCCAAATCCCAACACTGCTAATAACTTCGATTAATGAATAATTTCGATGTATGAATAAATTTTTTTGATCCGGATATCATTTAACTTAACGATTTTCAAATTAAAAAGGGTAAGGACTAAGGAATCACAAAAAAAAAAAAAAAATTAATGACTTCATTATTTCCATTTATTGAGGAGGAACATTGCTTATTTTCCAACTAAAAATAGATATGACTTATGAGTGCATTCGGTTAAAACCGAACCGAACCGAACTTTTTTTCGGTTAATCAAAACCGAATTGTTGAGAAAAGCCCTACCGAAAACCGAACCGAAAATTATTCGGTTTCCAAACCGAATCGAAATTATTATTTCGGTTAATACCGAAAACCGAAATGTAAAACCAAATTTAATAAAAGTTGCAAGAATATTCATAAAATCTTAGTTTACCACACAAATCATTAACTAGCAAGTATGAGCTAGTTTACATTCACCAAAAACAACATTCAGAAATTAAAAAATTCGAATTAGTTTACACTCAAAACAAAATGAAGAAGTAATACTAAAAAGTAATGCAAGTCATGTGCTTGGAGTTGATCAGATGCTTCTCTTTCAATCAGATTAGATACATATACAATACACACAGTTGTGAATTAGTAATTCAGTATTCTATTACAAAATCCTTCAATCGAATTCGTTGATTTACCTCAAGATTTAGGGCTTCTTGTTCGTTGATTGATTATTGAGTTCTTGTTCTTCTTCAGTCCGTTGATTATTGAGTCGTTGTTCTTCTTCTTCTTCTTGTTTTTATTAATTGAAATGATTATTCTTCAGCTTCTGTGGCTCTGCTACTCTCTTGACTGTTATGATTATTTCTGTTTTATATCTTTCAAAAAATAGCGGCAAAATCGTAACTTTACTTGTATTAAAGTTTTGAGAAATTACCAAAAATACTACTTTTTTTAAGTTTTTTTGCAATTTTACTATCTTCTGAAAATATTTACAAAAATACAATATTTGCAAAAATACGGTGCAACCAGATGCAACCAGTTGCAACCTTTTTCTTTTTCCGGCAAACTCAAAATCCGGCGAACCACCATTAATTCCGACGAACTTGAAACTACTCAAAACTCAAATTTTTTTACATAAACAATCTTTAATTACAACGATCTATAATTCTACGGAACCCATAACATCAAACTCTATTCCAAATTTCAAGAATGAATTAAAGTTTATAAAAATTTAAACTAAAATTGAAAATTGATCAACTTCCTCATTGTTTTCATTAACCTTTCAGTTAATCGGTCCCGCAGGGGCATTTACTTACTTATACAACCTGTTATGCAATCAAAGTTTATTCCAATTATTAAATTTTTATAAGTTGCGTTTGTGGTTGTTTTTTGTTGCAAAAGTTGCAGATGGTTGCATCTAGTTGCAGATCGTATTTTTGCAAATAGTTTCAAAAAGTTAGTATTTTTGCAAAAAATTTGGTATTTTTGAAAAAAAATTAAAAAACACATAGTATTTTCGTAAAAATATTTTTTAGGTCGGGTATTTTTGAAAGTAGCCCTAAAGTTTTTGCTCCCGCGAGATACATATAATTATTAACTTAATTAATTTAATATAATTCTCTTAACTTCAAATTAATATAATTATTATTTAAATTCGAGTATGTTAATATTGAATATATTGATAATTTGAATTTATTCATCAATATTAATTTTTTTATACTGATTTATCTTCTAATATATTAATATAAATCAATAACACAATTAATGTATCTCTGAAATTACCTCTAAGAACTCTATATTTATAACAATTACCTATTATAATATAAATTATCTAAGAACCTTATATTAATATAATTATCATCTCTCTTACTATTACGAATGGGCATTTAATCCGCGCCACCTTATCTCGATATGTTTCCCTTTCCATTCGGGTCAAGAATTTGGAGAATTTTTCAGGTTCGGGCAAGATCGGGGAGAAGTATAAAAGCAATTCGCGGATCGGGAATATGTACTCTAGATTAAAAGTGGAAACCCCAAAACAAATAAATTAAATTAAATAATATTATTAATATTATTAAATTATGTAATTACAGATAATCGAATCCTGAGTGAAATCAAATAAATGGAATTTAAATAAATAAATAACATGCGTAGGTACGTAACAGATGTTTAATTGGATACCACTGTACAATTAACTTTTCATTTGGTACCACTTGAAATTTTTGACTTTTAAGTTACATCATTATATTTTTGACTTCATCGACAAAAATATCATGTCGTTAATCGATCGTAATAAATTTATGAAATTTTCCATTAGATAAAATTTTGACTTTCAAGTGACATCATTCTACTTTGAGTTTCAACTCCAAAGTACCACTATATTAATGAATCTGATAAATTTGATGAATCACTCCTAAGTAGTTTGAACAAATTCATCGGACTCATTAAAAAAGTGGTATTTGGGAGCTGAAGCGCAAATTAAAATGGTGTCACTTAGATGCCAAAAATTGTACAGTGGTATCAAATGAAAAAATCTCATAATTTTGTAATGATCGATTAAAGTTTGTTTAACGAAGTGAAATTGTGTGGACGAAGTCAAAGCATAACTATGTCACTTCGAAGTCAAAAACTTCGAGTGGTACCAAATACAAAAAGCCAATTGTATAATAATACCAAATGGAATATCTCATTTTGTTATTGAAGCAAATCAATGTTAGAAAATGGAAAGTTTAAGACATATTTTATATATGTTCTTGATACAATTTTCGAAAACTAACAATTGGAGGTTGTTCCTTAGTATGAGGACTTAAAATTTTATGTTTGGATCGAAGACATTTTCTTAGTGTAATACATAAATAAATTGAGTTGAAATATGTTACTTGAAATGGGTTACGTGGGTTGTTTAAGTTGAAATAACTTGTATCCCGCATAGAAATGGTAATGAGAGGTTGGTGGCTTTATATAGAATCATGTGCAAGTGTAGTATACAACTACTAAGAGCATCTCCAATGGCGCTGGCTAAAATCGTTAGCTAAAATAATATAAAATGCTGATTATGTAAAATTTGTTGAACCTGTAAGATATTGTGTTCCAATGGAGTTGGCTATACTAGTTGGCTATATTTTAAAAATAGAATGTTATTATTATTTCAAGTTGTTAAAAATAGAATATATGATTTGAATATGGTAATAATTGATGTGGAGTTTTACTACAGGTCCATAGGGGTTCGACAAAAATAGCCAACATGGAGGGGTTGGCTAAAATTTTAGCTAACAGTTTTATCCCATTGGAGCGGATTTTTTTTTACACATTATCTAAATTTTTTATTTATGGCAATCCACCTATAATTTTAGCTAAGGGTTCTGCACCATTGGAGATGCTCTAAGGCATGTGAGTGTGCATGGTGTTATTGTGTGCTTCGCGCGCACACACGTCGTCACCCGCCTCGCCACGACTCGACTCGACTCGGGTCGAAGGGCGAATGTCTCGGCATCTCGCGTACGCGAGGCGACCTGGGCGAGGAATTTTATTACCTATTTTATTAATTAATTATTAATTTATTTTTAACAAATCAGAATTTATTTGTTTCAGCTGGACCAGCACTTGGGTTATCAGGCAAACTGAGGCGCTTCAAGAACAGTCACGTCTTCTCTAAGGCTTGACGACTCAGCTGTTCTTATTCTTATTATCGATTTTGTTAAAGCGACGGTGATATCTAAATGTTTTTCTTTTCTCGTTAATTACAGTCTCTAATAATATTGTTGTTTCGACCTTCATGTTTATTTTGTTAATTGGTTAATCTGCATGTTCTTGTTAATATATATATATATATATCTATATATATATATATATATATATATATATATAGAGAGAGAGAGAGAGTTGCACTCTATGAAGAACACCTTATATAAAAAACAATAAAGAACACCATCATAAACACTTTATTTTTCATAAAAATTGATTTTTTTTAAATTAGAATCATAAAATTGAACAATTAAGCCTAACATATCGAATTTAACATAGAATCTCATCTAAATTTAAAAATTAAACATTACATATAATCTAGTATAGAATCCAGAACAGAATCTTGTATATATATTTATCACAATGAAATTACATGTAATCATGTTTCATTTGATTCTAATTTTTTGTTAGATTCTATTTTTATTCGTAATAAACCTTTTTTGGTGATAAAATTATAATCAACATGCAATTTATGTAAGATTCTATGGTGTTCTTTATTGTTCTTTATATAAGAGTGTTTTTCATAGAGCAATGGCCTATATATATATATATATATAACTGCCCTATCGTTACTGTGTAGTATAGTATTATACCCAACAATCGAACCCGAGTTTGAAATGAAATCAGTTAATTTAGTTATATCATAATAACCAAAATCTGGATTTGATACCATTGTGTTCCAACAAAAGCAATTTTCCTTATTAATAGAATTCTCAATCCGCGAATTGCTTTTATACTTCTCCCCGCTCCTGCCCGAACCTGAAAAATTCTCCAAATTCTTGACCCGAATGGAATTGGGAACAGATCGAGATAAGGTGGTGCGGATGAAATGTCCATCCCTAATAGTAAGAGAGATGGTAATTATATTAATATAAGGTTCTTAGATAACTTATAGAAGAGCAAGTCCAACAGCTTACCTATTTCATGTCATAAGTCAAAATTTAGGGAATATGGCACAAAAAAGTGCTCCAACAGTGTCCTAGTGGTTACTTAAAACACTAGGACATTGCTCTCATTACTTATCTTTAGGTAACCTCTAGCCATTACATATTTCATTTCTATCAATAAAAAATTTATTTCCCTCCTTTTCTTAACTTCTTTTCTCTCACTTTTTCTACTTGTTGTCCAATCTCTTTTCAAATTTATTATTATTATAATAATAATAAAGAATGAGTATAGGGATTATTGTTGGAGTTGACATTCAAAAATTTGTCCTAAATCACTAAGACTCTTTATTTTATTACTCCCTTCGTCCCAGTCATTTCTATACACTTTCCATTTTGGGACGTCCCATTCATTTCTATACATTCCAAAAATAGTAACTTTTAATAATATAAAACACTCTTACATCCGCTACTTTCTCCACTATCTCTATTCTATAACAATATAAATCACTATTACACCCACTACTTCCTCCACTATCTCAAATCTATTATTAAATATTGATAGGTCCCACCACTTTACTCACTTTTCATCTAATTTTACTCATTTTTTATATCTTTTCTTAGTCTTCGTGCCCAATTTCTATGTATAGAACCCAGACGGAGGGAGTATATTTATAAGTAACACACTATGACATTGTTGAACTTGATCTAAGAGTTATTGTTATAAATATATAGTTCTTAGAGGTAATTTTAGAGATACATTAATTGTGTTATTGATTTATATTAATATATTAGAAGATACATCGGTATATAAAAATTAATATTGATGAATAAATTCAAATTATCAATATATTCACAGTTGTTAATATTAACATACTTGAATTTAAATAATAATTATATTAATTTGAAGTTAAGAGAATTATAACAAGCTAATTAAGTTAATAATTATATGTATCTCGCGGTATATATATATCTATACAATACCATTAAGAGGGTTTTCTACTTTTAATAAAGATTTAATTTGATTTTAAATAATAATTATTATATATATTAATTTGAAATTAAGTTAAATATATTAATAATTATATGTATACCGCGGTATACATGACATACCATACCATTTAAAGGGGGTTTCTGCTTTTAATAAAGAGTATATATTTTTTTTTATATAAATTCTGATTATTTCTATATTTTATCCCATTATTCGGTTAACCACGGTTAAAAACCGAATAATTGAATTACTGAAAATCTCCTGCCGAAAACCGAACCGAAATGTATAATTTGGTTAACCGAACCGAAAATATTTCAGTTATTCGGTTCGGTTTTCGGTTAATCGAACCGAATGCACACCCTTATCGGTTAATCGAACCGAATGCACAACCTTACTTATGAGACAGAATGTTTAAGCCAAGAGTTGAGCCAACACTATTTGCGTATCGATTTTTTGAAATGTAAGTTTTGGAATGGCCAGCTACTTTCTTCACTACATTGCAGTCCTAACACCATCAGAAAAATGGTGAAATGGTGTTATTGTGGCAAATGGATAGTTGAGCGAATTTGACATGGACATCGAGTTGCATGTCACGATGAGCTGACAAAAACTTAAGTTCTTGCACACTAGGCTGTTTATCTTTATTCCTTTGCAACATGTGGCAAAACATGGCTCTAAACCAAAAGAGCCACAAACCACATAACAGGTATTTCGTTCTTACAACTTAGATAGCACTGCTTGACTCCTCTGCTTAGTCTCTTCGTTTACTCCAACCGAGCTGTCCGTTGTCAGCACGGATTTGAGCTCCAAGACGAATGAATGTATTTCGTCGAAATATGGATTAGTTGCCTTCCTCGTATCCTCAATCCATTGCAGAACTTTCTTGTATGGACTTAGTATTCGATTACGATCGCTTTCAGGTACAATCTGAATACAACAATAATATGTTAGACATTGCTCCAAAGTTTATTAAATTTTTACATTTCTAATAATGCTCCAAAAATTTTAGTCAGACTTCTTTCTACGGAGCAATATTAGCAAAGGTTAAAATGAGATTTACCTGTAATTGCATAATTTCACATACTAAGCTGAGATCTGCAATGGATGGTTGGAAGTTTCCTAGCAGAAACTTACCATCTCCTTTGAGCCAAAAATTTTCAATCTTTGCAAGAGATTTAGACAGAAGTTTTTCATCAACAGCAGCAGCTTCTAGATCCAATTTACCACCAAATAGAGGTTTAAGTGTCCTATTCCAAACATAGTGAACTGAGAAAGAAAGTTGGAACCATGAAGTTTTAGGCCATTATGCATATTCAATAGGTGTAATAACTATTAACTACAGTTGCTAATCAACAAGTGATGAAGATTTTACTCAAATACAAGTATGATAGAGTGGCCATATATCTTACTTGTAGGCTATAGCTTGAACCAGGGAAGTGTGTGTGTCTATGTACTTAAACAAACGCTGGTTAAGAATAAAAGTAATACAGATTATACTATTATCATTCACCTTCGCCCTGTCGTAAATTCGAATGATGCCAATCTAACACGGAGTGGATTTTTGCTCTTTCTTGTATGTCAGATGGATACCTTGTAATGAGTTTTAAAGAGTCAGAATTAGGCATATAGAAAAAAAGTTAAGGTAGACATTTACCATTATAATTTAAATCTATTACTACCATTTATGTCAGTACTGACAATATTAGATGCAAATTAGCTAATTCATGCTGAGCCTATTCAAACTAGGCTTGTTTTGGAAACAAATTTAAGTACTACTCTTAGCATAAATAAAGTAAATCGAAAAGACTTATAGAAGCATAAAGCTTCAGAGAAGTTATTCTTACCCAGAAAATTAAAGATCAAGTCTTGATAAAAGATAACATAGAAGTATAATTAATGATTTACATGTAAAACACTGAAAGCATGGTAAACGTAAAAACATAATGCAAGCATGAAAATAATAAAAATTTACAAAGTTTTTTCTTCCTATCAATTGGCACTTCACTGGTACACAAGGAGGAAGGAGTCGAGGGGCATATGCATGAGGGACACTGCCCCCAGTGGATCTTAATGTATGTATATGTTTACAGGGCCTAGTCTTTTATCAACATACTACATAGGTTGCCTCCATGGTTCGGAGTCATTTTAAATAAACTACCCGGGCTCCAATCACATCCTCGTGGCATATTTTCTGTGTCCAATAACATGTATATATAAGCTATTCAAAAAGTTGTGGGAACTTTTAATGGCTCAGTGGTAAGGAGCCAGAGCCAAATCCGGGCTCAATTCTTCTTGCACGTAACTTTTTGGATTTCTCAAATTGGGATATCTGAATGGCCTGTGGTTTAAATCTCACCAGGTCATATGTTTTTTCCCCCAATTAAGAAAAATCTATATCCGCCCCTGATATGCGTCAACCTTACTGAAACTGCAGATATTGAAGTTATAGTTCCTAACTATATTAAAAGAGGACCAATAAATTAGCTACATGCTATTGCTATCTCACCAGTGGTCTGCAACTCCAGGAAATGAACAAGCGAGGTAGATAAGAATTGCATGGCTGCACATCATAAAAATTTGGAATTTTGTTATTCAAGTTTAATGACTGCAAGATGCAGCCATATAAAACTTGGTAAGATAAGAATCTTAACATATTGGATAGATTTTTTATATGATGAAACAAAAAAACCTCTATTTACTAGTCACAAACACATTAAATGTGAAAAGTTAAGTTAATAAGAAACATATAAAAAAGGTAAAAATCCATTAGCAACGGCAAGTTAGTTAGAGTACCTCTCAAACAGCTTGTAATTTCCATGAACAATTGCTGGCAATTTCCCCATAGGATTTATAACTGAAAGCAGCATTTTGGGAGATAATAACATCGACTTTCTGATAATACAATGTGTTCAATAGTAATATAACACACACACAGGCACCAACACACACTCTACGAGTCTGCAAGCAATTACATTAAACATAAACTGACTAAAGACATGAATTATATTAGTATTTGTGTTGTAAGATAATGCTAACACTGCAAATACTAAGGGTTCTCTGATCTAGTACTCTACCTAAAACTGTAATTAAGGTCTCGCAAACACTCAAATACATAACTCTCCCAAAATCTTATGATTTAAGGATACGAGAATAACATGTACATCATGCTCAGATGTTAGCAAGTTTCCTCACTCAAATAAAAACATAAAACCTCCTACACATAAGCAAATACAAACATCAAGCAAAAAAAAAAACAATTCTAAAAAGAAAGAACCTTTATATTCAGGAGTGAAATGCTGACCCTTGGCAATAGAAATATTAATCTCTTCAAACTCAATCCCATGAAGCCTAATCAAGAAACACCCATTAGACTTATATAAACACAAAATAGACACACATTCATACAAAGATATCTACAAGTGACTGTATACATACTTGCAGAAGATTAAAATAGCACGACAAGGTTGAGAAAGGCGGTTGCTATAGATTTGCAGCTTCATCTTCTTCACAAAAACTTCTCTTAGACAAATGGACTTTATTGACTTGTAGAAGATGAAGTAAACATACAGTTTGTGGGTAGAGATGCAAGGAAATGAAGAGAGAGAATGTAACAGAAAAGAAAACTATTATTATCTTATTATTAGGAAAAAGACTTAATGTTAACGTTACATCACAAGTCTTTATATATTAAAATGTAAAGTCAACTTGTCGAGCTATAATTAATAAGAGAATTAGTTACTTAGGGATTGTTTGACTATAAACTATTTTATTGTTATGCTTTTATTCAGATATATAATATAACATTATTTGCTGAGACATTCACCTTCATCTTTGATATTCTCTGTATCATCAGTACTAAGCATAGGTGATGCAGTAGTCACCCCACCTATAGAGGTCTTCGTACCAAACTTCAAACCCATGTGAGAAGAACAAGACCAATGAAAATGTCTACTGAGACCCTTGGTTAAAATGTCAGCAGTGTTATCCTTAGACCCAATTTGAATAACAGAAATAAGATCATTTTGAATTTTCTCTCTAATAAAATGACAATCAAGCTCAATGTGTTTAGTTCTGGCATGATAAACAGGATTTGCAATAAGATCTACAACTGCTTTATTGTCACAGAATAAGGGAATAGCACCAGTAAAATTCAATCCCAAATCACTGAGTAAACCTTTCAACCACATGACCTCACAAGAAGCATCAGCAAGATCCCTATATTCTGCCTCTGCAGTGCTTTTGGAGGTTACAGATTGCTTTTTTGCCCTCCAGGAAATAGTTATTGTCCCAAGTAAAAAACTATAACCACCAACAGATTTCCTGTCATTGGGATCCCCACCCCAATCACTATCACTATATCCTTCTAATTGTAATGAACTAGAAGCTGGAAAATGTAAATCATGATCAATTGTGCATCTCAAATATCTGAGCACCCTTTGAGCAGCTTCAAAATGTTTTACTCTTGGAGCATGCAGAAATTGACTAAGCAGATGGACAGCAAAAAAAATGTCTGGTCTGGAAGATGTCAAATATAATAATTTCCCAACCCAAGTTCTGTGTAGGATTAGAAATCAAATCACCAGATGTATCATTATCAAAAAGCTTGACATGAGGGTCAACAGGAACAGAAAGAGGCTTACAATCCAACAATCCTGCAGTCTTAAGAAGATCTTTGATGAATTTTGGTTGACTCGGAAAAATACCAGACTTATTCCTTGAAACCTCAAGACCAAGATATTACTTGATACTACCCATATCCTTGATAGTGAACCTATTGTGCAATAATTGCTTAAGAGACTGAATGGTAGGCATATCATTACCAGAAACCAAGATATCATCCACATAAATCACCACTGCCAAAAAAACAGAACCTTGCTTGATAGTAAAAGGAGAATGATCATGAAAGGACTGTTTATAACCATTTTCTAACAAACAAGATGTGAGCTTGGCAAACCATTGCCTAGAAGTTTGTCTTAATCCATAAATGGATTTGATGGGTCTACAAACCAAATTAGGATTATCAACCTTGAGACCTAGAGGCAAGTCCATATAAACTTCCTTATCTAAATCCCCATGTAAAAAGGCATTGTTGACATCTAACTGCTCAACAAACCAATTTTTGGCTGCTGCAATAGCTAACAAACTCCTTACTGTCACCATTTTTACAACAGGAGCAAAGGTATCATGAAAATCTATGCCTTCAGCTTGAGTATAACCCTTAGCCACTAATCTGGCCTTATATTTATTTATTTGACCATTTGCAAGAGTTTTAATCTTATATACCCATTTACATTCAATAATTTTCTTGCCTTTAGGTAAAGAAACCAAAGCCCAAGTATTATTGGCATTAAGAGCAGCTAACTCTTTGTCCATTGCCTCAATCCATAAAGGGTTTTTAACATCTTGATGATAAAAATTAGGTTCAACAAGAGATGGAACATAAGTTGAAAAAACCTGGTTGTTGGAATCAAAAATAGAATGTGATAATTGTAGAGCAAAAGGAGTCATAGGCTCAACATGATCAGTAAACACAGTATGTGCTACATGATAATCAGACCACCAAACTGGTCTATCTTTAGTTCTGGTAGACTGTCTTAATTGAGGAACTGGAACAGAAATGGTAGAAGTAGTGGAATTATCAGTTATAGAATGAGAAGGAACAATAGGAGAAGACAAGTCAGAAGAATCATGAAGATCAGGAGTGACAGGGAAAATTGAAGATGTGGAAGGAGAAGAAACAGACTCAACCAGTGGAACAGTATTGGAATTTAACCAATTTAAGAACAGTGCAGAATTACCAGTAGTAGTATTTGTACTCTTAACAGGAGAGACAGAAGAATGATGATAAGGAAAAATAGATTCCACAAATTTAACATGTCTGCTAACTATAATAGCATGATTATTTAATCTTAAGAGTTTAAAACCTTTTTGTAAGTGAGGATAATCAATGAAGACACATTGAATGGCTCTAGAAGCAAATTTATCATTTGGATGAACTGGAGCATAAGAAAGGCATCCAAAAGCTTTCATCAAAGTATAATCAGGTTTAGAATTAAATAAGACTTCATGAGGAGTTTTAAACTGTAAAACAGTAAAAGGGAGTCTGTTAATAATATGTGTGGTTGTGAGAAGACATTCCCCCCAATACTTAGTGGGTAAACCTGATTGAAATCTTAGGGCTCTAGCTACTTCCAGAAGGTGTCTATGCTTACGTTCTACCCTTGCATTTTGCTGTGGAGTAGATGGACAAGAAGTTTGGTGAAGTATACCATGATGAGCCAAGAAAGTTTTGAAATTATGATTGATGAATTCACTACCATTATCAGATCTGATGGTGTGAACGGATTTATGAAAATGCTGAGAAACATAAGTCACAAAATTTTTGAATATATGAAAAACATCTTGTTTAGTGGGCATAAGCATTGTCCAGGTTTCCCTACTGTGATCATCCACAATTGTAAGAAAATACTTACAACCAGATGTGGAAGAAACACTATAGGGTCCCCAAACATCCAAATGTAGTAAAGAGAAATTCTCTGAAGCGTAAGAGTCACTAGCCTTAAGAAATGAAAACATAGATTGTTTAGCACAAGGACAAACAAAACACAAAGAATTTGTCCCAGATAAGTGACCAATACAAGAAATATGTTGTAAAACAGCATTAGGAACATGACCTAAACGCAAATGCCACAATTTAGCATCCACATGATTAGAAACAGAAAGTAGATTGGAAACTCCAACAGTACAACCAGAAGACAAACACTCCAAAGCAGAAGAAGACTGTTCAGAAGCAACAGAATGAACAGGATGTGGAGAAGAGGATGAGATAAAGTAGTACAAGCCCCCTTGTTCAAAACCAGCTGCCAATGTTTTCACCTGGTTCTGGTCCTGAAACAAACAGTTATCAGATGTAAAAGTGATTATACATTTTGAATCAAGAGATAGCTTGCTAATAGATAGCAAATTACAATTGAACTCAGGTATAAGAAGGACATTTTTCAAGATAATATCAGGTGACAAATGAACTGTCCCTAATTGATTAACTAAGATGACTTGATTATTTGGCAAAGCCACATGAAAAGGTTGACTCATAGTAAAAATATTAGTCATGAAAGTTGCATCACAGCACATATGATTAGAAGCACCAATATCAATTATCCAAACATTATGCAACTTTTGAGGAATATGAGACATCATAGAATAAACCAAACCTACAAAATTGATATGATCTTCAGGTGTAGCAGATGATCCAAGGACATTAGGAGTAGAACTTTTAGTCATGAGCAACATGAGTTGATTGACTTGTTGTTGAATCTTTTTCATAGTATTTGATTAAGACTCGTGAGAAGAAAAAAGAACCCTTGGTTGAAGAACCGGGAGTAATAGCTGAAACTTGCATAATCTGTGGCTTGAAACCACCACCAGAAGAAGAACCAAAATTCCCAGAATTACCAACTGATCGAGTACCAAATTTTCCTTTGCCCCTACCTTTTGGTGGATATCCAATAAACTTGAAACAATTTTCCTTTGTATGACCATCCTTATGACAGTAAACACATTTCAGAATTATCCTCAGAAATAGAAGTGCCTTTACCAACAAATTTGGTAGTAGCCAAAAAAGAACCTGAAAGTACACCAGAAGTCTGTTTTTGCCTTTCTTCTTACTTAACCAGAAAATAAGCTTGGGATGTACTACGTAAAGGATTCATCATTAGAATCTGGCTCCTAGCATGTGTGAAACTCTCATTGAGTCCCATTAAAAATTGTAACAATTTCTTACGCTGATCCCTTTCATTTTGCAATGTGTGAGCCTCACAAGTACAGTTACATTTACAATGTATAACAGGTTCCAGAGCAGTGTATTCATCCCAAAGATTTTTGAGTTTATGATAATAAAGCTCTACTGACATTGTGTCCTGCTCTAGAGCATGAATATCCTTTAAAATCTGATAGACTCTATGATCATTAATGCTAGAGAATTGATCAGTTAATTCAATCCAGACATCTATAGCTGAGCTAACAAAATCCATACCATTGCTAATTTCTTCGGATATAGTGTTTAGAATCCAACTGATCACCATGTCATTAACACTATCCCATTGAGATCTTAAAGGAGAAGATTCTTCAGGACGAAGAACTGTACCATCTACAATACCTAGATTATTCTTAGCAGATAAGGCTATGGTTAAAGATCTTTTCCAAGGACCAAAATTCTCAGAACCTGTTAACTTTTTAGCAATCAAGACTAAGCCTAGATGATCTATATTCTGGAGATATAAGGGGTGTAAATTGGATTTAAGAGACGTATTATCAAGATTAACATCAGGATCAACATCATTTTCCATGAGATTCTTAATATTCTCAGAAGTACCTTCTTGATTAGTTGTGTTATTCATGACAGCGTGAGCATATGTATTCTTCATTATCTCAAACAGAGTAGAACAAACAATTTCACTCAGAGAATCAAGAACCAAACAATTTCACTCAGAGAAGCAAGAACTGAACAACCGTAACTTTAACAAATCGCATCTCTAAAATTCTCAACCGTATCAACGAAATATCAACAATCAATCAGACAAATACTCAAAAACACTCAAATCGATGAGAAATCACTCGAGAAACGAGTGAAAACCAAGAAAACTTACAACTTTTCGGATGAATTCACTAGGAATTGAACGCGGAAGCAAGAAATTTACCAGATCTATGCTCTGATACCATATTGACTTGTAGAAGATGAAGTATACATACAGTTTATGTGTAGAGATACAAGGAAATGTAGAGAGAGAATGTAACAGAAAAGAAAACTATCATTATCTCATTATTAGTAAAAAGACTTAATGTCAACATTACATCACAAGTCTTTATATACTAAAATGTAAAGCCAACTTACTGAGCTGTAACTAATAACAGAATTAGTTACTTAGGGATTGTTTGGCTATAAGCTATTTTATTGCTGTGCTTTTCTTCAGATATAATATCAGGAGTGTCATTAGACTTCCTTTTCTATATCAAAATTTCCAAGATTTCTTAGCTGACTCTGCAAAGTCAAGTACAACAGTCAATTTAGGCTGCCCACAGTGCCCAGGATCCAGATAAAAATTAGATTGGTTTTTTTGGTGTTCCCAAATCTCAACACTACTAATAACCTCGATTAATGAATAGTAATTTCGATAATATGAATAAAAAATTTCGATCCCATATCATTTCCTCCTTTTGTCCTCTCATTTCTTTACACTTTCCTTTTTTGGAATGTTTCTCTCATTTTATATATTAGTTATTGATTGATCCCACCACTTTACTCCATTTTTTTACTTTTCTCCATTAATTTACATTTTTTTTTTAATCTCCGTGCCCTACTCATTTGTAAAGAAATGAGAGGGACGGACCGAGTAACTTCACGATTTTCAAATTAGAAAGGGTAAGGAATCACAAAAAAAAAATATGAGTTCATTATTTCCATTTATTGAGGAGGAACATTGCTTATTTTCCAACTAGAAACAGATATGAGACAGAATGTTTAAGCCAAGTGATAAGCATGTCGATTTTTGGAAATGGAAGTTTTGGAATGACCAGCTCCACATTCTGCGGTCCTAACACCATCAGAAAAATCACAAATCTAAAGCTACAAATTATTATCAATGGTGAAATGGTGGTATATATTGTGGCAAATGGATAGTTGAACGAACGACATGGACATCGAGTTGCATGTTACGATGAGCTCTTCAACTTTATTGCCTTGCGAAATGTGGCAAAGCTGAACTGTAAACGGAAGAGCCACCAACTACGTTACAGGCATTTTGTCCTCACAGCATGGAAATCACTGTTCTACGAAGCTGCTTAGTCTCGTTGCTTTCTCCTACTGAGCTGTCCTCTTTCAGCACAGCTTTCAGCTCGAAGATGAGTGAATCCATTGCTGAAATTTCTTATGTAGACTTAATATTCGATTACGATCCTCGTCAGGTAGAACCTGAACCAACAGCAATGTATTAGATATCATAACAATCATATGTCCTGGACTATTTACCTTCTATAATTTGTTTATTTTTGTTCAACAACAGCATCTGATCTTAATTTATACCCAGAGTTATACTTAATTTATATTAAGTGAAATATTGAATTCTTGGTCCTAATTAAAAAAAAAAAGGAAGGAACCTTTGGTCCTAATTAAATGACTGCACGACAAGGTTGAGAAATGCGATTGCTATATATTTGAAGCTTCATCTTCTTGTTCACTGCAAAAATGAACTGGACTTTCCTTTTTTTAACCACACTTTCCAAGATTTCTCAGATTTGGACATTGATAAATTTGAATAGTCAACGAAATAAAGTCAATGACTCACTATTTTGTTATTTAATTCTCTCATGAATTTTGTTTATTTTTATGTGATAGATTGACTGATTTTTATAATTTAGAAAATTGAGTAACATATCGTAAAATAGATTATACAATTTTTTTAATATTTTAATCTTCACAGTTTTCACTACTAAATTACATATTCTAGTCAAAATTTAAAATTTTGAACACAAATATCGGAAAAGAAATAATTTGATAATGAGGGAATACAAAATAATAAAAATATTTAAGCATTAGATTCCTTTCCTGTCAGATTTTTCTTTTTTTTAAGTTTCTAATAAATTTATAATACATGTTAGTTGGACTTCTTTCTCAAAATTAAAATCGACAAGTGGTGCAAACTAGATTTACCTGTAGTAGCATGATTTCACATACTAATACCGTCTCCCACCCAAGACACCATCAGTATAACGTTATTTTATTGTGACACTATTTATAAAATGTACTTCAACCTTCACACTATACTTGAATCTTTTACATAAAAAATGGAATATTTTAACTTTTTCTCAATTTTATATTCTTAATAAATCTAAAGTTAAAAAGTACAAAAAAATAAGTTCAATAGAATAAGAAAAAACGTGTTTTATTAACAAACATAAGGATATAATAATAATTTTGAAAGTCATCAAATTTGGTGTTAAAGGATCACCAAATATTTGCCACCAAATTTGGTGACCCAAAACTCAATTGGTGTATTTGGATCACCATTTTAGTGTTGCTTGTTTTTACACTATAACAATCATTATTACAGTGATTTAGTGTTGGGTTGGAGTTGCTCTGAGCTGAGATCCGCAATTGAACGTCAACTAAATTCTTCACAAGATCCAACGTTTTTGCGTCATCATTATATTATAATTAGCCATGCAAGCTCATGGTTATAATTTCGTACTATCCTAATTCCTCGTGTATCTTAAACAAGTCTCTATACAAGTCTTCTTGTTTTGGATATCTTCCTTAAAAACCGAGAGCAAATTAGCTGGAGATTAAGTTTGTTTAGCCAACAAAAATGGCGCTTTCATTGTCTAAGAAAAGATCTAAATCTTGGAAAAGAGCTGCAGAAGAACATGGTTTCTTTCCAAGTTGCTCTATTTCCAAGTTACTCCATCGAGTCCCGTTGATACTTCTTTTTTTGGTTCTGGTCTTCCTATGGTCTTCTACCACCACCACCATCTCTGGTCATATTGTCCACGTATGTGTATCGTCTAGAAAGCTCAACCATCTGTATTGCCTTTCTGCTGGTGCCCAGCCTAACTTTGGTATCCCCCTTCCACTCGTTAATGCTAGCTCTGTTGATGATCATAAACTTGAAGTTAGCATACGAGAGAGTGGTCCTACTGTTGATATCAAGGATGGCGAGGCTCTTGTCACTCAAGATATTCCTTGTTATAATGTTCAAGGGAACAAAAAAAACCTTATTGTTCACAACATTGTTGATAACAATAAGCTTTCAGAGTTTGAACTTGCAGTGAAGGTGTTGGAAGAGCAACTGCAAGTGCATCGATCATGGAGATCGAATTCAAAAAGCCTCACAACATGTGATGGCAGGGGGGTTTATGTGTATGATTTGCCATCAAAGTTTAACAAGGATTTGGTAGCTCAGTGTCGTGATATTGTACCTTGGTTGGATTTTTGTCAGTTTTTCAGGAATGAGGCACTGGGAGAGCCAATACCGAAGCTTGGAAAAGGCTGGTACAACACTCATCAGTTTTCTTTGGAACCAATTTTCCATTCCAGAGTTTTGAAGCATCCTTGTAGAGTTTACAATGAGAATGAAGCCAAGCTATTTTATGTTCCATTTTATGGTGGCTTAGACATCTTGAGATGGAATTTCAAGAATGCCTCTCCTGATGTTAAGGACACTTTGGCGTTGGAACTCATAGCATGGCTTAAACTGCAGAAACCATGGGCTTCAAACTCAGGCAAAGATCATGTATTTGTTTTGGGTAATATTTCGTGGGATTTTCGGAGAAAGAATGATTCTTCATGGGGGAATACATTTTTAATTCTTGAAGAAATGCAAAACCCGATAAAGCTACTGATTGAAAGGCAACCTTGGCATGTTAACGACATTGGGATCCCATATCCTACCTACTTCCATCCTCACTCCGATGAAGATATCATCTCATGGCAATTCAAGATCATACAATCAAGCCGAATCAACCTCGTTAGCTTTGCAGCAGGTGCAAGACTTCACTCTCCAGACAATATAAGATCAGTGCTGATCAACCAATGCACTTTAGCAAGTACTGGAACATGCAAGTTCCAGAATTGTAGTTCAGGAGGTTGTGATCAACCTGAATCCCTCATCGAATTATTCTTGGAATCCGAATTCTGCTTACAACCTCCTGGTGACAGTCCAACTAGAAAATCTGTATTTGATTCTCTAGTATCAGGCTGCATTCCTGTGTTTTTTGATCCTTTGACAGCTTACTATCAATATTCATGGCATTTGCCTGAGGATCACGGAAAGTATTCAATGTTTATTGATCAAGAAGAGGTGAGGAAGTCGAAGGTGAATGTAGTAGATTGGCTAATGAAGATACCTAAGAAAGCCAGGGATGACATGAGGAGGTATATAGTGTATGAACTGTTGCCTGGATTGGTTTATGGAGATCCAAGTTCAGACTTTGAACAGTTTCAAGATTCCTTCTCTATAACAATGAATAATCTCCTTGAAAAGGTGACCAGATTGGAGTAGAGTGTATTATGTTATGGTGTTAAACAGTTCGAAATTGCAAATTAATGTATATTCTATGAATTGCTTGATAATTTCATAATTCTTAATTAGACCAGAAAATCCATTCACATCAACCAAAATAACTAAAACCACAAACATTTGTTGGATAAAAACAGTATTTGTATCGAGTGATTTCCATTAATACTGTGGTTGAAGATCAGAACTCTAACAAAATCCCTACCTTCCACCCCCACTGCAGAAATGAACTTGACTTCCCTTTTTCTGCTACACTTTCCAAGATATCTCAGCTTTGGTTGATAAATTTAAAGTCAACCAAATAAAGTCAATGCATGATTTACTATTTTGATATTGAATTCTCTGATACTATATTTTTATTTTATTTTTATGTTATATTATTTATTTTTAAGTTAACAGATCTGGATCATTTTTGTGTATTATTAATTGCATGTCTGGTTTTAATTTTATGTGATAAATTAGCCGAGTTTTGACTCAAATTATAAAGTATTTTTTCTTGTAATTTCGAGAAGAACTTAAAAATATAGAGTGAAACAAATTAAACATAGTACTTTTTAATAGAATAGGTATTTATAATTTTTGGCAATTATACGAATATCTATGATTTTCAAATTTAATTATTTGACGGCAAAAAAAGAGCAAGTCAAATAATTGGAATATGGAGAGTATAACATAAAAGAATTAAGTTTTTCGAATAAACGCAGTCAATGAAAAGATCTTCGAAGTTCTATAATTATGGTATACAAAATGTAAACATAATTGTTATTAGGAGCAAGAGCCTGAAGAGCAGTGGCGGAACCAGGAATTTATATTACCCGGGGCTCATATCAAACATTGAAAATCAGCCGGGGCTCAAAAAAAATTTCCCCAATATTTATAGTAAAAACTCGAGGCTAAAAAAAAATTCTATTGATTTTTTTTAGTCTAGCCGGTGCTCTAGCCTCCCTTAGCCCCCCCTTGGTTCCGCCCCTGCTGAAGAGCCTCAGTTCTTGGTATGGTCCGTTGAAATATAACATAAGATTTATTTGGAGTCTTCCCTCTAACGTATTAAGACTTCAGATGAGCTCATTACTCAACATAGTATCAGAGTAGACTTACCTCTAGTAGCATGATTTTGCATACTAAGCTGAGATCTGCAATGGACGGCCGGATGTTTCCCAGCAAAAACTTACCGTCGCCATTGAGCCAGAAAATTTCAATCTTTGCAAGAGAATAAGACAAAACTTTTTTATTAACAACAGCAACTTCTAGGTTCAATTTACGACGAAGTAGATGTGCTGTTGAAATATAGCATAAGATTCATTTGGGGCCTTCCTTTAACACCTTGAGTTTTTAGATGAGCTGGTTACTCAACATGGTATCAGTGCTCCCCAAAGATGGGCGCCCGTGATCCACTCTTCAACCCTAGATGAGTTGGTTACTCAACAGGTACATCACTACTATTCATAACATAGACAGCTGAGAGGAAAAGTTTGAACCATGAAGTTATTCACTAAATTTGATCATTATGGATTAAAGTTGCTATTAATCAAGTGTAGGAGATTCCAGTCAAGTAGATGTATGATAACTTGTCGTAGATCTTACTCTGATCGTGTAATGATAAGGTGTGACTGTATGATCTGGAGTAAGATTATCGAATATATAGGTAAAACTATATTTGGATACTATTAATATTGTTATTCAGATGCACCCTGTCGTAAATTCGAATGATGTTAATCTAAAACTGAGTGGATCTTGGCTCTTTTCTGTATATCAGATCAACATGGTATCAGAGCTCCCCAAAAATGGGTGCCCGTGATCCACTCTTCAACCCTAAATGAGTTGGTTACTCAACAGGTGCAGATCTTACTCTGATCATGTAATGATAAGGTGTGACTGTATGATCTGGAGTAAGATTATCGAATATATAGGTAAAAATATATTTGGATATTATTAATATTGTTATTCAGTTGCACCCTGTTGTAAATTCGAATGATGCCAATCTAAAAGCGAGTGGATCTTGGCTTTTTTTCTGTATATCAGATGGATGTTAGGTCGTGCAATACCCGTTAACTCCATATTGGTATGATATTGTCCGCTCTGGGCCGTGGCCAAGCTTGGCCGCACGGATTTGTTTTTGGGCTCCTCCCAAAAGGCCTCATACTAATGGAGTTGTTTTTTACTGCTTATATTCAAGATAATTCTTCTTTATCTTATCGATGTGGGACTTGGTTTGACACCCACTCTACAATCTCCCCTCAATCCAAGAACCACCAATCTTGTAACTCTTATACCGCCGCCATTCATCTGTTACGCATCTTACGGCCTCCCGACCACCTCAGTGTCAGGAAGACTTTCGACACAAGTTGTCGAAGATCTCCGACCGTAGTTCTGGAGAGCCTCCCCACACCACGCAACTTGCAGCCCGCAACCCCAGGATCAAATTCTTAGCCATCGGCTCTGATACCACTTGTTGGGTCGCGCAACACCCGTTAACTCCACATTAGTATGATATTGTTTGCTCTGGTCCGTGGCCAAGACCGCATGGATTTGTTTTTGGGCTCCTCCCAAAAGGCCTCATACTAATGGAGTTGTTTTTGGCTGCTTATATTCAAGATAATTCTTATTTATCTTATCGATATGGGACTTAGGTTGACACTCACTGGATACCTTTAATGTAACACCCCTGTCCCACATCGAACAGATTTGGGATTTATGTTCAGTTTATAAGGCAAAGTACTACTACTAATTAGCACCAATAAAATCATGATATTTTGGGGGCTTGTGGTGGGCTAGTCGTTACCCAAGTTGGCTGCGTTTGGGGCAGTGTGCTTCGACTTATTCGGACTCGTGATCGGGACTTGACCCGATTTTCGAAAAAGGCTCGGGATTTGACCCAGGTTGTCACATATGGTATCAGAGCATAATATGGAAAAACACTGTGAAACAAAAGTTGTAGAAAATTGAAAGAGCTTTCCGAAAAGTCCAGAATCAACGAATTCCGACTTATGATGAATTAAATACAAATTTTCCATTGTAGGCAAAGATATTATAAAAATGGTGCGTGATTTTTTTGCTACGGGTAGTTTAAATAGAGAGGTAAATGCTACGAATATTGTGTTGATTCCAAAGAAGAAAGCTCCATCTGTAATGGGTGATTTAAGGCCAATTTCGCTTTGTAATGTCATTGTTAAAATCATTACAAAAGTGATAGCAAATAGATTGAAAACAACTCTTGAATCAGTCATATCGGTTAATCAAAGTGCTTTTATGGCGGGACGACTGATTTCAGATAATGTTATGATTTCGTATGAAGTTATGCATTTTCTGAAAAGAAAAAGAAGGGGGAAGGATACTCATATGGCCATAAAACTGGATATGTCAAAGGCATATGATAGGATTGAGTGGTCCTATTTGAGAGCTATATTGAGTAAGTTGGGATACAATGATTGGTGGATTCATTTGATTACTCAGTGTGTGTGTTCGGTATCTTATAACATAGTTCATGACAGCAGGGACATTGGTCCTATTTACCCAAGCCGTGGCATCAGACAGGGGGACCCTTTGTCCCCATATTTGTTTATAATCTGCGCAGAAGGTTTGTCTGCTCTTATGGCTAGATATGAGCGTAACAAATGGATTCAAGGTATAAAAGTGTGCAAAAGAGCTCCTAGTATATCGCACATGCTCTTCGCGGATGATAGTTATCTTTATTGCAAAGCTGAAGAGGAGCAAGCTGGGTACATTTTACAATTACTGCAGATTTTTGAATGTGCTTCGGGTCAGAAAGTGAACTTAGAAAAGTCAGTTGTTTTCTTTAGTTCGAACACCATAGTTGAGAAGAAAGTGCAGCTATGTGAATTATTGAATATGGAGGAGGCTGATGAAAATTGTACTTATCTGGGTTTGCCCAACATGATGAAGAGAAGTAAAGTAGCTACAATGGGGTTTTTGAAAGATAAAGTTAAAAAGAGGGCATCGAGTTGGGATGGCAAGTTAATATCTCAAGGCGGCAAGGAAGTTCTGGTTAAGGCTGTTCTTCAGTCACTTCCTACGTATGCCATGAGTGTGTTTCTTATTCCGGGGGAAATTATTAGGGATATGGAGAGATCTATTGCTAAATTCTGGTGGAACTCTAAACCTGGTGAGCACAGAGGCATTCCCTGGATGAGTTGGTCGCGCCTAAGTAAACATAAAACAATAGGGGGTATGGGATTCAGGGACTTTAGGGACTTTAATTTGGCACTCCTAGGAAAGCAAGGGTGGAGATTCGTGGCAAAGCCTAATAGTTTAGTTAGTCAAGTGTATAAAGCTCGGTACTTCCCTAACACTAATTTTCTAGAAGCTCGCATGGGTGACAATCCGAGCTACATATGGAGGTCCATTATGGAGGCACAATATCTTGTGATGGCAGGTACAAGGTGGAGAGTGGGGTCTGGAGAGGCTATCAGTATATTGAGACAACCATGGTTAGTGGAGATGGATAATCCTTATATCACTTCAGTATCCCCAAGTCTTATCAATAACAGTGTGGCATCTCTGATTGACATGAATCGTAGGGAGTGGGATCAGGAGATTTTGAAGGACATTTTCAATGACAGAGATCAGCTTTGCATCAATAAGGTAGCTGTAGGGGAGAAGGACAGTAGTGACGAGGTATATTGGTGTAAGGAGAATCATGGTAACTACTCAGTTCGAAGCGCATATAGGTTATTGCAGGATCAAAAATACAACTGGAGAGAGGAGGATAACAGTAGTTTTTGGAGGAAGATTTGGCGTATCAAGGCACCTCCAAAAGTACTGAATTTGGTATGGAGGTCGTTATCTTCTTGTCTTCCTACGACAGTAATGCTGCAGCAAAAGGGAATCTCAGTATCTGGTTTATGTCCGGTTTGCAAGCAGGGAAACGAAACAATTGACCATGTTTTCATGCGTTGTGCACAGGCTGTGCAGTGCTGGCAAATAGTATTACCAGGGTTTCAGAATGCAGGAGGTGACTTATACCAGTGGTGGGAGAACAATTTGACCAATTTTGATAGTGACAAAAGAGCTGAAATAGCTGCTGTTTGTTGGTCTATATGGAAGTCAAGAAACGAGATGGTGTGGAATAATAAAACTACTCGAATTTATGTGATAGTTGCGAAGGCTAAGCAATACCTTGAGCAATGGAGACATGCCCAAAGAATTACAACAATCACTCGATTTCCTCAGTTGCATGAAGGAGATGGAGGGGGTGCTTGGGTTAAGCCACAGTTGATGCAGATAAAGGTTTCAGTCGACGCAGCAACTTTTCGAGAGTCTAATTCAGCAGGTATAGGTATGGTGGCAAGGGATGATAAGGGCGATTTGATGCTAGCTAGAACGGTGTATCTCAGCAATACTAGCTCTGCAGATATGGCTGAAGGTTTAGCTATAAAAGAGGCTTTAAGCTGGATTAAGTCCCAAGCATGGCAGGATGTTGTAGTTGAGTCAGACTGTTTGGTGGCAGTTCAGGCGGTAAGAAGTAAGGTCCGTATGAGATCTCCTTATGGAAGCATAATTGAGGAGTGCAGAAGGTTGTTGGACGATCAAAACACAGTGTCGTTGTTATTTATTAAACGGTCTGCTAATATGGCAGCTCATGAGCTTGCTCGTGTGTCGTATTCTTTTCCAGATCGAGTTTTCGATAGGAGTTTTGTTCCTATTGGTGTAGAAGATGCTTTGAAAGCTGATTTATATTAATAAATTCCTTTTGTTCGTCAAAAAAAAAAAAAAAAAAAAAATACAAATTTTCCAAGACAGTTGATTTCTGTATGGAAGAGACCTACGAATTTTGATAATAAAAACGGAGAATAAGATGTTTATATAAAGACTCGGAACCCTAATTCCAAACATAATACTTACCCGTGTTCAAATCTGATCCAAACTTTAGGCCCATTAGTCTAATTTAATTTTAAATCCTATTCTTTTTCCAAATTTTAATCCTTTTTTCTAATTATTCTTTTATTATTATTAATCTAAAAATTACGGGATATTACATACTACCTTCCTTAAAAAGAATTTGGTCCCCAGATTCACAACAATCCTATCACATGACACGTCTACCCACTAATCTCCTACAATTCAAACTTAAACTATCGTCCACAAGATCGCACCCTAGAGAATGTATTAGTCTCATACCTAACACACTCCGAAGGACAGCCTGCTCTGATACCAACTGTAACAACCCGACTTTTCGGACTATTAATTCTAAATTCAAAACGTAAATAAAAGTATTTCTTTATTCAATAAATACGAAATTGCACAAAAGTCAAAGCAGCGGTTAAACTTAACAATAATTCAAAACATAAAAGCGGAGACACAGCACGAAATCCAACAATATTCAATGTCTAACGGATAATCAAATTTTTCGAATAGTCTTATGCAAAATCACATAGCACGAAATCCATAACTCCACATCTTTATTCTTACTTAGCTTCCAAAAATCCGAACCTGAAATATATTAAAACAATGAGCTGCAAAGCCCAGCAAGTAACTATCGCCCAACGGCTCAAAGTAATATTTAAAACAAAATTTCTTAACTTTAAATCGATAATATAATCTTAACAATAAAATCACATTTAATTCTCACAGTTCTAAATTACGGTCACACTATGCCAGTGACACGGCTTCTATAGTTCGATGATTCGATGGGGGCCAGTTTACGTCCCTCGATAAGACAAACTCAACGAGGTATCTATGTGTTCCGGAACGTGCGTAAACTAGTTCTATATGTCACACTATCCAGTGACCGGATTCTATGATTCGATACGCAACTAAAACTGGGGAATTCTATAAAAATATTTTCTAAATTCTCTTTTCGATATCACAATTTTCAAAAATCATTATTTCGAATATAATAAAATAACCGAATAAAAACAGATTTGATAATATTAGTGAGCAACGAAAAGTCACTTACCTCGATACCGATGTCGCACCCTGAAAATAAAATCACAGCAAATCCTTAATATTAACTTATAATCTATTAACAGTCAAATAAAGCAAACAAGCACACAACTCAATAGAACTCATGCGGAGTTTACATATAATTTACTCAAAGAAGATTCCAAACATCTAACATCAAAACATCTTGTAAAATAGACTATTGTTAACAAACTCAATCCTGACTAGTTCTGAAAATTGGCAATTTACTCTATGAAAATGATTTTATCTGAAAAAGTACAAAACACGAAAAATGTAGGCAATTCTGAGACCTTTTCAGAATGATAAGGCTCGTTAAAAATGGACAAGTAACGAACTCATAGTATAGACATTTATGGACTGAAGAACAGAATCAATCCCTGATTTTTCTTATAATTTTAGTATATTTTAATTTGCTAGAAATTAGAATTAGATGTGGATTAAAATTTAAGATAATATATATAATTTGACTTTAGAATAAAATTGGATTAACGGGCCGTACTAATTTAATTTAGTTGGGCTTTAGTTTAATTGAATGATTTTGGTTAAACCAAGTTAATTAAATGGACTACTATATAGATACAAACGTAGGTAATTTGTAAGCGAAAAACAAAAGACAAAACCCTAGAAAATACTAGAGCACAGCAGCGAGAAAAAAAAATATTGAGAGAGAGAGAGAGAAAGAAGAAGAAGAAGAACACGAAAAGAGGAAGATTTGTGACTAGTTTGGAAAAAGTGGTAACGATTCTCGTACTCTTTGTATATTTTTGTAAATTCGTGTATATGATATTATGTGTAAATCATATTTTCTTGATTATTTGTATAGGTGATAATGTTTTGGTATATAATATGATATATATCCATGAGTTCTTTGTTTTGTCTATTGTGTTCGTATAACTACTCCGATTTTGTATGTATACTATATAAAGTCTGAATTCTTGTAAAAATCATATCGGATTCGTTATTTGTCGTAATTTTATGATATTAGACTTTATGAAAAGGTATTTGAATTATATACGACTTTGATTCTTTGTGGTTTTCGAAATCAGGTCTGTAGATATGAGTTTTTCTGGGATTTATTGACCAGCCAGTATGTTTTTGAAGCTGAGATGTCTAACTTTGAAAATTCGTAATAAATTGAGTTTTTATGCTAATTTAATGAGTAATATCAATATGGAAAGGTATTTTCGTATTCTGTGTTTCTTGTTTACACTCTGCTACTATATTCTGTGATTTGGATGTCGTGCCCGACTTTTCGGACTATTAATTCTAAATCAAAACTAAAATAAAATACAATTCTTTATTCAATAAATACAAAATTTGCACAAAAGTCAAATACAGCGGTCAAACTTAATAATTCTAAAACACAAAATCGGAGACGCGGCTCCACAATTCAATAATAAATTCGAACATATAAGCAATTTATTTCCATAAGTCTTTAAACAAATTCACATAGCAGCACGAAATTTCAAAAGTCCGCAGTCTTATTCTTACTTAGAATAAATTAATAGTCCGAAAAGTCGGGCTGTTACAGTTGGTATCAGAGCCAGGCTGTCCTTCGGAGTGTGTTTGGTATATGACAACCCAGGTGAGGCCCCCAAAATATCATGATTTTGTTGGTGCTAATTAGTAGTAGTGTTTTACCTTATAAACTGAACAGAAGTCCCAAATCTCCTCGATGTGGGACTGGGGTGTTACAAATACCATATGTGACGCTTACATATAACTTACTCAATGAAATTTCAAAAATCAGACACCAAAACATCTTGCAAAATAGACCAATATTAACAAACTCAATCCTGACCAGTTCTGAAAATTGGCAATTTACTCTATAAAAATGATTTTATCTGAAAAAGTACAAAACATGAAAAATGTAGGAAATTCTGAGACCTTTCCAGAATGATAAGGCTCGTTAAAAACAGACAAGTAACGAACTCAGAACATAGATATTTGCGGACTGCAGAACAGAATCAGCCGCTGATCAGGTTAATATTTCGACATTTAAGACATCGCAATCACAGAAATAGTCAAAGGAATGAAACACAAAGTGCAGAGGTCGAAAAGAGATTTCCAGAATGGTATTGCTCGTAATTTTTGGATAAAGACTCAATTTACTATGAATTTTCAAAGTTAGACTTCTCAGTTTCGAAAACATACTGGCTGATCAATAAATCCCAGAAAAACTCATATCCACATCGAGGAGATTTGGGACTTCTGTTCAGTTTATAAGGCAAAGTACTACTACTAATTAGCACCAATAAAATCATGATATTTTGGGGGCCTGTGGTGGGCTAGTCGTTACCCAAGTTGGCTGCATTTGGGCCAGTGTGCTTCGACTTATTCGGACTCGTGATCGGGACTTGACCCGATTTTCGAAAAAGACTCGGGATTTGACCCAGGTTGTCACATTTAAATTGACCAAAAAGAAGTTAGAAGTATGCAGATAGGATCATTTATGCAGATACCTTAAATAATTTCGTTGAGCACACTAGGCTTGTTTTGAGGACAAGCTTAGATTCTATCCTCAAAATTATCCTGTCTACAAATGATGGATTTAAAATCAGCTTTAGTTACACGTCCGCACAACAGTTCTCGACATAGATCAAATAAACAGAAAGAATTTCGGGAACATAAAAGTGCAGAATCATAAAGATAGGAGAGCAACAAAATAGCTGCAAGTTATATCTCACCAGTGGTCTGCAACTCCAGGAAATGTACAAGCGAGATAGACAAGAATTGAATGGCTGTACATCATATAAATCGCATGATTACGAAACTAATTAAACTCAGTACTGTAAGAATCTAAACCTGGTCATGCTGGAAATTTTGACAATCTATATTTATAGGAAATGTGAAATCAGAAATGTGTATGATTGAGTTAAATAAGTACCTCTCAAAGAGCTTGTAAGTTCCATATACAATTGCTGGAACTCTCCCCATAGGATTTATTGCTGAAACCATACGCAGACGTGTGTTTTAATACAAGCTGCAGTTCTCAAACAGCGATAAACATCATGCAAAGAAACCGTAAAATAGAAAATTGAACAACCTTTGTATTCAGGGGTAAAATTCTGGCCATTGGCAAGAGATATTTCAATCTCCTCAAATTCAATCCCATGAAGCCTGATCAAGAAAATTCAAGATTTATGCATACAAATGTTAGTGGCGAAACCAGAATTTTCAAAGAGGGAATCAGCTTTAATTTACTAAAAAATAAGTTTATGTACAAGTGAAGGTTGAATTTAAAGAAATAGAATTACTTGCAGAAGATAATAACGGCATTAGAAGGTTGAGAAGCGCGATGCTTATAGATTTGAAGCTTCATCTTCTTCACATACATGCACTCCTGTCTGTGAAACTAGCTTCACTAGCTTCCTTCTTTATACTGCCATCTCCAGCCAGCCATGTAAATTAAAAAATTTATGTAAATTTAATATTACTTATTAATTTAAATTGTGAATCGATAACTTGAACAATAACAAGATATTATTGTTTGAACCCTGTTCTTTTACACATAAAAAGACATGTACGAGTCAAAATGAACCTACTAGTTGTAAGTTTAAGGTTAACAACGTTAATTAGTCAGTAGGTTTAAAGATGGCATACTTCTTCCTGGAAAGGTTGGGAAGAGGGTCACCATACACGTACACATGCATGATACTGCAATTTAAATCTACGATGAAAAAGATTTTATCGAAGAGAAATTATTTCTACTACAATGTAAGGCGACGATTAGATAAATTTTAACGAAGATGGTCAATTATTTATACTACAATGCAAGGCTTCGGTTAGATAGATTTTTAATGAAGATGATAAACTGACACTAAAATTTTGGTACGAGGTACAACCCAAGTCCACAAAAAGGGAAACCCCTGCCTGTAAGATCCACGCATTCATGCTTCATAGTGCTGCAATTTTGCACTTTGTAGCAGGGGCGGAATCAAGGGGGCTAATCTAGGCTGAAGCTCCTGCTAAACCGAAAATATTGGTAAAGAATTTTTTTTAATTCCTGAATTTAGTTAAATTTAAGTGTAAATTTTGTTTTAAGCCCCAGCTAACATTTGAAAAGAAGCGATACTTCATATTAGCCCCGGATGTTTCGATATCTTTCTAGTGATGTAGTGTTGTATGTGTGGCACCACAAGTCCCTCCTGACAAGGCTGTCGCGTGCCTATCAAATTATAATATCTAACTAATCCTTCTAACTGTGTAGCAGGGTAAGTCAGAGTCGATCCCACAGAGACAAACGTATCAATCACTAGTTGTTTCTGATTTAATTCGGCTAAGCAAGTATCACAATAAATATTGAGAATTTATTAAACTAATCTTATACTAAAGCGAATTGTGTTTATATTAAATCAAATATTAAAAACATCCAGAATTAAGTATCCCCACTAGCATGAATTAATGCAATCGTGAATTCCCTCCCCCAATTAATCAGATAAACTACTCAAAAGGAAAGATGCGCCCTATAAATACCAAAAACCCCTCTCAGGTATTAATGGCTTCTCTTAAAATACAATCAAACCTATTCTCATGGTATCATGTAATTTAGAGACATTAATCACGGCACCCTAATTTCCTAACAATCCATTCTACCTATTCTCATGGAGAATTTCATGTTCTTTTTGGATAAATCACAACCATCTAATTCCAACTCTCGTTGATAATTAGATATTGGTTCAAACAACACATAATCACGTCTGATTTGCAATTGTTAATTTAAACAACTCAATAAGCAAGAGCAATTAAACAATTAAATTGGGGGAATTGGGAAATTCACACATCAATCATAACTAGGGTTCAACTTAACCCTAGATTAATAATCTACTTACTCATAATTGAATTAACTAAACAAAAGATATATGAATTGTAAGATGAACACATAATTATAAGGAATAGAGATGAACCTTTAATCTTCTATCTTCAAGGAAAATAAAAGTTCTCAGAAAAATCTCCCCAAAAGAAAGTGTTTACAAAGTTATCTGTATCGTCAAATTTTCTCTCTTACGATCTATATTCAGATTAGGTCTGAATAGTATATAATAATATCTCTAATAAAAGTATTTTTAATAATTTAATGCAAATACAAGGAGTTTCCTAATCAGAATTGAATTCCAATAAAGAAATTCGTAGCTGACTGTTGGGGCCTGCTTCTGGACTGATACGGTTGGACTTTGATATCAAGACCACTTCTGAAATAAAGCCCTTCTCATAAGCTTTCCGTGGGCTGTTGAATCGTCTGAATCGGACTTATAGAACTCCAGTTATGGCCCAAACAGTATGAACTGCGCAAGTGGGTCATAAAATCCGAATTTTAATCAAATAAATCTCCAACTCTTGCCAATTAAGCTCCAAGCCTTCCTTTATTAAAACTCCTTGATACCTACAATAAAACATTATAATTTATTAAATAAAAATCCAAATCAATACAAAATAACTTAAATATAGGGACAATATTTAGATTAAGCACACACTTATCACATCCCCACACTTAGCATTTTGCACGTCCTCGGGCAAAAATAAAGAAAAAACTATAACCTAACTAATAAATACCACTTCCGTAGGTGATCACGGTTGCATTTGGCATATGCAACAAGCCCTTTAAACCCCTAGGCAGCCCTAGTGGACGAGTAAGGTCTCGTGAGGGTTTATAGTAAATCTACCCACAAAATCTTATTTGGTTTGACTGCCAAGTCTCAAACATGAAATATATCATAGCACACCACACATGCAAAATTAACCATGTAATTAACTCTTAGATGTCATATAATGCAATTTCTCAACTTTACACACCAACACAACTATTCAAGTACGCGCACATAGTCTGAAAGACTAAAATATGTCATGAATAACATCAAAGTCTCAATCAACAAGATAATAGCATGCTTTAGATGGAAAGATAACCTCACAAACACTCAAAGCACACAAGTGTTTAGGTGTAACTGTATCACTCAAATTCAATCAAATGCACATGTGCTACCATAAGCTTGCTTGTCCACCAAAATCTCTAGACTTCGTGCTTGTATAAATCAAAAGGTCTTTGTCAAGGGTTGTAACGAGACTTAGGTGAGGGGTAGGAAAATGAAAAGGCTGCAGTTGGCTAAACTTGATAACTAATAGAGCATAATGTTCATATACACTTGAAGCACTCAACATGAAACTATCTTGAGATATCATCTCACATAAAAATATAAAACCCGTAAATTTCACATTGTAAGAACCAATGAACATACACTCACTTTTATTTCTTTCTTTCTTTCCATAGAGTGATCTTCTTCTTTTTTCACTTTTTTTTCAATTTCCTTTTTTTTTCCTTTTTTTCTTTTTTCTTTTTGACCTTGGTGATTTTATTTGAAATATCACCAACAAGAAGTAGCCAAACCAATTCAAATCCCACCAAAATTCACACATTAACAAAGATATCCCCACACTTAATATTTTACCAATCTCAAGTATATATCACAATGCTTGTTAATCCCAAATGACCTAACAGAATTGTAGAAGGGGGGGTTGAATACAATTCTTGATATTTCTTTAACTTAAAAATACTTTATAAAATTAAACTGAACTGAATAAATAAAAACACAAGATATAAATAATTCAGTTGGATTGTTTGATGATCCAACTGAAGTGTTTTTATTGCGGAAATAATCTGTGATACAAATGTACACAGCTGCTCAGTTACAAGGTTGTTGAGAAGAAAAATGCTCTCAAAGATAGCTAATACAAACTCTTTGTTTTTCTTCTTACTTCTAAAGTAACTGCTACACTTGGTTATATAAACCCAAGTTTACAACCCTACTTTTGGTTACACTAAAAGTACAATGAGTAACCGCCAATAGTTTGCTTTTCATCCCTTTGTCCAGTGGTCCTTGAAGATCCTTGCTTTTGTCTTTATGCTTATTATGATCACTCCCAAGAGCCCAATTGGAAACTGGGATGTTTCCTTATTCCCCATGTCCATTTTAATGGTTTCCAATGCAAAGTACACTTCCACATCTCCTTTTTGATCTGTCAGGAACCTGTCACTATCACTTTGTCAATTATATAGAAAAGCAATAATGATTCGTTGATGGCATGGAGATGTGTTTCGTTGATAGCTTTATTCTCCATTTCGTTGATGGTGTTTCCCTTGTTTCGTTGATGGGTAAACTCCATACCGTTGACAGAGTAATCTTCATACCGTTGACATGTCTTCACTTAGGCAAAATTACAAGGCATAATATATGTACAATTAACCAACCTATTTTGCCTATCTAGTCCTTAGTCAACATGACTTAGAAAACCTATCTGATACATACAACAAAATGCCTATCATACTGTGAAGTATTGTACAATGCAATTGCTACAACACTCATTTCGTTGATGAGCTTCCTGTCAACGAAACACTGCAAAGCATGCCATTCCGTTGACAGTTACAAAAGAACTTAATACAAAATCTACTAAGTGTTTTTATCATTATCATCAAGAACAACATATTCCTAACAATCTCCCCCAATTTATGACTGATAGAATAACAGCCATAAATCAAGAGCCTTGATGATAACAAAAACACTCAGGCATATTACACATGATAAAAGTAAAAATTGTATTGAGCTTCATAAAGTTTTAGAAATAATGCAAGACTTACAAGACTGATGCCCAAATGTACTCCTCTAGACTGAGCAAATAATTCATCTTTGTCTTCTTTGGGGCATAGTCTTCTTCCCTCTCCTAGAGTTGTTCTCCTCAATCTGGACCTGTAGCCTTCTGTAAAAGATCTTCTCTTCTTCATCTTGATCACCAAGCATGGATTGCATAAACCTTAGAGTCTGATTAGATGCCTTGTCCAGCTGGTCTTCCATCCTGAAGAACCTTCTGCAGTTGTCCTTGTCCTTGAATTCCATCATCCAGAAAGGTTGAAGATGGATCTTCTTTCCTGTTGAGGGCACTCTTAGCATCCTGGGAAGAGCCTCAGGCTTGTTCCAGCTAGCCTTTATTTGACATATTTTGGAGACCACCTCAGACTTGGCTGTTTTGGTGAAGCCAAAGTCTTTCTTCAAGCATCTAAACACTGTGAGTAGTGTTTGGTAGTCTTCTCCTAGAATTCTGTAGAGAGGCCAAATTTGTTCTCTACCACCCTTGTATGTGAAAACCAATCTTTCAGGTAGCTTCTGAGAAGCTGCAATGCCCCTTACTTCCACCAGGTTGTCTAAATCAAGATGCAAACTGGATTCTTCCCTGATGTCAGCAATGTACATGCAGTCCTCTGGATTTGAAGGGGGTTTTTGAGGTTGTGGCTTTCTCACAAATACTGGCTTTGCCTTGACAGCCCTTTGCTTTAATTTCTTCTTTGGATCCATCTCAAAAAGGAATTTAGGAAAATTAGCCTCATCAAGCTCAATTGGCTCTTCCTTTGGCTCAATTGGCTGATCATGATAATTAACAAGATGTTTGGGATCACAGGCTAACTTTAAAGATGGATCAGGAATTGTTGGAGGTACAGAAGAGTCTGATGCAATACTCTGAGAGTCATCATTTTCAAGGGTTATGTTTCTTCTAGCCCTTGCCTTTGGTTGCCTTGTACTCTTCTTTTCACTCCTTTCCTCTTGGGCTTTTTCTTCTTGCTGTCTTTCTTCTTCATCAAGAGATTGAGCAACTGCAAGAGCTTGCATTGCTGCTCTTTCTGATTCTTCAGCTTTAGCTTCAGCAAAGTTTGGGTGACCAGCCCAAACACAAATTTCTTGTCCATTCCTGTAGACAATTGCCCTTTGTTTCCTTATCTCATAATCATTGCTTTCCTTGCTTTTTGTGATGAGAAGTCCAAGTAGCTTGTGCTCATCTGGATAAGGTGCAGGATAGAAAGTTCTTGCTATGTTTTTGCCTTTTGGTTTAGCAGGAGACTTGGGAGATAAGCTTCTTTGTAATGTAGCTTCTTCCACATCCCTAATGCATGAAGTTTGTCCTTTCTCCTTTCTTGGTCCTAGAATGACTCCATGTAGAAGGGGCTCTATAGCATAAGAGCTCTTGAACTGTGGCTCCACTTGTACAGTCACCATTGCATTTGTTGATGGCTGATCTGTCTTTGAAGATTCAGTAATTTTCTTGAACCTTGCTTCTATGTTGGACCAGTGATCTTTGATTTGTTCTGCAAGTTTCATCCTCATAGAAGCTTCCTGGATCAGGTCAATACTATCCTTCTTCTTCTTCCCAAACTCCCCCATTGCTAGTGGCTCCTGTGGCAATGTGATGGCTGGGACCAGCACCTTTGTGATTTGAATGGTTAGCTCCTGAGATTTCTCCCCCTTTTTGTTATCATCAAGAGAGACAACTGGGAGTCCTTGAGCTGCCACTAGCTGGGCCAAAAGTTGAGTCTGCTTCTCCTGTTCCTTTTGCATTTGAGATAAAGTAGCTTCCACCTTGTCCACTCTAGAAGAGAGAGTCTTCAAGGAGGTAGCCACTTCAGGTTCCTTAGAGAAAAACCTGTTCATTCTGGACATAGTGAGAAGAGGGAGCTTTTCATCCATCATCCTGTAGTTAGCATCCCTGAAATTGCTAATAGAGTCCTTGATTTCTGTAGCCTCAATCCTTGTCTGCATCATTTGTAGCCTTTGAATTTCCAGAGAATCCATGATGGCCTTGTAGAATTTCTTGTCCCTTGCATTTGCAGACTCATGAGCTAAGTAGGCTTCATTGTACTGCCTGGAGATAGCAGCATCTAGAGTGGCTCTACCATGCATACCTTGAGAAAGCCAGCCTGGTGTAGGAGGCACCACAGAAGTCCCAGTCTGTGAAGTGGTGGCCACCTGTAGATTATCACCATAGCTGTCCTCATCATCAGAAAACTCAAATTCTCCACTTGCTGCAGCTCCTGAAGGTAGATTGGTCAGTGCATCCTTTGCTCTTTGCATTGATGCAGTTGTATGAATTAGATTTAGTGACCTTTCTGCCTCCACATTGCCCTGCTGAGCCATAATTTGATAGGCTGGCACAGGATGAGTAAAGGTCTCAGGATCCAGGGAAATACTATCCAGAGTTTGTTGATAATGCTCTTGGAAAGTAAGTTCCCTTTCTCCCTCACTGACCTCCATTAACTCACTTGCAATGGCTGCTTCCCCCCCTTATAGCTCCTGTAGTCCCTTCTCTCTCTCCACTCTTTTCTTGCATCATGGGCTCCCCATGGCTCACACCTCTCACACCCTCACCTTCACCTACTAAGGTGGTACTCTCAATCTCTCCTTTTGCCTGGCTGGAAGAAATAGCCAGCCTCTCACTCTCAAGCTCTCCTTTTGCCTGGCTGCAAGCCAGCCTCTCAATTTCACTCCCTCTCAGTCCTAGAAGTGTCTCAACTACCACTAGATCATCTGCACTAGTTGTGGGAACAACTTGATTTTCAATTAAAGGTGCAGAGTGAACTATCAACGGAATGGTAGTTTGAACTGTCAACGGTATGGATACCGTTGATGGAGAAACACTTGTCAACGAAATAGACTGTTTCGTTGATGAAGTCAAGAAAGCACTTTGAGAATGAGAAATTACAGTAGAGTCTGTGGTGATTGATTTTAAAGAATGGTCCACAGATCCCCTTGCAACTTCAGGAAAAATTGGTTGATGGCCCAACAAATCACTTAACAAGTGATGGCCACCAGCTTCAGAGTGGGGCTTCTCCAAGATTAGAGTTGGAGAATCAGGAATAGATGTATGGATCATGTCCACATCTAAAGATTGAGTTGGTGAATTTGATGGAGATAATTCAAGATTGATGTTTAGAGAATGGGACTGTAACCCCAGAGTAATGATAGGGGTTACATCAAACTGAATTTGAGAAACTGGAAGTGTTGCTTCCAGTGTGTGTGCACCCTGTGTACCCTTGGACTTTTGCTTCACTCTCCTTTGGTATTGGGAAAATGTAGACTTTGGGCTAGAAGTGTCCCTTACCCTTTTGGACTGTGCTCTAGGAGGAGAGCTTGTTTCAATAATCACATCCTTTTGGGAGGATGCAATTAGACTTGTGCTTAAATCCATGTTACTCATTGTGCCTTGTTGGGAAGACACAATGGGGCTTGGCTGGTACACACTAACCTGTCCTTCCTTATCCTTGGGGTTTCTTTGATGTTCACCCCTTCCCTCACCTCTCACAACTCCAGACTCACTCCCCTTAGGTTGTGTGGTAGTTTTTACAACAGGTGCCTTTTGAGAAGCACCTGAGGTTGGCTTGGAGGATTTCTTTGATTTTGGTTTTGTTGCTAGGGTAGGAGCCTGTTGGGTCACAGCTACAGACTCCATAGCAACATTGGAAGGTAAAACAGTAGAGGTGTTAGCTACACTAACAGGGATAGTAGTAGTTACCTCAATGATTGGCAGATACACCACTGGAACATCACCATTGTGGTTCAGCCTGAGTATGTCTGTCAATACTCTCTTTTCTTGCACAAAGCACTCGAACCTGGCATTAGGGTTAGAGATAACTAATGGTGCTGGACTAACATGGTTAGCCAACATCATCAGAAACCTAGCATAATAGATATTTTTCTTCCTATTTGCTTTGTCACCCAACTTAGCACCAATTTCATACATAAGTTGGGTGCTAAAGTTGTGATATCTATCATTTAGAAGCATGGTTAGGAGAATTAACATAGAGTTAGTTAATGCATCAAAATTACTAATCTTTCCAGAAAAGACCTTAATGAATGCATCAGCTAAATAACTGTATTCTCTAACCAAACCTCTCCTAATTATTCTACCCAGATTATCAGTAGGCAAAGAGTAGTTTATAGAATTTAACATGGTAGTTATTTCAGTGTTAGTAGGCAAAGCATCACAGTTATTATCAGGAATATGTAAACATGCTTGCAAAACATCAGAATTAACTATGTACTCATTACCTTGAAGAGTGAATTTTAGTGTGCAGTGTGTTCCACTATACTCACATGAGGTCCAAATTTCCTCGATTATCTCATTGTAGAGTGGTGTAGAGTGAAACATTGCATAGCTCAACTTGCAATTCTTCATGAAATCCATCATTTTGAAGAACAGACTGTTCGGGTTTTCCTTGACAACAAAAGGGATGGAGTTGTTCTTCTCATAGATGAACCCTCCAGCAGACATAAGCTTAACTATAGGTGCCATTGTTGATTAAAGGAAAGCTTCGAACTGAATTGATTGAAAGAGAGAAGAAGAGAGAAAAAGCCTTTGGAATTTTTTTAGAACAGGTAAAAAAGAAATAAGAATAAAATTTCTTAAATACTCCCCCAAAAATTCTCAGAAAATGAATCCAATAATAAATGTAAATTACTGGATTGGCTTAAAAATATAACCGTTACTCTTAAAGTATTACCATGATTTATACTTACAGGGGTGTATGCATAGATCGTGGTAAAAGACGTGTCACATTTCAACGGTTCAGATAAAAAGCGCTAAATCAACGAATCAGGATTGGGCGGTTAAAGTCCCGTCTTATTTCGTTGATAAAGCTGCGTTTCGTTGATATAAAAGAGCTATCAACGAAACACCCAGAAAACTGCTAAGACTGTCAACGAAATGGTGCATTCCGTTGGCATAGTAATTTTGACTTAGACAAAATTTTACCTTTTCCTGAGAAAATTTATTCACAGAAAAACATAGCAAATTTCTGGCTGCTTTATGACTTGCAAATATCTCAAAAATAATTAAGAGAAATTTAGCATACCTAGCTCACTTACTAATCTTGAGAATGTTGATTCATCAAGTGGCTTGGTAAAGATGTCTGCAAGTTGTTGTTCACTTGGAACAAAATGTAACTCCACAGTACCATTCATAACATGTTCTCTAATGAAATGATACTTGATGTCAATGTGCTTGGTTCTTGAATGCTGCACTGGATTCTCAGTAATGGCAATGGCACTAGTGTTGTCACAGAAAATAGGAATTTTCTCAACTCTTAATCCATAATCAAGTAGTTGATTTTTCATCCATAAAATCTGTGCACAACAACTTCCAGCTGCAATATACTCAGCCTCAGCTGTGGAGGTGGAAACTGAGTTTTGTTTCTTGCTGAACCATGACACAAGCTTGTTTCCTAAGAATTGACAGGTGCCTGTTGTGCTTTTCCTGTCAATTTTACATCCTGCATAATCTGCATCTGAATAACCAATTAGTTCAAAACCAGATTCTCTAGGGTACCAAATGCCAAGGTTTGGTGTTCCCTTGAGATATCTGAAAATCCTTTTAATAGCAACTAAATGGGATTCCCTAGGATCAGCCTGAAATCTAGCACATAGACATGTAGCAAACATAATATCAGGTCTACTAGCTGTTAAATATAAAAGTGAGCCTACCATGCCTCTGTAACTTGAAATGTCCACAGATTTTTCCTTAGTATTCAATTCAAGTTTGGTGGCAGTGGGCATGGGAGTTTTGGCAGGAGAGCATTCCATTAAGTTAAATTTCTTTAATAAATCATGAATGTATTTTGTTTGACTAATAAAAATGCCTTCATTAACTTGCTTCACTTGAAGACCAAGAAAGTAAGTTAATTCTCCCATCATGCTCATTTCATATTTACTTTGCATAAGCTTGGCAAACTTTTGACAAAGCTTCACATCTGTAGACCCAAAGATTATGTCATCTACATAAATTTGAACAAGTATAGTAGAGCCATTCACAATCCTATGAAAAAGAGTTTTATCTACAGTACCTCTAGTGAAGTGATTCTCAAGAAGAAACTGTGAGAGTGTGTCATACCAGGCTCTAGGTGCTTGTTTCAAACCATAGAGTGCTTTGAGGAGGAAGTATACATATTCAGGAAAATCATCATCTTCAAAACCAGGAGGTTGACTCACATAGACCTCCTCTTCCAATTCCCCATTCAGAAAAGCACTTTTCACATCCATTTGATAGACTTTGAAATTGGCATGGGCTGCATAGGCTAGGAAAATCCTTATTGCTTCTAGTCTTGCAACAGGAGCAAATGTTTCATCAAAATCAATTCCTTCTTCCTGTGAGTAGCCTTTTGCAACCAGTCTTGCTTTATTCCTTGTGACTATGCCATTTTCATCCATCTTGTTTCTGAACACCCATTTTGTGCCTATGACACTCCTGTCTTTAGGCTTGGGCACCAGCTTCCAAACATTGTTCCTTTCAAATTGGTTTAGCTCTTCTTGCATAGCCAAAACCCAATCTGGATCTAGAAGTGCATCCTCAACTTTCTTTGGCTCATCTTGAGACAGAAAGCTGCTATATAGACATTCTTCTTGAGTTGCTCTTCTAGTTTGGACTTTTGAAGAAACATCACCTATAATGAGTTCAAAGGGATGATCTTTAGTCCATTTTCTTGAGGGAGGTAGATTTGCTCTAGACGAGGTAGCTTCATGATCATGATTGCCTTGATTGGACATTTGTCCTTGAGAAACTCCCCCTGAGTTTGTTGTCCCTAAATGATCACTTCTAGAACCATTTCTATGACTGTCAACGGTATGACCATTTTGGTTGTCAACGAAACGCTCATTTTGACTGTCAACGAAACCACCATCATGACTGTCAACGAAATGATCATTTGGTCTACTAGCAGCTATTCTTTTCAATCTTAATGCAGCAACTTCATCTTCACTGCTGCTTTCATCTGTGCTAGATACAACCACTTTAGGCTGTTTCTCAGTAGCCTTATCATGATTCACTTGTTCTCCTTCCTCATTCTCAAAAGAGAGACTTTCATGGAAACCTTCATCACAGAGACCTTGTAATTTGAGATCATCAAAAACAACATGTACAGATTCCATAACAATGTTGATTCTGAGATTAAAGACTCTGTAAGCTTTCCCTGCTGCATATCCCACAAATATTGCTTCATCTGCCTTTGCTTCAAATTTCCCCAAATGCTCAGCTTGATTTCTCAGAACAAAGCACTTGCATCCAAAGACATGAAGAAAATCCAATAGTGGCTTCTTTCTTTTGAGTAACTGATAAGGGGTCATTCCTTTGGCCTGATTAATCAAAGAAATATTCTGAGTGAAGCAAGCTGTGTTAACTGCCTCAGCCCAAAAATAAGTTGGTAACTTTGATTCATCTAGCATTGTCCTTGCAGCTTCAATAAGTGTTCTGTTTTTCCTTTCAACTACACCATTTTGCTGTGGTGTCCTTGCTGCTGAAAACTCATGTAAAATACCATTTTCTTCACAGAACGCCTTTATGCTTGAATTCTTGAATTCTGTCCCATTGTCACTCCTGATCCTTCTTACTTTCAAGTCAGGATGATTGTTTACCATCTTGATGTGATTGATAATGATTTCACTTGCCTCATCTTTAGAGTGCAAAAAGAAAGTCCATGTAAATCTAGAAAAATCATCAACAATCACAAGACAGTATTTCTTCTTTGAGATGGACATAACATTTACAGGGCCAAATAGGTCCATATGAAGCAATTCAAGCTGCTGGACAATTGATGACACTGTCTTGCTTTTGAATGATGCCTTCTTCTTTTTTTCCCTTTTGACAGGCATCACACAAACCATCCTTGGAGAACTCCACCTGTGGAATTCCTCTAGCAAGATCTTTCCTCACCAAATCATTCATGACTTTGAAATTCAGATGGGATAACTTCTTGTGCCATAACCAACTTTCATCCTTGCTTGCCTTGCTGAAAAGACAAGTGATGGTGTCTGAACTTGTGCTACTAAAGTCAGCAATGTACACATTCCCTCTTCTGAATCCAGTCATTACCACATTGTTGTTTCCTCCTTTAGAAACAACACAGGCTTCTTTTGAAAAAGTAACTAAAAATCCTTTGTCACAAAGTTGGCTGATACTAAGCAAGTTGTGCTTAAGACCATCCACCAATGCAACCTCATCTATGATGACATTCTCTTTTGAAATCAAGCCATATCCCTTTGTGTAGCCTTTGCTGTCATCTCCAAAAGCAATACAAGGGCCAGCTCTTTCCTGAAACTCTGTGAGCAGGGTAGAATCACCAGTCATGTGTCTTGAACAACCACTATCCAAGTACCAAAGATTCCTTTTGTCTCCCTGCACACAACAAAACCAAATCAAGTTGATTTTGGTACCCAAGTTTCCTTGGGTCCTGTCTTGTTAGCCTTTGCATTCCCTTTTGTACCATTTTTCACTTTGGGCTCAGATTGATTCAAATCAATCTTTACCCTTGGTGTTGATTTCTGAGGGTTGCTCATATCTTCATTTACAGCATGCATATTTGGAGGTACAAACATGTTATTCATATTCCATGGCATTTGTGGCACATTAAACATATTCATGTATGGATTTTGCACAAATGACATGTTAGCATATGGATTCTGAAATTGTGCATATGGAGCAAACATGTTAGGCATAACAGGCATTGTAGGCATAGGACTATTCCTTGCAGGCTTGGGAATTTTCACATTAGCAGTTTTCTTAACAGATTTGCAGTTAGTAGACAAGTGACTAACACTTCCACAATTAACACATGTCTTTCTAGGAGCATATTTATCAGGTGTGTAATTGTTGTGTTTGTTAATTCCTACTTTGCCATTCCTGTTATTCTTTTTATTTCCCTTAGCCTCATTTTGAACTTTTTCTACCTTATCTTTCAATTGCTTGTTAGACAAGTGACCTACATTAGCTCTCTCAACAGGCTTCTCAACTTTCTTTGAATTACTAGACTCACCTTGAACAAAGTTCTTGGTAACAGGACCATACTTGTCATTAAGTCTAGTGAGTTTCTCTTTTCTTTTGTCTGTCAACGAAACAGCCTGATCGGTTGATGGTTCATGTGTCAACGAAACATTGCATTCCGTTGACATATCAACCTCCAACAAATGATCATTGTTGTTTGTTGACTCTGTTTCTGATTCTAAGGTTTCACCAACACACCCTAGCTTCTCTTTGTTCTTTTTCCATGATTGCTCACAGAAAGATTCCATACCTTGAACATTAATGATGTTGGTAGCAACATTCCTGGCATCTTTCCATTTTGCAATCACACCTTGTTCTATTTCAAGTTGTGTTTTAAGAATTTCTTCCCTTTGTAACACGTTCTCAAGTTCCTTCTTAGCATCCCTACTAACACATCTCATTTTCTCAAATTCAATGAGCTGTGCTTCTAACATTGCATTCCTATCACTTAAGAGCAGATTGGTCTCTTTTATTCTTGAATTCTCTTTAGTAAGTGATTTAAGAGTAACACGCAAATTATATAATACAGTAGACATTTCATTTACTGCACTATCGCATTCCTCTTTAGAAAGCTCAGAAAGATTAGTAATTGTTACCTGGTTGCTTGAGGAACTTGCTTCCTGCTCATGATTGTCAGCCATAAGAGCCAAGTTGACATACTCAACATCATCATCAGAGTCTTCACCATTACCAGCCCAGTCATACTCCTGAGACATGAAAGCCTTTTCTTTTTCCTTGAGAAGTTCAAAGTATTTCTTTTTATAATCAACAGGCTCAAATTTCCTGTTGCCCTTCTCAACCTTGGGCTTTCTGCAGTCTCCAGCAAAGTGACCAAGCATTCCACAATTGAAACATTTTGACTTAGACTTTTCAATCCAGTTTGTTTTGCTAGGTTGAAAGTCTCTTCTTGGTGGCCTTGCCTCTGAGTTTCTTTTGAACTTGAACTTAGAGAATTTCCTAGACAGAAAAGCAATGTGCTCATCAATCTCATCTAAGTCATTCAAGTTGGCTGGTTCTGATTCTTCTTCTTCTTCTGTCATCTTGTCTTTACCCTTGCTAACATCACTCCTACAACTAGGTCGACTAGTTGTGGCCTTTGCAGTTTCTTTACTGTCATCTTCCAGTTGGTTCACAGATGCAATCAATGCAATAGATCCACCCTTCTTCTGTACCTTTTCAATTTCCTCATCTTGCTCCATTTCCAGCTCATAAGTCTTCAAGGTTCCATAAAGCCTTTCAAGAGTGTAGTCTTTGTACTCTTGAGTGTTTCTAAGAGAAACAGTCATAGGCTTCCATTCTTTTGGAAGAGCTCTGAGAAATTTAAGGTTTGAATCCTTAGTTTGATAGATCCTCCCATACAGCTTTAATCCATTCAAAAGCTTCTGAAACCTACTAAACGTGTCATTTAGGGTTTCACCAGCCTTAAAATGAAAATGCTCATATTGTTGTATAAGGAGTTGCATTTTATTTTCCCTGACTTGCTCAGTTCCTTCACAGAGAGTTCTAACAGTATCCCATACTTCCTTAGAGGTTGTACAGTTGATAACATTGTCAAACATCTCTTGCTCCAAACCATTAAACAGAATGTTCATGGTTCTTTTGTCTTTATGGACTTCTGCAACATCTTCAACAGTCCATTCTGAGACAAGTTTTGGAATCTCTACATCAGGAGCATCATCTGGCAGTCCAACTCTCGAATCAAGCTTCATGGGAACGTGTGGACCTTTCTCAATGCAGTCTACATACCTCTCATCCATAGACATGAGGTGCAAATGCATCTTTACTTTCCAGTGAAAGTAATTGTCCTTATCAAGAACTGGTATCTTCACACCTGCATCCTTCTTCACCATGGTTTCTGTTTTTGGTCTTGATCTTTAAACTTCTTGTATGTTAGAAGCTTGCTCTGATACCAATTGTTAATCCCAAATGACCTAACAGAATTGTAGAAGGGGGGGTTGAATACAATTCTTGATATTTCTTTAACTTAAAAATACTTTATAAAATTAAACTGAACTGAATAAATAAAAACACAAGATATAAATAATTCAGTTGGATTGTTTGATGATCCAACTGAAGTGTTTTTATTGCGGAAATAATCTGTGATACAAATGTACACAGCTGCTCAGTTACAAGGTTGTTGAGAAGAAAAATGCTCTCAAAGATAGCTAATACAAACTCTTTGTTTTTCTTCTTACTTCTAAAGTAACTGCTACACTTGGTTATATAAACCCAAGTTTACAACCCTACTTTTGGTTACACTAAAAGTACAATGAGTAACCGCCAATAGTTTGCTTTTCATCCCTTTGTCCAGTGGTCCTTGAAGATCCTTGCTTTTGTCTTTATGCTTATTATGATCACTCCCAAGAGCCCAATTGGAAACTGGGATGTTTCCTTATTCCCCATGTCCATTTTAATGGTTTCCAATGCAAAGTACACTTCCACATCTCCTTTTTGATCTGTCAGGAACCTGTCACTATCACTTTGTCAATTATATAGAAAAGCAATAATGATTCGTTGATGGCATGGAGATGTGTTTCGTTGATAGCTTTATTCTCCATTTCGTTGATGGTGTTTCCCTTGTTTCGTTGATGGGTAAACTCCATACCGTTGACAGAGTAATCTTCATACCGTTGACATGTCTTCACTTAGGCAAAATTACAAGGCATAATATATGTACAATTAACCAACCTATTTTGCCTATCTAGTCCTTAGTCAACATGACTTAGAAAACCTATCTGATACATACAACAAAATGCCTATCATACTGTGAAGTATTGTACAATGCAATTGCTACAACACTCATTTCGTTGATGAGCTTCCTGTCAACGAAACACTGCAAAGCATGCCATTCCGTTGACAGTTACAAAAGAACTTAATACAAAATCTACTAAGTGTTTTTATCATTATCATCAAGAACAACATATTCCTAACAATGCTCTACTAGTCAATCAAGACAAGAACAAATAAATAAGCTCAAGATTTAGATGGTGATATACGAAGAAAAAGGATATAGGCTCAAGGGGGCTCACTAAGGATTATTTTTCAGGGTACTGTTTGGGACAATACGGTTAATCCTAGTGCCTTTATCATTCTTACACAATACACGATATCAATATGCGCACGACCTGGTTTAAAGCAAGTTCTAGAGCAACATGCACAATGACGAATAACTCACCACAAACAAATAGATTGATAAAAAGATGCATCAATCGCACATTAAGGCTCAAAATCTCACAGGTGATAGCATGCTAAACTCGTCAAAATTGACAATGACGTACATTCAAGTTTTGAAATTTTCGCAAGCACATACAAGACATCATCATGTATAAGGTATTTTACGCCAAGGAGACAAATATATGACACTCGCAAAATAAGTCTACATGATGTGTAATTATCCTTATTAACATGCTTTTTTTTTTTTGACAAGGCAATCATTTTTTAAGGTTTTCTAATTTTTTTGTGTTTTTACTATTTTTTAAACTAACCTAAAAAAAAAATCTAACAAATTAAAAAGAAAAAAAAAACTAAATTTTTTTAATATTTTTTTATATTGGAAACCCCTCCCCACACTCAAGCGGTTCATTGTCCCCAATGAATAATAATAATAAATATACATTAAACTAACAAGATTCTAAAAAAAAATACAAAAAAAAAAATAAAAAAAATATATATATATACAAAGAAAGGTTCAAAGTACTCCCCTAGTTCCGGAGTAAGTGCCCGTTGAAATTATTATTGAAGCTTGCTCCTCCCTCTTTTGAGTATGCTGAAATTACGGCTCCAAAGTCTGCTTATTAATTAGACAAATCAACTTCTAACACCAATAACAAGTTGGTGGAGCGGTTGAAGTCTTTGTGCTGCATGTTAGAGGTCAGGGGTTCAACTCCCCACTCGTACATTTCCTTATAATTTTTGTTACAAAGCAGCTGACGTGGCGCTGATATGGACAAGTGATTGGACGCTGACGTGACAGGTGACGTAGCACAGCTGGGCTGGATCAGATTCATGGGCTTAGTTGAATTGGGCCTGTGTAAATGTGTTACAGGCAGAAAGATTGGCACCAGCGCGTGAATGTGATGTGAGCCAGCCAAAAAACAAAAATTGTTGTCCAGGGATTTTAAACGCCAGTTTGATAAATTAATACCGTGGTATTCAAGTCCTGTCTCCAGAGAAATTAAACTCTGGTTTTCCCCACCAGTATAACCTTCTTTTTTTTTTTTTTTTTTTTTTTTTTTTGGACTTCATTTTTTTTTACGCATACACGAATTACATCCACAATCATGGGTTGCCTCCCAAGAAGCGTTTTTTTTTTTTAAGGTCATTAGCTCGACCTTCTTATCAATCATTTCGATGAAGGGGTAGAAAGCGGAATCTCCACTTTCTCATTGATTAGCTCACCAACTCTGTAATGTTTGACTCTTTGCCCATTCACGTTAAATGATCCTCCATGAGTATCCAACAATTCAACTGCACCATATGGAAAAACCTTTTGTACCTTGAACGGACCCGACCACCTAGAACGCAATTTTCCGGGAAAAAGTCTTAACCTCGAATTGAACAAAAGAACTAACTCCCCTTCCTTGAATTCTCTTCGTAACAGCCCTTTGTCATGCCACTTCTTTGTTTTCTCCTTGTAAAGCTTAGAACTTTCATAAGCCTCAAAACGAAGCTCATCAAGCTCAGAATTAACAATGATAGGATATGTTTCATTAGGGCCCATAAACACATATTTCAAAGATGCAGGTAGTGGTTTCAGTTCTACCTTAGGAGGCGTGGAACTCTCCTTAACTTCCTCATGCTGTAGCACATTAGAATGTTCATGCTTATATGTAGGTGCTGCATCCAAAAGCTTCTCGTAACCCTGACACTCTCCATTTTCTTCATCAACGTTACCCTCAAGAACAGCTTGAAGTGGATCCTCAGATAGTAGAATTTTGGCTTTCATGTCGATCACTTCCTCTAGTGCATCCACCCTATTCACAAACTCATCCGTAGAAGGATGTCCCATTGTACTTTGCAGCTTGAATTCCATCTTCTCTTCGCCTACTTCAAAAGAAATTCTTCCATTTTTCATGTCAATGATAGCTCCAGCTGTTGCTAAGAAAGGCCTCCCAAGAATGATAGGAATATTTGCATCTTCTTCCATTTCCATGACAACAAAATCACATGGAATATAAAACTTTCCTACCTTAAGGGGCACATCTTCAAGAATTCCCAATGGAAACTTCACACTTCTGTCTGCCAGTTGTAAAGAGATACGTGTGGGTTTCAGTTCACCCATCTGAAGTTTTTTACAAATCGACAAAGGCATCAAACTGACACTTGCTCCAAGATCACACAAAGCTCTTTTAATTTCGACATCCCCAAGCTGAACAGGAATTGAGTAGCTACCTGGGTCCGCTAACTTCTTTGGAAGATCATTTTGCAAGATGGCACTGCACTCTGCCGTTAATGAGATGGTAGAGCTTTCTTCAATTTTTCTCTTTCTTGACAAAATATCTTTCAGGAATTTTGCATAAGATGGCATCTCAGTGATAGCATTCATGAATGGGATATTGATATGTAGCTTCTGCAAAATTTCAAGGAACTTACCATACTTCTTCTCTAGCTTCGCTTGTGCCAACCTTTGTGGAAAAGGAACAGGCGGCACATATGGTTTAAGAGGAACAGCTACTGATTCTTTCTTTTCTTTTTCCACGATCTCTGGTTCTACCAGTTTCTCAGTTGCAATCTCCTCTTTACTTTCTTTAGCATTCTCAACATTTTTGCTCGCATTCAATTCCGGCTCTTTCAATTCTTTACCACTTCTCAAAGTTACAGCATTGATATGCCCCCTTGACGGCTGCTCAGTTTGACCAGGAAGTTGGCCCGGAGACTTATTAAGTTGGCTCAACTGTTGAGAAATTTGAGTGATCGTGTTCTCCATCATTTTGTTGTGAGCCTTTATCTCATTGATGCTTGAATCGAAGTGCTCATTCTTCTTCGATTGAGTAGAGATAAATCCTTCCATAAGACTTTCCAAGTTAGATTTCTGCGGCTGAGCTTGCTGAAAACCAGGAGGCTGAGAAAAATTATTTTGTGAAGATTGTCCTTGACCCTGATTGTTCCTGTAGGAGAAATTTGGATGATCTCTCCAACCTGGATTGTACGTGTTGGAGTAAGGATTATACTGCGGCCTCTGATTCTGATTGTAAAGAGCATTAGCTTGCTCAACTGCCATTCCAGAAGGATTGTATTGACAAGCAAGTTTGGTGTGTCCAACAACACCACATATCTCACATGAAGCAACAGTAGATGGAGTGCTTCTGGCATCCAATTGCTCAATCTTTTTGACCATAGCCTGCATAGTGGTATTAATCATGGTTAGAGCATCAACATCATACTTACCACCCTTTTTAGGATGATTTCGATCATTGTATGGATAATTATCATTAGACGCCATCTCGTCTAACAAAGCTTTCGCATCTTCAGTACTCTTCTTCATAATAGAACCACCAGAAGAAGCATCAACAAAGTTTCGGAACTCTTGTGTCAACCCATTGTAGAATGTTTGGATCAACAACCAGTCAGGAATTCCATGGTGAGGGCATTGTCTCTGAAGTCGCTTAAATTTTCTCCAGGCATCATGAAGTGACTCGTCATCATCTTGACGAAAATTAGAGATCTCATTCCGGAGCTTAGAGGTCTTCTTCTGACTGAAGAATTTAAGTAGAAAAGCCTTCGCAAGACTATCCCAAGTAGTGAATGTATTTGGCCCTTCATCCTTCAACCAATCTTTTGCTGCATCCCGAAGAGAGAATGGAAATAATCGCAGCTTAACAGCTTCATCACTTACATTGGTCATCTTTATTGTATCACACTTCTCCAGAAAACTCTCAAGATGATCAACAGGATTTTCATTGGACAATCCTGCGAAAGAGTCATTAGAGATTAATTGGATAAACTGAGGCTTCAATTCAAAGTGAGTAGCTGTGATTGCTGGTCTGACAATGCTTGAGAGTACGCCTGTAGCATCTGGCATACCATGCTCCCTAAGAGCCTTAGCTGCAGGTGCATCACTCATAACTACCTTGTCTTTGTTTTTCCTTCGTAGTCCTGCTTGTCTTCTTGCTGTAGCTTCAATTTCAGGATCAAAAGCAATTAAATTTTTTGTACCTGAACTTCGAGTGTGCATGCAACAAGAAAACTAGAAACAAAGATCAAATAACAAGGGAATAATAGCCGAAGCAACACAACTAAAATACTTAGCTAAATCAATTCAAAATTAACTAATCTAACACTGCTTTGTCCCCGGCAGCGGCGCCAAAAATTTGACAAGGCTGTCGCGTGCCTATCAAATTATAATATCTAACTAATCCTTCTAACTGTGTAGCAGGGTAAGTCAGAGTCGATCCCACAGAGACAAACGTATCAATCACTAGTTGTTTCTGATTTAATTCGGCTAAGCAAGTATCACAATAAATATTGAGAATTTATTAAACTAATCTTATACTAAAGCGAATTGTGTTTATATTAAATCAAATATTAAAAACATCCAGAATTAAGTATCCCCACTAGCATGAATTAATGCAATCGTGAATTCCCTCCCCAATTAATCAGATAAACTACTCAAAAGGAAAGATGCGCCCTATAAATACCAAAAACCCCTCTCAGGTATTAATGGCTTCTCTTAAAATACAATCAAACCTATTCTCATGGTATCATGTAATTTAGAGACATTAATCACGGCACCCTAATTTCCTAACAATCCATTCTACCTATTCTCATGGAGAATTTCATGTTCTTTTTGGATAAATCACAACCATCTAATTCCAACTCTCGTTGATAATTAGATATTGGTTCAAACAACACATAATCACGTCTGATTTGCAATTGTTAATTTAAACAACTCAATAAGCAAGAGCAATTAAACAATTAAATTGGGGGAATTGGGAAATTCACACATCAATCATAACTAGGGTTCAACTTAACCCTAGATTAATAATCTACTTACTCATAATTGAATTAACTAAACAAAAGATATATGAATTGTAAGATGAACACATAATTATAAGGAATAGAGATGAACCTTTAATCTTCTATCTTCAAGGAAAATAAAAGTTCTCAGAAAAATCTCCCCAAAAGAAAGTGTTTACAAAGTTGTCTGTATCGTCAAATTTTCTCTCTTACGATCTATATTCAGATTAGGTCTGAATAGTATATAATAATATCTCTAATAAAAGTATTTTTAATAATTTAATGCAAATACAAGGAGTTTCCTAATCAGAATTGAATTCCAATAAAGAAATTCGTAGCTGACTGTCGGGGCCTGCTTCTGGACTGATACGGTTGGACTTTGATATCAAGACCACTTCTGAAATAAAGCCCTTCTCATAAGCTTTCCGTGGGCTGTTGAATCGTCTGAATCGGACTTATAGAACTCCAGTTATGGCCCAAACAGTATGAACTGCGCAAGTGGGTCATAAAATCCGAATTTTAATCAAATAAATCTCCAACTCTTGCCAATTAAGCTCCAAGCCTTCCTTTATTAAAACTCCTTGATACCTACAATAAAACATTATAATTTATTAAATAAAAATCCAAATCAATACAAAATAACTTAATATAGGGACAATATTTAGATTAAGCACACACTTATCACCTCCAATATTCCAGATGAGTCAACTTGTTTTGTTCGAATCCTGCAAGGACCTTAGTATGCTGTAGTTCAATAATCTTGTATTGTCTAGCCATGGCGCTCATTTTGAGCGTATCAGAATTTTCGTTGTCATGAACTCAATCAGGAAGAGAAGTTGCAGAGGAGTGTTTTAAAGAGTTTTTCGCCATGTTTGTTTTTCTCCTTTCTTTGTCTTTAATATTGATTCTGTTTATTACTACTTTTATCTTTGACTTTTTGATAATGGTTGATATCTGATTCTTATTTCAGATCTGCTTATTCTGTCAGAATAACCATCACCTACATAATTTCATGTAATGATCATTAATCAATCATTCTCTAATAGAGAGGTCAACATGTTAAACAAGATCCTACATTGTATGCATCATTAATATAATATTATAATTAGCCATGCAAGCTTATGGTCTAAATTCCTTAATTATGTATATTAAACAAGTTTATGTGCAATTAACATGCCAACGTGCAGCCTACTTCAGGGACAATTTTTGTCCTCCTAAGACGTGCCTCCATGTTGAGACTTGAAACACTCTTCTTGTTTTGAATTTCTTCCCTAAAAACAGAGCAAATTAGCTTGAAGGGAATTAAGTTTTTTTAGCCAACAAAAATGGCCCTTTCACTATCTAAGAAAAGAGCTAAATCATTGAAAAAATCTGCAAAAGAACATGGTTTCTTCCATTTCATCCTTTCCAAATTACTCTATCGAGTTCCGTTGACACTACTACTTCTGGTTCTTGTCTTTCTATGGTCTTCTACCACCACCATCATCTCTGGTCACATTGTCCACGTATGTGTATCGTCTAGAAAGATCAACAATCTGTATTGCCTTTCTGCTGGTGCCCAGCCCAACTTTGGTATCCCTCTTCCACTCACTAATGCTAGCTCTGTTGATGATCATGAAGTTGAAGTTAGCATACAAGAAAGTGTTCCCAGTGTTGATGTCAAGAACACAACTCTTGTTCCGCAAGAGATTGCTAGCTATATTCAAGAAAACAATATTAATGATCATGATCTCGAAGTTAGCTTACGAGAAAGTGGTCCTATTGTTGATATCAAGAACAACACAACTCCTGTTATGCAGGAGATTGCTAGTTATGTTCAAGAGAACAACATTAATGATCATAAACTCGAAGTTAGCATTCAAGAGAGTGGTCCAACTGTTGATATCAAGGACGGCAAGGCTCTTGTCACACAAGATATTCCTAGTTATCATGTTCAAGAGAACAACACAAACCTTATCGTTAAGAAAAATATTGATTACGATAGGCTTTCAGAGTTTGAATCTGCCGTGAAGGTGGTGGAAGAGCATCTGCAAGTGCATCGATCATGGAGATCGAATTCAAGAAGCCTCACAACATGTGATGGCAGGGGGGTTTATGTGTATGATTTGCCACCAAAGTTTAACAAGGATTTGGTAGCTCAGTGTAGTGATATGTCTCCTTGGTTGGATTTTTGTCAGTTTTTTAGTAATGAGGCACTGGGAGAGTCAATCCCGAAGCTTGGAAAAGGATGGTACAACACTCATCAGTATTCTCTGGAACCAATTTTCCATTCCAGAGTTTTGAAGCATCCTTGTAGAGTTTACAATGAGAATGAAGCCAAGCTATTCTATGTTCCGTTTTATGGTGGCTTAGACATCTTGAGATGGCATTTCAAAAATGCCTCTCCTGATGTTAAGGACACTTTGGCGTTGGAACTGGTAGAATGGCTTAAACTGCAGAAACCATGGGCTTTAAACTCAGGCAAAGATCATGTCTTTGTTTTGGGTAAAGTTTCGTGGGACTTTCGGAGAAGGGATGATTCTCCATGGGGGAGTACATTTTTAAATCTTGAAGAAATGCAAAACCCGATAAAGCTACTGATTGAAAGGCAACCTTGGCATGTTAATGACATTGGAATCCCACATCCTACCTACTTCCATCCTCACTCCGATGAAGATATCATCTCATGGCAATTCAAGATTATACAATCAAGCCGAAACAACCTTGTTAGCTTTTCAGGAGGTGCAAGACCGGATTCTCCGGACAGTATAAGATCAGTGCTGATCAACCAATGCACTTTAGCAAGTACTGGAACATGCAAGTTTCAGAATTGTAGTTCAGGAGGTTGTGATCAACCTGAATCTATCATCGAACTATTCTTGGAATCCGAGTTCTGTTTACAACCTCCTGGTGACAGTCCAACTAGAAAATCTGTATTTGATTCGCTAATATCAGGCTGCATTCCTGTGTTTTTTGATCCTTTTACAGCTTACTATCAATATTCATGGCATTTGCCTGAGGATCACGGAAAGTATTCAATGTTTATTGATCAAGAAGAGGTGAGGAAGTTGAAGGTGAATGTGGTAGAGTGGCTAATGAAGATACCTAAGAAGGCCAAGGATGACATGAGGAGGTATATCGTGTATGAACTGTTGCCTGGATTGATATATGGAGATTCAAGTTCAGATTTTGAGCAGTTTCAAGATGCCTTCTCTATAACAATGAATAATCTCCTTGAAAAGGTGACCAGACTGGAGTAAAGTGTATAATTATGGTGTTAAATAGTTCAAAATTGTAAATGTAGATTTTACAAAATGTATCTCTGTATTATATGATTCATTGTTACAGCAATTGTTACACAGCAAACACTCATAAACCTCACAACATTACTACAATTTCTTTAAAATCTTCATCTTCACAAGCTTTATTAATCTCCACACAGATGGCACACTAAGTAGTTATTAATCGACAACAGAAACTCAGGCCTCGATTCCAGTTATCAAGCGACTTGTAGAACTTTCTTAATATCATTCTGCAGAAGTCGAAATGATCATATGTCAGCCACAACAGAATTAACTTGATATCCAAAATGTACTATGAGTCAAAATTATACCTCAAAGGTAAGTGGAGTTGTTGTGGGAGCATAACGTTCAACAAGCTTGCCATCTCTATCGACTAAGAACTTGGCAAAATTCCATTCAATTTCATCCCCTTTGAGAGACTTGAGGTACTTGTATAATGGAGCAGCATCTGATCCATTCACATCAACCTAATTAATTTAAACCACGTAAATTTGTCAGATTTGTGTCGAAAGCTATCCGTTAATACTGCAGATAAAGATCAATAGTTCTGCTAAAATTCCTACCTTCCTGAAGATGGGATATTCAGCTTTGAAACGAGTGCAAACAAAATTTGTTATTTCTTCATCAGTCCCAGGCTCCTGTCCATTAAACTGGTTGCATGGAAATGCAAGAATCTCTAGTCCTGTAAAAACCACACACCCGATTGTTAAACACGAAAATACAAGACACAAAATGCATGGATTCAACAAAAGCTTGATCATAGAGCCATGGCAGTGAAACCAACCTTGATCCTTGTACTTCTTGTACAACTCTGCCAACTCTGTATAGTTCGAAGTGGTGAGTCCACTGCATCAAATTAATCAAACAAATTATAATCCAATTCTCGAAAAGAATGCAGAAGCTGCTAAATCCTCCAAGATTAACTATGACAGAAAATTAATCTAGATTAAAATAAATTAGCTTTTTAACTCTACTTTAATTATCATACCACTGAGATGCAACATTGACAATCAACAAAACTTTGCCCTTGTACTTGCTTAGTTCTACATCATTCCCCTTGCCATCCTGCAATCATTAGTCAAACATTTTCAATAAATTTATTCAACCGACACTACATTTCCGAAAAAATTATAACAAAAACTCCGTCGTAAATGGTGGTGCATTTAGAACCGAAAAAATCCACGTAAAAGAAAGAAGTTAAAGAACCTTGACAATGAAGTCATGGATGGATTGTACAATGCTGGATTCACTGGCCATTTAAACAATCTTGAAACCCCAAAAAAAAAAGTAGAGAATTTTGTTTTGTATTTTTGCAAATGAAATAAATATTTTGTATGAGTTGATGAGAAAAGAAGAGGGCTCTGAGCCATATATATAGGCATTTAAGCAATATGTTAGCTATGACGCAGATACTAAAGCTGTGGATGTGCATATAGAATTCGCTATGGTCAATATTGTGACACGTGTCCGACATTTTTAGGGCATTTAGATTTTAATAAAGATAAGAAATTATTGAATTGAAAAAGAAGAATTGTATAATTAATAAAGTGGCTTTCACATTTTGGAATATTCCATATAAAACAACACGTTTTGTTTTTCTTTTAAGTTTTTGTGTGATAGATTTGAGTATTCTAGAATAGTTATATCTTCATTGTATGCGTCACTAGTGCGAAAAGGAGGTCGCGTTGTACTTCTTTAACAAGATTTGAACTCTCGAATTTTTGAAAAATACGAAGATACCGGAACATGTTATGCCTATTCCCTGTACTTCTAAGGAACTATGCAACTCATGCTTACAAAAATGTAGTGATCATTTTATTATGCGCGAAAATCTTGATCAAGAAATATAGGAAGTACAATTTTAACCGAATTTTCGTTGAATTGTAAATGCAACCGATGAAATCTCTTGCTAAAAAACACACACCATGTATATATATAGACGCATTTTGTTTATCTAATTATTTTTGAACCACTGTTTCTTGTATTTTCTCAAGAATTCTTGTCCAGTAAATTTCATTGGAAATTAAGCAATCCTATTTACACTCTAAATTTCATGATCAGGTGCCTTAATTATCCCCCATTTTTTTCTTAATCAGTTCTAATTCTTCTTCATAAATTGAATTGTGGTTTTGTTTGTTTGGGTTGAGATCAGGTTACACAATGGCCAGTGCCCAAACCTATTCTGTTCATGATTTCGTTGTCAAGGTTCTTTCTTTTTCTTCACACCCTGCACTATTTCGTATGCTATAATACGCGTGAGTGTGTGCGTGCGCGCTCATTTTATCTTGTTACGGATTAAATTTTCGTGCTAGTGCATACTAAATTTCGGATTAATAAATCAAACTAAACCAAACGTACATGGTAAAAATTTTGGATTAATGTAATCTTTTAATGTAAATATTCAATTCGACTTGCTTGGTGTTATTATTGTTGATATGATATTCTTTGTTCACTTGTTGCCTATTAGCCTCTGGAGTTTGGTAAATTTTGCTTAGATTTATGTCAGTTTCGCTATTTTCATAAACTTCTTTTTAATATTTTTTTGTCGAAAATTTCTTAACGAACAATCAATTTGTGTAGCGATTATGCTAAACAAATGCCAATTTGTTAAATGTTCCGCAAATTACCATCCGAAAGCGTATGTATGGTTTACTGAGACTCTGATCATCTTTGTATGCGAACATTGTTTCAGGATGCTAAAGGAAATGATGTGGACCTTAGCCAGTACAAGGGAAAAGTTCTGGTGATCGTCAATGTTGCATCTCAATGGTGAGGTTACAATTTTGTATGGTTAATGTGCCTAATGTCTAATTTGTTCCAGTAAGATTCACATTACTACGATTAGAATTTCTCGTAAATAGTCAGTTTGAAACAAGTAATTGAGATATTCTGAAGCCTGCTAATGCCAGAGCCTTTTGCACAACAAAGGAAGCTGTTAGTTTCTGCATGTCTTGTCATCTGTGATTGTATGAACTTAGCTGATGCTTTAAATTTGTGCGATCCGTTATAAGAGAAACGTTGTTAACCTATGCCTTACCCTGTTTCAGTGGCCTGACAAATAAAAACTACACGGAGTTGTCAAAGCTGTACGAGCAGTATAGAGGACAAGGTTCATCCTAAATCGACTTCATTTGAAAAAAAAAACATTTGCTGCAAGGCTGTATAGTTGGAAGCATTTCTTGTTCTTGTTCCAACTTATTAATGTTTACTGTTGTGATTGTACAGGTTTAGAGATTCTGGCTTTTCCATGTAATCAATTTGCAGGCCAGGAGCCCGGGACTACTGAACAAATTGCAAATTTTGTTTGTACTAAATTCAAAGCTGAATATCCCGTATTTGACAAGGTAAGTACTAACACAAGGTTCTTACTTCCTTGATTTACAAGCGATTTCCAATTGCCTGCGTATGTTTGAAAAGGCTCTTATACCTCTGTTTCTAATCCAGATTCATGTTAATGGTTCAAATGCATCTCCACTGTACAAGTTCTTGAAGTCTAGCAAACATGGAACTTTCGGGGACAATATCAAGTGGAATTTTACCAAGTTCTTGGTGGATAGAGAAGGGAATGTGGCCAATCGCTTTTCTCCAACAACTGCTCCTCATAAACTTGAGGTAAATCTAGTAGCGTCTTACTGTTACATGCTAAATTCAATGAAGTATTTCATTATCAGTTTATAAATAGTTTTCACTTTCTTATTGCAGAAGGACATAAAGAAACTGTTGGATGAAGCTTAAGTTCTGAAGTTTGATGCTGCTGCTTCGTCAAGTTACCAAGTACTATTAGTCTATAACAGAGACTTCACTTATACGATAACTGATGTGTAGTAGTACTGATATGTTTAGTTACTGAAATTTCAGCTGTAAGTATTGTAAATTTATCACATATGTTATTAAGAGTTTAAACATGATTCTTGTAACAGCACCGAATTATTTATAGAACATCTGTTTTTTTTCATAATATACTGAAGGTTGTACTGGAGAAGGTTTTTAAGAACCACATTTGGTGTGATGACTTGCTGGTTCTGACATCAGTTTCCCGTTTGCTTAAGAAAATGTACTGAAAGAACATCGAAAAATCAACCATTTCATTGTTTACTTGAAAGATTGTACTCTAAGAAAATTTAAGGCTGTTACATTAGATCGTGATCTCGTGGCATTGGTAATGCGTATGTGTTTGTACTCGTTAGCGTCTTATAGGATTGGAATGTTGGAAAATAAGACGATATGAAAGAAAGTTCCAGAAAATATGATGAAAATATTCTGTTGTGTTTTATTTTTCTTGTTTTGAGTTGCTTGATTTATAATTTCTTACCCAGAGCGCACAATGTTGCATCTGGTTTCGGATAAAAGGCATTCGAGTCAAGTGCAACAATGAAATAGCAGGGAAAAAAAACCAAAATCAAGCATCGTCAGACCAGGAGATGTCCATCCATCCCCAGTCATTAATTGGCACACCTAAAGCTCTCCAAACAGCTTCAGAGGCATCAACAATATTATCGTCGCAAGGAGGCTGATAAGCATGTTCTTCATCACAACCCATAGTCGAGTCACATTCATCAACCACCATGGCCTTCACACTCACTCCATTACCATGAATCGTAATGTTCTTAAGACACCTACTCGTATTATTAAACCATCCAGTCGAGAGAGCCACCACCGAAGTCTCATTAGAATGGTACTCCTGATCACACTCAGATGGTGCACCACCATCTCCATTTTTTTCGAAGTTATTTAAGGTTAAAATCGCTTTAGTAGCTGTCGAAACAGGTGGGGAACAGTTGTAGATGTCGTAAAGCTTTCCTTCTACGCAGCATTCGGCTCCATCAGCTGTGTTGCATTGATCTTTTGGTGGTTTTGTTCCCTTGAGTTTCCCACTTGGCTTGCACTGTTGAGCTTCAACACTAATAAATACCACAAGACAGAGTATCATTGATGTGTAAATTGTAATGATCAACAGAGCAATGTACACTGATATTTATAGACCAACAATCAAATACAATGACAACGGTCACATGTTCGATTTCTCGCTCTTCTCGTAATTGCATACTTGGATAAAAATATTTTAATCTTCTTAAGAAAATAATGATATTCAGATTTGTCATATTAATTTGTACTATTATTATCTCGTGGATTGTATCAAGTGTGATTCTTGGTAGATTCAACTATATAACAAGAATATAATATTTTCACAATTTTTTTATTAAAAGCATATGAACAATGAAAAATAATGGCACAAGCATAGGCCAGCTCAATATACGGTGTCAGTGGGATGGAGCCTAAATGAGAAACTTGAAGGGTGTGAAATTTTTTGACACCTTATATATCAACAACGTGTTATCATTTTTATATTTTAAATTAAACAAATTTCACATTTAGAAAAAAAGGAAAATATAAGAGTTCTCAAAATTATCTTTCGATGTTTATAAGTTATTTATTTAAAATCAAACTGATTATCGACAAAAATATAAAGGCATTTTGAGTATAATATGAAATAATATAATTTGAGATTTATAATGACTTATTTTTTAACCATTAATAATATTATTTAAACAGAAATGATTTTTATTGATTTGGTGATTTGTAAGTAAAATTTTAAAAAACGTTCGTTTCAGGAAAAAAGTACAAGTTTATTTTCTTCATTGAACAGCCCAAAAGGCCCGACACGCTTCAATAGGTAAAAACGTACTGACAAAAGAGACTCGAGTAGATTGTAGCAAAATGGGGTTTGAGCTTTTTATTGGATTGGGCTAATTTGGATTTCTATTACTTTTTGATCTTGCGAGAAATTTCGATTTTATTTAAACTTCTGGAATTAATCAAATAATATGTTTGGTTAGATTAAAGAATTTGGATTAGAAATCCAAAACTTTTGAATACTAACATTTTTTAAAAATTTTGAAATTATAACTCAAATCATGTTATTTAAAGTGAAATTTATGTTTTCAAACTAGTAAAATACATAAGAAAGTGTTGGTTATTAATTTCATGAATTCTAGGTGAATTTATAATCATGCTTAATGATTAATACATGGGTGTAACAATATATTACACTTATACTTGTAAAATTGTATGTTATATTAATAATAAAATAATTTTAATTGAAAATTTATTAAGTATTTAATAACTATTAAATTGAATGACCTAATTTAGACAATATAGAATGGTTATTACTATGACGTAAATACGTGTCCTTTTACAATTTATGTGTAAATATTACTTTATGAAATAACTGTATGTCTACCCGAATAAAAGTTAGTACATGCTCAATTTAATCCTACAACATCCCCTGAAAAAAAATCCTACATCAAGTTCATTTTATAATTTTATCAAATCAATAATTTTTTTCCGGCCCCGACATAATATATACAATGCATTTTTTACCTCGATAAATGAATAATTTCGATAAACGAATAAATTTTTTCAATCCTAAAGTTATTCGTTTATCAAATTATAACATTACCAAACATATACCCAAAAACAACACGTAAGAATATTTAGAATTTTTAGATTGATACCAAACACTAACATTCGACTTATCAACCTCAAATATATTTGGTCTTTTACTTTTCTGATCTTGCAATTACCTTTACGGTAGACTCATAAAATATATAAGCTCATATTTTTTTTATGCTTATTAACTTAATTTTTTGTTACTTGAAATTCGGTATAAATTTTGGCTGCTAAATTACAACAACTCTTTCATGCATGGTTGTACGTAACTTTAATCATACGAAATGCGCGGGTGTATTAATATATATACAATTATATACAGCCACATGAAGCTAAATGTAATGAGATATATGATATCGGAGTAAACTAATAAATTTAATTCGTCAAGAAGATGTTCATTTTCAGATCACCTATTAACCCTCATCCTACTTTCAATCATGACTAATAGCGAGACAATTGATTGGTAGATGATAACTTTTGAAAGAATAGATAATAAGGGCAAACCTAATCATGACTAATAGCGAGACAATTGATTGGTAGATGATAACTTTTAAAAGAATAGATAATAAGGGCAAACCTGATTCAAAAATTCAAATTTGAAGAATATTATCCCAAATTTCCCTCCGGCAAATCCAAATGATGATCCAAATTTGGATCAATTGATTTAATTTTAAAATAATAATTTTGTTATTAGTATATTGTTAGTTTATTAGATTTAAAATTGATTTGTGGTTCTTTTAATTATTTAATTAATAATAATATGTAATTAATAGTTAATAAAATTTAATTTTTGGAATTAAACTTATAATATAATTTACATATACAATTTTAATGTTATTTATGTATATTAAAAAAATTATATCTTTAATTTAATTAATTCAATGAATATTATATAAATAGTTTATACTGATTTAACATTAAATTTAAAATTAAATAGTTTGATATAATATTTATGTAATATAATATGTAAATAGTAATTTGGATCAAAATTTGGATCACACTATTCGAGTTGGTCAAAAATTTGGATCAATTGATGATCTGAATTTGAATTTTTGAATCACAACTACTGGATATTGCCTAAGTAATTAAAGTATTGTTGCTTAATAAAAGTGACTAAAAATAATTGCAAAAAATTCATTCATTTGTGAGAATAAGTGTAAAGAAAACAATTATAGATCTCATTTCATTATAAGTATAACCGTAGATTAATCACAAAATATTTTGATATTCAATTTGTTTAATATATTGCATTTTATCTATTATGTGACCATTCCCTCCCATATTGAGGTGTTTTGCATTTAATTATAGTGTAGGTTGTTAGTACTTGGAGAATTCCATAAAATTTAAAAATAGACCCATTTTATACTATAATTTTATTCCATTTCCTCTCATTTCACTAATTTCAACCAAACACGACATTATAATATAAGTTGCAGGAACAAATTGATCTTTGTGATTTAAAATGGAGCATATAAATCTTTAATATTTAAATTAGTAATTCAGAATCGTCCATCTTGTCATGTTTTTCTTAGTCATTATTAGAAATCCATTGAAAATCTATCATGAATAATATATAATTTAATATTTAGATTTTATATTTAAATTCATATATTATAAATTATCTAATTGCACTTAAAATAAATTATATAAAAAGTTTTTACTAAAATTTACCATTATATCTCGTGATAAAATAGCCTCATATGATTTGAAATAAATTATTACTATATCATGCCAATATTAATTTGAAATATATTCATACATTCGCATATTAAGTTGTAACGGTTTAATATTCACATATTAATTTATTTTTCATTTTATTTTTAATTTCGAAATTAACGTCGACAAACATTTTTTTTGACCCAACGTCGACAAACATTTAATTAAATTTAAATCATGTTTTAAAATTATATTGTGAGAAATTATTGATGGTATCATTTTATAATTGACTTTTCATAGAGCTAAGTTTTTTTTAACTTCATGATAGTGCCTATTTGATTTATTTTTTAAAAAAATGTAAAAATAATTACTTATCGTCGTAATTATAGTAATATTTAGTAATTATAAGTTTACATGAAAATAAGGTTAGTAATATTAAGTTTTTTTAATTTTAAGTATATTTGGAATCATGGTTAAGAAAAAACTAACTATCAAATTTTTTTGAACCATCTACTTCAATATTAGGAGTATATTTGATATTTTTGAATTAGAGGAACTTATATGCTATACACCTAAATTATAAAGGTGTTTTTGCTCTTAACCCGATACAATAATCATAGATTACATGTTCGATTTTTCACTTCTCTCATAATTTATAAATTTGGATAAAATATTATTATTTCCGTACCAAGATAATGATATTCTATTTAACATAGTAACTGCTATTGTGAATATATCTGTGATCTCTCCTGTAACAAGTTTGATTCTTCGCAGATTCAATCAAATAATAATAATATAATGTTTTAACTAAATTTTCTAATTAATAACATATGATTAATGAATCCTAACGGCACAAGCATAGGCCAACTCGATATAATATTTTGAATCAGATTTTAGAAATGCCTTTTGTCTTTGTAATTAAGGTAATATTATGAAATTGGAGTAAATTATTTGATTTAAGTTTTTGGAAAAGCATGTCATTTTAGATTGTCGAAACCTTTGCTAATATTTTTAAAGAACAGATAGCTAGGTGAGCTATTTGCCTAGATTATAATAGGTGAATTTAAATTATATGTAATTTATATTTTTCGCTTTCTTGCTTCCAATATTTGTATTATAGAAGAAACTGTTTCAAGACAAGGTGCAAAATAAATTTCAAGATGGAGAGGAACACACATATAAATATATAAATATATGTTTAATATCTTGAATAAATTTATTTTTTAATCCTTAGTTAAATTATTTAACGTCCTTTTGAGCAAAATTCAAAATACTTTAATTGTGTATTTAAAGCACCGAATTATTTATAGAACATCTGTTTTGTTCATGATATACTTAAAGGTTATAGCGGAGAAGGTTTTTAAGAAACACTACTTAGTGAAACAAGAAAGAATATTAAGAGGATGTACAAAGTAGACTTGTTTCTCCATTTGTTGATGTGTAAATTGTAATGATCAACAGAGCAATGTACATCGATATTTATAGACCAACAATCAAATACAATGACAACGGTTCGATTTCTCGCTCTCCTCGTAATTGCATACTTGGGCTTATTTGGATATTCAGATTTGTCGTATTAATTTGTACTATTATTATGTGGATTGTATCAAGTGTGATTCTTGGCAGATTCAACTATACAACAAGAATATAATGTTTTCATAATTATTTTTAATAAAAACATATGAACAATGAAATATAGTGGCACAAGCATAGGCCAGCTCAATATACAGTGTCAGTGGGGTGGAGCCGAAATGAAAAACTTGAAGGGTGCTGAATTATTTGACACCCTAATATATCAACAATGTGTTATCATTTTTATACTATTTAATTTAAACAAATTTCACCTTTAGAGAAAAAAGGAAAATGTAAGAGTTATCGTAAAGTATTTTCAAAATCGTTCTCAAATGTATCTTAAAAATGAAGAGTTCTTCCAAGTATACGCTCCACAATTAACAGACACTTTATTTGAACCATAAAAGACACAATTTCAGAAATTATTTTGGGATTATGATTACCATTTTTCATTTGCTAATCTTTCCGTGTTTATAGTCATAGATTATTTATTTATAATCAAATCGATTAACGACACAAATATATATTAACATTCCAAATAAAACAATAAAATTTGAGACACATAATTGTCTTTTTAACCTTTAACTCATTTAAACACAAATATTTTATCGATTTAGTAATTTGTAAAATTTGAAAACAAACCTAAGTTCGTTTCAAGAACGAAAGTTAATTCTCATTTACTTCTTAGCCAAAGGCCCGATCTGTTTATGTTAGCAGCCCAGTCACAAAAGGCCTGCTTATGCCGTTTGTTTTTAGTAAACAAAACTCCAGTGTGTTCAACTAGAATGTGTACTGTGCAGTGTAGTGAGTTGGAGCAAAGTGGGCTTTGAGCTTTTTCATTGGATCGGGTTACTTGTGGGCCTATCCACTCAATAACTATTCTAATTTAAATATATATTTAAATAAAAGAAAAATCTAAATAACACGTAATTAAATTTATTTTACATTTTTTATTATATCATTACCAAACAAATGCCCCAAAAAAAAACACGATATTTAGAATTTTTAGGTTGATGCCAAACACTAACATCGACTTAGATAAAGCTCATATCCGGTGCGTGTTTGGGGTATCACAAAAAAATTGACTTATAACTTAAAATGAGTATGTGTCATATAAGTGATAACTTGATGAATTCTTATAAGTTATACGGGTATTTGGATAAATTTACTTATAAGTTAGTTAAGAATTTGCTAAATTAAATTTGAAAAAATAATTTTTAAATATAATAATTTCAACACTTGTATGTGTCATATATAAGTGATAACTTGATGAATTCTTATAAGTTATACGGGTGTTTGGATAAATTTACTTATAAGTTAGTTAAGAATTTGCTAAATTAAATTTGAAAAAATAATTTTTAAATATAATAATTTCAACACTTGTATTTTAAATTAAAAAAATATTTAAAAACAAAAATGTAAAAATATAAAATATTAGAAAAATAAAGAAATCAAAGAATAAGTTGATAAGTTAAGTAAAATGCCGGTGATTTCTAACATTAAACTTATCAACTTATAAGTTATAAGTTATCAAATAAGCTGAGTACACAAACACCTGCTCTTATCAACTTATAATGCATAAGTTGTTGCCAAACAGTACCTTGGTCTTTTCTTTTATGATCTTGCAATTATATTTACGGTAGACTTGTAAAATATATAAATTTGTATTTACTTTTTAAATAATTAACTTAACATTCTATCAATATTTATATTTTTTAATTTGAAATTCGATATAAATTTTGGCTACCAAAACTATGGACTCTTTCATGAAGGGTTGTAGGTAACTTTTAATCATATGTAATGCATGGTGTATTAATATATACCAGCTTATATCACGTGCGATGCACGGTCTTCTTTAATATTTTCTTATTTTTTATTTAGATTTTAGTTATTATATATAATTTGATAAAATTTTAATATATATATATATATATTGGATTTATAAATCTAACAATATAATATTTAAATTTAATATATTATTGACGTAATCAATAGTAGTATTTTACATATTAAAATATAAAATATTTTAAAATAACATATCTAATGATTCGTATTTTTTTACTCTTAAAAATCTAAAAAGGGACTCAAGTGCAAATATCAAAATATGTGCTTGTTCAATATACCGACTTTATTTGAATATACTGTTACTTTTATTTTCATTAATTATCTCGTTTAAATTGAATGTTAAAAAATTATAATAAACATGAATTTCATAAGTTTAATATAATAATATTACCAATATATCTATCTTTTGTCCGTGTTATTTTTAATTTGAACATGAGTTGTTTCAGTTAAAAAATATAAACAGGTAATATCTTTAAAAAGACAATTAGTTACTTATTAAAAATTATATAAAATTATATTAATTTTTTTATATATACGTCTGCATTACTTTTAGAAAATTAGTTGTTTAAGTTAGAAAATATAAAAGAGGTAATTTGTTTTAGCTGAAAAGAATAACTTGTTATTTATTAATATTTATATAAAACAATATTACCATTGTATATTTATTTTGCATGTATTATATTTAGAAGATAAGTTGTTTTAGTTAGAAAATATAAAACACATAATGTGTTTTAGTTGTCGGTTATAAATATATAATAATATTGCCATTTTATATATATATTGCCCGTCTTATTTTTAGAAAATGATTTGTTTTAGTTAAATAGATATATGAAATAGGTAATATGTTTTAGCTGAAAAAGTTAATTGGTTATCAATAACTTGGTTTCCATATATGTGTCCTATTTATAAGATGAGTTGTTTTAGGTAAAAAATATAAAAATAATGTGTTTTAGCTGAAAAAGGTAATCGGTTATAAATATATAATAATATTACCATATTATATATATGTTGCCCGTTTTATTTTTAGAAGATGAGTTGTTTGGTTCTAAAAAAAATATAAAATAGGTAATGTAGTGAAAAAAGGTAATTGGTTATTAATAAATTGATTATAGATAGGCCCGTGAATCGGCCCAAATACCGACCGACCGACCGACGACCGACCAAAACTTTTAATGTTTCGTCTTTAATAATATAGTATAGATACAGCCACAAGAAGAAAACTAAGAAAACTGTAATGAGATAATATCATATGGTATCGGACTAAACTAATCAATTTAATTTGTCAACAAATTGATTAGATTTATCGTTAACATTTTTTGTTTGTATATTATCTTTCGATGTTTATAAGTTATTTATTTAAAATGATATTGATTATCAACACAAATATAAAGACATTTTGAGTATAATATTATAATATAATTTAAGATTTATAATGACTTATTTTTAAACCATTATAATGACTTATTTTTAAACCATTAATAATATTAATTAATAAAAATAATTTTTATTGATTTGGTGATTTGTAAATAAAATTTTAAAACAACACACGTTCGTTTCAAGAAAAAAGTACAAGTTTATTTTTCAATAGGTAAAGGATACAAAAAGACTCAGGGTTGTAGCAAACTGGGCTTTGAGCTTTTTATTGGATTGGGCTAATTTGATTTTCTATTACTTTTTGATCTTGCAATAACTTTTGGTGAGAAACTTCGATTTTATTTAAAATTCTGGATTTAATCAAATAATATGTTTGGTTAGATTAAAGAATTTGGATTAGATATGCAAAACTTTTTAATGCTACCATTTTTAAAAAAAATTGAAATTACAACTCAAATCATGTTATTTAAAATCTATCATTTAAAATGAAATTCATGTTCTCAAACTCAATCATACAAAAAACTAATGAAATACATTATAAGAAAGTGTTCATGTTTTTAAAGCAGCACATAAGTAAATATATAAATGTATGCTTATAATCTCGAGTAAATTCCTTATTTCATTCTTATGGACATTATTTTAAATAAAAGGGTGTTAAAAATATTTTAATTTAGAAAATGATAATTTTGACTACAAATTCAAATTATTTTAAGATATTTAAAAACACTGAAGCATTATATAAAAAAAACGCGAGAGATTATTGAATTCCATCAATCATCTACCACCCCAAAAGGAAAAGAATATCATTTCTTGAAATGAGAACAATACAAAATTTGGTGGCAAAATAGAATGTTTTGATTGGAGTGATTCATATAAATGCAAGCCAATTTCTTTCATTAATTATTATATCAATTAATTGAGAAGAACCACATGACATTATGATGATTTTTATGAATTTTTTTTATAATTCCATACCCGCGTTAGGATAGCCTAGCCAAAAGTTTTAGGTCACGAAACAGAAGTATCTGACTACCGAACCGACTACGTCATTGTCAAATCAGAAAACCTATATAATTAAAAGAATTTCGTAAATATGCTACTATGAAAATCCCGAAATGATGATCTTTTTACATCTGCCATTAACTTAAATTCAAATTCTAACATCGTAAATTCAGCTTAAATCCAAAGTCTTTTTTTTTTTTTTGACAAACAAAGAGATTTTATTAACTTTCATCAAGGGAATGACAGCCAGGACAAATCCCTGAACTGACACTACAACCTGAATAAAAACAAATAAACGAGCTAAACAAATAGCCGCTTATGTTTTCAGACTGTTTAACATCATGAATTTCTAAATTCTTTAAACTAGAAAAGATTAAAATGGCTTCCCGATCTATCAAACCTGCACCAATCCTGGAACCAGTAATATCACAAATGACCTTCACGTACGCATCACCTGTAGCCCAATGTTCAGACACACCCTAGCTATCTACATGCCGAAAACCAGCTATAGACATGCCGCAGGTGAAATATCTCATAAGATGAACAAATTTTAGTTGTGAAAAGTAAGCTCTTGCAATATCCGACACCAGCCCAAATCCAATGCACGAATTACAGATCTCCCACAAAACCACATAAATCATTTTCAAAGTAACGAGGAACAAAACACATAACAACATCAAAAGAACATACCTTAACATCCCAATAAAATGGTAACAAGCCATACACACGCCAATAGGCGAGACTAACACCAAAAATTCAAAGACCTCGGAATGACACCAAATTTTGGTATGATGTTAACGAGGAGAATTTGAATCTAAAGGTATTTTTTATTTGCAGAATCGGACTCAAAATCAAGATAGATCTGAGAAATAAATTCCAGATGTTTGGTTTTGGTTCGATTTTTATTGAACAAAAACTGGAACAAAAAGTTTAGATAATTGAGAGGAGAATTGGAGAATGGATTGATGGCGGAAACGAAGCTGTAGATGGAGAAGAAGGGGAAGGGCGGCGGCTATGATGACAGGAGGTCGACTCTCATTTAACCTGATAACTCCAAATCCCGATCTAGACCTCTCCGGCCGATCCCACGCCTGGAAGCGGTGTCGCTGCGGTTGGGACTCTACAAAACAACACCGGAGGGGGGTTTGGACCCTGGCGGCGCCTCCGGCGTGAGAATAAGCAACGGCTTTGGAAAGGAACACAGGACTATAGAGAAATCTAAATATGGAGGGTTGTATGTATAGTGTGTGTATAATATAGGGTAGGTGTGTAAAAGAGAATGTAACCCCTACACCTTTCCTCCTTGGTCTATATATAGGCCCAGGATTAGGGTTTAGGGGTTGTACCTGCAATCATGAGCGTTGAATCCTAGGTAGGTAGGACACCTGGGTGATGTTGATGGATTGCACGTGTCCAGGTGAAGGATTGTGGCATCGTGTGCCAGGCTCCTGCTGGCGTGTGGTTTAAATAGGAAATAATTATCCCAATCATTAGGAATCTTTACGTGTCGTCACCAGGTGTGGCCATCAGTCATGACCTAACCACGTCATGTACCAATGTGTAGTCTTCATGTGAGTTATTGCCTTTGTCGCCAGGGATAGATTAGACTTTGGGATTGAGCCGTATTCTAATTGCGGGTTCGGGTTTGTAGGTGTGTCCGGGCTCCAACTTGAGTTCGGACCTGTTGATGAACTAGGACTCCAATATGAGTTCGGATTTGTAAGTGAGCCATGACTCCCATATGAGCTCGGATCAATAGGTGAGCCCTGACTCAAGGTATGAATCTAGACTACCTGGTGAGCCATGACTTAAATATGAATGAGCTCGGATCAATAGGTGAGCCCTGACTCAAGGTATGAATCTAGACTACCTGGTGAGCCATGACTTAAATATGAATCCGGGCTAACATAGCCTATCATTTGCCCCCCACTCCCTTATGCAGATTTTCTGGATGGGGGAGTATAAACTCCTAAATAGGTAGCTTGGACGAATTTATTGGTTTGATTGTTGCCTCCCAACCCGGAATGTTGTCAAAGATGACCATCCGGGGTTGAGAGTGAGCCTTGTTTCTTTCACAAGTCCAAAGCTAAGAAGCTTTGGGTAACTTAGAAAAATTTCTTTCTTGATTGTTGCCCCCCAACCCGGATTGTTATCAAAGATGGCAATCCGGGGTTGAGAGTTATCTTTGATTCTTTCTCAAGTCCAAAGCTGTGAAGCTTTGGGCAACTTAGAAAAAATTTCTAGCTTGATTGTTGCCCCCCAACCCGGATTGTTATCAAAGGTGGCAGTCCGGGGTTGAGAGTTATACTTGAATCTTTCTCAAGTCCAAAGCTGTGAAGCTTTGGGTGACTTAGAAAAAATTTCTGGCTTGATTGTTGCCCCCCAACCCGGATTGTTATCACAGGTGGAAATCCGGGGTTGAGAGTTATCCTTGATTCTTTCTCAAGTCCCAAGCTGTGAAGCTTTGGGTAACTTAGAAAAAATTTCTGGCTTGATTGTTGCCCCCCAACCCGGATTGTTATCAAAGGTGGTAATCCGGGATTGAGAGTTATACTTGATTCTTTCTCAAGTCCAAAGCTGTGAAGCTTTGGGTGACTTAGAAAAAATTTCTGGCTTGATTGTTGCCCCCCAACCCGGATTGTTATCAAAGGTGGTAATCCGGGATTGAGAGTTATACTTGATTCTTTCTCAAGTCCAAAGCTGTGAAGCTTTGGGTGACTTAGAAAAAATATCTGGCTTGATTGTTGCCCCCCAACCCGGATTGTTATCACAGGTGGCAATCCGGGGTTGAGAGTTATCCTTGATTCTTTCTCAAGTCCCAAGCTGTGAAGCTTTGGGTAACTTAGAAAAAATTTCTGGCTTGATTGTTGCCCCCCAACCCTGATTGTTATCGAAGGTGGCAATCCGGGGTTGAGAGTTATCCTTGATTCTTTCTCAAGTCCAAAGCTGTGAAGCTTTGGGTGACTTGGAAAAAATTTCTGGCTTAATTGTTGCCCCCCAACCCGGATTGTTATCAAAGGTGGCAATCCGGGGTTTAGAGTTATAGTCCGGGCTCGGATTGAATTCTGCGACACTGGAATTTGAATCGATTTCTGAGTATTTTCCCCCTTTTATTTCAAAAAGATGATATGTCACTTTATCTTGGAAGCTGCGCCCAACCGCTGTCAGTAATTATTGTACCGTTTCTTTCGATTTTTCACTTTTCTTTTTGCCTTTCTGTATTCTTGCCCACCAATTAGTTCGTTCCAGCTGTCCTTTTAGGGGTTATATTTTAACCCTCTATAAAAGCTTTCTTTTAACCTTCTTACTTGCTTTTACTCTGCCTGAACATTTCTCTCTCCCTTTTTCTGCTTATTTTTCCGGCGAATTTGTTGCTAATCACGCGAAGCCACAGAATCATCCTGATCTTTGTAAGTATTTTGATTTATTCCGCTTTTCACTTCGCATCTCTTCTACTTTGTTAGTTTCTATTCCGTGTTTGCCCCCTTGCCTGAAATATTTGGACCCCGATTTGGGGGTTTTGAAAAGCTTTTGGTTTTGTGCGATATTGGTTCTTGGTTGTCTGTATATTGGCTTGTGTGAGTTTGTTTTGTCGTGATTTTGGTTTTATGTATTGGGAATATACTGATTTTGCGGTTTTTCCATTTCTGGGTTTTGTTCTGTTCTTGGTGTTCTTGATTTGGGGATTGTATAAGTTATGAATATTGTGGTTTTTGATCTTGTGTGATGTTTGTGTCATTTTGCCTTTGTGTTTCTGTGGTTTAGATTTGTAGACGAATCCGGGTTTGGTATTTCATGTTTAGTGTTTATGTGCCAGTCCGGATTAGCTATAACTTTTTTTTTGTTTTTGGGGATCGTCCGGACTAGCTTCCTATACTTGGTTTACTGTACCGTAACAAACATTAACATGTATGCAAAATCATGTAATATTCGAAGGATAAATTGAATAAACTAACCATAGTCAATCCGGATTCTTAATAGGTGTGTATGGTTCGGATAGCGAAGCGTGCCAACAGGGTGTGTGTTCCACTTTCTGAAAGCCATAGTAGTAATTCATTCTTCTCTTGTACGTCTTCATCTTCATCTAGCCAAGATCAGTATCTTGAACTTGTAGATTTAGATTGGTGTATAATGTCGACTAGCTCGGACCCCCCAGTAGTAACTCAGCTAAACGAAAGGGTTTTAGCCCCTGGCCGAGGTCTTATAACTTCGTTAGGATTTTACCACGATACTAACTATATGTTTGTTAAGAAACCCTCTGATTATGATCATAATCCATATTATCAAAACCTCTTTAATCACTATGACAACAACCATGGTGCCAATGGGATACCCGGGCCTATTAATAAAGAAGCTATGGACCGGGCTTTCAACGAGCTTGTTGTTGGCCGGGCTCCTAATCCACTAAAAGCACCCTTTGCTGATCTCCCACGAGAGGAAATGGATGTTGACATCCGGGCTGCTTTCCAACTTGGTCCTGAGATTGAATGGAGATGGCCCGGACCCAATGAGCATATATATGACCGAGGTGATGATGGGTATGTGGGTGTTCGGTTGGAACATCTTCGGTCCGGTTGGAATCCCCAAACCCACAACTTTGTAAAACACCTTTTTAAATATGAGTACGAGATATCCATTATGCAAGTGACTCCAAATGGAATCAAATGGGTTATTTGGTTCTTGGCTTGTTGTGAAAAGTCCGAATATATCCCTACCTTTAGACTTTTCCATCAACTCTTCCAATTAGTTCGGTCTAATAAGAAACCCCTTTATGAGCTCAGATTCCGTGCTAAGGAGTGTGGTTTCCCATCCGGATATGCCCAGCCTGTAATTCAACAAAGCACCTTGAAGGGTTGGTCCGGGGAGGTTCTAATGTTGAAAGGCTGGGATCTTGGTGGTATGCCCCATATTGTTTTGGATAAAGAGGCCAAGGTTTTCGAAACAGTTAAGTTGACAGGTTCAGCTTTGAGAAGAATCCGTAAGTTCTGTGGGAGTCTTGGGTTTCAATGTACCCGGGATACTTTTATGGACCATAAGAAACTCTTTGAGTTAGGATGTAAGTTTGGCTGTTTTTTTTTTATGAATCTGTATTCTTACTTTTTGTAGCCCGGGCCAAATGTTTAACTTCTTTTTGCTTCATTTCAGGCTTCCCCCACTATAACCCAAGGTTGGAGGATATCATGTCACACAACACCTATTCCCTGGCTCTAAGGAAACTTTCTGGAGTTCATGACAGGGTGAAGAAGGCTGGTGAGGGGTCCGGTTCCAGTGCTTTGAAAGAGGGCGGTGCAGAGTCTGCTGCTCCGGGCTTAAACCACCCCGCCCCTGATACTGAAGCTATCGATGTGGAGAACCTTGGTACTCCTGAAGACCGGACCACTAAGAAAAGGAGAATTAGTGTTGGCCGGAAACCCCCCTCTAGGCCCCGAATAGTTGTGGAGAAAATCACCTCTGATGACAAAGGTAAAGGTGCTGATGGACAACCGGTCCTAGTTGGAACTTGTGATTTGAAGAAGCTTGCCAGTTTGGCATCTGAAATCCCCACGGACGAAGATATCGACGAAATGAAACAATCCGGGGTTATAGCTGTTCTGAAGCGTGCCATTGGACACTGGGGTCATGTAAGTATAGTTTTTCCTTATGAATTTGAGTTGTTAATGTTCGTGTCGCTAAAATGTTTATTCGCAGTCCGAGGCGTTGATCAGTGGGGCTGCCACAGTTTTTGTACATGAATTGGAAAGCTTGAATCAAGAGTTGAAGGAGCAGAAGGACCGGAATCAAAGCCTGGAAAATGAGTTGTCCTCTTTGAAGACGACTTATGAGAGCAAGGTTGCCGATCTAAGCTCCGAGGTTGCTAACATGAAGGCCCAAGTCACGAGCGCTACAGAGGAATCCGGGGCTATGAAAGATAAATATGCTGACCTGCAGGCTGAGCTTAGCAAGTCAAAGGAGGAGATTATTGCCGAGTTTCAGAAATCTGCTGCTTATGACCAAGCTATTGCTGACGCCGGTGCTCCTGAGATTTACCGGACCTTTGTTGTTGCTGAGAAGCATCTCAAGACTGATCCGGGCGCTTGCTGGGAATCTTTCATAGACCACTTTGTTGCGGCCAAGAAGGACATTGAAGATGGCCTTGGGGAGCCCATGCCTTTTGATGGTCCGAATCCATTTATCATTCCAGCAGGGTCGGATTCTCCTCAGCCATCCAAATGAACTAATTACTTTCCGGAATAAACTGATGCAACTGCGTTTGCCTTTTGGGGTTATATTCTCATGTAACTGTTACTTTTTCCTTTCACTTGTTTCTCTTGACATTGGAAGTGTTTCCGGGTTGTATGGACAGCCCGGGCTTCAATCTTTATTATAACCTTGGTAATGTATTTTGCTTTTTCTTTCTTTGCTCTCTTAAACGTTCCATGTTTGCGTACATATTTTGAATTTGCATGTGTTAGGAGCCCGGCCTCATAGCTTAGTCCGGGCCGGGCTTATATATTTTTGTACTTAGGAACATTTCCTAAGTTTATGATTGCCTATTGCTGGTAACCCTGGCCACATTACTTGCCTATGGCTCCGAGCCAGGGTTTTTAGATTGCTTATTGATGGGAGCCCGGCCTCATAGCTTAGTCCGGGCCGGGCTTATATATTTTTGTACTTAGGAACATTTCCTAAGTTTATGATTGCCTATGGCTGGTAACCCTGGCCACATTATTTGCCTATGGCTCCGAGCCAGGGTTGTTAGATTGCTTATTGCTGGAAGTCCGGCCTCATAGTTTAGTCCGGGCCGGGCTTATATATTTTTGTACTTAGGAACATTTCCTAAGTTTATGATTGCCTATGGCTGGTAACCCTGGCCACATTATTTGCCTATGGCTCCGAGCCAGGGTTGTTAGATTGCTTATTGCTGGGAGTCCGGCCTCATAGTTTAGTCCGGGCCGGGCTTATATATTTTTGTACTTAGGAACATTTCCTAAGTTTATGATTGCCTATGGCTGGTAACCCTGGCCACATTATTTGCCTATGGCTCCGAGCCAGGGTTGTTAGATTGCTTATTGCTGGGAGTCCGGCCTCATAGTTTAGTCCGGGCCGGGCATATATATTTTTGTACTTAGGAACATTTCCTAAGTTTATGATTGCCTATGGCTGGTAACCCTGGCCACATTATTTGCCTATGGCTCCGAGCCAGGGTTGTTAGATTGCTTATTGCTGGGAGTCCGGCCTCATAGTTTAGTCCGGGCCGGGCTTATATATTTTTGTACTTAGGAACATTTCCTAAGTTTATGATTGCCTATGGCTGGTAACCCTGGCCACATTATTTGCCTATGGCTCCGAGCCAGGGTTGTTAGATTGCTTATTGCTGGGAGTCCGGCCTCATAGTTTAGTCCGGGCCGGGCTTATATATTTTTGTACTTAGGAACATTTCCTAAGTTTATGATTGCCTATGGCTGGTAACCCTGGCCACATTATTTGCCTATGGCTCCGAGCCAGGGTTGTTAGATTGCTTATTGCTGGGAGTCCGGCCTCATAGTTTAGTCCGGGCCGGGCTTATATATTTTTGTACTTAGGAACATTTCCTAAGTTTATGATTGCCTATGGCTGGTAACCCTGGCCACATTATTTGCCTATGGCTCCGAGCCAGGGTTGTTAGATTGCTTATTGCTGGGAGTCCGGCCTCATAGTTTAGTCCGGGCCGGGCTTATATATTTTTGTACTTAGGAACATTTCCTAAGTTTATGATTGCCTATGGCTGGTAACCCTGACCACATTATTTGCCTATGGCTCCGAGCCAGGGTTGTTAGATTGCTTATTGCTGGGGACCCTGGCTGCATTTTATGCCTATAGCTCTGAGCCAGGGTTATTACAAGAAATTGAATTTTACTGGAAATTAAAAAAGACATGATAATATGAAAGGAAAATAAAACAGTGAGACCGGATTTATTTATAGAAAAATCAGGAATACAAAGCTCTTATTCTAATCTGGGCTTTTGGGAGCTCCTTATTCTTTATCCGGTCGCTGCAATCCTCTTACTGGTAGAATTTTCGGAGTCTAAGGCCATGCCAAGTATTGGGGACCTCAGAACCATCCATATGAACCAACTTGTATGTTCCAGGCCGGATTACCTCCATTATCTTGTAGGGTCCTCCCCACTTTGGCATGAGTTTTCCGGTATTGGTAGGATCAGACGCCTCCGTATCACGAAGGACCAGGTCTCCAACTTGAAAGTTCTTAACCCGGGCCTTCTTCCCAAAATACTCTCTAGTTTTTTCCTTATATTTTTCCATCCTCTCAATAGCTTGATCCCGGACTTCGTCAATCAAAAATCAAGTTAGTCTGCAACCCTTCTTCATTAGCTATTTTTTCAAAATTTATGGCCCGGTGGGAAGGATTTCCCACTTCAATTGGTAGTATAAAGCTTCAGTGCCGTAGGCAAGTTTGAATGGGGTTTCACCAGTGCTAGTCCGGGGACTAGTCCTGTATGCCCATAACACGTTTGGCAGCTCCTCGGGCCACTTATTCTTGCTTTCCTGTAACCTCTTCTCAATTCCTCTAAGCAGAATCCGGTTTGTAACTTCAACTTGGCCGTTTCCTCTTGGGTATGCAACAGATGACTTTTTGTGCTTAATTCCTCTTTCTTTCAGGTAGCCTTCGAAATCGGACCCCACAAATTGTGGCCCGTTATCAGAAACTAGAACCATTGGTAGCCCGAACCTCATCAGTATGTTGTCCATAAACCGAATGCAATCCTGTTGGTTGATTGTTCTCATTGCCTTAGCTTCCGCCCACTTGGTCATGTAATCAATTGCCACAAGCAAATATCTCAGGTCGCCTTTAGCCCGGGGAAATGGACCCATGATATCAATACCCCAAACTGCAAACAGGATAGGAGACAGGACTGAGGATGGTAAGACCGGGCTCTGTCGTGGGACATTGCTGAAAAGTTGGCAGTTCTTGCACTTCTTCACAAACTCCACAGCGTCATTATGAATTGTAGGCCAGTAATAACCCTGCCTTATAATCTTGTGAGCCAGGGCCTTTGCAGATAGGTGGTCTCCACAAATTCCCTCATGAACTTCTTGCAGACAATAGGTAGCTTCAACCGATCCCACGCATTTTAGAATTGGTGCCGAGTAAGTCCGGCGATAGAGTATCCCTTCTTCCAAAAAGAACTTTGCTGCTTTATTCCTGAGTCTTTGAGCTTGACTCCTCTCAGAAGGCAGTTCTCCCTTCTCCAAGTACAAAATTATGGGCGTCATCCAGCTGGGTTGATCATCAATTTCCATGACTTCCTCTTGATCCATTGTTGGTTTAGTCAGTTCCTCAAAGTAAACTGAGCTATCCAAATCAGCCGAGTTCTGGACTAATTTAGATAGGATTTCAGCTTCTGTGTTGTCTTCTCGATTTACTTGACAAATTTCAAATTTGGGTATCATAGCTAGGAAACCTTGAACCAAGGCTTGATACCTTCCCAGTGTTGGGTCCTTTGCCACGTACTCTCCGGTCGTTTGCTTGACCACTATCTGAGAATCGCTGAAAATCCTTAACTTTTTCACCTTTAAACTTCGGGCTAGACGGAGTCCGGCTAGAAGAGCTTCGTACTCTGCCTGATTGTTCGTTGCTTGGAACTGAAATCCAATCGCTTGCTTTATCTTGAATCCATCCGGACTCTGGAGTATGAGCCCGGCTCCAGATCTCTCATTGGTTGATGAGCCGTCTACATGCAAAATCCAGGTTTCATTATCAAGTGTGGATTCCTCTCCGGGCTCTGTCTCCATTGAAATGTGAACAGGTTCGGGGAAAGAACATTCCACAATGAAATCGGCTAAAGCTTGGGATTTGATAGATGTTCTTGGGATAAAAGTTAGGGAGAATTGGCTTAGCTCAATAGCCCAGTTAACCAACCTCCCCGAGACATCAGGTTTGTGAATAATTTTCCTGAGTGGCTGATCAGTTATAACTTTGATTTCCCTCCCTTGGAAATAATGCCTCAGCTTCCGGGATGCCGTGATAAGAGCGAAAGCAAACTTTTCGAGGTTTGGGTAACGGGTTTCAGCATCTTTGAGCACTTGGCTCACATAATAAACCGGCTTCTGCTCACCGTCGTGATCCCGGATTAGTGCTGCTCCCACAGCCAGGGTACCTGCAGACAAGTAAATGCTTAAAGGCTCCCCGGGCTCGGGTTTGGTTAAGATTGGTGGTGCAGCTAGGTATTCTTTGAGGGAGTCGAAAGCTTGTTGGCAATCCGGGCCCCAGAAAATTTCTTTCTTTTTCTGAGCTCCCTTCAGCAAGTTGAAGAAAGGCAAGCAACGATCTGCGAGCTTAGGAATAAACCTTCGCAATGCTGCTAACGATCCTGCAAGTTTTTGTATGTCTCTCTGGGTCCGGGGTGCTTGCATCTCAGTTATTGCTTTGATTTTTTCTGGGTTGGCTTCGATTCCCCTTTGGCTAATCATGAAACCTAAGAATTTTCCCGCTCCAACCCCGAAAGTGCATTTGTCCGGATTCAGTTTCATCTTTTGCTTCCTTAAGTTCTCAAAACATTCTTTCAGATCAGAAATGTGTGTCTGGACTGTTGCTGACTTTGCTATCATGTCATCGACATATGATTCCAGATTTCTCCCCAGTTGACTGTTGAAGATTTCTACCATTGCCCTTTAGTAAGTAGATCCGGCATTCCTTAATCCAAAAGGCATAAGTTTGTAGGCGTAGACCGCCCGGTGTGTTATGAATGCTGTCTTGGCTATATCAGCTGGGTTCATCTTTATTTGATTATAACCGGAGAAGGCATCCATGAAACTTAGCATCACATGCCCGGCTGTCGCATCGATGAGCTGGTCAATGCTGGGAAGCGGGTAAGGGTCTTTGGGACATGCAGCATTCAAGTCAGTGTAGTCCACACACATTCGCCACTTTCCATTTGGTTTCTTGACTAAGACCACATTGGCTAGCCACTCCGGATACTTTATCTCGCAGATAATGTCGGCCTTTAGGAGCTTTTCAACTTCCTCATCGATCGCTTTCTGTCTCTCCGAGGCAAAGTTCCTTCGTTTCTGCTTTACCGGATTCTTTCTAGGATCAACATCCAGGCTATGCATAGCAACAGATTCCTGGAGCCCAGGCATGTCATCCGGGCTCCAAGCAAATACATCGGCATATTCTCGAAGCAACTCAGTTAACTCCTTCTTGAACACCATGTCTAACCCGGTTCCAATTTTGACTTGTCTTTCCGGGTTCCCTTCTATTAGTTCGATCGATTCGAGCTCAACAGCAGCCTCCACTTTTGTCATTTCCGCTTTAGAAACATACTGCTGGACTCGGGCTTGTACAATCTGGTCAAGGAAGACCTGGGCTGGTGGGTTTTCAATGTTATGGACATCCTTACCGGGCTCAGTCTTTTTGTTGTATCTATGCTTCTTCCTGCTCAGATTTTTGTGGTAGGAGTTTGCTTTCCTTTTATTCTCTGGGTCGGTTTCTGCCATTACCAAAGCCTGCCCATAGCACCGGCTGGCCATTTCATAGTCACCCCGGACTTCTCCAATGCCGCCGGGAGTGGGAAACTTGAATTTGAGATGGGGTGTTGAAGTTATAGCTTGGAGTTTGGTAAGGGCTGGTCTTCCCAGAATGACATTATAAGATGATGGTGTGTTGATGATATAGAATTTTACTATGTTGGTTACCTGCGTCGGGAAGGTCCCGAACAGGACTGGGAGATAAAGGGTGCCTTGAATGGGGACCAAATTGTTTCCAAATCCATAGAGTGGATCTTCCTTGCAATCGTTCATTCTTATGCTGCCCAGCTGCATCCGGTCCATTGTGTGTTTGAACAGGATATTGACAGAAGACCCATTGTCAACTAGGACTCTCCTAACCTCATTTTCTGCTATGTCAAGGCTCACGACCAAGGCTTCGTTGTGGTTGGGGTTGATTCCTTCAAAGTCATCCTTGCTGAAGGTTATTACTTGTTCCGGACAGGCCTGCACCATCATTACTTCGTCTCCTGAGTCCGGGCTTCTTGGAGGTGAATTGGATCCGCCCATAACCACATTCACAATATTTTTGTCTTTTCCGGATCCCTCTCCTCGGTCAGCCACTCGCCGAGCTATGTACTGCCCCATGTTGCCTTTTTTGACTTGGTCTTCCACAAAAAATTTCAAAGAGAGGCAATTTTCTGTTGTATGCCCATGGGTTTCATGGTAGTCACAATGCTTATGGACTGATCGGTTTTCCGGGGCAGTGAGCATTGGCTTGGGAGGGTAATAGAATGGCTTATCTCGCACCTCTTTCAGAATGTCTGCGCGAGCCCGGTTGAGAGGAGTCCAAGAGGGTTCGGGTCTAGGCTCACGCCTGGGTTTAGGCTGTCCGGACTCATCTTTCTGCCTGTTGTCCGGGGGTGGTGCTGGTAGTGCAAGTTGAGAGCTTTGGATGTAGTTGCTTTGTCTATTTGGTTTGAATTTTTTGTCTTGATGATTGTAGTTGTTTTTGGGTGGATCTTGAGTTCGGGTTGGAGAAATGCCCTGCCTAGTCATCCTCATTGCTTGGAGGACATCTGTTTCTTTGATGAACCTTGCTGCCATAGAGTAGGCCGCCGCCAGGCTCTGTGGTTCTTTATGGATGAGGTCGAGGACATATCTTTCATTGTTGTCCGGATCTAGGTTTCTTCGGAAGATTGTAAGGGCTTCCCGCTCGTCCAGGTTGCTCACGTTGTTGATAGCTTCCTGGAAGCGTTTCATATAAATTTATGAAAAACCTGGATGAAACTTGCCACAATAAACCTGAATGGTGAAATTATGATTTTCGTACCAAAATGGTGATCATGTAGTCAATTTATGGTATTGACTCGTACTATTATGATATATGCTGGATTCAGTATTGTTAATAATAAAACGAGAAATAGTAGGGTTCTTAAATTCATTTATAAAAAATTCCAAAATTTCCAAAATGACATGTCATATGTTTGTTGGTAATTACCTTACGTGATTTTCATTTCTATGCTTTATGTGCTTTGTTTTAGTACGGGTGGAATAACTCCACTATAGGACACCAAAGAAGGTTAAGAGGTGCAAGCTCATTAAAGTTAATATAAAATACATTATCTTTTAATAAAAATATATGCGATAAATATCAAAGTCATCACTTATTTGGTTCAAATGTATCAAATTAATCGTTCATTACAAAAATGATTAAATTTGGCAATTAATTTGAAAATTTGTATCAATTTAGTCATTAAAAGATTAAAATTTTATATCAATTAAATAACTGGCAGATGGTCTCCTTGATACGAAATTTCAAATTATTGATTAAATTGAGTCATTTTTGAAATGAGTTACTAATTTGATATATTTGAACCAAATGAGTAATGCCTTTGATAATTATCCCGAAAATATATTATCTTTTATAAACATGTCTAAAAATAAAATTTAGTATAATATATCTTTTAGTTATTAATATTGTATTTTTTTAATTATATATCTTTCAATTATTTTATTTAATAAATAATATAAATTATAAATATGCACAAATTACCTTTTAATGAAAATATATTACCTTTTATTAACACGCTTAAAAATAAAATTTAATATTATACATATTTCAGTCATTAATATTGTCTTTTTTTAATTATATACCTTTCAATTATTAATACATTCCAAAAAATATCATACACTATGTTTTCTTAATAAAAATGTCAAGTATACTATATTCTATATATTTTCATTATTAATACAAAAAAATAAATAAAATAAATATTATTTTTATATTAAAAGAAGCCCGTGCTTCGTACGGGTTATAAGCTAGTAAGTTAGTAAAAGTTTAAGTACTAAAATTTAAATTTTGTATCATATTATTTTTTATATGAAAATATATTATGGATGTAAAAATAATATGGGTATCTATGCTAATTGAATTTTACTGAACATGAAATTTTAGATTTTAATATGAATTTAAATTTGTTTTCGAAAGTCAAAAGAGGGATCTTATCCAAAATTTTGGTCCATCTACCGCCAAATCAATAAGAACCGTTGATCTTAAAAGAGATATATGAGAATCGTTATTTCTAATATTAAAATAATTAATTATTATAATATAAATCAAATATGAGCTGGTTTTTTAAGTTGATTACAATTCTCGATGTAAAAATTCGTAATTTTAATTCTGAGTTGAGTAGGTTTATTTGATTGTTGATTTATACTTTAATTCTAATTTTAGTAAATTTTCTTATTTTAATTCTATTCATAAGTTGAATAGAACTAATGTAAAAATTCGTCATTTTTATTTTTTCTTCAAGTTTTGGGTAGTTTTAATTGAATTTTTTTTATTAAACTATAACTAAATTAAAAATTATTTTATGAGTTTTTGGGTAATTTTAATTGAAAAAAAAATCATTCATTTAAAAAGTTTATCTAATCGAAAAATGTGACTTTTAATCACACTTACGATCTTAATTTCATGTATTACCTTAGTCACACGATTATATGAGTTTGTTAAGTATAAATATATTGACATCCTATGTGTATGGGTAATAACATACACTTCAAAGAAAAAATAGAGTACTACTGTAATAATAAAATAATATATATATGATAGGGGAGGAAACTAATTAAAATAAGTTTAAAAAGTATTGATTCGAGATCAGTACAAAATTTAAGTGCTTAAGTTCTTGAGATCATAATATTCGAATTAGTTTATTTGGAATGTATATTTTTTGGCTAGTAATACGTTTTGCTTTTAATTTAATGACTATATAATGGGCTCCTTCCTCCGAATATTAATAAATAAAAATATGCTTTTTAAAGATGGAGTGCAAATACATAAGACCCCTATTTTATGAATAATATGATTATAACTGCAAATAAATTCCTTATTTCATTCTCGTAAACATACAAAATTCCATTGCTCGTTTAATGCCCATTAAAAATATAAATTTTACATATTGAAAAATAAAATTTCATTTTTTGAGATAACAAAACTTCTTGGGCTACCCAAATATTACATATCTTGTTCAATAAAAGATTATAATGAAAGATTAAAGGGCAATTAAGCCCCAAACCTCTTAGACCTCGATCTAAACGTTTATCTACACTACCACAAAAATTAAATACAACATCGATTTTTGGCAATGTTAATGTGAATTTCTACCGATTTTTTTAATTGATTTTAAAGAACCAATATTGTATCTACTTTCTTTACTAATGCCAGCTTTTTGTAAGATTCGAATCTTGTAAAATATTTTATGTGTCCGTATATTTAATTTGAAAAATGTAAACAAGAACCTGCTGCAGGAGCACACATTGGTCTAGTATGCATCATGGAAATGTCGATATTAAGAAGACCTTATCTTTATGTTTAGATTTCAACATAGATTAAACGTCATTAGGCAAATTAAAATTGGAGTGAAGTTATTTAGCAAAAAAAATATATGTATACTATAATATTATAAGTAAACTACTATTGGTTGATAGTTTGGTACTACAACCGTTAGATTAAAGATTGATAAAAGAGAAATGTTGAATATAATATTAAAAAAAAAAACTTTCTTGGTATCTAAAATACTCTCACGGATTCAAGGTTCGTATCTGTTAACAACATATCATTATTAGACATTTATATTATCAATTTTTCTAAGCTAAGTTCAAAAGTTCAAGATTTTTTTTCGATCAACATATTAATTTTTTTTATCAGAATACAAACAAATGCTGAAAATAACATCATACATATATTATATAGATACATATTATTTTTAATTTATTTTTTCTACTAATAAAACTATATTTATACAATCTATCTATCTATACTATAATATTAAAAGTAAACTACCCTCTATTTGGTTGGTTGATAGTTTGGTAGTCTAAATGACAACCGTTAGATTAGAAGGTAGATAAAAAAAAAATCGTTGGATGTAATATTAAAAAAAAAAAAAATATTCCTTGATATCTAAAATACTCTTACGGGTTCAAGGTTCGAATCCCGTTAATAATATATCATTATTAGACATTTATATTATCGATTTCTCTAAGCTAAGTTCAAAATTTCAAGATTTTTTTCCCGTCAACATATTAAATTTTTTTTATATCAAAATACAAATAAATGCTGAAAATAACATCATACATATTCATTATAATATATACTAGCTTAAAACTCGTGCGATGCACGGATTGTTAATTGTTATTTTATTATTATTTTTTAATATTTTATTAATTGTAATTGTACAAAAAATAAGCAGGCATGTTAAAATAGCTAAACACTTTTAATTAATTAAAAATATTAAAACATATTTTAAAATAAATAAGTATGGGTTTGCCCATTATATTTTTGGAAATGAGGGGTTTTAGTAAGAAAAAATAAAAAATAAAACATATATTTAGTTTAAAAAGGTAAATGCACGTGATATTTTTGGAAAATGAGGTTTTAAAATTTAATAATTAAAAGTATTTAAATACATTTTAAAATAAATAAGTAAAGGGTTTTCTGTGATATTTTTGAAAAAAGAATGGATTTTAGTGAGAAAAATAGAAAAAGTAAATTATAAAAGACAATTTCTCGTGATATATTTAGAAAAAGAGGGACTTTGTTAGAAAAAATATATAAAGTATTTTAGCTGAAAAGGTAATTGGTTATAAATTGGTATTTGATTATTTATATTTTAAAATTTTTAGTAATTGCATTTGTTAAAAAAAAAAGTAGACATGTTAAAATATGAAAACTTTTAAAAAAATAATTATAATATTAATATAGGTTTAAAAATAAATAACTAAATATTTGTCCGTGATATTTTTGGAAAAGGAGGGGTTTTAGTAAGGAAAAATAGAAAAATTAACATGTTTTAGTTAAAAGGGGTAATTGACCGTGATATATTTAAAAAAGTAGGGAAATTTGTTAGAAAAAATAATATATTTTAGATAAAAAAAGTAATTGGTTATAAATAGGTAATATTATTATTTAATAATATATTTCTATAAATAAGTAAGGTTAATTAAGTAAAAACACTAAGTACAGTTAACTAATGTCAATTAAGTAAAATCACAACGTACCATACCGATCAACCAAACTTTTAATGTTTCATCTATTATATAATAGTATTGATATATATATATATACTAGCTTAAAACCCGTGCGATGCACGGATTTTTAATTGTTATTTTATTATTATTTTTTAATTATATTTGTTAAAAAAATAAATGGACATGTTAAAATAGCTAAACACTTTTAATTAATTAAAAACATTGAAACAGATTTTAAAATAAATATGTAAGAGTTTGCTCTTTATATTTTTGGAAAAAGAGGGGTTTTAGTATGGAAAAATAAAAAATGTAACATATATATTTAGTTTAAAAAGTTAAATGCCCGTGATATTTTTGGAAAATGAGGTTTTAAAATTTAATAATTTAAATACGTTTTAAAATAAATAAGTAACTGATTTGTCCGTGATATTTTTAGAAAAAGAATGGATTTTAGTGAGAAAATTGAAAAAGTCAATTTCCCGTGATATATTTAGAAAGTGAGAGACTTTGTTAGAAAAAAAATTATAATGTGTTTTAGCTGAAAAGATAATTGGTTATAAATAGGTATTTGATTATTTATATTTTAATATTTTTAGTAATTCCATTTGTTAAGAAAAATAAGTAAACATGTTAAAATAGGTAAACTTTTAAAAAAATAATTATAATTTTAGGTTTAAAAATAAATAACTAAAGGTTTGTCCGTGATATTTTTGGAAAATGAGGGGTTTTAGTAAAGAAAAATAGAAAAACTAACATGTTTTAGTTAAAAAAAGGTAATTGTCCGTGATATATTTGAAAAAGTAGGGGAATTTATTATAAAAAATGTATTTTAGTTAAAAAAGGTAATTAGTTATAAAAAGATAATATTATTATTTAATAATATATTTTTATAAATAAGTAAGGTTAATTAATTAAAAACATGAATTTAAGAAAGTGCAATTAAGTAAAATCACAACGTACCATACCGACCGACCAAACTTTTAATGTTTCGTCTATTATATAATAGTATTGATATATATATTATTTTTACTTTTTATAATTTATTTATTGTACTAATAAAACTATATAAATCAAAATATAAATAATAAAATAAAAATACTAAAATTCATAGATGCAATTCATCGATGCGACTAGTATATATAAATTGGAGTGAAGTAACAACACTCTCGTACCACTCTACTAGCCTAGCCAAAAAGTTTTTGTGACGAAACGACAGTACCTAACTACTGAACCTACAAGAATTTCGTAAATATGCTACTCCCTCTGTCCCTCTCATTTCTTTACAGTTTTTTACATTATTTGGCACGCATTTTAAGGGGTGAGCTCCCAAAATACCCACCAAATCAGTTTTTTTGTCCAAAATACCCACCAACGCACTGTTCCACCCTTTTTACCCACGAAATACGCATTACAGACATGCGTATATTGGTTTTACAAAGAATGCGCATCTCTGACATGCGTATTCTTTGTAAATGTTTTACGGGATACGCATGTCAGACATGCGTATTCACTTTTTGAAAAAACAAAGAATACGCATGTGAGATCCTTTGTAAAAATAGTCTACGCATGTCTATAATGCGTATTCAGCGGGTAATTTGGGCGGAACATTTCGCTGGTGGGTATTTTGGGCAATACACCCCGTTTTGGTAGGTATTTTGGGCATTTTCTCCATTTTAAGGCTCCTATAAAGTATAATTCTACAACTTATTTTCAAAATTTTCTTTTTCTAAATAAAAATTTAAACATTATACTTTTATTCAGAAGAAAAAAATATTTAAAATAATTTATGAAAATATATTTTATAGGAGGCTTAAAATATGTGCCGAGCCCCCGTCCCCCGACGTAAAGAACTCAGGGGGACAGAGGGAGTACTATCCCGAAATGCCGAGTTTCCTACATCTACCATTAACTTCCGGGGTTTTTTTTATTAATATATTCCATTTTAAAAACTGGTTTATAAATATGTTTCATTTATAATTGTATTTGTAAATATGTTTCATTTTCAAAATTCTTTACAATTTTAAACTAATCATGATTAATTTGAATACTTTATATTTTTAAATGACAAATATAACATTTATAACAAATAATGATTTTTAACATCTCTCCTTCCTACATTAATTTTGCACCAGCCAAGTAACACATTTTAGTAAGTAAAATGGAGATGGACATCAACAGTTTTTCATTCTTAAAATTTTTCAGCATGGTTTGAGAAAAAAAAAAAGATAAACTCGGTACTGTAACGGTTTGAGAAAAAAAAATTGAACTCAACACAGTATTCCAAGAAATCTACTTAAACAAATCAAAAGCATAGATCATAAACTATTTTATCAACCTAATTTCTAGTCTACTAACTGATTTGTATGATATTGTGTTAGGGCATTGTAGTCATATTTAATAAATAAATATTTATTTTTTTAACTTAATTATATATATTTTAAGTTATATATGAGTTAAAAGTTAATCATATGACATATTTATAAATATTGAATAAAAAAAATATATTTATAAACTAACATATTAATTTGGAACATATTACACAAATTCCCTCACTTCAATCCAAATTCCAACATCTTGCAACAAGCCACCTCAAGTCCTCAACTAGTTTATACAGAAAGACCATTCCATTGCACCAGCAAAGCAACTGCATCATATCATCCATGCATGAGCTAGGCTGATTTCAGTGTTCGGATCCCTCGTACCTTGACACGTTGGTGACTAGTGGACAACCTAGCTAGACCCGGCAATTTTCGACACGATACGAAAATTTAGTGTTTGAGTTTATATTTTTAGTACACGAAATGAAAGTACACGAACACGAAAGTACACGATCGAGATTTAGTGTCGGGTTTGTGTTTACGCTTCAAGTACACGACACGATACGAAGTACCACTACACCAAAAATGACCTATTGCAACTCCATCATATGGTTGTGTTGCATAAAATGTTGCTATAGACAAGAAATGTCCATATCTATTGTAATACTTTCGAAAAATGTTATTTTAAATGGGAAAGTGTTGCAAGCCGAAGAAGCATTTTGAAAATTTTAGAACTATAGCAATACTTCAGAAAAGCGTTACAATAACATGATACGCTTTTGATCAATTTGACCGAAATATGTAGGCGGGAGTTTGATTTTTTCATTGGGCGGGCAATTTTAGTACCAAATATTTTGGTACCAAAATTTTATTACACAAAAATATTACTCTCATATCTAAAACACTCTCTCGACCTCTCTCTCTCTCTCCGCCGCACCCTCTCTCACCTCTCTCCCGACCATCTCTCTCGACCTCACCCCTCTCTCACCTCACTCATATCTCACACCTCACTCAAAACTCAAAAACCCCCCAAAATCGATTTCAAAACCTAACCCCTAAAATCGACTTCAAAACCTAAAAACCCCCAAAACTTCAATTAAAGTAAAGCTTCAATTAAATCTTCAATTAGAGGTAATATACCCAACTTTGTTCTATTTTATTGAATTAGATTATATATGAGTTATTATAGTATTGGGAATTGATGAATATATGGAGAATTTGAACCTCTAAAGATTGTATCTTTTTTGTATGCATTGGTGTTTGTAGAATATGTACAGTTCTGATGATTAAGTAGTTATTTTTCGGTACACAAAAAGAAGAGTATATATCACCTGGTGATTATGATGATTATGATATTATGATATTATGTTTTCATTTGTTCCTTCTTCTCTGCGCTTGTTAATTTAGTTTGATAAAATATCATATTGTATTTATTGGTAATGAAATCAACTCCAAATAAGGAATACACAATCTGTGTCTATATCATTCTAGAGTTGAATGGCATTTGTATGGTCCTCAATGACTGACGTCACACCTAGGTCTTCATCAAATTGTTAGTTGTAGTATGTGAACTTAATATAGAAAATATTTTGTCAAATTAACAAGAAAATTTGTTATTATTATTTGGAAGAAGTCAGCTCTTAATCTTGCTGTTAAAGCACTCGACATATACAAAGAGTAAGTTGACCTCTTTCACCTTATCTTATATGATAAATCTGAGCTTAAGATGTTGGAAGTTATCAATACACTTGACAATAAAACAATTTTTACAAGGTAAAACAGCAACGATCGAACAACAGATTAGAATTCTGTCAATCTCACTACCTCTTAGTGTATAATCTGTACCTTAAAACTTATACTAGACCTATCATTAAATTTCTTATTCCCGGACTCTTGTATATCCCAGATAAGTGACTGACAGAGTCCATTTTTTATGGACGTTTCTGAAGAACTGAAAGAAAGAATTAGATGTCCATTCTTTGTAGTGAAACTGTAGTTTCAGTACTCTGTCTAGATATTGGACTGACTCTTTGCTGTCATTGATTTCTGAAGCTACTTCTCGGTGCCTTACTCACTTCCTAAGCTGGATATGGTTGTCTATCGCGAGATTGAGCTTTTACACGATGATTTGCATTCTGCAGAAGCCAACACACAAAGGGTAGGCTGCATTCTGAGTGTCCATCCAATGGTTTTTTCTCTTGTTTCATTTTGCAACAGCTAAATTCTAGCAGATTAGCTCCAAAACGTATTATTAATTTATTAAATGTTTTTTTACCACTGTACTGTTTTCGTTCTTGTCAATCCTTTTGTGGTCAAATACTTAAGAAAAAAAAAATATATATATATATATATATATATATATATATATAAATTTCAGAACTTGATAGCTATACAACCTTGTCGATTATATGGTTGAATCATTTCTTTTGCCAGCTTGCAATTGTTGTAACCCATGAAGTTGCCCATCAATGGTTTGGTAACTTGGTAACAATGGAATGGTGGACTCATATATGGCTTAATGAAGGTTTTGCCACATGGGTAAAGAATGTTCTGTTAAGTTACATTTTTCCCGCTCCTTCTAGTGTTTTCACTGGTCTGATGTTTGTTAGGTTTTGTTATATCCGGATAAGTTAATTAGCAACTGACATCATATATCCTGAGTGGAGGATTTGGACTCAATTTCTTGTTATCACTACTGGGGGACTGCGTATGGATGCACTGGAAACCTCGCATCCAATTGAGGTAATTAGAGTATCTTACTTGCCAGATAGTTGTACATTTCAACTTGAATACTATAAAGGCTCAAAAGGCCAAACGTATAAATGTTCCAAACTTCCAAGAACTTAAACGAGTAATTATGTCCTGACTTGATGATGAGCATATTCTTGAGGTGTAATTATGTCCTGACTTAATCCCTCGAACATTACAGAAGTAGCTTCTTCTATTGGCCAAGCCTTGAATATGAGAGCGGATGAAAGATAGAAATGACATCACCATAACTTTTATCATGTCACAACTGATCTCATATCTCAAATCTCACATATGTACCAAAGTTCAAATCTCAAAGCTGTGTTATTTTTTTTTTTTATCATTTTTGCTAAATTAATATTTTTTGCCAAATAAAGTTGTGTTAATTTTTGACAACTTTGCAGCATGTCTTTGAGTACTTCACTGAGAGAACTCCACGATCACATCTTGAACTCCATGAGACTTCACTTGTATGGAATTACAAGTATGCAGGTACTCAGTAGGTTTAATTTGCCATTTCAGGGTGCACTAGAAACCATTCAAGGAGGACTTACCGATGGGGCTTGGACAATCGTTGATAGCCCATTAGATCTGCACGACCCTCGACTTCTGGCCATGACAGCAGCAGAACACCATCTTTTAGAGGCTGAATATGATGATTCAGATGCCAATGGAGCTGCATTTTTCCACTCAGTTACTCTTATTGTAAGCCTTTTGCAGCTGGTTCTTTGTATAAGTTGAAACTGCAATAAAATATAAAAGTTGAATTTCATTGAAATATTAGATATGTTAGTAATTTATGCAAGTGTAGTGTGTGACCTAAGAAGCAGTAGTCTTCCCAACACTCGTCCTTCTTACTTGGTTAGAGGAATAGAATAATTTAAGTGTTTCTATCACCTTTTTTTAATTCAACTTCTTTCTTGCCATCCTTCAAAAATAAAAACTAGGAAATTAATTCTTTATTTATGTTGTTGACATTTTCTTTTTCATATATACTACTTAGATAGATTTTTACTCAAGAAGTATGTCTAATGGGACCTAGTGTAATTCGCTTGAAAGCAAATCTTCATTTTTTTTGTTTTTTTATATTCATATTTCACCTGTTAATAAGATAAATGTACAAATTATGGCAGCTGATGGCTCTTTTGTTATTGAGACATGTTCTGGCCATGGGAGATATTGATAGTGATGATGTACCTTATGTGGATATGGTGACTCTAAATATGTTATGTTTGTTTGGGATTGATATGAAAGCTTTGATGTGATAGCTATATATATGTGGAAATTACTTCTAAATTTTATCTTGTTATCATACTTGTGGAAGTTACTGGAGTTGTACTTAAGTCTGGGTGGCATTAGTTTTAATGTTTTTCTATATAAAAATTCCCTTAATCAATTCTATATAAATGGCTTAAAATGTTGTATTAATAATTTGCTTTGTGTTTGTTAGCATATGCTCGTTCTTAGAAACTTATTTAGTCTACTATGATAAATTCGAAGCTGGTTTTTAGATTGTTTAGGCTATATTAGTTTATAACTGGACATGATCATGTATCTGAATTATTATAAGATGTCTCTTTACTAATTATTTTTTTACCGTGTGAATTTATACAAGCAGCCAAGAGAGTCAAAATCAGCTGATGGTAGCCGCATGACCTTAGTCGAGGTCCAAGGGATTGTGGAATGTATACAAGCAGCCAAGAGAGTCGAAATCAACTGGTGGTAGCCGCGGGACGTTAGTCGAGAGACTACATTGATTCAGATGTGCAATGGTTATATATTTTGAATACAACACATAGTATTACCCCTTAACCTCTGTAGATCAGTTAGTCGTAGGTATAGTAGTTAGCCAAGAGACTACATTGATTCACATGTTTGTATTTTGACATCAAAGACTAAGTTTAATGTAGTATTGTGGTGTAAGTCGACATGTGTTTCGACTTTAGACATATTAGATGATATTGTGATAAAAGTTGATAAGTATGTGGTTTATTGACATGTGTATTGTTGGATTTGGCATTTGGGAAAGTTGAAATGTCATTTTTGGTTTGGTATATGCTTTTGTGCATGGTATATTTAAGTTTCAAACAGGACATTATAATCTGGATTCATAAAAAGTGTTGCAAGTAAGTGTTGCCAGTAATACTAAAAAATATTACAATAGGGATAAAAATGTTGCAAATAATTGTTGCAAAAAAACCTTAATGTATTGCAAAAGGCATCAAAATGTTGCATCAAAGTGTTACAATGAACTGACATTGTAACATTTTTACTCAATAGATGTTGCAAGAAGGTGTTGCATTAGTCTATTGTAACACCTTACAAATGTTACTAAAACAGATTAAAGTGTTACAAAAAAGTGCTATTGTAATATTAAAAAATGTGTTGCAATAAGTGGACATAATGTTGCAATAGAGGCCATAGGCAACGCCAGTAAATGTAACGCCGAATTTTGGCCAAAACGTTACATAAACATCTACTGTAACATTTTTGGGGTCTAACAATACACTTTTGTGGGGTTGCTATAGGTCATTTTTGGTGTAGTGTACACGAAATAAATAAATTAATATTTATAAATTAATATTTATATTAGATATTTTTATATTTTTATTAGATACTTAACATTTATTTATGTGATTATACATAAAGTTATAATATTATTTGTAAATATTATGTAAATATATATTTTTAATACATATTTGTAAAAATATTACCAAAAAGTTTAATATTTTAATACATTTACTTATTTATTTCTATTTTTATTATTAATTAGAATTACACGAAAACACGACACGAAAAGTACACGAAACGAAAGTACACGAACACGAAATTATACGAATCCTAAATGTGTGATTTTGGGTTTAGCATTTAAATATATGAAACACGAAAGTACATAACACGAAAGTATACGACACGAACGAATTACCAGGTTTACTATGCAAAAGAATCGAGGCCGGGGCTAAACCTAGTCATTTCCGAGTCATGGGCAATATCTTCAAAAGGACTCGAGTATTAATTTAACTAGGCGACGGCTTATAAATTTTTAACTTTAAATACTAAAAGTAATAAAAATTAGCTTTTATTATCTTAAAAAACGTTAGATGTTTTAAGGGTGTTTTTAAAAAAATTAGTTTAAAATAATTTATACGAATAGTTAGTTGGGAGAGTCTCATTTTATATCTAATTTTTTTTATATAATTTTAAGAAAATCATGAACATGAAAATAATAATTACAATATGAATGTAATTTTTTCGATCAAAAATTAGAAATATTAAATAACAATTTTAAAAACCGACACCCTTCTCAATTCTCATAACATACATAATCAGTAATGAAATTAAAATTTATTTAATTAGATATTAACTTATTTTAGCACAATATAACGGAACAATATGTGTATAATTATTTTTATCGATTTAATCGATTGAGAAACGGGCCAGGTTAGTTCAATTTAATCAATTTAATCACATCTCAGGTGTAATTTGTTCTTATGCGAAAGCAAATACTTGTATACAAATTGTATATATTGGCTAAAAAATATATTTACTTCCATGCCTCATTATGATTCATTCACGATGATCCATAAGGATTCGTCGAAAAGTTAAAACAGTATGTCCTACAATCGCTCGAAAATAAATTGCAATGATCTTTGCATAGAAAATAGAAAATTAGACAATATGAATAGTTTTAATTCTTCATTTAACCTAAAAATAATCTTATTTTATATATTTTAAAAAAATCATAAACATTAAAAAATAAAAATTTCAATATGAATGTAATCTTTACGATAAAATAATATTAAATATTAAATATAGCTAAATAACGTTTTTAAAAGTCGATACGCTCTCATAAGATACATACTCAATAATAGTGTAAGAATTTATTAAATTAGAATATTAATTTATTCCAACACAATTTAATTGAACAACAGGTGTATAATTTTTTTAATCGATTTAATCGACTGAGAAAAGGGTCAGGTTGGTTCAATCTATTATATATTATATATATATATATAATAGAGCAACTAGGGGTTTAGTGAGACAATTTATTCAATGTTAAATTACTAAATTACCCCTCTTATATTATATTAATGATAAAAAAATTGTTTCTAATGGGAATTGAACCCTTGACCTCTTGATTAGAAGTTACATTCCTTACCACTATGCTAGATGTCAACTTTGGTTATATTATCAAACTCTTTATTAATATTTGCAAATACTCAATATGTTATATTCTATTTTGGTCTCTTCTTGTAATCTCCTTGATAAGGTAGATAATTCATTTTCACAAATGCCTTAAAATCATATTTTTGACCAGATTAGAGAAAAACTCGCGCAAGATATACAAAATATTATAAAATTGGAATTGATCCATAAAAAAGGATTATATTAATATTTTAATATTATAAATCATGTTTATTTGTATTAAATATATAAAGACTCAGATTATATATACTATTAGATTACAAATTCTATATACTATCAGATTATATATATTAGATTCCTGATTACCTTTTCAATATTATACTGATGATAATAGATTACTAAATTACCTTTTTAATTTTATATTGATGATAAAAAGTTTGTTTTTAATGAGAATTGAACCATGACCTAAGTGATAATGTGACAAATGTTGACATCTATAGCCACTATTACTTATTATAGTCTTTTTTAATTTTTATTTTAAAATTTAAAACTATCAACCTATTTACTTCATTCCAATTATATCCTTATATATAATAAGCGTAAAACGGATTTTATTCATCATTTAACATTTATTAATGCTTCATTATAAGATATTAACAACTTATAGATTATATACGCAGTTTGGAAATTTTAGATACTAATATAGATTAAAACTTTAGTTTTACTACGATCCTATATATTATAAATCTCGTCTTCAATAAATAAATTTTATACGTTGATCATTTTCGAAAAATACACTATTAGTATATAAAGTATTGAACCCGAAAAATGCAAAAGAGTTTTCTCTTTGTATACTAATAAAAAAGTTTGTATTGGAGATTTTTACAAAAAAGTTGAAGTTATCATTGGATGATTAAATCAAATCTAAACTAAAATTGGTTTAATTTTTTTGAATATCTATGATAAAATGTTAAAATTATTAATTGTTAAATTATTTGTGCCAAGTGACAATTGTAAGGTGAAACGAGTAACTTATCACGAATCAGTTTAACGGCTTCTTGAGAGGTATAAGTAATAGTTTTATAAATAAAGTATATCCACAACTGTACAATTATTGGTTGAGTGAGACAAAAAAAATCAGAGTGAAATTATGATTATACCCTTTAAATCATAGGTTGACATTATTACCTCTTTCTTAATTTCTTTAAAGTATATTAACTGTTTTGTAATTAATACTTATTGTTTACATACATGATATTTTAAATGAAATATATTATTTAAAAAGTAATAAAATATAATTTAAAATATTAATGATATTGGAATAAATATACATAACATAAATTTATGATATCGAATGGTTAGTAATGTGACATAGTTTCATGTTATCTTCATTGTGGTCGAAGTGATTTGCGAGAGAGTTATTCATTGTTAATCAATTAAGAATACTAGCTTAAAACTCGTGCGATGCACGGATTGTTAATTGTTATTTTATTATTATTTTTTTAAATTTTATTAATTGTAATTATGCAAAAAATAAGTAGGCATGTTAAAATAGGTAAACACTTTTAATTAATTAAATACATTAAAACATATTTTAAAATAAATACGTATGGGTTTGTCCGTTATATTTTTTGAAAATGGGGGGTTTTATTAAGAAAAAATAAAAAATACAACATATATTTAGTTTAAAAAGGTAAATGCCCGTGATATTTTTGGAAAATAAGGTTTTAAAATTTAATAATTAAAAGTATTTAAATATGTTTTAAAATAAATAAGTAAAGAGTTTTCTGTGATATTTTTGAAAAAAAATGGATTTTAGTGAGAAAAATAGAAAAATTAAATTGTAAAAGGCAATTTCCTGTGATATATTTAGAAAATGTGATATTTTGTTAGAAAAAATATATAATGTGTTTTAACTGAAAAGGTAATTGATTATAAATAGGTATTTGATTATTTATATTTTAATATTTTTAGTAATTGCATTTGTTAAGAAAAATAAGTAGACATTTAAAATAGGTAACTTTTAAAAATAATTATAATATTAAAATATGTTTAAAAATAAATAACTAAATGTTTGCCCCGTGATATTTTTGGAAAAGGAGAGGTTTTAGTAAGGAAAAATAGAAAAACTAACATGTTTTAGTTAAAAAAGGTAATTTTCTGTGATATATTTAGTTAAAAAAGGTAACTGGTTATAAATAGATAATATTATTTTTTAATAATATATTTCTATAAATAAGTAAGGTTAATTAAGTAAAAACAAGAAGTACAGTTAATTAAGGGCAATTAAGTAAAATCACAACGTACCATACCGACCAACCATAAGTAAGGTTAATTAAGTAAAATCACAACGTACCATACTGACCAACCAAACTTTTAATGTTTCGTCTATTATATAATAGTATTGATGTATGTAAAAACATATCGAGTTTTTTAAAAAAAAATTATGCAGTAAAAAAACATCAAATACTTATTTACTCGAAAATCAATAGCAACTTATTCACATCCAAATCATAGACATATCTAACACAAACTTCTAATTCAACGAATACAATACAATAAAAAAGAGGAATATTAACTTTACAAACAACTACGGCTAACTTAAAATTTTCAAATATCTCAATCACCAAACCATCAACACTAATTAAGAATATGTATACAAAATCATATCAAGTTTTTTAAAGAACAAATTATGCAGTAAAGAAAGATAAAAATACTTACTTATTCGAAAATCGACAACAAACTATTCACATCCAAATCATATACGTGTATCACACGAACTTTCGATTAAAGAAATAAAATATAATAAAAAATAGATATATTAATTTTACAATAACCATTTCTAACTTAAATTTTCAAATATTTCGGTAATCAAAGCATCAATATGAATATACCACAAACAAATATACCGGAATTAATGACAAATTATAAAATATTTTAGAATAAACCCGTGCCTCGCACGGGTAATAAAGCTAGTTTAATTGAATTGGTCACACCTCATGTGAAATTTTATTGAATGTGTGAAAACAAAAATCTAGAACTACTAGTACTTGTATACGCGAAAGTGAAAATCTGCAAGTATTACTTATATACTAATTTTAGATATTATGTGGAAATTTTTTTATACTTAAATACGTATTCACCACCACTTATAAACAATTTCACAAATAGTTAAGGCTATCAATTTTTAAATCTCCCGAAAAGAAATTGCAATGATTTTTGAAGAGGGTAAAGAAAATGGCATAATGTAAATAATTTTAAATTTGTCAATTTACCTAAAAAAATCTTATTTTTTTATATTTGAAATTTAATAACCTTAAAAAAAATCATAAACACAAAAAATTGCAATTTCAACATGAGGGTGATCTTTACGATCAAGAATTATAAATATTAAAATATAAAATAAAATGTTCTTAAAAACCGGCGCCGCTCTCATAACATACATATTCAGATATAATATAAAAGAACTACAGGCATATAGTTTTTCTTATCAATTTAACCGACCCATAAAAGGGTCGGGTAGGTTCAATTTAGTCAGGGTGGTCACATCATGTGTAATTTGTTCATGTGTGAAAGCAAAGAACTTTTTATATTATTTTATACAAATTCTGGATATTAATCAAAGATCAATATACTTTCATAACTTATCACGATTCGTTTACGGTCATTGATAAAAGAATTATCGAAAAGTTAAGATCATATGTTCTACATTTATCCGGAAAAAAAATTGTAGTGCTTTTTGAATATGGAATTGAAAATGATACAATATAAATAATTTTAAGTCATCATTTTATCTAACAAATTAATATTTAATATTAAACTAATAATTATAATATTTAAATAAAGTTTGCCAAACATTTATATAAACAAATAAGATAAATTTAATATATATTTGATAAGTGTAATTAATGACTAATTAAGATTATATTAAATGCAAGGAAATTTGTTTAATAAAAAAAATCAAAAAATGGAATAATCAACAAAAACACTTTAACACCATATGAGAGCCTATCCACTACATTACTATTATAATATATATAGATACCTTTTTAGTCTCTTCGTATTCGTGTACTTAAAATGCAACTATAAATATTAATTTTTTATTAAATTTTTGTGTCATTGCATGTCGTGTACGAAATTGTTGGATCTAATTATAGTTAAAATATATAAAAAAAACTATAATAATAGATTAAAAAGCATTTCACTGAACCTACAAGTCATTGTCAATTTGTCAAGTCAAAAAAACCTGTCAAACTACAAGAATTTCCTGAACATGCAACTATGAAAATCCCGAAATGCCAATTTGTGTTTTAAAATAATTGTACTCCCACTTTTATATTCGAGTAAATATATTTTTAAGTTTTCAAATAATTCTACCCACACTTTTATTCATTGTGATCAACTTATACAGTATTTGTTTAATTTTATTTTGTTGATTTTGCAATTAATTATTCCCTCCGTCCCACCCATTTGTTTATATTTGGGTTGGGCACGAAGATTAAGAAAAATTAGAAAAAAGTGAGTTAAATGGGGTCTTCGATCAATTTTTAATGTATAAAGTGAGGATACGGTAAAGAAATGGTTGGGACGGAAGGAAGTATCTTTTGGGAGACTCGTGAAACGTGTAAGAAGTGTGGTTAATTTCATGAGCATTATAGGTGATTTTTAATCATGCAAAATACACGGGTATATTTTTGATATATAATGATAGGAAAAGTTCTGTATATACATTAATAATTAACTAACACATAAAATATGTTTTTTTGTAGTCAGGTGATATTTTTTTGATAGGGGAGTAAACTAATTAGTTCGTAAAAAATATGTCATTTCAGATCTTTTGAACTCTTCTCCTCCTCATTTTTTAACCTTCTTGTGATCCCTAATTCTTTATGGGAAATGTTAATGCTATGTTTAAACATTGAATTATCTTATATTTTTCATGTTTAAACATTTAATATTAATAATAGTTTTTCAAAATTGCAAAATATTAGAAGATTATAAATATTGATTGCTAAATTTTCAATGAAATCAATAATATTTATGAAAATGAATCAAAATTAAAAATGCAGTTATGGAAATAAATGTAATTGTATTAATGACAATGTAGATATAATATAATTTTTAGCCCATGTTGTTAACGAGACCCATTTTTTTAGAGCTTTTTTCATAAATACCCATCCCTAAAATCATTTTTTAAAAAATACTATGTTTTTTTTGAACTTTTTTCAAAAATACCAACTTTTTGAAAATATTTTCAAAAATACGGTCTGCAACTTGATGCAACCACCTGCAACCTAAAAGTATTTGCAAAAATATGGTGCAACCAGATGCAACTTATAAAAATACGATCTGCAACTAGATGCAACCATCTGCAACCAAAATCATTGACATTTGAATATATAAATAGTGGCAGCAACCATGTTTACAACTTCTAAAATCAACTTCTAAAAAAATCAGAAGCAATCAAAAGCAACCACAATCAACTTCGAAGCAACCCGAAACACAACCGAAAATTCAACTTTAAAAATTTCACAATTCATCAAACTGCCCCTGCGGGGTCAATTTACTCGAAAAGCAACCAGTATTGCAACTTTAATTTTGAAAACGATTCAAATTAAATTAGTTGCACAAGAAGTTACGCCCATTCAAAATGCAAATCAATCGATTCAACCCATTACTAATCAGATTGCAACTTGAACTTGTTATAACTTCTACAACCTTGTTTCCACCAATTCGCTGCAAAACTAACCTTGGAGTTCAATCCTCGATCATTACTTTCTCCATGAAGAATTATCACTGACCCTGTTATATACATATATCTATGTTTTTGTATATATACATACAGATCTATATAATTGGAAAATATACGAAGAGATAAATAGGATAATTAAAAGTTGAAAATAAAGTGGAGAGATTGGTGTCAGGACTCGGGAGGATTAAGAACAACAACCACGTAAGAAGAAGAAGATAATCGAAGGAGAAGGAGCGATATATAGAAGGATGAAAGAAGGTGTATTGGAGAATATAAATGAAAGAAACAAAAAAAAAAACCGTATATATGCGAATAAATTTGGAAGAACGTAAATTTGCAAAAAGTTACATAAAAGATAGTATAAATGGTAAATTCTCTTTTTTTTTTATAGCAATTCATTTTCTTAATGAAATTTCAATGGACTAGTATGCATGAATCACAGGCGTAGGTTAATATCATTATTATTATTTTTCTATATAAATAACTTCAAATAAATTTCCTAATTCATTCTCATTTCATGAACGTATTAAATTCCATTGATTCTCTAATGTCTATAAAAAAATTTAAATTAAATATTAGCTAATAACGACATTAAAATATTAATATTGATAAATTATTAATAAGTATTATTAAAACATGTACTTATAAAGAATTGATTGATAAAAATATGTAATAAATAATTACTATTTAATTATGTAATTATAAGCTATCAAACATGGGATAAAATTAAAGAAAATGAAAGAAAATAAATAAATTTGGTATAATTTTGTAATTTTAAGAAATCAATCTAAAAAATTAAAATAAATAAATCTTATATAATTAAAATTTAATAATTACGGTGCGCCATTTAAATATTATTTTCAAGAAAGATATTTTATTTCTTTAGATAAGGAGTACAATTTAGTACAGCATATTTACATGCTGCTCATAAATTACATATCAAAATGCCTATTTTGTTAGAGCATCTCCAAGGGATGCATCTGTTAGCAAAAAACAACACCTTCATATAGCTAACAGCTTCTAGTATCATCCTCCAAGGGTAACCTTTTGTTAGGTATATTTTTACAAAACATCATTTGGGGTCGCTAAATTTGGAAGACCAGAAAGGACTTGTAAGCTAAATAAATTGATTTTAAAATCAACTCATACCCATCTATTACACTATAAGTACTACTTTCGAAATTTAGCTAATCATTATAGTTGAAGCACGACACAGGTTCAACAAATTTTAACTAACATTTATTTTATAATATTTTAGCTAATCAATTTACCTAATACCCTTGGAGATGCTCTTACATCTACCGTTACCTTGACTAACATCACCTCAACTAGTTTTTACAGAATGACCATTTCATCGCGGCTGCAACTGCATCATCCATGAGCCAGGTCGATTTCAGTGTTTGGATCCCTCGTATCTGGACATGTTGGGGACAACCTAGCCATTTTCGAGTCCGGGAGCAGTATCTTCAGCAGGGCCTGCACTATACCAGGTGGAGATGATTTTTCTGTGGGTTGAACTTTAGACCCTTAATTCTGTAACATCAGCCGACTCATCCCTTCCTCCCCGATAATGTTCTTCACTTCATCAGTGTTAAGGAATGCTCAATTTCGGCATATAATATGTACTACATGTCTACAACCTTCTCAAAGCATGTCGATTTTCGTTATTTATTAATTAAAATGACCGAAAACCAAAAAATAAATAGATAGTATAGATGGGCAGCGGTACCAAGCAAATGATTTATGTAAAATCCGTCCCGTAACTAGTTACCGTGGAATAACTAGTTAAAGACATACCAACACTTGAGGGCACACCCATGTTAATGTCACAACCAATATTAGGGGCTGCATTTACCCAGATGTTATGCATATACACAACCAAGATCTTGACATGGGTTTTGATAGGGTTACTCTAAAATATAGGTTCTGAAGAAAAGACTTAATTTTTCAAAGATAATAAAGGGAAAAGATTCAAATGCAAGACAAGTAGAGTTCAACAGAGGGTTTCAATTCAAGAACAGAACTTTAAGCAGAATAGATAATCAAAAGAGAAACAGAGTGACCAAATGCCCAATTGGACAAGGGCTTGTCAGTGACCTTATAGCTTACTTATTCTGTGGGCCCATACAAATAAGTCTTTTGTGGGCCCCATAACATTCACAACTTACAGTTACAAGTTGTTTATCTTTTTTGGTAATATACAGATTACAGACTAGGTTATTCAGAACATGCCCAAGATTCTAACTAGACAAAAATGCCCAAGATAGTCAGTTGTGTTTAAAAACCAGAGATTAATTTACTTTGATATGATCAATTTTATCTGTCACAATGTGGCCACAATCATGACCTGAAAAGGATGTATGTAATACTGAAATACCCTGTCCCTGAAGATGCAGACACATCTGATGATTCTATAATTGAGTGAAAAATTGCAGCAAATCTAGCAAAAGATGGATAATGAAAGAGACTGTACTATTTACTACAAAAAGAACAAGATTAAACATTAAACAACAGAATGGAATCAAAACAACACTTCTCATTAAGAACAACAGAGTTTAAGTACAACAACCAAACAAACATAGACTCTAGAAACAGAAGGTTCCAAACATGTATTACTAACTGAAGTTCTAACAGACTACTACTTGCTTTCTTGCTAAATCCTTAAAAACCCTTTATCTACATGACTACACATATCGATAAATCACATATATATTGAACATGAGGCTGTTCACTAATAAGGAGCAAGAGAGAGAAGCAAGAATCGAGAAGAAGAAACTGCTAGACAAATTACTGCATCAAGAGATTCGAGTACCATCAAATTTTTCAAAACCCCTCCAAATAATAAACTGGCTGATCAGGAGATTCGAGTACCATCAAATTCAGTGTTCGGATCCCTCGTACCTGGACATGTTGGGGACAACCTAGCCATTTCCGAGTTGGGGGCGATATCAGGGCCTGCAATACCAGGTGTATATGATTTTTCTGTGGGTTGAACATTAAAATCATTGTCATCTTTTTTGGCTTCTGTATCCAGACTGTTTTTTGTCTTCCAATCACCATACACAAAGCTGCATGCGACAGCCTGCAGGCTGCAACAAATGATTGTCGTCATGCACTTTGCCGAGACTTAAAAAACGGATGAAATTTTTTGAGGAACACCACATGCATATGTATAGACCGATGGGGGAAGGAAAATGATGAGATTTAAGGGAAAACCTGAACGAAGCCTGGCTCAACAAGCCTTCCCCCAACTGCACCTCCTAACTCATGTCCATCAGGACTGCAGACAGATACAACATGAGGGCCACCTTTCTCAGAGAGCAAGTACGAACTAGGCAAACGCAATATTTGCAAACGGGCCTATGGAAAGAAAAGGACCTAATAAGTTTAATGATAGAATCAGAAGCGGGCATAAGTTAGGGAAGCCACTTGGGCGATTGCAAAAAAAAGCAGTAGCTTTGCTGGAGTAGAAAGTTTAAAGTGCAATAAGATTCTTAAAAACAACTTAAATTACTATTCGTTATGCAATCACTTCTACACACGAGTAATGATCTAAGAAAGAAAACAAAAGAAAAAAGAACAACAATTATCATTTGAACTTTTTAGGATCGCAAGAACAGTTATAAATTCAGGTAGGTCCTTGTTTCTTTTATCCATTCACTTGTTAAGCCTAGACTGCTAGGGAGACGATAATAGATAGTGACTCAATCTGCATTACTTCCTGTCCCTGAACAGAAGCGTCTATATTTTCTACTTCAAGTGTTAATTTAATATCATTTAGAGACTTCAAATATAGTTGTAATAACAAACCATGCAGGCAGCTAATTCGACATGTCATGCAGGTATGACTAATAAAGTAAAAGCGCGGTTACAAACACAATTAACAGGTTACACCAAATGAAATGACTAAGAGAAGAGGGGTATTCGCAAGGCTTAAGCCAATGGATAATTATTGCAGGCTTTGGGAAATTTTGAACTTGAAAACATAATCTAACTAATTCAATGTTTCAGCTGATTAAGAAAAGAAATCTGTTACTCGTATTAAAGAAAAACAGAACATGGGTTTTGCAATCCAACCTCAAGTGTGCGACTGAGTCAAGAGAAGATCCAGGTTGACATAGTGTCACAGCAGAAACTGTGTGTTTGAACATTGCAGAGATGATACATAGAGCCCTTGGTCTGTTGTGCAAAAAGTAGTAAATTTGATACAATATCCTGCAATTGACAATGGAAAATCACCTTTACATGCCTACGATACTTTATGTATAGCATAAATAGCACTAATCCAACGTTTAACACCAATTTATGTACAGCATATTAGTAATTACAAGTAAAGATATCTTCTCGATCATATAAGATAATAAGACATGCGCCCAAAATCAGCAACCATCGCTTCCCTATCTCCGTAACACCCCAATTCAGTATCATCAGCCAACTCCTTTCTTTTTCCTCGATACTGTTTCTTCACTTCATCAGAAGTGTTAAAGAATGCTCACTTTTGGGCCTTCGGCATATAATACGCACTACATGAATACAACTTTCTCAAAGAGTGTCAATTATAGTATGCCCTAACTTGTTGGGAACATCCCATGTTGACTATATACTACAGCAACCTCTTTTTTTAGTGACTCACAGTTAGCTTCTTTTTTTCAGTCCTAATATATGCAAGTAAGAAACCTCTACATGTAGAACTGGCTTTAGGTTGCCTCATATCTTACCTACAATAAGGGAAAATGTACCATCAGAAATTCTAGTAATCGGTAAAAGAAAGCACCTTACAAACTCTCTTAGGCCTACCTCTGTTGTCTGTTCTCTCTTTCTTGGTCACCAGAAGGCATACCAACACTAGAGGCCAGTCCACACCCATGTTAATGTATTTGTATATCTATATAACCAAAATCTTGACAAGGGTTTTGATGGTATTAATCTAAAACATGGGGATTTAAGAAAAGACCATTTTTCAAAGACCATAAGGGGAAAAGATTTAAATGCAAGACAGAGTTAAATAGAGGGTTTTGATTCAAGAATGTAAGCAAGCTTCAAGACTTAAAGCACAGAACTTTGAGCAGAACAGATGAATTGAGAGTAATAAAACCCTAAATTAAAAATCAAAAGAGGGGAAAATGGGAGGATTTTGACAAAAGAAAAGAGTGACCAATTGCCCAATTGAACAAGGGCCTCTCACTGTTCTTAAACTAGGGAGTATTTAAAAGTTCTTTTATTCTGTGGGCCAATACAAATCAGATCTTTGTGGCCCCATTACAACTAAAAAGTGCTGATGCATATATACAAGGATGATTCTAAACTTGAAATTTGCAGCAAATCCAGGAATTAAGCAATATATATAAATAGTAAATACTGTACTAATTGCTTAAAAAAGAACAAATTCAAACATCAAACAACATGATAGAATCAAGACAGCCCTCTTCATTAAAAACATCAAATAAAAAGACATGGACTAACTTATAGAACAAAAGGTTCCAAAAGATCAGAAGGTTCTAAACAGAGTACTACCTTCTTTATTGCTAAATCTATAAGAACCCTGCATCTACAGATATCGATACATCACATATACATATATATTAAACAGGAGGTTGTTCACTAATCAGGAGCAAGAGCCAGAAGCAAGAATCGAGAATGGAGAAGAAGAAACTGCTAGACAAACTGCAGCAAGAGATTCGAGTAGCATCAAATTTTTCGAAACCCCTCCAAATAATAAACAGGCTGAGCAGGAGCACGAGCAAGAACCGAGAAGAAAAATGTATCAGAACAATTGCACCAGAAGAGACCAATCTCGTCACCTTTCTTAAGTCCTCTTTCAGACACAACCAAACAAACATAGACTCTAGATTATAGAACAGAAGGTTCCAAACATGTATTACTAACTGAAGTTCTAACAGACTACTACTTGCTTTCTTGCTAAATCCTTAAAAACCCTTTATCTACATGACTACACATATCGATAAATCACATATATATTGGACAAGAGGCTGTTCACTAATCAGGAGCAAGAATCGAGAAGAAGAAACTGCTAGACAAATTTCTGCATCAAGAGATTCGAGTACCATCAAATTTTTCAAAACCCCTCCAAATAATTAACTGGCTGATCAGGAGATTCGAGTACCATCAAATTCAGTGTTCGGATCCCTCGTACCTGGACATGTTGGGGACAACCTAGCCATTTCCGAGTCGGGGGCGATATCAGGGCCTGCAATATCAGGTGTATATGATTTTTCTGTGGGTTGAACATTAAAATCATTGTCATCTTTTTTGGCTTCTGTATCCAGACTGTTTTTTGTCTTCCAATCACCATACACAAAGCATGCGACAGCCTGCAGGCTGCAACAAATGATTGTCATCATGCACTTTGCCGAGACTTAAAAAACGGATGAAATTTTTTGAGGAACACCACATGCATATGTATAGACCGATGGGGGAAGGAAAATGACGAGCTTTAAGGGAAAACCTGAACGAAGCCTGCCTCAACAAGCCTTCCCCCAACTGCACCTCCTAACTCATGTCCATCAGGACTGCAGACAGATACAACATGAGGGCCACCTTTCTCAGAGAGCAAGTACGAACTAGGCAAACACAATATTTGCAAACGGGCCTATGGAAAGAAAAGGACCTGATAAAATCAGGTAGGTCCTTGTTACTTATAAGACACCCATTCACTTGTTAAGCCTAGACTGCTAGGGAGACGATAATAGATAGTGACTCAATCTGCATTAATTCCTGACCTTACAGAAGTGTGTATATTTTCTACTTTAAGTGTTAATCTTAAATCATTTAGAGACCTCAAATATAGTTGTAATAACGAACCATGCAGGCAGCTAATTCGACATGTCATGCAGGTATGACTAATAAAGTAAAAGCGCGGTTACAAACACAATTAACAGGTTACACCAAATGAAATGACTAAGAGAAGAGGGGTATTCGCAAGGCTTAAGCCAATGGATAATTATTGCAGGCTTTGAGAAATTTTGAACATGAAAACATAATCTAACTAATTCAATGTTTCAGCTGATTAAGAAAAGAAATCTGTTACTCGTATTGAAGAAACACAGAACATGGGTTTTGCAATCCAACCTCAAGTGTGCGACTGAGTCAAGAGAAGATCCAGGCTGACATAGTGTCACAGCAGAAACTGTGTGTTTGAACATTGCAGACATGATACATAGAGCCCTTGGTCTGTTGTGCAAAAAGTAGTAAATTTGATACGATATCCTGCAATTGACAATGGAAAATCACCTTTACATGCCTACGATAATTTATGTATAGCATAAATAGCATTAGTCCAACGTTTAACACCAATTTATGTACAGCATATTAGTAATTACAAGTAAAGATATCTTCTCGATCATATAAGATAATAAGACATGCGCCCAAAATCAGCAACCATCGCTTCCCTATCTCCTTAACACCCCAATTCAGTATCATCAGCCAACTCCTTTCTTTTTCCTCGATACTGTTTCTTCACTTCATCAGAAGTGGTAAAGAATGCTCACTCTTGGGCCTTCGGCATATAATACGTACTACATGAATACAACTTTCTCAAAGCGTGTCAATTTTAGTATGCCCTAACTTGTTGGGAACATCCCATGTTGACTATATAATACAGCAACCTCTTTTTTTAGTGACTCGCAGTTAGCTTCTTTTTTTCAGTCCTAATATATGCAAGTAAGAAACCTCTACATGTAGAACTGGATTTAGGTTGCCTCATATCTTACCTAAAATAAGAGAAAATGTACCATCAGAAATTCTAGTAATCGGAAAAAGAAAGCACTTACAAACTCTCTTAGAGATCTTAGACATGTAAGGATTAATCAGTTTAGAATGTGCAAGGTAACATTATATATTCTTTCTTGTAAGAGAACAATAGAGGCTATAGTCAAAGAGAGAACAATCGATAATTTTTCCAGTGTACTAATGTAATACAGAAGATACATATAGGCGGCGTAATGTATTCTAGCTCGAAATCATATCAACAAATTAAGTTTTATGCCAAAACTAAGCATAACAAGACATGTAAATCAATATATTTAATCAATAAAGATCATCTATTACTTCAACAAGGAGAATTACCAAGAGATGCTAAACCCAGTTCCCTTCCATCCCGACCTCCGGTCCCTTTCGCCCTCTATTCTTTTTCTCCCAGAAAGTATTCAGATGACATGGAAGACAATGCCTAAGACATGTTACCCTCAGAACCACATTTCCTAGGCCTACCTCTGTTCTCTCTTTCTTGGTCACCAGAAGGCATACCAACACTAGAGGCCAGTCCACACCCATGTTAATGTATTTGTATATCTATATAACCAAAATCTTGACAAGGGTTTTGATGGGATTAATCTAAAACATGGGAATTTAAGAAAAGACCATTTTTCAAAGATAACAAGGGGAAAAGATTTAAATGCAAGACATAGTTAAATAGAGGGGTTTGATTCAAGAATGTAAGCAAGCTTCAAGACTTAAAGCACAGAACTTTGAGCAGAACAGATGAATTGAGAGTAATAAAACCCTAAATTAAAAATCAAAAGAGGGGAAAATGGGAGGAGTTTGACAAAAGAAAAGAGTGACCAATTAATTGCCCAATTGAACAAGGGCCTCTCACTGTTCTTTTATTCTGTGGGCCAATACAAATCAGATCTTTGTGGCCCCATTACAACTAAAAAGTGCTGATGCATATATACAAGGATCATTCTAAACTTGAAATTTGCAGCAAATCCAGCAATTAAGCAATATATATAAATAGAAAAAACTGTACTAATTGCTTAAAAAAGAACAAATTCAAACATCAAACAACATAATAGAATCAAGACAGCCCTCTTCATTAAAAACAGAAAACGTACAACAATCGAATAAGAAGACATGGACTAACTTCTAGAACAGAAGGTTCTAAACAGAATAATACCTTCTTTATTGCTAAATCTATAAGAACCCTGCATTTACACATATCGATACATCACATATATATTAAACAGGAGGCTGTTCACTAATCAGGAGCAAGAGCGAGAAGCAAGAATCGAGAATGGAGAAGAAGAAACTGCTAGACAAACTGCAGCAAGAGATTCGAGTAGCATCAAATTTTTCGAAACCCCTCCAAATAATAAACAGGCTGATCAGGAGCACGAGCAAGAACCGAGAAGAAAAATGTATCAGAACAATTGCACCAGAAGAGACCAATCTCGTCACCTTTCTTAAGTCCTCTTTCAGACACAAACTGCCTGCTCCAATTAGTTAAAAAAACAGAACAACCAGTTGAAGGATGGGTCTTCATTGTCAATACATACTCTTTCTTTCTATCACAATCCCACACTTTCACCGCAACCCCATGCTCTTCATTTAGTTCTCTTACATTCTCATCTCTCTCAGCACTTCTCCACACTTCCACAATATGTTGCATCACCAATCTTTTCGAGATCATAAGCCTACACGAAGTACCCACGTCACTCTCTTGAAGAACTTTTTTTATTTTCCACGGATCATCATACAACTTAAGTTTCGTACAAACCCCGTGAAGTTTCTCCTCAGCCTCTTCCTCCGGTGTATAAAAGCTGAATTTTCGGAGTTTTTTCGCACTTATGAAATCTTCCACATCATCATCGTACAACTTTAGTTTCGTACAAACCCCGTGAAGTTTCTCCTCAGCTTCTTCCTCCGGTGTATAAAAGCTGAATTTTCGGAGTTTTTTCGCACTTGTGAAATCTTCTACATCATCATCTTCACGAGTCCACATCTTTCTTTTATTATTGTTCTTCAACTTCACAGCATTAGTAGTACCAGTACTTATATTAATTCTTAAACTTAGATCAACGCCTTCATCATGGTATTTCTTGGATGAAGAATACACAACAAGAGCCATATTTGATTTCTGCTTACACATATGTTATGAAGAGCTGAAGAGATGAACAGGGATATTGGGGTGGTGTTGTTTATATAGCCAAATTACTTACCCGATGGAATTTGAATCCCATTTGATTTTGGAAACTCAAAATGCGAATCCTATTAGTTTTTTGAAACTCAATTCTCCCACTTACCATGTAGCCGGGTTGTTTTAATCAAATTTGAACCCCAATTGTAAAAACTCCTTTCATATGTAAAACAAATTCATGAATAAAAAAACGTTAATTTAATTATTTATTAAAAAAATATAATTTTTGAGTTTAATATTGTTTAGATAAATACGTTATTTGTGGAATTTAGAATAATTATAATAAAAAATTACAATTATTATAAAATTCTAATAATCTTAGTTTTTTTACCAAAAAATTATATAAAATTCTAAAAAAAAAAGATTTTAGGGATGAACACGTTAAAGTGTAATCAAATTTGTTAGTGAAATTTTCGTCAAAAAAAAAAAAAAAAAATTTGTTAGTGAAATAACACTGATATTAAGATTTAAAGGAGTTTATCCTGAAATATTTGACTAAAATTTTAACGAAATCTTGATGGGTTTAAATTGTTTAAGAATTTTGATTGCACAACTCAAAATCAAATTGATACTTTTTCTAGTTTTCGATTTAATTTCTTCCCACAAAACTAATTGATTTTTATTTCTGACTTCCCCAAAATTGCTATCAGCGCTAGCAACCCCGAGTCCCCAACGAACATATCTCAACTTCTCCGCAAAGTGCAACCTTTTAACTTGTAAATAAACATAAATAGAGAGCCCGTTCGGGTCGAACAGGGTCGGATATTCACTAAACGAGTTTGAGCCATCAAATAAACGAGTCAAGCCGAGTCGCTCGTTTAAATAAACGAGCTCAAATCTCTCACCGAACGAGTTGAGTCGGGTTTACTCGCGAGCCAAACGAGTCGGGTTTAAACGAGCCGATCCGGGTATAGTCGCGAGCTCAACAATTAAAAACATTAAAAATATAAAAAAAATTAAATAATTTTCATTATTTAAATAATAAAAATAAATTTTAATGATTTTTTCTTTGAAATTATAAACGAGCTCGAGCTCGAGCTGAGTCAGATTTTCAAATTTCGAGCCGGGTTTAGTCGGGTTCGGCTCATACTCGACTCGACTTGTTTAACTAAACGAGCTCGAAAGTTCGAGCTCGACTCGTTTATGAGTTCGAGTCGAGCCGAACCTTACTAAACGAGCTGAGTCGGGTCAGGCTCGCGAGCCACCCGACTCGAATTACAAGCCTACTTGCAGTCATTCTTAATGATGGTGCTTCTTGCTTTCGTCCAAGGGCGGATTCATGCAGGGGAATATGGGATATGTGCTCACAGAGAAATAAAAAGTTGCAATTATTTTATTAAAAATTTATGATATAATTTTGTATATTTTATGAAGTGCTCTCACCAGAAAAAATATTTGTATAAAGGAGAAGACGGGAGCGGTCAGGTGTTCGTTTCAATCTATTTTTCTAATTTTCTCAATTTTTTGAATTAATAATATCAAAAATTAAAAAAAAATCTCACTTACCAATAAAATGTTTACTAATGAAGGAAACTAATGATTAATTTTTTTTAATAATATTAAAGATTTAAAAATATCTCAATTGCTTCTAAAATCTCTTATATATATAATAGGAGAACACAAGGGTAAAAAGAGCAAATAAAACCCTGTTAAATTACAATTTTACCCTTTTATATTTTGAAATTACATGGCATGCCACTACTCTCTTATCTAAAGAAAAAAAAGAGAGTAAATAATGTTTTTGTGCAGAATCGAACTCCTGACCTTCCCTAAGAAAATCATTCTTATTACCATTGAGCTACATGACTCATTTTGGTTTTGAGTGAAAAATCACATTACATAAAACTCACATCATTCTTAATCTTATATTAATTATTATTTAAATTTTTAAGTAAAAATCAAGGTGATTAATAATATTTATTAAATTTTATTTTTTAAATTCTTTTTTTAGAGTATGTTTGCAAATGATATTTATAATATTTATTTTTTAATTATTAAAATATCATACAAAACTATATACTACCAATCTTATAAAATTTTTATATTAAGTTTCAAAAACAATATTAAGTGTGGTGTATTTTTATCTTTCCTTTAGTTTAAAATAAATATTTCGGTTGTGTAACTTTAACTATAATATATTCTATTTTCTTATATAAGGGTCTAACTTTTCTTGTACTATACAATATATTTAAATTATTAAATCATACTTATTAATTTCTATAAAATCTCTTTAAAATTTTATAATAAAATTAGTTTGATAAATCATGATATATAATTTATATTTTAAATTTAATTTAATATTTTAAATAATAATTCAAATTAATATTTATTTAAAATAAGAGGTAAAATAAATATTATTGTAATTTAATTGTATTCTACATGTGAAAACTTTGAATTAGAAAAATGGATTAAAAGTTTAAACTATAAAAATATATACAAATCATATTTATTCACAATAATTTATTTAATATACATGAAAATATATAATATTTTTGTTAAATATAGAAATTGGGGACCGGGAAGCGTGGCAGGGAGATACTAATCCCTGACCTCATCCCAATCCCCGAAATTTTTACATATTTTTTCCCGATCGCCAGAAAAGTTCTCAATTCTCCGTCCGAAACGGGGCAGAGAATGGATTGGGGTTGGGCGGGAAGGGGTGAATGTCTATATCTACAATAAGCATTATTATATAGCACATATCGATAAAATGTATACATGATATTTATGAATATTCTTCTTATGTTTACAAGCATAGGCCCGGTGCAATGCAAAGATGACTTTTAAATTTGTTATCTTATATGTATTTTAATAATTTATTTTATATTTATACTTTTTTTAACGAAGATGAACTTAAATTTAAATAGTTTTATGTGATTGTTGAACTCGATGTTGAATTGACGTATGTGTTTGTGTTTGAGCGTGATTAAATTGTGTTTCAAGAATTTTGTGTTTAACAGTATTTAAAAAATATTTTTTAATTAAAATTGTTATTTTTAATAAATCAAGGTCAAGTTGCAAAAGTAAATGGATTAAAGTGCAAATATCAAAATACGAGTATCATTCTAACCGACCGACTACATTATATTTCGATCAAAATCGTTGTTTTTAATAAATTAAGGTTAAGTTGTAAAAACAAAAGAACTAAAGTGCAAATACCAAAATACGAGTACCGTACCGACTGACTACAAAACTTTCAATGTTTCGGTTTTAATAATACAATATAAATAGATAAATATAATAAAAGTGATTAGATTTATAATTAGATTGGATGCATTGTGTATATGAGACATTTTTAATTATTATCACATGAATTTTAATGTCATTTTATGGAAGAAAATAATTAGTTATTTGGAATTGGATTAATATATACATATATATAACATATGAAAACTATTTGTTTTGAATTAAAACAATTTAAAAGATGAGATAATAAAAATAAATAGATAGTACAACAAAAAAAATTAAACGAATTATATGGTCATGTTGAAAAGGTTAGACAATATAAACACATAAATTTGGGTTATAAAAATACTTGGTGATACTAATTTGTGTAAAAAATAAATAGATAAAAATATATAGTCCAGTTAACAAATTTTAGAAAACAAGATATTATATAGCATACAAAAATATTTGATCAGATCGATCACATTATACACCCCGTGTTATTTAAAATCATAGGCCCCGATCAATCAAATTATCTATATAAATTAAAGTAAGTATATTATAACGAGACGAACAAAATATGTACAAATATAACTAAATATAATATTTAAACAACAAAGAATAAAATTTTATTTTAATCACTAGAAAATGACCGTGCCTTGCACGGGTTCATGCAACAAAATATGAGAATTGAAGTTATAATAACAAATAATATTTCACGAATGTTAATATTATTATCAGTTAGACATACCCAGGTCATTTAAACATAATTATGTTTTAAAATTTTAGTAGTAAAATAAAAAAATTATTGTATTTGAAAATTATTTTAATATATACATATATATATATATATATATATATATATATATATATATAAAGAACTAATATTGACAATAGATTGAAATATTATTAAATTAAAACATATTGTAACACATGAGTCTCACATCGAGAAATGTGGGGGCTTTAGTACAGTTTATAAGACAAAGTAAAACTACTAAGTGCACCAACAATCATGATGTTTTGGAGACCTGTGGTGAGTTTGTGGATTAACCACGCTATTGCATTTGGGCCAATTGATCGGCGGTTGATTCGTGAAGTTGCTGGAGGTGGGGACACGAAGACTGGTGGTAGTATTTCATAATGGACTGAGGTCCAGAGGTGGGGACATAAACTAGCCAGTATTATCTCACAATCGCTAGAGATGTACGATCTTGGACCTATGAGCTATCCGTTCAGATCTAACGATGCCGTCAAGAGTTTAAGTGGGGGAGTTTGTACCACTCGAGTCTCAAAATTGAGAAGAGTTGGGACTTTAGTTCAGTTTATAACACAAAGTATTACTACAAATTGCACCAACAAATCATGATCTTTTGGGAACTTGGGGTGGGTTTGTGGATTAACCAAGTTGTTGCATTTGGGCTAATTACTTGGCACTGAATTATTTGATGTTTTGAAAGTCTAAAAGATAGAGGAAGCGAAACAAAGGAAAAGAATGCTTAAAATCAACAAATTGCAAGAAAAGATATGAACGAGTTAGAAAGAAAGTTTTAAGAACTGAAAGCGCAAGACCTAAGTAGAGTATTAGAAGATTTACGAAGGCTTTTGATTAAAATCAGTAATAAAACCTACTCTCCATAATGTAACATCTTGAAGAATTGGAAGAAAATTTAGGATTGCAATGTTCTAAAACTCATCTAGAACACCCAGTATCTATTCTATCCCGCAAAAAAAATTGTAAACTAACATGACAGCTAATCGTAATATTTGTAAGCACCCAATAGCTACATATACCATCAATAAGAAGAACTCTATATATATCAATCATATACTTGAAACGATAATGATCATGCATAGAATAATTTATAAACACAATTTAAGCTAGCGGCCCGTGCCTCGCACGGGCTTTTATGCTAGTCTTTACTAATTAAAGAAACTAAATATATGTTTCCTTTAAAAAATTTACTAAAGGTACAAAACAAAAGAAGGTCCATAAATAATACTTCTCTTGACTATCATAAATAGTTCCGATTCTTTTTGTCATTTTATTTTTATTTTTGATTTTATTTTTATTTTTCTAAGCTATACGTTATCAACTCAAAGTATTTAATTATTACAAGGTATAAGTCAGAAAAATAATTATATATGCATAATAAAAAATTTACTGTAAACCGAAAATTCTTTCCTTATCCAATACGTAGGAGTGTTTAAATTTTCGCGTTTAATATATCAACGATTATTATTGATTTATTTTTGAAAAGAAACATCCCGTGACCATCTAGATGGCACTGATTTAATAAATTCTTAAGTTGTATAGATAAAGTTTATAATCTTCAATCATCAATCAATCAATATCAATACTCTTTGTATTAAAGAGAACTTCCTAATAACTCTTAAATCATTTAAAAAAATATTTATCTATTTTTTTAGAGTACTTCTATTTTAATTTAATAAAATTAGAAATTAATCATGTTTAAAATTTAATTAAACAAATATTTATTATATTAATATAAAATAATCTTTATGATTTTTTTCATAAGTTAAGCCTTATCAACTGCGCATAATTGAATTTCATTAACTCTTTTTTGTTTAGCAAATTGAGAGCGAAACTGGGAATTAACAATAATGAAACAAAAGATCAAAAGGATCCGGTAGAAGACGGTAAGTTGTAACATGATTAAATCATTAATTTTGTAACATTAATTTTTTGTATTATAATTTTAAGATTCTTGTCATATTTTTCTAAATTAACTTTTTGTATTATGATTTTAGGAGATGATTTGAGAAATTTTCTTTTCAATCTTTATTAATCGACGGAAACTTGAGAATGGATGTTAGGGCTATAAGCCAGGAATCTAATCAATTTGCAAGGTATTTGGCTTAGTATGATGCCCGTCATTGGACACAACTAGTCATAATTGAGCAACTGTTTGGTAGAATTCGAGAGCTGTGGAACAATGACATGGGTCTAGGACCTGTGGGTGCTCAGTTTCAAGAAGTGTGGGAGGGTGATCTACAAAATGAAGATGAAATACAAGAGGAAGTATTGGTGCAGGAGGAAGAGATATAAAAAAGCTGGTTCTGGTTGTGGGTGTTAAAATGCTAAGCTCTAACTAGCATAAAAACCCGTGCAAGGCACATGCCGCTAGTTTAGATTGTGTTTTTAAACTAAATTACGCATTATCAATGTTATTTGACATATACGATTGTATATTTTTGATGTTCATAGAGTTTTTATTGTTAATGTTATGACTATACTGTACTTGCTTAAATATGTTGAAGTTTATAATTTGAAAACTAATACGAGTAGTTTTGATAAATCATGTATGTTTTTAATTTTGTTGTGGATCATAGAATAGAATTAGAGTGTTCTATGGATGTTTTCTAATTAAGACGACATTTTTAAAATTTACAATCCTAAAATTTTTCAAGTTCTTCAAAAATGATGCATTCATTTAGTTCATCTCCGACAATATTCAAAGTAAAAACTAAATAGTCTTCAAGATGTTGCAGTATGAGATTGCAGGTTTTAGTACTGATTTTACTCAAAAGCCTTCCTAAATCTTCTAATACTCTACTCAGGCCTTGCGTTTTCAGTTCTTAAAACTTTCTTTGTAACTCTTTTATGTCTTTTCTTCTGAGCTCTTGATTTTAAGCATTTTTTTTACCTTTATTTCTCTTCCCCTATCTATATAACTTTCAGAACATAGGACAATGTAGCTAATTGACTGAAGTGGAACTACTTTGTGCAAAATCATTCTATTATTAAGTACGTTTGGTACCATTTTGATGTGTTTCAATTCTTCCAAACAAACAGACTTTTTTTTAACTCTGAACTTGTGAATTGATCAATTATGGCTGGATAAATATTTTTTGCTTATATCATCGTAAGTTAAAATTGCTCATATGCCTTCTGAGTTATGTCCGTGTTTTGACACTGAATTTATCCTTTATTTTTTTCAAAATACAACTTCATCCAGGGAAATATCTTTACTAATTAAAACACGGGTCATTTTTCTAGCAATTAACATAAATTTCTATTCTTTGCGGTTTAAATTTTTTTCTAGGTATGGTTGCACATTTTTTTTCATCTGTTACAATGTACTTACTTTAATTATATAGATAATTTGATTGATCGCGGACTATAATTTTAAATAACCCGGGTTATATAATGTGATTGATCTGATTAATGTATGATATGTAATATCATGTTTCTTTAAATTTGTTATGGACAATATATTTTAATCTGTTTATTATTTACACAAATTATTATCAAAATTTTAGAATATATAATTATTTTAATTGTTTTGTTGTACTATCTATTTATTTTTATTATCTCATCTTTTACAATATTTTAATTCAAAACAAATAGTTTTTCGTATGTTTTATTTATGTTTTTTTAGTTATTTTACATATATATATATATATATATATATATATAAAATTAATTTGATAATAATAAAAAATGTGTCATATATATAATGCATCCAATCTAATTATAAATCTAGTCACTTCTAATATATATATATATATATATATATATATATATATATATATATACTGTATTATTAAAACCGAAACATTGAAAGTTTGATAGTCGGCCGGTACAGTTCTCATATTTTGATATTTGTACTTTAGTTCTTTTATTTTTACCACTTTATTTAATTTATTAAAATCAATAATTTTATTCAAAATATAGTTTGGTAGTCGGTCGGTCAATACGACATTCATATTCTGATATTTGCACTTTAGTCCCCTTTTTTTTTGCAACTTGACCTTAATTTATTAAAAACAACAATTTTAATTAAATATATTTTTAAAATTTTGTTAAACACAAAAATCTTAAAACACAATTTAATCACGCTTAAACAGAAACACACACGTCAATTCAGCATTAAGTTCAGCAATCACATAAAACTATGCAAATTTACCAACAAAGTAAATATAAATGTAAAATAAGAAGAATATGATTGTCGTATGCATCGCACTGACTCTTGTAGGCGGGTTCGACGAATGAGTTCATGTTCAGAGTCTCCACGACCTCGAAGTGACCGATCGCCCATACCTAAATTATTGTATAATTTTTACATAAGTTTTAACACTAATTTCATTAATTTAAAAATAAATAATTCATAAATATGTAAATTAACTACTTGTAATATGTTATTTATGTTATATCAACGTTTAATAATACATTTTATATATTAAATATATTGCGTAGTACAAGAAAAGTTCGACTCTAATGCAAGAAAATAGAATATATTATAGTTATCGATACATATACAAAATATTTGTTTAGTTAAAAGAATGATAAAAAGCATCGCACATAATATTGTTTTTAAAATTTAATATTAATATTTTATAAGACTGGTAGTATATATGATTCTGTATGATATTTTAAGTATTAAAAAAATAAAGTTTAATAAATATTATAAATTACCTTAATTTTTACTCAAAAATTTAAATAATAATAAATATAGGATAAGAAAGATGTGAGGTTTATGTCATATGATTTTTAGCTCAAAATCAAAAAGAATCATGTAGCTCAATGGTTATATGGATGGCTTATTTAACGAATGTTAGGGGTTTGATCCCTGACTAAAACATTATTTACTTAAATACTTAAATATTAATTGTAACATAAAAAAATATAAAAAAATACAGATGGGGCTGGGGAAAATAAATGAGATATTATTAATATTATTTTATAATAAAATAATATTAATAATAAAGACAAATAGAATATCTAACATATTTTAATTAAAAAAAGTCATTGTTCGTGATATTTTTAGAAGTGTTTTAATTATATTAATTGTATTTGTTAAAAAAATATGTTGACATGTTAAAATAAGTAAGTTTTTTTACTAAGGACAAATAGAAAAGCTAACATGTTTTAATTTTAAAAAAAAACGCCCCTAATATTTTTAGATGTGTTTTAATTATATTAATTGTATTTGTTAAAAAAATACGTTCACTTGTTAAAATATGTAAGTTTTTTTAAATAATTAAAAGTATTAATATAGGTTTTTAAAATATATAAGTAAGGGTTGCACTTGATATTTTTGGAAAAAAGAGATTTTAGTGATAACAAATATAAAAAGTAATATATTTTAATTTAAAAGTAATTGCCCGTGATATTTTTGGAAAAGAAGTAGATTTTGTAAGAAAAAAATGTTTTAACTATAAAAGGCAATCACCTAGTTACTGTTTTTATATTATTTTATTATTTATTAAATAGAGTATTAAAATAGGTTTTAAAATAAATACGTAAGGATTGCACCTCATATTTTTTGAAAAACAGATATTTTAGTGATAGCAAATATAAAAGGTAATATGCTTTAATTTAAAGATAATTGCCATGATATTTTTGGAAAAATAGTAGATTTTGTTAGAAAAAAAATATTTTAATTATAAAAGGCAATCATCTAGTTACTACTTTTATATTTTTTTTATTTATTAAATAGAATAAAAGACCGAAAATTGACCAAAAACCGAAAACCAAAACTTTCAATGTTTCGGCTTTAATAATATAGTATAGATAGATAAGTTGCAATATGAATTTTTAGAAAAATAAAGTGATAAATATACTAATATTTGATAGAATATTAAAATAATGAAATATATTGAACACTTGCTCTTTTTCATTAGAAAGAGCATGTTATATATGCTAGAATTTAATATTGATGTTATATTATGTATTTTAAAAATATAAGTTGCCTTATGAATTTAAAAAAAATAATATTGATAAATATAATAATATTTGATAGAATATTCAAATAATGAAATACATTGAACATTCTTTTTTACATTTATTCAAAATTTTGGTAAATGAATAAGATTAAACGGAGAATTCAAAAGAAACCCTAGTTTTATGTTATATTTTTTTTTTTTTTAAGTATTTTGTAGAATATTTTTTAGAAAAATTTGAAGAAATTATAACAAAGCCGCTAAACTAGTTATATCTTAAAATTGTATCCTAATTTGAGTTATTTTCTGTTTAGTTATTGTTATATGATCATAAATTGAAAATTAAATGATTAGAATATTAAATTTTTAGCACTAAATATCAAAAATGTGTAAAATATACCCTAAGAATGAACAAAAAAAAAAGTTGTCATTTGGGACTTGACATAACTCATTTGCTAACACTTGTATTTCAACTTGTACAAGTGTTATGTTAACACTTGTATTTCATGCTATAAGTTTGCCTGTGCATTAAGTTTCCGAGGCTGCTATTTAGTGAAGATATCATCTTCAGCAATTAGCTCATTGAATATCAGAATTTTCAAACACAACAAGGGGGGCATCCCATATCGCAGCCACCACAGTCACAACTCCCACTTAACTTCCATCTATCTAGCTGTCATGAAGGGCCGACTTTCAGTGGTTGGCAAACTGTGATTTCTAAATGTGGACCTTCACAGGGACTACAAACTTGTTCTCTGCTTAATCTCAGAAAGGATATTCAAATCATGGAGTGATTGATCAGTCTTTTGATTCCCTATAACAATGGCAGCAATTTCAAGATTTGTATGCAATTCTGCCGGTATCAAAATTTTACTTCCTCGTAAAGGTTTCTGTTAAAGTTTATTTCTGGTTCTTTCAGTACTCACATCCAACTTCCATGCTTTTCCCATTAAATTTTAATCATAAACAATGGGAGTTTTAGCAACGTCAGGCGAAGAGGGAGAACAACTCTGAGCGGATGTATGTTTTCTTACATGTGCAACATCATACAATACAATCTCTGTCACGAGTAAGTTGTCAAAATCTGTGGCATCTTCAAGTTCTACACAGAAGGTGTTACACAATCTGTGATATTAATACATAAAAAACAACGTGATGGTGTGTGAATAACAGATAACACTACACCAAAAACGGCCTTTTCCTACCACGAAAATGGTAGGTTTTGGGGGTCAATCGGTAGGAATTGGTGTCAATTCCTACCATTCGACATGGTAGGAATTGCTCAGGTCGGAATTGGTGATGGTAGGAATTGGTGGTCTGTTTCTTAAACGGCCCCACATGCCAAATGGCTGTCCATGTGGCGAGCCACATCAACAGCCACATCGACGGCCACATGGCGGTGGACCCCGACACGTCACTTGCCACAAGGTTGACATGTCATGCCACGTGTCACGAGTGGAATTTAGCTATAATCAACTGGATTTGGTTGCTTTTAGTATAAAATCGACCGAAACAATCGGTGGCTTTTAAGAGGGTGGATTTTATGTTTTTCGGTGGAATTTATATAAAATCGACCGTTCTTTCCATTGCTTTTATCAAATTTTAAATTTCAAGATTTCAATTCAAAATTTTGTGAAAATTTGAATTTCCCTCCCACAAATTAAATTACACTGATATCAGTCGATTTTAACACATCACGTTTTTAAAAAAAATGAGAAACCGAGTAAGAACATGTTGAACCCTTGCAGTTGTATGTGAACTGAGTTAACTCAGTTAAAGTAAACCACAAACCCACATATAGATGTATTACAGAGTATATGACGGTACATGGTTATGGAAGACAAAGCAAATATCTGTAAAATTTAGTTCATAAATACAAATCAAATTATACAAACAATTACAATTTTTATATAAAACAATCAACCCAATAATCATAAATTCAACAACAACAAAGAAAAAAAATGATTATAATGCTTAAAAACTTGAAGATATCTTATATGCTTCTACGCTCTTCACTCTGTTCATTGTTCCGTCTCTGCACTGAAGGTGCTCCCTTCGGAGGTTTCACACGTTTCCTCTCGCCGACTTCTTTCAAGGCTTCATTTCTTCTACTCTCATGAAGCTTTACGATTCTTCTAAGCTGACTTCCTTCGACAATTTCTACATAGAAAAAACTATTTAAAATGATATGCTGGAGTTTGATGAATGAGAATTTGTAGAATGGGCGAAAAGAAACGAGGGGAATAGATGCTGAGGAATTGGTGGATTAAGAATGAACAAGGGGCGGAGATAAGATTGAGTTGTAGAGGTTCGTGCTGGTTTATTATTGGTTAGTTTAGCTTCACCTGGATTGCTGAGTTGGGTAGTGTAGTTGGCGTTGGATGGTAAATTTTGAGTGGACAAGATTATCATTCTACTAGTACTAGTCTACTCAACTTTCACCTACATTTTTCATTTTTTTTTTGCTAAATTTACTTTCACGTACATGTTTTCATTTTGGAGGTAAAATTTAGAAATGTATTCATTTTTTATAAATTTTATAAATTGTTATCCTTAATTTTATGCACGTTTGTTTTAAATTGTGCAAATCATCTCTCTACTACTATAATATTTATAAACATTGTCATCATTATAATTACAACATGTATTAAATCCAAAATATTAAATATTTTAATTTTCGATTTTCGTTCTTTTCTTCTACTTATAAAAATTAAAATAATATCTATATTTATCTATACTATATTATATAATAGCCGAAACATTGAAAGTTTTGATTCTCGATTTTCGATCATTTATCATAATTTAAAATATAAATTTATTTGGTTTGAGATTTTATGAGTCAATTAGTACTTTGACTTATACTTCTAACTAGTGTTTTCTCCCGAATTGGTGTTTTAATTTTTTAAAAAATATTTATCGCCGATCCAACCGTACAGATGTGAAAATCTACATATTTAATGATATTTCAAAAATTTTGGAAAATAATAAATTTATTTGATTTGAGATTTTAACAGCCAATTAGTACTTCGACTTGTACTTCTAACTAGTGTTTCCACCAGAATTGGTGTTTCGATTTTTTTAAAAATATTTACCGACGATCCAACCGTACGGATGTGAATATCTATCTATTTTAATGATATTTTTAAATTCATCAGTGACTATTTCCTACCATATATGGTAGGAAATGGCCTTGACAGAATGAAAATATTTCGTATTTAAAAAAAATGTTTATTACTTTAAAATATGATTGGGACGATGATGTGGATGGTGGGGTACCATCACGAATAAAACCTACCAGATTTGGTAGGTTTTATTTTCCTACCATATATGGTAGGAAATGACCATGACAGAATTAAAAATTTTATTATTTTTAAAAAATTATTTATTACTTAAATTATGATATGGCTGATGATGTGGATGGTGGGGTACCATCAAGAATAAAACCTACCAGATTTGGTAGGTTTTAGTTTCCTACCATATATGGTAGGAAATGACCACAGCATATTGAAAATATTTTTTATTTTATAAAAATTGTTTATTAGTTAAAAATATGACAAGGCTGATGATTAGGATGGTGGGGTCTTAACTTTGTGAAAATGCAGGCAAAACCTACCGATGTTGGTAGGTTTTATTTTCCTACCAACAATCGGTAGGAATTGGTCCGCGCTTTTACAGATTTCGGGCCCCACACGGACCATTTCCTACCATATTTGTCGTCGGTAGGAATTGGGGGGTCAATTCCTACCAAGTTTTTTTGGTATGATTTATATGGTAGGAAAAGACCGTTTTTGGTGTAGTGTAAGGTGTATATAAAACAGTAAACAAATACAGTAAACAAATAATAAGAATAATGTAGGGAGACAAGGAATAAAACCGAGTACAGTGTGTGATTGTCTCCTAAAAGCATATTAGCCATTACCGTATGTGCGAGCGAATTGCTTCCCAGGATAAAATGATTTGCAGTGAGGCTGTCGAAAAGCGTCACTCTCGGCGAGCTTGAGACGAACAAGAGAACTATCACCGGAGGAAGAGAAGAGAGATGTGTATAAGAGAGGATGTGTTTTCGAATGAATAATTCTAAGGTTATACACGAGTTTATATAGGCTAGGAAAACTTGTGCGCTACACAATTGCCTTAAATAATTAACCGCGTTAGTTATTTAAGTAGGTGTTAAAAAATCCGAAGTTAAAATCATATCTGCAAGAAATCAAATTCGAATTAACTAAGTCATATTTTTTAAGCTCAAGCCCAGTGGGCCCAATTTCTGCTCCATTCGTGTCTGTAGGTCGCACACGCGGAAAGCTCGAAGGCTTGTGAAGCCACGAATTTCCCCTCGAAATCCCATGATTTGCACCCCCCCTGCGCGCATGTAGGTGATGGAGCAACACATTACTAACACACTTGAACACTACACAAGTGTATTTCTATATAAAGCAATGGAAACACCTTTTCCATTTCAATGTGGGATATAAGGTTACAACTTCAATTTCCACTTCCAAGGGAGCAAATTTGGATAATCATAACTCATCCATCCCGTAGTCGTTTTGAGTATTTAAACATGCATTGGAAAGCTCTCGCGGAGGAGAACACAATCCAAGCATAACTTGTTGCGAACTAGCATACAAGGCTTACTCAAATCGGAGCTCAAAATGACTCGATAATGTGGGGCTAAAACCCATATTTTCCAAAAATCCCCCACATGGATGAGATTGATGTTTCAGTAGCATGCACAAGTCAGACTGACACGGAGTTTGGCTTGGTGATAGTTTCTTCGATCAGATATAGCATACGATAGGTAGAGAATGCTCTTTGAACCTTCGCTCGAGTAAGCATACCGACTTTACTGGTAGACAGTAGACGCGAGTGTCTTTGAACTGTTCGACCAATTATGTACGATGATACTTATCACTATATCCTTTCTGATTCGTTCAGCTCTCATGATTATGTCCATTTTGGCCATGGAACATCGTCCTGGTTCTGCAGGAGTTTCTAAAGAATTGTGCCTCGCAATTCTCCTTTGAAGCGGCCCCACTTCTCTCCCACATAGGTGATCTCTATCTTATAGAGTAACCCGTGTTTACTCAACTGAATTCTATGCATTCAAAACCTTGAACTCCATGTATTCCACAAAAGATCATTAAAAACTCGAAAGCTTACCCTTGTACCGTACGGGTCTCACCGTTTCTGCATCATAGGAACAGACCAGGGGTTACCTCCACAGTGATTTGGTCATCATGATTTAGTTGGCCCATTGAACCATGTTCTTGGGAACTCTAGTCAGCAATGGTTGGGTGTCCACCATGACGTCGTTAAGCAATAGGCTTAAGGCCCATCCCTCTAGATGATTTGTCAACCAGTTCTCTTGATAACCCTTTGGTTAGCGGATCCGCGATATTATCTTTTGACGGTATAAAGTCAATAGTGATAATTCCGGTTGACATTGACTGTCTAATGGAACTATGTCGTCGTCGTATGTGACGGGACTTTCCATTGTACATCGTGCGCTGTGCTCTGCCAATAGCAGACTGACTATCACAGTGTAATCCTATTGTTGTCACGGGCTTTGGCCATCTCGAAATATCTTCGAGAAATTGGCGTAAGTATTCAGCAATTTGCTAATTGAGTATGCAATGTTTGGTCTTGTACAACTCATTAATCATCTACATATTACAGGTTGTTCCATATAGATTTCTTCGTCTATATCTCCATTTAGAAAAGCTGTTTTCATATCCATTTGATGTACTATTAGATTTCGCATAGGATCATCATAGGTGATGGAGCAACACATTACTAACACACTTGAACACTACACAAGTGTATTGCTATATAAAGCAATAGAAACACCTTTTCCATTTCGATGTGGGATATAAGGTTACAACTTCAATTTCCACTTCCAAGGGAGCAACTTTGGATAATCATAACTCATCCATCCCTTAGTCGTTTTGAGTGTTTAAAAATGCATTGGAAAGCTTTCGCGGAGGAGAACACAATCCAAGCATAACTTGTTGCGAATACGCATACAAGGCTTAATCAAATTGGAGCTCAAAATGACTCAACAATGTGGGGCTAAAACCCACATTTTCCAACAGAAGGAACATGAAACTTGCATCTGTCCCACCATAAAGGATACCTTTTTTCCTTCTTTTAGTCCCCGTCTACCCGTATGATTCTTTATTTTATTGTGACATTGGTGGAAGGTATAAACCCAATCTAGTGCAATTCATAGTTTCCATGCCAAGAAATTTTCTTCTGATTTCTGTTCTGAGAAGTCATAAAATGGCACTCTGTGCTTATTAATTAACTTAAAGGTACCACATAAATGAGTAGGTGAACAAGGTTTCACAGATTTATGATACTAATTCTTGACATGCTGAAAATCAGAAGGTGCAACTGATGACATATTTGGAAAATTGTACAGCAGAGATTTTTGTAATGGTTTATTTCATCAGTGAAGCCACCTCAACAGAGTGAGAAGTAGAGTCCAACGAGTTTCTCTGCAACTCGGACTTTGTTAAGGGATCAAACATATTTCGGATGGGACTGAAATGAGATCTAGGTCTGCTCGAGTTAGAGAAATCACTTTCTGGGTGAGAAGGTGAATGTGGAAGAGCTAGTTTAGCGGAAAGTGACTTGTGCAAATTTTAATTGCAGGATCTATTTCTCGAGATATGTTACCATCTCTTAGAAGACGAACAACTGGATCACAACTGCTCATGCAATCCTTAAACATCCGCCTGGACCGCCTCTCTACTTTTTCAATTGGTTTCTTTACTTCTGATGACCTCTCTATCTAAAACAGGCCAGGCATGAAGATTCGGACCCTTGCTGCTAAGAGACCCAACTGATTCTTGGTTTAGTGACATCACTGCTGGTACACTCTCTCCTACTTGAAAATTAGCCTCATCTGAATCACAAAAGGAATCAGTAATACCTAATGATAAGGCAGTGGCACTGCTTCGCGGAAATTCTATTTTTTCTTCTACCACTATCATCTCGCAATTTCTTGAGAGATTTGATATGCTGAACCCTCAGTACTTCATGACTTTCCGTGAAACAGTTTCTGGAAGCACTATGGTAGCAATGAAAATTAATACCATTGAAGCCCTTGTTCTTTTTCAATAGGTCATTCCCACCTTCAGGTTTTCTTTTGGCCTTATTTCTTTCACATTCAGGAGAATGAAAAGGCAGAAGAACACTATCACGACGTCCATTTGCTGCACCGTATTTGTCAAAACCCAGGTCCATTCCCAGTTTCATTTATAGATATTCAACCTGATATTATTGAACAAAAATAAACTATTTAAAATGCAAAAACAACTGATTTAGGAGAACCAAATTCAACTAACTTAAAAATATACGAGTAATAGCACGATCAGCCCAAAAATTGAACACAGGTTGAGTAGCAAACTAACAAAATCTAGACAAGAAATTTCACGAGGACTCATAATACTAACATAAACACATTACATTGTATGACATGTATTGCAAACTAATCCAAAGAAAGCTAGTCGCTAGAATGAGTGTAATAGGACTGCCAACTAATTGGTTTAAACTGTGAGATTATTGAACAGCAACAAAAGGAAAATCAACTGATAAAAAAATAGAGTAAATTTCAGGATGGTGGCTAAATTTTACCCCAATTTTCAAAACATTGGCCGATCTTTCAGATTTTCAATTTTTTGGCTGGTGTTTTGTTCCGCCTTTCAAAAAGGTGGCTCCCGTCAAAGTCTGTTAAATATGCGCCGTTAACTTAAAATAAATGTAGAGTAAATTTCAGGAAGGTGGCTAAACTTTACCCCAATTTTCAAAACATTGGTCGGTCTTTCAAATTTTTAATTTTTTGGCTGGTGTTGTGCTCCGTCTTTCAAAAAGGTGGCTCCCGTCAAATATCCCTAACGGGCCTAACGGAGCAAGGGGTAAAATTGGGTTTTTATAAAAATACAACGGGTCTCTGAACAAAGTTTCGAAATATAATGTGAGGCTCAATCTCTCCAGCCCATCTGATTTAAAACATTTGTAAAAGTGGTGATTTTGAACAGTTCAGGATCTTTTCAGGTTAAAGTACGAGATTTTCTTCAAGATTTTACTATCTTTGTTAGATCGGGATTCAATGATCGTCAGGATCTAGGCTCAACTGATCAGGATTGCTGACGTCATTAGTATTGCATATGCATCAGGATTGCATGATCGTCAGTATCAGGATTGATATCAGGATTCATATCAGGACTGGGATCAGGATTGATCATCAGGACTGGAAGCTGATCAGGATTTCTACTTCAAATTATATATGGAGTCTAGTTAAAGAAGGAAGTTTATTTTGTCGGTTCCTGGTTTCTACTTTGAATTCCTCTTTTACCCTTACTATAATACATTTATTTTAAGTTAAAGGTGCATATTTAACAGACTTTGACGGGAGTCACCTTTTTGAAAGGCGGAACAAAACACCAGCCAAAAAATTGAAAATCTGAAAGATCGGCCAATGTTTTGAAAATTGGGGTAAAGTTTAGCCACCATCCTGAAATTTACTCTACATTTATTTTAATTTAACGGCGCATATTTAACAGACTTTGACGGGAGCCACCTTTTTGAAAGGCGGAACAAAACATTAGCCAAAAAATTGAAAATCTGAAAGATCGGCCAATGTTTTGAAAATTGGGGTAAAGTTTAGCCACCACCCTGAAATTTACTCAAAAAAATATTAAACCAAATGAAGCTAACAACATGGTCTTCAAGGAAATGAATCAAGAACAAATATAAATTAGCAGTACAAGGTACAGTAGTAAAACTACATATGAAATTAACACTCTCAAGGATCTTGCAAGGTGGCAATGTCTAATGCAACCCAGATTCCGACTTGAATCTGACTCTATTAGACATAACCTGAAATTGACACAATCCGACTCTAGTAACCCGAATATTTCCCGGATATACTCGTTTGTCAAAAATTTAACCCTTTAACTTTTACATTAATGCAAAACAAATTTGAGTAAGATTTAGAACAACGGGAAATTGAGACATTTACGAACACAACTGGAAACCTGAATCCCCCGCCCCCTCTCTTACACTTGAACCTCAGCCTTTGTCAGCAAAAATGCAAGTAGTCCCTAGTAGTGCCGGATCAGGCTACTTCACTAAACTACAACCCTGATTTAAAATTACTAAACCTTACATAGAACAACTTAAAAGAAAGTCTAGAGATAGAGAACTTAAGTCAAAGAACTTGAAAAAATTTGTATACTTTTCAATGGTTTGAGTTTAATAGTTCGATTCTTATTATTAATAAAACATAACAGATTACTTATCAGTGTGCATACACTCAAATTGATTTTTATCAGTGTATACATATCATACCTTAGATAGCAAAGGATGCATATGCATGTTTCACTTGTTTGTACCTAAATTATTTGCATATGTTGTTTAACTAAATATTACAATCAGTTATTTAAATATATTGTTAGAATACAATATATGATCCTGGAAAGTGTCTTCCTCTAACACCTTAAGGTTTTATATGGACTGGTTACTCAACATAGTATCAGAGCTTAGGCTGGCGGGAGGACTCAGGTTCGACTCCCAACCACCCCCAATATTCTCAAAATTTACGAGGGAAACGAAAGGCAAAAATTATGCCCCAAAGATGGGCGCCCGTGATCCACTCTTCGACCCATTTACTCAATTTAAGAGTAAGGCACTTTCCATGATCATAAAATTATGCCCCAAAGATGGGCGCATGTGATCCACTCTTCGACCCATTTACTCAATCTAAAACCTTAAAGTGTTAGAGGAAGACACTTTACAGGATCATATATTGTATTCTAACATATATTTACATAGTGCCTTTTTTATTTGTAAACTTTAAGTTCTGATAGAATTGTGGAAAACAGAGAATTTTAATTTGCTTGCATGAACTAATGTGCACCCAAAGTACTATATTCTAAAGTTTCCCAAAAGAGAAAGAAAAGAAAGAGACAAACCATTTATAGAAATTAGATCTATACATGTTCCACTGCACAAGAATTGAAACTGAAAAAAGAGAGATAGGAATGGATCATTTCAGCCACAAGCATCCGCTTATCTTGAATGAAGATTACATTGCTAGCGCAGGTGATGTGTGTAATGCCTGCACCGAAAAAATAGTCTCGTGTAAATCATTTGTTTTTAGTTGCAGCCGCAGCATCATCGTGGCTAATACTAGTGATGCAGATGAAAAATGTGTTAAATTCTTACTGCACAAAACTTTTGCAGAATTACCCGATAGGATTGAAAACCCAAGAAACCCAAAAGAGTTCCTTGTACTCCATATCAATCCCCGTAGAAAGCAAACACTAATTCAACGAATTTTTTCCCCTCTACGCAATAATTGTTAGTGTGACATATGTCACATAACAATTCCATGGATATATTGCAATTCCAGTTTTCGATTCTTTGTTTGCTTGAAATGTGCTATGTACCAAGTCGAGTCTTTAAGAAACCATAAATTTGAGCATTCAGCTCACAGTCAACACCCACTAGCCTTAATCCAACGCCCATCATCATTCAAATGTGATGCTTGCAACGTGGAGGATAATACTAAAGATATGTCATACAAATGCATTGATTGTCCGTTTTGGATGCCCAAGAGCTGTGCTGACGCTCCTCCTCTCATTTTTTTGGCAGAAGTTTATCAAAAATTTGAACAGCACTGCAGACTCTGCAAAGGAGCACCGAGTTGGGTAAATTGGCTTTACTCTATTGTCCCAAATGCAGATTTTTTGCCCATTTCCAATGTGCAAGATCAAGATCAATATTTACATCTTTCTATCTGCACTTTTTCACATACAGCTGCTTCTTTTTCCTTTCTGTGTATTTCATCTGTGCGTTCTAGTTATATCTTGATTCCTGCTGCCTACATTAATTTCACACATATTTTTTGGTATCCTCAGCTCTCATGAAAATGAAATATATCCCCATTTGGTGCACCTCCCTGCAGCAAATGAATCATTAGTAAATTTATTTATTGAGCAATTTATCAAGGACTTTTGTACTCCAGAGAATAACGAAGAATTTAGTACAAGACGTATGAAGGATTGGGCTCATGGTCAACATCATTTGCAACTCATTACAACTGATGAGTTGAATGATCAAAAAGACAGTGATGATATATTATTAATCTGTGATGGCTATGCCAAACCCATCCGAAATGATGACGATTCATTCTATGCTTGTGTTCCTTGTAAATATTTTCTGCATAAATTCTGCGGTGAATTACCCAGGACGATCCACCAAATTTCACCAGATACAATGCTATTTGCATTCAAGTACAGTGAACCGTACAAGCTTTTTTATTGTGTTGGTTGTAGACTTCCTGGAAATTGTATATCATTCTCTAAGACACCACTTAGGAGCTATGAGTCGTTGCATATTGGATGCTCGATGCTACCCAACTTGATCAAACATGAGTCTCACCATCACCCAGTTTACTTATAAAGTTATGATATTAAATGCAAAGCATATGGAATCTATGTTATACAACTCTACGGTTGTGAAGAATGTGATTTTCGTATATGTACAGGATGTATTATGAAGGCGACAACAGTTAAACATCGATGGGATCCTCACCCCCTCCACTTGATATATGATCCTGAAATGGTCATGAATGATCATGAGCATGGGTTTCACTGTGAGTTCTGTCCAGATGAATTAGACACAAAGTTCTGGTTCTATCATTGCGATGATTGTGATCTTCAATTTCATCTTAGATGTTATGATAAATCATGTTATCTCAACTACTCACATATCAAGTTTGGTGCCACTAATATTATTATGGACAAACACCATAATCACAACCTTACATTTGTTTTGAATAAGAAGTTTCGTCACTGTGGAAATTGTCACCTTAAAAATCTTGGAAAGCCGGTCCTTGAATGTGCACCATGCAAAACCATATTCTGTGAATTCTGCTGGGAAGACTAGTTGGAATCTGTATAACAGATACGCATCAGTCTACCATTGCTTGGAGCTCCTTAATTAGTTTTCATTAGGGCTGTTCACGAACCGAGCCGAGCCGAGTTTGATGTAAACGAGCCGAGCTTTACTTTTTTCTTTGACGAACTGAGCCGAGCCGAGCTTTCTTATCGCACAAAATTCGCGTTCGAGCTCGAGCTCGTTAACTAACAAGCCGAGTCGAGCCGAGCTCATTAAAACTTGCAATTTTTATAGATAAAAAAGCCCAATTTTTCTTGGCCCAACGAATTAAAATATTTTTTTTGGAAATCCAACTCAATTTCCCAATCAATTCTCAATAAACCTAAAATACACGTACCTGGAAATTTAATTTAAAATGTTAAAAAATACAACAAATAATATAAAAATATGTCGAATATATATTAATTTTTTCGAGCTTTATTGAGCCGATCTTGAGCCGAACGAGCTCGAGTCGAGCTCACTAATAGTTCGGCTCGAGCTCGTTTTCTTAACGAACAATTTTTTGTGTTCGAGCTCGAACTCGGGTTCTTAACGAACCGAGCCGAGTCGAGCCCTTAACGAGCCGAGCTTGAGCTTGTTTACGAACAACCATGTTCGTGAACAGCCCTAGTTTTCATGCTGATTAATCCGCGACAACTATTTGAAATATTTATCATATTAATGAACAAGAATGAATATGCTGTCTTTTGTGTAGTTGTAATTATTTGAGCTTAATTATAGCAAATCTTTTTATGTAATCTTCGCAATGTAGGAGGAATTTGGTGATAACAAATTTTGGGGATTGCTGGAATAACGAATTATGAAAATAGGGGGATTTGGGATTTTTGGATGTTTGGGACTGGACTTGAAAGGTGTCTCGACTTGTTAGATGTGTCGGATCATTTTCCAAGATGTTTGCGTACCCTGTTTATATATAGGGATCAAGTCAACGCAGTTCTGTGATAGGATAATAGTGTTTTTAATCTCTGTGATTGTTAAGGAATATCTTGAGATAAGTTGATTTTATCTTTTTAGAGTTATATTAGCGTTGTGATTCTTTCCGGATTTGAAAGAATCGTTTGAAGATATTTTCCGTTATTGATTGATTGATATTGATTTTTTCCTATTTTCCGTTATTGATTGATTGATATTGATTTTTTCCTTGTTTCAGAGAGAGGATACTACTTAGTGGTTAAGCACAATTAATTATTATTAGATTAATATTGAAAAATTAGGAGATAATTGAGGCAACCGAAAATATGGAGTAACAATTCCGAACCCTCTCATTCTTGAGGATTGTCAAATTCCAAAAGTGAACCATCTGCAATAATTTGAAAATTGAATTTGGAATTAGGATGAAATTAAGTATATAATAAATAAATACTTTTTTTTGTAGGCATTACAAATGAGTATCTTCGAATTGAATATGAGCCAGAATCGAATCCAAGACCTACTATTTAATTATGTAGTTATAAGGAATTGAAACACGGGCGAAACTAAAGAAATTTAATCAAATAAATAAATGTTATACATAATCGAACCCCTACTCTGTATGAGCTGCTAAATTCGCTTAACATCTAAACAATCCGCTATGATTTGATATTAAAATATCTAATTTATTAAATTATTCAGAATAAATATAATTATTAAGTATTACTTAAATATGAACTTGTAGATAATTGAACTTGAAATTAGGATGAAAGTATATAATAAATAAATACTATCTTTTTTTTTATGCCTTACAAATGAGTTGAGCCAGAATTGAACACAAGACCTACTATTTAATGAAGTAGTTATAGGAAATCGAAATCTGAGCGAAAGCTAAAGAAATTTAATCAAATAAATAAATGTTTGAGTTATGTAATTATAGAGAATCGGGTAAAACCGAAATTATTAAATCAAATAAATAAACTGGTTTAATCATGTACTTGCTGAAATCGAACTCATAATCAAATTTGATAATTTGATACTTTACGTGTCATTAAAACTTGATTTTGCTTTAAAGAGTATAGATTACAAAGTGACTTTTTTTCTTTGCTAAACTTTAGGTTTGGATAGATTTGTAAAAAAATAGAGAATTTTAATTTGCTTGCATAGATAATAAACTAATGTGCACTCGAAGTACTAGATTCCAAAGTGCTTGCTAGCAACACAAGTTATTCCAAAAGAAAAAGAAGAAAGAGGCAAAGCATAAATGATTAGAAGTAAGTTCGTGCAGATCTATATGTAGAAATTAGAGCAACACATGTTCCACTGCACAAGAATTGAATCCGGAAAAAGAGAGATACAGGAATGGATCATTTCAGCCTCGAGCATCCACTTATCTTGAATGAAGATTACATTGCTAGAGAGGGTGCTACGTGGTTAAGCAATTAATTATTATTAGATTAATATTGAAAAATTAGGAGATAATTGAGGCAATCGAAAATATGGCGTAACAATTCTGAACCCCCTCATTCTTGAGGATTGTCAAATTCCAAAAGTGAACAATCTGCAATAATTTGAAAATTGAATTTGGAATTAGGATGAAATTAAGTATATAATAAATAAATACTATTTTTTTGTATGCATTACAAATGAGTGTCTTCTAATTGGATATGAGCTAGAATCGAATCCAAGACCTACTATTTAATTATGTAGTTACAGGGAATCGAAACACGGGCGAAACTAAAAAAATTTAATCAAATAAATAAATGTTATACAGAATCGAACCCCTACTCTGCTACTATTGTATGAGCTGCTAAATCCCCTTAACATCTAAACAATCTGCTATGATTTGGTATTAAAATATCTAATTTATTAAATTATTAATAATAAATATAATTATTAAGTATTACTTAAATATGAACTTGTAGATAATTGAACTTGAAATTAGGATGAAAGTATATAATAAATAAATACTATCTTTTTTTTATGCCTTACAAATGAGTTGAGCCAGAATTGAACACAAGACCTACTATTTAATGAAGTAGTTATAGGAAATCGAAATCTGAGCGAAAGCTAAAGAAATTTAATCAAATAAATAAATGTTTGAGTTATGTAATTATAGAGAATCGGGTAAAACCGAAATTATTAAATCAAATAAATAAACTGGTTTAATCATGTACTTGCTGAAATCGAACTCATAATCAAATTTGATAATTTGATACTTTACATGTCATTAAAACTTGATTTTGCTTTAAAGAGTATAGATTACAAAGTGACTTTTTTTCTTTGCTAAACTTTAGGTTTGGATAGATTTGTAAAAAAATAGAGAATTTTAATTTGCTTGCATAGATAATAAACTAATGTGCACTCGAAGTACTAGATTCCAAAGTGCTGGCTAGCAACACAAGTTATTCCAAAAGAAAAAGAAGAAAGAGGCAAAGCATAAATGATTAGAAGTAAGTTGGTGCAGATCTATATGTAGAAATTAGAGCAACACATGTTCCACTGCACAAGAATTGAATCCGGAAAAAGAGAGATACAGGAATGGATCATTTCAGCCACGAGCATCCACTTATCTTGAATGAAGATTACATTGCTAGAGAGGGTGCTACGTGGTTAAGCAATTAATTATTATTAGATTAATATTGAAAAATTAGGAGATAATTGAGGCAATCGAAAATATGGCGTAACAATTCTGAACCCCCTCATTCTTGAGGATTGTCAAATTCCAAAAGTGAACAATCTGCAATAATTTGAAAATTGAATTTGGAATTAGGATGAAATTAAGTATATAATAAATAAATACTATTTTTTTGTATGCATTACAAATGAGTGTCTTCTAATTGGATATGAGCTAGAATCGAATCCAAGACCTACTATTTAATTATGTAGTTACAGGGAATCGAAACACGGGCGAAACTAAAAAAATTTAATCAAATAAATAAATGTTATACAGAATCGAACCCCTACTCTGCTACTATTGTATGAGCTGCTAAATCCCCTTAACATCTAAACAATCTGCTATGATTTGGTATTAAAATATCTAATTTATTAAATTATTAATAATAAATATAATTATTAAGTATTACTTAAATATGAACTTGTAGATAATTGAACCTGAAATTATAATGAAAGTATATAATAAATAAATAATATCTTTTTTTATGCCTTACAAATGAGTTGAGTGAGAATAGAACCCAAGACCTACTATTTAATTAAGTAGTTATATGAAATCAAAATCTGGGCGAAAGCTAAAGAAATTTAATCAAATAAATAAATGTTTGAGTTATGTAATTATAGAAAATCGAACCCGGGTAAAACCGAAATTATTAAATCAAATAAATAAACTGGTTTAATCATGTACGTGCTGAAATCGAACCCATAATCAAATTTGATATTTTGATACTTTACGTGTCATTAAAACTTGATTTTGCTTATTAATAAATAATATAAATTACAAAGTGACTTTTTTTCTTTGCTAAACTTTAGGTTTTGATAGATTTGTGAAAAAATAGAGAATTTTAATTTGCTTGCATAGATAATAAACTAATGTGCACTCTAAGTACTAGATTCCAAAGTGCTTGCTAGCAACACAAGTTATTCCAAAAGAAAAAGAAGAAAGAGGCAAAGCATAAATGACTAGAAGTAAGTTCGTGCAGATATATATATATGTAGAAATTAGATCTATACATGTTCCACTGCACAAGAATTGAAGCCGCAAAAAGAGAGAGATAGGAATGGATCATTTCAGCCACGAGCATCCACTTTTCTTGAATGAAGATTACATTGCTAGAGAGGGTGATGTGTGTAATGCCTGCAACGAAGAAATGGTCTCTTGTAAATCATTTGTTTTTAGTTGCAGCCGCAGCATCATCATGGGCATCCCAAGTACTAATGCTGGCGACGTAGATGAAAAATGTATTAAATTCTTACTCCACAAAAATTGTGCTGAATTACCTCGTAGGATTGAAAACCCAAGAAACCAAACAGAGTTCCTTGACCTTCATATCAATCCCCGTAGAAAACCAACATTTTCTCAGTACTTGTGTGACATTCCAGGCGATCTTTATCATTGCAACATCTGTCACATAACAATTCCATGGATATATTGCAATTCCAGTTTTCGATTCTTTGTTTGCTTGAAATGTGCTATGTACCAAGTCGAGTCTTTAAGAAACCGTAAATTTGAGCATTTAGCTCACGGTCAACACCCACTAGCCTTAATCCAACGCCCATCTTCATTCAAATGTGATGCTTGCAACGTGGAGGATAATACTAAAGATATGTCATATAAATGCATTGATTGTCCGTTTTGGATGCATAAGAGCTGTGCTGACGCTCCCACCTCTTTCCTATTTCAATTTCACAACAAACATCCGCTTGTCCTCTCATTTTCTTTGCCAGAAGTTTATAAAAAATTTGAACAGCATTGCAGACTCTGCAAAGGAACAATGAGTTGGGAGACTTGGCTTTACTATTGTCCCAAATGCAGATTTTTCACCCATTTCCAATGTGCTAGATCAAGTCGAATGTTGAGGTGGTACTTCACTTATACATCAATATTTACATCTTTCTATCTGCATTTTTCTTATCATACAGCTGCTTTTTTTCCTTTCTGTGTACACATTCATCTGTGCATTCTATCTATATCTTGATTTCTGCTGCCTACTTTAATTTCTCACATATTTTTTTGGTATCCTCAGCTCTCATGAAACTGAAATATATCCCGATTTGGTGCACCTCCCTGCAGCTAATGAGTCATTGATGAATTTATTTGCTGAGCAATTTATCAAGGAATTTAGTACTCGAGGGAATAACGACGAATTTAGTCCAATTCGTATAAAGGATTGGGCTCATGGTAAACATGATCCGCAACTCATTACAATTGATGAGTTGCATGATCAAAAAGATGGTGATGATAAATTATTGATTTGTGATGCCTGTGCCAAACCCATCCGAAATGATGGCGGTCTATTTTATGCTTGTGTTCTTTGTCAATATTTTCTGCATAAATTCTGTGGTGAATTACCCAGGACGATGGACCATGTTTTACAGGATTCAACTCTATCTGCGTACAAGCACAGTGAACCATACAAGTTATTTTCATGTCATGGTTGTCAGCGTAAAGGCAATGGTATATTATTCCATGGTAGACAGAATACACATTATAGCATGTTGTCACGAGATTCTGTAATAGATGTGCGACTTCATATTGGATGCTCGACCCTACCCAAAAAGATCAAACATGAGTCTCACTATCACCCACTTTACTTCAAAATTAAAGCTGTTCAAGCTTGCAAAGCATGTGGAAGGACTGCTATTCTACTCCACAGTTGTGAAGGATGTGATTTTCATGTATGTGCACAATGTATTTTGAAGACGAAAACAGTAAAACATCGATGGGATCCTCACCCCCTCCACTTGATATATGATCCTGAAATGGTCACGAATCATGAGCATGGGTTTCACTGTGAGTTCTGTTCTAATGAATTGAACCCAAACCTTTGGTTCTATCATTGCAATGATTGTGATCTTTCATTTCATCTTAAATGTTATGATAAATTATGTTATCTTAAGTATTCACTTATCAAGTTTGGTGCTACTAATATTATTCTGGACAAACTCCATCATCACAGCCTTACATTTGTTTTGAATAAGAAGTTTCGTCGTTGTGGAAAATGTCGCCGTGGAATTCTTGGAAAGCCGGTCCTTGAATGTGCACCATGCAAAACCATATTCTGTCGGAGATGCTGCAGCTGGTAATTAAGAGTAGTTGGAAACTGTATAACAGATACGCATCATTTGGCCATTGTTTGGAGTTCCTTTATTACTTTTCATGCAGCTGATTAATCTGCAGCGAGCCTGCGACTGTTTGAAATATGTATCATTTTAGTGAACAAGTATGAATATAATATCTGTTGTGCTTATTTGGATCGTCAAATTCCAAAAGCTATTGTCATGAGAATCTAATTTGAGATAGCAATATAGCATGCACACCTGCACAGTTGTAATCACAATGCAGCAAAAAGAAGAAACGGGATTTAGACAATCAGAAATACGATGGCTAAAAAATCAGAATGTATTTAAGATTGAAATTACATATTAAGTGATTAACACCTGCGCAGCAGAATTCAAGTGATTATAAAAAAAAAAAGTAGTTACCTCAATTAATAAAACAAATCTTTCAGCATATCATAGATAAGTAAAACAGTTGTTAGGCCAAGAAACACACAGTCGGAGTTTGGACTACGTGATATCCCGGTTGATAGGAATAAGAATGAATTTTAGTACATTTTGTATTCAAATCTCAAGCTCATTCTCGTTAACGGAGTCGGAACCAGGAATCCGTGATCCACACAGCCCCATCGTACCACGAAAAAAATGTACAACCAACATATTAAAATCTAGGAATATTATCTATGCACCTAGCGAAGTAATTGAGCCATCGAAACTAGACCTTTTAGCAAGAATTTTGGTCTGGACTTTGCGCTTGCAGTCTTGCATTGATTTACAACTGTAGACTTGACCCTGCAGCTTGCACTGTACTTCCTCCTGTTGTTCACCAGATCTTTGAGCAGTTTGACTTTGTCCAATTAAAAATATTTACTTCATTTCAAAAAATAGATACTATATAAATTACAATTTTGTTCAACTTTTTTCAACTTTTCAAAAGATTATGTATTATAATAAAATATAAAATTATATTTCACAAATGAATCTTGATTAATTGAGTTAAGCTAAAAGAAAAGTTGAAAATTCAAATAACAAATAATAATTGTGATATTATTTATTTTAATTATTATTATAATAACGTGACTGACACGTGTGATTAGAACCTACCCACCATCTCTAGAATGAGTGTAATAGGACTGCCAACTAATTGGTTTAAACTGTGAGATTATTGAACAGCAACAAAAGGAAAATCAACTTCTAAAAAAATATTAAACCAAATGAAGCTAACAACATGGTCTTCAAGGAAATGAATCAAGAACAAATATAAATTAGCAGTACAAGGTTCAGTAGTAAAACTACATATGAAATTAACACTCTCAACGATCTTGCTAACCTGATTCCGACTTGAATCTGACTCTATTAGACATAACCTGAAATTGACACAATCCGACTCTAGTAACCCGAATATTTCCCGGATATACTCGCTTGTCAAAAATTTAACCCTTTAACTTTTACATTAATGTAAAACAAATTTGAGTAAGATTTAGAACAACGGGAAATTGAGACATTTATGAACACAACTGGAAACCTGAATCCCCCGCCCCCTCTCTTACACTTGAACCTCAGCCTTTGTCAGCAAAAATGCAAGTAGTCCCTAGTAGTGCCGGATCAGGAAAACCTTGACACACTACTTCACTAAACTACAACCCTGATTTAAAATTACTAAACCTTCCATAGAACAACTTAAAAGAAAGTCTAGAGATAGAGAACTTAAGTCAAAGAACTTGAAAAAATTTGTATACTTTTCACACTACAAAAATATACAATTCTAACAACAGAAGTTACCAACGGAAAACTGCCCGTTGGTAATTAACAACAGATTGCTAACACATTTCACATGGTTGAAAAGTCAAAGATATAGTGACAGACCGCTAACGGTTCAGTAATGAATCTGTGCCAACGAAAAAATCCGTTGAGAAACAAAGGAACTTACCAATAGCTTGTCGACGGACTGCCAACAGAATTTTACCATCGGGGTTGTAACGAATTAACAACAGGCTACAAAGGTATTACTAAGGAATTAATAACGGATATATCTGTTGGTGCTTCCATTGGTAGTTCTATTAGCAGTTGGTTGCCGATCCGTTATAAAAGTATTGTAGATCGGCTACATTTCTAAGGTTATTAAATCGTTTTAGTTCCGTTACTAAAGCGTTATAATTCTAGATCGGTTAGACTATTTCCGTTACTAATCCCTTGGTAGGGTCACCTTTTAAATTTATTACCAACTACCTCCATCTACATTCTTAATTATCAGGGCTTTATTTCTCAAAAAATCACTGCTTCTTCTTCAATATTCTTGCAAATTAAGAGTTTCACACAGCATAATTAATTTTCTAATTATAAGGTTAGTTATTTTACATTCTCTCGTTTTGTATTTTAATTCTTAATTAATTTCTTTGATTAGTAACTTTATTAACATTAACTAATTAATGTATGTGAAAATATATTTAACATTGTTGATTTGTTGTAAATTCTTTTTTTAGTTAAGAAAATTGTAAATGCCCGCCTACAATTTCAATGCCCGCCTACATATTTTTGTAATTTTGGCCTCCCGCTTATGCTCCCCCGCGCGAGTGGTACTGGGAGTAGTTCGAGACTTGCCGTATTATTTATTTATTTATTTTGTTAAATACTTGCCATATTATCTTTCCATAAAGTAATTAGTATGTTAGTTAGTCTAATTTCTTTATATTGATAATCTCACTAATGTTAGTTTTTTTTGCCACATTACTAATGCTAGTTAGTTTAGTTGCACGAATAAACTTTTTAGTTATGAATGTTTTATTTTTTTTCAGATTATTAGAAAGTTCAATATGAATAATGATCAAGCTTGGATGTATCAAAGGCTAGATAGTCAAGGATGCTTAAATCCGGCATTTGTAAACGGGGTGGAAAATTTTATGGAATATGTAATATCTCGACCCTCGTCCTTGGATGGGATAAACATTCAATGTCCATGCTTCAATTGCAAGAATATTAAATTCTGGAATGCAGAGACAGTAAAACTGCACTTATTGAAGAAAGGATTTGTAAGAAATTTTTACGAGTGGGATCGACACGGAGAGCCATATGTTGTTAGACAAAGTGGAGAACAATCATCCACACATTATTCCAATACTCAAGATAGAAGAGACGAGGACAACCTAATGTACAACATGGTGATGGATGCCGCCGGTCCGAGTTTTAATCCAGAGATGCCAAATCCAGAAGTACAGAAGTTGTATGATATTTTAGACTCTTCTAAGAGGGAGTTGTATGAAGGTTGTGAAACTTCTCAGCTGTCTGCCATGGCTCAGATGTTGAGTTTGAAGTCGAATCATCATTGGTCAGAGGCATGTTTTGATCAGACATCACAGTTCTTCAAAGGTGTCTTGCCTTAAGATAATACATTTTTTGATAGCTTTTACAGTACGAAGAAGTACATGGAAGAATTGGGGCTTCCTTCCGAGCAAATTGATTGTTGTGTTAATGGGTGTATGATATATTGGGGTGAAGACATCAATATGGAGTGTTGTAAATTTTGTTCACATACGAGATACAAATCAAGACTCAACAGATCCAAGAAGGAGAAAAATAAAATGCATTTTAAGAGGATGATCTATTTTCCATTGGCACCAAGATTGCAAAGGTTGTATGCTTCGCCTACTACTGCAGCCCATATGAGATGGCATGCGGAACATTATCAAGAAGAAGGTGTGATGCGCCATTGTTCAGACTCAGAGGAATGGAAACAATTTGATAGAGCACATCCATCATTTTCCTCAGAGACGAGAAATGTTAGACTTGGACTTTCTGCTGATGGGTTTCAACCATTTGGTGAAACTGGTAGACAATATTCTTCTTGGCCGATTATAGTGACTCCATATAATTTGCCTCCCTGGATGTGTTCAAAAGAACAGTATTTGTTTCTGTCTGTACTTGTGCCTGGACCAAAAAATCCAAAACAGAAGATAGATGTGTTCCTTCAACCATTGATTGCCGAGTTAAAAGAGTTGTGGGAAGTTGGTGTGGAGACTTGGGATAATTCTTTAAAACAGAATTTTCGTATGCGAGCTGCATTGATGTGGACTATCAGTGACTTCCCTGCTTATTCAATGTTGTCTGGATGGAAAAATGCTTGTCATTTAGCTTGTCCTCATTGTGCTCATGATCATGATGCTTATAATCTTTCACATGGTGGAAAGACTACATGGTTTGATAATCATCGAAAGTTTTTACCTGCCAATCATCCATTTCGAAAGAATAAAAATTGGTTTACCAAGGGAAAGACAGTGACTGAATCTGCCCCACCAGTGCGAACAGGTGAAGATGTATTGCAAGAAATTGAGTCACTAGGTTTGATGAAAGTTACTGAATTGGGAAGTGATGAGCATAATGCTAAATTCATTAAAGCTTACAATTATGGATGGAAAAAAAGAAGCATCTTTTGGGATTTACCATATTGGAGGACATTATCAATTAGACATAATCTCGACGTTATGCATGTCGAGAAAAATGTCTTTGAAAATATTTTCAAGACTATCATGGCCATTGAAGGAAAAACCAAAGATAATTCAAAGGCAAGAGAAGATATTGCAATGATTTGTCGGAGACCCGAACTAGCAAAAGATGAGTCGACACAAAAGTATCCGAAAGCATGTTATAGCTTGGATAAAAAGGAAAAAGAAAAAGTGTGTACATGGTTGAAAGAGCTGAAATTTCCAGATGGATATGTGTCAAATATGGGGTGTTACATCAACATGAAGAAATACAAGTTATTTGGAATGAAAAGTCATGATTGTCACGTGTTTATGCAACGACTTCTTCCGATTGCTTTTCGGGAATTTCTTCCGAATAATGTTTGGGAGGCTGTGACAGAATTAAGCTTTTTCTTCAGAGATCTCACATCAGCTACTTTGAAGATACGTGATATGCATAAACTTCAAGAACAAATTCCGGTTATACTTTGCAAGTTAGAACGCATCTTTCCACCGTCATTGTTTGACTCAATGGAACATCTTTTGGTGCACTTGCCATATGAAGCACTCGTTGCAGGTCCTGTACAGTATCGTTGGATGTATCCTTTCGAAAGGTTTTTACGTCACTTGAAGAATAATGTGAAAAATAAAGCTCGGGTTGAAGGATCGATATGCAATGCTTTTTTGGTTGAAGAAGCTTCCACTTTTTGCTCACACTACTTTAAGCAACATGTTCAAACAAGACACAGAAAAGTTCCTAGAAACGATTCTAGTGGAGGTGGAGAGAGTTTTGGGGGAAACATTTCTATATTTTCTCATCATGGCCGTTCACATGGGAGTGTCAGTACTCGTTATCTTGATGATCGAGAATATATAGCAGCTCACAATTATATCTTGTTTAATTGCCCAGAAGTGGCACCATATACTGAGTAGGTTTATTTTTTATCACACACTTATTTGTCCCCATTAATGAATATTAGTCAAATATCTGATTTTTATTTTTTGTGTAATCAGGATTTTCATAAATCAACTTCGGGAGCACAATCCACATATAACTAGTATTGAAGTTGATCGGTGCTTGGAAAGTAATTTTGCAATATGGTTTAAGCATTATGTAAGTTAATTGGTACTTTTATAATTACTATTAGATAACTACTAACTGCATATTTTGTATTCTAATAGTCACTACTAACAATTTCAGGCTCAAGATCCATCATTGGTTCCGAATGAATATATTCGGGATATTTCATTTGGACCTCTTCGTTCGGTTAAGTCGGTACCAATTTACTATGTGAATGGGTATAAATTTCACACTCGAGAATATGGGGCAGATAAGTCAACATTCAATAGTGGAGTATGCATCAAAGGGTCGAATTTTAGCGAGACATTTAATGATTACTTCAGAATAGTTGAAGAGATTTTGATTGTCGAGTATCCTCGTTTTCCAGCCAAGAAAACAGTTTTGTTTAAGTGTGAATGGTTCGATCCTACAATTAATGTTGGAACAAGAATTCATCCACGTTATAACATAGTTGAGGTCAATAAAAGAAAGAGATTGAGGGTGTACGAACCATTTGTACTAGCAATGCAGGCCATGCAAGTTTACTTTTGTAATTATCCAAGTCTTAAACGAGACAAGGTTGATTGGTATAGAAATGTATAGAAATGTGCAAGTTGTTGCAGTTAGATCATGGCTTGGTTTGTCTTCAGATATTAATGTTGTTCTCTTCAGTCAAGACCCTTCTATTTTTGCCTTTGCAGCTGCTTTTGGTTCAAGGGTTTCTGTTGAACCCAATATCGACTTCACGTAATCACTTTTTCACTATCTCGGTGTAATCTCAATGTGAAAATATATAAATGTGTTGGTGTGTACTGAAGCTTTGATTTTACTAATATAGTATTCCCTACTTGTGATGGATATGCAAGTTTTAGTCTAAGCGTATAACTCGGATAATAGGATTGCAGTCGTGAAGTGTTGAATTATGATTTAGAATGCAGTATTTTATTTTACTTGCTAGTATAGTAAGGGAAAATGTTGGTACAATGGTACTTAAAATGTTTTTGTAAATAATGGTTACATTAATTTACAAAAATGTATTAAATTAGTTGGTCTGTAACATCAAGCATAAATTACTGTTGTTGCATTACTGTACCCTTGATCTGCAGAGTGTTCTAATATTTTTTACAAAGAATAATTACTTGGGTCTAGTCATTGATTTTTATCACATATTATTTCTATACAATTACTCGTTCTATGTTGAATAATGCATATATGTTGATCCATTGATGTATTTTGACATACTTTTTATGCTGGTCATTCAGTTTTTTAATTTATCTCATCTTTTTATTACAGGCACGAATGAGGAGGGTTATGAACCGTACTGAAAATGTACCGGCACGTCCAGGACAGGGTGTATCGGCTCCTGGACAGGGCGTAACGGCTCTTGGACAGAGCGCACCGGCTCATTCTGGACAACGCGTACAAGTTCAATCTGGACAGCGCATTCCCACTGGATCTAGACAACACATTCCTGCTCAATCTAAACAGCACGTTCGTGCTCATTCTGAACAAGGTACTGGACAATCTCGATTGCCAATACGTTTACCATCTCAGTTGGGGCTTCACTCACCAACACAATCAAGACAGCGCACATCACAATCTGGACAAAGCACACCTAATGAATCACGACAACTCACTGCTCAATCACGTCAACACACACCTGAAGCTCAATCACGCCAACTCCAACATACACCTGAAGCTCAATCACGACAACATACAATTGGTGCTCAATCAGAACCAATTGAGAACACGCCAACTCCATCACATCCAAGCATACTAAATGTATCATCTACAGCTACTAATGGTTATGTACGTTGGGATATTGGCTTGGAACAAGGGGATGGAAGGGTTCGATTAGAAGTCATTAAAGGAACGTAAGTTTCGAGTTCCTAAAAACACATCTACATAGTGAATTATTTTCTGTTTTTCCATGTCATGCAGTGATATTAAATTGCCTTACATTAATTTTATATATTTGTGTTAGATTGGAACCTTCGAATGTTTGCTCTAAAAGGAATCGACTAATCATGTATGAGCGACTTGAGCCTACCGGATACAATTGGAAGTGTGTTTCAAAAGAAACTAAAGATTTTTATTTTGAAGAATTCAAGGTAATTATACCTTTTTAATCTATTGTAATGTAGTATATGAGTCTTATTTAAGTTAGTTGTATAAATGCGGATAGTTGTTTTGGATAATTAGCCTGGTGCTTGATTCCAATTGTCTTGTGCTTTTTACATCCTATGTAGTTTTTTCCGAAAAATTCTTATTTTGTCTGTTTGAATTTTTATGATTCTTTTTGTGTTGGGTTTGAGATGTTATCCTATTTGGTAGAGATTTGAAAACTATTTGCCAAATTATTGTGGTTAACTTGATCTGTGTACTGATTATACATTTAGAATTCAACCTAGCGATGCTTTAAAAATTGTGATAATTGATTTCTTAATTCAGTAGAAATCAGTTTTGTTGCCCAAAGGCCATATAACTAAGCTGCCTATTAATGTGCTGAGAGTGCATTGTGATGTGCAACAACTTCCATCTTCTGTTCATGCCATTTCTAATGTGTTTCGGATTATTTTTAAAGCCACAAGGCTGGTTTGATAATTTCCAAATGGGCAAATGCTAGAGATTCCAAATCTTTTTCCAAGTTTAGTCAATTTAATGCATGACAAGTTTTAATCAATAATCATGATAATACTTGTGCCTTTAAGACTTGACGCATAGATTTTGAGATTTTTTGGGGTAACTGTAGCATTTAGCATTTCTTTTGTCAAATTGTCTTTTGACTTCCAATAATCGTTTTGTGGTGGCTACTTTTGGTGCCCCGTATGCACGACAGCATTTGCAATGCAAACTGTAGTAGTGGAGTTTTAACATTCTAAATAGCAGCATATCTGTTAAGGTTTATATGCTCAGAATATAGACATGTCAGTGATATGGAAATACTCAACTTGTACTTGCCCAACACGAGTAGTTGAGCACTGGTGTAGAACTTAAGACACTAGGATGTGAAATGTTCAAAGTCATTTGACACTAAGCAATTAAGCATGATCTTCTTCCTAAACTGAAACAGGTTAGGAAGACCAGTATTATGGTAGGTTATATGCTACGCTTAATTTCTAAACTGCTATGTAATTTGTCTTCTTTTTTATTATAGAAATATTTTGTGTGGAGGCAATCCGATGCTGTTATTTATAAAGGTTGGATGGAAAATGCAAGGAGGAAGTATTCTGAAGTTGTTTCGATAGCTCGTGGTAACTGGGAAAATCACAACAGACGAGATAATAGAATTGGCTTGGATGTTTATTTGAGTTGGGTTGAGTTCTGGAAAACGGACGATTTTAAAAAAAAAATCTTCGATTCAGAAAAGTAATCGTTGTAGCGGGGTTGATGGCCGCCTTTCGACACATACGAGTGGTTCCGCTTCTCATAGGATAGTTGCAGCTCGTGTGGTAGGCTTTATAATCTTGTTTTGACATAATTCTCATTTAATTTCTTAAAAACGATATTTTTGTGCTCTAAAATTTGTAATTTATTTTTGCAGAAAGTACAGTACAAGCGTGACCCCACTGCTGATGAGATCTTTTACTTGACACACACCAGGCGTGTGAAGAAAAAGAAGAATCTGATTGCTGAGGCTAGAGAAATTGGTCTGGATGATGAGGATGTCGAGGGTGGCGAGGATGACGAGAATTTCGAAGTTGTATGGGTCGACCAAAAAAGCCAACGAATATATGTGAGTTTTAATTTATAATTTTCAGAATATTCATTTAGTTTTTTTCGCAGAACCAAAAAAGAAGTTTTATGACATGTAAAAATCCAATATCTGAAATTATTAATTATTAGCAGCCCACGTAGCAACAGTAGCAGCAGTGTAGCAAAATTAATACTACTTTAATAGGATAAGGTAGATTGAAATTGAAATATACCTAAATCCTTGGTATTTGCGGTTGTAATTTTATTTGCAGTTTTTTTGTGCATGTTGTTCCTCCTGCTATGATCGAGTGAAGTTATGATATTTAATTTTTGTGTGGCTTTTCAAAATAACAGTATATTCCTGCATGTTTTAGTTGTACTAATTATTGTTGTATACAGGAAACTTTCCTAGCGCTTCTTGAGTTGCAGGAGAAATCCGGGCAGCCTGTTGATAGAAATGCTCTATTTCTTGAGGCAGTTGGAGGTTTTGACAAGAAAAATAGGGTATATGGAATTGGTTCATCACAGAGCCTCTTTTATGCGAAGTCTAAAGTTATGCCTTGCACTTCATTTTCTGACAGTGAAGAGGAAAATGAAAGGTTGAAGCACCAATTGAGTGAGATGAACAATCGGATGATGGCAATGGAAAAGCAATTAGCCGCGATTACTCAGTCTACAGCACTCCGATTCGGACGTCCTCAATCCCCTTACAGTTCAGATGGTGGTCAAGATGATTCAGATGGTCAAGAAGATGATGGTCAAGAAGATGATTCAGATGGTCAAGAAGATGATATAAATGGTCAAGATGACAATTAGTTTTAAATTAAGTATGTTCGCTATATGCACTTGGACTTAGAACCTAATATGTATGTTGGTATGGTTTAGTAATTAGTATAATTTGTATGGTTTAGACCTATAAAACTGATTGGCAAATCTTGGTATGTTGGATATAGGGCTAGAGTGATGTAACTCTTAGCCCCATTTTGAATTTGTATTATCCACTGTGAAGTAAAAAAGACTTTTGTCATCTTTTGTTGGTTGATATTTTTATTTGTATAGATGTGTAAAAATGTACAGATTTATAAAAGCACCATGCTTATGTTCTATTGCAAGAATTGCTTACGAGTTGTCCATTGGGAGAGTGTTGCTAACAAAACTATACGTGTCTCTTTGCATTGCTTACGGATTATCCGTTAGGAATTTGTTACTAAATTTAACAACGGAAATTGCATTGTCATATGGCTGCTAATAATACCAACAGACTATCCGTTAGGAAATCGTTACTAAATTTTAACAACGGAAATGACATTGGAATATGGTTGCTAATAATGCCAATAGATTCTCCGTTGGGAAATTGTTGTTATATCTAGCAACGAAAATTTTGTTACCATGTAGTTGCTAATAATACTAACAGAATATTCCGTTACTAAGTTGGTTGGGATACTGTTATTTCTAAAAACAAGAACTTTGTTGTTAGTTCGTTGATATTCCGTTGTAAAATTTAGTGACGAAGACAATTCCGTTGGTAGAGACTTCCCAACGACGTTTACTGCAACCGACCGTTTCGGTGGCCATTCCGTTGGCACAGTGTCTTAGTAACGGATTTCCTTAATCTACCAACGGAATTTTCTGTTGTTAAAACTAAATATTCTTGTAGTGTCAATGGTTTGAGTTTAATAGTTCGATTCTTATTATTAATAAAACATAACATATTACTTATCAGTGTGCATACACTCAAATTGATTTTTATCAGTGTATACATATCATACCTTGGATAGCAAAGGATGCATATGCATGTTTCACTTGTTTGTACCTAAATTATTTGAATATGTTGTTTAACTAAATATTACAATCAGTTATTTAAATATATTGTTAGAATACAATATATGATCCGGGAAAGTGTCTTCCTCTAACACCTTAAGGTTTTATATGGACTAGTTACTCAACATGGTATCAGAGCTCAGGCTGGCGGGAGGACTCAGGTTCGACTCCTCGACCCATTTACTCAATTTAAAACCTTAAGGTGTTAGAGAAAGGCACTTTCCATGATCATAAAATTATGCCCCAAAGATGGGCGCCTGTGATCCACTCTTCGACCCATTTACTCAATCTAAAACCTTAAGGTGTTAGAGGAAGGCAGTTTCCAGGATCATACATTGTATTCTAACATATATTTACATAGTGCCTTTTTTATTTGTAAACTTTAAGTTCTGATAGAATTGTGGAAAACAGAGAATTTTAATTTGTTTTCATGAACTAATGTGCACCCAAAGTACTATATTCTAAAGTTTCCCAAAAGAGAAAGAAAAGAAAGAGGCAAACCATTTATAGAAATTAGATCTATACATGTTCCACTGCACAAGAACTGAAACCGAAAAAGAACTGAACTGAAATTGACACAATTCGACTCTAGTAGCCCGAATATTTCTCGGATATACTCGCTTGTCAAAAATTTAACCCTTTAACTTTTACATTAATGCAAAACAAATTTGAGTAAGATTTAGAACAACGGGAAATTGAGACATTTGCGAACACGACTGGAAACCTTGAATCCCCCCCCCCCCCTCTTACACTTGAACCTCACTCAGCCTTTGTCTTGTGTAAATCATTTGTTTTCAGTTGCAGCCACAGCATCATCGTGGCTAATACTAGTGATGCAGATGAAAAATGTGTTAAATTCTTACTGCACAAAACTTGTGCAGAATTACCCGATAGGATTGAAAACCCAAGAAACCCAAAAGAGTTCCTTGTATTCCATATCAATCCCCGTAGAAAGCAAACACTAATTCAACGAATTTTTTCCCCTCCACGCAATAATTGTCAGTGTGACATATGTCACATAACAATTCCATGGATATACTGCACTTCCTATTTTTGATTCTTTTTCTGCTTGAAATGTGCTATGTACCAAGTCGAGTCTTTAAGAAACCGTAAATTTGAGCATTCGGCTCACAGTCAACACCCACTAGCCTTAATCCAACGCCCATCATCATTCAAATGTGATGCTTGCAACGTGGAGGATAATACTAAAGATATGTCATACAAATGCATTGATTGTCCGTTTTGGATGCCCAAGAGCTGTGTTGACGCTCCTCCTCTCATTTTTTTGGCAGAAGTTTATCAAAAATTTGAACATCACTGCAGACTCTGCAAAGGAGCACTGAGTTGGGTAAATTGGCTTTACTATTGTCCCAAATGCAGATTTTTCGCCCATTTCCAATGTGCAAGATCAAGTCTACTGTTGAGGTGGTACTTTACTTATACATCAATATTTTATTTTTTTTGCTAAGCTGAATATATATAAACAAGCAAAAAATACAGGGGTTGACCCTTGCTCTAAGACAAGCCTTAGAGAGGACTATCTAATATCAATCTACAGAGGCGAAGATTGAGAATAGAAAGGAAACAAAAGACGGGAGCCCCAGGCAGCCTAGCTCTAAAACACTAAACATAGTTAGTAAGCCAAAATGTGAAATTATCTATACAATCTAGTGAAGTGAACCAGCTAGTGGAACTAAGTTTAACTCTAATATCTAAAAGGATCCCGTCAAAGAGCTTGTGCGGGCTGAAACATCGTTTCCCGTGCATACGAGCATTTCTCTCTCTCCAGATGTGGTAACAGAAGACCTATGCAGCAAGGAGACAAAGAGACCTGCGAATGGGATTACTGACAGCCCCCCAGGAAGTGAGCAAGTCTAGCCAGGAGTAGGCCTGAACATCAACATTAAGAGCAGAAGCTAGCTTTTTGAGAATGTATGAACTATAGGTGCAGGTAATGAAGAGATGCGAGGAATCTTCAAGCCCCCCAATACAGAGGCTACAATGTTGTGGTAAGTCAATTCTGAACGAGGCCAATCTTGTAAGAGTTGGTAATCTGTTCCAACAAAGAATCCATTCATGATGAGCATATCTCGGAATATATAATCTGTGCCAAACCAGATAATGCCAATGAATAACCGGAAGTCTGAATCTAGTAGCATCCCAAATGTGCCAAGCTTTAATTTTTTTAACATCCACCCCATTCCAATAAATTCGACCAGTTTGCTCCAAGTTGAAATCAGGATAGGAGAAGTTATGAATCCAGTCCAAAAATTTATGATGCACATGATGAAGATGTGTATTAGGAATTGGAAGTACCCAATTACATGTATTAATGATGTCATGGACAGTTATTTCAGTGGATAGCCCGGCTTGGGTAATGATGCTGTCAAACTTATTCGATGCAAGGCAGGATTGATTCCACCATGGATCAAACCAGAGAGAAATATTGCGCCCATCCCCGACAGTATAAGATAAAAATTGAAGAGCCACATTTCGAAGTTGAAGAATTTTCCTCCAAATCCACGAGCAGTCCGTGGGTTCGATCATAGTCCAAAAATGTTGCCTTTTGAGAACCGTATTATTCACCCATTTAGCCCATAGATTAGGAGCATCAGAAATAATATGACAGAGATGCACCATAAGCTTGTCAGAAGAATTCTTAATCCCCAAACCACCTTCATCCCTAGGAAGGGTAACGGTATTCTAGCTAATCTTTGCTCCACCTTTCTTTTTAATGTCTCCTTTCCACAGGAATCTAGTTAACAAAGACCGTATTTGTTTATGAACTGCAGTAGGTATCCAGAAATGATTCGACCAGTATGCTTGCATAGAGAAAAGGACAGCCTTAATTAATTGAGCCTTTCTGCCAAAGAAAGTAAAATAGAGGTCCAAGACAAAATGCGACTGGATATTTTATCAATCAAAGGCATACAGTCATTAAAGCTAAGTTGAGAAGAAATCAGTGGAACACCCAAAAAAATTACTGGCAGCACCCCTGTAGGAATATGATAAATGTCATCAAACCAATATTTGAAATCCTCCTTATAATTTCCAAAGAATACCGTGCTTTTTAGAGTATTTGGGGCAAGACCACTAAGACCGGTGAATCTTGAGAGAGAGTCCATAATGTGAGTGATTGAGTCCTTGTTTCCATGAGAAAATAACAGCACGTCATCAGCGAAAAAAAGATGAGTCAACCCAAGATCTTTATATCGCCAATGGTGGTTAAACTGAGGAGGTTTGGCAGCAAGCAAACAAGAAAATATATTCATTGTTATAGTGAACAGGTAAGGTGACAACGGGTCCCCTTGCCGGAGCCCCTTTCGACCCCTGAAGTAACCCTTAAGAGTACCATTCACTTTGACAGAATATCTAGGAGTAGAAATGCAAGCAGAAATCCAACTAGCAAACTTGGGAGGGGTATTCATTTTACAGAGAGCATGCATGATAAAATCCTAGCTAATGGAATCAAAAGCCTTGTGAAGATCAATTTTTATAGCGCATTTGGCAACCCCAGTGTCCCTGTTATAACCACGAAACAATTCTTGTGCCATGAGGATATTGTCAAAAATGCTTCTACCCCCAATGAAATCAGATTGCGCAATATCAATAGTGCTAGGGAGAACTCTTTTTAGCCTGTTAGCAATAATCTTCGAAACACATTTATAAGCAATGGAATATAATGATATGGGCCTAAAGTCTTTCATATAAGTTGGATTCGATACCTTAGGTATCAAAGTAATGCTAGTAGAGTTTATTCCAGGATGCATCACAGATGTATTGAAGAAATTCAGGACTGCCTCACAAAAACAATCACCAACAATGTTCCAAGTTGCAATGAAAAATTCCGTCGTAAACCCGTTGGGGCCTGGAGATTTGTTTCTCTTCATGGATTTCAGAGTCTTGTAGATAAGCTCGGTTGTTATTGGGGCTTCAAGAGCCTGAGCCTGATCTTGGGTGATTGTGGGACAGTTGATGTCACTAAGATCACAAGGGGCTAGAGATGGAGGAGTCCTAAGAGTGTCCTGGAAGTATTGAACTGCAATATTAGAGACTAGGCCCTGGCCAAACTGAAAGATACCATCTTTATTTTCCAAAGCGAGGATTTTATTGTGCTCCCAGTTTGCACGTACCTTATTGAAAAAGAAACTATTATTCCCATCTCCCAATTGAAGCCATTTTACTCTAGACTTTTAGAGAGCAAGGGCTTCTTCCTCAAGTAAAGCCGTTTCAAGTAACGCAGCAGCTGCACGCTCTTTGTAAAGAAGAGAACAGTTACCAGGAGCAAGAGAGATTTGAGCTTGAATATCATTCAAGGAAGTCCGGGCTAGACCCACATTAGTATGCACGTTTCCATGTTGTTTGTTAAGAATCACCAGTGCTTTCTTTACCTCTTTAACGCGTTGACAAAAAACAGCCATGGGGTCCCCGTACCATGGCACATCCCAAGCTTTTTGAACCACCTCCATGAACCCATCAAGAGAGGTCATGAAATTATAGAACTGGAATGGCTTGCGGTTCTTATCCAACTGCATTGGGACAGAAACAATTAAAGGACAATGATCCATGATACCTCTTTGCTTTACCAGAGTTAAACTTTCAGTAAAGGTTGTGACCCAGTTTTGATTACCTAGAGACCTGTCCAGGCGTCTATGAATAGGGGCAAGAGGCCTATTATTAATCCATGTAAATAGTTCTCCAACAGTTTTTACTTCTCCTAAGCCTGCAGAAGCGATACAGTCTTTGAAGGATTGCATGTCAGGTGTCCAGTGCTCCCTACCCCCTTGCACTTCATAAAGATGAAGAACACAATTAAAGTCACCTAAAGAAATCCAAGGTGTTGAAATCTGATTGCTAAGGCGAACAAGATCGTTCCAAAGTGAGACCCTTTGATGAGGAGTATTAAATGCATAGACAAAGGTGACAAAGAATGTGAGCTTCTTTTCAAGGAAAGTTACCCTACAAGTAACCTGTTGAGCCGATTTTGAATGGACAGAAATATCCCAGATAGATGAATCCCATCCTACCCAGATTCTCCCATTATAATGAGAAACATAATTATTAATCCAAGACCAATTCCTGCGAATACGCTTGGAAATAGAATCAAAATTATGCAATTTGACCTTCGTTTCTATACAACCCATAAAAGTAATATTATTTGATCTAATAAAAGTTTTCAACTCCTGTTGGTGGGATCCCTTATTGAGACCTCTTACGTTCCAAGAAGAGAAATTCATTGCAATCTTTTGGGTTTTGACTGGTTGGCCAGTCTAGGACTCCTTTTATGCGTCACCAATGTGAACCCATCAACATCCACAATCTTACCAGGAGTGTTGGGGTTATGTACAGGTGTAGTATCATATCTAGGCGGTTTTCTTTCATTGCGTACTGGTCTATCAGCAACCTGATGATCCACTTGATTATTCCCCATGCTTGATTCCACCTGCATTGCATTTTCTCATTTTCTCATTTTCTCTGGTATTAGAGGTAGTAGACCCAACTGGAACACAATCAAAATCTTCCAACCCATCATCATTGTTTAACTCCCTGTTTAGCTCCCCAAGAATCTGATCTTCATCCATAACAACATCACATCCCAAGAAATCCCCTATAATATAAGGAACCAAAGCCATGTTTTGCACAAAATCATCATTGCATTCCGCAATAACATTCTCTGCTATGACTTGTTCAGTAACATTACCTTCTACTGGGACACAATTACTATCCCCTTTGTCATGACCTGCATCCTCAGTATTGCCCTCACTGGTATCAGCGTGAAGCTCTGTCCCTTTGTTGGCCTTGACATTACTGTTGCTCTCTTTGTTTTCAGTGTTGTCCTATTTTTTCTTCAAGTTACCAGCGCGAGGTTTTGGCTTAACAGCCTCAGGATTGTTGATGCATCGAGATAAAGAATGGCCAAAAGCCTTGCAAAGGCTACAAGAATATGGTAATTGGGAATAAAGAAAATCAACCTTTAATCTTTCTTCAGAGCCATCCTTGTGAATCACATCCACCCAAGCATATTCAGGCCTTGGTGAATCGTAAGCTAACTCAACCTGCACACCAGCATATTTAAGAGGGTCGAACCTAGCCGTAGCTACATCAAACTTAAGTGGTCTTCCCATACAAGAGGCAATTTCACAAAGCCCGTCCCTGGACCAATAAGAGGGTGGAACATCCACCATCCTAATCCAGCAAGGCACCTTATCAATAACATTCTTTTTAAACTCAGAGCCTTCAACCCAAGGAGACAAATACATTGTTTTTCCTCCAAAGTGCACCGAGGATAGAGCTAGAATCGAATTCATTTCATTCACAGAATTAAACCTAAAAGTGTAATAGCCCTTAGAGCTATAATAAACACGATGAAGGCCCTTGTTTTTCCATAATTTAAGAGCATGTTCCCGTACAAACGGAAAAGCAAAACCCCCTCCTATAAAATGCCCAATAAGACTGGAATCCCATTGTTTACGAGCATTGATAAAAAATTCTCGTGAAGGCTTAATATTAGCAGAACCGTCTTCATTATATGTGATAACAGAGTCAGGTTTAACCTTTGGTTGAGCATCCAGGATATTTTTCTGGACCAGAGTGCTCCAAGACACAGATTTACTAGTTTCATCTTTCTCTACATTAAGAGTAAGGACTCCATTCTGAACCACAATGTTTTCCTGTAACTGACTCAAAGTAGCTGGGTTAACAACTGGTGCGGGTTCAAGAATCATACCTGAAATGGATTGGGCAGTCGGGGCTACCGGGACTGAGACTGTAGAAGCAGTACCAAGACCAGGAGGGGAAGAAGAGCCATTAGACCCGGGGGAGGATGACTCCAGAGCAGGTCCAGAATCTTCAGTAACTGTGCCTCCATTACGGACAAAGAGTGCTCTTTCCTCTAGTCTCCGACGAGTCACCGGCGACCAAGGATCTTCCATAACGTCTTCAACCTGAATGTGACCATAGTCGGCTTGCAGAATAAAGTCATTAAGCCTCTGAATTTGTGGAGGAATACCATAATTGTGCCCAATAAGATCAGAAAGTTCGTCAGAGTTCATCGACCCAGAGTTCTCAGAGTTACGAGACCCCATTGGTACAGAGTGTGAGGTATAAGATCTTGAAGGTAAGAAAGGGAGGAGTTGAATGGTTGTGGTCGTGTGAAACACGGAGGAGATTTAAGGAAGTAATGATAAAATGTATGCGAAAGAGGGAGCAAGCAGCGATGCCATTGGACCGCCTTCAAGTTTCCATTTCTTGTTATACATCAATATTTACATCTTTCTATCTGCATTTTTTCACATACAGCTGCTTCTTTTTCCTTTCTGTGTAATTCATCTGTGCGTTCTAGTTATATCTTGATTCCTGCTGCCTACATTAATTTCACACATATTTTTTGGTATCCTCAGCTCTCATGAAAATGAAATATATCCCCATTTGGTGCACCTCCCTGCAGCTAATGAATCATTAGTAAATTTAGTTGTTGAGCAATTTATCAAGGACTTTAGTACTCCAGAGAATAACGAAGAATTTAGTACAAGACGTATGAAGGATTGGGCACATGGTCAACATCATCTGCAACTCATTACAATTGATGAGTTGAATGATCAGAAAGACAGTGATGATATATTATTAATCTGTGATGGTTGTGCCAAACCCATCCGAAATGATGACGATTCATTCTATGCTTGTGTTCCTTGTAAATATTTTTGCATAAATTCTGCGGTGAATTACCTAGGACGATCCACCAAATTTCACTAGATACAATGTTATTTGCATTCAAGTAAAGTGAACCATACAAGCTTTTTTATTGTGTTGGTTGTAGACTTCCTGACAATTGTATATCATTCTCTAAGACACCACTTAGGAGCTATGAGCCGTTGCATTTTGGATGCTCGATGCTACCCAAGTTGATCAAACACGAGTCTCACCATCACCCAGTTTACTTACAAAGTTATGATGTTAAATGCAAAGCATGTGGAATCTATTCTATACAACTCTACGGTTGTGAAGAATGTGATTTTCGTATATGTACAGGATGTATTATGAAGGCGACAACAGTTAAACATTGATGGGATCCTCACCCCCTCCACTTGATATATGATCCTGAAATGGTCATGAATGATCATGAGCATGGGTTTCACTGTGAGTTCTGTTCAGATGAATTAGACACAAACTTCTGGTTCCATCATTGCGATGATTGTGATCTTCAATTTCATCTTAGATGTTATGATAAATCATGTTATCTCAACTACTCACATATCAAGTTTGGTGCTACTAATATTATTATGGACAAACTCCATAATCACAACCTTACATTTGTTTTGAATAAGAAGTTTCGTCATTGTGGAAATTGTCACCTTAAAAATCTTGGAAAGCCGGTCCTTGAATGTGCACCATGCAAAACCATATTCTGTGAATTCTGCTGGGAAGACTAGTTGGAATCTGTATAACAGATACGCATCAGTCTACCATTGCTTGGAGCTCCTTAATTAGTTTTCATTAGGGCTGTTCACGAACCGAGCCGAGCCGAGTTTTGATGTAAACGAGCCGAGCTTTACTTTTTTCTCTGACGAACTGAGCCGAGCCGAGCTTTCTTATCGCACAAAATTCGCGTTCGAGCTCGAGCTCGTTAACTAACGAGCCGAACACGAGCTTTTATCGAACAAAAACGAGCTGAGTCGAGCCGAGCTCATTAGAACTTGCAATTTTTATAGATAAAAAAGCCCAATTTTTCTTGGCCCAACGAATTAAAACATTTTTTTTGGAAATCCAACCCAATTTCCCAATCAATTCTCAATAAACCTAAAATACACGTACCTGAAAATTTAATTTAAAATGTTAAAAAATACAACAAATAATATAAAAATATGTCGAATATATCTTAATTTTTTCGAGCTTTATTGAGCCGATCTCGAGCCGAACGAGCTCGAGTCGAGCTCACTAATAGTTCGGCTCGAGCTCGTTTTCTTAACAAACAATTTTTTGTGTTCGAGCTCGAGCTCGAGTTCTTAACGAACCGAGCCGAGTCGAGCCCTTAACGAGCCGAGCTTGAGCTTGTTTACGAACAACCATGTTCGTGAACAGCCCTAATTTTCATGCTGATTAATCCGCGACAACTGTTTGAAATATTTATCATATTAGTGAACAAGAATGAATATGTTGTCTTTTGTGTAGTTGTAATTATTTGAGCTTAATTATAGCAAATCTTTTTATGTAATCTTCGCAATGTAGGAGGAATTTGGTGATAACAAATTTTGGGGATTGCTGGAATAACGAATTATGAAAATAGGGGGATTTGGGATTTTTGGATGTTTGGGGCTGGACTTGAAAGGTGTCTCGACTTGTTAGATGTGTCGGATCATTTTCCAAGATGTTTGCGTACCCTGTTTATATATAGGGATCAAGCCAACGCAGTTCTGTGATAGAATAATAGTGTTTTTAATCTCTGTGATTGTTAAGGGATATCTTGAGATAAGTTGATTTTATCTTTTTAGAGTTATATTAGCGTTGTGATTCTTTCCTGATTTGAAAGAATCGTTTGGAGATATTTTCCGTTATTGATTGATTGATATTGATTTTTTCCTCGATTCAGAGAGAGGATATTACTTAGTGGTTAAGCAATTAATTATTATTATATTAATATTGAAAAATTAGGAGATAATTGAGGCAACCGAAAATATGGAGTAACAATTCTGAACCCTCTCATTCTTGAGGATTGTCAAATTCCAAAAGTGAACCATCTGCAATAATATGAAAATATGCAATAATTTGAAAATTGAATTTGGAATTAGGATGAAATTAAGTATATAATAAATAAATACTTTTTTTTGTAGGCATTACAAATGAGTATCTTCGAATTGAATATGAGCCAGAATCGAATCCAAGACCTACTATTTAATTATGTAGTTATAGGGAATTGAAACACGGGCGAAACTAAAGAAATTTAATCAAATAAATAAATGTTATACATAATCGAACCCCTACTCTGCTATTGTATGAGCTGCTAAATTCGCTTAACATCTAAACAATCCGCTATGATTTGATATTAAAATATCTAATTTATTAAATTATTGAGAATAAATATAATTATTAAGTATTACTTAAATATGAACTTGTAGATAATTGAACTTGAAATTAGGATGAAAGTATATAATAAATAAATACTATCTTTTTTTTATGCTTTACAAATGAGTTGAGCGAGAATTGAACACAAGACCTACTATTTAATGAAGTAGTTATAGGAAATCGAAATCTGAGCGAAAGCTAAAGAAATTTAATCAAATAAATAAATGTTTGAGTTATGTAATTATAGAGAATCGAACCCGGGTAAAACCGAAATTATTAAATCAAATAAATAAACTGGTTTAATCATGTACTTACTGAAATCGAACTCATAATCAAATTTGATAATTTGATACTTTACGTATCATTAAAACTTGATTTTGCTTTAAAGAGTATAGATTACAAAGTGACTTTTTTTTCTTTGCTAAACTTTAGGTTTGGATAGATTTGTGAAAAAATAGAGAATTTTAATTTGCTTGCATGGATAATAAACTAATGTGCACTCGAAGTACTAGATTCCAAAGTGCTTGCTAGCAACACAAGTTATTCCAAAAGAAAAAGAAGAAAGAGGCAAAGCATAAATGATTAGAAGTAAGTTCGTGCAGATCTATATGTAGAAATTAGAGCAACACATGTTCCACTGCACAAGAATTGAATCCGGAAAAAGAGAGATACAGGAATGGATCATTTCAGCCACGAGCATCCACTTATCTTGAATGAAGATTACATTGCTGGAGAGGGTGATACGTGGTTAAGCAATTAATTATTATTAGATTAATATTGAAAAATTAGAAGATAATTGAGGCAACCGAAAATATGGCGTAACAATTCTGAACCCCCTCATTCTTAAGGATTGTCAAATTCCAAAAGTGAACAATCTGCAATAATTTGAAAATCTGCAATAATTTGAAAATTGAATTTGGAATTAGGATGAAATTAAGTATATAATAAATAAATACTATTTTTTTGTATGCATTACAAATGAGTATCTTCTAATTGGATATGAGCCAGAATCGAATCCAAGACCTACTATTTAATTATGTAGTTACAGGGAATCGAAACACGGGCGAAACTAAAGAAATTTAATCAAATAAATAATGTTATACAGAATCGAACCCCTACTCTGCTATTGTATGAGCTGCTAAATTCGCTTAACATCTAAACAATCTGCTATGATTTGGTATTAAAATATCTAATTTATTAAATTATTAATAATAAATATAATTATTAAATATTACTTAAATATGAACTTGTAGATAATTGAACCTGAAATTAGAATGAAAGTATATAATAAATAAATAATATCTTTTTTTATGCCTTACAAATGAGTTGAGCGAGAATAGAACCCAAGGCCTACTATTTAATTAAGTAGTTATAGGAAATCAAAATCTGGGCGAAAGCTAAAGAAATTTAATCAAATAAATAAATGTTTGAGTTATGTAATTATAGAGAATCGAACCCGGGTAAAACCGAAATTATTAAATCAAATAAATAAACTGGTTTAATCATGTACGTGCTGAAATCGAACCCATAATCAAATTTGGTATTTTGATACTTTACGTGTCATTAAAACTTGATTTTGCTTATTAATAAATACTAGCCTATAACCCGTGTGAAGCACGGATCGAGAATAAAAATTAAATTATTAAAATAAAATTTGAATATTAAGTATAAAAATAATTAATAAATATTAATTTAAATATGTTGATTTGTAGAATTCAATGTGAAATTTAAATGAAAGTCTATAATAAATAAAGAATATTTAATTAAATAGTTATGATAATCGAATCCCGGTGAAATCAAAGAAGTTAAATTTAATAAATAAATAACTTGTATAATTATGTAGTAGCAACAACAAATCGAACATGAGTTTTAGTACTATTGTGTTTCAATAAAAAGAAGTTTCCAAATTATTTCTATATATCTGGACATTCCCGCTCGAACCCGAACAATTTCCCAAATTCTCGACCCGATTGAGGTGGGGAACATATCGAGATCGAGCGGATGAAATACACATCTGTAATAGTAAGAGAGATAATAATTATTAATACAGAGTTATTGTATAACTTATAGTATAAAATGTACTCCATCCGTCCCCCTCAATTCTTTACATTGAGGTTGGGCACGGAGATTAAGAAAAAGTGTAATTTAGTGAAAAAAGGTAAGAAAAGTGAGTAAAGTGGTGAGACCAATCAATATTTAATGTATAAAGTGGAGATAGTGGGGGAAAGTAGTGCATCTAGTTAATTTTTACTCCATCCGTCCCGCCCAATTGTTTACATTTGGGTTGGGCATGGAGGTCAATGAATATAAGTAAAGTAGGGCAAAAAGTAGGAAAAATGAGTAAAGTGGTGGGACCTGTCAATATTTAAGGTATAAAGTAAGTAACGTGGAATAAAGTAGTGGAAGTAGTTGATTTTTATATTATAAAACTTTACTATTTTTGGAAAGTTTTGGAATGTAAAGAAATGGATGGGACATCCCAAAAAGGAAAGTGTAAAGAAATTGGTGGGACGGAGGGATTACTATTTTAGGAAATTTTTGGAATGTAAAGAATTGAGATGGACATCCCAAAAAGGAAGTGTAAAGAAATGAGAGGGACAGATGGAGTAATAATTATAAATATAGTGTATATATTAATTGTATTATTATGCAATTTTATATTAATTGTATTAATCAATTTTTTTTATTAATTGTATTATAAATTTTTATTATGCAATTTTTTACAAATTTGAAAATAGAAATTAATTATTTTATTAAAATAATTATTATTTTACTAATAAAGAAATGTTTCTTATGTGCTGGTGGGTGTTCAAGCAAGAGTTCTTGGGTCTAGTGTATAGGTAAGGTTAATGGATGATGTTTAAATTCCATTATTTACTTTCACGTAAAAAATTTCTTAAGTTTATCAGTTACCAACTTACCATTATGCATATTTAAACTTTTTAGTAGCAAAAAAAATGAGAACAATGTAATATTTGTGATTGAGTTTACTTTTAGTACATAATTTTTTAAGTGTTTAACTACGATATTTACCCCTCCCGATATAAGTTCAAACAATCCTCCCGATATCACGATATAAGTTCAAACAATCCTACCGATATCACGATATCAGTTCAAACACCAAGTTGTTAGTAGATTTCTAGTATACAACTTTGCTATTTTTCGCACTTAATTTAATCTTATAATTATAATTATATTTATTTTGAATTAAACTAATTACACATTAAACTAATTAAACTAATAATTATATGTGTATACCGCGGTATACATAACATATCATACCTTCAATAGGGGGTTATGTTTTTAAAAATTATAGATTAGTTTATATTTTAATAACAACAATTAAATAAATTTGGAATTAAGCTAACAATATTTTAAAACTAATTAAGTTAATAATTATGTGTATATCGCTGTATATACGGCATACTATACTATTAAGAGGTGATTTCTGCTTTAAATTCAGAGATTAATTTTTAATTAAATAATACTCCATATGTCCCTCTCATTTCTTTACGCTTTCCTTTTTGGTATGCCCTCTCATTTCTTTACATACCAAAAATAGTAACATTTTATAATATAAAATCCAATCGCATTCACTACTTTTCTCCACTATACCTATTTTATACCCACTTTATACATTAAATATTGATTGGTCCCACCACTTTACTCATTTTTCTTACTTTTTCCTATTAATTTACATTTTTTCTTAACATCCGTGTCGTCCCCTCAATGTAAAGAATAGAGGGGGACGGAGGGAGTAATTAATATGAAATTAAATCAATTATGTTAAGCTAATTAAACTAATAATTATATGTACATTGATATATACATGACATATCATACCATTAAGAGGAGGTTTCTGCTTTTAATATAGAATATAGATTTCTTAAGTTTATTAGTTACCAACTTACCATTATGCGTATTAAAAAATTTTAGAAGCAAAAAGGCATTGTATGGAAACAATGTAGTATTTTTGATGGAGTTTACTTTTAGTACATAAGCATGATACTTCAGGATTTACCCCTCCCGATATCAATTCAAACACGTTGCTGGTAGATTTCTAGTATGTAACTTGACTATTGTTGACAATTAATTTAATTTAATAGTAATAATTATATTAATTTCGAATTAAACTAATTATGTATTAAACTAATAATTATATGTGTATATCGTAGTATACATGACATATCATACATTTAAGAGGGAGTTATGATTTTAAAAAGTATAGATTAGTTTTTATATTAACAATATTTTTAAAACTAATTAAGCATATATACATGACATACCACACTATTAATAAGGGTTTCTAGTTTTAGTAAAAAGATTAATTTTTAATTTAATAATAGTTAATTTAAAATTAAATCAATTATATTAAACTAATTAAATTAATAATTATATATATATATACCGCATATACATGGCATACCAGGGGCATATCTACATGACATACCACACCATTAATAATGGTTTCTAGTTTTAGTAAAGATATTAATTTTTAATTTAATAATAGCTAATTTGAAATTAAATCAATTATATTAAATTAATAATTATATGTATACCGCTGTATACATGACATACCATTAAGAAGGGTTTCTGCTTTTAGTATAGAGTATAGAATATAAATTACAAAGTGACTTTTTTTTCTTTGCTAAACTTTAGGTTTTGATAGATTTGTGAAAAAATAGAGAATTTTAATTTGCTTGCATAGATAATAAACTAATGTGCACTCGAAGTACTAGATTCCAAAGTGCTTGCTAGCAACACAAGTAATTCCAAAAGAAAAAGAAGAAAGAGGCAAAGCATAAATGACTAGAAGTAAGCTCGTGCAGATATATATGTAGAAATTAGATCTTTACATGTTCCACTGCACAAGAATTGAAGCCGCAAAAAGAGAGATATAGGAATGGATCATTTCAGCCACGAGCATCCACTTATCTTGAATGAAGATTACATTGCTAGAGAGGGTGATGTGTGTAATGCCTGCAACGAAGAAATGGTCTCTTGTAAATCATTTGTTTTTAGTTGCAGCCGCAGCATCATCATGGGCATCCGAAGTACTAATGCTGGCGACGTAGATGAAAAATGTATTAAATTCTTACTCCACAAAACTTGTGCAGAATTACCCCGTAGGATTGAAAACCCAAGAAACCAAAAAGAGTTCCTTGACCTCCATATCAGTCCCCGTAGAGACCGAACAGTTTTGCAATACTGGTATCACATTCCAGGCGATCTTTATCATTGCAACATCTGTCACATAACAATTCCATGGATATATTGCAATTCCAGTTTTCGATTCTTTGTTTGCTTGAAATGTGCTATGTACCAAGTCGAGTGTTTAAGAAACCGTAAATTTGAGCATTTAGCTCACGGTCAACACCCACTAGCCTTAATCCAACGCCCATCTTCATTCAAATGTGATGCTTGCAACGTGGAGGATAATACTAAAGATATGTCATATAAATGCATTGATTGTCCGTTTTGGATGCATAAGAGCTGTGCTGACGCTCCTACCTCTTTCCTATTTCAATTTCACAATAAACATCCGCTTGTCCTCTCATTTTCTTTGCCACAAGTTTATAAAAAATTTGAACAGCATTGCAGACTCTGCAAAGGAACAATGAGTTGGGAGACTTGGCTTTACTATTGTCCCAAATGCAGATTTTTCACCCATTTCCAATGTGCTAGATCAAGTCGAATGTTGAGGTGGTACTTCACTTATACATCAATATTTACATCTTTCTATCTGCATTTTTCTTATCATACAGCTGCTTTTTTTCCTTTCTGTGTACACATTCATCTGTGCATTCTATCTATATCTTGATTCCTGCTGCCTACTTTAATTTCTCACATATTTTTTTTGGTATCCTCAGCTCTCATGAAAATGAAATATATCCCGATTTGGTGCACCTCCCTGCAGCTAATGAATCATTAATGAATTTATTTGCTGAGCAATTTATCAAGGAATTTAATACTCGAGAGAATAACGACGAATTTAGTACAATTCGTATAAAGGATTGGGCTCATGGTAAACATGATCTGCAACTCATTACAATTGATGAGTTGCATGATCAAAAAGATGGTGATGATAAATTATTGATTTGTGATGCCTGTGCCAAACCCATCCGAAATGATGGCGATCTATTTTATGCTTGTGTTCTTTGTCAATATTTTCTGCATAAATTCTGTGGTGAATTACCCAGGACGATGGACCATGTTTTACAGGATTCAACTCTATCCGCGTGCAAGTACAGTGAACCATACAAGTTATTTTCATGTCATGGTTGTGACCGTAAAGGCAATGGTATATCATTCAATGGTACACAGAATGCACATTATAGCATGTTGTCACGAGATTCTGTAATAGATGTGCGACTTCATATTGGATGCTTGACCCTACCCAAAAAGATCAAACATGAGTCTCACTATCACCCACTTTACTTCAAAATTAAAGATGTTCAAGCTTGCAAAGCATGTGGAATGTATGCTCTTCTACTCCACAGTTGTGAAGGATGTGATTTTCGTGTATGTGCACAATGTATTTTGAAGACGAAAACAGTAAAACATCGATGGGATCCTCACCCCCTCCACTTGATATATGATCCTGAAATGGTCACGAATCATGAGCATGGGTTTCACTGTGAGTTCTGTTCTAATGAATTGAACCCAAACCTTTGGTTCTATCATTGCAATGATTGTGATCTTTCATTTCATCTTAAATGTTATGAAAAATTATGTTATCTCAACTTCTCACATATCAAGTTTGGTGCTACTAATATTTTTATAAACAAACTCCATCCTCACAGCCTTACATTTGTTTTGAACAAGAAGTTTCGTCACTGCGGAAAATGTCGCCGTGGAATTCTTGGAGAGCCGGTCCTTGAATGTGCACCATGCAAAACCATGTTCTGTCAGAGATGCTGGTAAGAGTAGTTGGAAACTGTATAACAGATACGCATCATTTGGCCATTGTTTGGAGTTCCTTTATTACTTTTCATGCAGCTGATTAATCTGCAGCGAGCCTGCGACTGTTTGAAATATGTATCATTTTAGTGAACAAGTATGAATATAATATCTGTTGTGCTTATTTGGATCGTCAAATTCCAAAAGCTATTGTCATGAGAATCTAATTTGAGATAGCAATATAGCATGCACACCTGCACAGTTGTAATCACAATGCAGCAAAAAGAAGAAACGGGATTTAGACAATCAGAAATACGATGGCTAAAAAATCAGAATGTATTTAAGATTGAAATTACATATTAAGTGATTAACACCTGCGCAGCAGAATTCAAGTGATTATAAAAAAAAAAAGTAGTTACCTCAATTAATAAAACAAATCTTTCAGCATATCATAGATAAGTTAAACAGTTGTCAGGCCAAGAAACACTTAGTCGCAGTTTGGACTACCTGATATCCCAGTTGATATCCCAGTTGATAGGAATAAGAATGAATTTTTAATGTTCAAAAAAAAAAAAAAAAAAAAAGAATGAATTTTTAATAAATTTTGTATTAAAATCTCAAACTCATTCTCGTTAACGGAGTTACAATCGAGAATCCCGTGATCCAAACGCCCCATAATACCAAGAAAAAAATGTACTATCAACAAAACCTCTGCCAACTAAACGAGGAATCAGCCTATCAGCCCCTGAAACCTCAGTACTATAGTCTAGAGCCATACGATGTCCGAAAAATGCAGCTAGGCAAAGGATTTAGGCTTCGAAACTAGGCCAATTAGCAAGAACGATTAGCCAGAATGCAGCGAAGGGATTGAGCCTTGGAAACTAGGCCATTTAGCAAGAATGTTACTCCCTCCGTCCCATCCATTTGTTAACATTTGAAATGGAGGGATCGGCCAGCATTTCAAGGTTCCTATAAAATATAATTTCATTATTTATTTTTAAAATTTTTCTTTTTTGAATAAAAATCCAAATATTTAATTTTTATTCAGAAGAAAAAAAAATTAATGAAACTATACTTTAAAGAAGCCTTAAAATACGTGTTGAGTCTTCTATTCCAAATGTTAACTTTCTGCCGGGGAGTAATTAACAATTTCCTCCTGTTGTTCGCTAGATCTTTGAGCTGTTTGACTTTGTGCAATTAAAAATATTTACTTCATTTCAAAAAATATATAAATTCCAACTTTATTCACATTCTTTTTATTTTTTTCAAATGAGTATGTATTAAAATAAAGTAAAATAATATTTCACAAACGAATCTTAATTAATTGATTTAAGAATTAACCTTAAAGATAAGCTGAAAATTCAATTAAAAATAAGTGTTATTTATTTAAATTGTAACCTGACTGACACCTGTGTATTAGAACCTACCCACCATCTCTAGAAGGCCTCTCTCTCTCTATACCTATACATACAAGCCACAAAAATAATGTATGTGTAGGCTTTATATAAAAATAAAATTGTTTAATTGGAAGAATAATTTTATTAAATATCTTCCCATTCGCTGTCTCAATTCACTTCCCAATTGGTTTTCACCCACAGGTTCTCTCTCTTTTCTTGATTATTCCCAATCTTTATTTCACCACATATTTTTTTTTATAATTTTTAGGTTTTTTATTTTGTATATATAATTTTGATTTAAATGTTAAATTTATGCAATTAAAGTTGTTAATTTTGATGGGGTTTGCATAAAGTTGTGATCTTTATCATCTTTTCACCCTTTTGAAGTTGTTAATTTTGATGGGTTTTGCATAAAGTTGTGATCTTTATCATCTTTTCACCCTGTTGAAGTTGATAATTCTGATGGGTTTTGCATAAAGTTGTGATATTTATCATCTTTTCACCCAATTGAAGTTGTTGATTTTGTTGGGTTTTGCATAAAGTTGTGATCTTTATTATCTTTCTCCACTTTTGTGGTTTATAGGGGATGTATATGTGAATATATTTGTGAAAGTTTAAGATTCTTGATGTGTGAAGTGATGCAGATTGGGTAAAGGTGATTTGTGTTTGTGGGTGGATTTGTGATTTTTCGTGGTTTTGTTATTTATGTTTGCTTAAGTTATATTTGGTGTCATTTTTAAGTGATTGATTTAAGGTAGTTGAGTAAAGTTGGTTCAAATTTGGGTTGAGTTTTAGGGATCTTCTTTTGGTTCTATTGGGAATAATTGGAATTTGAGAGAAGTTTTTGAGTCGAATAGGTGAGGTGTTTATCGTGAGCTTGAGCTTGTGGGTTTTTCTATTCGGGGAAGATGGTTGTCGAGTCTATTGGTACAACGTCTCTTTTGAGGCACAGTCCTGTATTTGGACTACATTATAGTAAGGATGTTGGAGGTAACAGGAAGGTAGTTAATTTTGTGAGGATTCCTCGGACTGAATTTATTGGTCGAAAGTTGGTTTGTTCTACTTCCTCGCGAGGAGTGGGAGTTGTTCGTCCAATGACGAGGATGGCGTTAGTCAAATCTCAGGCCATGGGGTTGGCCCAAGAAGCTTATTCTTATAAAGATGAGGAGCGGTTACCTAGGAATTTTAATTATGGGTCTGATAGTGGTGTTGATCGTAAACCCGGATTGTGGCCTCCAGAGAACAAGGCTGATAATTCTGCACTTCATAATCCATTGCTTCGACAAGAAAGGATGGGTTGTGGATGGTTAGGTGCTATATTTGAGTGGGAAGGAGTTTTAATTGAAGAAAATCCTGACCTTGAGAAGCAGGCTTGGTTGGCTCTTTCTCAAGAAGAAGGAAAATCACCACCACCAAATTTCATCACTCGGAGAATTGAAGGCATGAAGAATGAGCAAGCAATTTCTGAGGTTCTATGTTGGTCGAGAGAGCCCTCTCAGTTAAGGAGAATGGCCTCGAGAAAGGAGGAAATCTATAAAGCTTTGCAGGGAGGTATATACAGATTTCGACCTGGTTCTCAAGAGTTTGTAAATGTTTTAATTCATTACAAGATACCAATTGCTTTAGTATCCACCCGGCCAAGAAAAACTCTTGAAAATGCAATTGGAGCTATTGGGATTGAAGGGGTTTTTAGTGTGATTGTAACAGCAGAAGATGTATATAGAGGAAAGCCAGATCCAGAAATGTACATGTATGCGGCACAGCTTTTACAGTTTTTACCGGAACGATGTATTGTGTTTGGAAACTCAAATCAAACTGTAGAGGCAGCTCATGATGCAAGAATGAAGTGTGTCGCTGTTGCCAGCAAGCATCCTGTGTACGAACTTGGGGCTGCTGACTTAGTTGTGAAGCGCCTAGACGAGCTTTCTATTGTAGATTTGAAGAACCTAGCTGATATTGATTCTCCCGAATTTGGGGAGCCAGAGTTGGAAATGGAGTTGGAGGAAGAGGCTGACCCATCCTCATCTTCATCTGTAGCGTTTGATGATGACTTTTGGTGATCGGTCCAGGATGTATAGTGCTACACTTTAATTCTTGATACTAAAAGGTGAACTCCACGGGGTGTATAGTGCAACAATCTAATTCTTGATTTTTAAAGCTCAATATGGACTCCCCCTTTGTACAAGTAATAAATAGTGGGGTGGGGGAGGGGTAAATTGTAAAAACGAAAACAAAAATGTATGCAACTGAAAGGGTTCAAAAATTATATAGCCTTGATCCCATCAGTCTTATGTATAGTAGAATTGTATTTTTATGTCATTACATCAAGTCAAAAACTGAAGTGCAGAGTTCTCCTTATTTGTATGATTTATTTTGTGGATTCATAGTATTCTTGCAAGCAAAATGATTATCCTATACTAAAGTTTGCAGCTGAGATCTTCGGGTTTGGAAACTGGGACGGGGATAGCATTGTCCGGCTGACTAGCATGATCCCGTGAAAGGGTTATCCATGAATGTGATAAATAAAGAACATAAAGCTAAATAAAGACCTGCAACCTAAATAAAGACCTGCAAGTCTGCAACCTAAACCACGCTCAGGTCCTAAGATAAGGGAAAAAAAAATTCCCCGAAGAATTTGATTTACTAGCACAATGTACACCAGATTCTGTCAATCTTCAAGGCTTAAAACATAACACATAGGTAAATACAAGACGGGTCTTACAATTACAAACCACAACTGAACAGCTTCACACAAGAAACAAGGGCGTTACACACAGGTTGAACATGATTGTAGATACAAAAGGCCAAACAAGGATACAGAAAACTTTGAAATCAATCCAACACAAGTCTAAAAGCTGAGCTCTAAAAGAACTGAACCTCAACTTACTAAATGACAATGGAACAGATAATAGGATGTATTTATAGAAGAAGCAAATTCGCCTTCGGGTTCAAAACAGAAAACTATTGAGAGACTTGACACTCAACTCCATTCATTTTTGTACATAAACCGTTTATGCAAAGATAAACCATATGCCATTGCCACCCAGATCCAATAATGACTGCATTACAATCTCAGAAATGATATCTAAGCAAACTGTAAACCTTCAAATTTAATCTAAATCTCGAAATTTCTTAATACCAAACATGTATAAATTTACATCAAACTTGAGGAACAACTAGACAAATTACTATTGATTTAATTCCTGTACCTAAACCACATTGAGGAAGACAGAGTTCAAGCCAATATCCAACTTTCTACCATCAGAAATCAAAATATAGAACTCAAACACAACAGCAAGATGATTTGCAATTTCACAATACTGTACTAATTTTACAACAGAGCAGAAATCACCGAGAAATGAACCCGAAGAAAAAACATCGTAGCACTTCAGAATCAAGTTACGATACGTAATGCTCCAATTAAACAGTGACTTGCATAGTATCACAATTAAACAGTTCATTCATATAAACCTCAGCAACTTTTCCTTCTCAACGGACTACCAAATCTACATCCTAACATCTAACTAAAAAACGCCGATCTACACGAAACTTGCGTGTAACAATTGAATTAAGTAATTCAACATCAAACTAAAAAGCAGCGATTTACACGAAACTTATGTGCAACAATTGAACGTGACAAGTCAACATTATGCTAACAATTCATCAATTTGCACGATTCTGACCTAATTTTTATCGTAAATTAAGATGCAAAACCGAGGCAATTACTCACGATTCACAAACACACACACACGCGCACACACACCTTAGTCAGCTCATCGTGAAGAAATGCACACCACGACGGATATTGTTCCTGCAAACTCTCGAAATGATCACGATAATCCTCAAAGCCTTTCTCCGACGATATTTTCTTCATCAATTCCAAGTCACCTGAATGAAAACCGCAAACATATATATGAGTGATCGATGATGAATCAATGACAATACTATACGAAGTTAAAATCGCAAAAACATTTGAATGAATTAGTACACACGAGGACTTAATCCAATGAAATCATCCGTGTTGTTATCGTCCGAAGAATCTTTCGATATCTCTCCGATTTTCAGTGGTAAAGTAGGATGATGATAAACCATGGTGTTGTGTTAAGTGCTGGAGGACTGGAGATGCAGATTGCAGAGTATGAGTTTTGTAACAAACTTTCTTTATTTCCCCTCTTATTTATTGAATCTCTAGTTTCCCTCTTCTTTTCCTTTCCGTACCGTTGTTGCTAATTTACTTTTCTACCCCTCTTTCCTACTCTCATTTATCATAATTTATATAAGTCTAGTTTGTTTCGTCAATTTTATAGTTACGTAGGAACTTGAACTTCCCGGTAACTAATTTATAATTATAGGTTCCAAGGTAATTGAAATGTTTGTGTTTTGTTTATTACTATGTAATTATATATTATATGATTAATTTTGGTAAGTAGTTAATGATTATATTGTTGATAGTTATGTAACTTGTAGTGATGGATCTCGGTAACTAAGTTCCTATGTTTTGTGATAACTACCAAAACCTTGAAACTTGGAGTTACTTTGTCCAATTTAAATTACAACGAACCAAACACCGTAACCAATTTATAATCCAAGAAATTTTGAGTTACGTAGTTGGTTACATCTAAACAAACGAGGCCATAGTTTATGAGTTTATATTTCTGTAATATGGAAAAATAAAAGATAAACATTAAACCAATATCTATATTTTAATAATGTGTATAATATATGTAAATAAATATTATGCTGGTGCGCCTAAACAAAATTATAATTATAAGATAATATTTTTTTGACAAAATAATAAATTAATAAGATATTATTACTATGGGCACTTGGGCAAGTTGTTTAGCAACAGTGAATTTGAGTGCAGTCAGGAATCTGAGTTTTTGGGCCTGGTGGGCCGCTGACTATAAAAAAAGGTCAAATGGGCTACTAGGATCATATACTTATTTAACCAAGCTACAAGCTCTTTACCATAGCCTGATAGCCGCTGCTTTGCCTTCGGGGAAGAAAATGATGATGAAGTTATATAATAAAGTTTATAAGGTTGAAAGAGACAATCCTAATCTCTTTACTACTGCTTACGATGGCAAATCAATTTATGAAATTTTACACGAGGATGATGATGACGATGATGATGACTAAGGATTTATCATATACCTTATTATTCATATATGTTACTCTTCATATATGTTATTATTCATGTTTCTGATCCTATCAAATTTTGTGTAGGGTAAGTTTCAAGGGGCAATCCTAATCAAAGCTTGTAGCTTCATGTTCTGTCACATTTTGAAATTAGTTTACAACAGCTTATTCGTCTAGGTTGCTGATTTCTCAACCTTGTATGACTGCTGTATGTTAGACAATTCTTCGGGGTTTTTTCTTCTGGGTTTTTTCCGAGGTTCAACCAATTGTCAGTGTTATTGCACTCTTTTGCTAGTTCCATCTTTTGAACTAGGGGTTTGGCATATTTATAAGGTTAGCAAGAATCTAGAATTCAGAATTAAGCGCATCTGAGCAACTCCGTCATTTAGAATTTCATTGTTCAGTTGAAGTAGTTCTGTACTTTAGCCTAAATTCTTAAAGTTACGACTTTGTCACACAGCTAGCTCTATGCCTGTATCCATGGCAAATCTTTATAATTGCACCTTAACATTCATTTTGCTAAGCTGAGACTTGAGAGCCTAATTGCTAATTCGGATACTGAGTGTAAAAATGAAAGTATTATTCTTGATTTCCAGTCAGTTGGCGAAACATTCTTCTTTGTATTTTGTTTACCAAAGTGAGGAGTATGAGCATGTCGATCCATAGAAGGAGTTCTTTGTGCATGCAAGTGAAAGTGTGGCCGAAATGCCAAGTATACTAACGTATCTCCAACAAAACCAGATACACTCTGGGTAATGAGGAACGAAAAGTTATACTCTCAGCTTAGTCTGATATCTGTACATTTGTCAACTGGCTGCCTGCCTTCTCTGCCTGGCTAGTTCTCATATTGTTGGCGACCTCACCTGTTGCCCGGACAGTAAAAGAACACCTGTTGACCTCATCTCTTTTCTCGCATAGTTGAGAAACTCCACAGTGTCCATTCCCCTCATCTTTGCATTGATCTCAAATGCACTGTCACCTGCATCATGTGGGATTCTTTAATTTTGGCTCAATACAGTAATACCTCTAAACTTCATCAATTAAACTACTTACTGTTTCGGTAATCTTCTGCCATTGTTGCAAAGTTCTTTGATCCACAATCACTGATGAAAAATTTCTGCAGACGTTTACATCGCAAAGATGGGGACTTTTCACAGTAGAATGCAAGTATAAAAGTGATTAGTAAAACTTTACGTGTAACAAAGAGTAAGGATATACAGTGTTATATAACTATCATTGTTCTGCACTACAATTCTGTAAAATGTAACAAGCTGAAAGATAGCAACTTGTATGACTTAACAACATTAATATAAAGATGCCAGTGGACATAGTTTTTCTTGCAGGAGGGATTTAAGGTTCCCAAGTTTCAATTAAGCACTATAATCCAAATTGAACAGAGTAAAATTAGAACTTTTCAGAATACATATCATGTTCTATGATTGATTTACTAGGAACCTTTGCTAGTGGCACAGGTACTGAATGTTGAAATTTCAAACTGATGATGTTCAGTTCAGATCCTTACTAAATGGCTGTAGTTGAAAAAGTGTTTTGCCTGTATTCTTTCTCTGCTAATGAGTTATAATACAACAAATCCCGGTCAGATTAATTGACTCCGACTAATGATTTCATTAACCATCCCCGGCGCCTCCTCAACCACCTCTGTGCACCTCGGTTTTGTCTCCTCTACTACTGCCTCCATCTTATTTTAATATCTACACAAACCTTTGCCATGAAATTCCATGGGAAGAAAATTTTTAAAAAAATCACAGGATCAACAGATCAAATTTTCAATAATGAAGAGATGCAGAAGGTGAGATCAAGGAAAATTTTCCAGATTAAGCAAAGAGCAGCAATAACAACAATACCTAAGCAATCTACACGAAGGACATAGAACAGGAAAGAGGATCAAACTCTATTTACAGCGGACAGAAAGAGATTCCAGGTAGACACCTATTTACAGACAGTTACGAGCGACATTACAATTTACAAGTGAACAGAACAAATGTCAATAGGAAAAACATGATGAGAAAGAGATCAGTTGGAAGAAAACAACACAAAAGCATACTCGATCTTTATGGGAAACATCCTACCAACAATCTTAAAAATAGACATCATGAGATATCTATCGTTAGTGGAACAAATCATAATGTCACACTTCCAACTCAGATTTATTGTTTTTTTGACAGGAAAAGTTGTTTTCATTCAAGAAAAGCCTTGTCCTTGAGAACAAGAGATAAAACATCTACATGACAGTTTTCCAGCCACACTACAGTATCATCTGATCTAAGTGGATGGCCTTCTTAGCTAAATTATGAGCTACATTATTACACTTCCTACTAGCAAACCTGAAGCAACAAAAATCAAATGATCTAGCTATATCAAAGATGTCATTAACAATTACTTGTGTAGGTGTCCTCATGCGAGCTCTTGACTGGAGTAAATCTGCAAAATTCAAGCAGTCAGTTTCCACCTCCAAAGATCTCAACCCTGCTTCGTACGCATATTTTAAACCAAATAGAACAGCCTCTGCCTCAGCTTGAATGGCTGGAATTATACCACATATTGGTCTTCCTGCACTTATCAAAACATCTCCCACATCATTACGAATTACCATTCCCAGACCTACCTTTTCCTCTGCATTCATGGTAGCATCAGTATTTAATTTATCTAGAGATCTTTCTGGAGGTTGCCATTTTTGAATGATTTGTATTGCAGCAGGTTTCGGAGCATCTTCACGAACTGCAGCCATCTCAAATTCACCAAGATAGTTCATTGTCCTCTGACAGGCCAGCACCGGATCTACTTTCTTTTTCTCAAACACCCAAATGTTTCCCATACACCAAACTTTCCACATAAACATCATAGTGGTCTCCCATGACTTTTTAATAAGGCAACTTCGTGCAAAAGTATAACACCATTCAAACAGATCAGGAGGCCAATCATTCAGTTCTAATCGAATGGGAGATAGATGCCATAAAATTGTACTCTCCCTGCATGATAACATCATGTGCAACACTGTTTCGTAGCCTTCACCACACCTGGGACATAACCTGTGAACATTAATACCACGATCGGCAAGATTTACCATGGTTGTCAAGCCATTACTGATTGCTCTCCGTACCAGATTTTTAACTTTCTCTGGAGCTTCTGCCTTCCAAATTTTATTCCAAAGCCACCTGTGATTTTCTAAGTCTGATGAGCCTATAGTCCCATACTTACTTTGCATCTCATAATGGTAAGCACTTCTTACTGCGAACTCTCCAATTTTTTTGTATTTCCAGCTTAAGAAGTCATCTTGACTACTTTCCGCCAGGGTGCAATTTTTTATAGCAACAAACTCTTGTTCTGTAAGGAGGACATTGAGGGCTTTTTCATCCCAGCTATCTTCTTCACTGGTTCTCCAGTCAGCAACCACACTTTCTTCAAAGTTTGAAGGGGGCCAAGAGAAAATACAGCCTCCTGGTAGATCGTGAACCCAAGCATATTACCAAAATCGAGCTTTTCTACCATTCCCAATAACCCATCTAGTTCCACTCTGAAGCAATTCTCTTACTGAAAGAATTGAACGCCATGTGTAACTAGAGTTATTTGGCACCATAGCATCCCAAATATTCGATCGTGGGTAAGATTTTGCCTTTAGAATGGTAGCAACAAAAGAGTTAGGATTGGTAATCAGCAGCCAACATAATTTTGCAAGCAGTGCCTTGTTGAAAGCATTGAGGTCTCTCAGACCTACTCCTCCTGCACTCTTAGGCCTGCATAATTTTTCCCAACTAATAAGAGCTAATTTTCTTTCACTTCCTTTCTGACCCCACAAAAAGTTCCTGCATATTGAGTATATATTATTTATCACACCCTCTGGAATTTTGAAACACTGCATTGCATAAATTGGTATGGCCTGGGCTATCAACTTTAAAAGAACTTAACTCCCTGATCTTGAGATACATCTTTCTTTCCATCCCTTTACTTTTTTCCAAACTCAGTCTTGAATTATCTGCCACTTGTAATCAGACTAACAAATTCAGATGCAAATCCAAATTTCAGCATCATACCTTCTATAATTTGCCACTCCACTCGGACATACGCTTTGCTCATGTCTAGTTTCATCGCCATATAAATCCCTTCACACCCTTTTTCTTCTTTCTAAGATAGTGGAACAACTCATATGCAATTAGAACATTATCAGTGATTAGTCTTCCTGGGAAAAAGGCACTTTGTGATTCACTAATCACACTTGGCAACACATGTTTCAATCTGTTAGAGATTACTTTAGATATTAGTTTATATAGGACATTACATAAACTAATAGGCATGGAATCTTTTGTCGATTGACACTGTTTTTTCTTAGGGATTAACACGACATGAGTGTGATTTATTTGACTAATAGGAGCTCCTTTATTTAAGATATCCAGGACATAAGAGATCACATCTTTACCAAGTACATGCCAAAAAAATTTGTAGAAAAGAGCAAGCATACCGTCGGGTACCGATGCTTTTGTGGGATGCATCTGTTTAAGGGCTGTTATGACCTCCTCGCCTGTATAATTAGCTGTCAGATCCGTATTCATCTGATCTGTTACTTTTACATTGAACCTTATCAAGCACCTGGTGCATGTTGTCACTACCATCAGAAGAAAAAAGTGACTTAAGTATTCCACAAATAGTGCTTCTATCTCATCCTCATCGTCCCTCCAGTTTCCACCATCATCCAAAATTCCTTTTATTGTATTTCGACGACGACGTTGATTTGCTTTTCTATGAAAAAATGCTGTATTTTTTTATCTCCATCACGAATCTAGTCTTGGCGGCTTCTTTGAGCCCAATATGTTTCTTCTCTTCGTTTTAGCTCATCAATCTCTGTGTCTAGAGTTCGAATTTCTGCCATGGTCTCTGGGGTAGTCTGATCCTTCATCAACATTCCAATTTTTTCTCTTCTACATAATACCTCTTTCCCAAAATCTGTAGATCTTTTGACACTCCAACTATTTAATTTTTCCGCACAGAAATAAATTTTACTATCTACATCAGAATTTAGGGTAGAGTGCCAAGCATCAGACACTATGTTACTGCATTCATCATCCCGAAGCCATTCCTTTTCAAACCGAGACCCTCTCCGCCTCTTTCTCGTACGCCTACCAACATGAACTTGTTTTTGCACAATGATTTTGATGGGAATGTAGTCTGGTTTTCTCTTGGGAAGGTGTTCTACCTTTGAGCAAGGGTACATACTGAGCCACGAGTTGGAAACTAAAGCTCAATCGAGGCGTTCCTGAACATTGTCATCATTCTCTCTGTTGTTAATCCAAGTAAAAGGATACCCCTCGAAATGCAGATCACGAAGTTGACACCGGTTTACACTTTCTCTGAACCCATCTATTTCATGTTGGCTCTTAATGTTTCCACCCTTTTTTTCAGTATGATTGAGAATGCAGTTAAAGTCCCCAACACATAACCATGGCAACATATTTCCTTGTCCTAGTTCAGCCATCAACTTCCATATTTTGGCACTCTAGTTCCTCTTCTGGGTGCCCATAAAAACCTGTTAGTCTTCATTGAGAACCCATCTCCAATGTGACCATGAAATCCATATGATTCACCGAAAAAGATTGTAACTTTAAATCAAGAGATTCATCCCAGAACAAGGCAAGACCGCCCCTTCTCTGTCTCCCATCACCAATACAATCTACAAAGATAGAATTCTCAAAATTGAGTTTTCTTTTTAGATTTTCCCATTCTTTTCCTTTTAATTTCGTCTCAGATAAGAAGAAGAAATGGGGATGCTCAACTTTAATTATTCCTTTGAGCGCATTCTCTGCACGAGGACTCCCCAATCCTTGGAAGTTCCAGGCAAGGCCTATCATTGTTGTTTGCGGGGCTGTTTTACAGCCTCCACTACTTTCTTTGTATCATGAGCATCAATATGGCAAGGAGAGAGTTTAAATTTTTTACTCCCGTCCAAGATTATCAGACTCCATTTTGTTCACTTCCATACGATCCCTCCTCTTAACGCAAATTCCATCATCTTCTTCCTTCGATGAAAGATTTTGGCTTTTTCTTCCTTGTGTACCTGTCCTGCTAAACTTTCTGGAGCTTCTTTCATTCACTGTACTTTTTACCGCATCAGCTACAAGTACTAAAACCAAGTCTAACCATAGAAAACAACAAAGTTTAACAAAACAAGGCATTCTACATGTCAGTCAAATTCCTTCCATAAGTCATCTAATGGCTTCACTTTAGCTGCATCCAACCAGTACATGGCTTCACCAAAACGGAAATTCATATCTGAAAGTAAAGACCACCATAAAGACTTAGACATGCAATCTGCAAAGCATTTAAGTCAGAATTGTAGAGACAGCGGAAACTTGGAAATAGAAAACAACTAAATTACTAATACAATATCTATAACCATCATATAGAAAGCATGCAGGACTGAGGGAGACAAAAAGCAACTCAACATGATAAAAAGTTATACTTACATATGTTCGCTTTATACAACAAGCTAAAGAAAAAGGTATGTAATCACTAATATATAGTTACATACAACATTCTTGAATATGATTTAGCAATTAGCAAGAAAGTAATAAGAATTCAGTTGGTACACTAAGTACTTAAGACAAGGTTTGTAACTATTCACCAATAGTCAACAAAAAAGAGAAGTACAAATTGTGCCAAAAAAGTAGTATTAACTGATTTACTAAGAAGCAAGCATGTTCTGTTTATTCGACAGAAACTATACAGATGAAATTCATACAAGAACCTTGATCCAACCATAACGCTCATGCAGGTTGCAATTTTGTTTATCGTAGTACTAATTTATGGGAGCCAACTTTGTTACTAGAAAATTGCACAAATTAGAAGTGACCAACACTCCGAACTGTGAGTCTGTAACTGTACTGGTTTTAGCAAGGAACAGGATTACTACGTAATATTCGTCCTGTAGAAAACATTACATCAAATTACTGCGCTAAAATGACTTGGAAATGCAAACATATTAACATATTATGCTAGAACTGATTTGCTTACTTGTATAGTTAGGACATGAGAGAAGGCATCTACGACAATGGAACAAAATGACTCGAGGGTTAAAGGAAAAAAAATATTTAGATTGATCACCACAAATCAGTGCTATTGCTATCAACCGAATGATCTTCTAACAGAATACATTGTGGTTGCGTGCTTTAAGATGTCATAGTTGGCATAGTATATTAAGAGAAAATTTTACGCAACTTCTTATCTCCTTGCCTTGCTGACTCTACCAACCAAAGAAAACTTACTGGATTTTTGAAAAAGAAGGTTTAAGAAATAAGCCTTATATCTTTTTATCAATTGAAGAAAATATTTTCTTTTAAAGAAAAAAGGCTTTAGGGGAGTAGTCTACCTGGGTCTGCTTAGTGAATTAAGTACACAGAGAAGTATGTAAACTTCATATCGATTATTTTCTGTTGCGGAATGTACGATGCTCTGCGAAAGCAAACCCGTATCGTAGCCCGACAGTCCTCTACCATAACTTCTAGGTTAATCAGTCACCTGTATTACAGGCACTTTAGACTCCTTGTATGTAATCTTACAGTACACTTCAGATTTCTTATAATGGTGCCCTTGGGAATGTTCCACAATATGGAAATAACAAGGCCAATACTGATATAGTGATACAGGCCAATGTACATTTATAAGAGAACCTACTTATGAAGGTGAACTATCAAATCAGTATTTCAATTTTCAAGTGCTCAGTAATCAATACAATTTTATATTTTCTAAATGGAGATAAGGAAAATACCTCCAAATTGTAAATGAGCCAGTGTAAAATGCTTGACTGAGGAAACCTAGTCATCCATTTTACCCTTCATTGCTGCTTAACTCATTAAAAACATGTATAACATCTCCAAAACTAAGGGGTTTTATTTTTGATAAATAGAAATCAAGGGGTTTAAACGTAGTAGTATTAGAAGATGTGATCTCAAACAAGATTGTTACTTAAAATAGCTCGTGAAGAAAGATGTGCATCTGTAATACAAGTTCACACAGGTTTCCATCCATCGAAAGTAAGATGATGCCTTTAGCCGACAAAAATTGCATAGAAATCTTAACGATAACGATATTGAGACTCCATTCTACTAGTCACATGTCGGGAAAATCTGATGCTGAAGTACTCCCGCACTACCTGGGATCACATCAACTCCAACAAAATATGGAATACCTTTACGATAAAGTTACAATTATACTGACAAGACCAAACCAAGAGTTCACCCCCAATATAAACATCTTGTCAAGAATCCTTATTCACAGAGTAAATGTCAACCCGATCCCATTTACCATTCAAAGATCCATCAGTCTCAGAAACAGACTCCGTAACTATCCTTATAATCTTAAAATCATCACTACTCTTATCAGAACCCAAACCAACATTCGTACGCGTAAGCCTTCCAGACAACTCACCTTCTCTATTAATCCTAATCAGCTTCCACCTATTAACCCCAGGGTTCCACAACCCAACAAACCTCCCATTAAATTCACCAACATGAGAAACCAACACAACCCCATTTATCGAACCAGCAAGAACCATTTCCTTGGAAAACTCAGCAAAACTAATCTCGCTACTATTACCACAACCCTTCTTAACACCACAATCAATCTCAAGCAACGTAACAAACATTTTATCAACACGTAATAACGACACAACCTTACTAAAATTACGATTACCATTACGACCAGTAAAACCACTGCAAATGACATGAGTATTGGAGTTCAAAGAGTTGATATTGGAGATGCTTTTTAATAAATATTAGGGGAGTAATGAGACCATACCATGCCTTTGAAATGCACATGAATCCTGCGAGTGATTTAACGTCATTGCGGGTAAGGATTTGTATAATTAGGTTTAGTGGTAGTGTTTTTGAGATGGTGGGTTGAGATGTTGAGGTGAATTTGTTGCATTGGTTGAGGTGAATTTGTTGCATTGGTTGTGATTTCTCCGACCGCCTCATCCGGTGGCATTTCTGGAAGAGAGTGAGATTGCGTGACAATTAGGTTTAGATTAGTGAGATTGGTGCCCCTCTCTTTTACCACTTGTTATTTTTACCCTTTTTATTTCTAGCTTTTGGTCTATTTTGTATCTAATAATCATATTTTAAAAATTAGGGTTAGTTTTTTTTTTCCTAGCTTTTGGTCTATTTAAGTTAAAGAGAAAAAAAAATACAAGAAGATTGATTGTAATCTTTAAACAATGCAATTAAACATTTTGGAAATATTTACAATTGAATTCTCAAATTTTAAATTTACGTATGTACAATTATAATTCCAAAGATATTTTTACAATTATTCCAAGCATTTGAAATTTTAGAAGTAGAAAAAGACAAATTAATATTAATAGTATAATAATTATCTAATCATCGTACTGTTACTATGGTTTTAAAAATTTCCGATTTAATCAATTAATCCTTCACAATGTGATCGACCGACTCGATTTTTAACATCCGATTAATCTTTACAGGTAATTCTTGATTGGATTATTATAATAAATTACTAGAATTAAAATAATATAGTAATCAAATTTAAATAATTATAAACTTTATGATACGATAATACATATTAGTTAATGAATAATTAATATAATTAGACTTTCCAATTAATCCTAAATTGATATTCTTACCGGTTAATTCCGATTCACAGTTTTTAAAATACTGATTATTAGATACAAAATAGACCAAAAGCTAGAAAAAAAAGGTAAAAATAACAAGTGGTAAAAGAGAGGAGGCACCAATCTCACTAATCTAACCATAATTGTCACTCAATCTCACTCTCTTCTCTTCCAGAAATGGCACCCACCGGAAGAGGCGGCCGGAGAAATCACAACCGATGCAACAAATCCACCTCAACATCTCAACCCACCACCTCAAAAACACTACCACTAAACCTAATTATACAAATCCTTAGCCGCAATGACGTTAAATCGCACGATTCATGTGCGTTTCAAAGCCATGGTATGATCTCATTACTCACCCAATTTTTATTAAAAAGCATCTCCATATCAACTCTTTGAACTCCAATACTCATGTCATTTGCAGTGGTTTTACTGGTCGTAATGGTAATCGTAATTTTAGTAAGGTTGTGTCGTTATTACGTGTTGATAAAATGTCTGTTACGTTGCTTGAGATTGATTCATGGTTGTTACGTCGGTAAGTCGAGTCGAGTCGGACGGAGACTCCAGCAAGTCGAGTCGTGACTAGTCGAGACTAGTCGACGACTAGTCGACACTAGTCGACTAGGTATAAAATAATAAAAAATTAAAAATATATATGTGCGTGTATGTTCCAACATTCCTCTTTTCTCTTGTAAATAGGAGATCTTAAACCTACTTAGATAAAGACTACAAAGAATAAAGAATATTGAAAGAACAATAGAGAAAGAAGAAAGAAGATTAAAAGTAGAGAAGAAATATTGTAATTTTTTTATTTTGAAATGTATTCTACAAAGTACAGACAAAAAGATTAAAATGCAGTGGCTAAAATGCAGAATTCTTGTCACTAATCAGCACAATAGAATATAAAAGTCATTAGTACAGCAGAAATCAAAGTCTGGGCACATGGCAGAATAAAAAAAATCTGGACACAATCAAAGTCTGTATTGTGTATGTATACATATACATACATATATATATGTGTGTGTGTGTGTGTGTACTCTGCGTGTATATTATATATATAAGTGTGTGTATGTGTGTTTGTAACTGTGTATATATATAAATGTGGGTACTGTGTATATAAGAGAGAGTGTGTGTGTGTGTAGAAGATGAAGATTAGGTTACTGGTAGCGATTAGGTTACTTAATGTGCAACTGGGTCGGATCTTTTTATTATTTCTGCACCAGTCGAGCTACTGGGTCGCCTAGTCGACCCGACTAGTCGACCCAGTCGACCAGTCGAGGCCCAGTCGCCCGAAAGAGTAACAAAAAGCAAGTCGAGGTTTCAAGTCGCCCTCTCCTGACCGACTGCTCGACTAGTCGTCGACTAGTCGCGACTAGTCGAGCGAAGTGACAACCATGGATTGATTGTGGTGTTAAGAAGGGTTGTGGTAATAGTAGCGAGATTAGTTTTGCTGAGTTTTCCAAGGAAATGGTTCTTGCTGGTTCGATAAATGGGGTTGTGTTGGTTACTCATGTTGGTGAATTTAATGGGAGGTTTGTTGGGTTGTGGAACCTTGGGGTTAATCGGTGGAAGCTGATTAGGATTAATAGAGAAGGTGAGTTGTCTGGAAGGCTTACGCGTACGAATGTTGGTTTGGGTTATGATAAGAGTAGTGATGATTTTAAGATTATAAGGATAGTTACGGAGTCTGATTCTGAGACTGATGGATCTTTGAATGGTAAATGGGATCAGGTTGACATTTACAATGTGAATAAGGATTCTTGGCAAGATGTTTATATTGGGGGTGAACTCTTGGTTTGGTCTTGTCAGTATAATTGTAACTTTATCGTAAAGGTATTCCATATTTTGTTAGAGTTGATGTGATCCCAGGTAGTGTGGGAGTACTTCAGCATCAGATTTTCCTAGCATGTGACTAGTAGAATGGAGTCTCAATATCGTTATCGTTAAGATTTCTATGCAATTTTTGTCGGCTAAAGGCATCATCTTACTTTCGATGGATGGAAACCTGTGTGAACTTGTATTACAGATGCACATCTTTCTTCACGAGCTATTTTAAGTAACAATCTTGCTTGAGATCACATCTTCTAATGCTAATACGTTTAAACCCCTTGGTTTCGATTTATCAAAAATAAAACCCCTTAGTTTTTGAGATGTTATACATGTTTTTAATGAGTTAAGCAGCAATGAAGGGTAAAATGGATGACTAGGTTTCCTCAGTCAAGCATTTTACACTAGCTCATTTACAATTTGGAGGTATTTTCCTTATCTCCATTTAGAAAATATAAAATTGTATTGATTACTGAGCACTTGAAAATTGAAATACTGAAAATTGTAAGAGAACAATGCAGGGTAGAGGGCACTTGGGCAAAGCCATTTGAATATCAGGATTATGTTGCTATAATGGTTCAGTCGAAGAATCCTGGATCACCTTAGACACAAACAGTTGATATGTATGTGCTGGATGACAACACTACTAGTTGCATAAAGATGTATTCTATTGGGCCTTTCCCTTATTTAGAATATCATAAACCACAACTGTCCTTTAAAACTGGTCAGATAGTACTTAAGGAGAATTTACAACACAGGGGTTCGTACCTCTATAATCCTAAAGCCAATTCCAGGACTCATCTTAGTGGAATTGACAGATTGCAATTATTCTCGTCAGAGTCTTACAGTCACTCAGAGATCCTAGTTACTATTAAAGGAATGGAGTTGATTAGAAAGAACAGAAAAAACAAGAAGATGAACAGGTACTTCCGTTTACTAACACTTTTTTTACTGTGTTGTGAGATTGTTGTCATGAAATTTGTATGTGTTCAGCATGCTTGAATTGTTACAGTTCTAAGTATATACTTGATTGTGGAGTGCTTCATTATATGAACCTGACTAAAAGGTCGTTTACCGGACCAAACTTTTACTTTTAATTACTGATGCTACTAAAGGAGTACATTAAATAAATCTTGAGGTGCATTTTGAAGTTACCAGTTTTCAGATTATACCTTGCTACAGGGCAATTTATTTTTATTTTTCATGCCTTGTACATCTTGGTTACACGCTTTTGGCTTCTGTATATATTAACATATATGTACGTAAAGAGAAAGTTGGAGATATAACATGTCACCACATTGTACCTCGTCTTGGGGCGTCTTTGGCTTTACGAGAGAAAACTCACCAGTAAAAGCCACATACCGTGGGTAATCTATATTTGGGCCAGAGCATTATTCCCCGTAATGAATAGCCGAGCTATCATGTACTCGATTAGGTCCCTCGAGTACATTGTATCTTTTGTATTCTTTCTACTGGCCTTACATTGCCATGCTAAAGTTCTTCATAACTTTCTAAAACGGATGTCTAAGTGTTATCTGATTTAAATTTTGCATGGAGGACTGAATTGTTGTCTAAAGATTTTTAAAGCGGCGTTACGTATTTAGCTTACGACAGGAAGGTATTTAGCTTACGACAGGAAGGAGTGAAGCAATTGGAGGTTTTTTGGGAGGTATGTGACTAATAGAATCCTTCCTAATGGTGTACTCTTGGTAACCTGAAATGTTATACTATGAACCAGCACCGAAACTCTTAAGACTACCAAGAGAAATAATACGACATATTTTTACTTGTACTGATATATGCTGCAAGGAAGTACAAAAACCTGAGTCATAAATAGAAGCGTTTAATGGAACAAAATAAGGTACTTTTACAAAAGCATGTCTTCAGTCACTAAAAGTAAGAAAATCGTTGTGGAGAATTAGTATTCAATCGTCAAGCACAAGGGCTCCTGGATACCCTATCATTAATGAAGCAAAAAAGTTGATCACATCAATTAGATAGACAGGATCACAAGCATGAGTCAGCAAGCACATCAAATTGAACTGAATGTTTCATGAAGTATGCTCTTCAAAATGTTTTGTGCCCTTTATCTTTTCAATTTATCTTTTCTTGTTTGTTACATTATGGGAATCAAGTAAGTTATTGTCAAAATAATGTGCAACTATAAATGAGAGCAGTAATGTACACATTCTACATTCTTATATTACATAATTTAGCAAGGAAGCAATTGGAAAAACTTAGTCAGTACATTAGTTAGTACATTAGTTTGAGACGTCTATATCTATTCACGAATAGTGTAGTACCTAAATGTAAAAATTGTTCAGCAAAAACAGTATAACTAACAGATTTATTGAAAGGCACGTTTGATCAGTTTTTCAGACATAAAGACAAAAACTACATAAGAAGAAGCTCAAACCAATCACTACGTCTATGCACAAAATACAAATACAGACTTTTAATTGCTAACAACCTTGCTTCCCTTGTGGTAGCAATTTTATTCATCATGCTACACTACTCATTTATGGGAGCCATGGGAACAAATTGACTTTAGGCCTCAAGGGACTAAAGATATTTGAATTAATCAGTTGGTATATTCCATAAAAAAATGAGAGAACGGATCCACAACAGAGGAACAAAATGACTTTGAGGGCTGAAGGGACAAAAGATATTTGAATGGATCAATTTATCTACTCCATAATAAATTGCAAGAATTAAGTTGTAAATCTACTTTCTGAGATACCGGCAAAAACACAAGTTGTGCCTATGCCACATCAATCACTTTACAGATGCATGAACAAATTATCGAAATTATCGAAGCTAACAGAGTCTAGAACTTCATCAGTCATATCAGCACACACATGGTTTAATTAACTACTAAGAATGAAATACAAATTTAGTAGATTATTAATCTAAAGCTAAAAGAATGTATGCTCAGAAAAGCATGTCGAAGTAATAAGTACACACAAACCTCAAAGTAGGTAACACTACCAGCATAACTTACCCACTAGATATAGATGACTCTTTAAATCGTCGCTGAATATTAATCAACAAAAAATAGAAGGGATTAAGCAAAAAAAAAAATAGAAGGCAACTGCATACAATGTCATACTACTAGAAGTTGTTTGTCTTGGACAACGTTATTTTCTTGCAAATTATGTTCATATCTATTATTAAGTCATTTCACATGTGTGTGTGTCTTGCTTTTTGTTATTTTGTCTGCTTCTATTAGCTGACAAGCTTTGCGGTCTGCACTTAAGCACCGGGAGGTCCCTTGCACTTTTCAATTTTAACAACTATAGATATTGATATAATTTAAATGATTTTTGACATATGTATAATCATGTTGCCAAGAAACTTCAATTAAACAGACACATATATTAGAATAACATATATTGACACTTGGCCTGTTCATTTCTCATGTTGTTTTAAACACCGTGCACTTGTCATTTTAAAATAACATTGCAATGTTGGCTATAACGTCATTATCAGGGGTCTTGTGTGGAAATTTTAACAGACACATATTCTAATTTTTATGTGGCTAAATAATGATAGGAGCATAACTTTCCTAAACTGATATTACACAATTACGTGCAGTCAGCAGGCAGACCTAGCACATTGAGCATTGTTAAATATAATTCACTTCACACATTCTAGCCAAAAAAAGGTCCATGGCTTATTAATATGCTCTGCTCTTGTAAGTTTACTTTTGATTCGGAGATTCTTAAGAAGTCGTTCATGATATAAAATTATACATATGTAATTATGAGCAGTAAGTTCTAACCGAACAAGAGCATGACTAATATTGTAAACAAGGTCAATTATAAGTTACACATAGGAATTAAAATGTACTAGTGATTGTCATGTATACATAGATACATAATCAAGTATAGGCACACTGACTACAATTTCCAACATCTATTATCTAGTAACTTGATTTTGCAAGATGTAAACAGGAAACATGGAGCAACATGCATAGTCAATTAAGTTACTCAAATTAATGGTCAAAAATTTAACCACATAAAAATAAGTGGAGTACATATGGACCAATCAACATGAGCAGTATGGACAAAATGGGAAAAATGACGACGGAAAAGGGGTTTGTCCTACAACAATCTTACCAAACATGAAGAGCTGGAGCTAGAGTTCAACAAGCGGTAATGCTAAATATTGGGCAGAAAACAGCAAGATAAAGTGATGGATAACAAGAAACGTCTTTTTCTGAATATCCTAGATAGGCTGTTATTAATGAAGGAAGCAACAAAGTTGATTACATCAATAAAATAGACATAGGATCAATAAAAATATGAGAAAGACAGTAGGCTAGATACATACAGCTATATTGGTAGAGCATGAAGAAACATGCCTTCCGCTGATGGTGGAGATATTGGAATTGAGTGAGCAGCTTGAGGTCTATTATTCCAACTAGTAATTACAGATGCGCACACACATATATATCAACAGAAAGAGGTCTTTGTCAACGACATTTGTAAACATTGATATTGATAATCGTAACAGGAAGTGAAACATTTGGGGAAAAGGCATGTTCTGATACTTGTCACGTTGAACATGATTTTAAGCGATTATAGAATCAAGTACCAGACAACAGTCGTTTATAGCCATTACACCGGAAAGACCAACAATGATTTAGACAATACACTGAAAAATGACAAACTTGTAACACGGTAGAATGACAAGCCATATATGGAAACATTATCAGGACTAGAGTTACTTATAATCTAAGTACCATAATCCGCAAAGATATTGTAGAGTATACAAGGTTAATAATATTTGCCGCCTATGGAATAGACTAGCTTAACTTATCTATATACTTTTTATTTTTTTCCACAGAGATACTTTCGAGTACTGATATTACACATTAGTGCAGGCAAACCTAGCACATTGTCAATTATATTTCACTTCACTTGGTGAAGAAAATGATTCATTATAGATTTATACATAAGAGGGAGAAAATTGTGGTAATATTTGTGACACAAATATACACACAGAAAACTCAGTATAGGTACAGGACTGCAATTTTTAGTAGCTAATGTATAAAATCTCACTAAACAACCGGCCATACGTTGAATAACAACATGCATAGTCAGTCAATTACACAAAACTACCGGCCAATAAATTTAGCCATATAAAACATAAGCAAACCATGGGCACATTGACAAAATGGAAAAACAACCCTAAAAGGAAATTTGGGGGGGGGGGGGGGGTGTCGAAGAACAATCTCACCAAACATTAAAATCCGGAGGCAAGAGTTAAAAGGTAAAGTACCCACAAGACGTGGTAATAAAATAGAATACTGGGACATTAGGCACAAAACAGAAAGGATAGAGGAATGGTTAACAACATTGTCTTGTGAACATAAACAGGTTCAAGTAGGTAATCAAGGATGCATAAAAGACATTTGACAGGGGAAGTTATACAATACATTAGGCTCCATAGGATAGATAGGGTGAGTAGCAATCACCTGACGGTGGATGAGTCACGGCAGAGGATAGACAAACTTAATATCTACCTCACAATCACGCCTTTTTTGGCCTGGTTTTGGTTTGGCTGGAATTCCCTGATAAACAACTGCTTCAAAGTCGATAGGATCTTGAGCTGTCACTTAGATTATTTCTTTTTAGAGTTTATTTATGAAAATTGAAACTTATTTATTTGTATTTTAAAATTTAACTAAAATATAGAAATAACACTGAAAAAATGACAAACTTGTAACACGGTAGAATGACAAGCCATATATGGAAACATTATCAGAACTAGGGTTACTAATAATCTAAGTACCATTATTCACAAAGATATTTTTTATAGACTAGCTTAACTTATCTATATAGCCATATATGGAAACATTATCAGAACTAGGGTTACTAATAATCTAAGTACCATTATCCACAAAGATATTTTTTATAGACTAGCTTAACTTATCTATATATTTTTTATTTTTTTCCACAAAGATACTTTCGAGTACTATTATTACACATTAGTGCAGGCAAACCTAGCACATTGTCAATTAAATTTCACTTCACTTGGTGAAGACAATGATTCATTATAGATTTATACATAAAGGAATTACATAGAGGGAGAAAATTGTGGTAATATTTGTGACACAAATATACACACACAGAAAACTCAGTATAGGTACAGGACTGCAAATTTTAGCAGCTAATATATAAAATCTCACTAAACAACCGGCCATACGTTGAATAACAACATGCATAGTCAGTCAATTACACAAAACTACCTGCCAATAAATTTAGCCATATAAAAAATTACACAACATTGTCTTGTGAATATAAACAGGTTTTAGTAGGTAATCAAGCATGCATAAAAGACATTTAACAGGGGAAGTTACATAATACATTAGGCTCCATAGTAGCAATCACCTGATGGTGGATGAGTCACGGCAGAGGGTATACAAACTTAATATCTACCTCACAATCACGCCTTTTTTGGCCTGGTTTTGGTTTGGCTGGAATTCCCTGATAAACAACTGCTTCAAAGTCGATAGGATCTTGACCTCTCAACAAGGCTTTGAAACGGATCCAGAAAACAAAACCACCAACAACAATATTGTAAGCCTTCACCAAACCATAATATTCGAAAAATTGATATTTAGTCCCCCCATTTTCTAGACACATTAATAATAAAAAATATTTAAAAGTCAAAGTTGGACACAAATACACACAAAAAAACACATAGCTTCTAATAGAAGCCTAGGCTCTCGACATATAAAAAAAAATCAACAATCCCGATCAAAACAAGAAAAGGTTAGAAAAAACAAATCCATTTCATCATCTCTCAAGTCTCAATTCTCTGTAATTCTTCCTGGACACAATTGAGGTATTATTTTCTTTTCTTTATATCTCTTTGATGTGAACTCAGTGAATCGTGTTTTCTCTTAAGTCTTAACTAATTTATATGTTCAGTCCTCTTTTAATTACTTAATGAGGGCTTTTGTTTCATTCTTTACCCTTGAATTTGTTATTTAGAAGAGTTAAGATTTTGTGTGCCTTTCAGAATTGGGGTTTTCACTTTTCAGTATGTGTATATGAATTAAGATTAAATTACATTTTACAGACACTATCATACAAGTATAATTGGAAAATTGGTTGCTGCCTTGCTGAAAATGAAAGGAACATTGCATTCTTTTTATAAGAAGAGAAATTTGGAGTCTGAAATGATGAAAGAGAACCAACCCAACCCACAAGATGCAGTTAATTCTGAAATTCCAGTTGAGCCTGAAATTCGTCATAGTAAGTCTTCTCGAGTTGAGTTGAATGAAAATATGAAATTCATATTTCTACTTTGTAGCGTGATCCGGGATTGAGGAGACCAATTTTTGAGTTTCTTTAAGAATAAACTTCGGAATAAAATGGAGGATGGTTTTTTGCAGGATTACTTGGTTATTTACATTGAGAAGGAAGTTGCTGAAAAATTTGACAATGATTCTATCATTGAAGTGTTTTACAAGATGAAAAAGCGTCGATTACAGTTAAAATAGTATTTATGTATAGGGTCTTTCTTTTGCCTCGTAAAAATCATGTATATGCAGTGATATTTTGTTTAGCTTTCCAGAATTTATGACATCTATGTTATGTGTTTGGTTTGGCCCCTCCTAATTATAACCCTGAAAACTCAGTATAGGTACAGGACTGTAATTTTTTAGCATCTACTCCCTCTGTCCCAGCCAATTCTATACATTGGGGCTGGGCACGGAGACCAAAAAAAAATATAAAAAATCAGTAAAATTAGATGAAAAGTGGATAAAGTGGTGGGACCTATCAATATTTAATAATAGATTTGAGATAGTGGAGAAAAATAGTGGGTGTAATAGTGTTTTATATTATTATAGAATAGAGATAGTGGAGAAAGTAGTGGATGTAATAGTGTTTTATATTATTAAAAGTTACTATTTTTGGAATGTATAGAAATGAGAGGGACATCCCAAAATGGAAAGTGTAAAGAAATGAATGGGACGGAGGGAGTATTATATAAAATCTCACTAAACCACCGGTCATATGTTGAATAACAGATATGCATAGTCAGTCAATAACACAAAGCTACTGGCCAATAAATTTAGCTACATAAAAAATAAGTAAACCATGGGCATATAGACAAAATGTGAAAAACAACCTAAAAGCTACTGATGCCAAATATTACGAGGCATAACAGTGTGGTAAATGAAACTACAAGAGGTGGTAATAAAATAGAATACTGGGATATTAGGCATAAAACAGAAAGAATAGAGGAATGGTTAACAACATTGTCTTGTGAATGTCAACAGGTTTTAGTAGATAATCAAAGATGCATAAAAGACATTTAACAGGAGGAAGTATTATATAATACATAGGATAAGGCCTCTATGAGTTTTTGAGTGGCAATCACCTGATGGTGGATGAGTCACGGCAGAGGGTAGACAAACTTAATATCTACCTCACAATCACGCCTTTTTTGGCCTGATTTTGGTTTGTCTGGAATTCCCTGATAAACAACTGCTTCAAAGTCGATAGGATCTTGAGCTGTCAAGAAGGCTTTGAAACGTATCCAGAAAACAAAACCACCAACAACAATATTGTAAGCCTTGACCAAAGCATAATATTCGTAATTTTTACCCTATAAAAAAACAGCGGCTGTGATGAGTAATTATGCTATATAAATATAGTAGGATGTACACATGTGTATATATATAAAGAGGCAAATAAGGGCGGACCTGGATAGCATTATAGCGAGCAAGAGCCAGTTTGGCAAACACGACAAGGGGCTGGTCGAGGTGATAGAGTACTGAATGACAATGTTTGCTGCTACGTGGGATGTAAGTCTTTTGTGGCCTTCTAGGATTGGTTATGGTTCGGCCTTGCTTCAAAACGATGTTGTATCCATGATCCTTTTCCTTACGATCGCGTATAATATCCTCGTCCGACTCCTCTTGATCCTGACAATATTCATTCTCTGAAAACCCATCCCAGTCATAATTTGACCTGGGATCAGAAATCTCGTCCTCTGATTCTGAGTTTGATTCCTCCTCCTCACCTGACTCTGATTCCTCGGAGTCTTTTTTATAATAAGTTATCGGCTTGACAACAAAAACCTTCTTCTCCTCTCTTCTCATCCTCTTGAAAGGAGTATCATCCTCCTCCTCCTCCACTGAAATTACCCTCTTATTCTCCGCAAACCCATCCCTATCATCCCTATCAGAAACAGGGTCTGTTGACTCCTTTTTCCAAGGATTATCATCTTTCTCCGTCGTCGGTCGTACCCTCTTACCCGAATCAATCTTCTTCATTATCGTCGTCGCAACCCTAAATTTTATTTTATATCACTCTCTCTTTCCCCCAATTTCGACCCCTGATTCTAATATATACAGCGCGTACTTTAAAATGAATTAAATTTGAAAAAATAATTTTTAAATATAATGATTTCAATGCTTTTATTTTAAATTAAACAAATATTTAAAAACATAAATTTAAAAATATAAAATATTAGAAAAATAAAGAAATCAAATAATAAGTTTTTCTTAACCTCCGTGTGGTTCCCTCGATTTAAATAATTGAGGAGGACGGATGGAGTATTACTTTTCTCCCATTTGGACACTTATAAATTACTCAAAGTTACCATTATTTTTTAACTTCAAAATTATTTTAAGATGGAATTAATATTTTCACAATAGTCATATATCTTAATACTAGCTTAAAACTCGTGCGCTGCACGGATTGTTAATTGTTATTTTATTATTATTTTTTTAATATTTTATTAATTATAATTGTGCAAAAAATAAGTAAACATGTTAAAATAGCTAAAAACTTTTAATTAATTAAAATGTTTAAAACATATTTTAAAATAAATAAATATGGATTTGCGCGTTATATTTTTGGAAGTGAGGGGTTTTAGTAAGAAAAAATAAAAAATGTAACATATATTTAGTTTAGAAAGGTAAATGCTCGTGATATTTTTGGAAAATGAGGTTTTAAAATTTAATAATTACAAAAATTTAAATACGTTTGAAAATAAATAAGTAAAGGATTTCCAGGCAATTTCCCGTGATATATTTAGAAAAGGAGAGACTTTATTAGAAAAAATATATAATGTGTTTTAGCTGAAAAGGTAATTGGTTATAAATAGGTATTTGATTATTTATATTTTAATATTTTTAGTAATTGCATTTGTTAAGAAAAATAAGTAGACATGTTAAAATAGGTAAAACTTTTAAAAAATAATTATAATATTAGAATATGTTTAAAAATAAATAACTAAATGTGTGTCCGTGATATTTTTAGTTAAATAGAAAACTAACATGTTTTAGTTAAAAAAGATAATTGTCCGTAATATATTTGAAAAAGTAGGGGAATTTGTTAGAAAAAATAATGTATTTTAGGTGAAAAAAGTAATTGGTTATAAATATGTAATATTATTATGTAATAATATATTTCTATAAATAAGTGAGGTTAATTAAGTAAAAACACGAACCACGGTTAATTAAGGGCAATTAATTAAAATCACAACGTACCATGCCGACCAACCAAACTTTTAATGTTTCGTCTATTATATAATAGTATTAATACATGGATAATAAATTTTTTTTCATGTTTTATTATCATCAATTATAAAGTTAACAAAACTAAAAGAAAAGAAAAATAATTCTTTTTTTTTAATTTATAGGTAGATGTACAATATATGATTTATATGATGTATCACTTAGATTATTTCTTTATAGAGTTTATTAATGAAAATTGAAACTTATTTATTTGTATTTTAAAATTTATTGGTGAGGAAAAAGAAATGTGGCATGTATCATTATCATTTATATAATGCAAACATTTTTTTTAAAACTTTATAATACTTTCATGTAAAAAATTTAATTGTAAGAGCGACTGTTATAACATATTTCATATATGGAATAATATTTTATAGGTTAAATATTAAACCAAAACAATTTTTTTATCAGAATCTAAAACCAGTTTTATTTATATTAAAATAAGAAACAATTTTTTTAAAGCCAAAACAAGACCATTATTTTTTCCTTGGCTGCCTCTAAAATATACACCTCGTGAGTTGTGAGCCTCGGTCTAGACTTGGCGTTCCAATGAATGTTATTGGAAAGTTTTATAAATTATGTAAATTTATTTTTTAATATTTTTTTAATTGTAGTTCTTTAGATTTGTGTATAAAAAATAATCATTCTATTTTGATTTTAAAATTTTTAGTGATAGAAAAAGTTAAATACGTGTATTTTATTTTACATATATATGTTATTTCAGTTTATGTTATATTTTTAAGATGATACATATTCATGATCTTTCAAAATTGTAAAATCAATACAAAATTTTGTAATCACTTGTTTAGTCATTCATAATTTTCCTAAATTTAACTTTAGTTTAATATTTATTTGTATTATATCAAACAATTTGTTGACAATTTTTTTAAAAATTTCGAATATGTTAACAATACTTTTTCCATCTTATATTTTTTATTTTTATATTAACTTTAGATGCATAAGCTTTTAATTATAATATGTTTACTTTTGTAATTTCATTTATTCCGTTATAATCTTACTTTTCCTAAAATAATTGTATTTTGCAATTTAATTTTACTAATTTTTGTATAATTAAAATTAGTGATATATTTTAATAGAATTACTTCAAGTCTATAGGATGACTTTAATATTCATTCTTTTGACTGATATGATCTTCTGAGATTCCTGTGACAATTGACTTATTATTTACTTATTACAAACTTGTTTAAGTTGAGTTGCATCCTCGATGTTTACAAATAGACCTATACATATGTCTTTCAGTACTTACTTTCATACTAGCATAAAAACCCGTGCAAGGCACGGGCCGCTAGCTTAAATTGTGATTTTAAACTAAACTGCACATTATCAATGTCATTTGACATATATGATTGTATATTTTTGATGTTCATAGAGTTTTTATTGTTAATGTTATGATTATGCTGTACTTGCTTATATATGTTGAAGTTTATAATTTTAAAAGTAATACGAGTAGTTTTGATAAATATGTTTGTTTTTAATTTTTTTTCGTGGATCATAGAATAGAATTAGAGTGTTCTATGAATATTTTCTAATTAAGACGACATTTTTAAAATTATAATCCTAAAAATTTTCCAGTTCTTCAAAAATGATGCATTCATTTAGTTCATCTCCGACAATATTCAAGGTAGAAATGTTGGGATTTATGGGTGATAGCATAGAAACAACTTAACTTTAAATGTACTTAATTTTTTAATTAAGTAGAACATACTGTCACAGCCAAAGTACGTTCTTGTAATCAGTATGTAATGTCATTCTAGTTATGTAATTTGAAAGAAGTTCACTTGCTGTGTTCAAGCCTCAAAGAATGTATATTAGATGACAACATGAATAAAGGTTACTGTCATAAGCATTGACAGTAAGATTACAAGAAGACAGAATGTTGCAAGTCACGACAGCATATTTACTCTGACAGCAACATTGGCGGAAGACTACGCGACAGCAAGTTTGGAATCCTCGACAGCACTCTATGCGGGGAACTCATACTGTCACCAAAAGAACATTCCTGTGACAGCAAGCTTTGCGGCAAAAGTAACTGTCTCGAGAAAGATCCTTGTTCTAGGTATCTTTCTCAGTCAAATCCCGTGACAGTTTCAATGTTCAAGAAACAGACGTGTTGCAGTATCCCTAAGCTGTACCAAGTCTGCAAGACTACGACAGAAGCTTCAAGCACTACAAACAAAAGCGAATCAATTCAAGAGCAAGGTCAAGTCTCTATTTGCTGAATTGTTTTAGCTGGAAATAGAATGAATCTAGGTTGCTTTCTTTGTAATGTATATCTGACATTGTTAGCAATTTAGGAAAGTCACATGGGTAGACAATCTGTAAGAAGCTGCCACCTGATAATGACAGCAGCTTTACACACCCGTGAGTGACAGTGATAGGATTAGCTTTATACTGAGACTATCAATTCATTCTAGAGAATGTAACGAAGACAAACAAGTGTCTTGGAGAAAAAACCGAAGCTCAAGAATTCTTTCTTGAGGTTGTAGCAACACTTTGCAAAATAAATAAAAACATTTATTTTTTAAAACCAGTCCTAGATCATACTGTTTGTGATTGCATCCATATTACTGATAACATTTAATCTTAGTTTTAGTTGTTGAAATTGAGATTGGATTTTATCAGTATTGCATTCATCCCCCCCCCTTCTGCAATACACGAGGACCAACAACTGGTATCAGAGCTATCAGATTAACATACATATCTGAGATCACGACGACAATGCAGAAATCAAACAGTATCAAGATCCCAGCTTTTGATAAAGAGAACTACAACATTTGGAAAAGAAAGATCTTGTTGTTTATCAAAGCTGCGAATCCACTATACCCAGGTATACTCGAGAATGGTCCCTTCATACCAAGGAAGGAAATTGAAGCCACAACAGTAAATGGTGAAATCATTCCTGCACATTGGGTTCCCAAAGATCCCTCGGAAATTTTGGAACCTGAGAAGGAGAAAATGGTGCTAGATGATCACTTGCAACTCATCTTGCTCGATTCTCTCACGTTGGATAAAGCCATGTGTGGAAATGTGATAAGCTGCACATCAGCCAAGGAGATGTGGATCAGGTTAGCTTTACTATGTGAAGGAAGTGAAGAAGTTAAGGGCAACCAAAGGCAAATACTGATATCACAATATGAGGCATTCATGGTCAAGCCTGGTGAAGACTTAACTTCCATGTTTGAAAGGTTCAGTAAGCTCTTAACTGAACTACAGATACATGGCAAGTACTATGACAGAAAAGAATTGAATGTCAAGTTCCTGCTTACACTGCCTGATCACCTTGAACACAAGACAACAGCCATACGAGAAGGAAGAGATCTCAACAATATAACCTTTGAGACACTTTATGGCATTCTGAAATCCTATGAACTTGAACTCTTTCAAAAGAGAGCCATACAAAGTGGAACAAGGAACAAGATGGCTAACATGTCAAGTGCCCTAGTAGCACATGTGCCAAGGATCACACAGCCAAGTGAAGTACTATAAATCACACAACCAACCCCTGCACAAACCTTGAAGATAGAAGAGGTGGTTGAAGATGATGAGAAAGTGGTACTACAACTCAAAGATGTGGAAGATGAAGACTTCTACACAATAGAGGAACTGGAAAGCATGGACAACCCTACTATGGCTTACATGGCCAAAAAGTTCAAGAACTTCAGGTTCAAGAAGGATAGGTCATACAAGCCCCAAGGCCAAGCATCCAAGTTCAACAAGGGAAGCTCATCAAAGGCTGTTGTGGGAAGTTCAACCAAAGGAGGATACAAGACTGGATTTGTGGATAGGTCAAAATTCAAGTGTTACAACTGTGGTGAACCTGGTCATTTTGCTACTGAATGCAAAAGACCCAAACAGGTTCAAAGATATGAGAAAGGAACTGGTGGATACTCTAAGAAGAATCAAGGTAGAGCCTATGTGGCTGAAGGAAAGTGTTGGGATGACTCTGATGATGAAGAAGAAGAAGAATATGTCAACCTAGCTCTCATGGCTAGCACTGATGAAGTAGCATCAACATCTTCAAGTCAGGTACCTTCACTTGTCTTACTTGATATGTCCATTGATGAGTATAAGAAAACCATTAAAGACTTAAGTGCTGAAATGTTCAATGTCTATACTAGCTTATCTGCTGCTAATGAGGAAATCACTAAGCTAAGTAAGCTAAATGAAACACTACAGTCTGAAAATGATTCTCTTGTTCTCAAAACCAGTTCACTAGGCTTTTTAGCTCAGGAGAATGCTAGACTTAAAAATGAATTAAAATGTTCTAAAGAGGTTGAGGAATTCCTGAGGAATGAGATTGCTGAAAATGAATTCAAGATTAAGGCTTATTAAAACTCATCAAAGATAGTTCAGGATTACAATGATAAGCATACAGAAAATCAGTCAGTTGGTATAGGTTTTTCATATGGTAGAAGACCTGGAAAGGAAACTGTGATTCAAGATTGTCCTGGAAATGCTGCTGTCAAACCCACCATTCTCAAGAAGGTTAAAACTCCTATTTTCAAAGCTGCTGAAATTGAGTTTGATGAAGAAGCCATGCTCATCAAACAAGAAATTCTTGATGAGGATGAAGGTGCTGACAGCACATCCAAGGATGGAAAGGATACTGTCACAATCCCCAAGACAGTAAACTTACCAAGCAATCAGACAGTAAGTTCAAAAGATGCTGTCACGGTTGGCAAGACAGAATCTTTCAAAGATACTGTCAAGAATGGTTCCAAGACAGTAACTTTCAAACCTTCTGTCAAGACAGTAGGAATAAAAGATACTGTCAAGGAAAGTTCGACAGCAACTTCTGAACATACTGTCAATCCAGTAACTCCCAAGTCTAAGAACAGGAATGGGAAGGTAGGTGTCAATAAAGGAAATGGATACACTAATGTTGGAGGTGCCTCTAGGAAACTATGCAATAACTGTGGATCTACACATCATTTAACACATGTTTGTAAGAAACCAGTTGAGGATAAGATCAATGCTACTGAACTCAATGGTAACTTACACAGAACCCCCCTTATGCATAGAACTATGAGTGTCTGTAATAACATTGAATGTATGTCATGCAAAATCACTGCCATGAGTACATGCTTTAACTTACCTGTTCTCACTACTGAAAAATGTTTATACATGAACACTGTTGAGACTTCTGAGTCTGCTGGCAACAGCAAAAAGGCTTCATCCACTAAGAAAAGGATCAAGTCCAATTCTAAACCTAAGTGGGTGAAAAGAGAAGTCAAACAGGAGGTTTTTGATGATGCTTGTGATTTTATGACTGGAAGAAACTCAGGAGACACTGAAACTGCAGGACCCAACAAGGATTGGGTACCATATGCAACTTAGAAACATTCTGTTTTGCAGGGCAAGAAGAAAAATCAAGTCATGTGGATTATTGACAGTGGTTGCTCAAGACACATGACAGGTGATAAAGCCCTGCTATCACACTATGTAGAGAAAGCTGGCCCAATCATAACCTTTGGAGACAACAGCAAGGGTTACACAGTGGGATATGGCTGTCTGGGAAATTGGAAATGTTGTCATTGAAGATATTGCTCTTGTGGATGGATTGAAGCACAATCTACTCAGTGTCAGCCAATTCAGTGACAGGGGATTCAAGGTTGATTTTGATATTATGATGTGTAACATCTATCACAAGAAGGATGGAAGCCTCTCTTTAAAAGAGGTCAGAAAAGGAAGCTTGTTTGTTGCTGACTTAAGCTCAACAAAGAAGGATAAAGTTTATTGTTTTTACAGTAAAGCTACTGTTGGTGACAGTATGCTTTGGCACAGGAAGCTCTCACATCTCAACTTCAAGACAATGAATATTTTAATGAAGAAACAAAGCAAGGCTAGTGGCTAAAGGTTACTGTCAACAGGAAGGAATAGATTATGATGAGACATTTGCACCTGTTGCAAGACTTGAAGCTATAAGAATCTTTCTAGCCTATGCTGTACACTGCAACTTCAACGTATTTCAGATGGATGTCAAAAGTGCCTTTCTAAATGGAGAATTGGAAGAAGAAGTGTATGTTGAACAGCCACCAGGGTTTGAGGATGTTGAAATGTATGATTTTGTGTACAAACTCTTCAAGGCTTTATATGGACTAAATCAAGCACCCAGGGCCTGGTATGAAACACTTTCCACCTTTCTTTTGGAAAACCAGTTTACTAGAGGAGTTGTGGACAAGACACTCTTCTACAAATATCATGGCAAGGACATCATTCTGGTACAAATCTATGTGGATGACATCATTTTTGGTTCTACAAATGAGAAGCTATGTGAGAAGTTTTCCTCTCTCATGAGTAACAAATATGAGATGAGCATGATGGGAGAATTGTCATTCTTTCTGGGATTACAAATTCTTCAACAACCTGATGGAATCTTCATTTGTCAAGCTAAATACATCAAGGAACTTCTCAAAAAGTTCAAATTGGAAGATTCATCACCTGCAAAGACACCAATGTCCACATCAACTAGTCTGGATCTTGACCCTAAAGGAAAGAAAGTTGCCTCAAGCACCTATAGAGGCATGGTAGGATCTCTCCTATACCTAACTGCTAGCAGACCTGATATCATGTTTGCTACATGTCTCTGTGCAAAGTTTTAAAGTGATCCAAAGGAATCACACTTAGTAGCCATCAAGAGAATCTTTAGATACTTAAAAGGCACTCCTAACCTAGGCCTTTGGTATCCTAAGAACACTGGATTTGATCTAATTGGCTACTCAGACTCAGACTATGCTGGATGCAAGATTGACAGAAAGAGCACTACTGGTAGCTGTCAATTTCTTGGTGGAAGATTGGTCTCATGGTTTAGCAAGAAACAGCATTCAGTTTCTACCTCAACTGCAGAAGCTGAATATATTGCTGCAGGCAGTTGCTGTGCACAAATTCTATGGATGAAGAATCAACTTCTGGATTATGGTCTAGTGTTAAGAGACATTCCTATTTACTGTGACAACACTAGTGTCATAGCTATTTCAGACAATCCAGTTCAACACTCTAGGACAAAGCACATTGATATAAGACATCATTTTATCAGAGAGCATGTTGAACAAGGAACTGTGAAGCTGATCTATGTTCCTACTGACAAGCAACTAGCTGACATCTTCACTAAGCCATTGGATGAAGCAACCTTCAACAGGTTGGTAAGTGAATTGGGAATGCTGAATCTGGTATGTTGATTTACTAAGGTTTCTAAATTTTCAATTCTTAATGAAGCTCATGACAGCATCTTCAAACCTGCTGTCAAGAGAAGTTACTGTCTACTTGGTCTATGTCTGTTATGCGACAGCATGTATTGATTTGACTAGTCATGTCTGTATTTTGTGCAAGTCTCATACTTTTAGACCCTGTATGACATTAATGTGGTTATTTGTTTAGTTTGAGAGATAAATATCTGTTCCATTGGACTTTCACACCTTTTTGCATTAATCTGTAGGATTAAAGGAGGACACGACCATTAATTACTTTTGTGGTAGTTGTATGGGTACTCTAACTGTTGACCATTAGACTTTAAATCTTAGACGGTTTTGCCTATAAATTAACCTTAGGTTTCACCAGTCTGCTCTCAGTTTTAAAGTAAATCATGGAAAACAAAGTAGGTATAGAGTACATGCCTAAAGTCTCGTGTGATTCTCTCAGTCGCAAAGAAGTAGAAGTTCTGTTTGATGAACTTGAAGATCTGCTTCATGAGGAAAATGAACAGTCTCAAGCTACTCAAGCACAGGAAGAATCCAAATGGAAGATTCAGGAGGAAGAACTTCAGGCACTTCTTGAAAGGCATATGTTTAGGCCTGTTAATATTCCGAGGAAACAACTTAATTTAAACAAGTATGTAATAAGTAAATAATAAGTTAATATGTCACAGGAATCTCAGATAGTTTTATCTGTCAAGAGAATGGAGAATTAAAGTCATCTACAGACTTGAAGTTATTCTACATTGGAAGAAGTTCAATTTATTGTTCAAGCCTCAGTGAAGTATTCAAGATAGTGGATTTACTACAGTGACAGAGATTTCCAGATGGTGACGGAAGAAGTACTGGATACAGAGTTTAGTCAAAGCTAAAGAAAAGAAGCCACATCTTTAAATGTTTTAAAGATGAAGAATTATCAATGAAGTCAGTTATTCATGAAACCAGACAGTGCATCGAATGACGACATCATTCAGTGGAATTCAATCATCTATATTCAGTGGTTTTCAGAAAATAGAGTATTGCAAGGATTTTAATTTATCTTCTTTAATTTATTAATTAAATTTAATTAATAAATTAATTCTATCAGAATTAATTTATTTATTAAATTAGTTATGTTAGTAGTTTAAATTATTTATTAAATTAATTCTATAAAAGAATTAATTTAATCTAGAATTTAATCTATCTAATTAAATTAAAAGGATTTTCTTTTAAAATCTCGGTATGACCTGTTTAGTAAACTCGGTATGACCTAGTGTTTTAACACCTTAGGTTCTACCGAGTTATATTCAGGTCATATCATTCAATTTGTGTCAGGTCATACAGGTTAATTTCCTAGGTTCTACCAGTAGTGGTTAGAATAACCCTAGGTCATACCGGACATTTTTGTCAGGTCATATTGATCATTCAAGGTTCTACCGAGCTTGTTTTGCAGGTCATACAAGTGTATGATTTGTTTTATTAAATCTTTATGATTTATTAAACAGGTCATACAAGGCTTATTCAATTGGTATTAACTTCTTGGCAGAACAGACAGACAAAGCAGTTGAACAAAAAGAAAAGACATTGAAGCAATTTACTCTGAAGAACACAGAAGCCATTAATATCATTTCTTCTCAAGAAATTAATTCTAGTTTGTATTGTTAAATCCAAACCACTAGAAGTTGATTACTTGTATTGCTTTGACTATCTAGCGGATTTTTATCCCTAGAACGAATCTCAAATTATCAAATATTGTTAAATCATTTTATTACAAAAATAGATAAATTCATGTCGAATTTATTCTAGATTTGTTTTAATTGATTTGAGATTCAATCTTGTATTCAGTACCATTTGTAACACCCTTCAAGTTTAATATAGTTTTATTTAACTTGAATCTTGTTTCATTTTATTCCGCATCAATTTGTTCCTAAACAGTTAAATCATTTAAAGAACAAATTCGATAAAACGGTATAGTTTGTATTCAACCCCCCTTCTACAAACTTATCAGGACCTAACACTTCTCAAGGAAGAAGGGTGCACTGAAGAGTCGATTAAGAAAGAAGTCTTAGAATTAGTTAATAAAATCAATGAATGATGTAATCAATGTAATGATTGAATGATTTTATTAATAAGAATAAGGTTCTTGCTATTGAGTTTATTGAATTTTTATTCTTTTTTGTGTTAACTGCATAGTACCTGTGTTCAATAGATTACATTGCTAAATCCATACTCTGTTAATTTTAGGTTAAGTGTATGAATAAAGCATTCTGATAAGTTAATGACAGAAACAATTTCCCATCTAAGTTATTGTCGCTAAGAAGGATACTGTCTTGTGTTTCTTGACAGCAACCTTCTTGACAGCAGGCAAAGACTTTCTATCAAGACTTTTAAAGGATACTGTCATTCAAATGCTTAACGATGACAACATGTTTTTGCGCAATAGTTACTGTCGCGCAAAACCTACTGTCACCACCGCTTATTACTGACAGATTATTTCTAGCGCACATGTTACTGTCAACAATAGTGGACCGTTGAAATTGGATATTCATCCCACGTTTGACAGTGAATAACGGACAGTAACTCACGTGTTGAATGAGTGGGTTAAGACACGTTCTTTAATTCCACTTTTTGTGCACAAACGTTTGAGATACCCCTTTTATTCCCCAGTTACTCAGACATATCATTCTCATCAAACTCAAGGCAAAATACTTTTCTTCAAGCAAAAAGCTAATTTATTACTTTCCTATTTTCTTGAATCTCCATGGCCCCCAAACAGAATCTCTCTCAAACAAACTTTGCTGGCATCTTTTCCCCCAATGATGCTGGTGAAGGGTTCAAAGGACTAGTGTTTTTCATGAACAAGTCCTATATTGGTTCTGCCATTACCTCAACACCCATTCTTGACCTAGACAGTATTGAGGCATTCTGGCAAACTGTTGTTGCTCAAACAGAGGGTGAAAACCCAGCTATTCAATTCACACTTAATGGGCAACAATACATTCTCACAGCTGAGGTCATCAACACTGCCCTTGGAATTACACTTCAAGCTGGCCAGAACTTTGGACAGGAGCATAATCAGATGCTACAATTGCAATGAGTTGGGTCACTTTGCTACTGAGTGCAGGAAGCCAAAGCAAGTGACCAGAAACACATTTGATTCTAGCAAGAAGAACAAGATTGGGAAAGCATATGTTGCTGAGGGAAAGAGTTGGGATGACACTGACAGTGATGAAGAAGCAGGTGAGATGGGGAACCTTGCTTTAATGGCTAAAGAGGAAAGCACTTCATCCAGATACATGTCAGAGGTAACCTTTACTGACGCTGAAATGATTTATCATCTTGGTGGCACCATAAGTTGTGCACGCACTGAAAATGATAGAATAAATCTTTTAAACACAAATCTTGAAAATGAATTAAAAGAATTGAAACTTGTGCATGTTAATCAGGATGAACTTACTGAGAAAATTGCTTTTCTTGAGAATAGGGTTAAATGTTATATTCAACTGGAAACCATTCTCAAAGAGCAGATTAGTGAGCTTAAAACCAAAGCTAATGCCTATTACAACTCTTGTAAAACGGCTAAAGAAATTTTCAATAAACAAGCTATTGGTAATCATGTCAGTATAGGTTATGATTATAATGAGGCTATAGGATTGCTTGGTATTAATACACCTTGTAGAGTCAGAGAAGAAGGAAAGGTTGTTCCTTATATTCTTAAGGGTATTAAATCACCCTTCTGTAAGGAGTCTGAGGCAGAGCCTCTGAATGAATACTCTATCATTATTGCTGAGGAGATTCATGAAGAAGATGTTGCTTTAGAAGCTGAGCAATCCAAAAAGTGTGTATCTGATATTCCAGTCAAAGTTGCTACAACTGAAAAGACTAAATCAGATATCCATAAGTTGGATCAAAACAACTGTAGAACTAACATGCCTGCTATTAATTCTTCTCATAAAGCATGTGGTGTGGGTAATTGCATGTCTTGTGCTTTTAATGTTATGTATGCTTTCTTTAATAAAAAGCATGTATCTAGTGATAAGACTGCTCCACGTCAACATGTTAATAATAAGAAGCATGTTAAAACAAAGACTACTAGTCCTCCTCAGACTAGAGTGGATTCATTTATCCCTAAGCCTACTCAGAAATGTGTTAAGGCTGGTTATAAATGGAAACGCTCTTATGTGAAAGAGGATGAAGTAGTTTTAGTTAGAAATGTTGTTTTGCCTGACAAAGGCCAGTTCTTTAAGTATGCCGGACCCAATCAATTTTGGGCTCCGAGGAAGGACTAATCAATCTGATATTGCAGGGAGTTAAACAGGTAAACCGTGTTATGTGGATTCTTGACAGTGGCTGTTCAAGGCATATGACCGGAGATAGAGCCCTGCTATCAGATGTGGTTGTGAAAGCTGGCCCAGTAGTTACCTTTGGAGATAACAGCAAGGGTATTACGAAAGGATATGGCTGTTTGAAGTACGGAAATGTTATCATTGAAGATGTTTCATTTGTGGAAGGTCTGACGTTCAATCTTCTCAGCATCAGTCAGTTCTGTGACAGAGGATATGCTGTTTCCTTTGAAAGAGAGAAGTGTCAGATCACTCACAAGAAGAATGGAAAGCCTGCTCTTCAAGGAGTAAGGAAAGGTGACTTGTTCATAGCTGATCTGAACTCGGGATTCAAAGATGAAGTTAATTGTTTTTATGCTAAAGCTTCATCAGATGATAGTTGGCTATGGCACAAGAAGATGTCTCACCTTAACTTCAAAACTATGAACTCTTTAGTCAAGAGGGAATTAGTTAGAGGTTTGCCTCAGATGGAATTTACACAGGAAGGACTGTGTGAGGCATGTCAGAAGGGAAAGTCAAAGAAAGCTTCTCACAAGGGCACTGACACATCATCAATAACTGAACCTCTTCAGCTACTGCACATGGATTTGTTTGGTCCAGTTAATGTGATGTCCATGTCAAAGAAACAATATGCACTTGTGATTGTTGATGACTATTCAAAATATACATGGGTTTTATTCCTACATTCCAAGGATGAGACCCCATTCCTGGTGATTGGCCATGTAAAGTTGATTGAGCTGGATTCTAGATTCCCTGTTAGAGCCATAAGGTCAGATAATGGTACGGAATTCAAGAATGCCATTCTAACTGATTTTTGTGCTGATAAAGGAATAACAAGACAGTATTCTGCCCCTAGAACTCCTCAACAAAATGGAGTAGTGGAAAGAAAGAATCGTACATTGATTGAAGCAGCTAGGACTATGCTAAGTGAGTCCAAACTTCCAACGTACTTTTGGGCTGAAGCAGCGAATACAGCTTGTTATACTCAGAATCGAACTTTAATCAACAAGGACTTAATGAAGACTCCGTATGAGATCATGAACAACAAGAAACCAACTGTCAAGTACTTTCATGTATTTGGAGCAAAATGCTTTGTGCTTATAGATGACAATGTTAAACGTGGCAAGTTTGATGCAAAGGCACAAGAAGCTATTTTTGTTGGTTATTCCAGAAGATTTTACAGGGTCTACTTGGTTGGCAGTCACACAGTAAAGGAAAGTGTCAATGTTTCTTTTGATGACACTAAGTTCCCTAGTATCCAAAAAGAAGACTCATCTGAAAATGAAGTTTGATAACTTGCCAGACTCAGAATCAGATGATGAAGCCCCACCTGAAGTTATTGCTGGTGATGATAATAACAATGATGATAATGATCATGGTGATGGTGGTGGAAACACTGGTAACAATGGAGATACCACCAGCACTGGAGAAGGATCATCAAGGCAAACAGGCAACAACTCAGGGGGAGCAAATGAAGGATCAGCTAGTCACTCACAACATCAAAGTGAAGTTCAAGGTGAATCATCAAGATCAAATCTTCCAAGACAGACTGTTTGGAATAGAGCTCATCCTTTTGAGTTGATCATTGGTGATCCAGATGTTGGAGTTAAAACTAGAAGAGCTTCTCAGAATGAATGTCTTTTCTCAGCATTTCTATCTAAAATGGAGCCAAAGAAAACTGAGGAAGCACTGACTGATCCAGATTGGGTGATTGCTATGCAAGAAGAACTCAATCAATTTGAACAACAGCAAGTCTGGAAGCTGGTACCCAGGCCAAAGAACAAGAAAGTAGTTGGTACTAGATGGGTATACAGGAACAAGCTAGATGAGGATGGCATTGTTACTAGGAACAAGGCAAGACTGGTTGCACAAGGGTATTCTCAAGCTGAAGGCATTGATTATGATGAAACCTATGCACCAGTGGCTAGACTTGAGGCCATCAGGATGTTCTTAGCATTTGCTGCTTATTCCAATTTTAAAGTCTATCAAATGGATGTTAAGAGTGCATTCCTGAATGGTGAACTTGATGAAGAAGTGTATGTGGAACAGCCCCCTGGCTTTGAAAATCAGGAGTTGCTGGACTTTGTGTACTTTCTCTTCAAGGCTATCTATGGTCTCAAACAAGCCCCAAGAAAATGGTATGACACTCTCTCTGGTTTTCTTTTAGAAAATGGTTTTGTTAGAGGTATCATAGACAAAACTCTTTTTTCAAAGAAACACAAAAATGATATGATATTAGTCCAAGTCTATGTGGATGACATCATATTTGGGTCTACTAATGATAATCTCTGTAAGAGATTTGCTGAGCTAATGCAGAGTAAGTTTGAAATGAGTATGATGGGTGAGCTGAAGTTCTTTCTTGGATTGCAAGTAAGTCAAAGGTCAAATGGTATATTTATTTGTCAATCCAAGTATCTCAAAGAACTCCTCAAGAAGTATCACATGGAGGATTCAGCATCAGCAAGGACTCCATCTTCAACAGCAATCAAACTTGGAGCTTCTGACAAATCTATCAAGGTAGATGTTACAAGCTACAGAGGTATGATTGGCTCCTTACTCTATCTTACTGCTAGTAGACCAGATATTATGTATGCTACATGCTTGTGTGCAAGGTTCCAAGCGGACCCTAGAGATGTTCATCTCGTTGCTGTGAAAAGAATCTTGAGATATCTTAAGGGTACACCTAATCTAGGTATCTGGTACCCTAAAGATTCTGGTTTTAATCTTGTTGGATATACAGATTCTGATTATGCAGGTAGTGTTGTGGATAGAAAGAGTACCTCTGGGAGTTGTCAATTCCTAGGAGGTAGGTTGATTTCCTGGTATAGCAAGAAACAGCAAACAGTTTCCAATTCTACAGCAGAAGCTGAATATATTGCTGCTGGAAGCTGTTGTGCTCAGATCTTATGGATACGGAATCAATTAAAGGACTATGGCTTTGCATTAGACAAAATTCCCATATTTTGTGATAATACAAGTGCCATAGCAATCTCCAACAACCCTGTGCAGCACTCGAGAACAAAGCACATTGATATCAGGTATCATTTTATCAGAGAGCATGTTATGGATGGAACAGTGGAGTTGCACTTTGTACCCACTGAAGAACAGACTGCAGATATTTTCACTAAATCTGTTGACGAATCCACATTTATCAGGTTAGTTGGTAAATTGGGTATGTTGAACAGTCTTAGTGATTGATAATATCTCCAGGTTTGTTCTTAACTAAATCATTTTCTCTTGTTGATTTTAAGATGTTAAATATTGCCAATCCATGTTTATTGTATAAAGCTTGTTAATTTAAATATTCTGAATATTTTAATTTCTTTAAAAAAATATTTTTCTCATTTTCTTTGGAGAAATGTATTTTTATTGAAATTATATTTATTTAGAATCATTTAAGTTATTTTCAGATTATAAATATTTTTGTTCAGATTTTTATGCAGGTTTATAGTAATTTTGTGTTTTTGTTATTTTTTATGCAGTAGGTTTCAATACTGTTAGCATTTTATGTGTATTTTTTGCTGTTTTGCTGCTATTGTTTGTGTATATATCTCGGTATGACCCTCTAGACAGGTCATATTGATTTTATTTTGTTTATTTAACTTCAAAAACTCGGTATGACCCTCTGCTGTGGTCATATTGGTTTTTATTTTGTTTATTTAACTTCAAAAACTCGGTATGACCCTCTGCTGTGGTCATATTGGTTTTTATTTTGTTTATTTAACTTCAAAAACTCGGTATGACCCTCTGCTGTGGTCATATTGGTTTTTATTTTGTTTATTTAACTTCAAAAACTCGGTATGACCCTCTGCTGTGGTCATATTGGTTTTTATTTTGTTTATTTAACTTCAAAAACTCGGTATGACCCTCTGCTGTGGTCATATTGGTTTTTACTTTTGTCTATTTAACTTCAAAAACTCGGTATGACCTCCCTTTAGGTCATACCGAGCTCAGCAGAACCTTTGTCTATAAATACTAATGCTTTTCAGGTTCTTTTGCTCCTCATCCCTTTCTAACTCAAGTTTTTACTTAGTTAACTTTGCTCTGGTTTGTGTTTTATTCTTAGAACAACGAACTATTGCAAATTTTTCTTGTGAATTACTTGGGATTTTATTTCTTTTCTGATAATTATTATTATTAATTGCTGTGTTATTCTAGTAATATTTTTAATTTTATTATTTATTTTCATATGGCTGCGGAGTTTGTTGTTGAACGTTTTAATAATTACGTTGGCTATTGTGATCCCCTTAAGTGTTCTGTTGAACGTTTTAGGCCGTGGATTCATTTTTTAAATGAACAATCAATTGTTAGCTATGCTATCACTGCTTCTGTTGATTTAAAGATTGAACCCCTTCGTCTATTATGCTTAACTGCTGTTGTTGCTGAAGATATGCGATCTTTCACATTCACTATTTCTGATCGTCAGTACACAGTAACTAAGGAGATCTTTTGTCAAGTGCTTCATTTTCCACTTGATAACTTTGTTAGATTCCCTACTGATCCTGAGTTAGTTCAATTTTTCTCTAGTATTGATTACCCAGGGAATATTGTTCTTCCTCGGTTGAATAAGGGTAATCTAGCTTGTGAGTGGGATTTGTTCTTTGACTGTTTAGCTAAAGTTTTTAGTAATTCTACCAAAAACAACTTTCCCATCATAACTTCTCTTCTACAAAACATTGCCTATGCTGCTGTTTATAACCTGAGAGTGGACATAGGAACTCTTCTGTGGGATCTCTTGATAAGGAGGATTTTCAATTACCCTAGAGATATTGAAACTGGAAGGAAAGTTAGATGCTTTTATTCTCGTTTCCTTTCTCTAGTGTTGAATCATGTTCTTTCTGATGAACATAAAACCCTTTTTCAAAACACTCCTTTTCAAGTCCCCGCACATACTAATCCTCTCATTTATTCAACTTTGTCCACAAGCTCCAAGTCTGGAAGGAGACCCCTAGTTCCACAATCATATCTGCGAGAGATTTTGCAACCACAGTTACCTTTACTCTTTATTGAACATCCAGTGGTTGGATCCTCGTCAGCAGGAACTTCAATGGCGCCTCCTAACACCATGCCACTTCAGGTAATATATCCTCTCTCAACTGCTCCACTAACCCAAGAGGTTCTTAGGATTGACCAAGGGATTGTAGAACCACAATCTCTGTCCCCGGTCATAGAGCCACACACAGAGTCAAATCCATTGACCGCTCCCCTAGAACAATCAGCTACAACAAGATCAAGTGAGCAACTTGAAGTAGAGTTTAATATAAGTGATCCCACAGCTCTGCCTCCACCACTAAAGAAGAGAAGAACACTACTTGAGGCATCTGTTAGCCAGTCTGTATCCTCCCAAAAGGATATGGATTCTCAAAAGGCCAATGAACAGTTACTAGAGACATCCTCTCAACAGGATGAATCTATTGAAATTCGCCATCAGGCCATGGCATTCTGTACAGAGTCAAGCACTCTCCCATTACTCACAATGGGAGAAAACACTTCTGAAACATTAATAGAGACTCTTGCACAGGACACTCTGAGAGGAGAGCACATAGGAATGATTGGTGAAACAGTGCCTACCATTGTCACGGTAGAAGAGCCTTCACAGGCTTCAGAGGGAAAATCTGGTTCTTTGCCCACAATAATAGAATCATTTTCTCCCCTCCCAGAGGGAACATCTCTGGCTCCCCTAAGGGATTCTTCACTCGCAGTTTTAACTGGAGAAAGTGAAGGGCAACATGGTAAGTCTATATCTGAAGCAATTCAGTTTTCAATTTCTGATGAATTTTTGGACCTTACCATGGATTGGGATTCGCGAACTCCCATTGCACCACCAGTGACCTCTCAAGAAGGGGCTATATGGTGATTTTTTCTGCAGGTACTTCAACTCCAACCATGGATAAACAGCTAGTGGTTAGTTCTGAGAGACAAACACAGAGCGATACACAAGCACGTGAGGTGAGTGAAACACCATCGAGAGAAATTGAGATGAGTGCACACAATGACACATACACTGCTTCATTATTGGCTCAAATAGCTGGTTTACAGAAACAACTTCAAGAGACCCAGGCTGAAAAGGAAATTCTCAAAGCACAAGTGGTTGACCAGTCTTCTTCTTCCACCTCTGTCACTAATCAGCTGGGTCATATTAGAGATGAGTTACAAGGAGTCAAGGTCACATTGGTCCCAAAGCTGAATGCTGTTCAAGAGTCACAGGTGTTAATGGCTTCAGATATGTCAGAGCTTCTGGTTTCTAATGCTGAGATCAGGGAGGCTATCAAACAGATTCCTATTATTTCAACCAAAGTAGACTCCGTTCAAGATACTATTGATGAAAATCAGTACTTCAATGATGAGAGGTTTACCAAGATTGAAGCAGGGATGCAACATCTGAACGAGGGCATGAAACATCTGTATTCTATGATCAAGGTCTCACATCAACCCAATGCTGAACAGAAGAAATTCTTTGAGGGTGATGATGATGAAGAGGGCAATGGTGACAGGGATGGTGAAAGAGAAAGAGAAGGTACAGAGGAGGATCCTAAAACTGATAAAGTTAAATCTTTAGAGGATTCCTCAACTAAGGGGGAGAATAAAGAGGAGTTACAAGGAGGAGAAGCTGGAGGTTCTGGTTCTGCAAAGGATAAAGGGAAGCAGAAGTTAACTTTTTCTGATGCTGACTACTATCAAGGTGAAGAGGGAGTATTTGATGATGATGAATCTGAAACCCCTGAAGATATCTTTGGTGAGGTAGAAGTTGAAGGAGAGGCTGACTATGCTGACTGGGAAGATGAACCTGTAGTGGATACTGCCTTTGAAGCTGAGTTGGTGAGACAAAAGGCTGATTTGAAGAGGAGAGAGGAGGAAAATGCAAAGGTATCTGACATCATTTCCAAGCATCTTGTCATTCAAAAAGCTGAGCAACAAGAAAAGCAAAGGCTTCACAATCTGAAGGCCAGTGATAGAAAATTGTATGTAAGGCTCAAGCAAGGAGTGGAATGGGACAAAGCAAGAGAAATGTTTGCACATCAAGAAGGAATTAATAATGATGCAAAGTTTCTTGGGATGTTGGAAAGGTACAGACAGGTCAATCCAGACAACACAGTATATATGAAAGCTCTTCATGCAGAGATTTCAAGGATCACAACTGGATATGACAGAGTTAGAGAGGAGTTAAAGATCTATGTTTACACTCACAATGAGGGAACCTTCTTAGTGTCTCTCAATCTTCTGGAAAGCAGAACTCTCTCTGAACTATGGGTCTTCATGTGCAAGGTAAAAAGAACTTCTCCATTAGCTGAGCTGCTGCATGATCAGTTAAGAGACTTTGCAATGAAGGCTAGTCCTCAAGTTGTGGATGTGCCATATGAAGTTAAATTTTATAAAGGAAGGGCACTTCAAACTTGTGGTATGGACCCCATCTCTTTGAAAGATTATCCTGCCAGGCATCTTGTCTATATGGAGAATATGTTGAGGACAACAGGGTTTGCTACACAAGAGAAGACAGAAGTTGCTGATTTGATTCAAGACTATTGCATTGCCAATATCAAGAGATATCATCAAATGAAGAATAGGCTGAAGAAAGTCACAGCTCAACCTGTCAGACCTAGTGGTATTACTTCTGAATCTGATCGTATTCTGGACAAGGATTTGCTTGAAGCACTTGAAGAAGGAGAGATGATGGAGTCTGAAATTTGAAGAAGCTCTAGTCTGTAAATGTTATATGTATAGAGCTTAGGTATTTCAAGATAGGATCAATGTAAATATGTGTTCAGTCTAGAGGAACATCTATCTTGTATTTATCTTTAATGTTTGAATCTGGAAAATGTTAAATGAAATCCAGAACTTTTCTTGTTATTTACTTGGCTCTTAAAAGTCATTTCTATTTCTTGTTTAAGTTAGTTGAGTTATCCTCTAGGTATTTGATTGTTATTCTCTAACAAACAAATAGGGAGAGATTGAAAGGCATATGTTTAGGCCTGTTAATATTCCGAGGAAACAACTTAATTTAAACAAGTATGTAATAAGTAAATAATAAGTTAATATGTCACAGGAATCTCAGATAGTTTTATCTGTCAAGAGAATGGAGAATTAAAGTCATCTACAGACTTGAAGTTATTCTACATTGGAAGAAGTTCAATTTATTGTTCAAGCCTCAGTGAAGTATTCAAGATAGTGGATTTACTACAGTGACAGAGATTTCCAGATGGTGACGGAAGAAGTACTGGATACAGAGTTTAGTCAAAGCTAAAGAAAAGAAGCCACAGCTTTAAATGTTTTAAAGATGAAGAATTATCAATGAAGTCAGTTATTCATGAAACCAGACAGTGCATCGAATGACGACATCATTCAGTGGAATTCAATCATCTATATTCAGTGGTTTTCAGAAAATAGAGTATTGCAAGGATTTTAATTTATCTTCTTTAATTTATTAATTAAATTTAATTAATAAATTAATTCTATCAGAATTAATTTATTTATTAAATTAGTTATGTTAGTAGTTTAAATTATTTATTAAATTAATTCTATAAAAGAATTAATTTAATCTAGAATTTAATCTATCTAATTAAATTAAAAGGATTTTCTTTTAAAATCTCGGTATGACCTGTTTAGTAAACTCGGTATGACCTAGTGTTTTAACACCTTAGGTTCTACCGAGTTATATTCAGGTCATATCATTCAATTTGTGTCAGGTCATACAGGTTAATTTCCTAGGTTCTACCAGTAGTGGTTAGAATAACCCTAGGTCATACCGGACACTTTTGTCAGGTCATATTGATCATTCAAGGTTCTACCGAGCTTGTTTTGCAGGTCATACAAGTGTATGATTTGTTTTATTAAATCTTTATGATTTATTAAACAGGTCATACAAGGCTTATTCAATTGGTATTAACTTCTTGGCAGAACAGACAGACAAAGCAGTTGAACAAAAAGAAAAGACATTGAAGCAATTTACTCTGAAGAACACAGAAGCCATTAATATCATTTCTTCTCAAGAAATTAATTCTAGTTTGTATTGTTAAATCCAAACCACTAGAAGTTGATTACTTGTATTGCTTTGACTATCTAGCGGATTTTTATCCCTAGAACGAATCTCAAATTATCAAATATTGTTAAATCATTTTATTACAAAAATAGATAAATTCATGTCGAATTTATTCTAGATTTGTTTTAATTGATTTGAGATTCAATCTTGTATTCAGTACCATTTGTAACACCCTTCAAGTTTAATATAGTTTTATTTAACTTGAATCTTGTTTCATTTTATTCCGCATCAATTTGTTCCTAAACAGTTAAATCATTTAAAGAACAAATTCGATAAAACGGTATAGTTTGTATTCAACCCCCCTTCTACAAACTTATCAGGACCTAACACTTCTCAAGGAAGAAGGGTGCACTGAAGAGTCGATTAAGAAAGAAGTCTTAGAATTAGTTAATAAAATCAATGAATGATGTAATCAATGTAATGATTGAATGATTTTATTAATAAGAATAAGGTTCTTGCTATTGAGTTTATTGAATTTTTATTCTTTTTTGTGTTAACTGCATAGTACCTGTGTTCAATAGATTACATTGCTAAATCCATACTCTGTTAATTTTAGGTTAAGTGTATGAATAAAGCATTCTGATAAGTTAATGACAGAAACAATTTCCCATCTAAGTTACTGTCGCTAAGAAGGATACTGTCTTGTGTTTCTTGACAGCAACCTTCTTGACAGCAGGCAAAGACTTTCTATCAAGACTTTTAAAGGATACTGTCATTCAAATGCTTAACGATGACAACATGTTTTTGCGCAATAGTTGCTGTCGCGCAAAACCTACTGTCACCACCGCTTATTACTGACAGATTATTTCTAGCGCACATGTTACTGTCAACAATAGTGGACCGTTGAAATTGGATATTCATCCCACGTTTGACAGTGAATAACGGACAGTAACTCACGTGTTGAATGAGTGGGTTAAGACACGTTCTTTAATTCCACTTTTTGTGCACAAACGTTTGAGATACCCCTTTTATTCCCCAGTTACTCAGACATATCATTCTCATCAAACTCAAGGCAAAATACTTTTCTTCAAGCAAAAAGCTAATTTATTACTTTCCTATTTTCTTGAATCTCCATGGCCCCCAAACAGAATCTCTCTCAAACAAACTTTGCTGGCATCTTTTCCCCCAATGATGCTGGTGAAGGGTTCAAAGGACTAGTGTTTTTCATGAACAAGTCCTATATTGGTTCTGCCATTACCTCAACACCCATTCTTGACCTAGACAGTATTGAGGCATTCTGGCAAACTGTTGTTGCTCAAACAGAGGGTGAAAACCCAGCTATTCAATTCACACTTAATGGGCAACAATACATTCTCACAGCTGAGGTCATCAACACTGCCCTTGGAATTACACTTCAAGCTGGCCAGAACTTTGCTCAACTTGCTAATGATGACACTCTCAAGAAGCTCTTCTTGAAGATTGGGTATGCAGACCTTATTCTCGAAGAGGGAACAACCAAATGGTACCCGTCTGGTGAAATGGATAGGAAGTATCTGAGAAAAGAGTGGAGTATGATATTTGATGTCATGGTCAAGGTGTTCTCTACCAAGTCCACTGGCTGGAATGGAATACCCTCCTACATCAAGAAACTGACACATTCTCTTGTCCATGGATACAAGGTGAATGTTGGAGCTCTCCTCATGGCACACCTCAGGGCTGCCATAGGTAAGAAGGTATCAATCTACCCTCGTTTTCTTATGATGTGTATTAACTCATTCTGTGATTTTGATAATACTGCTCCTCGTTTAGAGGTTTGCTCTGTCTTGAAAAAGAACACTCACACACTATTAGCATCACAGCATCTCAATGCACATATTCCACTTTGTTTCACACAACACATGGTTGATCAAGTGACCAACCTTGATTTTCCATTACCTTCTGGTTATGCATCTTTCACACTTGTGAATGAAACTGAATTAAACCCAAATTCAGTTAACCCACATTCCACACCATACACTCAGCCTAGGCCCTCTAGACTTCCCAAAGCCCAAAGAGAAGCTTTGCAAAAATCCAGAAAACGACCTTTAGAAGCTGGTGTTGGTGGTAGCTCTGTTAGTCAAGAGGGAGACACTGCACCTAGTGCAGCAAATAAGGAAGGTAGTCAAACAGAACCCCCAGTGGTTTCCCCTGAGCCAAAGAAGAAGAGAGCTAGGAGGACCAAAACCACTGTTAGCCAAGCTGCAGTTTCTCAACAAACTGTAGTTACTAAAAGGGATTCAAACACCTCCCTAGATGTGCCTTCTCAACAAGGTGCATCTATTGAAATTGGCCTGTCTCCCAAGGCACCCTGTACAGAGTCTGCACAAACTCATGGTTCACAACCTGAGGAACCCCCACTTGAAGAAACACACAGTGAGTTAGGGCACAGTGAGGATCTCCCTATTCCTGTTGATGGTTCACACTTTTCTTCTGTGAATCAGCCCCCACTCTCTGCTACACTTTCACCTTCTTCCTTCCCTACACATTCTTTTGTTTCTTCTCCACAACCTAGAGAAGGGGACAGTCCCAACCCTTCAGGTTTTGATCATCCATCTCCAATCATGGATGAGCCCCCATCTAGTGGTCCACAAGAACCCATTTCTCAAAGTGAAATGGACACCACTCCTCCAAACACTGAGCTAGGGCAAAGTGGTATTTTGTCAGAAACTGAAACAGCCAACACTTTGTCTGAACTCCAAGGAGCATCTTACCTTCAGGAAGATGCTGTCACAGCCTCTGTTGCTGTCAAGGACACTGGAAATGTTGCTGTCTTGGACTCAGCTGCTGTCATGAGTGGAGCGAAAGCTACTGTCAACGCAGAACCTACTGTCACTCCACATCCCAAAGATGCTGTCATGCCAGAACCTGCTGTCCAAGCCCCATCTGACAGTAACATTCCTGCCAAAGATACTGTCCAGTCCTCTCAGCCTGATTTTGATGCTGTAATCATTGAGGATGCCTCTAATGATGACCTACCTCTTGCCAAACTCTTAAAGGTACATTCTACATCTTCTCCTTCAATGCATGTTAGTACTGCTCATACCCATGCATTTAGGTTGAGTGAGGGTGTGAAAAAGAAAAGAGAGATAAAAGAAAAGAGAGGTAAGCATAAAAATGAGAGGCAACCAAATGAGCTGGCAAAAGGAGAGGGACTTGAGCATGTCCAGAGAGATCTTGAGGGAGCCCACACTATTCAGGCACTAGGCCTTGAGAGTCAAACTGTGAGGGGTGATGAGATCACTCAAAAACACCCTGAGAGTGTGAGAACCCCCATAGCCTCCAAGCCCCTTTCTTTTCCTTCCCCTCCAATAAGGTTAAGGATTGGTGGCCCCTCTGCAAATTTTGGTAACAGAATTGAAGCTCTGGAAGGACAGTGTGCTACTTTGAACTCCAAACTGGACTCTCTCTCTCAACTGGTAGTTGATGGTTTTGCTGCTACTCAACTCTCTATCCAGTTCCTTACCGACCTAGTAGCTGACAACTCAACTAAGGGGGAGAAGGTAGCAAGATCAGAATCTTTATCTATTCAGGAATCAGGTGGAACTCAGGGGGAGCCAGTAACTGTGAAGACCAAAGGGGGAGCAAAACAAGTTTCTGGAGTTAAAAGGAAAGCAATGACAAAGGGGGAGCAAGTCAAACCAAGCAGTGAACAACCAAAGGATAAAGCTGAAGATCTTGTTGAAGTTGAATTGGATGGTGAACAGGTGTTAATGTCTAAGGCAACTCAAGATGCAATGCAAAGAAGACCTGCATCTAGACACCCAATTCTACCTCATGTGACAATTAGAGAACCAACTTCAGCAACTCAAGAAACTGCTCTACATAAGAAATGGCGAGAAATGGAGGAACAAAACAAGCTTGGGAAATGAAAAGGGAAACTGCCTGAATCCATCCAGAAGGGAAATATTTGGTCAAATGGTGCTGAGTATGATCAAGAAGAAGCAAATATTATGATGGTGGATTACAGGGAGAGCACATTACACAATCATGACACTGAATTTAGCAGTCTGGTGGAAGAAGCAATGAATGCTCCAAACAACAGTCCAACCAACACCTCAAGACTGTTAAAGGATCAAATCATCAGTGTCAGTGTAATGGTGAATGATGAGAAAAGATGGGCTGTAAATATTTATCTCACTTCTGGCATATCTTATTTCATCACAATGAAGCTATTGCAGAGTCTGCCAACAAAGGTGTTGTGTGCTATGAAGGGAAAGATCAAGGCAACTCAAACACCATTCAATGAATCATTGAATATGCAAATCCAGAACATGATCACACAGAAGCTACCTGAAGTCTACACAAATCCACCAAGTGTTTTCTACAGATCTACTACAAAGGATGGCACAAGAAGGAACAACTTCATGAATTTGATCAGTCCATCCAGGATTCAAACTGAGTCAATTCTGAAAGTGTTAAATGGAATACTCAGCTCAAATGCCAATCCAGGAAGAGTCTATGATGTTCAAGAGATTTACAAAATGCTGGTGTTGAGAGACAAGGCACTGGGAGCTAGAGTGAAGGAGTTAATCACTAGAGCCAATGCCAAAAGAGCTGATCAAGGTGGAAGCTGCCTCTATGATATTCCTGTTCATGATGATGATGATGATGATGATGAGATAGAAGGTGGTGAAGCTTCTGGAAATGCAGACAATGCTGGTGGAAGTAATTCTGGGAATACTGGTATTCAATCTCAGAATGAAGGCAATGAAGAAACTCCTAGTCAAGAAAAGAAAGATGCTGGTGTAACAGATGAAGAGGAGTCAAGAATACTGGAAGTTTTGGAGGCAAGCATTCTTAGATGTGCTATTGATTGCATAAATGCAGAAAAAGATGCTGTCCCCAATGGTACTGTCGACAAGGAAACTGTCAAAGAAGATGCTGTCATAGAAGATACTGTCGACAAAGGTACTGTCAAGGAAGGTTCTGTCAAGGATGAAGCCAAAGCTACTGTCAAGCCCAAAAGACTGAAAGCTAAAGCAAAAGCATGGTTTTCTAGACAGAAACCTGCAGGAAAGCACAAGTACTCAGGAAAGGAAAAGGCCACTGGATTGGGCAGAAATCTTAGGAAGCCAATTCAATCAATACCTCATAACAGTCTTAAGGTTCAACAGATGCAATCTAAAGAAATCAAGAGTGTTGAGGTTAAGATGGATGCAAATCAAGAGGTCACTGAGTACATTCTGTGGTGGGAAGAATCAAGGTCTACCAAGGTTGATAAGGAATTCTATCTGGTATCCACATCAACCAGTGGTAGGATATCAACCATAGATAAAAGGAGAATTGACTTCTTCTACCTGGAAAGAATGGTAGAGTTGCTGGAGAGCTATGATAATGTTCCAGAGCCTGTCATGGAACATATTCTGAAATATCAGGCAGATAGGGATGCTGAATTCTATCAAAAATTTGGCTACAATTTTGCAGATTTTGATGATGCTGATATTCTAACTGATCTCCCAGCTTCTCCTATACCATATCACTGGTACTATGAGTTTAATGATTTACCCACAGAAGGAGGGCAAACCCAACCAACTCAGGAAGGGCAACCCAAGCCAAGCAAAAGACCTGAATCTTCTCAATATTCTCAATATCAGTCAGAACTTGATAAGAAGGAAGCTGAACTACTGGAAAGATGCAAGGCCTCCAACAAGGCAGAAAGTGAAGCTCCAAATTATCAAACATATATGCTGGAAAATCCCCTAAGAGACAAGTTCCTAAAAGAAGAAATCTATGTTTGCAGCTTGCACAAGCTTAAAACAACCATTCTGAAGGATTTACAGTATATGGTAGCTGGATCAATTCATCCCCTGGAGCAGATTTGTTCTGATGAAATAGAGAAATTATTGGAAGGAAGAAAAGGAGAAGACTCAAAACTGGACAAACAAAGGAGGATGACTCTCAATGCTTATCCTGGAAGGAGATTCAAGCTCATTCATGAAGAAATCCACTTCAGAACCTATCCATATGATATAGAGCAATGGCTGAATCTCAGGGATGCTAGTTCTCTCCTCTCTCCTACTATCAAGAAGATCATTGAAGAAGTAGAGGATGCTGCAGTTACTGCTGCTGAAATTTCTCTCATAGAAGGTCTAAGAGGCTGCTTGGTAGAAGCGCTCAAAAGAGAGGATGTAGCAAGACAGAAGAGGAAATCTGAAGCTAAGTAAAAATTCTTAATCCATTCTGATCTTGTTAGTTAAGTTGTCAACACATATTGTAAATTTGTTGTTATTTTCCATAAAAACAAATTGGGGGAGATTGTTGGGATTTATGGGTGATAGCATAGAAACAACTTAACTTTGAATGTACTTAATTTTTTAATTAAGTAGAACATACTGTCACAGCCAAAGTACGTTCTTGTAATCAGTATGTAATGTCATTCTAGTTATGTAATTTGAAAGAAGTTCACTTGCTGTTTTCAAGCCTCAAAGAATGTATATTAGATGACAGCATGAATAAAGGTTACTGTCATAAGCATTGGCAGTAAGATTACAAGAAGACAGAATGTTGCAAGTCACGACAGCATATTTACTCTGACAGCAACATTGGCGGAAGACTACGCGACAACAACTTTAGCCCTCGACAGCAAGTTTGGAATCCTCGACAGCACTCTATGCGGGGAACTCATACTGTCACCAAAAGAACATTCCCGTGAAAGCAAGCTTTGCGGCAAAAATAACTGTCTCGAGAAAGATCCTTGTTCTAGGTATCTTTCTCAGTCAAATCCCGTGACAGTTTCAATGTTCAAGAAACAGGCGTGTTGCAGTATCCCTAAGCTGCACCAAGTCTGCAAGACTACGACAGAAGCTTCAAGCACTACAAACAAAAGCGAATCAATTCAAGAGCAAGGTCAAGTCTCTATTTGCTGAATTGTTTTAGCTGGAAATAGAATGAATCTAGGTTGCTTTCTTTGTAATGTATATCTGACATTGTTAGCAATTTAGGAAAGTCACATTGGTAGACAATCTGTAAGAAGCTGCCACCTGATAATGACAGCAGCTTTACACACCCGTGAGTGACAGTGATAGGATTAGCTTTATACTGAGACTATCAATTCATTCTAGAGAATGTAACGAAAGCAAGTGTCTTGGAGAAAAAACCGAAGCTCAAGAATTCTTTCTTGAGGTTGTAGCAACACTTTGAAAAATAAATAAAAACATTTATTTTGTGAAACCTGTCCTAGATCATACTGTTTGTGATTGCATCCATATTACTGATAACATTTAATCTTAGTTTTAGTTGTTGAAATTGAGATTGGATTTTATCAGTATTGCATTCATCCCCCCCCCCTTCTGCAATACACGAGGACCAACAAGAAACTAAATAGCATTCAAGATGTTACAATATGAGATTGTGGGTTTTAGTACTGATTTTACTCAAAAGCCTTCCTAAATCTTCTAATACTCTACTTAGGCCTTGCGTTTTCAGTTCTTAAAACTTTCTTTGTAACTCTTTTATGTCTTTTCTTCTGACCTCTTAATTTTAAGCATTTTTTACATTTATTTCTCTTCCCCTGTCTATCTAACTTTCAAAACATAGGACAATGTAGCTAATTGACTTAAGTGAAACTACCTTGTGCCAAATTATTCTATTATTAAGTACGTTTGGTACCATTTCGATGTGTTTCAATTCTTCCAAACAAACAGACTTTTTTTTAACTCTGAACTTGAGAATTGATCAATTATGGCTAGATAAATATTTTTTGCTTATATCATCGTAAGTTAAAATTGCTCATATGCCTTATGAGTTCTGTTCGTGTTTTGACAATGGATTCATCCTTTATTTTTTTCAAAATACAACTTCATCCAGGAAAATATCTTTACTAATTAAAACACCGGTCATTTTTCTAACAATTAACATAAATTTCTATTCTTTGAGGTTAATTTTTTTTTCTAGGTATGGTTGCACATTTTTTTCGTCTGTTACAATGTACTTACTTTTTTATTTATATAGATAATTTGATTGATCGGGGACTATAATTTTAAATAACCCGGGCTGTATAATGTGATTTGATCTAATTTTTTAAATTTGTTATAGTCTATATATTTTAATCTGTTTATTGTTTACACAAATTATTATCAAAATTTTAGAATATATAATTCATTTAATTGTTTTGTTGTACTATCTATTTATTTTTATTAACTCGTCTTTTACAATATTTTAACTCAAAACAAATAGTTTTTTTATGTTTTTTTAGTTATTATATATATATACTGTATTATTAAACCGAAACATTGAACGTTTGATAGTCGGTCGACACGGTTCTCATATTTTGATATTTGTACTTTAGTTCTTTTATTTTTACTACTTTATTTAATTTATTAAAAACAACAATTTTATTCAAAATATAGTTTGGTAGTCGGTCGGTCAATACGACATTCATATTCTGATATTTGCACTTTAGTTCCTTTTATTTTGCAATTTGACCTTAATTTATTAAAAACAACAATTTTAATTAAATATATTTTTAAAATATCGTTAAACATAAAACTCTTAAAACACAATTTAATCACACTAAAACATAAATACACACGTCAATTCAACATTAAGTTCAACAATCACATAAAACTTTTCAAATTTAAAATGAACTTCAAACAAAGTAAATATAAATATAAAATAAAAAGAATATGAATGTTATATGCATCACACTTACTCTATACTTGTAGTATAGATAAGAACAAATGTTAGGCCGAATACACAATATAATCAAGTATGTATGAGAATAACAATCAAGAACACAAGTTTGTAAATCAACAAACTGTAATTATATTAACAGTTTCTCTCTTTATGATGTTAATGAATCACAAAGAGCTACTAGGTTACAAGAATAATATTTCAATAATCGCGTCCCTTCTAGGGATAACCTATCTGTGTTTTTATAATACACAGTTACAATCAATCTCTAATTGATACTCCTACAAATTAGCTATACAATTGTAATCAATTAGAATTGCTTCAGTCCTCTGTCCAGTCTCCTTAGCTGTATCAATATATTCTGTTTCTTTCCATCTTCAGAATATATTGCTTCTAGAATCTTCATGATATGCACCGACAGCTAAATCGACTTTCACCCTGTCAGACTTTAACAAACTCTGACTGGCTTCCATGTAAACTCTGATAAGTACTTCAGACTAAACTCTGAACAGTACCTGTTACTTAAACACTGATTAAACAAACATCAGTAATTATATCTAACAATCTCCCCCAACTTGTGCATAAAAAAAATGTACAAGTTAAACAGATAATTGATGATGTCAAAACATATAACAAATGCAGTGTTTAATCATAACAGAGTTTAATTTTAACTTAGAACAGAAAACTTTAAAAACTTACAGTCAGACTTTATTTGATTTCTTGAATATCAGGCAATGTCCTGATATAGTCTGTAAGCAATCTTCTTTCAGCTCTCTCTAGCTCAGCAATCATAATCTCTTTCAGCTCCTTCAATTCTGGATCACTTTCACCAGTTTGATATATGGCAGCCCTCAGAGAATATATGTTGTTTCTTCTCATATCATTGCCCAGCCTTATTATAAAGGCTTTGTCAGATTCCAAATTGAATTCCAACACCTTTATTCCAAGAGCTGTAGAAAGCTTTGCACTATCTCTTCTCATCTCAACAAGATTTCCATGAGCATCTTTGTACTTAGGAATGTAAGCACTTGTAATTTTAGCACCACTGAGAACCTTTGCTCTCATCATCCTTACTCTCAAAACTTCAGCAGCATTTTGAGTCCTTTGATTTCTGACTTTGAGTAGATATAAGACATATTCTAACTCTTCAGCCATTTTCAAATGTATGTCATTTTCACCTATTCTGTATACTCTGCCATCAGCCATGAAGTATAACAGAAAGTCCTTCCTAAGTCCCTTATGATAAATTAACTGAACAGACTCTAGCTTGTCAAGGCTCTCTTGAGTAACCCCAACACCAGGTTCTGCCAGTGATGTTTGATCTATTGGACTGTTATTTATCCTCTTCTCTCTGTGTGAACCTAAACCAGACTTGTCATAAGATTGTTTTCCATGTACTGTCCTGGTTTGAGAAAAATCCACAGGTTCTAATGTCAGAGTTTCAGAAAGTACAGGTCTTAAGAAACCTTTGAGTTGAGTTTGTACAACTTGAGCCTTGTCAGAGGTTGTCACAATTTTAGTAGCAATATCAACATGAGCAACATCAGAGGTTGATTTGTTTATCCTTGATTCAACTTGAGCAATGTCAGAGGTTGAATAAATCTTCTTTGGTAAATGTTCTTCTTCTACCAGTTTACCTTTTCCTTTGTCATTTCTTGCAATAGTAGGTCTCCTTGAGTATTGCAAACTTTGATCAGAGTTTACATTATCTTTAATAGATATTCCTATCTCTTTTCTCCTTGGGGCTTTACCTTTCTTTGTATAAGTACCAACTTCCATTTTCTTCTGGTGCTCTTCATTTATCATTCTTAATTCAGCATCATAATCCTCAACTGTTACCTCACCACCATGCTCTTCTAAAAACATTTTAGTAGCAATTTCCTCATCTGTGGTAGGCTTATCAGAGATTATCAAACTTTTGAGTTTTGAACCACTGGCAGAGTTTGCATTTCCCTTACCAGAGTTTGATCTTCTATCAGAGTTTGATCTTCTATCAGAGTTTGATCTTGGTGGTCTTCTATCAGAATTTAATCTTAAATTCTTTCCATCTCCCTTGCTTCCACCATCATTACCATCATCCCTCCGTCTCAGAGTTTGAGTGTCTTTGCATTTGTCACTTGGTACACTCTCCCCCTTTTTGACATCATCAGAAAGTAGTACTGATGTCAGTAACTCAATTGTAGTAGAAATTGAAGTCAGTTGGGCAGACATAGCAGTCTGGTTTTCCTCAACTTTCCCAAGCCTCTTCTGAATTTCATCAGAGTCCTTAGCTTGCTTCTTGAACATAGAATTGTAGTAAGATCTATCATTCTTCAGAGTAAGATCTCTCATACCAACTTCATTCCTCAAAGCAGTGACCTCCTTATGAGACTCATCAAATCTGTTGTGAAGAGATTTAATTTGAATCACAGTGGCCTTTAGATTTGTAAGAACATCAGAAGATGAAATGGTTTTGATAGACTGATTAACAAAATCAGCAGCCCTCTGAGCAGAAAAAACACAATCTGCATCTGCCCAGTTCTTGAAGTACATATCTTGAAAGTACTCAGCATTAGCACGATTTGCTTCTCTTACAGTATCAGAGTCTACATCTTCTGATAATTCAACCTGTATATCAGGATTAGAATGAACATCTTTACTATCATCAGAATTTGCTCCATTGTCTTCTTGATTTTCTTCAGCATCTGGAATAACTTGCTGTACAGCTTCAGGAGTTTCAGAGTTTAGATTTGCAACTAACTCTGCTTCTCTGTGAACAACCTCAACAACCGACTGTTGTAGAGCTTCAAGCAACAATTCATCATTGTCTTCCACATGAACCTTAAGACTTTCAGAGTTTGTTGGAAAAACCTCTGCTTCAACACAATTCTCTCCTGTAGCATCATTTAAAATCTTCTCTACTTCTACTGCTGGAACAACCTCAGCTTTCTCAACATTTTCAACAATCTGCTCAAAAGAGACAGATTTTGCTGCCTGATCAACCTCTTCACCCAATTCAGGAATTTGATTGGTGACAGAGAGGATCTCTGTATGAGTTGCCATTGATTCTTCAAGTACCAGAGTGGCTTGATCAGCTGCCACATCCTCAGTGTCACAAACACTGACAGCAGGATGTGCTTCAAGAACATTTTCCATTTCAAAATCAGCATTAAAATCTTGTGCAAAAACCTCAGCCTCTGTTTCAGCATTTGCCATATCAGACACAGAGACTGCTTCAACATTTTCAGCATCCTCCTGAACAAAAACTGCAGGAGCTTCAGCAACTTTTGAAGAAACATTCTCAGCACCAAATAAATGTGCTGCTACCAGTCTTCTTTTCCTTTGATGAAGAGTTTCATCATCAGTTTCACTCTCCTCGTCAACAGCATCAGATTTTGCCCTGTTGGCCCTTCTTTTCTTTAACTTTTTCTTCTGAGGCATATCATCAGTGTTTGATACCCCAGCTTCAGCATTTGATGGATTCACTCTAACAGACTTAACAGCTCTTAACTTAGTCTTCTTTGACCTTTGTGATTGAGACACAGAAGGTCCAGCTTCAGAGTTTGCAAGTGGTTGTTGTTGTTGTGAATTGATCAGGAATTGTTGCACAGACTCAGGCAACATCAAAACACCAACATCTCCTTTCTTGTTATCTTTATTAGTGAGATCAGAGAATATGCGTTTATGCAATTTAAACGAGAGAATGACATCATCCTCTAAAATCTCAACATCAGGACAGCAAAAGTTGAATAACAATTGACAAAATCTAGAGAAATAAACAACATTCCTATTCTCTAGCATTTTCTCACCAATATTAGTTAAAACGAGCCTAGCAACATCAAAATTACCTCCATAAAGAAGAGAATACCCGATTTGCAGACTATCAGTGGGAATTGCATCCCAATTCGTGCACTTCTTTCCAAAAGCCCTTGTTATGCAGTCGAAAAAGAAACTCCATTCCTTTCGCAAAAACGGCCTTTTGAGTTGACCAATCTTTGTCAATGGTCCAGAGTAGCCTATTTCCCTCATCATTCTCACCAACTCAAAATCACCAATAGAGATTGTGAAAGCATTGAAATCCTCAAGACCCAAAGCATCACGAACAGTAGTTGGAGTAACTATAAACTCTTCTCCTTGAAATTCAAAAATTATGGACGGAGACCCAGACTCTCCTCCATTATCATAAGTGCCTGTCTGCCAAAGAGTCCTGATTTGAGATGCAGACAGCTTCAACGGTGCGGTGAGAGCAGTACCAACATCTGAGTTTGACAAGAAATCCTGAATCAAATGAAACGCCTCCGGTGCGTTCTCATTTGCTAAAGGAGCAGCATAGTTGTTTGGGACAAATTCTAACCCAGAAGCAGTAAACATTGTTGTAGCCATTAGAGATGTTTAGAAGAAAGCAAGAAATAAGACAGAGAAAAGTGTAGAATGTATGCAGTGAAAGTGTTTGAGACAGTGTTTGTGAGTAAAAACTTATGAAAAGATGAAGTGTATAAAAGAATGAACCGTTTATGTGTAGTAAGTTTAAATAATAACAGTGAAAATTAAAACCCAATCGTTTTAATCATTACTACACACAGCAGGCGTCTTTGAAAAATGTGTGAGTGGGACAGATGTCAAACATGTATACGCTGACAGCTGTATGTAACAACTTCCAATACACACGCGCAGTAAAAATAGCCATAATTACCGTTTTTCACCCTTTTCAAAACACTCAACCTCTCTCTCCTCTGTTTAATACAAATATGAACCGTTTGTACTCATACTCTTTTGAATTTCTAAACAAATGTCTAATCTCAAAATTATAAAATGTCTGAAACAAAGAAATCATTTTAACCATCAGAGATTAAAACAAAATTACCTCGGCGTATTTCTCACAATACATCAGTGTTTACCATTTGTCCTTCTTTGTCAATAAACTCTTTTCTCAAACTGTACAGGTGTGAATAATTGTGTGTGCTATAGCAGAGTTTACCGAAATCAATATTTAGATCATCTCAAAGTGCATAAAATCCACAAACTTAAGCAGTAAAAACTGGTTGCCTAAACTCTCATGTAAAACATAAAATCTGATTTTTATATCTAAACTCTGTATTTTGATATCCTTTCATTTGGATATATCTTTTATTCTTCACCCCCTTTATATATGTATTTTTTTTTATTTTATTTTTTTTAAATTTTTTTTTTATTTTTAAATTTTTAAATTTTTCCAGTAATCAGTGGTTGACACTAGTCACCAAAAATCAAAGATTTTAGCCCTTATTTCATACAATAAGTTCCTGGATCTTCCTAGGCACAACATGATCTCAAAGGAATTTGTGCTCTTTTTGGCATCTTTTGATTTGAGGGTGAATTATATACAATTAATAATCAGAGTTTAGACTTTTCATCAGTTAATGCAATTAATTTATGAGAGAAAATGCAAACAGCTAATACAGACTCAGTGTATAGGATCAATAAACTAAGAGATGCTATAAATACAGAGACAGTATCATGCTGTGTTAACTTACTGCACATATTTGAGATCAGAATCTATACAACTTTTAAGGATTCATAATTACTTACTGAGAATTATGCTTCATACAAATTTCTTCATTGGTCAATTTGTTTCAGACAAAATTACAATCATAGTATAGCATTAGACTATAACTATCAGAGTATGACCAACACTTTATGACTAACAGAGTTTAGCATCAGAGTTTATGACACTGGTACTCATAACAGTTAATACATGCAAAGAATCATGAGCATAAAAATCAAACATTTATAGTTTTTGAGTCTAACCCGTATCTCTAATCAAAACCAGAGATCATTCCAAGTTCATTTACCAATCTTGTAAAAGTAGCTTCACTCAAAGGTTTGGTGAAGATATCTGCAAGTTGTTGGTCTGTAGACACAAAATGAAGCTCAATATTTCCTTCCTCCACATGTTCCCTGATAAAATGATACCTTATGCTGATGTGCTTGGTCATGGAATGCTGTACTGGGTTACCTGTCATAGCAATAGCACTTTGGTTATCACAGTAAATAGGTATTTTAGAGTACCTTAACCCATAATCCAGCAACTGATTCTTCATCCACAGAATCTGTGCACAACAGCTACCAGCAGCTATATACTCTGCTTCTGCAGTGGATGTGGAAATTGATTTCTGTTTCTTGCTATACCAAGAAACCAATCTGTCACCTAAGAATTGACAGCTTCCACTTGTACTTTTTCTGTCTATCTTACAGCCTGCAAAATCTGCATCAGAGTAACCAATTAGCTTAAACTCTGATTCTCTAGGATACCACAAACCCAAGGTTATGGTTCCTTTGAGATATTTAAAAATCCTTTTTACAGCTGTTAGATGAGGCTCTCTGGGATCTGCTTGAAATCTTGCACAAAGACATGTGGCATACATGATATCAGGTCTACTTGCTGTGAGATACAGAAGAGATCCTATCATGCCTCTATAGGTTGTCATATCCACTGTAGCACCTGTGTCTTTGTCTAGCTTTGTTGTTGTAGCCATGGGAGTTGTAGCAGATGAACTATCAAGCATACCAAATTTCTTTAGAAGATTTCTGGTATACTTTGCTTGATTGATAAAAATCCCATCATCTGTTTGTTTGACCTGTAAGCCTAGAAAATAACTAAGCTCTCCCATCATGCTCATTTGGTACCTGGACTGCATAAGCTTTGCAAACTTCTTACAAAGTTTGTCATTAGTAGATCCAAAAATAATATCATCTACATAAATTTGAACTAAAAGCAAATCATTAGCAGAATTGAAATAAAACAAGGTTTTATCAATTGTACCTCTTGTGAACCCACTTTCTAAAAGAAATTGAGCAAGAGTTTCATACCATGCTCTTGGTGCTTGCTTTAGTCCATATAATGCCTTGTCAAGCCTGTAGACATAATCTGGATGCTTGGAATCTACAAATCCTGGTGGTTGTTCAACAAACACTTCTTCTTCAAGCTTCCCATTGAGAAAAGCACTTTTCACATCCATCTGAAAGACTTTAAATTTCTTGTGTGCAGCATAGGCCAGAAAAATTCTTATGGCCTCCAATCTTGCAACTGGAGCAAAGGTTTCATCATAGTCAATTCCTTCATGTTGTGAATAACCTTTAGCCACAAGTCTAGCCTTGTTTCTTGTAATCACACCTTCACTATCAGTCTTGTTTCTGAAAACCCACTTTGTACCTACAATTGATCTATTCTTTGGTCTAGGTACAAGTGTCCAGACTTCATTTCTTTCAAATTCATTTAACTCTTCTTGCATTGCTGTTATCCAGTTTGCATCTTGAAGAGCTTCTTCCACTTTCTTTGGTTCTGTTTGAGACAAGAAAGCATGATACAAGCATTCATTTGTAGTAGCACTTCTAGTTCTTACACTAGCATCAGGATCTCCAATTATAAGATCAGGTGTATGTGCCTGTGTCCACTTTCTTGCTGTTGGTAAGTGGTTCCTTGCATCATTATTGAATCCTCCCCCTTGATCCATGCTCTCCTGATTCATGTGTTGACTTTCTGCAGCATTTGAGGCTCCCCCTGAATTGGATGGCTCAGAGTTTAAACTGTCAGAGTTTGAATCAGTTTCCTCAACTGACTCACTTGCTGTGTCTTGTTGAGCTTCTTCACGCTCCCCCTCAACTGGTTCTCTATTTTGTTCAATTTGAGAATTTCCAGTTTCTCCAGTATTTACCAGTAGAGGTTCAGAGTATGCTGCGTCAGAGTTTGTCAGAACCGCTTCATCAGAGTTTACATTATCAGAGAATAAATCTTCATTTTCAAAGCGCAGTTGATCATATTTATCTAAGTCATCAAGTCCAGTTATTTTCTTGTCATCAAATGACACATGTATTGACTCCATGATCACCTTTGTTCTCAGATTGTAGACTCTGAATGCTTTTGTTGACAGTGGATAGCCAACAAAGATTCCTTCATCAGCTTTTAACTCGAACTTAGTCAACTGTTCAGGATGAGTCTTCAACACAAAGCATTTGCATCCAAATATATGAAAATATTTCAAATTTGGCTTCTTATTTTTCACCATCTCATATGGTGTTTTCCCATGCTTGTTAATCAGTGTAGCATTTTGAGTAAAACAAGCAGTTTGAACAGCTTCTGCCCAGAAATAAGTTGGTAATTTTGCTTCATCAAGCATAGTTCTGGCAGCTTCGATTAGAGTTCTGTTCTTTCTTTCAACTACACCATTTTGCTGTGGAGTTCCAGGTGCAGAAAATTCTTGTTTCACTCCTCTTTCCTTGCAGAAAGCTTCCATGATTGAGTTTCTGAATTCAGTTCCATTATCACTCCTTATAATTTTGACTTTGTATTGTGATCATTTGTCCAGTTGATTTACATGATCCAACAGAGTTTGAGCAGTTTCATCCTTCTTTGATAAGAAATACACCCATGTATATCTAGTATATTCATCAACAATTACTAGAGCATAGTTCTTTCTGCCCATAGACATCACATTCACTGGTCCAAAGAGATCAACATGTAGAAGATGATAAGGTTCCACTACTGAAGATTCAGATTTGCTCTTGAAAGATGACTTCCTTTGCTTAGCCTTTTGACAAGAATCACATAGGCCATCTAGACTGAGTATTGATTTTGGAAGTCCCCTTACAAGATCCTTTCTTATTAGCTCATTGATGTTGTTCAAATTGAGATGAGAGAGCTTCTTATGCCAATTCCAACTCTCTTCATTTGACATTCTTGCAGTCAGACACACTGTTTTTCCATCAGAGTTTGTTACCAAACTCGCTTCATAAATGTTGTTGCGCCTGTGTCCAACTAGAACAACTTTTCCAGTAGATTTACTGATTACTTCACAGTGTTCAGTATGAAAATCTACATGGTTTCCTCTGTCACAGATTTGACTCACAGACAGCAGATTATGCTTGAGTCCTGAGACTAGAGCTACATTTGTGATGATGACACTTCCAAGATTGATATTGCCATATCCCATAGTACGTCCTATGTTGCCATCTCCATAGGAAACCTTTGGGCCAGCCTTCTCCTCAAAATCTGATAGCAGGGCTTTATTTCCAGTCATGTGTCCTGAGCATCCACTGTCCAAGATAAGGGTGCTCTCTTTTATGCCCTGCAATCACAATCAATTACACAGAGTTAGTTTTAAGGATCCAGACTTACTTGGATCCTTTGGCTTTCTTAACATTGTTAGCTTTTGCAGCGGAATCATTATCAACAGAGTTTAAACTAACATTGTCAGACTTTACACTTGCAGAGTTTGCCCTAACCCATTTTAAGTTGGGTTTTAGCTCATAATAGTTATGATAAATAGCATGATAACTCTTACAAGTATAAATAGAATGCCAAGTGCTCCCGCAATGTGTGCATAAAGTCTGTGGTTTAACTCTTACATAATCATTCTTTACTCCTGATGTAGAAGGTAAAGAGTTAATTTCTTTGTTCTTATTGCAAAATCTAGCAAGATGGTTAGAACTACCACAATTATAACATGTTTTCCTTGGAGCAGCAGCAGTAGGCAAATAATTATTTCTTTTATTTATGCCTATCTTTCCATTCCTATTTTTCTTGGACCCTTTTGATTTCATGGCAGACTTTACCTCTTTGAGCTTATGATTGAACTGTTTTCCTGTCATCAAGCCAACATTAACCTGTTTTTCACAAGTTTTTACTGGTTTTCTAACAGCTTCTAATTCCATAAGATTTTCTGTTATAATATTTTCCTGTCTTTCACAGGTTTCATCTGATTCCATATCAGCTTCTCTTACTACAACAGATTTTAACTTAGTGGACTCTGGAACAAATTTCACAGGTTTAAGTTGTGGTTTAACCTTAACCTTGTCTTTAAACCTAAGTTCATCATTTTCACAATAGCCTAAACCTACAGAATCTGTCTGAAACACTTGATGAGTGTCTCTTCCAGAGTTTGTCCAAGTCTTGATTATTTTTCTTTCTTTTTCTAGATCAGATTCTAGTTGCCTATATCTTTTGAGCAACTCCTGTTCAACATAAACAACATCATCTCTTTCTTTTTGAATCTGCTTCATATTTTCAAGTTCTCCTTCAAGAAACTTGTTTCTAACTTTAAGGTTAAGATTCTCAGATTTAATTCTCTCATTTTCTAAAGTCTGATCCCTATAACTAACATGTACGCTTTTCAGATATACCCTTAATTCAGATATATTATCAGTATCATAAGCATAAGTAGTTAGGGGTACCTTATTTTCAGATGATTCAGTCTCATCTTTGACAGTTGCCATAAGAGCATAATTTACTCCATCATCAGAGTCTGAAGTATCTGCCCAGTCTTTGCCTTTAGAGATGAGTGCTTTCTCAGATTTGCCTTTCTTGCACTCTGGGGCATAGTGACCCATCTCCTTACACTTGTAGCACTGGATTTCAGATTTATCCTTCTTGCCAGACTTGGTCTCCCTTCCATCAGACTTTCTAAAACTTTTCCTTTCAGAGTTTGAATCTTTCCTTGAGAATCTCTTTCCTTTCTTGAAGTTCTTGAATCCCATCTTCTTGAAGGTCTTCACCATCAATGCAGCCATTTGCATCATCTGTTCTTCATCATCCTCAGAGTCAGAAGCTTCATCATCAGTGTTTGAGCCATCGTCAGTTTTTGATGACTCACTGTCAGATTTAATGACTAAAGCCTTTCCCTTGGCTTTTTTCCTTGATGATTCCTTCTTGATGGGCTTCTCCTCAACTTTGAGAGCAACAGATTTTGTCTTCTTGCTTGATCTTCTGTTTCTTTGTTCTATTTCCAATTCATGAGTTTTCAGTAACCCATAAATCTCATCAAGTTCAGTTTCAGTAAGTTCATAATTATCTCTTATAGTTGTTGTCTTCAAATCCCATCTTTCAGGTAAAGATAAGAGAAATTTGAGATTTGATTCTTCAAGATCATATTCTTTATCAACTAGAGATAAATCATTCAGCAGTTTACAGAATCTGTCATATGTCTCAGTCAAGGTTTCATTGGTTCTTGAATCAAAGTGCTCATACTCCTGAGTGAGTATTGTTTTCCTGTTCTTCTTTATAGCAGTGGTTCCTTGACACCTGACTTCCAAAGCATCCCAGATTTCTTTTGCAGTTTTGCAACCAATTACTCTGTTAGACATAACATTATCTAAAGCACTGTGTAGAAGATGTGTAACCTTTGCATCTTTTGCAATTGATGAGATGTTCTCAGGAGTCATATCTTTCTTTTCCTTTGGAACAGTCTTTTGTTCTTGACCATCAACAACAGGAGACAATTTAGTCGGCATATGAGGACCATCATAGATTCTGTCAAGATATTCTGGATCTGTAGCCTCCAGAAACATGGTCATCTTCACCTTCCAAATTGGATACTCCACTGGCCTGAGAATTGGAACCCTGATTGTTTCATACCGACTCACAGAATTAGGTTTAACCTGTTCAACCTTGGAAGGAGCTTGATTTTCTTCAGACATGATTATTACTGTGTTTGAATCGAAAAACTGTATATATTAAACAGCCTTGGCTCTGATACCAATTGTTAGGCCGAATACACAATATAATCAAGTATGTATGAGAATAACAATCAAGAACACAAGTTTGTAAATCAACAAACTGTAATTATATTAACAGTTTCTCTCTTTATGATGTTAATGAATCACAAAGAGCTACTAGGTTACAAGAATAATATTTCAATAATCGCGTCCCTTCTAGGGATTACCTATCTGTGTTTTTATAATACACAGTTACAATTAATCTCTAATTGATACTCCTACAAATTAGCTATACAATTGTAATCAATTAGAATTGCTTCAGTCCTCTGTCCAGTCTCCTTAGCTGTATCAATATATTCTGCTTCTTTCCATCTTCAGAATATATTGCTTCTAGAATCTTCATGATATGCACCGACAGCTAAATCGACTTTCACCCTGTCAGACTTTAACAAACTCTGACTGGCTTCCATGTAAACTCTGATAAGTACTTCAGACTAAACTCTGAACAGTACCTGTTACTTAAACACTGATTAAACAAACATCAGTAATTATATCTAACAACAAATAATTATAAATATCATGTATACATGTTATTAATATGTGCTTTTTAACAATGATTATTGTGCGATAAATAAAGTAATCTTCATTCGAGCATTGAGGCGGGTTCGACGAATGAGTTCATGTTCGGAGTCTCCCCGACCCCGAAGTGACCGATCGCCCATACCTAAATTATTGTCTAATTTTTACACATGTTTTAACAGTAATTTCATTAATTTAAAAATAAATACGTCATAAATATGTAAATAAACTTCTTGTAATATGTTATTTATGTTATATCAACATTTAATAATACATTTTATATATTAAATATTTGAATAATTCAAATATATTGCGTAGTACAAGAAAAGTTCGACTCTGATGCAAGAAAATAGAATATATTATAGTTATCGATACATATACAAAATATTTGTCTAGTTAAAAGAAAAATAAAAAGCACCATACATAATATTGTTTTTAAAACTTAATATTAATATTTTATAAGAGTGGTAGTATATATGATTCTGTATGATATTTTAAGTATTAAAAAAATAAAGTTTAATAAATATTATAAATCACCTTAATTTTCAGTCAAAAATTTAAATAATAATAAATATAGGATAAGAAAGATGTGAGAGGTTTATGTCATATGATTTTTAAATTAAAATCAAAAAGTGTCTTGTAGCTCAATGGTTATAAGGATGGCTTCTTTAGCTAATGTCAAGGGTTCGATCCCTGACTAAAACATTATTTACTTAAATTTTTTCCTTAGAAAAGAGAGTAGTGACATGACATGTAATTTTGTAATATGTAAGGGTAAAATGGTAATTTCACGGGGGTTTTATTGGCTCAAATGCCCCTAAATTATCTATGTGTTCTCCTATTATATATAGAAGAGGATTATTACTTTTCTCCCCTGATTATTGGCCCATTTCGACACTTTTAAATTACTCGAAGTTGCCTGTATTTTTTAACTTAAAAACTATTTAACGAGCCGAGCTCGAACACAAGACCGAACTTGTTTAACTAAACGAGCTGGCTCGACTCGTGAAATTAAACGGGCCGAGTTCGGACAGAAGATTAGGCTTGTTTAAGTGTAATTTTACACGAGTCGACTTGCCCGACTCGTTTAAATAGGCTCGTTTAACTAAACGAGTCGGCTCGACTCAACTCGTGAAATTAAATTAGCTGAGTCCGTGCAGAAAATTAGGCTCGTTTAGTTAAACGAGCCAGCTCGGCTCGTGAAAAAAAAACTCGGCTCGAATTAATACCCGGCTCAAACTCGCCCGGCTCGACTCGAATTACAGCCCTATGTGTGATAAACTATAAATGGATACAGTCCAAATCAACCTCAACGGATACAATGCCAATAATTAGCAGTTGACAATGTGATAGAGGCAGTTCTGACAGGTCATATGGGTTGATGGAACAAAAAGAACATGGAAACCAATAATTTGGAAAACCCTGAACAAAAATGAATCATTCTATTTTCATCTGGTCAATATAGATGATTGAAGAAGAACAATCGGCTAAAAGACAAATCATCTCAAGAACCATTGGACTTAAAGTGGAAAAGCAAACTTTTGAATTTTATCTACTATGTATACCAAGGAGTTCAATAGGTTTGTAAACTTGGAATATATAATCAAGTGTAACAATGTTTTTGAAGTTAAAAAATCAGTTAGTTTTCTAGAACTTAAGCATATTCATTTTTGTAATTGTTGAACCAAAAATATTGTATTGCAGCTGTGCGTTTTGTTTTAAAACATCACAGAAATTATAATCAAACTAGTAATTGATAAACAGTAAATTTTATCATAATTAAATTAATATAATATAATCGTAACACCTAATAATTACAGTTAATCTTTAAATAAACAGGGTATCACTTCCTTTTTTTTTAAATAATATTTTAACTTTTCTATCAAAAAAAACATATTAACTTTACTTCAAACATGCATACGTACTCGATTAGGATACGATTAATGTCACGACAACACACTCGAAATCTAAAATAACTATTAGCAATTGTCACATAAACACTAAATTTTACCATGTTAATAATTAAATTAATATAATTATAAGATTTAATAATTACTATTTATCTTCAATCAACTTAATTTTAATTTCAAAATTTAAATCACAATCAAACTTAACAATAAACGATTTTTTTAATTTACGAAACATTTTTTACTACCCTTCAAATAAAGAGACATGCGAAAGGGAATAGAGGAGTAGTGAAATGATTCGTTAGACCATGGAGTTAACAGCGAGTTAGGGTTTCTGAAACACACTGAGTCATCACTGAGTCGCCACCGAGTCTAACCGAGTCACCGTTTTTTAATCTTAAATCTTCAACGAAACTCTCTTTTTGACCACCTCAATGAATAAATATCCAGAACAGCCATAAATTAGAAAATAATAGGGTTAGGGTTTCGTTGATTTTGCACATTTATAGGTTTTTGGTTTAGTAAGACCTCGTCCGACAATTAATTGGCTGAATAACCGAATTCAGGGGATTTGCTAAAAATCAGGGTCGCGATGTAAGTTTTTTTTACCTTGTTTATTGTCTCTTTGTATTGTGATGATTATTGTCTTGTAATAATGATATAAACCCTTCCGATGTAACTAATCATGTGATTAGTATATTAATTTTAGTATTTTACCCTTTTTATATTATAATCATGTGATTAGTATGGTAAATCATGTGATTGCTCAAGGTGTTTGTGTTATTGCTTTGCTACTAAGAATTGTAATGAAGCTCTATGCGTGGTGGTTGAGGTTTCAAAGGAGTATGAGATTAAGAGGAGGTTTCATATGGACCTAAATCTCATTAGCTCCCTCAATTAGCCACACACTAGCCCTCAAAATCTATATGACTTCTCTGTGATTCGCGGGACATGTTCTCATTAGCTCCCTCAATTGAATTAGGCTTCACGAATTTAGATGCTTTGTCCTTTCTTCACCAAGATAAAAGCGAAAATTATGGGAAAGACATGCCTTGATGGGAATTGATCTGGCAGGGAGAATTAAGAAAGGCATACATCATTGGCAGGAGCGGACCAAGTTTATGGTGAGTACATGTACTTGTATATCAAGTGCAGCAAACGAGCAGTGTTGTACTTAAATTAACAGCTTGCTTTTAAGAGTTTAAGTGTTTTAATTAGCTGCCAACTTGGTTTCAGAAGTTGAAGTCTATATACTGTATTTTCTGTATATTAACATTTATTCTTTACTCAACATTTGTTTTGATTATATACTAAACTATAGAAGAAAAGGTGCTAATTTATTTTGCGTAAAATTTTGTCTTGGTTATATCATGTTACGAATCTAGCTTGCAATGAAAGGGAAATTTTGGCCCCCCTCGTCATCTTATCCTGCGTCCGCCACTGATCATTGGCTAACTCATCTGTGTTATCTATGAGGTATCAAATTCTATAACCCACTTTAAATTGTCAGTGAGAAAATTTAACACAATGCCCAATATGCTTTGTATTCTGAGCTTCAACAGTAGTCCAGACCTAGTAGAACCTCATTGAGCAGATGTGTTGTTCAATGCGAGAAATGTAAATTCTCATAGATAAGGGTGCAGCTCACAGACACATAAACAGTTCATGTCAACTTGTCTATTCGTTTCCAGGAAATTGAATTGTTGAGAAAGTCAAATCTTGGAGTCCTCAACTTTATCATTGTTTAGGAGTGATTGTCATGTTAACTAAATATTTACAAAGCCTTTGGCTTGACAAATTTAGTAATCCAGTCTTGTGTCCCGTAATCTCTTCTAACTATAATGAAAAAGAAGCCGGAGCTACAATACAATTAAACTCTCCTGCTAAGAAAACTTCTATTGTTTGCTGGTTTCGGCAGATTTACTATTGCTTTAGTTCTTTCTTCAGCTTATTTTAAAATTCTTGGAACCTTCCCTTATATTGTCGCACTGAGTCATGCTATTGTAATTATATGATTATGATCTCTAATATCCTCTTTAAATCTCTTTCTTTTAAATTCTTTTCTATAATGGTTCGAACTTCTTTCATATAAAAAGTTATTAGGTGTAGTTTACAATGTCACATACACTGAAAAATATATATGCACTTTTGTGTTCGAATCTTAGGTTGAGTGACTAATTTTCTTTTGAAAGGTCAAAGTAGCATGTGGTGTTTGTTTCATAATATATATGCTTTTTATTTTGGACACTATACACGTCATGATTCTAGTTTGTTTCATTCTTAATCGTCGTTAAGCTTTACAGTAACTTTAGCTTCACATGGTTGGGCAAATCTGTTTTCTGATACCCAGGTCGGAAGCAGCAGAGCAAAGCGGTGAAATTTTACGATCTATGTCTGGCCCAATTGTTAGTAGGTAAGGATGGTTTTATTTATCCGTTCGTTTTTCTTCATGTTCCATTGATTTAGACTTGAAAGTCTTGTTTTTTTTCTTTGGAGCTCATTTGTATCCTCCAATTGTAATCATCATAATATTGTTTAGAGAGAATTATGATCATCCTGATCTTCACATGGAGAGGCATTCAATGCCGAGAACACATGCTAGTCCTATTGGTCCCACAGACTGGAATGAAACTTTGGATATAATCGTTTATGGTTCACCTGAGCAGGTTTTCTTCTACTTTCTTTTCCGCCAGTTGTGTTTTGTTCTGACCAGCAACTAGGCATGTTTGATAATGAAGCGTCTCATCGTGCCCTGTGTAATTGTCTACTAAAAACTGCATGGTACATAGTCCAATTTTACATTATGTGAAAATTTATGTGGATAATGTAATTGGTGGTTTTGACGAGTTTGAGAAAATTAAAGCAATTTCAACAGACATTGTACAGCAGAAATTGTTCCCTTTTCCAGTCAATTTGACTTTCAGTTTGCATATGAAAAGTGCTGCAAGGAAATGTGAGGGTGATTGTTACCGTTTTTCTTAAAATTTGGGACGACTTCACAAATTATTGCACATCTTCATTTTTATAATTACAAACAAGTACTTATTTTGCAAAATAGGGGGAGCCCACCGCCCTCTTTGTTGGTTCCTACTCTAGATATTTCTTAAAATTTCAGAAGAGGATGATGTAGTATAGTTATTAACTTGTTGTACATGAGTTTGGCATTTTTTTAGGGCCGGTGGGTACACAGTGTAGCACACTATCACCTCCCCTCTAAGTAGTATCTCTGTCTGCTGCATAATAAGTTTGTTGGATGCAGTATAACATCTCTATTTATATAAGTTGTGGATCTAATCGTTGCTGGGTGATAATTTTGTTTTATGGTGCAGTCTGTTGAAGGAATGAAAGTTGTCTGCCATGAGATGGCCCAAACTATGAGCGACCCAGACGGGAGTGCAATGGATGATGTTTTGAAAGATGCAGATAGGCTTGTTTCATGTTTAGCAAATAAGGTATCAACTGCACTCACTTTGACACAGTTCAAGTTTAGCCAGCTCCTTTGTTTCTGCAGAACTCTATAGAGTTATTATCATCATTGTCTTATTATTTGCAGGTAGCAAAGACTTTTGACTTAAGTTTGATGGGAGCCTCGTCAAGGTCATGTAAATACGTCCTCAACACACTAATGCAGGCATGTTGGTTTTTTATTTTTTATTTACCTAGCTGTCAAGGAGCAATTACCTGTCCATATGAAACTAACAATCTAGCCAACTGAAAACTTACAGTATTTCTGCCGTTCATTAGCATCATCCTATCAGCTGCAACTCACTTTTACGTTAATAAGACATCTCCTCGTCCACAGCTTCACTGATATATTTCTTTTTGTTGCTGTTGCAGACATTTCAAAACAAAAGGCTTGCTCACACGGTCAAAGAGAGTACTCTTGATAGTCTCATTACTGAGCTTTTGCTTTGGCTTTTAGATGAAAGGGTTCCGCGGATGGATGACGGCAGTCAGCTTTTGAAAGCCTTAAATGTGCTGATGCTTAAAATATTGGTAGGTTTTTTCTAGGTTGGGGTCATTTCATGTTGTGTGTGTCACTTCTTTTGTTGACCAGCGTTTATTTGTGCAGGATAATGCAGAACGAACATCCTCTTTCGTTGTACTTATCAATCTACTACGTCCTCTGGATCCTGCTAGGTGGCCTTCTCCACCATCAAATGAGTCTTTTGCCATGAGGAATCAGAAGTTCTCAGACTTGGTTGTCAAATGTTTGATTAAACTTACGAAGGTCATTTTTCTTGCTGACACCCTCATATTTTCTTCTAACCATTATGATCCTAAGTTCTTTATATCTTATAATTCTTAACATGCTAAATTTTAGCGTATACCCGACATTCGGTTACACTTTAATTTCTTGTGTTTTTAAGTTGGTACAAAAGAAAGAATCTGGCTTGCAATGAAAGGAAAATTTTGGCCCCCTCGTCATCTTATCCTGCGTCCGCCACTGATCATTGGCTAACTCATCTGTGTTATCTATGAGTATCAAATTCTGTAACCCACTTTATATTGTCAGTGAGAAAATTTAACACAATGCCCAATATGCTTTGTATTCTGAGCTTCAACAGTAATCCAGACCTAGTAGAACCTCATTGAGCGGATGTGTTGTTTAATGCGAGGAATGTAAATTCTCATAGATAAGGGTGCAGCTCACAGACACATAAACAGTTCATGTAAACTTGTCTATTCGTTTCCAGGAAATCGAATTGTTGAGAAAGTCAAATCTTGGAGTCCTCAACTTTATCATTGTTTAGGAGTGATTGTCATGTTGACTAAATATTTACAAAACCCTCGGCTTGACAAATTTAGGAATCCAGTCTTGTGTCCCGTAATCTCTTCTAACTATAATGAAAAAGAAGCCGGAGCTACAGTACAATTAAACTCTCCTGGTAAGAAAACTTCTATTGTTTGCTGGTTTCGGCAGATTTACTATTGCTTTAGTTCTTTCTTCAGCTTATTTTAAATTTCTTGGAGTCTTCCCTTATATTGTCACACTGAGTCATGCTATTGTAATTATATGATTATGATCTCTGATATCCTCTTTAAATATCTTTCTTTTAAATTCTTTTCTATAATGGTTCGAACTTCTTTCATATAAAAAGTTATTAGGTGTAGTTTACAATGTCACATACACTGAAAAAGATATTTGCACACACAGATACATATAAATGCATTGCAGAGTATTGTCTGTTGAAATAGTTGTAGAATTGTGGACTGATTTACGTGTTGCTGTTCTGCAGCAAATGATGAGAACGCATGAAAATTGCAAGAAAGTAAAACGCGAGACACAGGTCTTTAAGAAGACGAGGAGGAATAAGTTCAGAAAGATAAAAGTTGGAAGGTCTATCAAGCGATGTGCTGCAAAGAGGTAAATGCTTGATTTGCTAGTGATAGGGGTACGATATATATAAATTTGCTCATATACTTCTTGCTGTCTTTCTGATTGAATTTAATAAGTTGGTCTACATTTATTAATTAGGTACAAGAAAGATGTTGAATCCAAAGGGAAAGTGTTTAAAAGCTCTACTGTGAGGCCTGATATGACAGGTCTGGTAGATCATCTCAGGCATGTGTCTATTAGGCATCAGGTGGAGCTGAGCGCTTCCGAAGACTACAAAGTGCAGAAGGACAAGTGGAGCATCGGTTGAAGAGTGCTGACTCTACACTAGTGCAAGTGGTATATGTGCTAATTTGAACAATTCTGGCTTAGTACCTGTGAATTACTTTTTTCGCTATTAACAATTTGTATAACCTTGTTTTTTTTGCAGAAAAAGCAATTGGCTGACAAATCAGATTCTCTTATGGGAATGAAGGTATTGAATTACTCTGTTGTCATAAAGAGTCTCTAAGCAATTTCAATTGAATAATGATAAGTTATTGATTGGTCACTAGGATGATATATAAGCGAATAAGCGATTGATATGTATAAAAGAGTTATTTGTTTTGTACTTATCATTTATTCAGTAACTTTTTACTATTTGGAAAAAAGGGAGTCATTTATTATGATGACAAGTAAAAAATGATTACGATGACATGTAAAAATAAATCCCATCATCTGGTAACAAGATTTTTGAAAAATTTAGTAGTACTGTAAATATATTCTTGGATAGTTTAAGGAATACAAAATCTCATCTTTAAGTACTTTTTAGATGTGGAGATGTAAAAATACTAAAGTTTTCTTTAAAGTGGTGAAAAATTATTGAATAAATGATAACTTTTGTCAAAATGGTACAATTATCAAAGTTGGATTGAATGCCCTTTCCTCTGTATTTCTTTTCAGTTATATACACAAGAGATACATACATTATGCCACAATTATAGCCTAACTATCTTGTGAGCATCTGCTAATTACTATATCTAATTACTGCCTAATTATCTTCACAGAATCAACTAATTACTATCCCTGAGAATCAGCTAATTACTATCCCTGATTACGGCCTGATCAGAACTGTTAACAACACCTGATTCCTATCCCTAATTACAGTCATCAAATCTGTTAATTAGAATCCCTTAGATACGCATTGTGATATGATGAATAATGTAATCCAGTGACACCCCCCCCAAATTGATGCTGGTAGATCCCGAAGCATCAATTTGTCACTTAAGAACTGATGTCAAGGACGAGAAAGGGCTTTCGTGAAAATATCCGTAGTTTGATGTTTGGTTGAAATGTGAGGGAGAGTAATCACTTGTTTGTCGTAAGCTTCCCGTATCGAATGACAATCCACCTCTATATGTTTTGTACGCTCATGAAATACGGGATTAACAGTGATCTGCTCATGAAATACGGGATTAACAGTGATCTGAATATCACTTGTATTATCAGCATAAAGAGGGGTGGAACAAAGCTGAGGAAAACCTAGTTCACCTAATAAGCCACTAAGCCACGAAGCCACGTTGAGCAAGCAGCAGACATCACACGATACTCAGACTCGGTGGAAGACTTGGAAACTCTATCTTGCTTTTTACTTTTCCAGGAAACGAGAGTGTTACCTAAGAACATGCACCATCCAGTAACCGAGCGATGAGTATCAACACATCTAGCCCAATTAGCATCACTATATCCAGCTAATTGTAAAGATGAATCTGTGGAATATAATAACCCATGTGCAGAAGTGCCTTTTAGATACCGAATAATACGACGAACAACAGAGAAATGAAGATGACGAGGAGCCTGCATGAATTGGCTAACTTGTTGGACTGCAAAAGAAATGTCAGGGCGAGTAATTGTTAAGTAGTTCAAACTCCCAACAAGTTGTCGATACAATGATGGATCTAATAGAAGCTCTCCTTCATCTTTTCTTTTGAAAGCTTGAGATTAACCTCCAAAGGAGTAAGAACAGAATTGCACGATTCAAGACCAGCCAAAGAAATCAGATATTGTGCGTATTTTTGTTGATTCAACAATATACCAGATGGTGTTGGATGAAGCTCAAGACCAAGAAAATATTTTAAAGAACCAAGATCTTTCATATGAAAGGATGTCTTGAGGTTCTCTTGCAATTCATGAATCAGGTCAGAATCTGAGCCGGTGATCAATATATCATCAACATAAACTAGAAGCAATAATATCCCAGTAGAAGTCTTGCGTAGAAATAGAGATGAATCATACTGACTTTGTACAAAGTAAAAAGCAAGCAAAGTGGATCGAAACTTATCAAACCATGTACGTGATGATTGTTTCAGCCCGTATATGGACCAACGGAGGCGACAAACTTGTGATGAAGGTGTAGTAAACATCCCAGGAGGTGGAGTCATGTATATTTCTTCCTTTAGATCACTCACCGTGTAAGAAGGCATTTTTCACATCCATTTGTCTTAAAGGCCACTTTTTAGAAATAGCAACTTTTAAAACGGTCCGGACGGTGGTCATTTTGGCAACGGGAGCAAATGTTTCCTCGTAAGTATTCTTGACGATTACCGAGAGCTACAAGGCGAGCTTTATACCTATCAAGTGAGCCATCAGACCTATACTTTACAGAATACACCCATTTGCATCCAATTGGTTTAACATTTGAAGGGCAAGGCTCAATGTCCCATGTGTGATTTTCGTGAAGAGCCTGAATTTCCTCTTCCATTGCTTGTTTCCAACATTCTTGAGAAGCAGCTTGAGCATAAGAGTTAGGAACAGAAATAGTATTAAGAGTAGCATTAAGTGAGGTGTGAGGAAAACCAAACCGATCAGGAGGCCTACTATTTCTTGAAGAACGCCGGGGGCAGTTTCGGAAGACACATTTTGTGTCTCAAGTTGTACAGGTTCGGGTTCTTGACGTTGCTCATGAAGTGACAAAGTTGGACGTCGTCTTTCATACACTAATACTGGTTTGAGTCTTTCAGGAGTACTACTTAATTCATCAAAACCAGGAAGAATAATTTTCTCAGGCTCAACATGAGTAGTAAAATATGATTGATTTTCGAAGAAAACATGGCGTGAAATACAAAATTTATTAGAACAAGCATCATAGCATATAAAACCTTTGTGTGCAATGTATATCCCATAAATGCGCATTTAATGGATTGAGCAGAAAGTTTATGACGTTCATGAGATGGCAAATGAACAAAACAAACACAACCAAAAGTATGCATGTCAAGGTATTCAAGATGATTACCATGAATACGAAAATAAGGTGATTCAAAGTCCAACCGCGTTGTGGAGAATAGATACCGGAAAAATACTTTCATTTCCGGTATCCTTTTATTTATTTTTTTCATATTGTATTAAATTTATCAACTTACCAAGTCATTGGGAATAAAGATGACATTTGAATGTCGTAATTTTCTGACAATGAAATTGCAAACTTTCTATTTGATTCACGAGCGAACGCCGGAAAATATTCAAAAATTAATCATAACAAGTCGGTAACATGTAACAATAGAAGGTAATTTTTGAGTCATTATCAAAACCTCTGCAAGTCTCTTTGTTGGTTCACTGGTATAAAAAACCATGATTCTTTTAGGTGGCTTAGGTCCCATGCAATAGACTTCACCATCTACGTATGCAAACTTCCTAATTTGACGGATAGTAACAAAAGCATAACCTCCATCTGCCCATTTCAAAGTCCAAGAATTCTTTATTTTGAAAAACGGAATTCCGTTGTGTGTTCCATACCCCGTAATCATTGACTATATGGTGGGGAGTTTTCGTTATTTCTTGATCAAATATTGCGTAAAAGTAAATATTATATACCATCAGATTTATAATCAAGTAAAATGACATGAATATAGGAAACTCTTACTATTAGTAATGGTATTATGCTTACATGTCCTTTAAAGTTAAGAAACGGTTTACTAACCCATATCATTCCATTTACTGGTCTACCTGCTCTTAGTGTTCCTTTGACTTCTTCAATGATTTGGGCTTCCCGTTCTGGGTTTTTATCCACATTCAAGTGTTTAAAGCTATCAATAGAAAATCTTTCCTGGGGCTTGTCTCTTCAAAAGATGATCTCATTTTTCATACTTTTTAACATTTACAGGAAAGTTAATTTTGCAATACCCCACAAATGGGTAATTCGCCTCTAAATGTACACCATTTTCTTGCACATAAGAAAAAATATCGGGCATGCTCATAGAAAAGAGTACCTTTTAGGACTAGTTTTAGGACGAGTAACTCCGATTCTTTTCCTCAATAAATCTGGGTTCATATAATAATTGGGCTCATACATTTGCATCCAACTAAGAGGCTCCTGTGCTGGCTCCTGTGCTGGTAGTGGTGATAATAACGGATTATAAGATTGAGTTTGAATGACAAATCTCAATGCTATACTATCAGTTATGCTAATAGGACCACAGTTTTCGTGTCTTTTCTGATCAGCAACAGGGTCTCAAATCTTCTGTTTTCCCTATCTTCATAGATATCAAACTTCAAAAGCTTATCCAGCTTAATATCCTTTTCAATCTAGCAAATAAGTTAATGAATCAAGATGATGACTCAATTGCCAACTGTAGAAATGGCTTGTTATGTGATTCAGCAAGAGGAATCACAGAGAGAAAATGTCAAACAAGTGGCAGGTCATGAAATTGTAGCTATGTATGGTAAGAGTGCTCAGGGTAATGTCGATAAATGTCCTGAATGTGGTGGTAGAGGTCATAACAAGGCTAATTGTTGGACAATTATTGGCTAGATTCATTAACTTATTTGCTAGATTGAAAAGGATATTAAGTTGGATAAGCTTCTGGAGTTTGATATCTATGAAGATGGGGAAAACAGAACATTTGAGCCTCCTGTTGCTGATTAGAAATGACACGAAAACTGTGCTCCTATTAGCATAATTGATAGTATAGTATTGAGGTTTGCCATTCAAACTCAATCTTATAATCCGCTATTATCACCACTAACAGCACATGAGTCTCTTAGTTGGATACAAATGCATGAGCCCAGTTATTATATGGACCCAGATTTATTGAGGAAAAGAATCGGAGTTACTTGTCCTAAAACTAGGCCTAAAAGGTACTCTTTTCCTATGAACATGTCCGATATTTTTTCTTATGTGCAAGAAAATGGTTTACATTTAGAGGCGAATTACCCATTTGTGGGGTATTGCAAAATTAACTTTCCCGTAAATGTTAAAAAGTATGAAAAAATGAGATCATCTTTTGTGAGAGACAAGCCCCAGAAAAGATTTTCTATTGATAGCTTTAAACACTTGAATGTGGATGAAAACCCGGAATGGGAAGCCCAAATCATTGAAGAAGTCAAAGGAGCACTGAGAGCAGGTAGACCGGTAAATGGAATGATATGGGTTAGTAAACCGTTTTTTAACTTTAAAGGACATGTAAGCATAATACCATTACTAATAGTAAGAGTTTCCTATATTCATGTCATTTTACTTGATTATAAATCTGATGGTATATAATATTTACTTTTAGACAATATTTGATCAAGAAATAACGAAAACTCCCCACCATATAGTCAATGATTACGGGGTATAGAACATACAACGGAATTCCGTTTTTCAAAATAAAGAATTCTTGGACTTTGAAATGGGCAGATGGAGGTTATGCTTTTGTTACTATCCGTCAAATTAGGGAGTTTGCATACGTAGATGGTTCAGTCTACTGCATGGGACCTAAGTCACCTAAAAGAATCATGGTTTTTTATACCAGTGAACCAACAAAGAGACTTGCAGAGGTTTTGATAATGACTCAAAAATTACCTTCTATTGTTACATGTTACCGACTTGTTATGATTGATTTTTGAATATTTTTCGGCGTTCGCTCGTGAATTAAATAGAAAGTTTGCAATTTCATTGTCAGAAAATTACGACATTCAAATGTCATCTTTATTCCCAATGACTTGGTAAGTTGATAAATTTAATACAATATGAAAAAAAATAAATAAAAGAAGGATGCCGAAAATGAAAGTATATTTCCCGTATCTATTCTACACGACGCGGTTGGAACAAAAATATCGGATACATACAATGATATGTAAATGTTTGGTACATTAAGCTGCGATCTGATAGATATACATCTAAATAGATAAATCTTATTTAGATAGAAATGAACCTTGATAAAGATTAAAGTATGTTATGAAAGAAGAGCTCTTCTGTTGTGACTTGGAATAAAAGTTTATCTACAGAGGAACAAAATAACTATTTCTTCCTATGGAATATCTAGGAACAATAAGATTGAATAGGAAATATCGAAAAATTCTTGCGGAGCCAAAAAAAGAAAAGGGGGTTAACTTGTTCCAATTTTGTCTCTTTATCGAATTTTAAGATCAGAATAGCGGATATAGTCATGATTCAATTGGTCAGGTCCACTTATTTTTTCTTTTGTTGATTTATAATCTTTACAATGCATTTGATTAGCAAAACGGAGAAAAGGAACGTTTGGTGATTCCAGAGACGACTTATCATCCTACTCAATTAGAATTTACTGAAAAAATAAACCCCCATATGTTCAACTTTCTACCTATTCACTAAACTCCTATACTCTAATAAATTCTAATTTAGTAGGATGTTTTGATGGACTTAATTAGAGGTTTATTTTTGTATTAATAGGAAGATTATGCTGCTAGCGTCAAAGAATTCAGGGCAAAGTTGATCAAAGAATCTTCGGCTCTTTTCCTTATGGATAATGAGTAAGCAACATTTTTTTTTGCAAATTGTTATTAGTTAGGACATATTACTCGTTTTAATCATGTAGTTAGTGTACTATATTGATTCACTGGGAAAGGAGCCAGGAAATGATAGAGAAAGAAGGGATATATCTGGCTAAATTTTTTGAACTTCTAACTAAGGTAAATTGATAGAGTACAATACCATATGTGTGATGCAATTTGTGTACCTAAACTAAATACATTAGCAAATAATGGCTGCACTTTGCGATTAAATGCAAAAGGATGGATTCTGTTAAATAATGTTAACACCGTTAGTTTGGTCTAAATAATGGCTTTTTCCTTGCTGAATACCAGGCTTCTCACTTCGATCAGACTTCAACCTAGGACTAAAATGCAAAATCCTTGTTGGGTCCTCACCTGAACAGTCTTTAAACCCTGCAACTCCATCATTTTACAATCACATACTGCCCTTCCTTCACTAAAGCAATTCGCAAGTTTCGCTAGCTCCGGATGAGCCTCCTAAGCCTCCCCACAAGAGTTATATGTGATCCAGTGCCAACCCACAAGGAATCACCATACTCCTCCCTTTCTCTTTAAACTCAAAACATGACAAAGAAATCGAATGTGGACAAGATTCAGTCCTTTCATCGGCTTCTTTTCACCAAAAATCTCAACTTTCCCTGAATTCAACTCAACCCAAACTTCTTCCCAACTTGAAAAACCTCAAGTTCAGTCCATCTCTACTGCCAGTATTCACAACAATGCCATCAAATTCAATTTTGATAAAAATTTCAAATTCTTTAAAATGTAAAGATTGATTCAATGCCTTTCTAGGCAGATTAAAGGGTCTTATTGGGGTCTCTTTTTCTTCCAATTCCTCTTTACTTTCAAGCACCAGAGGCCTTGAAAGTTGAAACAATGACATTAACGGCCTGTTGAGTCACAACACTAAACTCAGTTTTAAATACAAAAGGCACTTCAAAACTCACAATCGCTACATACAAAAACCCAACAAAAATAAGAACTTGAAAAGGTCTTTTTGTCTTTATATCTCAAAAAGATCAGAACTTTATAACCCTAATGCAAATCTAGAGTAGTTTTTATCATCAAAAAAGAGCAAATTGATTGTGGGTTGATGGAGATTGTATGTATATTGCGGATCGTCCTTAGCAGACTTCGTAGGCCATAAACAAAGAGGGAGTCATATTCTTGCTTGCTTCATGACCCGATTTGGGATTCTTCTCGGATTAATTTTTCATATGCGCTTCATTCTTTGCTATACTGTTGTGATTAAGATTAAAATTGAGTTTGAAAGTATTAGGGTTCGAAATTAGGGTCTTGGAGAAGGGTGGTGGGGTGAAAAAAGGGGGATATGATCGATGACAAAATAAAAATATTGCAATGTTAAAGAAAATTATGTATGTTATGGTTACATTTGCAGTCAAGTCACTGAATTTTAATGTCAGCAAACGGAGTTACAAGTTAACGATGGCCATCATTTTGCATATAATTGAATAGTGCATCCATCCTTTTGCTAGTTTCTTTAATTTAGGTACACAAATTGCATTACAGTGATAGTTTAGTCGCACACATATTGTATTTTACTCAAATTGATGATGTCACCAATCTTTTTAAAATTGGTTTATGAATTGATTTGTTTAATTTTGTTTTTCAGAAAAACCAAAGGAAGTGGTTAAAGAATCTAAAATATGCAGTGTTTGGATTACATCAAGTCAGTATTCATGAAATCTAATTAATTACTATGAATATCAAAATCATAATCATAAAAAATAGTAGTTAATCTATTATAAGAAGTAATTTTTGAGTTTATGAAACAATAAATAAGTAAATTAAATGTTGGTCAAATTTTACTTGATTTGAGGATTGCATTCTTGTTGTGACTTTTAGATAGCTGAGGTGACTGACCAAAGCCTTGACATGCTACGTACATATATTTCGAACTTTGTACTTTTCTTATAAAATTATAAATTTGTGTTCAAGATTGTATGATCTTTCTTTCTGATAAGATTTTTGTACGCGTTATGCAGGAGCCAAGCGTTTACTTAAAATGCTTATGAATGCGGGGAACTTCAATCTATGGTATATGTTAAATAATGATCAAAATTTTGAAATTAATAAGGTATATTCTTCCTACTAAATGATGAAATTAAACTATTATTTCAGGCAAAGCAATGATATGGAAGGAGCTAGAGGAGGAATACAATGGAGAAAAAGGTTTTAAAAAAATGAATCTTACCTTGTACATTAGTTTTGATTAGTTTTAGTTACGTGCATTTGTTTTGGCATTCTTTAAAGGGTGCACTTTCATAACCACGCCTCTATGATTCAGAAGATGAGACACAAACTAAACTGCAGTAGAAACACAAACTGCAGGTCCAAGATGAGATTCAGAAGATTCGGCAGAAAATGCACGAAAAACACACACGACACTGCTATTTATTGAGAGAACAGATTAAAATTTCTTAAATCAGAAATCTATTAAAACAACAAATGTGCAGATTACAATATACAAAATAGTAGATTGTTCTAGATGCTTGGCTAGATATATGACCCCAGACAGATTTATAGTACTTCCCTTAAATGAGGAGGATACCTGAAGTTTCTAATACATGAACCTATCAATGCATAATTAACAATCTAGGAGCATGAAATATTTGCAATATTTTAGTGCGAAAGTAATCGGCTTAATTGTATAGTTTTTTTGTGTCACATTTATTCAGGTTGTAATTGGTTAATTGTATATCTTTTTATGTTTAATTAGGTTCAAACTGTATAATTGTATTATTGCCATGTTTGATTTGGCTTAAAATGTATAAACTTATAATTGCCATGTTTATTCTGGGTTATATTGTATAATGGGTTATATTGTATAATCGTATTATTGACATGTTTAATTAGGGTTTAAATGTGGAATCATTTGATTGACATGTTTAATTATGGTATTGTATAATTAGCATATTTTTTCTTTCATGTAATTAATCAATTTGTACGCTTTTTTTAAACAATGAACTGTTCGTTTTAATAATATGTTGTTTTGATGTGATGTATAATGAAGGCTGTACTCCGAGTCGTCGTGGTCCTCATAGTCGAGGTAGAATGACTAGACCACTGAAGAATCACAAAATAAATTGGTTGTGCGAAAATTGGTGGAATATAGAGACCGAGTTTCAGTGGGTGAAACGCCGGAATCTATCATACCATCTAAAAAAAGAGCAAGTTCAAACATTGCGACCTGGTGGCCATTTGGTGGATGATGTGGTCAACGGTTATCTTCAATTGCTGAAAGAAAGGGAGTTTAAGTATAATGAAGATGAGTTCTCTGGAGAGGGAGGTAGGAAGTATTTCTTCATGCCCAGTGATTTCATGGTTCAGGCCGAAAATTACAGTAGCCATCCTGATCAGAAATCTTCAGCTGCAATGTACAAGTTCGATAAGTGACAGGATCCAAGTAGTTTAGCATGCACGAGACTAATTTTTTCTGCACGTTTCAATATGTAACCATGTGTACAAATATTATCACCTACAACTTTAACTATCAACAAGAACTATGATTACCACAATGTAATACTATATTATGAACAATTATCAAAATTTTAAATTTTAATCTAATCTAATGGCCCCCCTATATACACAACACATAACTAAAATACACCCTCTCACACTCAATCACACCTATTCCCCTTCGTTTTTAATTTGACTTTTCCCGTCAATCGGAGAGTTTTTTTTTGAAATCCGACTTCACCTTATTTTTCTCCATCTCCCAGCGATCGATTTGCATACCATATGTGCTATGTTTCGACGCGATTTGAAAAACAATTATTTAGTTTGTAGGTTTGTAGTCTAATAGTGGTTTGTAGTAGAATAGCCCCCTATATATATATATATATATATATATATTAATATCTTAAAAGTTATGTATTTCTTAATAAAAATATAATTTTATAAAGACACGTTTAATCAGCTTTTCAGATATAAAGGCACGTTTAATCAGCTTTTCAGATATAAAGTTATGTAACATCCATATAGCAAAGGCTCCTAGATAGGCTATCATTAAAGAAGGAAGCAACAAAGTTGATTACATCAATAAAATAGACATGGGATCAATAAAAATATGAGAAAAGCAGAAGGCTAGATACATGCATGATTACAAAATTATAGCTATATTGGTAGAGCATGAAGAAACATGCCTTCAGCTGATGGTGGGGAAATTGGAATTGAGCAGCTTAAGGAGGTCTATTATTATAACTAACTAGTAACTACAGATGCACACCCATATATATCAACAGAAAGAGGTCTTTGTCAACGTCTGTTAATATTGATATTCGAAATCGTAACAGGAAGTGAAACCTTTGGGGAAAAGGCATGTTCTGATACTTGTCGATGTTAAACATGATTTTAAGTGATTATAGAATCAAGTACCAGTTACAAGTCGTTTATAGACATTACACCGGAAAGACCAACAAAAATTTAACTAAAATATAGACATTACACAGGAAAAATGACAAACTTGTACCCACAGTAGAATGACAAGCATTATATGAAAACATTATCAGGACCAGGATTACTAATAATTTATGTACCATAATCCGCAAAGATTCTGTAGAGTATGCAAGGGTAATAATATTTGCTGCCTATGGAATAGACTAGCTTAACTTATCTATATATATATTATTTATTTTATTACATGAAACTTTCAAATACTGATATTACACAATTAGTGCAGGCAAGGCAACCCTAGCATATTGTCAATTTTATTTCACTTCACTTGGTGCTGACATAGTGACAATTATTCGTTATAACAGTGCAGTAAAGTAAGCATAAGATGTGGTATTAAAATAGAATACTAGATAATCGGCATAAAACAGGAAAGAATAGAGGAACATTGTGTTGTGAATATCAAGAGGTTTTAGTAAGATACAAATCAGGCTCCATAGGGGGATAGGATACCTTAGGTGGATTTTGCAGGCAGAGGGTAGACAAACTTAATACGCACATCACAATTGCGTCTTTTTTCCCCTGGTTTAGTTTTTTCCGGTATTGCCTTATAAACGACTGTTTGAAAGTCGATAGGACATTGATCCTTCAAGCAAGCTTTAAAACGGATAGTGAACTCAAAACCAGCAACAACAGCTTTGTAAGCCTTGACCAAACCGACATATTCATAACTTGTACCCCGAATATGATCAAGAGCCATTTTGGTTAAAGTGACTAGGGGATCATTGAGGTTATAGAGCACCGAATTACAATGTTTGCTACTGAATGTAAGTCATTAACTGTACTTCGTAGTGCTAGAGGTACTGATTTGGGTACCAAAAATTGATACAAAATGAAGTGGTAATGTTGACACAACCTCTAACATTATTCATAATAATATTACTTAATTATAATCAATTACTTTTTTCACCTAAAATACATTATTTTTTTCTATTTTTTCTAACAAATTCCCCTACTTTTTCAAATATATCACGGACAATTACCTTTTTTAACTAAAACATGCTAGTTTTTCTATTTTTCCTTATTAAAACTCATCCTTTTCCAAAAATATCACGACAAATCTTTAGTTATTTATTTTTAAACCTATTTTAATATTATAATTATTTTTTAAAAGTTTACCTATTTTAACATACCTACTTATTTTTCTTAACAAATGCAATTATTAAAAATATTAAAATATAAATAATCAAATACCTATTTATAACCAATTACCTTTTCAGCTAAAACACATTATAGATTTTTTCTAACAAAATCCCTCCTTTTCTAAATATATCACGGGTGATTACCATTTTCAATTTATTTTTTCTATTTTTCTCACTAAAATCCATTCTTTTTTTAAAAATATCACAAGAAACCCTTTACTTATTTATTTTAAAACGTATTTAAATATTTTAACTATTAAATTTTAAAACCTCATTTTTCAAAAATATCACGGACATTTACCTTTTTAAACTAAATATATGTTACATTTTTTATTTTTCCTTACTAAAACTTCTCCTTTTCCAAAAATATAACGGGCAAACCTTTAATTATTTATTTTAAAATCTGTTTTAATATTTTTAATTAATTAAAAGTGTTTAGCTATTTTAACATGCCTACTTATTTTTTTAACAAATACAATTAAAGAAATAATATAAAATAATAATAAAATAACAATTAACAATCCGTGCATTGCACGGGTTTTTAAGCTAGTATATATATATATATATACACAGGGTGCCATTCAGGAGAGAAATTCTTATATAAAGTCTGGGAGAGAACCATTACATAAATATTCATAATATATATTTTTATCACATTTTTTATTAGATATAATTATAAATTTTAATTTTTAAATCAAAAAACGAAATTAAACTACTTTTTTTAAAAAAATAATCGAAAACTTGTTAAATAGTCCAAAGTAATTCTAAGGAGAATCAACAAATATTAAAAATGATTTGTTGAATTTTACTTTCTGCCTCCTTGTAATAGCCAATACAAGGCAAATTAATAAGAGAAAAAAGTTCATGAGATTACCTTAGGAAGATTACCTAAGATAAATCTATATCTATATTCAAGTACAAAAATATAATGACAATTTTGTAAATATGTTAATTTTTCTGAAATTACAATAATACCCACCTATATTTGTATGTATATTCAAGTACAAAGAGATAATAACAATTTTATAAATATGTTAATCTTTCTGAAATTACAATAATACTCACCTATATATTTGTATGAAAATTTTTTAATTGCCTCAAGTAGGTAACTCCATGAGGTAACCTCATGAATATCATACTCTATTAATAAATACTAGCCTATAACCGTGCAAAAGCACCGGCGAGCCTAAATTTCTTTTTATATTCTTTTATGCAATCTATACTATTATATTAAAGACGAAACATTGAAAGTTTTGTAGTCTGGTCCTCAAAGTTTTTGTAGTTTGGTCACTCCATTCATAGCCTTTAGATATTTCTGATCAAATCCATGAGAACTGTTAGATAAAATATTAAAATTATTATATAGAATATCTTTTCTATTTTTCCTAACTAAAACATCTCAGTTTCCAAAAATATCACAGACATTTTTATTTAATAAAATAACATAATAAAGTTATAATTGTTAATAACTAACTCATTACCATTTTTAGCCAAAGTGTATATTCTTTTTTAAATTTTCTAACTAAAATTTCTACTTTTCTATTTTTCCTAACTAAAACTTCTCATTTTCCAAAAATATCACGAACAATTCTATTTAATAAAATAATAATATTATAATTATTAATGACTAACCAATTAGCTTTTTTTCCAAAATGTATATATTTTTTTATATTTTCTAAATAATATTTCTCCTAACTAAAACCTCAAAAATATCATGCGCTATTACATTTAGTAGCATAAAATACTAATATTATAAATCTATCTTTTTATCTATACTATCTATACTATCAATCAATCAATACTATTATATAATAGAAGAAACATTAAAAGTTTGGTTGGTCGGTATGGTACGTTGTGATTTTACTAAATTGTCCTTACTAAACTTTACTTCGTGTTTTTACTTAATTAACCTTACTTATTTATATAAATATATTATTAAATAATAATATTACCTATTTATAACCAATTACCTTCTTCGCCTAAAATACATTATTTTTTCTATTTTTTCTAACAAATTCCCCTACTTTTTCAAATATATCACAGGCAATTACGTTTTTAAAACTAAAACGTGTTAGTTTTTCTATTTTTCCGTACTAAAACTCCTCCTTTTGCAAAAATATCACGGACAATCTTTAGTTATTTATTTTTAAACCTATTTTAATATTATAATTATTTTTTAAAAGTTTACCTATTTTAACATGTTTACTTATTTTTCTTAACAAATGAAATTATTGAAAATATTAAATAATATAAATAATTAAATACCTATTTATAAACAATTACCTTTTAAGCTAAAACACATTATAGATTTTTTTTCTAACACAGTCCCTTATTTTCTAAATATATCACAGGAAATTACATTTTTCAAGTTATTTTTTCTATTTTTTTGGCTACAATCAATTCTTTTTCTAAAAATATCACGACAAACCCTTTACATATTTATTTTAAAACTTATTTAAATATTTTTAATTATTAAATTTTAAAATCTAATTTTTCAAAAATATCACGGGCATTTTCCTTTTTTAAACTAAATAAATATGTTAAATTTTTTATTTTCCCTTACTGAAATTTCTTTTTTTCCAAAAATATAATAGGCAAACTCTTACTTATTTATTTTAAAAGCTATTTTAATATTTTTAATTAATTAAAAGTGTTTAGCTATTTTAACATGCCTACTTATTTTTTTAACAACTACAATTAAAAAAATATTTAAAAAATAATAAATTAACAATTAACAATCCGTAAAGTTTGGTTGGTCAGTATGGTAAGTTGTGATTTTACTTAATTGTCCTTAATTAATTGTACTTCGTGTTTTTACTTAATTAACCTTACTTATTTATAGAAATATATTATTAAATAATAATATTATTTATTTATAACCAATTACTTTTTTCACCTAAAATACATTATTTTTTCTAACAAATTCCCCTACTTTTTCAAATATATCACGGACAATTACCTTTTTAACTAAAACATGTTAGTTTTTCTATTTTTCCTTACTAAAAACTCTTATTTTCCAAAAATATCACTGACAAACATTTAGTTATTTATTTTTAAACCTATTTTAATATTATAATTATTTTTTAAAAGTTTACATATTTTAACATGTCTACTTATTTTTCTTAATAAATGCAATTACTAAAACTATTAAAATATAAATAATCAAATACCTATTTATAACCAATTACCTTTTCAGCTAAAACACATTATATATTTTTTCTAACAAAGTTTCTCATTTTCTAAATATATCATGGGAAATTGCCTTTTATAATTTAATTTTTCTATTTTTCTCACTAAAATCCATTCTTTTTCCAAAAATATCACAGGAAACCCTTTACTTATTTATTTTAAAACGTATTTAAATACTTTTAATTATTAAATTTTAAAACCTCATTTTCCAAAAATATTATGGGCATTTACCTTTTTAAACTAAATATATGTTACATTTTTTATTTTTTCTTACTAAAACCCCTCATTTCCAAAAATATAACAGGCAAACCCATACTTATTTATTTTAAAATCTATTTTAATGTTTTTAATTAATTAAAAGTGTTTAATAAAATATTTTTTAACATGTCTACTTATTTTTTGCACAATTACAATTAATAAAATATTAAAACAATAATAATAAAATAACAATTAACAATCCGTGCATCGCACGGGTTTTAAGCTAGTATTATTTAGATGTTATTTGTTCATTTTGAATATGTTGTATAACATTCATTTGTCAGTATATTTCAATTCTATTTCAATTCTGATGTTAACATTCTTAAGGAATATGACAACTTATGAAGGATTATTTAATCGCATATGGGTATTTAAAATACGAATCCAAAATTAAGCTCGAAATTCGGGTGACATTAAAGAATCATTTGCACCCCTTATCAGTGATTGAAATAGAGATATTCATATAATCATTAAAACCCTAGAATGGAATACTTTCTCTAAATGAGAGTCGACTAACGTAGCCGCCGCCGCCCCCTACCTCTTCTCCGACCCTCCCTCCTCCTCCCTCACCACCCATCTCCTTCCCCGCCATCAATCCCTCTCTTTCTTTCAATAAAATCGAGTTTTATCCTCGAATTTGTTTCTTGTTTCAATAAGAAAAGCCCTAGATCTAACCATCAGAGCTTCCGTTGTCCTTCTTCTCAGATTCAAGCGGGTGGATTTTCGGTTCCTCTTGTTTTGGTGGTTTCGCTCCGGATCTAAGGATTGCTTGTTTTAGTTGTTCTAAAGTTAATTCGGATCTAAGGTTCTAAGCCTTTTCCGATTGTAAGATCGATTTTGTTTTGTTGATTTTGTCTCACCGCTTGTTTGTGTGAGTTTGTTTTGTCTCACCGTTTGTTTGTGTGAGTTTGTTTTTGTCTCACCGTTTGTGTGAGTTTTGGTGCTGGATTATATTATCTTGGAGGCTTGTACGGATAATATGGATAAACACTTTGATGAAGTGTTAGTGTGTTACACACATAGGTCTGCGAATATTGTAGCTTATTGTTTAGCAAGGGCGACATATTCTATGTCAGGTCTTTCAGAGTGGAATGTTTCTGCTCGAGATTGTATCATCTGTTACTTTGAGATATTTTAATGCAAGTACGATTTTATCAAAAAAAAAAAAAATAGAGATATTCATGTTAAATTTAATTGTAATTGATTTGGAAAAAAGACAGAATGTTGAATTGACAGTTTCCGCTCATCATCTTTTCTATAAATATTTTAGAATATTTATGGTTCAACAATATCTTTTTTCAAAGAATTAAGTTTGAATGTATGGATTAGTGTCGGTGATGACAACTTATGGATCACTATATAACACGAACAAAAGATAAGCTCAAAATTCGCTCGACGTTAAGATTACACAACAAAATCACAATTGATATTTTTAAGATTACACAACAAAGAACTTAATAGATCCAGGAGTGAAGGCTGCTTTGCCAGGCTACTTTGCCAGTCTGCAATTCACTATGGGAACCAGAGAACAATTACCTTTCTTGTGCTCTCAACTGTGTCACTACCACGGATGACAATCCTGCAAATCGAGAAGGATTATCAGCACAATTTCTAATCATGAAATGCTTTAATTATGCAGCACCTATGTCTATAATATATATCTATTCTATATCTAATACTGGAACATGATGTTTTTGGGGAGTGATTTTATTCGCGTGAGATTACATTCTTACCCCTCTAACCCTTTAGTTAAGTCTAAAAATATTATGACATAGCAAAGAATCAAACCAATGACCTTCTACACAATTGAACTCATGTCATGTCCAATTGTGCTACACCTTGTTTTGAGATTACTTTCAAACCTCTTATTATATAAACCACATTTTCTCCCATTTTTTCTGATTTTTATTTTTGAGTAAATAAATATTGGTTTATATCATTTCTAGAATATTGAATAGTATATAGTTACTCTAATACTCCAACATACACTTTTTGGGGAAATATTTTATTCCACGGTTCAGCCACGTTAGTATATTTATGCAAAAACTAGATTTAATTATGCTAGATTTGGGAATCGAACCAATGACCTTCTACAATTGTACTCATGTCCTACACGAAAATTTTGAACACTTCTTTAAGCGCTTGTTCTTCCTTTGCAAGCGAGTTAGAGGTTTGTTAGCATTATACATGTGTCAAAATACATGTGTCTAAAATTATAATAAACCTTGATAAACATATAATAACAACTGTTCTATAATTTTTCTTCCACTATAAACAACTAGTGTTTTCTTGCCCGCGTTCCGCGCACGGACTTCCAATTTTATTTATTTATTAACTATATCACATCCTTTTGATTTATTTAATGATAAAACTTATAATTATAATTTATAGGTAGAAATTAGTTTTGTAATTTTTTTTTTTTACGATAAATTAATCTTTTTGCTTGCAACATTTGACATTGAGTTTACTTGCTGTGAGTTTACTTGCTGCTAGGAGAAGGTGGGTTTGATGTTGATAAAAGTATTAAAATATTTATAAAATATTTTTATAAAATATATTTAAGATTTTGAATTTGGATTTGAAGGTGTCTTTCGAGATATGGTGGTAGCTCATAAGGAGCTATGAAGATATAAGACGTGTTTGAAAGATATTTGAGAAATTTTTAACTTTGTAAATCTTGATTCAAATTGTTTGACACAATTAAGTCAATGATTATCTTTATTTTAGAGAAAACAAAAGTGATTTATTAGTAGATGTATAGGACCGTTAATATAAAATTTGATTTGATAAATTATGTACATTTTATTTTTTATTTTAGAGAAAACAAGTTATACTTATAAGTAAATATAATTATTTTCAAAACTCACCATTTAAGTTTCAAAAAATCTTGGTCAATCTGATAAATTATTCAAAATTTAAATTTAAATTTAAATTTTTTTATCAAAAAAAGATCCAAGATGATTTATTTTCTTTTTTAACATAATTTTGCACGGGCTTCCAATTTTATTTATTTATTAACTATATCACATCCTTTTGATTTATTTAATGATAAAACCTATAATTATAATTTATAGGTAGAAATTTGTTTTGTAATTGTTTTTTTTTACGATAAATTAATCTTTTTGCTTGCAACATTTGACCTTGAGTTTACTTGCTGTTAGGAGAAGGTGAGTTTGATGTTGATAAAAATATTACAATATTTATAATTTTTTTTTATAAAATATATTTAAGATTTTGAATTTGGATTTGAAGGTGTCTTTCGAGATATGGTGGTAGCTCATAAGGAGCTATGAAGATATAAGACGTGTTTGAAAGATATTTGAGAAATTTTTAACTTTGTAAATCTTGATTCAAATTGTTTGACTCAATTAAGTCAATGATTATCTTTATTTTAGAGAAAACAAAAGTGATTTATTAGTAGATGTATAGGACCGTTAATATAAAATTTGATTTGATAAATTATGTACATTTTATTTTTTATTTTAGAGAAAACAAGTTATACTTATAAGTAAATATAATTATTTTCAAAACTCACCATTTAAGTTTCAAAAAATCTTGGTCAATCTGATAAATTATTCAAAATTTAAATTTAAATTTTTTTTATCAAAAAAAGATCCAAGATGATTTATTTTCTTTTTTAACATAATTTTGTGATGATTAGATAACTTAAGTGATAAATATTTATATCATGTCGTCTGATTGATGTACCAATTAAATAATAAAATATACTATATGATTAAGCATTAAGAAATTAAAACTAAGAAATTTTCATGGTATAGTAGAATCTTACACATGCATATATCATTGATTTATAGAAAAAAAAACGTATATTGAGATTAAAAAAATTAAATTAAGTTAATTAATTTTGAATTATATTAAAATCAAAATTGAATATTGATTTGATAGTGTTCAAGGAAAAGAAATTAAATTGAGAGGATCAAAGAAATGAATAGAATTTTTTTGAAGATCTAATTTTTGGATATACCAAATGTAAAGATGCTAATGTATATAACTTAATTTATTTGTAGTAATCTAAAATTTGATTTCAAAACTTACCATAATTAGTGAAAAAAACAATAAAATGCATGATTGATTGTGATAACCATATTTAATTAATAACATTAATGATTAAATTTATAACAATGCTGACGTGACTATTTTTAAAATTATTTTTGAAAGTGAAATTACCTTCTTACCCCTTTAAAATTGTTCGGAAATTATTATATACATAGATTACAATCAAGGAAGCAAAATACCACAAATAATATACCAATGAAACCTATTATTTAAAGCAAACTCGTGCCTTGCACGGGTTAGGGAGCTAGTTTAATCAAACACACCAACTATATGAATATATAAGTAAGCACAATCAATTCATCATCCAAAAAAAAGATTGAAAAACAGAAAACCTCGAGGATTGCTTTGATTTCACAATCTTCAAGTAACATAAGACCGGAGAACCTTCAAAAAACGTACAACTAAAAATAAGACATAGAATAAACAATTCAGTAATCAGCACCACTACGAAGATAGTAAAATCATGGCAGACTGCTAGACACTTTGCCAATCAACAAACATCTGATTCTTCGTATTTTTATCATTCAAGATTTTCTAGCTTCAAGCCCATTGAAGTTTGCTTTAACAGAACCTGCAAGTGTTTCTTTTAAGTCTGTAATGCAGGTGTGGAACTCAGTTACTTTTGACAACGGGTATTCTGACACCATTTTGATGAGTTTTGAACATAATGGAATTACTCACTATGTGACTCCTACAATTGTGGAAGAAGCCTTGCATTTACCTGTTCTTGGTGATGTTATTCCTGCTAATATTTCAGACTCTACTCTTTTTGAGTTTGTTACAAAGTTGGGCTACAATGGTGAAGTAAAGAGATATGGCAATCTCTTTAGGACAAAGCTTAAGAAGGAATGGAATTTCTTCTTTGATACGATCAGCCGCTGTTTCCTGAATAAGACATCAAATTTTGATGCTCTTTCATCAGGATCTCTTAAAATTGGGTACTCTCTTATCCACTCTACAGTGTTTGATTATGGGTCGTTTATCTTAAAAGCTTTAAGTGATAGAAAATCAGATAAGTTAGGTTCTGTCTGTTTTCTTAGATTTTTACAGTTGATATTTAATCACTTGTGTCCTAATGTTGTTTTTGAGGATGATGTAATTCTACCTGTCTGTAGAATTACTGCGAATAATATTAAGTCCTTAGTCAACAGTGAAAAGGCAAATGGTTTCATAGGAAATGCTTTTATTCCTGATGAGGTTAGGTTTTTCTTGCATAGGAAAATGCCTACTCGTTATGGTTTAATTTCTAATGCTATGGGGCAAGGTCAATCACACCTTGTTCCTAACCCAAGCATTCATCCTAAACAGTCTAAACAATCAACTGCCACCTCTAATGTCTCTCAAAAGACTTTAGTTGTAAAAGCAAAGAAGTCAGCTAGAACTGATGTGTCAGGAAGGCAATCAGGTTCAAAGGACTTTACCTCTACACCTATCACTAAAAAGAAGTTACAAGGGGGTGTACAAGGGGTCCTGGTGAAGAAAGCTGCAAAGGGAGGTGAGGCTGTTTCTGTTAAAAGAAAGTTAGTGCTCAGGGATGAGACTGACTCAGAGGATGATTTACCTATATCCTCTGTGATGAATGTGAATAAGGAAGTTGCTGATACTGCTTCTGCAGCTGTGGTTCCATTGTCTACACCACAGAAGAAAAGGAAGTTATCAAAAAGCAGGTATCATATTCCTTTAGAAAAGAAGCAGGATACTGATGTACAGGACACTTCTATTCTGAATGAGCAATCAGTTTCTACTGCTCAAGCAAATCCTGATGTTAGTATTCCTGATGCTGCACCAAGTCAAGTGGTTAATATTTCAGACTCTCCAGCACATGACTCTCCAACAAAAAGACATGTTGATATTTCATGGGAGAAGTATGGTGCTGCTGCTTCCAATCTTGGGATAAAACATCCAATGGAAAAGCTAAGGAAGGCAGAAGAGTTAGTCTATCAGAGACAGAAGAAACTGAAAGGATCAAGCCCACAAGAACCAGAACCTCAAAGTGGTTCAACAGCTCTTTCTGATGATCCAGCCACACAAGAACCACTCAATCAAAGTTTGAGTGAAGGCTTAGCTAGTGGAATGGTCCCACAAGAACCATTTTCTCAAAGGGAGAATGAAGACATCTACATTCCAGCTACACAAGAACCATCTTCTCAAAGTGAAGATGCCGGCCAAGCTACAGTTTCTGAGAAATTTCCTGACAATGCTCAAGGGATTTCTGGTGCAGATGAAGTTCAAAGATTGGTCGAGGACACTGTCAATGAGGGAAGCACACAAGAACCTTTGACTCAAAGTGTTGAAGAAGCTTCTGAACCTCAAGCTCCACAAGAACCATTGGTAGCAAATACTGATGCAAGCATATCAAATCCTGACGGTGTTCATCCTGACGCTAGTGGTGCTCCTGATGTTGAACCTATCCTGATACAGTCACTTCGTTCAAGACCAATGGATCATCCTATCACAGATTCACAGGATAAAATGAAAGGTATAGCTATTCCTGATCCTGATGATACTCATAGCACTGATGATGATGACTCTGATGATAGTGATGATGATGAGAATCGAAAAGAGAAGGAACAGCTTGCTACAGCACTCAAAATTAGTCTTGGAACTAATTTTGGTTCATCAAGTACATATATGGCTGGCAAAGCTTCCACTGGGAAAAATCAGAGACAAGATTTTTCTATTCCTTCCTTTAATCCTACTGAGGCACTTAGACAGAATGAATGGAACAATTCATGGCACAGATCTGCTGAATCTGTAAGTTATTCTTCTGCTTTGGAACATGCCTATGATGCAGTGAAATCTATAGAGAATCAAGACTTGAAGAATCATCTGAAGGCTACAACTTTGTTATCCAAAAGTCTAAAAAGTGAGATTGATTCTATCAAGAACTCAACTGAGTTGGTGAGGAATGATATTTCTCAAAATTTTACAAAGGTGCCTACTGCTTTTCAGCTAAGGGTAGTAGAATCCCAAGTGAAATCTGTTATTTCTGAACAAACCTCTATCAACAGAAGGATTGATTCTCTGGATACCAAGGTAACTGACATTCAAGCCTCTCTTTCCTTAATTTTGAATTTATTGTCAAATCCTGATGTCAAAAAGGGGGAGAAGGTTAGTCGGACAAAATGCACACCTGATCTAGTATTAAGGAATAATGATGATGATACTGGAGATGATGGAGATGATGGTTGTGACAAAGTGATACAAGGAGAAACCTCTGATGCTGCTGTTATGAAGTCTACAATTCAAACTTCACAAAGTCAAACAACGCAGTCAACTCATGTTTCTGATTCTGGAGTTAAGACAATAAGAACGTTGGTGCAATCTCAGATCCTGACGGAAGAACAAATCCTGACACCTGGTCATGGACATACTCTTGCTATAATTCCTGAAGGTGGTGAAGATGTGATTATTGATAATCCTGAAGATGCATCAAATTTATTCCAGAAGTTTTCTACAAAAGATGGCAGAATTGTTACTCTATATCACACTGATAAAAGAGTTCAACAATTATATGCAAGAAAAGCACTCTCTACAGCAAGTGAAGAATATCCTGATCTCTCATATGAAGAATTCTTAAGACAACAGAGAGAAATGATGGAAAGCTTTAATAATCATGCTCCTGCTAGAGGTAGAGGAGGCAGAGGTAGGAGAGGAGCTAGAAGAAGTAGAAGAGGTTTTTCAATTCAAACAATACCTAGACAGACAAGGTCTCGAGGGTTAAGAATTGAAGAAATTCCTGAACCTATTCAAACTCTAGTAGTTCCTGACAGATCTACTTTTGGTGATGATGGAAATATTGAAGAAGAACCTGAATTGAGAAGAAAATCAACTCTCTGCAATACAAATCAAATTGAATAATCTAATCCTGATGTTGTTCCTGATAATATTCAAGATCCTGATGATTCTGAAATTCTGCAAGAGATTGACTTGATAATTTTATCTACTGTGGTTGATTCTCACAACAAGGAAGTAGATGAAGAAGAAGAAGCCAGAAGAAGTGAAATTACAAGATCAATAAATAGAGATTTCAATCTCTATATACAAAGGCTTAAACTCTCAAACAGATGAGTATGGAAGAACCCAAGCAGTCAAAAATCTTCACTGGAAAGAAGATATGCCTTTGAAAAGGAAAAGGATAAGAAGTGGAAACATATTAGCACATTAAGTTGTGATACACTTATCAATTTTCAGTCTGGAGGAATTATTACAAGCGCTTCAAGTGTTGTTGATTTATCTGGGATGGTTAGATCAAAAGCACTCTGGTTAAAGATGTTTTCAAATCTGAAGCAATTGACAAGTAATTCAAGAGGAGGTATTGGACACAGGGATGCTGAATATATAAATATGTCATATGTTGATCCTTACTCCTTAACTGAAATTGGAGGTACTTTAACTTCTGAAAACCTGAACAATTTACCAGCTGTTGATATAGTTATAGATTGTCATGATGGTTTTGACAAGAAAGAAAAGCTTCTGTACTTCATGAAAGATGGTAGTGTGAAGATTTTATCTATTCAAGATCTGCTGATGAAAACTACACAGGAACTGAAATATGTTCATTATCTTTTGAGATCAAAGAATCAAATATGCAAAGAATGGAGTGACATGATTTTGTCAACAATAAGAAGAAGACTGGATGGAAACAGTAATTTCAATGGTAATTATACTCCCATGTACTTAAATCAAAGAGGCCAGGATGTGGAAATGCAAAGGGGTACTGCTGTTAAAGAAGTAAATTTTGGCATGACTCATCTTACTTTCAATCCTGATGGGAAGGAAATTACTTATCTTTTGCTTGAAGAGCATAGTCTTCAGAGAAACTCCATATTGAATCTCAGAGCAGCTATCTATCAGATTAATGAGGAAGATGAAGAACTCAGCAATCTTAAGGAAACACTGATTCAGATTCTTGAAGAAAAAGAAGAAAATTTGTTATCCAACTTCTTGAAGATGAATCTGTTATATCAAAGAATTTAAACAGATAAGTTGTTGCTGCATATTCTGTACATTTTGTATATATGTTTTTGACATCATTGAATCTTAGGAATCTATACTTTATTTCACAAAGTATGAGATTGGAGGAGATTGTTAGTTCAGAATTCAATGATCGTCAGGAGCTAGACTCAACTGATCAGGATTGCTGACGTCATCAGGATTGCATGGTCGTCAGGATCAGAATACATATCAGGACTGGGATCAAGTTTGATCATCAGGACTGGAAGCTGATCAGGATTCCTACTTCGAGTAATATTTGGAGTCTAGTTAAACATGGAAGTTTATTCTGTCGGTTCCTGGTTTGTAGGATGTAGCTATCAATTATGGATAGGTTTCAATCTTTGTAATTGATTAGGACTTATCATTGATAGAGAAGCTGTGTAGTATATAAACACAGTTTTGGTTTCGATTTATGTACAACACACAAAGGGGGCACATAATCGAATAGAAGCTCTTAAGAACATAGAATTTCTTGAGAGAGTTTTTGTAAGCTAGCAGCTCTCAAGAACATCAGAATTTCTTGAGAGAGTTTGTAACAGTTTTATATCAGATTTAATAAAGTTGTTATCTTTCTTTCATATTTGTGATATATACATTAAGAAGTCGATTATCTTATACTATTGTATTCAACCCCCCTTCTACAATAGATTATTACTGAGCAACAGTGAGCCTCGGTCTAGACTTGGCGTTCCGATGAATGTTATTGTAATTAATAGTTTTCTGGTGATAATGTAAGAGGTTCATTTATATAATTTCTGATAAACTAGATTTATACTTGTGCAATGCACGGGAAAATTTTATAAATTATTTAAATTTATTTTTTAATATTTTTTAATTGTAGTTCTTTAGATTTGCGTATAAAAAATAATCATGCTATTTTGATTTTAAAATTTTTAGTGATAGAAAAAGTTAAACACGTGTATTTTATTTTACATATATATGTTGTTTCAGTTTATGTTATATTTTTAAGATGATACATATTCATGATTTTTAAAAATTTTAAAATCAATACAAAATTTTGTGATCACTTGTTTAGTCATTCATAATTTTCCTAAATTTAACTTTAGTTTAATATTTATTTGTATTATATCAAACAATTTGTTGACAATTTTTTTTTTAAATTTCGAACATGTTAACAATACTTTTTCCATCTCGTATTTTTTATTTTTATATTAACTTTAGATGCATTAGCTTTTAATTATAATATGTTTACTTTTGTAATTTCATTTATTCCGTTATAATTCTACTTTTCCTAAAATTATTGTATTTTGCAATTTTAATTTTACTAATTTTTGAATAATTAAATTAGTGATATATTTTAATATATAAAACTTGTTTTAGTATATTAAATATTACTTTTTTAAAAAGATATTTTTATTTTATGAAATTCTTTTATTTTGATACATTTTTTACCTATTGCATAGATCCTATGGACCACACTAATCATATCATAAAATAAACTAATCGTTTTAGTAATTTAGTTATTACTTTCTTAGTTATTAATTAAACATTTTTTGGAAAATTTATGGTTTTCTTATAAAAATGTATGTATGATATTATTTTTTATTAATATTTGATTATAGTTTTTCATTTATGTTATGTATCTGTAATTCTTTAGTTATGTTAGTAATTATGTTAGATCTATTTAACTGATATTTTAAATTTTAATTTTTTTATTAAATACTTTAGGTCATTTGTTGTGAGATCAGGAATTTTTTTATTTATTTCTATTTTGTTATATAAAATCATATACATCTAAATTTAATATATATTTTACTTAAGAATCTTTAATTATCTATCAATTAATTTCTTCCATAATTTATTATTTAAAAATCAACCTTATTATTCATCTCTCATTATAAATATATCATATGTAATTTTCAGATTTATTAATATCCTTAATTTGACATGAATAATAAATTCTATAATTTTGCTCTGTATTTTAATAATTAATATTTTTTCTAAAAAATGTTTAGACAAATAGTGTTTTGTTTGTTTTTTATGATGTAAGTTTTATGCTAATGCTTGTCTTTTAAGTAAGTTCATTATATAGTTATCACTTGAAATTAATGGAATAGTCATGACGACCAAACCATCAAAATCTCTTTAAGCCAATTATATATAAATTATATATAAGATATAATTATTCTGAATCCAAATCAAGAAGAAAAAGAACCCGCTACATGTATCTTTTTAACTTGCGCTTTCTTTTCTCTTTTTCTTATTTGAAGGCAACTTCAAACAAATACTTTAATAATCACTAGCGTTTGCCTTGTATTACGCAGTACATATCTATACTATTATATTAAAGATAAAACATTGAAAGTTTTGTAGTCTGGTCTTCCAAAGTTTTTGTAGTCTGGTCGTCCCTAAGTTCTCAACCGTTGGATCTTTCAAATCAATATAATATCAACCATCGGATAAAATACTAAAAGTTATTATATAATAACTATCTAATTACCTTTTTCAGATTAAACATATTACCTGTTTATATTTTCTAAATAAAACGATTTATCTTCTAAAAATAACACGGACACGTTAATTATTTTATATTTTCTAACTTAGACAATTCATCTTCTAAAAATAAAAATGATACGGGTAACATGTATATAGAAACATAATATAATTTTATGTAGTTATTAATAAAGAACCAACTGCCTTTCTCAGCACATTATCGGTTTTGTATTTTCTAACTAAAACAACTCAGCTTCTAAATATTTTATATTATAATTACTAATAACTATCTAATTACCTTTTCAGCTAAAACATATTACCTGTTTTATATTTTCTAAATAAAACAACTCATATTACCTATTTTATATTTTTTAAGTTAAACAACTCATCTTCTAAATATTTTATATTATAATTACTAATAACTATCTAATTACCTTTTTCAGCTAAAACAAATTACTTGTTTTATATTTTCTCAATAAAACGACTCATCTTCTAGAAATAATACGGGCAAAATACATATTTTATATCTTCTAACTTAAACAACTCATCTTCTAGAAATAATACGAGCAACATATATATAAAAACGTAATATAATTTTATATAATTATTAATAAATAACCAACTACATTTTTAGCACATTACTTGTTTCTTATATATTTTAACTAAAACAACTCATTTTCTAAAAATAACACGGGCAACATGGTGATATTATTTTAGGGTGAAAGCTCGTAATCTCATTTTTCCGTCAACAACGGCCCAAAATATCACTTTTCGCTGGATGTGCCCAAAATAACAGGTTATACACGCATTCTGCAGATGCGGATACACAAATACGCATAATTAGAATGCGTATGTCCGTGTATGTTGGTGAATGCGCATGATACATATGCGTGGATCTGTACACGCATTACGGAAGTGCGTATACACCCCATTATTTAATACTTTCCTGATGCTCCATTCGCATAATATATATGCGTATACCGTGTATCAAAACTCATGGCCCCCATTTTCAAAATAAAAAACTCGTGGCTCCTCATATCCTTCTCCACCTGACCCACTCGTTTCTCTTTCTCATTGATTTTCTTCTCAATCGATTATATACAAACACATCCTCTACACATAATTACAAGAGCATACAAACATACATCCAGTGCAAAACAATCACCGACTCCTCGTCGTCCTCTCACTCCCTCTACGCAGAATTACACAGGAGCGTATATTTATTTGCATAAATTACTGGGTATGGTAAAGAAGGGGGCGAGTAAATCTGGGATTTCGGGATGGTGATAATGATAATTGGAATAATGAGTTCAATAAGATCTAATCTCTAAAGAGATGAGAGAAAATTGGATTGTATATGTACATGTATGTATGTATAGGTGTTAATAGATGGTACAAGGTTGGTTGGTTATATGGGTTGAAGCATGGTCAAAGCCCAAAGGATGATTGATTTAGAAGTACAGGAAAATCAAGATATACGCATTTTTATGATGCGTGGGCAAGTGAGTAAAATGGGCACGATTACTGAAAGCTGATAATTTGGGCAATTGGTACTCAAAATATGTTATTTAGGTCATTTTCTCTATTATTTTATATATATAAGCAATTGCCTTTTTCAGCTAAAACACATTATTTATTTTATATTTTCTAACTAAAACAACTCATCTTCTAAATATAACATGAACCACATCTATACTATATTATTAAAGTCGAAACATTGAAAGTTTTGGTTTTCGGTACTTTTTTTAATTAATAAATCAATAATATAATCAAAATTCGGGAAAGTTTTATTCTACATTAATATTTCACTATATTTTACTGCATAAAAATCAAATAATATTGAAATCTAATCAAAAAAATGGAAATATGGGATCTAATTTGTTTAAATTTAGTATACAATTCTACAAATATACTTCTTTCTTTTTAGGATAACGAAAGCTACTACAAATCAAATCTTTTATGGAATTGTTTTATTGTCAAGTTACCAAAATAGTAACTAGCTAATTGCTTTTTATAATTAAAACATTTTTTTTCTAACAAAATCTACTTCTTTTCCAAAAATATCACGGGTCATTACCTTTAAATTAAAATATATTACCTTTTATATTTGTTATCACTAAAATTTATATTTTCCAAAAATATCAAGTGCAACCCTTACTTATATATTTTAAAATTTATTTTAATACTTTTAATTACTTAAAAAAAACTTACCTATTTTAACAAGTGAACGTATTTTTTTAACAAATACAATTAATATAATCAAAACACATCTAAAAATATTATAGGTAGTTACTTTTTTTTAATTAAAACATGTTAACTTTCCTATTTGTCCTTATTAAAAAAACTTACTTATTTAAACATGTCAACGTATTTTTTTAATAAATACAAGTAATATAATTAAAACACTTCTAAAAATATCACGGGCAATTACTTTTTTTAATTAAAACATGTTAGATTTTCTATATTTCTTTATTATTAATATTATTTTATTATAAATTAATATTAATAATACCTCATTTATCTTCATCAGCCCCATCTGTATTTTTTAATATTTTTTTTACGTTCCAATTAATATTTAAATTTCTCATTTATTATTTATCATATTAATTTTTACTTTTATTTTAATATTTTCCGTTCACATTAAATTTTTTAGTTTATTATTTTTTAAGCCCGTGCCTTGCACGGGTTATATGCTAGTATATATAGAACGACAATATATTATATATAATTATTAAAAAATAATCAGTTACCTATTTCAGCTAAAAAACTTTAGTTGTTTTATATTTTCTAATTACCGATCTTCTAAATATAATACTGACAACACATATACATTAAAAGGTAATATAATTTTACATAATTAGTAATAAATAATTACTTACCTTTTCAACACATTACCTATTATATATTAACAAAAATAACTCATCTTCTAAAAATAATACGAGTAATTTCTATATAAAACGATAATATTATTATATTAAACTTATAAATTCTATGCTTTGGTATAATTTTTTCTATAACTTTCAATTCATATAAATTAAGTAATAAAAAATAAATTTAATATTATAATTATTAATAACTACCTAAACTATTAAGCAAATCTCTATTATATTATTAAACACAAAACTCTTAAAATACAAACTAATCACTAACAAACACAAACATCTACGTCAATTCAACTTCGAATTCAACAACATATGAGTGGGAATATTCAAATTTTAAAATCATATTCATTAAAAGTGAATATAAATACAAAAAATGAAATATTAAACTATGAAAATAAATAATAAATTTAAATTTCAATCGTGCATCGCACGGGTTTTAAGCTAGTATATGTATTATGCATCAAATAATTAAAAATTAATATAATTAAAGAGATTTTTCAAGAATACCATGATCATACAAAATAATTTCAAAAATACGATTTGCAATTTCTACAATCCAAAACACACCTTCAATTTTTTTTCAAAATTAATTCTAGTTGCGTTTGTTTCATTTTAAAAATATGGTTTACAACCCCTGAAATCCAAAATGCAACTTCATTTTTTTTCCCTTCAATGTTGATTCGAGTTGCGTCTGTTGCATTTCAGGAGCAACTCTCCACACAAGCATAATCAACCAAATTCAACATCTGAAACAACCAAAATTTACAAATACAACTTAATAATTATTCTTTTTGACATTTAATCGAACAGTTTGCAAATGTTATAGCAAGTTTTTGTTTACAAATAAGTCAAATTGAAAAATCAACAAAATTCAATTAGTTGCAAATTTATGTATGAAGTTGTATAAATAAACAAAAGCGAAACACTTAAATATATATTACAATATAGAGTTTAGGGGGCAAAGTTGTCCAGAAACATAAAATATACAATTTGAACGCATCTAATATTTGATTAATAATTATAATCAAACACCAACATCGATAACAAAACTCTCCATTAAAATCGTAAAATCTAACCATTATTTTTAGGCCTGTAAACGAACCGAACTCGGACGAACTTGGACGAACAATTAACGAACACGAACAAAAAATTAACGAACCGGACAATGTTCGTTAACATTATCGAACACTTTTTCCTGTCTGAACTCGAGTTCGTTAATTATCGAACCGAACACGAGTTGTTCGCGAACAAACCGAAACGAACTCGAACTCGGTTCGAACAGTTCGTTAAGAAAAGTGATACATATGATATAAAACAGTTTTGGACTTTTGGTTTTGGTCCTTATGGACTTCTGGACTTAAGTAAGATGTCAGCCCAATGCAAACAAACAAGTAAACAATTTCATATAGTTGGCCCAATTAATTTATACCAAGTTAATAGCAATTAAACCCAAAAAAATGAAATCATAAACATAGTCACGACTCACGACTCACAGACACATAGTCAGTCACATAGATACATAATGCATACATATCAATCTACCATCGTCCATTGGCATCGAGTCATCAACTCATCGAGGCACCGATTACCGAGATTGAAATACTGAGAAACAGAATTGAAGATCTTAATTAGGTACCGATCTTTGATAATCCTCTTTTCTTTGTTCCTCTCATCAATTTTAGGGTTTTTAATTTTGTAATGACTAATCAGTAATCACTAATGTGTTTATGGATTTATTATGTTAATTTTGATTACTGATTGTTGATTACTATATTTTAGCTTTTAAATTATTCATGTATGCAATAATCAGTATGTAGTATGCTGGTATTTAATTATGATCAAGACATACATCTTAATTTTCAGAAATACTTGTTTGTTGTCGAACGAACTCGAGCTTAACGAACTCGAACCGAACTCGAACGAACCCGAGTCGAACATGTAAAAAGTTCGGTTCGGTTCGTTAAATTTATCGGACAAGAAATATGGTTCGAACTCGAGTTCGATAATACTTCGAACCAAGCTTATCGAACACAAACTCGAGCGAACACGAGTGAGCTTAACGAACAGTTCGGTTCGTTTACAGCCTTAATTATTTTCATCAATTTTTGTGAGAAAATTCAAGTTATGTTATAAACATACTATGAGATAACATTGTTCAACAACATAACATTTACATACAAGTAAGTTCAGTTGTAGAACTATATAATTCATGTGCTTGACTTAGAATTTAGAGTGCATAATTTTTAAATTCAGTTGTAAAACATTAAAGGGTATGGTATAAATATAATATGAGATTACAATGTTCAACAACAGAACATTGTAAAAAAAATAAGTTGAAACGAATAGTGAACTCAAAACCAGCAACAACAGCTTTGTAAGCCTCGACCAAACTGACATATTCATAACATGTACCCCTAATATCATTATATCGATCAAGAGCCATTGTGGTTAAAGCAACAAGGGGATCACTGAGGTTATAAAACACTGAATTACAATGTTTACTATTACATGGAATACAAGTCTTTAACGGTCTTCTAGGTTTGGTTATAGTTCGTCCCTTTCTTAACACAAAATTGAAGCCACGATCTAGTTCATCATGATCGGAGTCGTAAATTATATCCTTGATGAAGGACAAATCGGACTACCCAAAACTACTAGGGCCCAGTCCAATAAAACAAGCCTAATGCCAAAAGCCCAAGGCAAAACAAAACAAAGGTCAACATACAAGACAAACCACTGCAACATGAGACAAACGTGGACCAACAGTCAGGCTGAACTCCTGCCGGCTGGTCCCCTAAATAGAAGGCCCGAGCCAACCAGTAGATAACACGTGGCACCCCTTGGCCTTATCCCTTTCCCTATAAATAGGAGTAAGAAAGAGGAGAAAGGGGTTCGCAATTTTTCTCACTCATATACTCTCTAAAGAATTTCTCTGCATTTCGTTCTAAGGACTTTCCTACCTCAGCGGCCTGACTTTATTCTCACGCCGGAGATGCCGCGGAGCGGCCACCCCCCGCCGACATTGTTTTGCAGGACACCGGCCCTTACATTCACCCGCTCTTGTCCAGACCCAGTAAGGAAGCGGCCCAGTACGGAAATCAGAGTTATCAATGGCGCTAGAAGGAGGGGTCCGAACCTCCGACCTCGTAACCGACACCACAAGCAAACACCCACGCCCCATACCGTACGATATGGAAACTCGCAGTTAAACAAGAAACAACCAGCAACAAAACCACCAGCAACTGAACCCCCAGGAATCGGAAATCCCCCCAAAACGTCGTGTCGGGACACAACCACCTCCCCTTGCCTTAAACCCCGAGCTGTTTACAGGAATGACCGAACAACAAGTGCAACTCGCCGTACGGGAATTCCGAGCCCGGGAAGAGGGCCAAGGGGGCGGCCCTGAGCCCCCACCACATCAGGAAGAAGGAGGCGCGGAACACAATGGGGAACACATGTCCCGAGCATGAAAGATATCGGGGCCCACGCCACACCAAGGAACGGTGGGATGAATGCGATCGAAAGAGAAAGGAAAAAGAAGAGCTGACCAGGCTCCAAGAAGCCAGGAAAAGGATCAGAGAAGAAGATGAAAGGAAAAAAGAAGAAAACATAGCCCGTAGGATCCGGGAAGAGGAAGAGCGGGCCCGTATAAACCCCTTCGCTAAGCATTGAACCCGGCCTAGAGAATCAGGCCCCATCCGAGCTGATGCAAATACTTCGCGAACTAAAGCGAAAGGTCGAAGGAAACGTCGAGATTGGGGAGTCCATCAACCCCTTTACCTTGGAGTTAGAAGCCGCTCCCCGATAAAAGGAGGCAAAGCTACCACACATAGACTCATATGATGGAATGAGAGATCCCGAGGAACATGTCAACTATTTCAAACAGATAGCCTTGGCCTATGACTATAATGACCTGACCAAATGCCGCTTCTTCGCCTCAACCCTCAAAGGTTGCGCTCAGAAATGGTTCGAAAGGCTGGAAACCCGAAGCGTTGGGTCCTGGCAACAATTCAGGGAGCTGTTCCTCAGAAGGTTCCGAGCCAATAAAACCCACGAAGTACACATGTTCCACCTGGAATCCATCAGGCAATTCGAAGATGAACCATTGTCCGGGTACATGGACGAAAGAAAGGCACTCAACATCTTCTGGAGAAACCTGGACTCGGAACACAGTGACAGATACATCTTTGAACTCATAGACAAAGAACCCCGGACCCTGGCAGCCGCCTACAACCTAGCTTTCAAGTTTATCAAGGAAACAAAAACACTGAACTCTATGCGCCTCACTCGACTGGGTCCGGCCACCAAAGCTTCAACCCTTCCCAAGAAGAATACAGAAGACCACCGGGATAAGAAGTACAAGCCCATCCCGAGTGGGAACTACATCCACAGTTCACAGTTCGGAGAACAACAAAAGGCCCGAAATGGATCAGTTCAGGAACAATTAACATTCCCCGCAGCCCAGGCACGAGAAAAGAAGGAACCACGTCCCGAACCCCAATGGACGCCCCTGATCCGATCCCGGACCGACATACTGAAAAGCATCAAAGACAAACCCTTTTACCACGCCCCAAAACCGATGCAAGCCCTGGACGACCAAAGGCCGAGGCACAAACACTGCGACTTCCACGAAGCGCATAGACACTACACCAGGTACTGCCTCTCACTAAAATACTTCCTGGAAGACCAAGTCCAGAAGGGAAACCTAAACCAACATCTCGAAAGGCAATTGGGCAGTCGCAAAGAGCCGGACCCAGATAAGAGGAAGAATGTGGTCAGCACCGTGAAAGGGGGCCGGAGAACTCCGGACCCTAACCCTGAAAACGAGGTCATGCAGATACAATCAAACCCGAGCCCATGCATCCCAATCTCTTTCGACGATACAGACTTTAAGGGAGTAGATCCGAACCACGAGGCACTCGTAATCACTCTGGACGTAGTTGACAACGAGGTGAAAAAGATACTGGTGGATAATGGCTCGTTGGTCGACATCCTTTTTATCCACACCCTCAAAAGAATGGACGTCGGGGAGCACGAGATGGTAAGGTCGGGGGAGAAGCCACTATACGGTTTTGGACATAACACGGTACAGGTCATGGGCACCTTGAAGCTACCAGTGACATTCGGGGAACAACCCCAACAAATAACGCAAGAGGTCAAATTTTACATCATCAACGCCTCATCCTCCTACAACATGATCATCGGGAGACCGACCCTAACCCGACTTCGAGCTATCACCTCAACCCCCCACCTGAAAATGAAGTTCCCTACCCAGAGCGGATTAGGCCAAATCAAAGGCGACCTCGGAGCCTCAGAACAGTGCTACAACAACGCACTAGCCATGGCCAAGACCGAACCCAGTAATCAACGAAAAGAAGCTTCCTGGGCCCAAAAAGACAAAAAGCTAAACAAGCACCGAGAGAAGTACTTTCGAAAGAGGAAGCGAGAGGTCAACACCCTAGAGACAGAAGCCGAAGAAGAGACCCCAAAAAATTTCACACTCAAAGCCTAGATCAAGTCCACGAACAAACCATCCTCCCCACCGTGGAAACCGAACCCGTGCAGATCATGGTCGGGCAGGAGGGAATAACAGTCCAAATAGGAAAGGGCCTAGAAGCGATATTCAAGGCTGAGCTTACGCATCTCGTTCGGGAATACGCCGACGTGTTCGCATGGGGTCCCGAAGACATGCCCGGGATCGACGAGTCCCTGGCCATACACTGCCTTGAGGTGGACCCGGATAAAAATCCAATCAAGCAGAAAAGATGAAACTTCGCCCCCAAACGCCAAAAGGCCATCGACGAAGAAGTTGACAAACTTCTGAGAGTCCACATCATCTACGAGGTCAAATACCCGGACTGGATAGCAAACGTCGTACTAGTAAAAAAGCCCAGTGGAAAATGGAGGATGTGTGTGGACTACACCGACCTCAATGCCGCCTGTCCCAAAGACTCATATCCCCTACCGAGCATCGACCAGCTAATCGACGCAACCTCGGGACACCTAATGCTCAGTTTCATGGACGCATTCTCATGCTACAACCAGGTGAAAATGGCCCCCGAAGACATAGACAAAACAATCTTTATAACCCACCGGGCGGTGTATGCTTACAAAGTCAGGCCATTCGGGCTCGTAAACGTCGGGGCCACTTACCAAAGGATGATGAATGCCATCTTCGGTTCCCAACTATGGTGTAACATGGAATCCTATGTCGATGACATGATAACCAAGTCCAAACTCATCCCGGACCACAACAGAGATCTAAAGGAAGGTTTCGACAACCTCAGAAAACACAACATGAAACTAAACCCGAAAAAATGCACATTCGGTGTAGGAGCCGGAAAATTCCTGGGGTTCCTGATCACCCACAGAGGTATCGAAGCAAATCCAGAAAAAATAAGAGCGATCCAAGAAATGTAACCACCAAGAACCCAGAAAGAAATTCAATGGCTTGTCGGACGCCTGACAACACTTCAAAGATTCATCGCCAAGCTAGCGGAAAGATGCTTGTCGTTCTTTGAAACTTTGAAAGGGGCGAAAAACACAAAGAAGATAGAATGGAACGAGGAGTGCCAAGACGCCTTTGAAAAGATTAAGGAATACCTGGCCAAGCCCCCCATCATGTGCAAACCCGAAGCAGACGAGCCCCTAGAACTAGACCTATCAGCTGGACCACGGGCCGTCTCGGCAGCGCTCGTTCAGCAGCATCCTGGCCCGTTTCAGCTTGCATATCCTGGCCGTCACCCGGAGCCCCTCCCGCCGACACAAAGTAGTGATCCATAAACATCTCGTGCGTAGCATCCGGGTTAAGGGTCAGAACTTTCCGAGTGCAGGAGAAGCCTCTCTCCAGGGTCTTCAAACTCTCATCAGCCACGACATCCTCGAAATCGTCCGAGGCCTTATAAGCGACGACGACGTTTGAGTCCAAGGAAACCTGCAGCAGCTGAGCCCGAAGATCTTCGATGACAACCTCCAAAGAAGACACATCCTCTATCTTGGTCACCATGGAAGTCTCAGCCGAATCCCGTCGCTCTTCCAACTTCTGAAGTTTCCCATCCAGCTCATCCACCCGGGCCCTCAAACGCTGGACTTCAGACGATTCCTTCCTCATCTCCAAAGCCAAGGCTTCAGCCCGGGAATTGGCCACACCAAGATTCATCCGAGCTTCATTCAGTTCCTCCTTCATCCGGGACATCACAGCTCGCAACTCATCCACCAACCCATGCTCCTCAAACTCCCTCAGCTGTTTTTCCAAGTCGATCCCCCGAGAGAGATACCCATTCACCTGAGACACACGCTGCACCAGAAACACAAGTTAGTACAACACATCGAAAAAGAAAAAGAAATAACCAGACAAAATGGACAAATCAAGAGTTACCGTGCCAAGAGCCCAAGTTAGACCATGAGCATGCTCTTTATGGCTCCAACCCTTCTGAATCCCGAGGGCTGGGCCAGATGGACAACAATAGACGACCCTGCACCCGTAGAGCCCGCCAGCAGCCCGGCCTGCGGTACGGTAGTAGACCTTCTCGACCCGGATGCATGATCCCCGGGAACAGCGGCCGCAGCCGGGCATAGCTGTTCTGAAACCAACACCGGGCTTCAGCTCCGTACGACCAAATCCGCGGTCCGATCGCCCGGGTGCTAGCCATCGTCATTGACCGGTTTCAGCACTTCGGCGGTTCTGGCTCTCTTTCGAACCCCACCGTCATTGTCCGTAACCTCAAAAACCATTGTGGGGCCCCCTTGAATGGCCCTATACTTGTTCTTCATTCTCTCATTTCGGGCTTTGGCCAATGTCTTCTTGTTAGACATTTTTTCAGCAGGAATAACTGCAAAAAAGGGAACAAAGGTAAGAAATAGAAAACAATAATAAAACAAACAACACACAAGTGAAAAATGGACCACGGTGACTTAGTAGAAAAAACAAATATAAACAAAGGAAGGAAAAGAAGTTAGAACCCGACTTATTATTCCCTCGGTGTAACCTAACCCTTTCCATAAAATGGAGCCGTGTCCAAGGAGGTAGAGGCCACCGGACGAAGGCCCGGAGATGAGTCTCCACTACACCCGTGATTCGGTAGCCTTGGTACGAGCAATTACACCTAACCTTGTAAACCGGCATCCATGCCAGCTCATCTCCCCACAAGAAAACGAACTCGCGATGCCAACCCTTATTGGAGTCTGGCTGAAAAACTAGCAGCTTATCTTTCGGAGCGTAGCCCAGATCTTTCCTCCTAAAATAAAGCTCGTAAATGGGAGTTTCGTTAGACCGATTAAGCTTGAAGATGGTGAAGAAAAGACGATAGGTAAGCTTCACCCCCTTAAAGGAGCATATGCTTAGAAACCAGTTTATAAATCAGATAGAATTCGGGGTCAATTGAGAAATTGGAATCTTCAGAATATCCCGAAGCAAAGCTCGGACAAATTGATGGCTAATACACTGGAACGCAGCCCAGAGGTGCTTGACGGGCATACCAATAGACCCGTCGGCCGGATGATCATAAATCTTCTCACCTTCCTGAGCAAACCTCCACCCAAACCCATCCCCAATGCCGAACATAGCCCGAAAAACCTCATCGGCCCGAGATGGGTCCTCCCCATCTAGATCAAAAGAAAAATCCTGATTAATGTACGGGCAGTCGGCAAAAGCCAGATTTGACGCCTCCTTGTCAAAAGGCTCAACAGGGATCCCTCGAGCTAAAAGATCCAGGCTACGATCCTGGAAATACGTGGCCCTACGGACACTCTCATGCTTTTTGTAAAGCAGGTAAGGCGTGTCAACCCAGCTACCATCCGGGCTACACAAAGTCTCGGACTCCCGGGCCACATACTCAAAAAACCCCTCGGGCAACTCTTCCGGGATTGAAGCACGACGATGAACCATTGCAGCAGCTAAAAACCAACAGTGAAAGTGTGCCCCAAGCCCATCCCCAGTCAGATAAAAAGAAAATAGAAAAGAAAGGAGGAATGGAGAATAAACAGACATAAACAGAACATTTAAAACACTACAACCGAATCAAGATACGACCACAAACACAATCACAAAAATAAAGACAACCAGCATAAGCCCTACAAAATATACATACAAGCATACACACATATCTTCAACACCAAACAAAACCTATTAATGACACACATGTGGAGCAGTAGAAGCGACAGTAACAATAAAAATGAAGAAACAGTAGATAAACTCATATCAAAATGGGGGGGATGAGAACAAACAAAATGCTTACACTAAGATAGTAAGAACGGAGGAAGTTGAAGGAGCGCGAAAAAACAGAGCTTGAAGACAACAAACAGCGAGGGGGTTTTATAGACCCCAAGAAAAATGGGGAACAACCTGGACAACTGACAACCGTCCATTCGTTGGGAACCCCGAGAACATAGCCATAATTATGACAGCTGAGCAATCATGGTAATAAATGCGGCACACGACTCACGAAAGCTAACATCATGACACAGACGTTACACCCGTAAGACAAACGAGGCGCCTTCTACGGAAAACGTGCAAATCACTTCGACTGACAATCACATGTAAACAAAAAATTTCAAAATTTCAAAATCAAAAGCTAAATACCTAATTAACACAACCAAAAATTAAAAAATTGAACTCATGAAACCTTAGCTCGCCCATACCGAGCTAAGGCCGTGGGCAACCAAAAACCAAAAAATCGAACCCATGAAACCTTAGCTCGCCCATACAGAGCTAAGGCTGAGGGGCAACCAAAAAATCAAAAAATCGAACCCATGAAACCTTAGCTCGCCCATACCAAGCTAAGGCTCAAGGGCAACCAAAAAATCAAAAAATTGAACCCATGAAACCTTAGCTCGCCCATACCGAGCTAAGGCTGGGAGAAACCGAAAATCAAAAAACGGAACCCATGAAACCTTAGCTCGCCCATACGAAGCTAAGGTTGGGAGGCAACCACAAAATCAAAAAATCGATCGCATAAAACTTTAGCTCGCCCATACCGAGCTAAGGCTGGGGGCAACCAAAAATCAAAAAATTGAACCCATGAAACCTTAGCTCGCCCATACTGAGCTAAGGCTGGGGGCAACTGAAAATCAAAAAACCGAACCCATGAAACCTTAGCTCGCCCATACTGAGCTAAGGATGGGGGGCAACCAAAAAATCGAACCCATGAAACCTTAGCTCGCCCATACCGAGCTAAGGTTGGGGGGCAACCAAAAATCAAAAAATCGAACCCATGAAACATTAGCTCCCCCATACCGAGCTAAGGCTAGGGGCAACCAAAAATCAAAAAACCGAACCCATGAAACCTTAGCTCGCCCATACCGAGCTAAGGCTGGGAGGCAACCAAAAAAAAAAAATCAAACCGTAAAATCTTAGCTCGCCCATACCGAGCTAAGGTCGGGGAAAACAAAAAATCAAGAACCCCGAACCACTTCACTCCAACTACTCCCATGTCCCCCTTGCAGAGGGACAAGGGAGTGGGGGGCAAATGACGAGGGACAAATCGGAGGACCCAAAACTACTAGGGCCCAGTCCAATAAAACAAACCCAAGGCCAAAAGCCCAAGGCAAAACAAAACAAAGGTCAACAGACATGACAAACCACTACAGCATGAGACAGACGGGGACCAACGGTCAGACTGAACTCCCGCCGGCTGGTCCCCTAAACAGAAGGCCCTAGCCAACCAGTAGGTAACACGTGGCACCCCTTGGTCTTATCCCTCCCCTATAAATAGGAGGAAGAAAGAGGAGAAAGGGGTTCACAATTTCTCACTCATATACTCTCTAAAGAATTTCTCTGCATTTCGTTCTAAGTACTTTCCTACCTCAGCAGTCTGACCTTAATCTCACGCCGGAGGTGCCGCAGACCGGCCACCCCCGTCGGCATTGTTTTGCAGGACAACGGCCTTTACATTCACCCGCTCTTGTCCAAGCCCAGTAAAAAAGCGGCCCAGTATGGAAAGCAGAGTTATCGATCCTGTTCCGACTTCGTTCCTTCCGGAGGACATAGAAACTCCGGAAAGCCATCCCAATCGTAATCTTCACTTGAATTTCGAGGAATATGATTATCCTCCTCCTCCACATCTGAATCTAATTCCTTCTCGGAATCAGAAGCACAGTCTTCATGATAAGTTGACTGCTTCATTGTGACCTTATTCTCCTCCTTTTTCGTCTTCTTTGAAGGATTATCATCATCTTCCTCCGTCGATATTAACCTCTTAGCCGAATCAATCTTCATTATCGTCATCGCAACCAATTAAAGTCTAGCCTAATTAAAATACATTATCTTTTATTTAAAAAAAATATTTTTGCATTCATTAATATATCCAAAAATAGCAAACTAAAATATAAAGAATTTCTTCTTAAATCTTCAGATATCCTTTCTTTTCTCTCTTAAAAAATATTTCGGGAACAAGTTGAAGAAAATAAATTCACCATCTTTTCATTTCTTTCTAGATAAAGTTTCTCGAACACAGAGGTAGGATAGATCGAGAAAATTAGAAATACGAAGATAAGATGTTTCTTGTTATCCAACACTTTATCTTGCTGAGTTATTGCTCCATGTTTCCTGTATACATAATGCAAAATCAAGTTATTAGATAATAGATGCAGGAAATTGTAGTTCATGTTCTCGTTCTGTGATAACATAATGCTCATCATTACGTATCTATAAATTTTTATCGTGATCGACTTCTGAAGAATCTCCGAATCGAAAGTAAACTTACTAGAGCAGCAGAGCGTAGTAATAAGCCCGGGACCTTTTTTTGGCTAGAATGTGCAAAGTGAAATGTAATTAACTATGCTTAATATGCTAGGTCTGCCTACTAACTGCACGTAATCGTGTAATGTCAGTGTAGGAAAGTTATGCTGCCAACACTAATTGTGTCTGTTAAAATTTCCACACAAGACCCCTGATGATGAAAGAGCACAAGAAACGAACAATCCAAGTGTTAGTATATGTTATTCTAAAATATGTGTCTGTTTAACTGAAGCTTATTGGCAACATGATTGTACATCTGTCAAAATACATTTTAAATTATACCAATAGAGAATACCATATCTATCGTTAAAAGTGAAAAGTTCAAGGGGCCTCCCAGTGCTTAATTACAAGGGGTGAAAGAAAATTACATTGTTTTTTTGATAATAAATGACAAAAAAAACTTGAATAGGATAAACAATATGGCAATAAATTCTGGGTTTTGGCAGAATCAAACATGCAATGTAAAGCTGGTCTGAATTTCTATACAAACAATGTGGAGGCATTAGGAATGAGAGGATCATGTGTTGTTTCCGTTCTTTGTTATGTAATCCACAAGACAATGCAATATTTGTGCTTTCAAGGCACTGGAGTAGGTAGTAAACGAGGACAACATGTAGTTGTTGCTTAAAGTCCTCCTACAGACGATGTCGTGATTGCTACAGAACCTTTAACAAAAGAGGATCTAGTGGCATATCTAGCTTCTGGTTGCAATCTCAAGGGAAAGTGGAAGATCTGATGCTCCTTTGTGAAGCATCCCATCAGGACCACTGATCTCTTCTTTTCGAGCTTTGGGTCGAGATAGCTCAATTAAAATTCTAGAAGCAGCTTCCATGCAACGAGGCTCTAATTTTTGGATCCAAGAATTGTCCTAAACCCTTTTCCGCGTACAAATTATTTACCCACACAATGAATATGGATGCTCTCATGCTACCAAATGTAGAGATTTATAGGAACCAGGTGCAAAACAATTTTTGTTAATAAACGAAACTTGCCAGCATTGAGAGGTATAATTCTACATTGAGATCAAGTGCTGGAATGGCTCGAGATTTCGTTGTTTCTTCCCCATCAACATCACATCTCACCCTTTATTCCCATTTTCCCCAGCCGCTTGCCTGCAAGTTCCAAGAAAGTGTTGTACATTAGACATAATAGCTCGTTAACATAACAAAAACTTAATGGCTACAACAGCTGTAGATACATAATATTCCCGAGGAAAGTTAAGGATGTGAGACACATCAATATCCATATGAAGACATATTTTTTCACATCATGAACCTTCCCGCTTCCTCGTCTCGAACTATGGCATTAGGCTCTTTGTTTGCAGGCTACTTTGGCAACTCTTTAGGTTTACAAGGGAGAACACTGTATAAAAACCAAGATGTACGTCAATAGGCAGCTCAACAAAAAAAATACCAAATGATGCTTGTGATATTACAAGTGGAAGTAAAATAACAGGGAAGGTAGAGATGATACCAAATCACCAATATTCTGGTTATTTGTTAAAAACTTTACTTCCCCCATACTACAACCAATTCCCGCATATTTCTAGCCCTGTTCTGCAGGTTGGCATGTCCCCCCACTTCAAAAAAATGCCATAATTACATTCCAAGAAATGCTCGATGGTATGGATTAATTACATTCACTTAAAAAACAAATTAATGAATCATATAAAGCTTGTCTCTGTACTGCAGGTACGATGTAACAAAATTCTTTGCATCTGGAAAACAATTGTTCAACCAAATGCTCTGATAGTGTATTTAGAATGATTACTGGCTCTACAACAGAATATCACTAGTGAAAGTAGTCATAAATTTATGATCTTAAATAATTTTTAAAAGACCATCTTCTGCTCCAAATTGTTATATTATAATATAGCCTAAACAACGTACTTATAATGTCATTTGGGAAAAAAATTGGAGAATATTTTGAGCAACTAGCACTACTCTCGTAGCATAATGTAGATATACATATTTGTGATACTCCTAAAATAAACAAATGAGATGGATTTATTAAAACATGAATATAGTAAAATTGGAAGTGTCATACTACCACCTGCAATACACCAATAAAGATTGAATTCTTACCATCTGGGAAGATCCTCGCCGATCTTGAACACACCGATTTATTTCTGGAGCATTTTCTTCATTGTTTACTAAAAGAGTCCCATCAACATAAGAGAAAAAAAGCTGAAGGGATAAAATCACTCGGTTTTAAAATCATATTTGCACCAATGAATGTGGAATTGAGACATTTTGATCTCATTATGTCCGCCAATATTTGGTGGATCAGGTTGAATCCATGTTGACCATAAATCAAGAACAAGTCATACCAACTTCTTGATGGAATTCTATAGATCTCGTAATTTGGTGAACATGCAATTGCAAAAAAATTCGCATGTGAGGGTCTTTTAGAAAGCAAGTTTAAAAGGAGTAAATCAAAGTGCAAAGTAAATAAAGGATTTACAAGATCTAGAGATTAAATTTCGCAAAAAAGTCGTAGCAAGGTAGGAATCAAAGAAACGTAGATAGATCGAGAAAGTCAGAACGTACGAAGGTAAGGAGGTAATAATTGAGGAATAAGTCGTATCAATAAAGAGGTAGACGGTGGTAAAGAGTACTAATATAGTACACACGAGTACAACGCTCACCTCAAGTGGATGCGAACGTGATGTTATAGAGATTATCAAGATCTAGAGATTAAATTTTGCAAAAAGGTCGATAGCAAGGCAGGAATCAAATAAACGTAGATAGATCGAGAAAGTCAGAACTACGAAAGTAAGGAGGTAAGAATTGAGGAACAAGTAGTATTAATAAAGAGGTAGACGGTGGTAAAGAGTACTAATATAGTACACAGAGTACAACTCTCACCTCAAGTGGATGCGAACGTGATGTTATAGAGATTATCAAGATCTAGAGATTAAATTTCGCAAAAAGGTCGATAGCAAGGTAGGAATCAAAGAAACGTAGATGGATCGAGAAAATCAGAACTACGGAGGTAACAAGGTAAGAATTGAAGAGCAAGTAGTATCAATAAAGAAGTAGACGGTGGTAAAGAGTACTAATATACACACGAGAACAACGCTCACCTCAAGTGGATGCAAACATGATGTTTCTAGAAGGGCGGATTTTTCGAGAAGGTTATATGACTATTTGGTCACAAAACTTACACCCAACTTTCAATTTAATAATCAAAAGCAAAACATCTTGCACTGATTTTCAGTGTTCAGTAAAAGTAGTTCTGCATTTTGGCCTGTATTCTTATAGCTACTTTGTCACATAGCTATCGGTAGCCATGGCTAATCTTTCTTAATTGCACCTTGATATTCCATTTGCTAAGCTCAGACTTGAGGGCCAAATTATTAATTCAGATAATAATTTAATCTTTCTTTTTCAAAATGATAATTTAAGCATTTTTACTCTAAAAATCTGCTAAATGAAACCATCACCTTCTACAAATTAGTACCCTTTATATAAAGTGTCTTTTAAATTAGATACAGGTGCTTGTGTTAAAATGGGTTTGTAAAATGTTATTTTGCTCATTCCTACCGGCATGCACCAATCACCATTCCACCCAACTAGTGTGAAGCAACTAGCTTATTTTGCAGCTTCCTGGTTCTGACAAGTGTAGCTAGCTGTATAATAAACACGTATCATTGTAATTTACACGTGGTGATTGTTTATATTGTTGATTCAGCACGATAGCGTGATGATATCGTGCTGAATCAACACGTATCATTGTAATTTACACGTGGTGATCGTTAAATTGTCGATTCTGCATGATGGCATATTAATGGCGTGTTATTATTAAATAGAAAAAAAATTGGCTTATAAAAAGTACTGGATAAACAATCTCGTGAAGTGGTAAAGAAGCCACCGTTTTGGAAACAAAATAATTGACTGTTTGGAATTCGATTGGTGTTTAAATCGAGGCAAAATCTGTTGTTCTGTAAGTTAATTTAAGTTATTGTTGTTCTACTGTCTTTTGCTAACAGGTAAGGTGTGCATATATTTTTTCACTTCTCAATCATGTTCTACAAGTGGACACACTTTGCATGTTTAAGTTTGATTTCTCTACATTAGGGTCGAAGTTTATGATATGAAAAGTATACAAATTTCACAATATGGCAATGAATTTGGGGTTTTGGCAGAATAAACAAGATGGCGATGGGTTCCTCATACTGCATCATTTCATATGAGAGCATGCAATGTAAAGCTGGTCAGAATTTCTATACAAACAATGTGGAGGTATCAGGAATGAGAGGATCATGTGTTGGTTTTCCTTGTTTCTTATGTAATCCACGAAACACAATGCGATATTTGTGTTTTCAAGGCACTGGAGTAGGTAGCAAACGAGGACAACAGGTAGTTGTTGCTTCAAGTCCTCCTACAGAAGATGTTGTGATTGCAACAGAACCTCTAACAAAAGAGGATCTAGTGGCTTATCTAGCTTCTGGTTGCAAGCCTAAGGAAAAGTGGAGGTGTGTAATTTACTTAGCTCTTGTTGGGAATCTGCATCAAACTTGTGCTGAAATTAATTCCCACATTTATCAGGTCTTTCATAAGCTTAAGCCTGACTTAATGTGTCTTCCGTTACTGGACTTACATGAATGGTTGCGCAAAGCTACTACTTTATGCTGAAAAAAGAAGCTGCTTTATAGAATAATCACATTCCTTCAATAGTCATACCTCATTAGTTATCGAACATGTTAAAATGCCAGTATATAGATCAGTTTGATAACACCATTCCGAGGAGGATTATTGAAGGACGTAGCCCAAGAAGTCGGGCAATGAGCGCATGTAACATGATAGTAGCACGTAAAGTCATCAACTCCACCAAATACATTTACAACTGCTCGTCATTTTAAATTGTTTGTTTAAGAGTGTACCATTACATATTCAACTTGAATTATGAACTGTAAATTTCTTTCCTTTCCATTGTCATTTTCATGATTTTATGTTTGATAAAAATCTTCGAAAATTAAAAATCCGATATCACTTAGTAATATCATATACACCGGCTTATTTTGTCCTATGTATGATAAATATTCTTCATGCATTATACAAACACACAAAAATTTAGGTTATCATAAATTTTCATCAAGTTAATTGCAATACATCTATACTATATTATTATAAGCAAACTAGCCTGGAGTAAACTAGCCTCTATTTGGTTGATCGTTGGTCATTGGTATTTTAAATAACAACCGTTAGATTGAAAGATAGATAAAAGGAGAACGTGTAATGTTAAGCAAACTATCATCTATTTAGTTGGTCGTTGGTACTTTAAATAACAATCGTTAGATTGAAAGATAGATAAAAGGAGAACCGTTGGATGTAATGTTAAAAAAATATTTCTTTCTTGATATTCAAAATGCTTCCACAAGTTGAAGGTTCGAATCTATACTATCTATTTATCTATCTATACTATATTATTATATGCAAACTAGTCTCTATTTGTTGGTACTTTAAATAACAATCGTTAGATTGAAAGATAGATAAAAGAATAACCGTTGGATGTAATGTTAAAAGAATATTTCTTTTTTGATATTCAAAATTCTCCCACAGTTCGAATCCGTCAACAACATATTAACTCCTTATATATAATAAGAGTAAGGGAGATCTTATCCAAAACTTTGGTCGGTCACTGTACTACCAAAAGTATATGATCCGTTGAATTATAAAACTATAAATATTCAAATAGATGAGGACCGTTAGATATAATATTAAAAATTGTATTTGATTAATAATAGTTAAATACTAAAAAGTGTATTTTGATAATTTAAACCATTTATAAATAGGTTTTCTATATTGAATAGAAATCTTTATGTAAAAAATCGTAATTATCTTTTCTATTTAGTTTATGGATAGTTCCAGTTAGATAATAATTATTAAACAATCATTAAATTAAATAAAATTTTGTTAGCTTCGCGTGGGCTGTAAAATTGTTAAAATCTGTTGTCTAAAACTCAAGATAGAGCCCAAACAATAAAGTGATTATCTAAATTTTAATATATTTTTTTAATTTAAACCAATTATAAATATGTTTTCTATATTGAATAGAAATCTTTATGTAAAAAACCGCAATTATCTTTTCTCTTTAGTTTATGGATAGTTCCAGTTAGATAATAATTATTAAACCATCATTAAATTAAAGATAATTTTGTTAGCTTCGCGTGGGCTGTAAAATTGTTAAAATCTGTTGTCTAAAACTCTCAAGATAGAGCCCAAACAATAAAGTGATTATCTAAATTTTAATAATTTTTTTTATTATTGTAGCAACAATTTAATTTTTTTCCTAATTCTTTTAAATTTATAAATTCTATGTTTATTTCAATAAAATATTAAAATCAATTTAAGAAAAAATTAAAATCGATCTGGTCCGTGTACGACCACTATACGACCAAATTAATTATTACAGTTAGATCTTAAATAGATCGATGAGAATTGTTAGATCTAATATTAAAAAGTGTATCTGATTAATAATATAATTATATTTAAATATTAAAAAGTGTATTTTGATAATTAAAAATTTTTCTATGTAAAAATTCTTAAATATCTTTTTTCTTTAATTTATGTATAGTTCGAGTTAGATAATAATTGTTAAACCAAATATCAGATAACAATTCATATCGATTACGATATTAAAAATTATCAATATAATACTCATGTATATCATGTAACAATGATACATGTGGACCCTGCGTTATAAGATACTTAGGAGAACTCCTGTACATAATAAATTTAAACATTTTTTTTCTAAAGGAACATAACAATTTGATTAATCCAAATTATAATTATATTATTTTACATATAACAAACATAAAAGGATAATATCAAAATATTATTAAAATATTGAGGGTCTCATGTTCATAAACAATGATTTTGAATATAATACTTAACCATCTTTTCTTTTCGGTTTATGGGTAGGTCACTGGTCAAGTTAGATAATAATTATTAAATCATCATTAAATTAAAGATAATTTCGTTAGTTTCACATGGGTTGTAAAATCGTCAAAATTCAATTTCTAAAACTCAGGATAGAACCCAAATAGTAAAGTGAGTACGTATCTAAATTTTAATAAATATTTTTTTATAATTGTAGCACCAATTTTTTTTTTTTCACTAATTCATTTAAATATAGAAATTTTATCTTTCTTTCAATAAAGTATTAAAATAAATTAAGAACAAATTCAAATCGATAAAGACTATAATAATATGAGAATAAAATTTTATATAATCATAACATAATTTTTATACTGTTTAATAATTTTAAAGTAATAATATATTTTAAAATTTTATATACACTATAAATAAAACCGAAACATTAAAAGTAAAAGCAATTAGTAAGATACTTATATCAGTATGTACTTGATATCCTTATCATATTAAACTCTTTTATATAATAAGCATAATAGGGATTTATCCAAAATTTTGATCGTGACAACCAAATTAATAAGGACTATTATATTTTAACCAGATAAATGAAAATCGTTTGATCAAATATTAAAAAAGTGTATTTTATTTATAATAGGATTATATTTAAATTCTAAAAAGTGTATTTTGATAATTTAAACCAAATATATCAAATATAAATAAGTTTTCTATTTTGAATAGAATTCTCCATGTAAAAAATTCGTGACTTTCTTTTCTCTTTCATGGACAATTCCAGTTAGATAAAAAATTTTAAACCATCTTTTAATTAAAAATAATTTAATTATCTTCATGTGGGGTGTAAAAGCGTCAAAATCTGATTTTTAAAACACAAGATAAAGCCCAAATCAGTAAAGTGAGTATTTAAATTATAATAATGATTATTATGTCATCATTATTTTAACGTCAATTTAATTACTTTTTTCTAACTATTTTAAATTTAGAAATCTATGTTCAAAAATTAAAATTAATCTAAGAAAAATTCAAATCAACAAAGAATATAATAATACGAGGATAAAATTTTATAAAATTGTGCATATTTTTTATCCTATTTTATTAAGTTATAGATCATAACTAATCAAATATAATTTATTATTAAATAATAAATTATACGCAAATGGTGATTTTGTTTTATAAGCACTCATAGAGACCTAATTTCATTGTTAGCAGGACTATATTTATATTAAAAAAAACCGTATTTTGAAATTGTAGACTTAGCCACAGAACAGACCTAACTTTTTTAACCTATATACATTGTTAATTATTAAATTCGAAACTTTAAAAGTTTGTTAATCAATTAGTATAGTACTTTTCTGAAAAATTGTACTTTACAAAAAATATTATCAAATAACCTATGTCTGAAAGAAAAAAAATGAAAAAAAAAACAAATTCAAAAAAAACCCTGTAAATTTTAATATGTTGTTGGTAGATTCAAATCTTAGATCATTCTACATGATAATTTTACTGTTATATGTAACGTTTCTCAACAATTTAATTTGAAAGATCCAACGATTATGGATTGAGTGATCAAACAAAACGACCACACTTATAAGAAAACTTTCATTATTTAGTTTTTAATATAATAACATAGATATTTACGGGATATACTATAAAAAAAATGAATTTTATACAGAATTTTGATCGTCACGGTGTACTACTTTAAAAGAAGAACTATTACAAAAAGAATATATTTTAATTGATAATTTATTTTCTCAAAAGTTCAAAGTTCCCGCATCATTAACATATTACAAAAAAGAGTATTATATTTTAGCAATAAATATTTAAAAAAATATATAAAAAAAAATTATAAATATTAAGAAAAATTAATGATGTTATCCTGGTAATTTGGTCCTAAATACCGCCAAAACATTCTCAACCGTTAGATCCAATACTTTTAAAAATAGATGATCAAGATTATATCATATAAAAAGAAATTATTATCTAAAAATGATATAAGTTAAAAGATATTATATTAGGATTGGATTTTCCAAAAAGTTAAAACATAAAAATAGTTGTAATTAAATAAGGAACCCCATTTATAACCAAAATAATAAAAATCGTTTAATCTTAAATAGATAGGTGAAAACCGTTAGATTTAACATTAAAACATGTATTTGGTTAATAAAGGTTATTCTAATAATCTAAACTACATATAAGTTAAGTAGATTTCCTAAATCGAATAGAATTCTCAATATTAAATTTCGTCACTTTATTCTCTTTTTAGTTTTAGAATAGTTTTTAATTGAAAAAGAACTATTAAACCACAACTAAATTAAAGATTATTTTGTGAATTTCATGTGAACCGTAAAATTGGCCAAATCTAACTTTTATAACTCAATATAAACAAATATTAAATTGAGCGTGTAAAATATAATAAATATCAAATTTTTAACTATATTTTTTTTGGCTAAATCTTTTTTAACAATAAATTAATCATGTAAACTAATAACTTTTAAATATTAAAATATTCATAAATAAATATAATTATAAATATTAAAAAAACAATCGTGTGTTGCATCGTAATAAAAATATAATTATAAACAAAATAATTATAAATAAAATTTAAGAAACCGTGCATCGCACATGCTATAAGCTAGTTATTATTAAATATTTATATTACCTATTTTTCTAAGCTACATTCAGAAGTTCAAGATATTATTAATATATTAAAAAAAAATTATCATCAAAATACAAACAAATGCTTACAATAACATCATACATACATTATTAAATTTTAAAATTTTATTTTCTTTTGATAAAATCATATAATCAATATACATATAGCAAGAAAAAAAAAATTAAAATTCATCTGTGTATCGCACGGGTTATGGTATTATTTATTCTTCATTATAAAAACACACAAAAAATTACGTTATCATAAATATCCACCAACTTAATTAAATACGTAAATAGTTATCAGAATTACTCAAAATAAAATAATACAACATCTTTTAAAACCATCTCTTTTATATATAATAGAAGAACAATGAGATAATTTAGGGGCATTTGAGCCAATAAACCCCCCTTGAAATTACTATTTTACCCTTACATGTTACAAAATTACATGTCATGCCACTACTCTCTTATCTAAAGAAAAAATTTAAGTAAATAATGTTTTAGTTAGGGATCGAATCTCTGACATTCACTAAAGAAGCTTTCCTTATAACCATTGAGCTACATGATTCTTTTTGATTTTGAGCTAAAAATCATATGACATAAACCTCACATCTTTCTTATCCTATATTTATTATTATTTAAATTTTTGAGTAAAAATTAAGGTGATTTATAATATTTATTAAACTTTATTTTTTTAATACTTAAAATATCATACATAATCATATATACTACCAGTCTTTTAAAATATTAATATTACGTTTTAAAAACAATATTATGCGTGGTTCTTTTTATCTTTCTTTTAACTAAACAAATATTTTGTATATGTATCGATAATTATAATATATTCTATTTTCTTGCATTAGAGTCGAACTTTTTTTGTACTACGCAATATATTTGAATTATTCAAATATTTAATATATAAAATGTATTATTAAACGTTGATATAACATAAATAACATATTACAAGTAGTTTATTTACATATTTATGACTTATTTATTTTTAAATTAATGAAATTAGTGTTAAAACATGTGTAAAAAATAGACAATAATTTAGGTATGTGTGATCGGTCACTTCGGGGTCGGGGAGACTCCGAACATGAACTCATTCGTCGAACCCGCCTCAATCCTCGAACGAGGATTACTTTATTTATCGCACAATAATCATTGTTAAATAGCACATATTGATAACATGTATACATGCTATTTATAATTATTTGTTCTTATATATACTACAAGTATAAAGTTAGTGTGATGCATACGACATTCATATTCTTCTTATTTTACATTTATATTTACTTTGTTTGAAGTTCATCTTAAATTTGAATAGTTTTATGTGATTGTTGAACTTAATGTTGAATTGACGTGTGTGTTTCTGTTTAAGCGTGATTAAATTGTGTTTTAAGAGTTTTGTGTTTAACAATATTTTAAAAATATATTTAATTAAAATTGTTGTTTTTTAATAAATTAAGGTCAAATTGCAAAAGAAAAGGGAGTAAAGTGCAAATATCAGAATATGAATGTCGTATTGACCGACCGACTACCAAATTATATTTTGAATAAAATTGTTGTTTTTAATAAATTAAATAAAGTAGTAAAAATAAAAGAACTAAAGTACAAATATCAAAATATGAGAATCGTACCGACCGACTATCAAACTTTCAATGTTTCAGTTTTAATAATACAATATATATATATATATTGGATGCATTATATATATTATATATATGACACATTTTTTATTATTATCAAATGAATTTTAAATTAATTTTATGAAAGAAAATAATTAGTTATTTGGAATTGAATTAATACACACACACACACACACACACACACACATATATATATATATATATATATATATATATATATATATATATATATATATATGAATGTGTGTGTGTAAAATAACTAAAAAAACATAAATAAAACATATGAAAAACTATTTGTTTTGAGTCAAAATATTGTAAAAGATGAGATAATAAAAATAAATAGATAGTACAACAAAACAATTAAATGAATTATATATTCTAAAATTTTGATAATAATTTGTGTAAACAATAAACAGATTAAAATATATAGTCCATAACAAATTTAAAAAAACATGATATTGCATATCATATATCATGATCATATCAAATCACATCATACATCCCGTGTTATTTAAAATTATAGTTCCCGATCAATCAAATTACCTATTTAAATTAAAGTAAGTACATTGTAACAGACAAAAAAATGTGCAACCATACCTAGAAAAAATAAATTAACCGCAAAGAATAGAAATTTATGTTAATTGCTAGAAAAATGACCCGTGTTTTAATTAGTAAATATATTTCCCTGGATGAAGTTGTATTTTGAAAAAAAAATAAAGTATGAATTCATTGTCAAAACACGGACAGAACTCAGAAGGCATATGAGCAATTTTAACTTACGATGATATAAACAAAAAATATTTATCCAACAATAATTGATCAATTCTCAAGTTCAGAGTTAAAAAAAAAGTCAGTTACATCGAAATGGTACCAAACGTACTTAATAATAGAATGATTTGGCACAAGGTAGTCCCACTTAAGTCAATTAGCTACATTGTCCTATGTTCTGAAAGTTAGATAGATAGGGGAAGAGAAATAAAGGTAAAAAATGCTTAAAATCAAGAGGTCATAAGAAAAGACATAAAAAAGTATTTAGGAAGGCTTTTGAGTAAAATCAGTACTAAAGCCTACAATCTCATACTGTAGCATCTTGAAGGCCATTTAGTTTCTACCTTGAATATTGTCGGAAATGAACTAAATAAATGCATCATTTTTTAAGAACTGGAAAATTTTTAGGATTATAATTTTAAAAATGTCGTCTTAATTCGAAAACATCCATAGAACACTCTAATTCTATTATATGATCCACAATAAAATTTAAAAAAACATGATTTATCAAAACTACTCGTATTAGTTTTCAAATTATAAGCTTTAACATATTTAAGCAAGTACAACATAGTCATAACATTAACAATAAAAACTCTATGAACATAAAAAATATACAATCATATATGTCAAATGACATTGATAATGCGTAGTTTAGTTTAAAATCACAATCTAAGCTAGCGGCCCGTGCCTTGCACGGGTTTTTATGCTAGTTATCTTAAAACATTAAATTAATCAATCAAGAGTGAAGACAAGATGTATCATTTTCATTTTCATTTTCCTTCGCCTAGGTTAAATAAATTATCCAATCTCACATAAACGTAAGAGCTGACGTGTACACATACCCTACCATACCAAACATACACTCCACACCACCCTACCACACCCCTCTCGCCGCCTCGCCTTTCCAACACTCCTCCTTTACATTAAGAAGTAAAAAGGTCCGCACCAAAATAATTAAAAAAAACAAAATCGAAAATAATTGAATTTAAAAACCTCGGGCTTCGCAAAACCAATCATATTTATTCTCTCGCTTTTTGATTAAATAAAGGTAAATTCACCCCTCAATTATCCTTATTAAATCGATGTTTTTTTCATTTCATTTCAATGTGTGTGTGTTTTGAATCGAGTTTGTGTGTGCGTATCGAGACGAATCGAGTGTTGTGTAAGTTGATTTTGTCTCTGTTGTCATTTCTGTTTTGTATGTATGTGTGTGCTGTGTGTGTGTGTGTTTAGTTTTGTGTGAATTTGAATTGTTAGTGTTGGAATTGCTGTGTTTTAGTGAGGTGTTGAATTGGAGAGAGAGAAAGAGAGCTTGAGAGAGGCAGAGAGAGAGAGAGGGAGACAGAGATAGAGAGGAGTGGGAGAGAGATAGTGAGGAGAGGGAGAGATTGTGAGGCGGAGAGATATAGAGAGGAGAGGGAGAGAGAGATAGTGAGAGAAAGAGGGGGAGAGAGAGAGATAGAGAGGAGAGGGGGAGAGAGAGAGATAGAGAGGAGAGGGGGAGAGAGAGATAGAGAGGAGATGGAGAGAGGGGGAGAGATAGTGAGAGAAATAGAGAGAGAGGGGGGGGGGGGGAGAGAGATAGAGAGGAGAGGGAGAGAGGCGAGAGAGTATTGGCTTCTAGTGTAATTGTATGTGATTTTGCTTTTTAGACACAAGCTGTGTTTTCGATATAGTTTCGAGTGATGAATTTGTGAAACAGTGTAAATATGTGTAGTAAATATTGTTAGAATTTACAATAGTTTATGACTGTAATGTTCGATTGTTTCGAATATTTAGTGAATGATATACGTTGTATGTTTGTTTGGTATAGTTTTGAGTGCCGAAATTATGAATCGGTGTGAGTCTAGAAAGCAGGGATACTCCCCTCAAGTAAAGAACTGCGTATCCCGTGCGTATTCAGTGCGCAATGCGCGGGGATACGCCTGCATCCGCACGGGGATTCGCCACGTGGCGTGTCGACGTATTTTAAAACGGGGATAGGGGGGGTAGGCCTGTCAATGGGTCGGATTCGGATCGGATTACCCTAAATCCATATCCGAATCCGTTAAGATTTTTCGGGTTCGGATCGGATCGGATCAGGAGTCAGATATTTTTTAGGTCGATCCATACCCGATCCGTTCGGATTTCGGATTATCGGATCGGAGGTCCGACCCGTTTAATATATTAAAAAAAAAAAAATACTTTTGTTCATTTTTTTTATTCAAAAAATAATTTTTTTTTAATTTTTTTACGAAATTAAAATAAATTATGACATATACATTGACAAATTCAAATTTAAATTTCACAATAATATTATTTATATAAAATATAAAATATTATATATGTTTTACATTTAATAATATATAATATTAATATATAAAATATAAAATAAATATAATATATTCGGATCGGATCATTAACGGATCAGATTTTTTTTGACAAAATCCATACCCGTTAATTTAACTACGGATCGGATCGGATCGGGTCGGATCTCCGATCCATTGACAGCCCTGGGGTTGCGTAAATGGGGTGCGGGAAGGGTATATTTTGTAATTTTTCAGCAAAGACTTTAAGTCAAAATTAATAAAACGAAATCCCCTTTCTTACCCTAATTGAAATTATATTTCACGACTCTGTGGCGTGTGGCGACTCTGTGGCGACTAATTGCGACTTCGACATCTCCGGTCATCTTCATCGGAGCTCCGATCGTCTTCTTCGGCCTTCGATTACGCAGGTAAGCCTTTAGCCCTTTACACTTTCACTCGTTTAATACATCTTTAATGCATCACTGCTGGGTTTTGTATGTATGTATATGTGATGTTGTGTGTATATATATGTGCTGTTGTGTGTATGCTTCTTCTTTTGTTGTTGCGTGTTCGGCTGTTCGCTGGTGGTATAAGATATACCCGGTGATTACTGATTAGTGATATACTGATATAAGATATATATATACACAGTACACAGTATACACAATATATTATACTAATTGATTTAATTGATTATTTATGTGGATTTGATTTGCTGTCTTGTCTTCTGTTCTCCTGTTCTCCTATTCGGCTATATATATACAGTTATACACACAGTACGCAGTAGCTAATTAAAATGCAACTCTTGGATTATATATAATATATATATATATATATATATAATATTTTACTATTTGCCGTATCCCCCGCACCCGAATCCCCATATTTTTGAATTTGCCGAATTCCCGTATCCCCGTACCGCGCACCCGCACCCCCGCACCCCCGCACCCGCACCCATGCTTCCTAGGTGTGAGTTTATGTGTAGATACTGTTAGAATTATGACAGTGTATGGATGTATGTTTGATTTGTATTGAATATTAGTGATATATGTTGTATGCTTGTAAGCTTATAGCCGTGTGTATATATATATGTGTGTGTGTGTGTGTTAGCTTTTAGCTTTGAATTTGTGTTTTTTGATTCGTAGAGTTAAAGTATTCTTATTTAGTTTCAAATGAAGAAAATATGAACGAGCATGAAATTGTTGTGGAATCGATAATGTTAAAATATAACAGTTTGTGTTCGCTTATTTCGAGTATTAGGGAATATATTATATGGTTTCGATTCGTATTTAGGTGTTCTTTGTATAGAGTTATGAGTGAGGGAAAATGAAATGTGTGAATTGCAATGGAGTGGAAGGTGTTGAAATTAATGAGAAAGTGCATGTAGGTTTTACTTAATTTCAGTGATATACGAGAGAGTGATTTTTATAACATGTAGGGGAATTTCGTTGTAGATGCGAATATATATATATATATAAATATATATAGAGGAGGGTTCAATGTGTAACTTATTTATTTGAGTAACCTGGTAACCCTTTCTTATTGGTCAACTTAAAATAGGTGACACGTGATGTTCATCCCACGTTTAAACACACGTAAGCAGTTAACAACAATTACAACATAAAATTTAATATTATGATATTATTATCCATGTACTGTATGATCCATCTATATGTTCTGTATTTCTCACTTTAATTTTTTGCATACAAAACATAAAATAATTTATAGAACACAAAATTTTGTAATTATTAAAATACAATATTTTAAATATAGAAAATAATTAATATTATAATTTTATCCTACAAATTCTATATAATTTTAAGTTTTTAAAAACAGAACAAATATTTTTATAAACAGAACACATTCATCATGTTATACATTGTTATTAACACATCTTGTTGATTAGAGATGATTAAAGGCAGGTTACCATTAATTCATTTTTCAATGTTTTCCTCTATAATTTCATGTTGACTATGTTATAAATATGATGAAGTGATGAACTGTTACATTTTGTTACTTGAAATGGATAGATGAATGTAAATTGAATAGAGGACTTGCTTAGGATAGGGAGTGAATACAGGACGTTTATGAATCTTGCTGAATATATTGTTTTGATGTAGCTTGAATGCAAGTTATTTATTATCACACACAAGAATAAACACCAGAACATAGTCTATGTTGGCAGGAGTAAGTATGGCAACTTTATCAATGGGTTATGAAATCTTATAATTGAAACTCTTATTGATAGTATGACGGTTACACCTGTCTGTTAGCAACACTAACATGTATGTTGGCAGGAGTAAGTATGGCAACTTTATCAATGGGTTCGTCATACTGCATTCCATCTGAGAGCATGCAATGTAAAGCCGGTCAGAATGTCTATAGCATAGCAAACAATGTGGAGGCATCCCGAATAAAAGGATCTTGTGTGAGCTTTGCTTCTTTGACATGCTATCAGCGAAACACATTACAAAATTTACGTTCCGATGCCATCAGATCAGGAAGAAAGCGAGGACAACAGGTGATTGTTGCAGCAAGTCCTCCTACAGAAGATACTGTAATTGCTACGGAACCTTTGACAAAAAAGGATCTAGTGGCATATTTAGCTTCTGGATGCAAGCCCAAAGAAAATTGGAGGTTTAACTTTTAGCTCTTATTGATACTAGATATTTGTTGCACGACTTGTATATAAGAACAGTTTATACAGGTTGAAGGGTTGTAATCATCTGATACATAAATAATCTCTGTTTTAATATTACTGTACTTAGTTTTTGTATATCATTGGGGAGCTAAAGATGATAGGAGAATAACATCATAAACAAGGTTATAAGTTTGAAGATGAAAAGAGACCGATTATTTTGTCCAACTAAGAGCACTTTTTTGATCAACTTGGTTCTCCATGAAAAATTTATGTTCTCCTTCTTCCTTTCTCCCCAATTGCCTACATATTCGGGGTGATACTAATAGTGCTTATTATTTTATTTCTCATCTTATTTGCTAGTTTTTTGAGTGTTGTAATTGCTTAATTATATTTTGTACAAATTAAATCTAGGCTGAATTTTCCAATTCATAGATCTCAATCTGTTCCTTGTTAAAGTTGGCTAGGATGTGATTTACATATGTGTGTCAAACAGTTTTTACATTCTACAGTTCTTTGACTAGAATGACTTGGCTGCGTTATCTTATTGAAGGTCAACCATTACTGGAATTATGTTGTTGGTATTCAGTTTCATGAGAGCAATTAATATATCAATTTCCCATGACACTACTATAATACCTCTGCGATATATCTTTGTTGGGTCACAGATTTTTTTTTTTTTTTTTTTTCTATAGCTGTGAATATTGGTACAACCTGTTATTGCAGAATAGGAACTGAACACGAGAAGTTTGGATTTGAGTCTGAAACATTGCGACCTATGAAGTATGAACAGATATCCGAGTTGCTCTATGGTATTTCTGAGAGATTTGATTGGGATAAAATAATGGAAGGCGATTATATTATTGGACTCAAGCAGGTGGTTCATTTTTTTCTAACTCCTAGTTTATAAGTTTACTCCTAGTCTAAATATCCGTATATTTGCAGATTGTTTTCTTGCTTGTGTGAAGGGCATGCCATTTTGGACATAATTTAATGGCATATTCATATCTAAAAAAAAAAATCTGCTGTCAATTATTTCTTTCACCTCATTTCCCTGTTTGTAATGCTGTTTATTCATCAAAGTCTGCATCTATTATTGAGCAGGGGAAGCAAAGCATATCGCTGGAACCTGGTGGTCAATTTGAGCTTAGTGGTGCACCCCTTGAAACTCTGCATCAAACTTGTGCCGAGGTCAATTCCCACCTTTACCAGGTTGGTCACATACTTAAAGCTGGGTAAATATGTCTTCTATTTTTTGACAAGTTATATGTATTATTGTGAGGATCTGCTTCTCTAAATAATCCATTATATTTATGAACATATTAGACGCATGATATAAATTGTTATGATGTAGCTACTTCTAGTTGCATAGTCGCTCTGCATATTCAGTTGAATCTGTACATGGTTGTCATGACGTCCACCTATCCTTAACTAGTAGGGAAGTTGGTATCCTGCTATTTACTTGGAATCTGGGAGAAAGTCGACTAACTTGTGCTGCCAGTCGACTAATTGGAACGGCCGGATGATTTTATTCATCAAGGTCGACTGACTTGTCTTGCCATTCAACTAATCGGAAAGGCCAGAAAATTCAATTCGTCGACTGGTTAAAACCCACCAGCGATAATTGATTTGATTAAAACCAAAAAAGGCACTGGGTCTTGAGTAAAAACCCTATTTGGAAATTACATTCCTATGTTTTACAAATTGAAGTTGTTGAGGAAAAAGCATACCTTCCCGTTCCGGCCGGGCTCTGTTTTTTCCGTCTCAATCATCCTCTGCTTCTTTTTTCTCAATCACTGGTGATCTCTTTTTTTTATCTCCTTTCATTTCCTTTTCTGTGTTCTCTATCTTCTTCTATTATTTTTGCCTTTTTTTTCATGTTCTTTTTTGTTTTTTCCTTCTCTTCTATGTTTGAGTGTTTTTACATGTAATTGACGATGTGATATCATTTCCGTATGGGACACGTGTAATGTATAAAAGACTTGGTTAATGTAAAGTATATATTTATTTATTTTTTGGTTCTTTTCCCTTTTTTCCCTTTATCAGTAGTGTGATAATAAGCGTTTTTTTTTTTTGTCTTTTTTCCTTATCCAAAGCACGGTCAACAATTACAGAGTGCATGAATACATTTCATTTTTTTTAATAAATAGACTAAAATATTAGATTTACAAAATCATCAAAGTGGTAATATTCAAGTCGAATGGGGCTGCGGCTTAAAAGGCTAGAAAGAAATTATTATGTGAGACTCCCATGCGAGCTTCCCCTGATTTTCTAATCCTTTTGAAGTAGAATGTGACTCTAGTGGTGTTGGCAGTAGTGCTTTTTTGGTACAAAATAAGATACCTATTGCGTATTTCAGTAAAGATTTAGATTTTACAACAAATATGGAAATCAAAATTTAACTATTCAGATATCAAGATACCACTCAATTATCAATTTTACACAATTACACTTCATTATATGAGTAAAGAATTAACAATTATATACCACAGCGTAAATATGTTTTATGTTACAATAGTAACAAATTACATAAAGTTCAGTTACATGTTATGTTTTACAATTAAGACACATATTTTACAATTGTGTGACCATACTCATGCTTTCATAAGATTGTTTAAATTGCTCTTCTAGTGGTATATATGTATGTACATAATATATTAGTGTTAACTTGTTGACTTCTCTTCTAGCTGAACCTCTATTGTACCGACTCGGCTAGTTGCAACAATCATGAAGCTTTAGAATTATCAAAGATAAGGAAACCTAAAGCTGGGTTTCAGTCTTTCATTTTGCGAACCTCTAGTATATGTGTCTCCTACCTTTGTTGCATTCAGTAATAGGGACATTCAGTTGCTCTTTTTTCTGCCAATGTCTTCCTCGTCCAAATGCATTTGTGGATTTGAAGGATTTGTAGTGTATTGAAGTTACAAAAGCACATTACTTATTTATTTATATCTGTAAAAGTATCATGAATAAGGAAGCTTAAAGTTGAGATTACTTTTTTTTTTCATTTTGTTAAAAACATCCAGTTTATGTCTCTTGCCTTTGTTGCATTCACTATCTTATACTGGCATTCAGTTCCTCTATTTGCTGCCAGAATCCCCTTCCCGCCCCAACAAGTAGTAATTCCAAATGAGATAATGCAGATGCTTGTTTTGTCAAACTGGATTTTTGCACTTATGTACCACTTTTTACAGGTTAAAGCTGTAGCAGAAGAAATGGGGATTGGATTTCTAGGAATTGGTTTCCAACCTAAATGGGGAATAAAAGACATACCAATTATGCCCAAGGTATATCTCTGATTATAAATGTGACGTATTAAGTCTTCGAAAGGCGTACTCTTCTCTATGCCTGTAAGCTCAAATCCTAATCATTGTTTGCAAAAAGAAACTACTGCTAGTCATGGTATTTATAATTAGATATTTCTACAACCTGTAGTCTATTCATAGTGCTTTAACTTGATAAACCGAGCATACTAATGTGGTATTTTGGCTCAGGGAAGATATGACATTATGAGGAATTACATGCCCAAAGTCGGAACACTTGGACTAGATATGATGTTCAGGACTTGTACTGTTCAGGTGAGAATTACTACCATTTATTACTTGTATTGCCCCAAACATTTGACTACATTTCTAGCTACATTTTTATGCAAAAGAAAAAAGTGAAGCTTAGAAAGCTCAAGTGTACAAGGGTATAGTGGACTGTCCTTATAAAGGACATTTTCATCTCCCCGAAAGTCCCTTTTATCCTTATTACAATATACAGTGATGAAATTTCCTTTCACTCTTAACAGGTTAATTTGGACTTTAGTTCTGAAGCTGACATGGTTAGGAAATTCCGTGCTGGTCTTGCATTACAGCCTGTGAGAATACTTGTATCTTTTTACTTGAGATAACTTTGGTTAAATGATAGTATGATTCCTAATTCATGGTATGAAATAAGCAGATTGCAACAGCATTGTTTGCTAATTCACCTTTTACGGAAGGAAAGCCAAATGGTTACCTCAGCATGAGAAGGTTTTCATATGGTGGCCTATAGTCGTTTCTTTAAAACTTCCTTTTTACTGTAGTACTTTCAATTTCCTGCTTGTAACTCCTTTCTATGTTTTAACAGCCAAATATGGACAGACACAGACAACAATCGAGCTGGAATGCTTCCCTTTGTGTTTGACGATTCCTTTGGGTAATTAATTTTGATTATCTTGTTAAAACGTGTCAATACCAGGAACAGCATGCATTATATTTCGACACATGACTAGAAGCAGAGTAACATATGATAAGAAACAGTCGTAAGGGGTGTCTCCAATTAATAGTCTAATAATGGTTGTGGAGATGAGAGAACGGTGTTTTCTTTTGCAGGCTACCAATATTAGTCTGCTCGCTACCTCGCGTGTCTATGATAAAATTAATTGGAAGCGGCGTCTTTGGTCAACAGTAAAGCAAAGGATATAAGAAAGCAGAGTTTGCCTTTTAGATTATCATGTTATTCTTGTAAAACCAAAAAAAATCTCCTGTGTCTATGTCTGGGTCAAATCCTTCACTTGGGTACATTTTGTTACGAAATATTTGGGGGTTGTATTAAAAAAACAAACAAGTCTGAAGAATGATCTGCACTCCCATGAATGTTGAATACATTATTGTGTCTAGCAAACTTCTTCCTCGGTCTAGTGTCCTGGGTTATACATTGAAAAAACCGTGTTATGACAGTTTGGTTGGTACCTTTTTTTTTTTGTTCACTCTATGTACAATTCAGAAGATCTATTGATTAGTTTGTGCTGTTCTTGAGCTGGCAACTATTATTGTTATCATATGTATCATGTTCTGTAGTTAGTCATGGATATAATAAAGCATAGAATAGTTAAAATTTTAAATAGAAGTAACGCCACCTTTTCATAATCCCTGTAGTCTAACCCTGTTTAGGGCCTGTGTTTTTCTTGTAGTCTGTACTAATCTAAAAATCATGATAGGTGCAGTGTGTCGACTTAGATGATCTTCTGGTATACTTGAAATATTTTCTTTTCGTACAATATACTTGTGCTTCATTTTTGCAGTATGCAAGTTCATAGGCAAATTCGATACGTGCTGATACAATTTTATTTGCAACGACTGATTGTAACAGGTTTGAGCAGTATGTTGATTATGCTCTTGATGTCCCAATGTACTTTGTATACAGAAAGAAGAAGTATATTGATTGTGCTGGACTATCCTTCCGGGTTGGCACCTATCCCTGCTAGAGTGCTAATTCTCATTTTATTTGTTTTATTTGGAGTTCTTTATCTTCATATAAGCTAATTGGGGTTTTATGTGATGCTGTGCACAGGACTTTTTGGCCGGAAAACTTTCTCCTATTCCTGGTGAATTTCCCAACCTCAATGATTGGGAGAATCATTTGACAACAATATTTCCTGAGGTTCTTACATGATGCTGGAGAATATTTATAATAATATGACTCTGAACAACTTAAAGTTCCATTCCCTATGTCTCCATATAACAGGTGTATCATGTGATATAGCTACTTCAGATTGGCTACCAACTTTTGCTTTCTATTTGTTATCAATAATTCAGGTCAGGCTCAAGAGATACTTGGAAATGAGGGGTGCTGATGGCGGACCTTGGAGGAGGTTATGTGCATTGCCCGCGTTTTGGGTATAAATATCAGCTTTGATGATACCAGCAAATAATTCATTGGACTGCTATTGTTATATAATGAGCATCATCCCATTAATATCCATTAGTCAGTAGTCATTGAATATCTAAGGATACCAGATTTTCAGACCAGTGTGATAAACTACTTGCGCTAAAAAAGATCAGCTGTTTATTGCCTATAAGGGGTCCATCTCCCATTAATAAAGTTGTAGATGCTTTAAACAACTTTGAGAGTTTTGATTGGGAGGATGATTTTTTATGATTTGGCTTACTCCAGTGACGCCTTTAGGCTGGGAGAGTGAATTTACGATAGCTGGGAGAGTGAATTTACGATAGTAGATATGAAACAGAGAAGACTGCTACCACCCCTCTGAAGTATATTATATTAATAAATAAATATATAGTTGTTCATCTACAAGCCTGTATATTTCATGCTAGTCTTCATATTGTCCTGACCCCGCTTTCTAATTCTTGAATTTGAATTTTTTTTTGGCAACTACTATTGAATATATTGAAAAATGTACTGTCCCGTGCATGATTGCCGCAGCTCCCATGAAATTGTACTACTATACTAAAAAGCTTATGCTTGTTAAGGTGACCGCTTCTTTTTTTAGCATGTCCCTCCACCAACAAAAAAAAAATTCTTTAATACGAATGAGTTACATATTAGCGAGGGCCAAAAGGCAAATTAAACAAAATTGCAAGTTTTAATTTATGTGCAGACTTGAATTAGTATGGGAAAAAAAACAAACCTTTCTTACGAACATCTTGTGTTCCTTATTATTGTTAAATGTTATGCTGGAATTGTTTTGTGAAACCATTTGATCAACCACTGAATTTCAGGTAGGTATATTATACGATGAGGTCTCTCTGCAAAAGGTTTTGGATATGATTGCTGACTGGACAATGGAAGAAAGAGAGATGCTGAGAAATAAGGTAATTCAAATGATTTAGGATTTAGGTTGGTACTGATTTTCATTTATTCATCACAAGTTCCTTAAAAAGTACATTACCTCAGTTAACAAATAAAGGAAGAACATTACTTCATTGTTGGATTATGGCCTGCACAGTGGAAAGGTGTGCATAATTTTTGTTTTAAACTCTAGTATCTCATCTGGATACCTTGGCAATGCTAATGAAATTGATGTTGAAACCAGGAAGTAGGGAATCCTGTAACTGAATAATTTGCTCCTCTATAGGGTCTACAAGAAGTCTAGGTCCAGTTGATGCAAGCTAGTCAGTAAGCGAGCACTTTAAGTCAGACGATATCTTAAATATCTGTCAATAAGATGTCTATGCTAATGTGAACTGTGCAATACGTAGTCACTCCTCAATTATTGACAGAGAATTAGAGATAATTTTTTTTTTTTTTTTGAAACACTACATTGAAGTTCTCGGGGGGCTTTTTAAGGTTATGCATCTGCGTTTCAGCTATAGTTAATACCTAGAATAGAGGAAGTTTTTAACTTGCCTATGGTAATTTTTATATTAGCAGTAAATGCTATTTAAGTTCTGCTGTTTTTCTATATAATTGATGAACATCTTTTATTTTTGCGGCAATCTAAACCAAAAGTATTTAGTAGGTCCCAATCACTGGTCTAAAAACACCATTCCGAGATGGATTATTGAGGCACGTTGCCCAAGATGTCATGCAGTTGGCGAAGGTAACTTGGATACTATTGCATTTACCTGTCCAAGTTAATTGATAGCAGCTCACCATCTATTATTACTGCCGTTGGTAGGATGGCTTGGAAAGAAGAGGCTACAAGGAAACAGGGTTCTTGAATGAAGTGGCCGAGGTGGCTAGAACAGGTAATATTGATATCTTTTCGTTAGATTCGTTAACTCTTCTTTTCTTTTACTTGTCTGCTTTAACTTCCTTCTCCCAAGGGTGGGTATTTTGCATTTCACAGTGAATCTGTCATTAGATATCTTTTTTTTCCTGAACAAGGGTTATAAGTTTTAGTTGGACAAAAGAATAGAAATAACTTCCGGAAAGATTTCTTAGTTTTATTTTGGGGGAGGGGGTGGTGATCTCAACCTGTTATTGTAAACTGACCTTACGCATTGCCCGCATTTGGTGGAGACCAGACTTTTCTTTTAATTTTCTTTCTTTTTAATTTTTTTTTTCTTCTTGCAACCAAGTACAAGGAAAACCAAGTTGCTGCATGATTGGCAGTCTGGCAAAACATGGTTTATTTTTTTAAAATTGTAATGATCCTCTGGGAGTTTATGGATAGAACGGATGTACTCTAAATTGTTGATGATATGTATTAACTTTCAACTTTCAAGTGTAGACTGGTTTAAAGCACATGCAGTTGTTTGATTGCCCCCAGCTCTCTTTTTATTTCTAGGTTAATTATAAAAACGATAATGTACTTATCCAGTGTAGAGCTGCCCTTATCAAATATGCTGTTTTTCTGTTTGTAGAATCAGTCACTATGTAGGTTATCAGTTTGTTCTCAACAGCTTTCTGACGGATTGTATATTTTTGTTACAGGCGTGACACCTGCTGAGAAGCTTCTAGAGCTGTATAATGGAAAATGGGGAAAAAGTGTAGATCCGGTGTTTCAGGAGCTTCTTTACTAAAATGCTCAAGGGTATGGGTAATTCAGTTTATGGTGCTCTGAAATCTTACACTTGAGCTTTACAGATGTACTTTTGTTGTTTAGTCAGTTCATTATGTCATAGACTGATAGGTATAGTCAAAATTTCAAAGCAGAAATAATATGTGATTTTTATACATCACAGTGAATCTTCACATCTGATGCATATCGCTGTACTAATGTTTCCACACAAGTGGAAAAAAGTTGCAGTCTGCGTTTCATGTTTTTCCGTATGTGCCGTCTATCCTCAGTTTGGGTTTTAATATAAATCCTTGTAGAACATGGTCCGTTCCATACGAAATCATTTGTGAGATGTACACATCTTTTAGATGTAATTTATGTGGCAAAAGAATGCTAGGAATTCGTTTCCCTTGTTGGATCAGAATGTGTACTTTTGTATTTTGCTCGGTTTAGGACCATGATTTTTATTTTGGTTCATGTGTTGCTGCAATTTAAACTAGTAATTTATGTTACTTGAATTGTATGTGTATCTTTGCATTGAAGTAGCTCAAGTTATTACCCCAGTGAAAGCAAAAAAAATGAGGAAAATAACAGTATTTTTTGTTCTCAATCGCATTTTGGTTATAATAATTTGATTTATTGTCTAAAATATTTTCCAGTGTGTTGTAAAGAATGATGAACATCTTCTCCTATATTATAACTAAAGCCGCGAAGAACTAAAGTTGTGCTTGCAGCATTATAATTTTTCGAAGAAAACTTTATTTATAAAATTACAATAATTACTCATTGTTAAATAAGTCCTCCCGTTAAATATGTTTTTTTGTTAAGATCGAAATCTTAAATTTTATATATTGAATATTTGTCTTATGATATATATTAATTTTCATGTTAAAATATTCTTTTCTAATAAATTGTTTTCTCGTTGAAAAAATACTAATATAAAATTGCAGTCTTATATTACTTCTATTAGAACTCTTCATTATGACTTACAAACACTTCTTTTACTTTCAATAGAAGTTTTACTTATATGTTTTTTTTATAAATACAAATTTTTTACTCAATAAATTTGAAATAAATTCAATTTTCGATAAAACTTTTAATTACATGTCTAACATATAATTTGAACTATAAATTCGAACACTTTTAGTACTTTAAATAGTACTTTTATTTATGTGTCTTTCCTATAAATTAAAATTGTTCTCTTCCATAAATTCGAACAGTTTTTCTAGTTTTAATATGTTAAAAGATATTATTTTAAATTACAACAATTACTCATTCATTTCTAATAAATCGTCTCTCGTTAAATACGTTTTTCTCGTTAAGATCAAAATCTCAATATTAATATATTGAATTGTCTTATATATTAATTTTAATGTTAACATACTCATTTCTAATGAGCTGTTCTCTCGTTGAAAAAGTACGTATATAAATTCTCACTCCTACATTACTTTCGATATAACTTTTAACTATGTTTTATGAACACTTATTCTACTTCCAATAGAACATTTTTGTTATATGTATTTCTTATAAATTCGAACTCTTCTACTCTATAAATTCGAAAATCTATTCTACTTCCGATAGTTATTTAATTATAAGTTTAACCTATAAATTTGAACTATTCTCCTTTATAAACTCGAACGCTTATTATATTTCGAATATAACTTTTATTTATATGTTTTCCCTATAAATTTGAACTTTTATCCTCTATAAATTCAAATATCTATTCTACTTCTAATATGTTAAGGAATTTTTTTTATTTATTAATATTTAAAATTCTAAAATATTAAAAAAAATAGATCGAAATAATCTCAGAGGTTTCACCTAATCTCCTGTGTATCCTCCTTTTATTTTGATCTAAATTCAAATGTCAACTTAATTTTAAAAGATTTGGATTGATATTATAAATATTAAAATTACATTTTAATAGTTAACATTCTCTTCGCTAGTGAACCGCCCTTTTGCCGAAAGAAAGAGTTCCAGTGAAAGAAAAAACAAATGATTAAATCGGTTAACAACATAAATAAAACTAAAAAAATAGTTGAACATGAAATTATTTGAAATTAAACATAGATTATCACAAAAATTCATGTATAATGCTAATTGAAGTGTACGTCAAACTCATGGATAGTGACACAAACTGAAAACAAATTAGATTAGTCAAGTTGAATATAATCATGCGTAAAAAAAAATGTACTCGATCAAAATCGGGCACATCTATCTATCTATCTATTATTAACTCCTTTATATATAATAAGCATAAGGGAGATCTTATTCAAAACTTTGGTCGTACTATCAAAAATATATGATCCGTATTTTGATAATTTAAACCAATTATAAATAGGTTTTCTATATTGAATAGAAATCTTTATGTAAAAAATCGTAATTATCTTTTCTATTTAGTTTATGTATAGTTCCAGTTAGATAATAATTATTAAACCATCATTAAATTAAAGATAATTTTGTTAGTTTCGCGTGAGCTGTAAAATTGTTAAAATCTGTTGTCTAAAACTCAAGATAGAGCCCAAACAGTAAAGTGATTATCTAAATTTTAATTTTTTTTTTTAAATTTAAACCAATTATAAATAGGTTTTCTATATTGAATAGAAATTTTTATGTAAAAAATCGTAATTATCTTTTTTCTTTAGTTTATGGATAGTTCTGGTTAGATAATAATTATTAAACCATCATTAAATTAAAGATAATTTTGTTAGCTTCGTGTGGGCCGTAAAATTATTAAAATCTGTTGTCTAAAACTCAAGATAAAGCCCAAACAGTAAACTGATTATCAAAATTTTAATAATTTTTTTTATTATTATTTTAGCACCAATTTAATTTTTTTTCCTAATTCTTTTAAATTTATAAATTCTATGTTTATTTCAATAAAAAATTAAAATCAATTTAAGAAAAAATTAAAATCAATCTGGTCCGTGTACGACCACTATACGACCAAATTAATTATTACAGTTAGATCTTAAATAGATCGATGAGAATTGTTAGATCTAATATTAAAAAGTGTATCTGATTAATAATAGAATTATATTTAAATACTAAAAAGTGTATTTTGATAATTTAAAATTTTTCTATGTAAAAATTCTTAAATATCTTTTCTCTTTAATTTATGTATAGTTCGAGTTATATAATAATTGTTAAACCAAATATAAGATAACAATTCATATCGATTACAATATTAAAAATTATCAATATAATGCTCATGTATATCATATAACAATGATACATGTGGACCCTGCGTTATAAGAGACTTAGGAGAACTCATGTACATGAATAAATTTAAACATTTTTTTTTTAAAGGAACATAACAATTTGATTAATCCAAATTATAATTATATTATTTTACATATAACAAACATAAAAAGATAATATCAAAATATTATTAAAATATTGAGGGTTTCATATTCATAAACAATAATTTTGAATATAATACTTAACCATCTTTTCTTTTCGGTTTATGGGTAGGTCACTGGTGAAGTTAGATAATAATTATTAAATCATCATTAAATTAAAGATAATTTCGTTAGTTTCAGTTGTAAAATCGTCAAAATTCAATTTCTAAAACTCAGGATAGAACCCAAATATTAAAGTGAGTGTCTAAATTTTAATAAATATTTTTTTATAATTGTAGCACAAATTTATTTATTTTTCCACTAATTCTTTTAAATATAGAAATTTTATCTTTCTTTCAATAAAGTATTAAAATAAATTAAGAACAAATTCAAATCGATAAAGACAATTATTTATAATAATATGAAAATAAAATTTTATATAATCATAACATAATTTTTATACTGTTTAATAATTTTAAAGTAATAATGTATTTTAAAATTTTATACACACTATAAATAAAACCGAAACATTAAAAGTAAAAGGAGTTAGTAAGATACTTATATCAGTATGTACTTGATATCCTTATTATATTAAACTCTTTTATATAATAAGCATAATAGGGATTTATCCTAAATTTTGATCGTGACAACCAAATTAATAAGGACTATTAGATCTTAACTAGATAAATGAAAATCCTTTGATCAAATATTAAAAAAGTGTATTTTATTTATAATAGGATTATATTTAAATTCTAAAAAGTGTATTTTGATAATTTAAACCAAATATACCAAATATAAATAAATTTCCTATATTGAATAGAATTCTCCATGTAAAAAATTCGTGACTTTCTTTTCTCTTCCATGGACAATTCCAGTTAGATAAAAATTGTTAAACCATCTTTTAATTAAAAATAATTTAATTATCTTCACGTGGGGTGTAAACTCGTCAAAATCTGATTTTTAAAACACAAGATAAAGCTCAAATCAGTAAAGTGAGTATTTAAATTCAAATAATGATTATTATGTCATCATTATTTTAACGCCAATTTAAATTACTTTTTTCTAACTATTTTAAATTTAGAAATCTATGTTCAAAAATTAAAATCAATCTAAGAAAAATTCAAATCAACAAAGAATATAATAATATGAGGATAAAATTTTATAAAATTGTGCATATTTTTTATCCTATTTTATTAAGTTATAGATCATAACTAATCAAATATAATTAATGATGTTATCCTGGTAATTATAAAAATTATAAATATTAAGAAAAATATTAAGAAAAATTAATGATGTTATCCTGGTAATTTGGTCCTAAATACCGCCAAAACATTCTCAACCGTTAGATCCAATACTTTTAAAAATAGATGATCAAGATTATATCATATAAAAAGAAATTATTATCTAAAAATGATATAATTATAAGTTAAAAGATATTATATTAGGATTGGATTTTCCAAAAAGTTAAAACATAAAAATAGTTGTAATTAAATAAGGAAACCCATTTATAACCAAAATAATAAAAATCGTTTAATCTTAAATAGATAGGTGAAAATCGTTAGATTTAACATTAAAACATGTATTTGGTTAATAAATGTTATTCTAATAATCTAAACTACATATAAGTAGATTTCCTAAATCGAATCGAATTCTCAATATTAAATTTAGTCACTTTATTCTCTTTTTTGTTTTAGAATAGTTTTTAATTGAAAAAGAACTATTAAATAACAACTAAATTAAAGATTATTTTGTGAATTTCATGTGAACCGTAAAATTGGCCAAATCTAACTTTTATAACTCAATATAAACAAATATTAAATTGAGCGTGTAAAATATAATAAATATCAAATTTTTAACTATAATTTTTTTGGCTAAATCTTTTTTAACAATAATTTAATCATGTAAACTAATAACTTTTAAATATTAAAATATTCATAAATAAATATAATTATAAATATTAAAAAAACAATCGTGTGTTGCATCGTAATAAAAATATAATTATAAACAGAATAATTATAAATAAAATTTAAGTAACTGTGTATCGCACGGGATATAAGCTAGTATATATAATAGAGCAACCAGAGGGTTGTTTGAGACAAATAAATCAATGTGAAATTACTATATTACCCCTACTTATTATATAATAATAATAATTCTATAATTAATGCATATATTAAATACATCTAATTTATTAATCATCATTAATACATTTATATTTATTACTCCATTGTTATTAAATACAACAATTTACAATTATATTTCTACTACTACTTAAATGATTAGATAATTAATATCTATTTAATTCCAGAAATATTAAAAAATTATCAATCATATCGGACTTTTAGTTTTCGAATGTATCGTCTATCAAACTTTTAATATTACATTTATAACAAAAATGGGTTTAAAGTTGCACATAACCAGATAAAAACAAACATTTACTTGAATTATAACAATTCAACAAATTAACTGATGAGAACACATACATACTTTTGTCAACATTCGAATAAATCATTATCACCCTTTTAACATGCAAAACAATAAAAAAATTCAGAAAATCTAATAAAATTTGCAAATTTAGAGTATGTCCATGCTTTTGGTTACTGAAATTAACAAATTTTTTAATTAGCTAAATGAAGTTGAGGATCAAAGTGCAACTTTGATCAGTTGATGCTGAAAAGAGTATTATGTTATTGTGTGAAAAGAAAGAAAAAGACACTTCAGATATCAGCTGTAGTGCATGTCGGATGACCTAAATAAATTAGGTATTCAAAAATTAAGTGAATATGGAACAAAGTACAAACATTATATTCAGCATACCGTCTGAACTACATACGTATTTTAAGTAGGACAACTGTAGGCATGAAAAATACTTAAATAACAACTTTCACTCTTTTTAAGAAGAAAGTTGAGCAATTTGTAGGTGTCCCAATTGAAAAAAAATCATATTTTAAGTCGGTCAGGTCTTACTATTATATAGTTGCATTAACACTCAAGGGAAATAATATACTACACTCAATAATATTTTGAACATAATGATTAAATTAATAAACACATGTCCACACGTAAGAAAAAATCACCGAGGATATTACTCAAATAGTCAACAACATTGTACACAAGAATGATTCGAAGTATAAATTATATCATACAATCAAGATGGACATGACATATATATTATAATGCACATAAACTCAACATCTACAACGTCAGTTCCTGCCCCCAATGATGAGGCAGTTTCGAGAAAAAAATAATAAATCGCTTGAAACAAAAAGTAACACACAACCAATATAGTCAATGGACAACAATTACCAAATTAATCTCAAAAAGAAAATTTTAAGACACTGTCTAAATTAACAAGTTTCGTTCATCGTTTGTAACCATGATTATCGAATTAAGCGTGTGGTCATGTGTTCATGCCCAACATCTATATACACTTGTCGTGTATATACTTTGTTCCTTCGTTACACCTTATTTACGTCAAAACCAAAAAACCATATGCTGAACAATGTAGCTGACTCTCACGCATGTGATGAAATTAATGAAAAAGACAGCTACTAGCGTGTATATTGTTGGAAATAACAAGTACTACAGCAACATGGAGGCAGTTATATAATAGATATAGCAATGACAGGCCAAGACCAAAGTTAACAAAACAAAGCATGAAGGTCGAAAGCATGCATATCAGAAACTGATAAATAACCAGGGAGACAGAAACAGTACCTGTAGCCATAGTTTAACAGTGTATATAAGAACAGAAATTACGAAGCAAACAGCTGAGTCGTCAGGAGTTCGAGAAATCCTGACTGTTCTTGAAGAGTTATTCGCCCCCACTTACTGTGTCAGGTTGTCGGCGAGATACTACTTCCAGGATAAAACAGCTCCGAGCAAGGTGTTCACAGCAACAGCAGCGCTCAACTACGACCAGCACCTCAGTCGCCGGAGAACCAGAAAACTACAGAGAATACTATATAGAGAGGGAGGGCAGAGAGAGTTTTTTGAGAGAAGTGTGTTTTGCAAACTTCTGTGTATTTCAACTGAGCTACAAGGGCCACTATTTATAGTGGTTCCTTTCTGTAACTGAAGCACAGGGGCATTCAATTTCGTAACTGCAGCACACACATTAATTTTCGTAACAGCTGATCATATTAAAAAAAATCAAAACTGACCATTAAAGAATAAAACGTTTTGATTGAATTTAATAACCTGTAGCTGTTACATATTTTTCATGTTTATCCACATATCAGTTTTAATATTTATTTTAAACATATCCATCAAATCATGTCCAGGTTCATATCAGTTTCTGTTGCCCATCAGAGTTTAGTTTCTGTTGTCCATCAGAGTTTAACTTGTTGTCCATCAGAATTTAACTAGTTGTCCATCAGAGTTTACTGACAAACCATCAGAGTTTACTAGTTAAATACTGATAAACCAACTCCATCAGAGTTTACTAGTTAAATACTGATGGACACAACATATACTACTTTTACATCAAGAATATACTTAATTATATCCTTAAACTATCAATTTTCTAACATATATTACAAACACAACATATAAAATTAAGGCAACTAATGCAAATCAACTCAACTTCTTCTTAATCCATTAACTATCTCTTCCAAAACAATGAACGTCTATAATTAATCACGACTACAGCAAAATTCAAAAAATCAAAATTCTTACATTTTATATTTTTTTATGAACAAGGGTAGGTCTCATTACAAATCGAAAGCAAAAAAAGAAAATTTTAAAATGACAAATAATTCATTTTTTAAACGTGTAAAAAGTCCAACAAAATATAAATTTATATCATACCCGTGCCTCGCACGGGTTATAAAGCTAGTTGAAATGAAACCTAAACTAATTAAATAATAAAAGAATAAATAAAATAAATAAAGTTACTTACTGTAAAAACTAATCTTAAAGAAACTTGCATCTTTGTAAAAATACCAAAATAGTCGTAACTTGCTCAAATAACGGGTGATGGTCAAAAATACTATTTTTTTAAAATCGGGTGACAAGAACATCCATTTTTGAATATGTTAGTCAAAAATACCAATATATTACACATTCAGAAAATAGATATTACTATTACGCATTTGAATAATGAGTAACACGTGTTTTTTTGAAAAACAATTACAAAAAAAAAATTAAAAAATGTTGAAAAGAAAGATACGCATTTGGAAAATGCGTATCACTCCTTTACTCAAGGTGTTACACATTTTCACTGGTCAATTATTTTTAATTTTTTTTATGTAATAATCATTTTTCAAATGCGTAATAGTGATACCCAATTTTAAAATGCATAATAAAGTTGTATTTTTGACCAAAATTTTTGAAAATAATATTATTGTCACTTAATTTTAAAAAATTATATTTGTGTCATTTTTTCTCAAATCTATACTATTATATTAAAGACGAAACATTGAAAATTTTGTAGTCTGGTCGTCAAAATTTTTGTAGTCTGGTCACTTCATTCATAGTCGTTAGATATTTATGATCAAATCGATGAGAACCGTTAGATAAAATATTAAAATTAATATATATAATATCTTTTCTATATTTCCTAACTAAAACATCTCATTTTCCAAAAATATCGCAGACAATTTCATTTAATAAAATAACATAATAAGGTTATAATTGTTAATAACTAACCCATTACCATTTTTAGTCAAAGTGTATATTCTTTTTTATATAAGGTTAAAATTTCTACTTTTATATTTTTCCTAAATAAAACCTCTCATTTTTCAAAAATATCACGAACAATTCTATTTAATAAAATAAAATAATAATATTATAATTATTAATGACTGACTGATTAGTTTTTTTTCCAAAACGTATATTCTTTTTTATATTTTCTAAAACCTCAAAAATATCACGGGTTATTTCATTTACTAGCATAAAATACTAATATTATAAATTTATCTATCTATCTATACGATATTATTAAAGACGAGACATTGAAAGTTTTGGTACCTGTTTTTTGGTACGGTACTTGCCTTATTTAATTGTTTATTTAATTATTATATTCAGTTACCCTTTCATTTAAAATACATTACCATTTTTTTCTAAAAAAATCACGGGCAAATTCCTTTTCAACTAAAACATGTTAATTTTTCTATTTTCCTTACTAAAATCCTTTATTTTCCAAATATATCACGAGCAAACCCTTATTTATTTTAAAACCTATTTTAATACTTTTAATTGACAATTACCTTTCCCCTCTTTTTCTAGAAAAATCACGGGCAGTTACCTTTTTCAGCTAAAACATGTTATATTTTCTATTTTCCTTAGTAAAATCCCCCTTTTTCCAAATATATCACGGACAAACATTTACTTATTTACTTTAAAATCTATTTTAATACTTTTAATTGACAATTACGTTTTCCAACTAACACATCTCACATTTTCTATTTTTCTTACTAAAACCTCTCTTTTTTTCAAAAATATTACGCGTAAATCGTTACTTTTATATTTTGAAATTCAACGAAAACATGTTACTTTCTATTTTTTTTACTAAAACCCCTCTTTTTCCAAAATATCACGGGCAAACCGTTACTTATTTATTTTAAAATCTATTTTAATACTTTTAATTATTTAAAAATGTTTAACACGCCTACTTATTTTTTTTAATAAATGCAATTAATAAAATATAAATAATAAAATTAAGAATTATTAAAAACAATCTGTGCATCGGACGAGTCGGACGGATGGTCGATACTTAGTGATTTTACTTAATTAGCCTTCCTTATTTTTTTTAAAAACTATCACTAAATAATAACAATATTTATAATCAATTACCTTTTCAACTAAAATACATTACCATTTTTTATTTTTTTCTAACAAAATCCTCTCTTTTTTCTAAAAAAACACGGATGATTATCTTTTTTTAACAAAAACATGTTATTCTTTCTATTTTTCCTTATTAAAACCCCACATTTTCCGAAAATATAACGGGCAAACCCTTACTTATTTATTTTTAAATCTATTTTAATACTTTTAATTATGAGCACTTTTTCAGCTGAAACATGTTACTTTTTCTATTTTTTCATTTTCTAAAGAAATTATTATTAAATAACAATATTTTTATAACCAACTACCTTTTTAGTTAAAATACTTACTTTTTCTATTTTTTCTAACAAAATCCCCTCTTTTTCTAAAAGAATCACGGACAATTACCTTTTTCAACTAAAACATGTTACTCTTTCTATTTTTCCTTACTAAAACTCTCATTTTCCAAAAATATCCCGGACAAATACTTATTTATTTTGAAACCTATTTAAATACTTTTAATTACGGACACTTACCTTTTCAGCTAAAACATGTTACTTTTTATATTTTTGCTTACTTAGACTCCTCATTTTCCAAAAATATCATGGCTAAACATTTATTAATTTATTTTAAAATCTATTTTAATAATTTTAATTATTTAAAAAAGTTTAACATGCCTACTTATTTTTTTTAGCAAATGCATATTAATAGAATATTAAAACATAAATAATATAAATAATAATTATTAATAACAATCCGTGCATCGCACGGATTTTAAACTAGTAACACGTAAATAACATACAACACTATTAAAAACGTGAATCAATCGACTGGTAAAAAAAACTAAAAAAGTACGCAGAAACTATGCTTAAGGTTTAAATTACGTACTTCACAATTTGCTCCACGGGTCATATCTTTCTAACTTCCGGTGTTTTCGTAATTTAGTAATAACTGTTATAAATTTATAATTACTCACTTTCTTCTCTTAACATATTAGAACTTCTACTTAGAACATATAACACATTACCGTATCTTTATATTAAAAGAAAATTTACCTACAAATTCTAACACTTTTTCTATATATTTTTAAGAGCAGTGCTAGAGGTACCGAATTGAGTACCAAAAATTGGTACAAAATGATATGGCAATGCTGATGTGACATTTGAAAATATTTTTATTGGTGCTATTAATATGAATGTATGTGGGTCCATTGATATAGAGTTAATCAAATTCTAACACATGTAATTTTGTACATTTTTTTGTACCAAATTCGGTACCCCTAGCATTATTCTATTTTTAAACACCTAGTTTACTTCTATGAATTTGAATAACTATTCTACTTTCGATGAAACTTTTAGTTATATGTCTTACCTATAAATTCGAAATATTCTATTTTATAAACTCGAACACCTATTCTACTTTGTATAAAATTTTTATTTATAAGTTTTCCTTATGAATTCAAACTCTTCTCCCCTATAAATTTAAACATCAATTCTACTTCTAATATATTAAATGACATTTTTTTTATTTATTAGCATTAAAATTCTAAAAAATTCTAAAAAATTCTAAAAAATAGATTCAGACGATCTAAAACGCGCCACCTAACCTTCTGTGTATCATTCTTTATATATATACTAGCTTAAAACCCGTGCGATGCACGGATTGTTAATTGTTATATTATTATTATTTTTTAATTGTATTTGTTAAAAAAATAAGTAGGCATGTTAAAATAGCTAAACACTTTTAATTAATCAAAAACATTAAAACAAATTTTAAAATAAAGAAGTAAGGGTTTGCTCATTATATTTTTGGAAAAAAGGGGTTTTAGTATGGAAACATAAAAAATGTAACATATATTTAGTTTAAAAAGGTAAATGCCCGTGATATTTTTGGAAAATGAGGTTTTAAAATTTAATAATTTAAATTATTTAAATACGTTTTAAAATAAATAAATAAAGGGTTTGTCCGTGATATTTTTAGAAAAAGAATGGATCTTAGTGAGGAAAATAGAAAAAGAAAATAGAAAAAAGGCAATTTTCCGTGATATATTTAGAAAATTAGGGACTTTGTTAGAAAAAATCTATAATGCATTTTAGCTTAAAATGTAATTGGTTATAAATAGGTATTTGATTATTTATATTTTAATATTTTTAGTAATTGCATTTGTTAAGAAAAATAAGTATACATGTTAAAATAGGTAAACTTTTAAAAAAATAATTATAATATTAGGTTTAAAAATAAATAACTAAAGGTTTGTTCGTGATATTTTTGGAAAATTAGGGGTTTTAGTAATGAAAAATAGAAAAACTAACATGTTTTAGTTAAAAAAGGTAATTACCCGTGATATATTTGAAAAAGTAGGGAAATATGTTAGAAAAAATAGAAAAAATAATGTATTTTAGGTGAAAAAGGTAATTGGTTATAAATATGTAATATTATTATTTAATAATATATTTATATAAATAAGTAAGGTTAATTAAATAAAAACACGAAGTAGTTAATTAAGGATAATTAAATAAAGAGCTTTTTTCATAAATACCCATCCCTAAAATCTTTTTTTCAAAAATACTATGTTTTTTTGAACTTTTTGCAAAAGTACCAACTTTTTGAAAATATTTTCAAAAATACGATCTGCAACTAGATGCAACCAGCTGCAACCTAAAAAATCAGAAGCAACCAAGAGCAACCACAATCAACTTCGCAGAAGCAACCAAGAGCAACCACAGTCAACTTCGAAGCAACCCATAGCAACTTATAGCAACCCTGAATTACAACCGAAAATTCAACTTTAAAAGTTTCACAATTCATTAAACTGCCCATGCGGGGCCAATTTACTGAAAGCAACTAGAAACAACTGTTGCAAACAACTAGAAGCCAATTTAGTGAAAATCAGAAGCAACTAAGAGCAAATACCAGCGATTATATATATAAATACATACACAAATATATCGTATTGTACAGTTGAGAACTTTTTAGAGCTTTGATTTGCAACTCAAATATATTAATGCAACTTCAATCGGGGTTATCAATCTCAATTATGTTAATTTTACATACCTTTGAATCGAGGAATTTCAAAATACTTATATCTTTGAAATTGAATCAGTTTGGAATACTCGAATGAATATTATCATCATCTTTATTGATGTATATGTATATATTATGTGTGTATAATTAAGTAGACTATGTGAATTGATATAGAAGAATATCGATAAAAGTAAAAATGGATGAAAGTGATTTTAATTGAGATTGAAAGTTGAAATTAAATTAGGGAAGAGAGAAAGAGAAACAGGTGTTTGTAAAGAGAAGAGAGAGAATGTGAAACTGATGAATGGGAGTAAAACAGGCGCGGGCGTGCTAGCACATGGATCGTATTTTTGCAAAAGTCATTATTTTATTTTAAAAAAAACGTATAAATGCAAGAAGGTAAACAAGAACGTATTTTTGCAAACTAAAGACTAAGAACCCGTATGTTTGACAATTTCTCTTAAATAAAATCAAAAAGTAGGGAAATATGTTAGAAAAAATAATGTATTTTAGCCTTTTAGGTGAAAAAGGTAATTGGTTATAAATATGTAATATTATTATTTAATAATATATTTATATAAATAAGTAAGGTTAATTAAGTAAAAACACGAAGTAGTTAATTAAGGATAATTAAATAAAATCACAACGTACCATACCGACCAACCAAACTTTTAATATTTCGTATATTATATAATAGTATAGTATTGATATAATATTGATTGATATTAATGATTGATGATCGATGATTGACGATTGATTGTTGTTTAGTGAATTATAATTGAGATTTACTTTGTGAATCTCGGATACTGAATTTTTTAATTTGTCGTGTGGGCTTGTTCTTCTCTTTAGTCCTTGGTAGTCAATGACCCAATTATGTATGTACTCTTTCGTTTAGCCTGCTTCGTTGTCGTGACTCGTGACTTTGGTTTAAGTTTCAATCATTTAAAATTTAAATAGACACGGACAAATGCTGTTCGTAAAAGTAATTTGTATTGGCTATATCTCTTTTGAGTAAGGCTAGACCTATCGAATTAGGTATCGAATTTTGGTATCAAATGATGTAACATTGGTGATAGGAAAGTTTGAGATGATTTTATTGGGGAAATTAATGTGAATGCAGGGGCTTTACTGTTATTAATTAAATCGTAGCCAATAAAAACATGACATGTGACATTTGTGATCCATTTTGGGATCCAATTTGACACCCCTAACATTATTCATCTTTTTAGGTGCATAATATTCCACTTCCCTAATTTAAAACAAACCAAAAATATGCCAAGTAAATATTTATCAATAAATATAATATCAACAATTATTTAGATTTATTTTTTATTATAATCTTATGAGATTAATCTCGGGATTCTTATTTTCTTTAATGATTTACTTATACATCATGAAAGTGCTTTTTTTTTTTCAGACACTCAAAATATAAAATGTGTTCAAAACAAATGTGCTGAAGGATTTGCAAATGTTATTTTTAATTTTATTTTAAAGTATGTTCAAAATCATTAGAATGTATAAATCATTTCTCATACTACTTAATTTTAAATTAAGGAAATATATTTTATCAAAAAAATGAAGGAAATATAAAACGGTCGGTTACGATTAGTGAGATTACCATTTGTCTACTGATTTAAACTTAAAACTTCAAAGGTAGTAGGAAAAACGTAAAAGCCGCCATGAACAATAGTTGTCCGTGACAGCAAAATGGATCTCAATTTCACAAAATTCAAATAAAATATAAAGATGCTCTTCTACGGTTACCGTGTGATACCAACCACCTCCCGTAATAAAATATAGCGACAACAATCATCTCCCATAATAAAACATATCAATAATTACTATAAAACATAATAACAGATGATTAACCTCCATCGATGAGACCAAATCTCAAATATAAACCTACCTATTAAATAAATATACATTACACACTCACTCTTATGAAGTTAGGCACAACAACTACTTGCATATTTATTGTGATCTGCGCGGTTCTAGTATGTCGAACGTGCACGTATTCTATAGTTCCAACGTTCCCAGTTTTCTTTTCATCAATTACCAACTCCAAGTTCGAATAAAAATTCTGAATTTGCTTTTGTAAATCGATTGTAATAGAATTATATGTCACCTTTAATACCTTAATTTTTTTATGAATTGGTATTTAAAATGATATATTTATGATATCATTTTTAACTTTCTCACAATTTATTATGAACATGCATTTTTAAGTTTAAAATACAAGATTACTGAATTAATGTAATGATATTTCTCTTGCTCTTTTTTTAAGAGATATCGAAGTTTGAACTTTATCGAACACAAAATGGATATGTAAGTGTGTTCTATCTTACTGAAATTTGTCGAAGTTTACAACACAAGATTATTGAAATTAATTGGTTTGATTTGACTTCGGAGTAAAGGTAAAATATCGACTCAACTAAACTAGATGTTGTTCTATCTTTTTATGTATACGATCGTAGTAAAATTTCTCCGTTTTTGAGTAAGTTTATAATTTTATAGAATAACATTTATTTTTATATAATTCTCGGATGTGAGAATCGAATCTAAGAATTAACCGATAACTACAGTTAAACCTCTTTAAAGTAATAGTCTCGGGACCAGGAGAAAATATTACTTTATCGAGTTTATTATTTTATCGAGAATAAAAATACACTATCTCTATTATATTGGGATAAGAAAAAATATTATTTTAATAATTAAGCTTATCTACAAATGAGTATTTATTCATAACAAATTATGGAGATAAGCGAGAATCAAACTCATAAATTGACAACAAAAAATAAGCTCTTAATCACTTAAATTATTTTATCACGCTCGAAATAACTCTTTTAAAAACATTAGCACGTAATAAATTTTAATCAGCAAAAGAAAAATATCTATAATTATGTCACAAATTAACATCTTGTCCTTGGTGCAGTAACATAAGTACTTGCTAAACTAGTGCACACTGAAATCATCACATGTTCAATTAACAGTCAAACCAATATATAATTGTACCGTTCCAAATTGAAACTTTAATACATGTGCACACAATATTTTATGTCCTGCGCAAAAACATGTTCACATTCTAAATCTTACTCCCTCCGCCCCTCAATTATTTATATTGAGGAGACGACACGAAGGTTAATAAAAAGTATAAATTAATAGGAAAAAATAAGAAAAATGAGTAAAGTGATGAGACCAATATGTATAAAGTGGGTATAAAGTAGGTATAGTGGAGAAAAAATAGTGAATGTGATTGGATTTTATATTATAAAATATTACTATTTTTGATACGTAAATAAATGAGAGAGACGTACCTATATTTTATATTGGATTATTACGTGCGTGTTTGAGGTATCTTAAAAAAATTGACTTATACTTTAAAATGAATAATTGTCATATAAATGAATGAATTTTTATAAATTATATTGCTGTTTGAATAAATTTACTTGTAAGGTAGTTACATATTTGCTAATTTACATTTTAAAAATAATTATTAAATATAATTAGTTAAATACATGCATTTTAAATTTTAAAAACATATAAAAATAAAAATATAAAAATATGAAGTATTAAAATACAAAAATTATAAGTTCGCGCAGCCAAAGTCAAACAGGCCCGTACATCTTATATCCGGGCAAACATTGAAGTCTCTGTGGTTGTTCTCTTGAGCAGCCAGAGAAGAAAAAAGAATGGCAGGGATTTTAAGAAGACAGCTTGCTCTTGCTGTTAAAAATAAACAATGGAGCTATGCTATTTTTTGGTCTGTTTCTTCTACTCAAAATGGGTATGTTTTAGATCAAGTTTTTGTGTCTTTTTTTGGTGCAAAGATTGGTTCTTTTTGTTTTTTTGGTCAAGTTTCAAGATTTTGCGAGGTGGGTTTTTTTGGTTGAGTTGTTTTGGTGGTTCTTGATGTTTTAGAGATTAAGGTAGATGGGTTTTTGCATTTTGTGGTTCTTTGCATCAGTTTACTTTAAATCAGTTCAGTTCATTCTCTTGCACATTGTGATGTTATTTGTTCTTGTCTTGCTGAGTTGCTGTACTATGTGTATACATACAAATCAAATTTTAGCACTTTTGTTTTACTGAAACTGAGGTAATGGTGTTCACTGCAGTAACAAGTAAATTTTGTGGTTACTGTCAGCAAGAATGTTGATTTGTTATCAGATTAAGCAGAATGCAGATCCCTATGGAAATCTGTCAAGTTAACAACTTTGTTAGTAGCTTAAGTTGTTAGGAGAGGATTCATTGGATCATAAGTTTTTGACACCCCCCCTCCTCGAAAATTCAATTTTTTAGAAATTGAAGAATAGATCAGTAGGATCCCATTTTTTGAGCTAATATACAGCTTCAGTGACCAAACTAAAATTTTGAGTATTGTTGGTATCAAGGTCCGGGCTTGAGACTTCTGGTATTAAATGAGGTCCCGTATCATGTTAACTTGAAAAGTCTCCTAAGAGCTTAACTGGATCAACTACAGTTACCAAAATCTGATGTTTTTTCAATAATGTGTGGGTTAATATTCTGCAGGGCACTGGAGTGGGATGATGGATACTACAATGGTGATATTAAGACAAGAAAAACAGTTCAATCAGAACAATTAGATGCTGATCAACTTGGATTACAAAGGACTGAGCAATTGAGGGAACTTTATGAATCTCTTTTAGATGCCGAAACCAACCCTCAATCTGCAAGGCCTTCTGCGGCATTATCACCTGAAGATCTCACTGATACTGAGTGGTATTTCTTGGTGTGCATGTCATTTGTGTTCAATATTGGCGAATGGTAATTCACGCTTTCAACTTCTTGAAATTCAAGTATACTTTCAATATCTCGATTAAAATGAAGTTGACTTTAGTAATTTTAAATCAACTCATCATTTAGGTTGTCTGGTCTCCAACCGAGTAATACTTCCAAACTGACTGTTGTGTTTGAAAAATGAGTTGCACTAATAACTGAATATTTCTGAATTAAGCTCCAAGTTATCCAAGAAGCTCCTGTTGACAATCTTGTTTTCTAGTACGTTAGTGACTTGAAAGCAGTTAGTAGCTTCAGTTGTAAAACTTGAGCCAAGCATCTAAAACATAGCTTAGTCTCTGAAAATGAATAATAGATGCTGAAATGGGCTGCTTGATGTTATATGTTTTGTCTGCTTAATCACAATAAAATTGAAGTTTTTGTACTTTATCAGCTTGCCCGGAAGATCGCTAGCAAAAAACCAAACCATTTGGTTGTGCAATGCGCGTTATGCAGATAGCAAAGTGTTCAGTCGCACTCTGCTTGCAAAGGTATATGCTGCGATCTTACACCAAATTTTGCTGAAAATTTTACGAATCTGCTTGATACTTTCTTAGATACTGAATACATACCTTTTCTTTTGTGTTTTCTTTAATATCTGGATTCCTTGATGTTTCTCAGAGTGCATCAATTCAGGTATTGACTTTATCCACGACTTGCTAAGATAATATTCCTCACTAGAGAAATATTCATTCAGTGATGTGTTTTTTGTGTTTCAGACAGTTGTATGCTTTCCGTATTCAGGTGGGGTAATTGAGCTAGGTACAACTGACCTGGTAAGTTGAATATAATATGATATTGAGCCAAGTTTTTGTAGCTGATATATTTCCTTTAGAACATTTAAGTTTCCATCATGTCTAATTTTGTTCCAACATTTTATCCCTGTTGAAGGTTTCAGAGGATCTAAGTATAATTCAGCACATAACATCTTTCTTAGAGACCCCAGGCACAGTTGTTTCCAATAATTCAGCATATGTCCCGAAAACCACAAGATATGGGGATCACCATAACTGTGCACAGCCTGATGAGAATATTATTGAATCCAAAATGAACCCAGATAATGAATGGAAAAAACTCAACACTTGCTCCCCAAATAGTAGTTCAGAAGATTTTGAGCCAAATTGCCAGGCAAATAAATCAGTAACCGCTAAACATGAGGGCGCCTCTCATGTACAAAGCTGGCAGTTGATGGACGATGAGATCAGTAATGGTGTGCTCAATTCTGAAGATTCTAGTGACTGTGTATCACAAACCATTGCAAGTCCTGAAAAAAGTGTTCCTCTTCAGAATGAAGATAAGGTAAAAGAGAATCATTTACTTGATCATGGAGACTGCAAAGACACGGAACTGACCTCAGTTGAGGTTCAGAATGATGATATCCACTACCAAGGTATTGTGTCAACCCTGTTGAAGACTTCCCATCAATTAATTATGGGACCATGTTTCAAGAGTAGTATTAAAGATACATGCTTTGTTAGATGGAAGAAAGGCAAATTATTGGGTAGTCACAAGATTACAGGTGGAACTTCACAAAGATTGCTAAAAAAAATACTTTACGAAGTTCCTGTAATGCATAGCAATTACTTGCTCGAGGCGCATGAGAATAATGGCAGGGGAGGGAAGCTAAAAAGACCAGAGGCCGATGAAATTGATGAAAACCATGTACTAGCAGAGAGAAGAAAAAGAGAAAAGATGCAGGAAAAATTTGTGATTCTTGGAACAATTGTACCTTCAGCCGGCAAGGTAGCTAAATTCTTGAATTGGGATCATTCAAATAGAAAACCTTTCTTATGAAACATCAAACTTCTTTCCATTCACTTTCAACTGTCGCGTATGCTCATAAGCTTATCTATTTGCTTATGTAGGTACATTCTTGACATATGCACTTATCAACTGTTCCAAATGCTCATGTTGTCACATATCTATTTGTTTATGCAGGTTGACAATGTTTCATTGCTTGATGATACAATAGATTACCTAAGGAATCTTGAGAAAAAAGTTGAGAAGTTGGAATCTCAAAAGGAATTGCAAGACATAGAAGCAGCAAGGAGAAAAAGAAGTTGCGATGTAATAGAAAGCACTTCTGATAACTACGGCGACAAGAGGGTAGATCAGTGCAAGAAGCAGGCTCTGAAGAAGAGGAAAGCTTCTGGCATCACTGAAGTAAAAGCTGTAAGACCATTTCAACAGGAGGATATATTAACTGAAGATGTGACCGTCTCTAAAACAGGGAAGGATATTACAATAGAAATTCTATGTCCTTCGAGAGAGGATTTATTTGTAGAAATCATGGGTGCAACAAGCAATCTTCATTTGGATTTCCATTCGGTCCAGTCTTCCAATATTGATGGAAACCTCTCCATGACAATTAAATCTAAGGTATGCTTCCAATTACCATAAACAGTCTGTACCAGTCCACATACAATACACTTACAAAATTTCACAACTTTTTATATTGTTCATATCCAAAGCTGTGAATATTAAAGTTCTTCTAGTTTTTTAGTGTGATGAATTCCCCCTACCTAAAGTGGCTTCTGCAATAAGTTTTCACTTACCTCTCCCAATTTCGACATAGCACTAAGCTTCGAGTACATTATTACTGCCAACTGAAAACAACTATGTCGATAATGCAGGTGAATCGATCAACTCCATCTGCAAAGATAATAAGACAAGCACTTCAAAGAGTTACTAGAAAGCATTGAAGGACATGATCATCCCAAAGTTGAAGGTTTGCTTTTGTATATTGGTGGTTGTGGACCTCAACTGTATCTTGATCAGAAAATGAGGCTATTGAGTAGGGCTACTCTGTGTTTCCTTCAACTACCATGATAAACATGTGTATTCATGCTCAAATGTAACTTCACCAATCCCTTCGTTATAAATGCATTCTTTTGTAGATCGAATTCACCGAGTGCGGAGCTTCATCTCAAATACGCAGCTTTTGCATCCTTAGTAGCATTCCGAGTTGCTAAATAAATTTTGTTTTCTGCTACATTATATACACACTTGTTAGTTTAGATTAATCTCGCTAGCTTATATAGATCAAAATTGTCCCTGTTTACACATCTGCTATACACAGCATAAAGACAAAGGAAAATATATGCTACTTGGCTGCCAGAGGACACTGACATGATGCATCTATGTGCCAGTTCAAGGTGGTATACATCAATGAAATCAATAATGCAAGCACTTATTTCTACTTCCCACTTGCCATATACTGTAGATAACAATGTCAGCCCTGTATATAAATCCAGATTCAGTTTATGAAAAGACCGCTACCCTGTGAAGGACAAGCTGTCTAAAGGTATCAGGGCCACTGGTTTTTGTAAGTTTCAGTTTTTGTATTATGACATGTTGTACACTGAATTATGCGCGGCCCTGGTACCTTTAGACAGCTTACTTGTATTATGACATGTTTATTATGCGTGTCATAATATGACTGTGTGCGTAAGTAATTGAGGACGGTTGTTTGGATAAATTTACTTGTAAGCAATAAGTTAGTTAAGAGTTTGCTAAATTAAATTTGAAAAAATAATTATTAAATACAATGATTTCAACACTTGCATTTTAAATTAAAAAAATATTTAAAAACACAAATGTAAAAATATAAAGTATTAAAAAACAAAGAAATCAAGTAATAAGTCAATAAGTTAAGTAAAATGTACCACATTATTAACATTCAACTTATCAATATAAAAATTATAAGTTGAGGTCATAAGTTAGGTTGACAAACACTCCCATAAGCTCTTATGGCTTTATAAGCCATAAGTCGGCTTATTTTGTCATTGCCAAACATGCCCTGTATAGAAATGAGTGGGACGGAAGGAGTATATATTTATGGGTTAATGGTCACCAACAAACGATTGTTAGCGTTTTGCTGTGAAAATACGTATCACGAAAAGTTTTCGTAATACGTGTAAATGATGGGCACCCATGTATACACATCAAAAACCTTATTCTACACGTATCGCAGAAACTTTTCGCGGTACGATTTACTGCAACAATCGTTTGCTGTAAGACCGCCCCATATTTATGTCATTGATTGCATCTTGCCCTTAAAAATTCAACCAAATATAATGGTTGTAAATGTCAGTGTGCAACATATATGTGCCTTGCAGGATGAAAAAAGTTACAACTATGTTCATCACTACGAAGAATTTCTAATGTAACTGTGAATATGGATAAAAGATTGTCAAGTTACAAGAAGCAATCTTAGTCTTCAATGGCAAGAATTGTTTCAATTATTGATTCATCTAATACATCATCTACAATTCGAATAACAATATCTTCAGTATAACGCCTCGTGCCACTCCAAAACTGAGGTTTTTCCATGTCTTTTCCAACAATGTGTTCGAGTTTTCGTGGTAATATTGATGGAACAAAATACCACTGAACTTCTTTTATTACCTCTTCAACCACATCTTTGCCAAGCACTGAGAAAGCTCGAGTGTCGAGTCTAATAAATGATGACCGTCTGATGCATTCCGCATTCTGTTGACTTACCTCCATTAAGACATCATTTAGAAAATCTGCAAAAAGATCCCTTTTATCAACTGAAAAAAGGTTAAACAGTTTAGTTCAGAAGCTTGCGATTTTCTCTGAAAGCTCCTTCCAGTTCTGTTCAGAACCTTGCAAAACTGTTCTTATGCAGCTACATATATTATGTTTATGATCAACTTTGATTCTTCTTCAAAATTAGCATGAACAGGTTCCACCAGGGGTTAATTGGCTATTACATCATTATATTGGAGGTTAACTTTCAAATAGCCTACTGAGTCCAAAAAGCTTTCAAACGCATCACAAAGTAATATAAAACTTTCATTTAGCATTTTTCCGTCAGGCCCGTTAAAACTTTAACAGAAACATGACTTGGCATGACCTGGCTGCATCGTCAACAGATATTTTAAACCCATTAAAATGCCCAACCACTTTATATGTCTTTCATTTCATTCAAAACTTACTGAATTATACTAAGATTTGACCAGAATTAAAAGCATGAACATAAAAAAAACATTACATTTATAATAATTTCATAATAATATCCTGCCAATATAAATATGCAGTTACAATGTTAATGCCGACCAGATTCCTGCCAACATTTGTGCACTTACAAAAGATGAATAATATTTAAAGCTTCTCAAGTGTTTAAAGCTTACAAAATACTTAACATACTAGTCATTCCACTACAATTAAATTACTTTTTCTGTAAAAGGTCTTCCCTTCTTCGCTTTCGAAGCTTTGGATGTCCCAAGTTGCATTCGGGGGTGTGAAGCTGGAGGAGTCCCACCAAAACCAACTATTCTATTCAGACCTGGTGTTGGCATCTAAACAAAAAATTGAAAACAATGTTAGGAACATGTGTTGATGTGGTCAATAAATAATATGAAATGCAATTAACACTTACAAAAATAGACCTAACATGCTTCCCACCAGCTGCATTGACATTATTGTCGGATGGCTGCATTACAAGTCTATCAGCTTCATTATTTCTGAGAGCCTCCTCATTTTTTGAATAGCAGATATGGCATGAGTACAAGGTATACCAGTAAGCTCCCAAAGTCTACAAGAACATGTTTGTGATCGTAGATTCACACAATAGCCTATACCCCTCCACTTAACTTGAAAATTCTGTCTACCATCCCATAAAACTTTACATTCTGCAGAATCTCTAATATTATCTTCAATTGTTTTCTTTACTTTAGGCAACAGAATACATTCTACATTTTTCATTTCAGCTATTTTTTGATGCATTCTTTCCATTATCATGTCATGAATTTCTGTTAACATATCAATTAGAGGCATGTACCTGCTTCTAAGAATCCATGAGTTGAAGCATTCCGAGATGTTGTTTTCAGTGCTTTCTGTCTTTGAATGTGTCCCATAATATGCCTTGGACCATATCTTTGGATCAAATTCTCTAAGCCTCTCTGCAGCTCCTTTTGAATGTTTCTTAAGGGCCTTCATTGCACATTTGAATGCCTCTGGATATGTTGTTGTGGCAGCTTCCCAAAAACAATTCTTAACAGCTTCAGTAGGGTGTTTCTTCCTCAAATTGTTGTAAATGTGTCTGCAACAGTTTCTGTTCTCCACATGTGGTAGAAGCTCCTTAACAGCTTTCTCCAAACCCTACAAATCATACAATATACGGTAAGTACATGAAACAAGTAGTTAGATCATTATTTAGCTAGCACAAGTGAAGTTCATTGTACCTTTTGTTGATCAAATATGAATGTGTATCCAAAACCATTTCCCAACTCCAAATCATCAACCAAGAGCATTAAAAACCATCTCCAACTATCATAGGACTCTGTCTCCACCACAGCCATAGCAACAGGTACAATACAATTATTTCCATCCCTCCCAACAGCACTGAGGATCTGTCCACCACAAACGGTGTAAGAACCGGGAAACCGTATGTATATTTTTAAAGTTTAATATATGTAATTTCTTTTACGCTATTCGTGGATCTAAATACATTCTGTATTTTAATGTGGGGAAAGTTTCGTTAAATGATCATATGTGTCTGTCCTATAAATGTTAAGTGAATTTTGAGGTAATTAGATTGGTATCTAAAAAGTGAGTTATTTTGTATTAAAGTTATCGTAAAATTTTGAACGAAGAATTCCGTTCGTTTCGTAATTTTTCGGGAAATTGGTACATCATTCGTACCAATAATTCATTCGTTAAGACGGGGGATATTTTTGAACAATTGTTATAAAGATATTTTGGTTCGTACATATAGATAGTATTAAAATATTCTCATAAATATCTGCAATTATTGATAATTATCGTTTGATAACCGATACGCTTTATTCGAATAAAAAAATGATCCGACGGATCAATATTGAACCAAAAATGTTAGTTGAGGTATGATTTTTCGTTAAATATAAATAGTCGTACCGTAATTATTTTACGTATAATAAAAGTATTAAATACTGTTAATTATCCCTAAATTACCAGAAACCTTAATTACGTTCTTCGCGTTCTTGAGAATCAAACCTAAATTTGAAGGTGTTATCGGATTCCGATTTCAAAGTTCTTATAACCAAATCGAAGCCCAGATCATCCTCTTCAACAATCCATCATCAGTTTTTTATTTCGGTAAAGTTTTAAAATTTTCTTATTTTTATTATTTAATTCAGATTAGTTGATTTGGGGATTTCTTTATTATTGATTGTTCTTGATGTTTGATAGCTTAATCGTGTTTTTTACGTGATTTAGATTGTTTTGATGATTTTTAATTGAAAGTTTGAGTTCATAATCGAATAGATCGGAAAAACTTGTAAATGGTCGGAGTTCGGCCGGGATTTTGATGGACTAAATGAACCTCGATGACGTTTGTATCATTGAATAGATCGTTGAGACTGGAGTAGATTCGTGTAATTAGTAATGAATTTGGTGTTCGTTTTTGGTCAACCGGAAAATTGTATAAACTCGTCGACGGGGAGTTTCCGATTTGATTTTGGTTCGTTTTGTGCCGGTTTTTGGTGTTGATTAGCTGTTGGTTAAAGTAGGGATCGTAACCCCATGTTTTTGGTGTGGTTTACAGTATATGGCTGACCGGAAACGGTCGTCGGATTCTGGACGGGGTGGCCGGAACCCCCGCCGTCGGCGGGTGTTCTTGGCGACCCGTATCCATTTCTTGGCGACCCGTTTCCAAAATTTACCCGACCCGGTTTGATCTTCAAAACCCTAAAACCAATTCTGAAAAGTGTTTTGGGAGTTATTTTCAATTTTATTTTATTTATTTTAGTTTTAAATTCAGAAAATGATTTAAATTTCTGAAAATTGTTTTAAATTCATAAAAATTGATTTTATAATTCAAATAAATTTCTATAAATTCTTAAATATTTATGAATTTCCAAAAGTGGATTAAATTTAATCATTTTAATTATTTTTGATTAATAATTAATTTATTTAAAATGATTGATTAATTTTTATAAATTCATTATTAATTAAATTTAATTAATTTAAATTAGATTTAATTATTTTATTAACTTTTATTTATTCAATATAATTGTTTAAATGTTTGTGATTAGTCAATTAATTTTATATTAATTGATTAAATTGTTTTTAAATCTGTATATTGTCAAAAATGATTCGATTTTCGATCTAAAAATGTTGTACGACTTATTTCTTTTTAAACGAGAGTCGAATATTATTCTAAAATTATGTATTGACGGTTACGTGACTTAAATGATTTATTGGTTACATTTTAAGGTCGATATGTGTTGTACAAATTACGTGAATAATCTGATTATCGAGTCATAATTATGAATAATTGCCCCGAGAATTTTTTTAAATGTTTTGAGCGTGTTTAATATTATCGCGAGGGGTAATTAGAATGGAAATTTGTCGGTATTGCTAGAAAATGAGATTTACGAGGCTGTTGACTTAGATGTTGACTTTTATATTATAGAAATATTAGACGAGCGAGACTAGCCAGGGTTGCATACCGTTGAGCAGAACCGTAAACGAGGCGAGTGTTTATACTTTCACTTATTGTTCAAGTGATATTATCTTCAGAGTAAATTACAATTGTTGTGTTTCGTAAATTCACGAGTATTCCTTTATACCTTTTTGGTTATCAGATTCGTATTGCCATGTTAATGTTAAATGAGAAAAATATAATTATAGACTGAAAACTGTGATTTGAGTTATGAACCCGATAAGGGTAGAACTGTGATTTGAGTTATGAACCCGATAAGGGTAAAATTGTGAATTGAATTGTGAGCCCGATAAGGGTGAAAGCTGAGATGTGTTGAAAAACTAGGGTTTTATATTGAACCCGTGAATTGGAAGGGCACATGACCGTGCGCCGGTCGAGTATGATGAATTATGGCCAATAACAATAAGTGCCGAGAGGCGGATAAATGCCCGGGGAACCCCAATAAGTTTTAGCCTGCTGTGTACCACAGTTTGGTGGGCGAGCTATGAGCGATTGATCGTCGGCTTAGCTCGTAGCGTCTAGTGAATTCCAATTCATTTATTTTAATGATAAACTGAAAAGAGTGTTACTTATGTGGAACCGTATTACTTTTAAAGTTATGTATTGGTATTGATAATCAAGTTTCATTGCTCTTTCATTCTATAGATCCTTTCCAAATATCTGTTCCGTATTGTTGAGTTAAAATGCATATTTATTGAATCATACATTGATATTCAGAGCTATATTTTATCGCAATGGCTGAGCATTTTTGCTCATTCTTGCTTCTTTGTTATTCTAACCTTTCAGATAGTTACGAGGATGTCTCATGTTAGGAGAACAGCTAGGATGAGGGTGAACCGTCAGTTTCCCAGTGTCCGCGGTCAGGTAGTGGTTTGGAGTGTAATTTGTAGAAGGATTGTAAGAATAATGTAACCTTAACTGAATCAGTGTGTAAAACTTCGGTAGACTTTTAGTTGTTAGCGTAATTCCTTATCGGGGTTACCTTAATAACATAGTGGTTTGTAATAATATTAGTAGTGGTGTTGACTTGTTTCATATTATAACTTGTGCTCGATCCTTAGTATTTCGGGGTCACTTTTATACTTATATTATATTTCCAGAGTTGCGATTTATATTGGTTGTGCGCTACCCGATCTTGACCCCGGGTCGGGAGGGCGTCACAAACGGTCTTCAAAAAACAGCCATCAAGCCCTAAAATAGGCCTGCACCCAGCTTTCCAAGCCTTTTTCAACCCATCATAGCAGACATAAAACCTTTGAAAATGAGGAGTATCACCTTCATTCTGTCTTGTATTGCATATTTTGACAGTGTTAGCCCTATTACTCCTCAAAATTTCACCTCCAAACCTTCTTAAACCAGCATAATGTACCTTCATTTCCTCTTGGACACCTGATAGTGCCCTCTGTCTCACTCTACAATCTTTGGCATCACAAATTTCTACCTTAAGAACTTTCTTAATTTCTTCCTGCATTTCAGTTAACTTCCAGTTTGGATTTCTCCTAATCTTATCCCCATACACTTCAACTAGATATTTGACAGTGACAAGCTTGTTATTGAAATGGTAGATACAATTGTGTTCATCATTCACTGTCTTGATTTGCCATCCCTCAAATTCTTCCATAAATGAGACCCACATCTTGAAAGGGCAACCTTGAGCACACATTACCTGAACCCTTAACTTGTCATCCACACTATATCGCATTGGTCTCCCAGTTGCTATAGAAACCTCTCTAACTGCATCTTTTAACTCTTTTTTACTCTCAAACACTAACCCTTCTTTCCATCTTATATCTTTTCCAGCTGTTTTTTTGTTGAAAATCTTATTTACCCTTTGTTTTTTAGAGTGTGTTGGAGGCTCTGCGTATGCCACCTCCTCATCCTCATCTTCTGAGTCTTCATAATATAATTCATCCAATGACCCACCAGTAGAGTGTGAGTTATAGTCGTTATACTTTGAACCAAACTGTCTTAGAGTATCCCTTATAAATTGACTTTGTTGCTGCTCCAGTGCCTCATTTTCCTTCCTTATCTCCTCCCTTACTTTTATCATTTCAGATAACTCTGAGTCACTACAATCTTCTCTTCTTTCATCTCCACAGTCACTATCTTCCTCTTCACTCTCTTCACTCCCAACTTCACTCCCTTCATACTCTTCTTCACTCTCTTCATCAACTAGTATTTGTTTACCCTTACCAAATCTCTTCAATGTACTCTGCTCACCCTTAGTAACTACCTTAATTCTTTTTCTTGCAGTGAATTTTTTCGTTCCTTGTTCTTTATCACCTACTTCACTGTCACCTCCACCTTCCCCTTCATCACCTCCAAGTTCAATATTTTCCCATTCTTTATTCACCACAAGCCTATACGGCCTCCTAAGAATTCCCAATACAACCAAAACGAATTTAGGGTTTATGAATAATACACGCCATTACACACATAAATATACATAACCATCATTTGGAATGTAGGGTTTATGAATTACCTGTCTGAAGTGGAAGAAGCCATCGTCTCCGATTGATAGCTGATGTGTTGATCTCTGTAATCGCACTTCTGTTTCACCTCCAATTGATCAAACGTTATATGTTTAAGTTAGTAATAATCGGGGTGTTTAGGACGGGTTTTCAGATGGGTTGGATGAGGTGGGTTAGTGGGTTTTTACATGTAGCTGATTAGGCACTAACGTGACAACATATTTGGCAAAAACTAACGGCATGCCGTTAATTATCGAAGAGAGTTAACGGTCATGAAAACTTCTGTCAGTTCAGTTATGTAATTGTAAAAGTTTTTTTTTTATAATTATGCGTTTGAAAGCTTTTTGGACTCGGTAGGCTATTTGAAAGTTAACCTCCAATACAATGATGTAATAGCCTATTAACCCGTTCCACCAGAGATTTAGCTGCACATTGGCTCTTTATTCGGTCCGAATTCAAACACATAGGAATACTTTATTTTTAAATAAATAATGCGATTTTTAAATGTTTCACTCAAATTACATAAATGGGTAATTAGATTATCGCATCTACTTTTTTTTTTCATTGTTTAGATTCCAACCACAAATTTCAAATGCTCTACCAACAACGTAAAATGCAAAAGGCATGTTATTTAAAATATGATACGTATCTCTCCTACTAGTATTTTAGCAAAAACAATTTTTATAATATATCATACTATACTAATCAAATAAATAATCATTGTATATAAATATAAATTTCCGTGCATTTTCATCAAAAATCCTAATTTACCTGTGAACCCCAAAAAGAAACAGAAATTTTCAGGAAGTAAACACAAAGAGCAGATTTTCTAAAAACAAGAGAGGGAAGAAGCAAAAGGGAAAGCTAAGTGAAAGTACTAGGTTCCGATGAGGACAATGAGAAGGGCTTTAACCTTAGTTTCAAACCCTCCTTTTCGATTCCTACGACAAGGTAATAAGAATAACAATACTTTAAATCTTGCATTGTTTCAGTTTCGTTCTGTTTTTCATTTCTCCACTTACCCTAACCCTAATTACAAACCCAAACCCTCTTATCTTCCTTGTTCATCGAAAGGTTTTCCGAACTTTTCGGAACTTGAAGCATTACTGTTAGAGAAATCTAAGGTTGGTTTCGATAATCTCGACGATGCTCTTGTTTTGTTTGATAAAATGGTTAAAATGACACCTCTGCCTAATGTTATCGACTTTAATCAGCTGTTAGCTGCCCTTGTTAAGATGAAGGACTACTCCGTAGCGCTTGCGCTCTTTAGGCGTATGTGTGTTTTAAGTGTTCCTGTTAGTGTAATTACTTTTAATATTGTCATTAACTGTTGTTGTCACTTAAAACAAGTTGATCATGGGTTTGCGTTGTTGGCTGGCATCTTTAAACGTGGGTTTGTCCCGGATGTCGTTACCTACACAACGCTTGTAAGGGGACTCGTTTCCCAGGACAAGTTTGTGGAGGCTGAGAATCTGTTCAAGAAGCTTCTTGGGTACAAACTGATTGAACCCGATGCAATTATCTTTAACACCATCATTGACGGGCTCTGCAAAACTGGTCACACTTCTGTTGCTATTATGTTGTTTAGATACATGGAGAAGAAAGGTTGTATGCCAAGCACAGTAACGTATACCATTATTATTGATAGTTTGTCCAAAGACAGATTAGTCGATCGTGCTTTAAGTCTGTTTGCCGAAATGAGTGACAAATGCATCATATCAAATGTAAGAACCTATAACACATTAATTCAAGGTCTGTGCAACCTCGGTCGATGGGAGGATATAATGCAACTGTTAAAAGAAATGTACAGCAGGAAAATTTCTCCAGATGTGCATACCTATACTATATTAGTTGCTGCACATGGCAGAGATGGAAAGTTAAAAGATGCAGAGGATCTGATAAAGTTAATGATTCGAAGAGGTCAATATCCTGATGTAGTCACATATGGTGCACTCATGGATGGGTACTGCTTGCGGGGAGAAGTTGATAAAGCATTAGCAGTGCTCGAGATCATGAGGAGTAAGGAGATTTTCCCCACCGCTCATACCTATAATATATTGATCAATGGTTATTGTAAGAATCTCAAAGTAGATAGAGCGATACATCTATTAGAACAAATGCCCAGCAAAGGTTTAACACCTTCAATTGAAACTTACAATACTATTTTGCATGGGTTATTTGTTACGGGCAGGCATGTTGAAGCACGAGAATTTTTTAAGAAGAAGATGCTAAACCAAGGTCTTCAACTCGATATGGTGACATGTGGTACCTTACTGCATGGACTTTGCCAGAATGGTTACGTTGCTGAAGCATTTTCTGTGTTTCACATGATGGCATACAATGGCTTAAATCCTGATCTACCCATCTATAATATTCTAATTCACGGATTGTTGAAGGAAGGCAAAGTTAACGAGGCAAGAAATCTTTTTCGCAATCTTCCTTTAAAGGGTTTACGGCCTAATGTCAAATCCTACACAGTTATGATCAGAGGATTTTGTAAAGAAGGGTTACTGGAAGAAGCAAATAATATATTTGTGGAAATGAAAGCTAATAGTTGGGTGCCAGATGATCTTACTTACAACACACTGATCCGCGGCTGCTTTGAGAATAAGAAATATGATGAAGGATGTGTGCTTATAGATGAGATGGTTGCTCATGGCTTCTCAGCAGATGCCTCTACCACCTCCGTGCTATTGGACTTGCTCAACTCAAAAGGGCAGGACCCAGCTCTCCTTGCTTTGCAAAAGAAGTTTTTGCCTTGAGTACGTCATGGAGAGAGTTTGTTAAGGTACATAATACTTTTATGTCAACTAATGCTTTGAGCTAATCACCCTTGAAAATTTTGTGCTGCGGGACTAAAATTATCAAAGTGCCATCCTGTAAGCTACCAAGGTCAATTAAAAAGTATCTGAAAGAAATTCAATGGCCGTTTTACAATCACAGTAGAAAGAGGTGTAAGTGGGGCTATGTACCTTGTGAATACAGTTTATAAGTCACGAATATGTGATTTTAAAAGGTGTACACAGATCAGATGAACTGTTTTGAGTCTCATGCATCTTTATCTGAAATGTATTGGATATCACTGGGTGACCTGTCGGCCCCTTCTGAAATTAATTGCAGATGAGTTTGAGATGAACCGCTGTCGGATTCTTGTAAATCAGCTTTTACGTCTTCAATCTGTGCTTGAATTTTAAGATAATGGAATTGTTGCACATACTAAGCAATAAGCATGCATCTGTTAGACACATTTATGCTTTTTAGTCCTTCAGTGCACATGTATTGAATCCAGTAGAGGCACCAACGGTCCAGTTTTAATTTGTGTATTAGTATTTTGTTGAAGGACATCTGACATGAATGCTCCATTAGCTTAGTGATATTAGGTTTACTCTCCGGCCTGACATTGTTTGACTGTTGTCAGCAATCGGAGTAGATGATAAAAAGAGTTGAACTTGTGTGAAGAATTGTAGGTCACCCTTAGCAATATCAAGCCCTATTGTATATTTAGGTACTTCAAGTCATAAGTAAATATGTGCCTTGCAGGGGAAAAAAAATTGTAACTATGTTCGTCACTATGATAAGTTTTCAAGATAATTGTAAATATGGAGAAGATTGTCAAGTAACAAGTAATCTTACTCTTCAATGGCAAAAATTGTCTCAATTATTGATTCATCTAATACATCATCTACAATTTGAATAACAATATCTTCAGTGTCACGCCTCGTGCCACTCCAACACTGAGGTTTTTCCATGTCTTTTCCGACAATGTGTTCAAGTTTACGTGGTAATATTGATGGAACAAGATACCATTGAACTTCTTTCATTACCTCTTCAACCACATCTTTGCCAAGTACTGAGAAGGCTTGCGTGTCGGGTCTAATAAATGATGACCATGTGATGCATTCGACATTGTGTTGGCTTACCTCCAGTAAGACGTCATTCAGAAAATCTGCAAACAGATCCCTTTTATCAACTGAAAAAAGGTTGAGCAGTTGGCCTGATGAGCGCGAGTTCTCTGAAAGCTCTTTCCAGTTTAGTTCAGAAGCTTGCAAAACTGTTCTTATGCAGCTACATATATTGAGTTTATGATCAACTTTAACTGATTTTTCTTCGATATTAGCATGAACGGGTTCCACTTGAGGTTTAGCTGCATATTGGCTCTTTGTTTAGTGTGAGTTCAAACGTATTTGATATAGCTGGAAAATTAAAGAGAACGCCCAAAAATTTGCTGAATTTAACTTTCTTTAAAACCTACCAAGATGGTTATTCTTGTTACCGGGGCTGGTGGCATCCTCGCTAAACAGTGAATCTAGTACCGAAACTGGACTCAGATGTTCTTCTGTGTCATCAAATCTTTCCTCAAGTTCGACTTTGTATTTGCTAATAGGATTCGAGGAGGGTACTTCTGCTGATGATGTTATGGTCTTATTCTCCAAATGTACATCCTTAAAAAAGATAATTGCAGAAAGCCAAGCAAAAAAGAAGTTATAAAATAATTCTATTGAAGTATAATTCGAGTGCAAAGTTAAAATAGTGTACCTGTGTTATGCATTTCAAATATTGGTATTGCTTTCGTGTTTTGGTTGTATTGGTGCCTTCTTCAGCATTGGTAGAATGAGAGTTGTTTTCCTTCAAGGGCATTTCTGAAAGATTTACGGATACTGACTGTATCGTATCATTCACTTTCCAATTGTTTTGACAAGCTGCAAAATGACCAGTATATTGGACTATCACAAAAGCCATAAATAGGAATCTAGAAGCATAATAGGAAGATTAAGTGACTGTTGAGTTACCATCAGAGCTCAAATCCTCAGATAAAAAGCCAGTTCCCAGAATTTTTGCATCGAACTTTAAGGTTTTCAAAGCTTCATCAGGTCTCATGTAATTCTGCTTTTCTGAAACATCTTCATTTTTAGGCTGTAAACTGTTGTCCTCAGTGAACAGTTGAATGGCACTTGTGCTAAAACTACTCATATGTAACTCTGTCTCCATCTTTGGACAAGAAGAGACCACAGAGTCATCTTGTAGTGAAGACAGTATTCTCTGCAACGTTTTTGGGGATTCTTTGCCTGATAAACTTTCACGCTTTGCCACATTTTTTAACCTTCTAGAAAGGCGTCTCTTTGCCTCCAAATCTCTTTGGTTAGAGCAGCTAACATCTGTTCCCTGCACGTTATTGATGGCACGTTCAGTAGTGGCCGCTATCTGAGCTGTACTGCTCGGCCCTAACTCTCTATGCTTCCCTGACTTGTGTCTTCCGTGTTCTTTTTGGCTTGTCTTGGGAAAACTAACTGAAATTGAAGTAGATATGATTTCATCATCCTTTGATGGACATTCATGTTGATCTTTCATTATTTCAAATAAAGACTTGCGAACAGTATGTCCAGGCTTCTGATACTTATTTGTAGCGCTACTAGTGCCAGATTCTGGAAGCTTGTTTTCCTGGTGGGGAGTAGTTCTTGCTGTCTTGTCATCCAAATCTTTTTGGCTCTGGATATGTTTCATCAATAGAGAATTCGGATCTCCTAGAAGTTTTAAGAAAAGATCGCTGTTTGAATTCAAAATATCGAATGCCTCTAAAAGCTTCCTAGACTTGTCCAATTCATCATCCACAGTTGGTTTGCTAAAACTTATCTCGTTTGTAACAACTGGCACAACTTCATTTGGTACTTCACACTGAACAAATTAGAGTTAGCATTTACCTAAGGCTAGCGATGCAACATCTTATACGCATTATATGTCACCATTGGTTTTGTAAACTAAACATGTCTATGAAATAAGATTCCTTAATTAGTACTTACTTGGAGGCCTCTGCAACTTTTACTGAGATTTGGTGTATCATTACTTCCTCTCCGGGACCCTATTCTCGAAAAAACAACGAAAACTTACAACATATCGAAACACAGGGAGAAAAATGGCAAATCAAACATGATTCAAGAAAAGAACATATTTCTACTACCAAAAGGCACTAAGCATAGCAGTATCCACCTCATCCTACGGAGATTAATTGAGGGTTCAAATCTTGTCAAAGACAAAGTGCGTGTGCGAATGTGTCCAATTATCGAAACGGAACATGTTTGTAACAACATAGCCAATCTAAAACATGTACATATACTAATATCTAAAATATACCAAAGATCAAACAATTACCAGTGACATGTTTGTTCTCATGTTTTACATTGGAAAGCAGATTCTGATTTGGAACAAGAGCCTGAGGATTATTACAAATACCAATAAGTTTCCATTTGCAGTTAACCTGAATCTTCTCACTTATCTGAGTTCGTTTCCCTATATTCTTTTGCATAGCTGACATGTAAATGATGCTCAACTTATTTCACTTCCAACCCTGAAAATATCAAATCAAATATAATGAACCATACATCAGAGCCTAAAGTTCATATATTTCTACAGTAACATAACAATTTCCACAGAGAGAGAGAGAGAGAGAAAGAGAGAGAGAGAGAGAGAGAGAGAGAGAGAGACTGAGAAATTATTGAAGAAAGACTTTGACATGGGCATTTGAGGAGAAAGGAACTGTAGCAGCTAATATATAATAATGGAAACTACCAGTCACCTCACTCTAGAAACAATGTTCTAAATTTTTGTGCAATCATTTTAATGTCTGAATTTTGTGTCTTCTGAAATAGAATTCACATTCCTGGCACTAAATCTCATTTCCAATAATACATGCATTAATCCACACTTGTACCACATCTATACAGTCTTACAATTTTACTCAATATGCAAAACAAAATTAAAAAAAAAATCAGTACCTAATATATCATTTTCATACAATACAAGATCCTACATTTGTTCAGACCAGTCACATTCATGAACTGTTGGTACATGACACAGGCCAACTACATGCTGCATTCCAAATTTAGATTTATTAAAATAGTGTATGGATTTATGACTGGTTTCATAAACTGTGTGCTTTTTTGTTATTACTCATTTTAGTTGCAGTATTTTAAAGAAAATGGAAGACCTTGATTCAGAAACACTCTGTCTTCATCTTGTAAAAACACTTCCCGTGACTGCTCTTTTCAATTCATTTACCCATCTAGCCCTATGTGATTTTGGTGTGTGTTTGTGTGTGTGATTTTTTACCTTATCTACTAGACTACAATTTTTCTTTATGAGCTTTGTTAAATGTTGATACAGAGATGTTGTGTACAGTGGATACATGTATGAACTGCATGTAATGAATTCACGTTGGGACTTGTGAGTTGTGAGTCCCTGTATTTATCATTTTTGTCGACTAATATTAGAATGGAGCTGACTGCTGAGTGATTTTTGATATATGTTAGTGCATATCAATCAGGGTCCCGAAAACCGAATTTGACTAGGGTCTTGTAAATTTTTGCGTGATAATTTTGATATTTTCCGACAAATTCCGTCCCTGTTATTAAAAAATCAACTATGGTATTTGTCTCAATTTCATTTTCCTTCGATGTGCAAATTTTGATTAACATTAACCCAATGGCACGACAAAGCACAATAAGAAGAAAATTCGATCGAAAAAATCTCAAGAAATATTATGAAGTTTAGAAGATAACACAATTCAAGCATGCGTGGCCACTCTGATGATACGCATTCTCAGAATGCGATTGTACTATTTCAGATTATAACTTTCGAAAAAGAGAGCTAACACTTTGTCCATGGTTGGTATTGTTATCTTCAAAGTGCATGTCATTTACAACATGAGTATCATATGAGATTCTGCATTTTCTTTTTGGTAAACAAATGATAAGGGACATTTTTAGATAGAATGCTGTTTTCAAAAAGAAATCACACTGAAATGGGGAAGCAAATAAAAAAAGATAACAAAGAATGAGAGAGATTTAAGACAATGCAGTATATGGATGTTCATTTCCATAAAATAAAACACTAAAGTCAGTAATTTTCTTGAAATCAACAACAAGACTGACCATGATAATGGTTTTACATAATTGAGTTAACAAAAGGCAACTCACTCCTCTGATCAATAAACAAAAATCAGTGCATTAATAGAAGTTTAAAGATTCTTAAAAATCCCATCTTTTTCTTCCTTTTGGAGATTAAAATACACTAGAAGATATGCATAAAGATGGGTAGAATTGTAGAACACTAGAACAGGCAAGGCAAAAAGTAGAAGAATCAGACAGGACATAGTTGAATTAGCAGAGTTGTAAGGTGTTCAATTCAGTGGTCATCTTGTATATTGGTAAAAAAATTACTTTCACAGTTGGCTTTATCTTTATCCTTAATTCAATTTTCAATTTGGTCATTTTTCCTGTGATTGCATGTTGTGGTAGTGATCATTTTTCAGGGTTTTGTTGTGGTAGTGATTCTGTTCAGGGTTTTGTCGATGTTTTTGATTTCTTTTTGTGTGTTTTCCAATCAATGCTCGTCGCAACTTAATGTGAGTGTTACTTGTGCTATATATGTCTTGATGCAAGCTGCCTGTATGCCTATTGGCTATATGATGATCTAGTTATATGTAGTATTAAGCTTTTCTGGGGTTAACTATGTTATGTTTTTCGCAGTTTTTTTATTTTGTGGTCGCCAAACAGCTTTGATTGTGAAGCTCTTTAGTTGTTGGTTCCTGTGGCTCTGAAATGAGTGTAGACAGGAATTTCCAGCAGATATGGGGTTTTAGAGGGGGAGATGATGATATCGATTCGTCAAGTGATGATTCAAAATCAGGTGAGGCAAATCATAAGATGGCTTCTGTGGTGTTGCCAGTTAATGACGAAACTAGTGATGATCTAGTTCATCAAAAGATTGATAAAGTTGAACCAGATGGTGTACAACCAAGAAAACCAAGGATTAAGAAAGGGGTGACAGCGAAAGCTAAAGGCAAGAAGCAGAATACAGAGGAGGCTCTGAAGAAAGATGTCGGTAAGAAGGCTAGAGGCAAGAAGAGGAAGACAGAGAATGCTTTCAAGAAAGATGTCGGTAAGAAGAAGAGAAAATCCAATGCCCTGAATTCCGCCATACTTGATGAGTTGAAGATTTTTACAGTGTCGATAATACAAGATCTTAAAGTCGAAAGAGAACAAATGTTTGCCCAAATGAAAGAAGAAATGCAAAATTTGGTGTCTGTTAAGTCGAGTACTAGGCAAAATTTGGTGTCTGATAAGACAAAGGGCAGACAAAAAAGTTTCCAAACTAGGAATATGAAGAACACTAAATCAGAAGGGAGACCTCGAAATATTAGTGGTGAGACTTTAGAAAGGTCTATAGTAAGCAGTAGGATGCCGGACTCAAATAATTGTGTGAACGCTTTACAGGAGCATGTTAAATGTGATCAAGCTGTACAAACCATCAGCTTAAACAAAAAGGAGAAAGGAGGACATGTGAGATTGTTGGCGGAGCAACCAATGTATTCATATAATCAATCTGATCATTTAGCTTCTTCTGCGTATTTGACGCTACCCTCTGCCCCATCAGAGAAACAATTAGAACACCAGAACACTGAATCACCTTATGGGAATTGCTTAAAACCTGGTAATGGTACAGGATTGAGTTTTGCTAGTGGCCATGGAAATGTAACAATGAATGCGATGAATCATTGTGGTTACATTTCTGGATCCCACATGGAAGTACCATTTCCAAGTTTTGCTCAAATGGGATCCAAAAACACGAGTTTCAGTGACCAACACTGCACTCAAACGTCCAGCATGGGTAATGTATTCCCGCTTCCACTTCATCAGAGGTTTGAGAATTCCTTTAATATTCCAAGCCAGGTAGGCAATATATCCCGAGACAATAACATATTGGGCTGGAGGATGAATGGCGGAAACATAATATTTTCTGGAAATGGTAATTCTTTACCCGACAACATTGCTAGCAACATGGTCCTCAACCGCATCCATTACAGACCTAATGGAAACGTCACAGAATATGGTATTCAAGATATCAGAGATGGTAACTTAAACTAAACCTGTAATGAGGACTGGACAATGCATGGACTTCTTAGGGAAGAACTGATATTGTTCTATATCTTTTGTTGTAGGAGAAGGCAACAACTAGTTGACTATGCATTGATTTTTATTTTTTCTCAATATAGCTTTTTTCCACTTCTCCTTTGCTTTCCTCACATTCATTATTTATCTGATGAGTAGCTAAGAGTTTATGTATCTTCTAAACATGGGTAGTTGCATTTTTGTTGGCAGTCTAATGATCATGCATCTAACTTCCCTAGTTTCCTTTTTTTTTTTTTTTTTTGTGTATCTTCAAAAATTGCCATGTGGCTTGGATTTGTAAATGCTCGCAAATCTCATAACAAAGTGCCATGTGTCAGTCAAAGGCGATTACATTACTATCTAACGTGTGTATATGGACTCAAGAAAACTGCAAACTATTGGAGGAGATTTTACGAGCTTGTAATTGACGTTCTAGGATAGAAGCATGAAGGCCTTCTATGCTGGATGAAACTAAAGATCCAAAACAGCAAACACTAGTAAGACACCGGTCTCGGCCATTTTTATCACCGGACAGGGAAGAAACGAGAACTTGTCATAGATATAGAAGGATCTTTACACAGACTAGAATTTTACAAGTAAAATGCTTCAACTGCCAGTGTTTAGTGTAAGTTGAACATTTTCAGAATACCACCTGAAGATTGGGTTTGGGTAATTTTTATTCTCCACACACACCCCTAATTTGTTAAAATATGAATTGGTGACTTGATTTGCAGGTTTTTTGTGATAGCTGATAAAATTGCCAACTTTTGCAGCATCTTTCTTGATGTTAGCTGTTCAATTATTTGGACCAAAGTATCAAGTATGACCTGGAAGTAATAAACTTTGCTGTAATTCATCTCTTAGATACTTTAAGCATTGAACCATATAGGAAAACTTGATCAGGAAAATGATAAAAAAATTGACCATATAGGAATTGTAATGCAAACAAAATACGCATCTCAAAAGAAATCGATGTCATTGTGCAAAGTTTAAAACCATACAAACAAGTAAACCCATAAAAAAGTAGGTTAGAGCCACATTCTACTGTACAGAGATCAGCCAGAAATAATAATCATCCATCACCACAGCCCGGAATAGTCCTCTTCTCTGAGCTATAACTAAGACTTGGCATACTCGACAACCTGTATAGACTAGACTGTCTTAAAGAAAGAACTTCACTGTTTCATTAATTTATTTTCCTGGTATTTTTTGCTGATTCAGTGATAAAAGTGGGGGTCAATTAATCCCTGATGACTGGAGATTAAACTGCCTCTTCTGTTTGAAAGTGTATTCATCAAATTTTAGCTTCCCTTGGTATGCCTCCATTACCTCGGGAACTTCATCCTTATGTGCACTTACAAACTCTTTGACGAATTTTCTGTCAGTCATTGCCAATATTGACGATAGCATGTAACTCTCACTTGTGCTGTATGTTAAAACCAAAACTTGCAGAACTGAACACCTCGGGATAGTCCTCTTCTCTAAGCTATAGTTAAGAACCCATGGGTTAGTTGACAACCTAGATGGCGTCCACTGTAATTTCTTCAGAAAGAACTCCATCTTTTCATTAATATGATTCTCCTTTAAACACATGATCACAGGTAGTTTTTTGAACATGGAAAGAATCTCATCATTTGAGAAACCAAAGCTTCTAAACAACATGCATCTAGATTCCCAAGTCGCGTCACTACCAATACACAATGCATGGAGAGCATTGAGAAAATACGAAGAGTCAAGATCAAAGCCCATGTCCTTAAGCTTCAACACAGCTTTACGGAATTTGTTATGTGGTTTACCAAATAATCCACCATGAGCTTTCAAAAGTTTCAAAATCTGGGAATGGGGCACATCAAGTGCACGGAGAAAATTAGCATTTAACAAAAAAGATTTCGGATTATCAGTAAGAACATATGGGCTGCATTTGAGGATAGCAACTGCATTCCTGCTATTACCCGTGGTAGACTCAATCAATTTGAGTAATGGTATTATGTGGTTATTAAGACTTGATTCGAGAACAGGGGGGTTTTGGGTGACAATAGCAACTACCTCAGCTCGAGTTAATTCGATAGAAAGTAAAAAATCAAGCTTCGGCTTGAAGAAATTTACGGGATTATAGCTTTGAAGAAAACGGGGTCTTATCGAAATGATTCGGGTAATATTAGGTTGCGTAAATCCAAAGGTTCGAAAGAGCTCCAGAACAGAGTCTGGTCTTGTATTCGAGGAATCGAAAGTAAGATATTTCGAAGCAGAAATTAGGGCTTTTCCTGATAACCCACATTTGTTCTTTAAAAATTCAGTCCTAAATTCTAAAGAATCTTTCATGGGTATGATTCTTTTGGTTCCATAACTACGAAAAAAGGGTCTAATTAAGCAATGATTCAGGTTGGGGAGAGTATCATGTTTTAAAATTAGGGTTTGCAGATGAGATTTAGATTTACACAGATAAACAAGAATTTTCATATTTGTGTGTATGGGGAGATAATTTGTATGTATAATGGGGAAATGAAAGACTTGATTAGGATAAAAACAACTTACAGAGATTGAATTAGGTGCAGCTCTCCGATGTATGACGGAGTTTGAATATGATACTGCCGCTCATAAGTTTAGGTGGGTGTATTCATTTGGGATTTTAAAGGATTTTGAGGGATTTTAAAAATCTAGGGGTATTCAATTAAAATTTTAAATAATCCTTTAAAATATGGTGGTATTCAATTAGGATTCTGAAAAGTATTTTAAAATCTGAGGGTATTCAATTAGGATTTTGAAAAGTCATTCAAAATCTAGGTGTATTCAATTCAGATTTTAAAAAATCCATTAAAATCTGGTGGTATTAAAAAATCCATGGATTTTCTTGGATTTAATAAAATGGTGGATTTTAATGGATTTGTTAGTATATTTTTTAAGTTTTGAAATCCGGCTGAAATCTATGAAATTTTGATGGATTTGTATCAAACATTTCAAAATCAGCGAGACTCTGCATCAACTCTGCGAGATTTTAAATCAACTCTCCAAGAATCCGCGTGGAATTAAAATCAGCAACAATCTTGTAAAATCCGTGGATTATTACTAATCCATCAAAATCTGAAATGAATACACCCTCGTTAGTGTTCACTCTTCGGTCAGAGATGATTTACCTTCCTCACCCATCAGTCCGTTGTTCGGTCTAAAGACTCCGGTCTAAAATAGTAATCGAACCTCGATAAAATTTAAAAAAGTAAATTAAAATTTTAAATTACGTAATTATATGGAATCGAATTCGGTGAAATCAAAGAAATTAAATTAAATAACTAAATTTTGTTTAATCACGTAGTTGTAGAGAATCGAACCCAAATTTTGTGTTAACCAAATTTGATATTTTGGTACCGCATACCATTTTCACATTGTTTTGCTTATTAATAAAGATTATAGATTCTCAGCAAAAAAATTGATAAAAAGGTGACAAAAAAATTGTATTAAGAAAAAATATATAAAATTAAAGTTTGGTATGAAATATGATGAAAAGCATGATGTAAAATATAATTATTAGGAAATGGTATAAAACAAATTCTGAAAAAGAATTGAAATTATTTGATATGACTTGGTTGCAAAGGTGTGTGAAGAAATTCAAAATATAGTGCTTATCTGGAGTATCACAAAAAAGTTGATTTATAGTTTAAAATGAGTAAATGTCATGTACGTGATAAGTTGATGAATTCTTATAAGTTATAAGGGTGTTTGGATAAATTTACTTATAAGTTAGTTAAGAGTTTGCTAAATTAAATTTGAAAAAATAATTATTAAATACCATGATTTCATCACTTGCATTTTAAATTAAAAATATATTTAAAAAGGTAAAAATATAAAGTATTAAAAAATAAAGAAATCAAGTAATAAGTCAATAAGTTCAGGAAAATGTACCTCATTATTAACATTCAACTTATCAACATATAAGTTAATAAGTTGAGATCATAAGTCGGGTTGACAAACACTCCTCATAATAGGGGTGAGCGCGGGTTGGATCGGTTCAGTTTTAGGTTAAAATCGAAACTGAAACCGCATATCCTCGATTTTAAAATCAAAAACCGCAACCGAACCCGCTGGTTCGGTTTCGGTTTTAAAATGATCGGATCGGTTACAATCGGTTCGGTTTCGGTTTTAAAACCGCCTCAAATAGACATAACAAAATAAATAAAATGACTTCGAATTTTTAAGCTTGAAAAGTTACAAATTATTTTTTCGTCCAAAATAAACCTACAAAGTTTTCATAATAAATTATTTAAGTCCAACGTGATCCTAGAATAATGAAAAGTTAACATGATCTTAAAAAATATTTTCTTTGAAATGTATATAAGACAATGTTAGAAATTCAACAATCTCGAGTCTATTTGAAGTCTTTGTATAAGTAAAGAGTTTTCCAGGAAAGCCAAGAAAAATCGTCACATCCAAAAATAAAATAACAGATAAAATACTTAGATATAGAAGTTTATTAAACTACATTTATTAATCAACTATTACAAATTAAAACTTCAAAAACAAGAACAAAATAGTATAATTATTAAAAGGAATGTCAGGATCTTTATTAATCCACTCCCACTACTCATAAAAATTGGTCTAGTAGAATATATAATATATTTATTTCTTTATTTTTATTAATCGGATCGGTTCGGTTTTTTTCGGTTCGGTTTGGACCTAAAACCGAAACCAAAACCTCAAAAACAGTTCGGTTTTTTAATTTTCGGTTTCGGTTCGGTTTCAACTCGGTTTCGGTTTTTTACGGTTCGGTTTTTATCGGTTTCGGTTTTAATTCGATTTTTTGCTCCCCTACCTCATAAGCTCTTCTATACTATATTATTATAAGCAAAACACCCTCTATTTGGTTGGTAGTTTGGTCATTTGGTTGGTTGGTAGTTTAATCCTCTAAATAATAACCGTTAGATGTAAATATAGGTAAATAAGAACCGTTGTATGTAATATTAAAATAATATTTTTTTTTTGATATCTAAAATGCTTACACGGGTTCAAGGTTCGAATCCCGTCAACAACATATTATTATTGTATATTTATATCATCTATTTTTCTAATCTACATTCAAAAGTTCAAGATATTATTCTATCGACAACATATTAAGAATTTTTAAAATCAAAATACAAAAAAAAACTTAGATATTATTATATTTGATTATTTTTTAAAATCAGATAAATCAAGATATAGATAATAAGATAAAAATATACTAAAATTCATCCGTGCATCGCATGGGTTATAGGCTAGTATTAACTTATAATGTACAAATCAAGTCACCCAAAACAGGCTGGCTCATAAACTGCTCTTAGTGTGTAGTGATAGTATTTCTCAGTAACATAGTGCGTGTTTGAGGAATCACAAAAAAGTTGATTTATAGCTTAAAATAAGTAAGTGTAGTATAAATGAAAAGTTGATGAATTCTTATAAGTTATACGGGTGTTTGGATAAATTTACTTATAAGTTAGTGAAACATTTACTAAATTAAATTTGAAAAAATAATTTTTAAATACAATGATTTCAACTCTTGTATTTTAAATTAAAAAAATATTTAAAAACATAAATGTAAAAATATAAAATATTAGAAAAATAAAGAAATCAAAGAATAAGTTGATGAGTTAAGTAAAATGTTGGTGATTTCTAAAATTCAACTTATCAATTTATAAGTCCTAAATTATCAAATAAGCTCGGTACACAAACACTCTTATCAACTTTAAATCAATAAACAAGGTCAGTCAAACAGGCCCATAATATGTTCTACATTGTTATGTCTAACCTTTGTTGTCTGTACTTCATATTCGTTCATTTGAGCAGGGCTTTGCTTGCTGAGTATGCCTGTTAATCCGATTTGCAACCTTTGTCGTTCTTGTAATGAATCACTGGAGCATTTATTTTTCATGTGTAGCAACTCTCGAACTATTGTTACACAGGCTGTGATCTTACCTTACCTCAAAACTGGCGAACAAACCAACAATTATGGGCTTCTGTTTCTGGGAATAATGCTTGCAATCAGTGGCAAAAATTGTTGTTGTCTTCCTCAGTTTATTACATTTGAATGGAGCGAAACAATCGTGTGCACTTGACTCAAAATTCAAGAATTTTCACAGCTGAAGAACTGGTGCAACGAATTAAAAGTCATGTTCGAGATCTGAGTGTTTACTCATAAAAAATTTCAGAGGAGCTTACTTAGAGGACCCTAGTATAATTTCAGCTATGTATTCGTGCCTTTTTTAATTCTCATGGTATAAGTGCCTGTTTGACTGTCTAGTTTTTTGCTTCTCTGGTGGCTTGAGTTGGCGGATGTTTCACTCTCTTTTAGTTGCTCTAGGGTATGCCTTAGCGTGTTTTTTTCTTTTGTTGGGTTTATATAATTATGGAAGATGGTCACCAGCAAACGGTTGTCAGTGTTTGCGTTGTTAGTGTTTGCTGTGAAAACACGTAACGCGGAAAGTTTGTGGTACATGTTTTCACAGAAAACGTCCCTGACCGCCCCCTATAAATTATAATTATTGCTCAAATATAATTATTGCTCGACAAAAAAAGGCGGTTTTCTTATGAGAGGTAAGGATTGAAGTAAAAGATCAATGCATTTGCTTTTGGTCACTTGTTTGAACATCTAGATATAAAGGTATTCATTTTACTTCTGTTTAGTTGCAAACCTATGAAAATCTGAAGACTTGTTGGCCTAATTGTGTAAGATTAAGTAAATCTTATGGTTCGAGTTGATTTGATGTTTTAACCTTTTAGTTATCTGCAAGAAGTTTCTTCGACACATTTATCCTGCTCAGAAGTTTGAGATAGTCGGTGTAATCATTGAATTGTTTAAAATGAATATTTATTGATGATTAACAGATGAGAATCGTCTGCTTACAAGATTACTATACGATGATTGCATCAAACTGAACTGAGTTTTCTGTTACATTTAGTTGACAGTTGCTGCAGGCGTTTTTTTTTTCTATTTAACAATCAGCCTTTTGGCAAAATTTCTCAACACTAGGAAAACTATTTGCCTTCTAGTGTTGATTTACATTTGAAAACTCGATTTTGGTCAATCAACTCTGCTCTCTGTCCTAACATGTGCTTCAATTTTTCGAGCATTTTCAATGATATGATCAAATGTCGATATAGACTTATAAGGCGTGGTAGTTTATTTTATTTGTAATCGTAATATTTCATATCTCAATCCCCTTTTTTAATTTCATTTGAGTGGAATTGTAGAGAAAACGTGAAATGTAGACTTGTAACATTTAAGCTATCAACTCTTTTTCAGCCCAAAGAAAACTCTACATTTTATACCTTTGATTCACTACCTTAAAAATTCTGAATTTAAGGTGTCAAATTTTATCAGAAAAGTGCTCATAATTAAGCATGTCCGAGTGCCTAATTTATGGATTACTCCTGTCCATGACTTTCTGGTCTTAAGAGTCTGAAATTGGATCAAGATTACGACCTTTATTTAAGGATATCTGGAAATATAAAGTTAAGTTGGAGCCTCTGCTGCCTTCTAGCTCATAAATTTGATCTTGTAACATATCTAATGTTTATCTTATGTGTACAGCTACTAAGTTCTTATGAACACCTAACTTCCTTTTGTGTTTTTTGTCTTCACCATGCAATGCTCTCCAGTCTCCACCTTCACTTGCAGTGAACATTTTCCGTCCCAGAGCCCGTGCTGATTAATCTAAATGTATTTATCTTTGTTAATGGCAGTATGATGCAGTGAACATTTTCCGTCCCAGAGCCCGCGCTGATTAATCTAAATCTATTTATCTTTGTTAATGGCCGTATGATTCTACACCTCTCTCAGCAGCTTCCTGACTCGGTTCTTGGACCAGATTTTAATATTGATGATTTGATGTTAAACATAACATGGTAATTCTTGTTGCCCTCCCTCTCTCTAAATGGCCTTTGGCGTTTATATTATTCTTCTTCTTACATTTCATATAATACCAACTGATTACATGTTCATTTCATTAAAATTAATTTATGTTACTAATACATGTGTTATATGCATCAGCGAAGCCTGTTTTAAATAAAACGAATGTCAAATGATTGAGAGCCATTAGGATATACAAGAAGATGACATGTCATTATATTCCCTGAGTTTGACAACTCTCATCTTTAAACATTATACAAATCTTATTAAGGGGTCATTTGTTTACTTCTTAATAGATCTTAATAGAGCTTATCTCAACCATTAAGAGGTTAAGATTGTTTGTCTTGATTTTATTTCATTCTTAAGCGCTAAAAATTATCTTAATTGCGGAGAAACCAAAACTCAGCTCAACCATTAAGAAACGCCTTATGTTAACCGCTTGCATCATTTCAACATTAAATAACGCAGTCAATGTCTTACATTTTTGTTGTTTTAAATAATTTTTTTTCATATCTTTGTTCCAATAATAATTAAATATATTAAAATTTCATACAAGCATGTTGTTTCACAGTTGGCTTTATCTTTATCCTTAATTCAATTTTCAATTTGGTCATTTTTCCTGTGATTGCATGTTGTGGTAGTGATCATTCTTCAGGGTTTTGTTGTAGTAGTGATTATGTTCAGGGTTTTGTCGATGGTTTTGATTTCTTTTTGTGTGTTTTCCAATCAATGCTCGTCGCAACTTAATGTGAGTGTTACTTGTGTATATCGAATGATTACAGTGAGATGGAAGGCTTTTAGATGACAAAAAACTTGCTGTTACATTGTCCTTAGTTTACTATATTAAAAAATGCAGGACGAAAATGCAAGCTGCCTGTATGCCTATATGATGATCTAGTTATATGTAGTATTAAGCTTTTCTGGGGTTGACTATGTTATGTTTTTCGCAGTTTTTTATTTTGTGGTCGCCAAACAGCTTTGATTGTGAAGCTCTTTAGTTGTTGGTTCCTGTGGCTCTGAAATGAGTGTAGACAGGAATTTCCAGCAGATATGGGGTTTTAGAGGGGGAGATGATGATATCGATTCGTCAAGTGATGATTCAAAATCAGGTGAGGCAAATCATAAGCTGGCTTCTGTGGTGTTGCCAGTTAATGACGAAACTAGTGATGATCTAGATCATCAAAAGATTGATAAAGTTGAACCAGATGGTGTACAACCAAGAAAACCGAGGATTGAGAAAAGGGTGACAGCGAAGGCTAAAGGCAAGAAGCAGAATACAGAGGAGGCTCTGAAGAAAGATGTCGGTAAGAAGGCTAGAGGCAAGAAGAGGAAGACAGAGAATGCTTTCAAGAAAGAAGTCGGTAAGAAGAAGAGAAAATCCAATGCCCTGAATTCCGCCATACTTGATGAGTTGAAGATTTTTACAGTGTCAATAATACAAGATCTTAAAGTTAAAAGAGAACAAATGTTTGCCCAAATGAAAGAAGAAATGCAAAATTTGGTGTCTGTTAAGTCGAGTACAAGGCAAACGGCAAAGACAAAGGGCAGACAAAAAAATTTCCAAACTAGGAATATGAAGAACACTAATTCAGAAGGGAGACCTCGAAATATTAGTGGTGAGACTTTAGAAAGGTCTATAGTAAGCAGTAGGATGCCGGACTCAAATAATTGTGTGAACGCTTTACAGGAGCATGTTAAATGTGATCAAGCTGCACAAACCATCAGCTTAAACAAAAAGGAGGAAGGAGGACATGTGAGATTGTTAGCAGAGCAACCAATGTATTCTTATACTCAATCTGCTAATTTAGCTTCTTCTGCATATTTGACGCTACGCTCTGCCCCATCAGAGAAACAATTAGAACACCAGAACACTGAATCACCTTATGGGAATTGCTTAAAACCTGGTAATGGTCCAGGATTGAGTTTTGCTAGTGGCCATGGAAATGTAACAATGAATGCGATGAATCATTGTGGTTACATTTCTGGATCCCACATGGAAGTACCATTTCCAAGTTTTGCTCAAATGGGATCCAAAAACACGAGTTTCAGTGACCAACACTGCACTCAAACGTCCAGCATGGGTAATGTATTCCCGCTTCCACTTCGTCAGAGGTTTGAGAATTCCTTTAATATTCCAAGCCAGGTAGGCAATGTATCCCGAGACAATAACATATTGGGCTGGAGGATGAATGGCGGAAACATAATATTTTCTGGAAATGGTAATTCTTTACCCGACAACATTGCTAGCAACATGGTCCTCAACCGCATCCATTACAGACCTAATGGAAACGTCACAGAATATGGTATTCAAGATATCAGAGATGGTAACTTAAACTAAACCTGTAATGAGGACTGGACAATGCATGGACTTCTTAGGGAAGAACTGTTTGTTCTATATCTTTTGTTGTAGGAGAAGGCAACAACTAGTTGACTATGCATTGATTTTTATTTTCTCTCAATATAGCTTTTTTCCACTTCTCCTTTGCTTTCCTCACCATTCATTATTTATGTGATGAGTAGCTAAGAGTTTATGTATCTTCTAAACATGGGTAGTTGCATTTTTGTTGGCAGTCTAATGATCATGCATCTATCTTCCCTAGTTTTTTTTTTTTTTTTTTTTTGTATCTTCAAAATTTGCCATGTGGCTTGGATTTGTAAATGCTCGCAAGTCTCATAACAAAGTGCCATGTGTCAGTCAAAGGACGATTAAATTACTATCTAACGTGTGTATATGGACTCAAGAAAACTGCAAACCTATTGGAGGAGATTTTACGAGCTTGTCTCGCCATTTTTATCACCGGACAGGGAAGAAACGAGAACTTGTCATAGATATAGAAGGATCTTTACACAGACTAGAATTTTACAAGTAAAATGCTTCAACTGCCAGTGTTTAGTGTAAGTTGAACATTTTCAGAATACCACCTTGAGATTGGGTTTTGGGTAATCTTATTCTCCACACACACCCCTAATTTGTTAAAATATGAATTGGTGACTTGATTTGCAGGTTTTTTGTGATAGCTGATAAAATTGCCAACTTTTGCAGCATCTTTCTTGATGTTAGCTGTTCAATTATTTGGACCAAAGTATCAAGTATGACCTGGAAGTAATAAACTTTGCTGTAATTCATCTCTTAGATACTTTAAGCATTCATGAACCATGACAATTCAAAAGGGAAAACTTGATCAGGAAAATGTTAAAAAATTTGACCATATAGGAATTGTAATGCAAACAAAATAAGCATCTCAAAAGAAATCGATGTCATTGTGCAAAGTTTAAAACCATACAAACAAGTAAACCCATAAAAAAGTAGGTTAGAGCCACATTCTACTGTACAGAGATCAGCCAGAAATAATAATCATCCATCACCACAGCCCGGAATAGTCCTCTTCTCTGAGCTATAACTAAGACTTGGCATACTCGACAACCTGGATAGACTAGACTGTCTTAAAGAAAGAACTTCATTGTTTCATTAATTTATTTTCCTGGTATTTTTTGCTGATTCAGTGATAAAAGTGGGGGTCAATTAATCCCTGATGACTGGAGATTAAACTGCCTCTTCTGTTTGAAAGTGTATTCATCAAATTTTAGCTTCCCTTGGTATGCCTCCATTACCTCAGGAACTTCATCCTTATGTGCACTTACAAACTCTTTGACGAATTTTCTGTCAGTCATTGCCAATATTGACGATAGCATGTAACTCTCACTTGTGCTGTATGTTAAAACCAAAACTTGCAGAACTGAACACCTCGGGATAGTCCTCTTCTCTAAGCTATAGGCAAGAACGCCTGGGTTAGTTGACAACCTAGATGGCGTCCACTGTAATTTCTTCAGAAAGAACTCCATCTTTTCATTAATATGATTCTCCTTATAACACATGCTCACTGGTAGTTTTTTGAACATGGAAAGAATCTCATCATTTGAGAAACCAAAGCTTCTAAACAACATGCATCTAGATTCCCAAGTCGCGTCACTACCAATACACAATGCATGGAGAGCATTGAGAAAATACGAAGAGTCAAGATCAAAGCCCATGTCCTTAAGCTTCAACACAGCTTTACGGAATTTGTTATGTGGTTTACCAAATAATCCACCATGAGCTTTCAAAATTTTCAAAATCTGGGAATGGGGCACATCAAGTGCACGGAGAAAATTAGCATTTAACAAAAAAGATTTCGGATTATCAGTAAGAACATATGGGCTGCATTTGAGGATAGCAACTGCATTCCTGCTATTACCCGTGGTAGACTCAATCAATTTGAGTAATGGTATTATGTGGTTATTAAGACTTGATTCGAGAACAGGGGGGTTTTGGGTGACAATAGCAACTACCTCAGCTCGAGTTAATTCGATAGAAAGTAAAAAATCAAGCTTCGGCTTGAAGAAATTTACGGGATTATAGCTTTGAAGAAAACGGGGTCTTATCGAAATGATTCGGGTAATATTAGGTTGCGTAAATCCAAAGGTTCGAAAGAGCTCCAGAACAGAGTCTGGTCTTGTATCCGAGGAATCGAAAGTAAGATATTTTGAAGCAGAAATTAGGGCTTTTCCTGATAACCCACATTTGTTCTTTAAAAATTGAGTCCTAAATTCTAAAGAATCTTTCATGGGTATGATTCTTTTGGTTCCATAACTACGAAAAAAGGGTCTAATTAAGCAATGATTCAGGTTGGGGAGAGTATCATGTTTTAAAATTAGGGTTTGCAAATGAGATTTATACAGATAAACAAGAATTTTCATATTTGTGTGTATGGGGAGATAATTTGTGTGTATAATGGGGAAATGAAAGACTTGATTAGGATAAAAACAACTTACAGAGATTGAATTAGGTGCAGCTCTCCGATGTATGATGGAGTTTGAATATGATACTGCCGCTCATATGTTTAGTGTTCACTCTTCTTCACTCAGAGATGATGTGAAAAAACGATAAAGTTTGTATTAAGAGAAAAATACAAGAATAAAGGTCGTTAAAATTGGAAATCGGTATTAATACTGTTTACTTTACAATTTTAGGCTTTTAGCAAGAGAAAAACTCATTTGAGGTGATCTCAGCCCCAACAATCTCTTTTAGTAATAATCCAGTTCCTCTTGGTGTTATGATATTTCACCCGCTCTTCCTGCGTGACGTTCAGAATTCGAATATTATTAAAGACAAGGTGAAATATTGATTGAGTTATGTAAAAATTGAATTTTGACTGAAATATGTATAACTCGAATTGGATCATATCATAAAAACGAGTACTCAATTCAGTAATTTTTTGAATACTATTTAATAAGTTAAATAATAGATTAAAAAGAATGTGGAAATTAGTGGGTTCATTTGAGTTTTTAAATTATTAAAATTTTGTTTTTTTAAAAAAATTGAATTAAATAATTGGACGAGAAATCTTGAAATAAATAATATTGGCAATTGAAACGGACAAAGGGATCAATTATTAAGAAATGGTATAAAATAAATTTTGGAAAAGAATTGAAATTATTTGTTATGTCTTGCTGTCTTGGACTCTCGGTTACAAATGTGTGTGAAGAAGTTCTAAATATAAGGTGCTCTTTGTGTGTAGTGATAGTATTTTTTTTTCCCTAGAATTTCAAGAATTCTACTCCCTCTTCTCCTCCATATTTAAAGGAGTGAAAGCCTTCTACAATTGTTTGTTAAAATATATTTGTTTCTTTTTGACTAATTTTGATAGCATCTTTAATAGTAATCTCTTTGTTTTATTTTCCATTGAAGTTTGTTTGTTTGCTGCATTATTTCCTGCTTTTCTTGAGTGAGAATTTTTTTTCAGTTTCCATCAAAAGTTGAATTGAACTCGAGACCGATAATATCGAGGGTGACATGAAATCGAACTTGAAATTACCGCTAACTAGAGCTCAGAGCACATGTTAGATAATTAACTCTCCCAAAATTTTAAGATGTTAGGACAAGGGTCTAGTAAGATCATATTGTATATCCCTGACAAATAAGCATAAATACTCCCTCCATCCATTATACTCCCTTCGTTATATGTCGCTAGACTTTTTTGCATATATTTCAAGATGCTTTGATTGTGTACTTAAATTTATTATTTTTAAAATCTTCTTTTTTTGAATAAAAGTATATACATGATAGTTTAATTCAAAAAAAGAAAATTTTAAAAATAATAATTTTAAGTAACCGGTCAAAGCATTTTAAAATTTGTGCAAAAGAGTCGAACGTCATATAAAAAGAAACGGAGGGAGTACATGTCCCTTTTGAAAATATTATTTATCCCATTTTATATGTTCGTCTCTTCTTCCAGTACAAATTTAAGGCTAGTTTTACAAAACTATCCCTATATTTATTGCTTCTAAAATTTGATTTTTTCAAACTTAACATTATTCTCATTTTTCAATGTAGTATTAAATAAGGGTATTAATTGGAAAACTTTATTCAACCAACTTTTTCTTAATATGTGTGACATGTAAATTGGGACGGAGAACAACTACATTACGGTTGCAAGTTATCACTTATCAGACATATTTTGCAAGCAAATCCATGTTCAAATGAACAAACATGAAGTACATACAACACAAATTTAACATAATAATCAACCTAATTGATATTGCCCGAAGGCTTTTATGATATACAATTATTGATATGCCCTTCACATTTTCAATTATTCACGGTATTTTGCCATTGATTTCCACTAAAATACGTATTATGTTTCTATATACACGTACAATCAAAGTAATACAACTTCAAATACATAGACTTTCCTTTTCCTTTCACTGCTTCTTATATAAGCTAAATATCATCTCCTACGTGCGTTATGCTACTCTTTCAGACTAATACGTGCATACGGGATAATCGAGAATACAAATTTCTAATCTTGACAACCGGTTCTTCTAGTTCCTTTCTCCATTTACGCCCAATTTCAATTATCTGTCGGTTGTTAAAGTGTTAAAGTTGTACTTTCATCGATAATTTGATACCACCATGAATTGTTAAATTCACTTTATGACTATTAATTCAAATTTGAAGACAAGTATATGTATGTTCTTCACAGCTTAACATCTCTGATATCTCACATATAAGTTTTCTTAATTTATTTAATGGTTGTATTATGTTCTGTAAACTTATGATTAGATATTATGGAGCATCCTAAACGGATAAAAACTTCAACATTTCTTCTTACCGAAGGAACAAAAGATTCTTTGTTGTTTAATGTTTGTGAGTATTTATATTCTTACCACTCGGTTTTTTTTTAAAGTTTTTGGTAGACATATCTTCAATTCAGTTACTTATGAATCATGTACAGTTAATTATGATATTGGTATGATGAAAGAAAATCTTGAACCGCGACAAACTTCCACCTCCTACTACCAAAGCAATCCTGACTTAAGCTCACATTTCAAGCGTTTTGGTACTTTTCTTCAACTGATCAATTTGGTGTTATTTAAAACGATTTTTGGTTTGTCCATTTAGAACTAAGAATTGAAAATTTTGCAGTTGAAAAGGAATATAGTATGTTGGGTAATGAAGTTGCCTCTGACCGGAATCATACTCTTAATCCGACCACCTCTAATTCAATGTTTAAGAGTAAGACTGAAGTTGTTTTGGGGGTAGTATTTGGAGTTCTTCCATAAAGTTAGAAATCTAAAAGTTTTAGCTATTTTCATTGATTGTGTACCTAGGATCGTCTGTCACAACACAAAATGATGTATTACCAAAGTCTGATGGAACCAAAAACCAATCAGTTTTGTCTAATGTTCGTGAGTTTTAGACTTTTTCATCTTTTATGAGGTTAAGACAAACAATTCATTACAAACAATTCGAACTTAAAAAAAAAATCTGTAACCCAAATTAATAATTAAATAATTGAATGTTTACATACTATTTCGTCCACATGTTTACGACCCAAACAACAAGAGCTAACAAAGCTACAACTATTAGAAGAAATAAGAACTGCAAATTTAATCAAAGAACAAATATTTATACATATTTAAAACAAACATTGAAAAATAAGGACAACTATAAAAGAATGTTATACCTTCACCACCCAAAGTAGGCATACCACGGGGTAGTCAATTTCACAACCAACAGTCACCAACAAAATCAAAAATTAAACTTTGACCCCTTTCAATTTTGAAGTTCCTGAACAAAGGTTTCATTCCAAACAGCCTTCCACGCCTAGCTATTATCAAAATCTACCTACATTTCATATCCGTTTGGAGTCGATAACTTAACACCAACAGGTATTAAATTACCAAATTTGGAGCAGTGGGAATACTCTGTTACAACAAATTAAAACAAAATCATTTACACATCTATACTTTTTATTAATAAGCAAAATAATGTGAAAATGACGCGCGGTACTAAAGTACCAAAGTACCAAATTTGGTTATCACTTAACCCGGGTTCGATTCCTCGCAACTACATAATTATTATACAAGATTTATTTACTTTAAATTCTTTAGCTTCATCCAGGGTTCGATTCCTTACAACTACGTAATTATACAAGATTTATTTATTTACTTTAAATAGTTTCATCGAGCGTTAGCTGATACAAGATTTATTTATTTACTTTAATTTCTTTAGCTTTATACACAGTTCGATTGCCTATAACTACATAATTAAATAGTTATTTATTTATTATATATTTTTATCATTCAATTCTCGAGAAATACATTTTTAAATAATATTTATTAATAATTTATTAATACTAATATTTTAATGTCGACTAATGCTCGACCCGTGCTTGGCACGAGTTATAAGCTAGTAGGGGTAAAACAAAGCATGCAATGACAAAATCTCAACCCAATTTCAAAACTAACCAAGTGAGTCGATATACAATCTTCAGATGACACAAACCTCATAAACTTCGGAGTTACATCCATCTTAAAACAAACCATACAAAATATTAGATCTACAAAGAAATATTCAGTTTATAGATCTACAAGAAATCATTGTTAACTAAAATAATTAAAGAAAAAAAGAAAAAAAATAAGGAAAAGGAAAGGTACCTGAAACGCTAGTTATAAGAGAGAAAAATCAGAGGAAAATAAAGGAGGTTCAAGAGAAAGAAGAATACAGTAAATGTAAAATTAGACAAAAACTTAGAACAACTAAATTGAATGCCCGGGACGAGGCAAATTTCTTGGGGATAGTACATAAATATCAATATAATTCATTTGATCAAATCTACTTAACTCATATTGTTGTATTTAAATAAAAAAACAAAAAAAAAACATTTTTTTTCAATTAATATAATAAAATTAAAAAAATCTTAATTTTCAGCCACCCGTGGCGGGCAAAATGGAGCCTTCTAGGTAGGGATGACAATCGGGTCGGTCGAAACGGGTTTTACAAAATCCAAACCCGAACCCGAAATTTTAAACCGGACCCGAACCCGAACCTGAAAAAATCCGAAATATTAAACCCGAACCCGTTGGATACCGAACGGATTTCGGGTAACCCGAAACCCGAAATGAAAACTAGTAAAAAAATATATTATATTATATAAAAATTATATTTTAAATTATATATTAAATAATATATAAAATTATATGTAAAAAATTATATATAAAACTTTATGTTAAGAATTATATATAAAATCATATATATAATTTTATTATATGTTAAAATTATATATAAAAAAATAATAGAAAAATATATTATATATATAAATTAATTCGGGTTTCGGGTTCAGATTCAGATCGGGTTCGAAACGGGTTTCGGGTTTTCGGGTCGGGTTTGGATCGGTATTGTCAAAACCCGACCCGAAAATAATTTGGGTTTAAAAAACAAACCCAAACCCGAATCCAAACCCGAAAATTTCGGGTTCGATTTAACCCATTCGGGTCAGAACGGGTCGGATATCAATTGGATCGGTACAAATTGCCTTCTAGGCTTCCTAAGACACAACATGCATGTCTAAATTTTGTAATTCACAAATTAAGATGATGAGAGCGTGTTGTGAAAGTCTTTTAACAATTCTTATATATATTTAGCCCCAACTTGATGTACATCTTGGTAAACAAAACAAAAGTATATCATGTTTTGTTTACTCGGATAAACATTAAGCTAAGCCTGAAAGTTTAATAGAACTGTTAAATGGCTTCTAAATACAACTGTGAACTGCCCATAATGATAACTTGAGTTGATCTTATGTTGGTCTTTCATCGCAGCTCACCATTTGCATCTTGCTATTCCCTTTACATACTTTTTGTCCTGTTTATTCCCCTCAATAATTATAGCACGTGATTTATTGAAAAATTAATCTGTCAATTAAGTTGGGAAAGGAGAAGGGGGTTAAGTTAAGTAGTATGAGTTATCTGCAAGAAGTTCTTTCGACAAATTTATCCTGATCAGAAGTTTGAGATAGTCAGTGTAGTCATTGAATTGTTTAAAATGACTATTTATTGATGACTAACAGATGAGAATCGTCTGCTTACAAGATTAATGTATGATGATTGCATCAAGCTGAACCGAATTGTCAGAAAAGTGCTCATAATTAAGCATGTTCGAGTGCCTAATTTATGGATTACTCATGTCCATGACTTTCTGATCTTAAGAGTCTGAAATTGGATCAAGATTACGACCTTTATTTAAGGATATCTGGAAAATATAAAGTTAAGTTGGAACCTCTGCTGCCTTCTAGCTCATAAATTTGTTTTTGTCTTCACCATGCTCTCCAGTCTCCAACTTCACTTGCAGTGAACATTTTCCGTCCCAGAGCCCGCGCTGATTAGTCTAAATGTATTCATCTTTGTTAATGGCAGTATGATGCAGTGAACATTTTCCATCCCAGAGCCCGCCCTGATTAATCTAAATATATTTATCTTTGTTAATGGCTGTATGATTCTACACCTCTCTCAGCAGCTTCCTGACTCAGTTCTTCGACCAAATTTTAATATCCAAATTATAAAATGGTAATTCTTGTTGCCCTCCCTCTCTCAAATGGCCTTTGGCGTTTATATTCTTCTTCTTCTTACATTTCATATTATACCAATTGATTACATGTTCATTTCATTAAAATTACTGTTTTGTGTTAGTAATACATGTGTTTTATGCATCAGCGAAGCCTGTTTTAAATAAAACGAATGTCAAATGATTGAGAGCAATTAGAATATACAAGAAGATTACATGTCATAATATTCCATGTGTTTGACAACTCTTATCTTAAACATTATACAAATCTTATAAAACCTAATAATTTGAATAAAAATATTGCAATTATTGTGTTGATAATGCCTTGTACTTCTTAATTCATTTCATCGACCGTCCACAATAACTCTGCAGAGGCAAAACTGAAACTAAGTGTTATCAAGAATTCGAAGATCGCAACTATTTATAATCAAGTGTTTATTTGCTATATTGTCATTAAGAGTTCGAAGGTCACGATTAACTATAGTCAAGTGTTCATTTGCTATATTGCCACCAAGAATTGAAGATCGCGACTAGACACTAGCTATAATCAAGTGTTTATTTGCTATACGGCACAAGTTCGTAAAACTATTCCATTGTGTTAACTTCCCTTGAATTCATTAATCAAGATAATTGTTCCTTTGATAGTAACAGGCTGGCTAACTTCAAGTTGACAAAGGCCCATATCAAAAAAAACACAAAAGCCACACCATATGAAAGAAGACCCTAGCTCACTCACCTAACTGAAATCTGCAACCCCATGAGCCTGAGTTGCCTTTCATGATTAGCAAAAACCGTATGATTTTAGCATAAATTTCATTTATTTCAAACTGAGCTATCCCAAAAATTCATATTTAAATAATTTTATTTACTTTTGTGGGGTAATAAAACTGTAAACCAGCATGCAAATAATTGTAGCCGTTGGGTTATGAACGTTATTCAAGTTGGTTGTATAGAGAATATTGAGATGAATCTACATGACTACTTACTCATCAATGAAGATATCAATAAGAACCAGAAAACAAGAAGTAGTTGCAGAAAGTTACTAAGACAGAGAAGTAATAAGAGAGACGAGAGAAAGGAAATGTTTAAAATAAAAGTAAGTAAGCATACAAACAGTTTGAGTATTTATACAAGCCCACAAATGTAACAAACTAGTAACAAACTTTTGATGACAGCTAAGATGACAGCTAAGTGACAGCTAAGCAGAATTAGAAATGTAAAAACTTCTATATCTTCAATATTCCCCCCTCAGATTGGAATGGCCGGAGATAAGACATTCAATCTGGACAGTATACGCCAATGAGCAAGCCTGGAGAGTCCTTTGGTGAGAATATCTGCTAACTGATCAGAACTGGAAACAAAGAAAGGATGGATCATTTGCAAACGAACTTGTTCCCTGACAAAATGACAATCAATAGCAAAGTGTTTAGTCTTGGGATGATACACAGGATCTGCAGCTATATCAAGAGCAGCTTGACTATCACTGTAGAGTGAAATAGGAAAGGATTGTGGAACCAGTAATTCAGAAAGAAGTAAATGCATCCAGGCCAAATCACAAGAAGTATCAGCCATAGCCCGTAATTCAGATTCTGCAGTGGACCTAGAAACAACTGATTGTTTCTTTGATTTCCAATTAACTAGAGAATTGCCAAGAAGTATACAGAAACCACTAATACTTCTACCAGTATCAAAACAAGATCCCCAGTCACTGTCACAATATGCAATCAGTTTAAGAGTAGAAGAAGCAGAGAAAAATAGTCCCTGATAAGGAGTTCCCTTTAAGTATCTCAAAACTCTTTGTACAGCAAGTAAATGAGGAGCTTTGGGAGCCTGAAGAAATTGACTCAAATGATGAACAATATAAGTAATATCTGGCCTGGTAGCTGTCAAGTAAAGCAACTTTCCAATAAGTTTTCTATACAAGGAGGAATCATCTATTGGAGAACCCTCATGTAAAGACAACTTAACAGTAGTGTCAACTGGAAGAGATAAAGGCTTACAATTCTCTAAACCTGCCTCAACAAGCATATCATGGATGAATTTATGTTGATGTATATAAATTCCATCAGCAGTCCTTGAGACTTCTATTCCTAAATAATATTTGATCAATCCCAAATCCTTAATAGTGAAGATTTTATCAAGAACAGACTTGACATGAACAATAAAGGATGAATCATTCCCAGTTAATAAGATATCATCAACATAGACTAAAGCAGTCACAAAAGAAGTCTGATTATTGAACACAAAGAGTGAAGAATCTGCTTTAGTTTGGTGAAAACCAAGAGATAATAGGGTATCAGCTAGTTTGTCAAACCATTCTCTTGCAGCTTGTTTAAGACCATAAATGCTCTTATTAAGCCTGCAAACAGAAATACCATGCAATGGATGCCCTGGAGGTAAATCCATGTAAACTTCCTCATGCAGATCACCATGGAGGAAGGCATTATTAATGTCAAGTTGGTGAATATCCCAATTTTTAACAGCAGCAATGGCTAATAGGGTTCTAACTGTCTGCATCTTAGCAACAGGGGCAAAAGTATTATGGTAATCCTCTCCAGCAGTTTGTGTGTAACCTTTGGCTACCAATCGAGCCTTAAATTTGTCAACTTCACCATTAGAAAGATACTTCACCTTATACACCCATCTACACCCAACAACCTTCTTTCCAGGTGGCAAGATAGAAACAACAGTCCAAGTATTATTAGATTCTAATGCATGCATCTCTTTGTTCATAGCATCTACCCATCTAGAATCATGTACAGCTTGATTATAACTGTAAGGTTCTTTAATTACCTTGTCATGACTGACTGCACAAGCATAGATATCAGAAGAAGGAGAAGTATAATGATGAAAGCTGTATTTGTCTGAATTAATAGGACAGTGCAGCAGAACTGAATTGGCTTGAACAAAAGGTTCAGATGGAACAATACAATTGTAAACCTGAAAATCTTTCATCCAAGAAGGTTGGATTTTGTTCCTCAAAGAAATTCTAGTAGTAGAAGGAAATGAGTCAGTTATGGGAGGGGCTGGTAACTCAGCATCACTATAACCAGGTAGAGATACTATCTCAGGAACACTAGGTAGAGAATTATCAGAATTGGAATCTGGAGAAATAGGTTCAGTGGATGGAAGAGAAAATTGAATATCAGGCAGATTATCACTAGCAATAGTTGGTATAGTTGGTATAGAAGTATCCAAGTCATCAAGAGGACAGTCATCATGATATGTAATGTGTGATAGATAAGGAGAAGAACTAGAAAGTTCAGAATTATCTTCATAAGGAAAAATAGATTCATCAAAGATAACATGTCTGGACACATAAAAGGAATGTTGAATAGGATCATAGAGTTTATATCCTTTCTGATGTGGACAATAACCAACAAAAATTGTCTTAAGAGCTCTAGCCTCCAATTTGTCAGACAAATGTTGAGACATATAAGCAAGACACCCAAAAGCCTTTAGATGATCATAGGAAGGTGGTTTGTTAAACAGTTTCTCATAAGGACTAATAAAACCTATAACAGAATTTGGTAACCTATTAATCAAGTAGGTTGAAGTTAACAAGCAATCCCCCCAAAAAGACTTAGGCAATTTACTTTGAAACCTCAAAGCCCTAGTCATTTCTAGAAGATTTCGATGCTTCCTTTCTACTCTCCCATTTTGTTGGGGAGTATAAGGGCAAGTAGTTTGATGAATAACTCCAACAGAAGCAAGAAAAGAAGACAATTCAGTGTTAACAAATTCCCCTCCATTATCTGTTCTTATACATTTGATAGAACACTGGAATTGGGTAAAAACATAAGAATGAAAATCTTTTAAAGATTGAGTAACATGTTGTTTAGTAGGGACAAGAATAGTCCAAATAGACCTACTGAAATCATCAAGAAAAGTTAAGAAATACTTGCAACCATTGCAAGTAGGGATTCTGTATGGTCCCTACAAATCACAGTGAATAAGGTCAAATCTATGTGAAGAAAAAGATGTACTAGAAGAAAATGGCAATTTGCACTGTTTGGCTAAAGGACAAATGTCACATATAGAAAAACCAGTATCAGATAAAAATTGGGAATTATGAATAGCAGAAATTTTGCAAAGTATTTTGTGAGGAGCATGACCTAACCTCTTATGCCAAAGAGAATGTGTTGACACTTGAGAAGAAGCTGAAACTGAAGAAACTAAAACACTGGAATTAACAAATTGATATAAACCACCAACTAATCTACCAAGAATCTTGAAACAGATCTGGGATGGGCCCTGCATAAGACACTCATGAGAATTGAATGAAATAAGAGAATTAGTTTGAGAGGCCAGTTTGCTAATGGAGAGCAGGTTGAACTTAAAAGAAGGCACCAATAAAACCTCAGGAATCAATAAGGAAAGATGATGCAAATATACAGATCCAGTATGAGTGACTGAAGAAGTGTCCCCATTAGGAAATTTAACACTTATAGGATGGGTAAGAACATGGACACTTTGTAAATCAGCTAAGACAGAGAAGTAATAAGAGAGACGAGAGAAAGGAAATGTTTAAAATAAAAGTAAGTAAGCATACAAACAGTTTGAGTATTTATACAAGCCCACAAATGTAACAAACTAGTAACAAACTTTTGATGACAGCTAAGATGACAGCTAAGCAGAATTAGAAATGTAAAAACTTCTATATCTTCAATAGGTTGTCACTTTGTCATAATGCATGTAAAATTCCAACGGTTATTTTCTCAAATTCTTTGGTTCCCAGCCCCACATTACAACCTTTATGCAGACTAGGGAATTTGCCCGTGCTTCGCACGCGGGTGAATTATATTGAATGATATAAAATTATTTGCAATTTTCGTCAACATAATTTTATTGTTATGAATTATAATAGATGTTATCAAGTGCATTGCAAAATCAACTACTAACTTTTAATAAACACATCAGCGTATATATATAAAATTAAAAAAAAAGTCTGAAAATGAAAAAGCAATAGATCTGAAATGGATAAATAAGTAATATTCTTTGTAATCCTTCACATGTCAATAAATCTTATTTAAGTAAAAAAATATAAGACGATCCAGAAATGAACCTAATCACACTAAACAATTAGTGCTTTTATTCTGCAAAGCTTTAAAGCAAATTTCAAAATCACCAGAAAAAAAGAAATTTGACCGGATGAATATCACTCCTTAGTGTTCCTGTAATTGAAATGCATTCATTTTTTATTAGTACAACATAAACATAAACATTGTATAAAATACACTTTCGTGAAAAGATATATAATATAAAAGTAAAGATGAAAAACCGTTTTTATCTTCTTGTTGCATGATCTAGCAGAACCCGGGGTGTTGCAACAAAAAATTACTTCGCCACTCTGTTTGAATTACAATTGCATTATATTGTTTGATTATTATCTTAATAAAAGTAAAAATAAAAAATATATGATATGAATAATTTTTTGGGGAATATAAGAAACTTAACTAACCTCTCTAAAGCCGGATTCAGTAGACTCAAGAATTTCTTCTACTGTTTCAGAAGTTGATGGTTTTGACTTTTTGGATAAATATGCATCAGTGGCATTGTACATGGTACTATTAATCAATACATTATCATCACTGATCAATATGTTGAAAGTAAAATCTTTGTTCGCAATGTCCAATATTTGTTGAGGAAAGAGTGTACATGGATGAGTCTAACATATATAATAAACAATAAGCCATTAGCGTGAAATTTTTATGCGTAAGTATAACGATCAGGTTTAATTCATAAAAACATATAGTTGGTTATACCTCAGCAAGATCCTCAATTTCTTCCAACAACATGGTTGCAGTTTTACCAACTAATCGTTTAAGAGCGCGATCACTAAAGACAACATTAACTGCTTCAGTTTTATCGTGAGCAAGCACCATAATTCTATATCTGTTTATAAACACGTATGTATTCTTACATTATTTATTTATTATCAATAATGATAATTTACAAAAAAAAAAAGTTAGATATTTTGATATAAATACCTTTTTTCTGGATATGGCGAGCTTTTAAGACATTTAGGATTGACACACTTATACCTTCCTTCTAGCAGGTGAACCTCTTCATGGCAGAAGTTACAACCATAGTACCACCAACTATCACCTACTTCCACACTTTTGATTGTAACAAAACACATGACATTTCTCTGCAGAATAATAATTCAAATTACAGAGAACCATTAAAAAGAAATTAAAAAATATGTAATGAGATATTGTTTGTTATCATACCTTTATATAGTCAGTAGATGTTTTTTCGGTCAATTCCTTAAGTGTTAGAGTTTCAACAACTTGAACACTATTAGATACAGTAGATACTGATCCAATATCTTCAGGAGTTTTGTATCCCTGTTGAGCTAGCATAAAAATTAAATTTCACGCTAAAATTACATAATTTTTCATATAGGTTAAAGTTTTTTAAAGTAAATTAAAAAAATTAAATCTGTCCGAAAAATAGATATTTAAAAATATTTACCTTTTACGAAGTGTTTTTACCACATCAGTGTCCAAATTGAAATAAATTTTGGAAGATGGCATAGTACTTATCTGGACAGAATCTGCAAGATTAAGAAGAGATTGATTAATGTGTTTAAATTAGGAAACATTTTAATCATTGAAAATCTGAACTTAGAAATTTGCAAAATTGAATGATAGTCTCACTCATAAATTTTTGTAGCTTTGAACTGGTCAATATTGCAATGATTGGAGTTTCCAATTCGGGTTTATAGTTTTTGTCCGTGATTTCAACCAGTTTGCCCCAAACTGTGACTTTCAGAGAGTTCCTGTAAAAATATTAATTTTTGACAGATTTATATAAATGAGTGGAACATAAACAGTGAATTATTATAATTTTTAAATTTAATAAATATGTTTAAGTAATCTAATCTAATATATCTAATCTAATTTAATATATATAATTTATGATATACAAATAAACAATTTACAGAAAATATAGTAGAAGATTTAGATGTTATACCAGATTTCCAGTGATACAGTGGAGAACACTAATGATACTGATAATGATAGCTAGTAATATACCCGTGCTTCGCAAGAACTCAACAGGGTCGGCATTTCCATGGAAGCGCAAGTCATTGGTTGTATTCCTGTACCCTGTTGGAAGTTGGGCCTCCCTTACTGCCGTAGAGAATGGAGAGGGAGTTTGGGTTGTTGAAGTAACCCTTCCTCCCTCCAAGTGTGTGAGGAGTTTCTTTAGGTCGTCCACATTGAAGCTTCCTACACCCGGGATTGTTTGGACATTTGTCTGAGCATTATCAGTAGGCGGAGGTTGAGGTGGTGATTGAGGAGGCTGGGTCTCTCCTTGGGCTGCAGGAGTCTCTTGCGTCCTTGGATTGGGACTTGGAGGGCGCGTCCTTCCCTCATGACTATTAGGGCGCGTCCTCTCCTCCTGGCTGTGAAGACGAGTCCTTGGCTCTTCTTGCCTTCCTCCTGATCTACTTTGGGACGAGACAGATGTTATGTGTGGACCTCTTCCTCCAGAGGGTCCACCGCGATAAGGAGCTTCATACCTATTCCTTCGATCATTATCCCTACTCCTATAATCCAGCTCCATATCCATTCTCCTTCCTGACCCTTCTGATTGGGGGGCTCGCTCATGATCACGGGGCCTCAACCTGAGATCAGGGGGCACTCGCTGTGAATCACGGGTCCTCACATCTCGATCATTACGTGGGTCATCTCGTGAAGGTGCTTGCTCATGTCCATGGGGCCTCAACCTGTTTACAGGGGGCTCTCGCTGTGGATTATGAGGTTGCACTTCTAAGTTACGTCTTGAATTATTACGATGTTGAGTATGATCTTGTCCATGGGGCCTCGACCTGTCAACAGGGGGCTCACGCTGTGGATCAAGAGGTTGTTCTCCTCTTACTTCTCTGTCCCTCTGCCATTCGACCAACAACAAACGTAGATCATCATTATTAAGTCTTATACCGAGACGATCCTTCAACCTGTTCAATCGTTGTTCTTCGTCTCGGTGAAGTTCATCAGCCCTTCGAACTTCACTTTCGGATCGCCCTGACCTATGAGGGTGTGGGGATGGACGTCGTTCTCTCCTAGGTCGATCCTGGTTGTCTGTCTCATCATCAGGAAGTTCAACAATGGGGACTCCATCTTCCTGATACTCTAACCTTCTTGGAGTAACATTCTGAAACCTCCTCTGACCCGTGGTGCCTCTACCTGTACGGTGGTGATTATGGGGTTGTCGCCTGACCCGACCCCTTCCTTCGCTTCTTTCGACCGTATCCAGCCTTGCTTCAAAGCCATTCAAGGCATCACCCATGCGATAGAGCTGTTCCATCAAGTCAGAATTACTTATGAGCACCGGTGGTCGTCCCCCTACGATAGGTGTTCCATAAGATGGATTTGGAACACTATGGGGAACGTACTCCTCATGGCGGGCATGGTTGCTCTCTTCACTGTCTTCCGATAAGATTTCGTCCCTAGGACGTTCGTTGCGATTTTGTGACATCTTCTCCTCCAAAGATTCAGATCCTAATTAGCGCCCCTCCTTCTAGCGCCAATTTGTTAACGGAGGAATTTGGTATTAACAAAGTTTGGGGTTCTTCGCCGGAATCAAGATCTACAACGGTGGTCCTTAGGTGGTAAATTCGTCGGAGTATGGTGGTTGTATTTAATTTGTGGCTGAGATTGCTTAGGGTTTATGTTGGTTGCCTCAGAGTTCTCAACATTCGACCCCTTACAATGTGCCTACGTATCCCTTTTATAGGGAATCAAGCCAACGTAGTTCTTGGGGAGGAAGTTTCCCCCATGGGCTTGGTCCTTGATCTTCGGAGCCCAACCGAAGTCTTCTTCTGCCTTTCCATGCTTAGACGTAAGACTTTTCCACCGCCTTCCATGTATAGGATGTTTTCCATACTTAAACGTATGTCTTCTTTATCTTTCCTTACTTGAACGTAGGACTTCCATCTGTTTCCTTACTTAGAGTTTTGGCTCACTTTAGGAATGTCCAACGATAAGGCCTAGTCACGAAGGCCCAAGGCTTATCTATGACGTCAGGACTTCATGGATAAGGAAACTTCCCCCGTCGAGGACTAGTCCTATCCATTACCAACTATTTCCTTAATTCATAGATACAGGTATAGCCATGACTTACCTTAAATGTTAGACTCATCCTTGTCCCCCGAATGAGAAGCACCCACCAGATAGCAGGACAAGTGATCCCAAGTGTTTGGGTGCAAAGTGCAGGATTACTCCAAAGTTCCCCAATGAGGACGCGCCCATTGAGTACAGGAACAGAGCTCCCAAAGCACACACCAAGATTAACCACACATCCCCAATGAGGGCGCGCCCATTGAATACAGGAGGAGGCCTTCAGTCACGGGCATCCCCCTCCTAGGGCACATCCTAGGAGGGAATTCTTCAATATTTAGTTAACACCAAGCCAAAGGAATCATCCTTCATTATTGAGTTGCATCTTCAAATCAGGAGGACGCGCCCCCAAGGGCGCGCCTTCGTCCTCATGAGGCCCTAGATCTTCCTTGTGTCAGTCTCAAGTAAATGAAGTCATTATCCTGTCAAGTCTTCCATCCATGTAGAATTGTCAGTCCACACAAAGAGGACGCGTCCTTAGGGGTTGTATGACCAAAGGGGCATACCCTTTCCCCTAATAGGACAAGTCCTAAATCTCTCATGTCATACCATGTCAACACAGTTGTCATTACCATGAGGGCGCGCCCTCAAGGATGGACGGCCTAAAAGGGAACGCCCTTACCTTTATGAGGGCAAGCCCCAATACCAGACTTAACCCTAATTACAAAAATAACTTAATTGACTCCATACTTGACCCGATCCTAACCTAAAAACCCATTATCGAATTTTGGCTATAACAACTACCCCCCAATTCAGTGTGAAGTTAAAAACAATACATTGAATTTCTTTAGACCCTAGTCAAAAATCCCAACTTCTGTTGCCTAAGGCGCGTCTTCAAGTAGGACGCGTCCTGCCTTTACCATATGACCGCACGTGCGTTGACAGCTGTCTTCCATCAGGCGTGTCTTCACCTATAAATACCTAAAAGTCGTTTTCACTTTTCACTTTACTCTTTTCCCAGAAAGAACCCTAGTCGCCGTAGTTCATTCTTCCAAGCAGAAATCCGGTCAAATCTTCGGTTTTTAATCGTTTTTTCTCCTTGATTCTCATTCAGCAACTTCAAAGGTATGATTTCATACTTTCATTTCATGTATTTACCGAGTGTTTTGTTTAGAATCGATATGTGACCGTTGAAGTTCTTTATATGTTTTTCAAATTCTGTATGTATGTATATCTGTATCTATCGATGTTTGATTTCTAATTTGCCATTGTTTAATTTTTTGAATCATGTTTCTGCCGCTTCAATTGTAGGATGTAGTCTTAGGGCGCGTCTTTAGACTTAGGGCGCGTCTTTATACAACTTAGGAACTTAATAATTTTAAGGCGCGTTCTGATTATCTGGTTCACTCGGCAAACTACGTTTTTCTTCTATAATATTTCCTTTTACAGAACGCGTCCTTACCATCTTTTCCTTTCTCTTTTCAGCTGGAGGGTAAGGGCGCGCTCTCTCCGTTTCATCCTTTTAAGGATTTCAACAAACGTTTGGGGATTTATTCCCCACCTTCACTCTCCTTTCCAGCACAAAGCTCATCTTCAATTAAGTCATTCCATACTCAAGCCATAGAAAATCTTCAAGGGACTTCCCCGTTCAAGAATACCACTGAAATAATGTCTTCACCAATTCTTTCAAACTCATCCCTTCCTCAAATCAAAGATCTTAACCCCGAAGTGACAAGCCAACATAGTAGGGCGCGTCCTCAAGAATTCAGACCGGTCACGGATATAGAAGAAAACATTATGGAAGATACAGAAGTTAATATTTCTCGAAAAAGGAAAAGAAAACAAGTAGAATCTTCAGACTCTGAAGGCGCGTCCAATTCGGATATCGATGAATCTGACGCAGAGGACGCGTCCCCAATCAATCCATATCACGAAGTTGATGAAGATGATCGCCTTCCTCCACCTGAACCTTCACCTAATCCATACATTCATCCAGAAATTTCAGAAGAAGAAATTGATTTCGACTGGGGCCAATATCAAGACATGATTACAGAAGCAGACAAAAGAAGGATGAGAAAGCAACACAAAAAACTTTTCTGTGTTGGTATGTCGTCAACAGTATCTGCGGCTGAGATAACCTGGTGCATGACATATTATGGCATGGAGGGTCAATGGGCGCGTCCTCCTTCTATGATGAGACCCCATGTCTTCAAATGGCCAGAACCTTTCAAGGTACCACGAATGGTTACCTCTCCAAAACTGATGTCGCTAGGAGTGGGCGCGCCTTTACATCCTTTCCTCAAAACTATACTAGAATGGTATGACATAGCTCCCATCCAACTCTCTCCAAATTCATATAAGCTAGCTCTTGCCTTGTTTATACTTTATCAGGATGAAGGAATATCAACTTCCCCAACGATGGAAGAGTTTAGCTATTTCTTCGCAATCAGAAAGAGCTCCAAAGGATACTACTTCTTAACCCCCCAACACAAGCATAACAAGATGGGCTTCTCTAGTGGTAAAATTAGTAATGAGAAGAATTGGAAAGAACCATTTTTCTATCTTTGGAATGTCGATAGGGTCAGAGTTACTTTCAACTGCAATTATAGTAAGTACGCGTCCATTTCCTTTTATTTCCTCAGGGCGCGCCTTAAATAAATCTCCATTATTAATTCTTTGCTTCATAAATTGTCAATTTTTAGATAACAGAAACACAAAAGAGCTGTTTGGGGAAGCCAAGAAACGGGCTGATAAAATCACATCCCTTCCACCTTCAAGATTCAATTTAAAAACCTTAATTACTGAAGACAACCTTAAAAGGGTTGGAATTTTTAGAAAGGAAGTGGGATCTATTATTCCCTTCCAACGATTTAGAAAAGGTATTCCTATCAAGGGTTCCAAAGACTGTGATTCTGACGATGAGGAGGAAGTTGAGAATGAAGAAAATTATCACGTTGTAGAGGGCGCGTCCTCTCAACCTGGTATATAATTGTATTTGCGTGCATATCTTTTTCTTACCTTTGCTTATTATTTGATAGTGCAACCTTGTTTGACTTTAAGGACGCGTTTTAATATCTTCTCAATATTTGTCAGGTATGGACGGTCTACCAGGAGGCTGGGGTCTTGAAATGGGCGTTGCTCCATCTGTACAAACTGGAAAAAATCCAAGGACGCGTCCTCAAAAGAAGGATGCAAAAAAGAAACAAACTGAGGTAAAAAAGACTCAAGTCATAACTGACTTGGAGAAAAATAAAGAGAGGAAGAGGAGAGAAGTTTTTGATGCTGCTGATACCTTAGAGGGCGCGTCCTCTAAAAAAAACAAATCTACTTCATTCTCCCTGGTCTCAGCTGCCTTGAGCCCATTAGCAATTCCCTATGTCAATGATGAGGACATAGTAAAATGGAGAAACAGGGACCCTTCTGCTGAAAATGAAGCCATAATCAGGGCGTCCTCTGAAATTCTAATTTCTGCCCTTCATAGGCAATCAATCTTACAAAAAGAAGAGACGCGCCTTGAGGCTCTGGAAAAAGATAGAGGAATGCTATCTAAAAAGGTCGAAGACCGTGATAGGGTAATCGACAAACTTCAAAAGGACCTTAATCAACAAAAGAGTTTCTATGAAAGCGACCTCAAAATCCAAGAGGAGGTAAATAATGAATTAAATTCTGCTAATACCGCATTAAAAAATGAAAAGCACGAATTGTTGGAGCAAGTTGCTGAGTTGAAAGGTGACCAACAAGATGGTTGGGCCAAAGAAAAGAAAAAGATAGAGGGCGCGTCCTTTATGAAAGGTTTTAGGAACTACGCTTCAGGCTTTTTGGCTCAAGATCCCAATTATGACTTCTCAAAGTTTGGTGACGAAACTGTGCAATGGATCACCAAATTCAAAGTTGAGGAAGCTGCTGAGATCAAAGTGAAAAGAATATTTCTTGGTCTTGAGAAGGCGTCACCTGTGCCAGATGAGGAAGAAGAGGACGCGTCCTCTGATGGTATACCTGAGCATACTTTCGATGATCCTCCTCTCAATGAGTCAGTTCCTGATCTCGCTAAAGTTCCTGAAAATTTACAAGATGTTGAAAAGGTGAATAACCAAACTCAGGACGCGTCCTGAGATTTCTTTTAATTGAAACATACTGAGGTGCAGGCCCTCCTTTACTGCCTTGCAATTTGTATTTTAACTTATATCCTCTTTTGTTTAACTCTTATCTAGGGCTTAGTCCCCTAAAACCTGACTTTTGTTTGTTCAATGACTAGTGTGTTCCTTGGATATTAACCTATTTAAGGCGTGCCTATATTCAATTAAGATGAAGGCGCGCCTTCTTCATGCAAAGATTTAAGCTAATCCACAATTTTCTTAATTAGATCATGAAATCTCAAATTTCAATGCATGTCTTGTTTAGTTGCCTTGACTGCCTTGATTGTTTATATTACTGTTAATTTGTTGGAGATGCATCCTATACTTGCAAATACCTATTCCATAATACTGCAAACATAACAAGGACGCGTTCTTCTAGAATGTTTGTCTATCTATTACCATAGGGTGCGTCTTGTCATGGTACATCGTAAGGCGCGTTCTATCAAAGTTTTTAAGCAATCAGAGTTCTTTAAACAAGCATAACAAATTTAATATTCCGAAAGATCTTGATAAAATCTTCATAAATAATGCGCTCCGGTGTGAAAGCCACACTGGTCCCAAGGCTAATGCTCTTTGGGGAAATAAAAAACTTGAAAATCTCAACTATTCAAGGTAGGGTGTATATGCACTACCCCCCTAGACTAGGAGGAAATTTATTTCTTCTAGTTTATTTAGATAGATAACATAGGGGGTACACAACCACTCCCTATTGGTAATATTTCTTCAGATGTTCCACATTCCATGCTTTTGGTATAGGATTGCCACCCAAATCCTCCAAATGAAAAGTTCCTTCCCAAAGCACAGACCTGATCTTGTAAGGTCCTTCCCAGTTAGCTCCGAAGACCCCATGACTAGCAATTCTGGTATGAGGCATCACCCTTCGTAACACGAGATCACCAACCTTTAGGCGACGTACTCTCACTCTTCGATCATAAAACCTAGCTACTCTTTTCTGATATGCAGCTAATCGTAAGGATGATATTGCACGTGTCTCTTCTAAAAAATCAAGATGAAGCCGTTGGTTGACCTCATCAGACTCCTTGTCATAATGATCCCTTCTGAACGACCCAGATCCAACTTCCACAGGAACCATTGCTTCAAATCCATAAGATAGCATAAATGGAGACTCCCCAGTAGTAGACCTTGGGGTGGTATTGTAGGACCACAACACCATAGGAAGCTCCTCAGGCCAGTTACCTTTACTTTCTTCTAACTTGGTCTTCAAGGTGTGCTTGATTATCTTATTGATAGCTTCAGTCTGCCCATTGCTCTGGGGATGATAGGCCGCTGCAAAATCTTTCTTAATCTTCAAGTCTTCACACAACTTTTTTAGCTCTTTACTATCAAACTGCTTCCCATTATCCGATATGAGCTTGTAAGGAATCCCAAACCTACACACAATGGAATTGAAGACAAAATCCTTGATTTTATTTGCTGTTATCCTTGCCAAAGGCATAGCCTCTGCCCACTTGGTAAAATAATCCACAGCTACAATAGCATATTTGACACCCCCCTTAGCCATAGGGAGTTCTCCAATAAGGTCAATCCCCCACATAGCAAAAGGCCAAGGACTCATCATTGAAGTCAATGTTGTAGCAGGAATAGATGAGTAGTTTGCAAAGCGTTGGCACTGATCACATGCTCTTGTAAACTTCATAGCATCGTCCTTCAAGGTTGGCCAATAATACCCCTGCCGTAACACCTTCATAGCAAGAGAACTACCCCCCGAGTGATTACCACATATTCCTTCATGAACCTCTCTCAAGACATAGTTGCACTCGTCTCCATCAACACACCTTAGTAAGGGTTGATTAAAACCCCTTCGGTATAAAACTGCATCATATTCCACATACCTTGCTGCTTGGTATTTCAAACGTCTGGCCTCCCCCTTATCATCGGGTAGAATTCCTTTTTGTACATACTCTAGGATAGGAGTCATCCAAGTCTTCATTGGTACTTCATCTACAACCATTAGCTCCATCTCGGGGATACTAGGAATTTCTTGAATTTCCAATGGGATGTCTCCCATCAACACCGTGTCTCTCTGGGAACCCAACCTGGCCAGAGTATCGGCCTTGGAATTTTCGTCACGAGGAATTCCTTCAAGTCTGACTATGTTGAACTGTTGGATCAAGCGACGTACACTCACCATGTATGCCTCTGTCTTTGGTCCTCTAGTCTGGAACCCTCCTTCAACCTGCTGAACAACCAACTTCGAATCACTGAACACCACCAAATTTTTCACATTCATTTCCAAAGCTAACTTCAAGCCATTAATCAATGCTTCGTACTCAGCTTCATTATTAGTTACCTCAAATTTGAAATTGATAGCACTCATAAGAAGGTGACCTTCAGGAGAAGTCAAGACAACTCCAGCACCTGCCAAATACATACATTGTTGACTGCTCCATCCACATACATGGTCCACCAAGGAAAAGGATACTCCTCTCTCAAAGGGCTTGCCTCTTGAGCAAGAGGGTTAGGGTTCACCAGAATGATTTCTCATCCCATACTCTCATCTTCAAACTCCAGAATAAAATCGGCTAAGGCTTGTCCCTTGATTGCCGTTCGAGAAACATATTCCAAATCATACTGTCCCAACTCAATTGCCCACTTCAACATCCTTCCTGAAGCTTCAGGTTTATGTAAAATGTGTCTCATGGGATAAGAAGTTCGCACTTCAATTTTATGAGCTTGAAAGTAGGGACGTAACTTTCGTGCAGCCAGCACCAAAGCATATACCAACTTCTCCATGCTAGAATATCGGGTTTCTGCATCAAACAACCTCTTGCTCACATAGTAAACTGGTGACTGCAAACTATCCTCTTCTCGTACTAACACAGCACTAATGGAGTATGATGTGCAAATAAAATCGCAAGCGCACGATCATCGTTTTAATATTTAAGATTCGATCCACAGAGACTATTTTATTTTTCGCAACTCCCTAAATATTAATTTCGGCGGACTAGAACAAATAATTTTGGGAGAAGTTTTTGATTAATCTAAGTTAACAATAGAAGGAGTCATAAAGAGAAATTCTAGAATTAATAAAACATTTAACAACTAACAATTAATTATCTAATTATTAAAAATGATATATCTAATTAATATTTTTTTATTTAAAAGAAACATTTTAGATATAGCTAAAAAAAATAGAAAATTGATAAACAATAAAAAAAACAGGAAATAGGAAAACACAAAAAACGAAAGAAAAGACAAAAAAAAAAAAAGAAAAAAAACCAAAAGCTGGTGGACAAAAAAAAAAAATGAATTGGCAGGGCTGGTGTACAAAAAAATGAATTGGCAGGGCTGGTGTACAAAAAAAATGATTTGGAAGAAAAAAACGCGCGTGTTCCCACGCGCTGGAAACAAAAACACAAAAAAAAAACGAACGGTTGCTGTTGCTGTTGCTGGCAGAATTCAGGCAAGTTTAACCGGAAAATTGCTTAAAAACTGACTGGAAAATGACCTCTAAACGGAAGAATGAAACCACCAAAAATTAAGATTAGTCCCTAAACAAAAATAAAAAGCTTACTTTAACACTACTAACAACAAATTTTCACTAAATTATCACACCCATTTCATATCTAAATGACAAACTCAAACATAAAAATTAAATCCAAAAGTAAATCTACAAACTTTCTTCCTCAACTAAAATCAAAACTAACACCAAACAACCTTTTTAAAACTAAATCTATCAATTAAAGGTCCTAACTTTAACACTAACAATACCAAATTAAGCTCTAAACTATCAAACCCATTACATCTAAACACCAAATCCAATACCAAAAATTAAATCTACCAACTTAACAACTCAAGACACCCATTTTTTCCATCTTCAAGAACACACCCACTACTAAATCTAAAGATTAAATTGACAAGGAGAATAAATCTAAGGGTGAAATCACCAAACCCACTTAAAAATTAACTTTTTTAAATGGATTTAATAATTTCTTGAGCTACTTAACAAGAAGAACAACCTTTTAATGCAAGAAATGTAAACTAGCTCATATCCATCAAAACCCCACTCAAAAATTGAATTTTTAGATGGGTTTGACTTCAAGAACAACTAGGGAATGTAAATTTAAGCTAAATAACAAGGATTAAAAGCTAAAGAAGGCTCCTTTCACCTCAAGTGGTGGCACAAAAGCCATGGATCCACTATTTTGGAATTAAGAAAGTTCATAGCCAAAAGAGAAAGTAAAATACTAGAGATGAAGATAAAAATGAAACTTTCATTAATTTAAAGAGATGTTTACAAAATTTAAAGCTACTACAATGAAAGAGAAAACTAGATCTAGGAAAATAAAAGATAGGCTAACTAAAAATTTAGACTATGCTAAAACTAGGGTTATTTACAAAGGGAAAGGAGGGGGTATTTATAGGGGAAAATTAGGGTTTTGGGGAAGGGTTGGGTTAATCTTGGCCCTTCATCTTGAAATCTAATCAACCAACACCTTATTTTGTCTTTTTCTTCCATCCTTGATTTTTCTTTTCCACTTTTGCCCTTCCTTGTCCCTTTTTCTTCTTTTCTTCTTCTTTTCTTTATTTTTCCCAATATCTACAAAATATGAAAAACAACTAATTAATTTATTTAAAAATACGAAAACTAACAATAAAATAGGTACACGAGAATGCAAAATTATGCACTAATCAGAGTAAATAGAGATGGCCAAGTAAAGAATCAATACTTCACCATCCAAAGGCTTGGCCAAGAGTGGAGGCTTACCTAATTGTTCCTTTATTTTCTGAAAAGCATCTTCACAAGCAGGAGTCCACATGAAATCCTTATCAACCCCCCTAATGGCTTTGAAAAACTCTTTGCAACGATCAGAAGACTTTGAGACAAAACGATTTAGAGCTGCAATCCGTCCACAAAGGCTTTGGACCTGCTTTACACTGGTAGGGGACTTCATTTCAAGGAGTGCTTTGATCTTTTCCGGATTAGCTTCAATTCCTCTATGATTCACAATAAAGCCTAAAAATTTCCCCGACTCAACACCAAAGACACACTTTTGAGGGTTTAACTTCATCCTATACTTGCGCAGAATTCCAAACATTTCTTCCAAATGCCTCACGTGGTCTACTGCTTCCTTGGACTTGACAAGCATATCATCTACATACACCTCCATAGTTTTACCAATCTGCTCTTTGAACATCATATTCACCAATCTTTGATATGTTGCCCCTGCATTGATAAGACCAAAGGGCATTCCAATATAGCAATACAAACCTCTGTCAGTAATAAAGGATGTATGTTCTTGATCGGGTCCATACATGGGAATTTGATTATACCCTGAGTAAGCGTCCATGAAACTCAAGAGAGCATGTCCAGCCGTAGCATCCACCAACTGATCAATCCGAGGGAGTGGGAAACTATCCTTTGGGCAAGCTTTATTCAAATCCGTGAAGTCCACACAAGTTCTCCATTTCCCATTAGGCTTTTTCACCAACACCGGGTTTGCCAACCACTCGGGATAGAAGGATTCTTTGATCAAACCCACCTCCAAGAGTCTGTCGACCTCCTCCTTTAAAGCTACTGCCCTTTCTCCACTGATTGCACGCCGCTTCTGACGCATTCCTTTCTTATTAGGATATATGTTTAGATGATGGCACATGACATTAGGATCAATCCCTATCATATCAGCATGACTCCAAGCGAACACATCCAGGTTGGTCATAAGAAAGTTAGTCAAGCCTGTTCTCAACTCATTGCTTAGCTGCGATCCAATCTTGAGAACCTTACTGAGATCTGTTGCGTCTACCGGGATTGAGATTGTGTCTTCCGCAGGACCTGTCTTCTCCTGTAGGATAGGAATTCTTGGATCAAGATCAAGATCAAAGATACGAGGATCTTCAACAGGCATCTCACTCTTTAAGGGCGCGTCTTCCACAAATTCATCCTCTATTGAGGGCGCGTCCTGTAGTGTATAAGTGTTCTCAAAAAGCTGCAGCTGCTTTCCTTGTATTGACTCTTCCCCATCTTCTGTGGACATCTCCTCAACAATTCCTTCTTGATGTTCATCGATTAGAGGGGACGCCTCCAATAATAACATCTTAGGGCGCGCCCTCAGCTGAGGGACATCATCTTATGGCTCTTGAACTGTGTAATGAACATGAATTTCTCCCTTAGAATTTTTGAGCAATCCCTGAGCATCTTCTTGGGGAAGGGCGCGTCCGCCTATTCCATTACGACGGAAACCCTTGACAGTTCTATGGTAGCATTCCCTCGAATCATACTGTGATCCTCGAACTGAGCCAACCCCATTTGGAGTAGGGAATTTCATTATCAAATGATAAATGGAAGTAACTACCTTCATCTCTTTCAGCAAGGGTCTTCCTACCAAGGCATTGTGGGCAGATTCTTGATCTAATACCATAAATTCTATCATCTGAGTCACAGATAGAGGACCTTCACCAAGTGTAACCGGAAGCTTAATTGCACCCATAACTCTGACGGCTTCCCCAGTGAAACCATAAATCCAAGCATCTTCTCTGACAATATCTTTATCAGGCAGACCCAACTTCTTATAGGTGCTGTAGTAGAGAATATTCACCGAACTTCCATTGTCTACAAACACTCGGTGTACATTCATAGGACCAATCTGTATGGCAACAACTAGGGCATCACTGTGAGGGTGATGTACCCATCTTGCTTCTTCCTCAGTGAATGTAATGTCTACTGATTCCCCCCTGAACAACTTGGGAGGTTTAAGTTCCAAGCTGTTCACATTAGTTAAAGGCTTATGACGTGCTTCCCTGGCGTACCTTTCCAATGCGTTGTTACTGTCACCACCAAAATGGCGTCCTCCAAAGATAGTATGAATGCTTCCGGCCCGGGTAAACGGAACGTCCTTAGACCTGTCATCATCCCTTTCAGGAGCATGTTCTCTTTCCATCCTCCTGTCAGTTTCATCTTTATGCTTCTTCACTTCTCTGACAATCCAGTCAGTTAGGTATCCAGCCTTGATCAATTCTTCAATTTCTTCCTTTATCTGCCGACACTCGTGGGTGTTATGTCCAGTAGATTCATGATATGAGCAATACCTCTTTTTGTCCTTACTTTGCCATGAGGATAATGGTGCTGGCTTCTTGAATAAACCCTTGTCCTTATTTACTTCAAAGATATGCTCAACAGAAGCGGCTAGTGTATAACTCCCTGTTTGATATCTATTCAATCTGTCGTAGTCTGGTGGGGTCCAACCTCTCCTTGCATTGGCGACATTTACCCTGTTCGGACTATACCCTCTCCTCCGGTAGTCAGGGCTTGGAGACCTATCCTTCCTCTTAGAACCTTTTCCTTTCCCTTGGGAGTCGGACTTTTTATTGTCAACAAGAGATTGTTCAACGATCTTGAAGTATTCAGCTTGGGCAAAGAGGTCCGCCAAGGTTGCTGGGTCTTTCCCCTGCAAGTGCTTCCAGAAATCAGTTCCGACTTGGAGTCCCGCAATCAAGAAACTTTTTAGTGACTCATCGGTTGCCCCTCTGACCATGGTAGACTCAGCATTGAACCTTTTGAAGTATGACTGTAAGCTTTCTCCTTCCTTCTGTCTGATATTGGCCAAAGTAGTCACTGGAGGGGCATATTTCACAGTAGCTTGGAATTTTGTCAGGAATAAAGTTTTCATGACCTCCCATGAAGTAATCACCCCTGGTCCAAGCTTTTGAAACCACTGTTGTGCACTCTCTCTAAAGGTTGCTGCTAGAAGGCGACATCTAGCCAAGTCAGGCACTTGATATACATCCATCTCTATATTGAATCTTCCCAAGAACTCAACAGGGTCGGCATTTCCATGGAAGCGCAAGTCATTGGTTGTATTCCTGTACCCTGTTGGAAGTTGGGCCTCCCTTACTGCCGTAGAGAATGGAGAGGGAGTTTGGGTTGTTGAAGTAACCCTTCCTCCCTCCAAGTGTGTGAGGAGTTTCTTTAGGTCGTCCACATTGAAGCTTCCTACACCCGGGATTGTTTGGACATTTGTCTGAGCATTATCAGTAGGCGGAGGTTGAGGTGGTGATTGAGGAGGCTGGGTCTCTCCTTGGGCTGCAGGAGTCTCTTGCGTCCTTGGATTGGGACTTGGAGGGCGCGTCCTTCCCTCATGACTATTAGGGCGCGTCCTCTCCTCCTGGCTGTGAAGACGAGTCCTTGGCTCTTCTTGCCTTCCTCCTGATCTACTTTGGGACGAGACAGATGTTATGTGTGGACCTCTTCCTCCAGAGGGTCCACCGCGATAAGGAGCTTCATACCTATTCCTTCGATCATTATCCCTACTCCTATAATCCAGCTCCATATCCATTCTCCTTCCTGACCCTTCTGATTGGGGGGCTCGCTCATGATCACGGGGCCTCAACCTGAGATCAGGGGGCACTCGCTGTGAATCACGGGTCCTCACATCTCGATCATTACGTGGGTCATCTCGTGAAGGTGCTTGCTCATGTCCATGGGGCCTCAACCTGTTTACAGGGGGCTCTCGCTGTGGATTATGAGGTTGCACTTCTAAGTTACGTCTTGAATTATTACGATGTTGAGTATGATCTTGTCCATGGGGCCTCGACCTGTCAACAGGGGGCTCACGCTGTGGATCAAGAGGTTGTTCTCCTCTTACTTCTCTGTCCCTCTGCCATTCGACCAACAACAAACGTAGATCATCATTATTAAGTCTTATACCGAGACGATCCTTCAACCTGTTCAATCGTTGTTCTTCGTCTCGGTGAAGTTCATCAGCCCTTCGAACTTCACTTTCGGATCGCCCTGACCTATGAGGGTGTGGGGATGGACGTCGTTCTCTCCTAGGTCGATCCTGGTTGTCTGTCTCATCATCAGGAAGTTCAACAATGGGGACTCCATCTTCCTGATACTCTAACCTTCTTGGAGTAACATTCTGAAACCTCCTCTGACCCGTGGTGCCTCTACCTGTACGGTGGTGATTATGGGGTTGTCGCCTGACCCGACCCCTTCCTTCGCTTCTTTCGACCGTATCCAGCCTTGCTTCAAAGCCATTCAAGGCATCACCCATGCGATAGAGCTGTTCCATCAAGTCAGAATTACTTATGAGCACCGGTGGTCGTCCCCCTACGATAGGTGTTCCATAAGATGGATTTGGAACACTATGGGGAACGTACTCCTCATGGCGGGCATGGTTGCTCTCTTCACTGTCTTCCGATAAGATTTCGTCCCTAGGACGTTCGTTGCGATTTTGTGACATCTTCTCCTCCAAAGATTCAGATCCTAATTAGCGCCCCTCCTTCTAGCGCCAATTTGTTAACGGAGGAATTTGGTATTAACAAAGTTTGGGGTTCTTCGCCGGAATCAAGATCTACAACGGTGGTCCTTAGGTGGTAAATTCGTCGGAGTATGGTGGTTGTATTTAATTTGTGGCTGAGATTGCTTAGGGTTTATGTTGGTTGCCTCAGAGTTCTCAACATTCGACCCCTTACAATGTGCCTACGTATCCCTTTTATAGGGAATCAAGCCAACGTAGTTCTTGGGGAGGAAGTTTCCCCCATGGGCTTGGTCCTTGATCTTCGGAGCCCAACCGAAGTCTTCTTCTGCCTTTCCATGCTTAGACGTAAGACTTTTCCACCGCCTTCCATGTATAGGATGTTTTCCATACTTAAACGTATGTCTTCTTTATCTTTCCTTACTTGAACGTAGGACTTCCATCTGTTTCCTTACTTAGAGTTTTGGCTCACTTTAGGAATGTCCAACGATAAGGCCTAGTCACGAAGGCCCAAGGCTTATCTATGACGTCAGGACTTCATGGATAAGGAAACTTCCCCCGTCGAGGACTAGTCCTATCCATTACCAACTATTTCCTTAATTCATAGATACAGGTATAGCCATGACTTACCTTAAATGTTAGACTCATCCTTGTCCCCCGAATGAGAAGCACCCACCAGATAGCAGGACAAGTGATCCCAAGTGTTTGGGTGCAAAGTGCAGGATTACTCCAAAGTTCCCCAATGAGGACGCGCCCATTGAGTACAGGAACAGAGCTCCCAAAGCACACACCAAGATTAACCACACATCCCCAATGAGGGCGCGCCCATTGAATACAGGAGGAGGCCTTCAGTCACGGGCATCCCCCTCCTAGGGCACATCCTAGGAGGGAATTCTTCAATATTTAGTTAACACCAAGCCAAAGGAATCATCCTTCATTATTGAGTTGCATCTTCAAATCAGGAGGACGCGCCCCCAAGGGCGCGCCTTCGTCCTCATGAGGCCCTAGATCTTCCTTGTGTCAGTCTCAAGTAAATGAAGTCATTATCCTGTCAAGTCTTCCATCCATGTAGAATTGTCAGTCCACACAAAGAGGACGCGTCCTTAGGGGTTGTATGACCAAAGGGGCATACCCTTTCCCCTAATAGGACAAGTCCTAAATCTCTCATGTCATACCATGTCAACACAGTTGTCATTACCATGAGGGCGCGCCCTCAAGGGATGGACGGCCTAAAAGGGAACGCCCTTACCTTTATGAGGGCAAGCCCCAATACCAGACTTAACCCTAATTACAAAAATAACTTAATTGACTCCATACTTGACCCGATCCTAACCTAAAAACCCATTATCGAATTTTGGCTATAACATCAAGTACACATGAGATACATTTAGCATTATGCGTAAATTTTAGGAAAAGTTTTATGATATCTAGCATTTTCCTTTTAAAATTAACTTGGGTCGATAGGATGGTTCTTCAGAGAATATCTTTTTAAGAATTTTGATGAGTACTAAAATATTTGAATTTGCGTGAACATGATTTTAGTTTGACAATTTTAAAATTTTATTTAGGAGTAATGCGAGTAAAATACACAAAGTTATAATATATTTGTGTATTGATAATTTTATTTAGAATGGTTAATCAAATTTAATTGTGTACAGTATTCCATAAATTATATGATGTTCCTTTTGTAAAAAATATATTACATTTAATTTAGTTATTGTATTAATATATTCATACTTATAAAATATATCTTAAAATACAAATATAATCATTTTACATATTGTCATTTTATATTATATATTACTATTTAATAATGTTAAAATATTAACATAGACAGAGAAATTTAGAGTGATATAAGTTATCATGATAAATATAGATAAAAATAACATTTAATTATTAAATTATATATTGAAATAGTTTCTCGGCATCGCCTCACGGCGACACCTCAACTTATTTAACGGAATATTAAAAAATTTATGAGTATCTATAATTTGATCACTTAATTCACAATCCTTTAGAGCTCTTAAATCAAAAAATGATGAGAGCGGTTAAATATAATTCTAATCATTATTATATATAGTGTTTTAAAGTTCAAATTTCACCAATCACATAATGAAATTATCATGTACAATATTAACTTTAAAATATAAATAAATATGAAATTTCATTAGACATGTATTATTATATCAAAAAATATCATGGCAAATTCTTATTTATTTATTTTAAAATTTTATTTTAATACTTTAATTATTCAAAAAGAATTATCTATTTTAACATGTCTATTTATTTCTTTTCAACAAATGTAATTAATAAAATATTAAAACGTAAATAATAAAATAACAACTATTAAAAATAATTCGTGTATTGCACGAGTTTTAAGCTAGTACATATATAATTAACAAAACTAAAATTAAATAAGTAAAATAAAAAAATATTTTAAAATAAAAAATGCTTTGCACATTTGAGAAGTTGCCTATTTATATATTTCCAAAACAAATACCACCAACATGGTTGAATGGTGGAAATAAAAACCACTTTACTCTATTACTCAAAACCAAATCCCCCTCCAGGATGCTAAAAAATTATAAGTACTCAACATTGGGAATAAATCAAAATGACCATATAGTACATGTAAACATAAATTTGTACAGTATCATTTATTTCTATGAAATCAAATAAATGCAATCTAAATCCACTTGTCAAAAATATTTATGTTTCTATTTAGTTTTTCAAACAAAAATAACCTTCGTATATTATTTTTAAAAATTATGGCCTACTAAATCAAATGCATTATTCCAATAATATTGTCAAACTGAATTATTAAATTAAACAGAAGAATAAAAGAAAGCATTCGATTACTTTAACTTTCAATTTCAATGTATACAATCTAATAAATAAACATAATAAAAGAAGTTGTGAATCCAGTAACAAAAAAAACTGGCCAAGTACCAATATCAGGAACATGAAAATAAAAAAAATAATGGCCAGTTGCGAAAACCTACATCAGAAACCACTTCCCATCTATGTAGGCTTCCAACCTAGGAAGGGAAAAGCAGATTCGTAAGCAAAGACAATTAGCCATGTATGTCAAGAACTATGAATCCAATTCTAAAAAATACCTCAGAACTTCCTCATAAGCAATCATTTCAAGTAAGACTTCACCCATATCGGAGAGATTCTCTTTTAAACTATTAATACTGTGGATCATCTTGAATAGGCAGAGAGGAAATGACCAAGAAAAGAAAAGGATTCTATATCCAAAAGATTGCCTTAAGAGCTTCATCCAGAAGATCCTTAGCAAACAAATTTATGACCGACCTTGCCATCCAAATTAACCTGTACTTCACATCAAACACCATTTCTGATAAAAATATAAGGGTTTTTTATTAGGAACCACTACAGAGACTGAAATAGTCTGCAACTTGTACCAGAAAAGTTTGATTGGCAACCAAAGTTACTCAAATACTTTTAAAAATATATATAATAACAAAAAGCCAAGAGAAGGGTTACTAAACAATAATCAGGAATTCTTAAATTATTTCAGTAACCATCTGCAAGCAATTGCAAGTATCTTATCAAATTCTCATGTACGTTGGGAATACAATGGGATCGAAGGCACATAATGTTAAATTATTTGATATTAAAAAATTTGTGATCCAAAGAAGATTTCAGATGCATTCATAGGAATAGGTCTTATTGCAATTGCTATTAATTAGCTCTATAAATCATGGGATTGACAACAATCCTTTGACTCGGTAATGTCACCAAAATTTCTAAAAGAAACCCAAGTAAATAAAGAAGCAACCTGCATAGGACTCTGAAAAGCTAAAAGATTCTCACAGTAAATAAAGAATTTCCAAGGCCAAAACTCTATGTTCATAGGAGAGATACAATTACTTCCATAAAGATTCTCAAAGTAAATAAAGATTTGAAACCATTTATGATTTAATAAATTTTCTCGATATTCAGCCCATAACACGTAAATGACCCCTAAGCTTATATTAAATCATAGTGAATTCACGCATGTGACAAAAACATTTACCTCCTTTGGATTGGACAACACCGGACATCCGCAATTTGATTTCCAGGCTTCAACTTTTTAAATACCTACAAAAAAAGTCATCTTTATACTATTTGATATTGAATATATTTTTTTACAATTGCCTATATTATCCAGGATATTAAAATATCTAACCAATAGAAAACAATCACAAAAAATTCAGTGACTCCAAATATCAAATATCTCCACAGGGCAGTGTTAGAAACTCTAATTGAAAAAATTATAATTCAAATAATGTCTTAAACCTGTACAACTACTTACTTGAAGTATGAAAGAGTTTCCCACACTATGATGATTAACATTCCTCTAGCGAACATGGCGTCCACATTAATATAGAATGTAAACATTACCCATCTGCAAAAAGTGCATATAATCTCAAATATCGCATTAATTACATTATTGGTAGGAAAGATCTGAAAGTAAACTAATACTATAAATAAGAAACAATATAATATATATATAAGAAGGTTCAAATTTAATCGTTTATAATCAGTCAATTTTGTCAACTTGATTTAAAAGTGTTTTGTTCAGGACCTTGTTTAAATATGTCGCAAGATATCAACGCTCACACATTCATATGCAATATGTGGCTGCAAATGATTTGAAACATAAATAATAATGCATATGTATCACAATATATAACTTTTATATAAATGAATTTCCCGTGTAGTATAGAGTTTACACAATAACAAAATTAAGGATTTGCAAATAAAAATAAATTACCTTGAAAATGACTAACCTTCCGATAATGTTCTGGGACAATATTCATATGCCTAAAAGTATACTATAAGTTATTCTGTATATGTTATAGCCAAAATTCGGTATCGGGTTTTTAGGGAAGATTCGGGTCAAGTAATAATCAATTGGGGATATCCAAAGTGCAATTAAGGATTGAACTAGTACAACGGAGGCTCAGGGATTGCCCTCATAGGGGTAAGGGCGCGCTCCTTTAGGTCGTCCACCCCTTGAGGGCGCGCCCTCATGGTAATAACAACTATATTTACATGGCATGACATGAGGAAGATTGAGGACTTGTCCTCTTAGGGGAGAGGGTGTGCCCCTTTGGCCATCTAACCCCTAAGGGCGCGTCCTCTCGGTGTGAACTGACAACTCTACATGAATGGAAGACTTGACGGAGAATAATAACTTCATTTGACACAAGGAAGACTTAGGGCTTGTCCTCATTGGGATGAAGGTACGCCCTTTAGGCCGTCCACCCCTTGAGGGTGCGTCCTCTTGGTTTGAAGTTGCAACTTGATAATGAAGGATGGTTCCCTTGGCTTGGTATTGGCAAAATATTGAAGAATTCCCTCCTAGGATGTGCCCTAGGAGGGGGATGTCCGTGGCTGAAGGCCTCCTCCTGTATTCAATGGGCGCGCCCTCATTGGGGATGTGGGGTTAATCTTGGTGTGTGCTTTGGGAGCTCTGTTCCTGTACTCAATGGGCGCGTCCTCATTGGGGAACTTTGGAGTAATCCTGCACTTTGCACCCAAACACTTGGGATCACTTGTCCTGCTATCTGGTGGGTGCTTCTCATTCGGGGGACAAGGATGCGTCAAGCATTTAAGGTAAGTCATGGCTATACCTGCGTCTATGAATTAAGGAAATAGCTGGTAATGGATAGGACTAGTCCTCGACGGGGGAAGTTTCCTTATCCATGAAGTCCTGACGTCATAGACGAGCCTTGGGCCTTTGTGACTAGGCCTTATCGTTAGACATTCCTAAAGTGAGCTAAAAATTCTAAGTAAGGAAAGATATGAAAGTCTTACGTTCAAGTAAGGAAAGATATGGAAGTCCTACGTCTAAGTAAGGAAGGCGGTGGAAGATTTTGACTGGACCTTGAAGATCAGTGACCAAGCCCATGGAGGAAACTTCCTCCCCAAGAACTACGTTGGCTTGATTCCCTATATAAGGGATACGTAGGCAAATTGTAAGGGGTTGGAAGCGAGAGCTCTGAGGCAGCCACCACTAACCCTAAGCAATCTCAGCCACCAATTACACACAACCACCATACTCCGGCAAATTCACCACCCAAGAACCACTGTTGTAGATCTTGATTCCGGCGACGAACCTCAAACTTTGTTAATACCAAATTCCTCCGTTAACAAATTGGCGCTAGAAGGAGGGGCTGCTGATTAAGATCATAATCTTTGGAGGAAAAGATGTCACACAATCACAAAGGATGTTCTTATGATGGTGGTGATTATGACTCAGATGGTAGTGAAGGAGATGAACATGTCCATCATGAGGGGCAGGGACGTGCTCGTCATGAGGACAACCCTCAAGGGGGTGTTGGACCGCAGGACGGAAGATTTCAAGCCATTACTCCAAGGAGGTTGGAATATGCTAAAGATGGAGTCTTGATCGTTGAACTTCTCAATGATGAGACAGATGGTCAGGAACGGACGAGGGATGATCGACGTCCGACCCCTCATCCCAACAGGTCGGGACGATCTGAGAGTGAGATACGAAGGGCCGAGCAAGACCTGAATGACCAAGAGCGAAGACTTGCAAGGTTGAAGGAGTGACTTGGCATACTACTCAACAACGATGATTTGTGAATGTTTCTATCGAGAATGGCAAAGAGAGGCCTCTAGGGGAGAGCGGCCCCGTGATCCACAGAGAGAGCCCCCTGTTAACAGGTCGTGGCCCCATGGACATGAGCGAGCCCGTCCTCGTGATAACTCAAGGAGCAATTTGGAAGAGCGGCCCCGTGAATCATAGAGAGCGCCCCCTGAGTACAGGTCGAGGCCCCATGAACACGAGCGAGCCCCCTCGCGTGATAATTCAACTAGACAACGTGATCAAGACTCAAGCTATAGGAGAGATCATCAAAGGAGGGATAATCGACAGTTCGTGAGGCATGATTCCCGCCAGTACCATCTGGGCGCGCCCTCGGGGGGTAGGCCGCCTATCATTACTTCGGTCTCATCTGAGAGCGCAAGCGAGGGGGGACAGAGGACACGTTCTCAAGATCCTGACCCCTTCAGGCACAAGGAAATCCCCAACTTTAGGGTAGCATCACAACCTCAAGCCGGAGTGCCAAAAAAACAATCAAGTAGTTGATCAGGCTCCACCCTTGGGGGGTATTCAACCTCCACATGCTGAAGACGCATCCTCAAGGTAACGTTAATCTAGTTTTATTGTGTTCTATGTTCTTTGTTCTTTGAACTTTTGCAGGAAGAAGAATGTGAAGGAAAATCCTTAGGAACCTTTAGGGCGCGCCCTAAGGGCAATGCTCGAGGGTGAGATGAATTCCAACAACTCCTATGGAAGTTCGACAAATGTTCACGTCCACACCTCTAGGACGTGTCCTCCAGGTATCTCGAGATAGTCGTTTCTCCCTGAGGACGCATTCTCAGAGGAAAATGTCTACGAACAATTCCAATGAAGACCAATGATGATAGGACAAGTTCAATGCTTAAGAAACTTTCACGTAGAGTAATATGGATGTGAAGCTTCGTGATCCATAGAGAGTGCCCCCTGATTACAGGTCGAGGCCCCATGGACATGAGCGAGCCCCTCCGTGAGGACAAAACCTTTATACTTAGAGAACGCGGCATCACATTCAGGAGACATGATCTTCAAGGCGCGTCATAAGCGTATCAACTTCTTATATTGAGGCTTCGACAATGTGGTTGTACAAGCCCTCAAGTTGTTTTCTGCAAAAAGAGGAGAATACATCCTTGGTTCCTTGCAAGAAGCTTGGCATTGGATATGATACACCCATCCCATACAGTTTCAAAATAAATAAAGATATGAAAAGCATGTGATGTTGGGTTGCCTACCGAATGAAGAATAGCTAAGGAGGAAAGTAAGTATGTCAATTATCACTAAATGAAAACATGATGAAGTACAAAGCTAAAGGTGGAAGTTTACGGGAAATTTTATTAGAAACAAGACATGGGTTGTTAATACAAGATTGGCACGAGACGTCGAAGAGGCATCTCACAGGACGCGCCTAAACAAAAGGGCTTTTATAAATTTGTGAAGAAGTCGGTTTTGTAACGAAGAAACGCGTATTGTGCTGGTTTATAAATTTTAAAAAAAAACCAAACGGACAGCAGGTGACACCTTTTATCGAGAAAACTAGAAACTTGATTAAAATGCAGAAAATAGCAAGCATCAAAATCAAGAACGAGGAAGCTAAGGAGTGAAACAATAGGACACGCCTTAAAAAAAAGAAAAATATGGTAGCCTACTTGAGTCTTGACGCTGCTGCATCTTATTGGACAAAGCCATGTTTTAAAATAAAAACGAGAAGGAAAAAGAGGCTGACAGTGAATTGCTTCATGTAAAGAAAAGAAAAGAGGAGAGTAATATGGTTACTGGTGGGACCCACAGAGACTGATTGCTTATAAAAGAAAGGAGATGGAGTTGCTCATGAACAATACAGACCTACCTAAAGTAAAGGCGCGCCTAGATTAAAAGGAGGCAGTAGTGAAGAAATATCAATGTAAAATAAGAAGAACGAAGACCGCTAACATGTTTACAATTTTCTTTTAATAAAGAGAAGTATAACCATGGCCAGAGACTTGCGTGAAGAAGAGAAAAGTACGTTGCAGAGAACTTGCGCAAAACGAGAAAGAAGGCGCGCTCAAAGATTTTGAAGAATTTATTTGTTGAAATATTGGGGCTCAGTTGGTCAGGTTGCGGTAAAACAGAACAGATACCATGGATCATTCATTATCTTACGGTTAAGGTGCTTCCAAGCTCAAGCAAATAATATTTTGTTGACAACACAAGATGGTGATAAATTATAAAGCCTGCACATATACAATTAAGAAGGTAAGATCTTGTAGAAGGGATCATGCAACAGCAAGGTCTAGAATGTAGATAGAAGGAGACATATGTCGTGATGTGGTGGTACATGAATGTATGGACTGCAGTAAATAAAATGTACAGGCGCGCCCTGGAATCAAAACTGTACTTGGCTGCAAACAAAGTGATAAATGACAAGTATTCGTGTGCAAAGTCGGACTAAAGAAGAACAACTTCATGTTTGCTGTATGATAAAAATAGAGGACGCGCCTTGTTAAAAAATTATTGTGGAGCAGCAGCAGAATAAGGGAGTAAAAAGATAGTGAGAAAATATTGAAATGGTGGAGCCCCTTTTTACAAGAAAATAATAAAATACATGGTTCATGAGTGATTGAAGATGGCAAGTGTTTTAAAGGGAGTCAAATTGAGTGCCAGTGGGGTCTGCACAATTAAATATGAAAGCATGCATGAAAGACGCGTGCTCCGTGATTTCAAAATAGAGAGAAATCATGTTACATTTGTTTATTGACATAATAAAGTGGTGGGTCCAATTATAGGCATAAGATGTATAGCGATGTCAGAATTCAATGTCTAAAACCAATAGAACCATATCAAAAATATTAGAAAACTGATTTGAGCATTTTGTCAAACAATTGATATGAACATAAAAATGTTACAAATTTATCAACTACCATTAGGTGGTAAAATTACTATAATTATTATAACATAAGTATAAAATAGATAATGGATTGAATTACAGATTATGTATACATATCTCGTGATGTTTGATTACATAACAATGTTGGATTGTGAAAAAATATGCATAAAAAGCACACAACAGTGAAGCATAATATATTGAAAGAAACCATATAAAATACTAACCATTTGAATTGCAGAATTGCAACTGGGAAATCATCGGAGAAATATATTGAATATACAAATATCAAAATTCAAACCAAAGATATTTGATGTTGATAACTAATTGTGAAGATGAGCGTAAATCATAATCAGTTACATAGGTTTCGGCTGACATCGTGGATCGTTGAGATTTTAGAATCGCAGCTAATGAATACAGCGTGTTAAAATAATCCGGATCAAACTGAATAGATAGAAAAATCCGTTTTAGCAGAAAAACAGTGTATATAAGTAATTGGATCATATCTGGGTAACCCGTTAACCCATTTAAGAATTGAAAATTACTGAATTAACCTCAAATTAGGGACTTTTTAGGAATTTCCTTAATACTCTTCACTAGCAGGAATTTAGTTTTATGATTGGAGACATAACTTCAAAACCAAAATGTGCACATTCTTTTATCAACTATATCACGTTTATTATCCGCGAAAAATCTAACATTTTTTATGTAAATACATGAATCAATTCCTTATCATTCTTAGGATAAAATTTTGAAAACTTTAACTTATCACACTTATTATTCGCGAAAACATAATATTATTACCTAGTATGATACGATTATACAACTAGTGCAAAAAATTGGTTTATACAACTAAGAAAATTAATAATGGTGACATGACAATCTGTAAAGGATAGACACAACAGATAACAACAATATATACAAACTACATATAATAGCCTGTCATAGTCCACTCCTACTTTCCAGACCACCCTTGTCCCACTCTTCAACAAAACTAATGATTTACTTCCATTTTAAACAACTTCTAGTCTGGCTTTAACTCCACTTTTCACCTATAAAAAACACCCCTATCCATTCTCACACACAACACACACACACACACATTACTTTTCCCACTCCACATTTTCAAGAAAATCAAGATTTTCAAGATTTTGTGTTAAGTAACAATGGAGGGTAAAGAAGAGGATGTGAATGTAGGAGCAAACAAGTACTCAGAGAGACAACCATTAGGCACATCTGCACAAACTGATAAGGACTACAAGGAGCCACCACCAGCACCTTTGTTTGAGCCTGGTGAACTCACTTCAAGGAGAGCTAACACTTTGTCCATGGTTGGTATTGTCATCTTCAAAGTCCATGTCTTTTACCACCTGAATATCATATGAGATTCTCCATTTTCTTTTTGGTAAACAAATCATAGGGAGGTTAGAAAGACAAGTTTAGATAGAATGCTGTTTTGAAAAAGAAATCACACTGAAATGGGGAAGCAAATAAAGAAAGATAACAAAGAATGAGAGAGATTTAAGACAATGCAGTATATGGATGTTCATTTCCAAAAAATAAAACACTCTAGTCAGTAATTTTCTTGAAATCAACAACAAGACTGACTCTCAGTATCTGCCAACTCTTATCAATAAACAAAAATCAATGCATTAATAGAAGTTTAAAGATTCTTAAAAATCCCATCTTTTTCTTCCTTTTGGAGATGAAAATATACAAGAAGATGTGCATAAAGATGGGTAGAATTGTAGAACAGGTAAGGCAAAAAGTAATAGAATCAGACAGGACATAGTTGAATTAGCAGAGTTGTAAGGTGTTCAATTCAGTGGTCATCTTGTATATTGGTAAAAAAATTACTTTCACAGTTGGCTTTATCTTTATCCTTAATTCAATTTTCAATTTGGTCATTTTTCCTGTGATTGCATGTTGTGGTAGTGATCATTTTTCAGGGTTTTGTTGTAGTAGTGATTCTGTTCAGGGTTTTGTCGATGTTTTTTATTTCTTTTTGTGTGTTTTCCAATCAATGCTCGTCACAACTTAATGTGAGTGTTACTTGTGCTATATATGTCTTGATGCAAGCTGCCTGTATGCCTATTGGCTATATGATGATCTAGTTATATGTAGTATTACGCTTTTCTGGGGTTAACTATGTTATGTTTTTCGCAGTTTTTTATTTTGTGGTCGCCAAACAGCTTTGATTGTGAAGCTCTTTAATTGTTGGTTCCTGTGGCTCTGAAATGAGTGTAGACAGGAATTTCCAGCAGATATGGGGTTTTAGAGGGGGAGATGATGATATTGATTCGTCAAGCGATGATTCAAAATCAGGTGAGGCAAATCATAAGCTGGCTTCTGTGGTGTTGCCAGTTAATGACGAAACTAGTGATGATCTAGATCATCAAAAGATTGATAAAGTTGAACCAGATGGTGAACAACCAAGAAAACCGAGGATTAAGAAAAGGGTGACAGCGAAGGCTAAAGGCAAGAAGAGGAAGACAGAGAATGCTTTCAAGAAAGAAGTCGGTAAGAAGAAGAGAAAATCCAATGCCCTGAATTCCGCCATACTTGATGAGTTGAAGATTTTTACAGTGTCAATAATACAAGATCTTAAAGTCGAAAGAGAACAAATGTTTGCCCAAATGAAAGAAGAAATGCAAAATTTGGTGTCTGTTAAGTCGAGTACTAGGCAAACGGCAAAGACAAAGGGCAGACAAAAAAGTTTCCAAACTAGGAATACGAAGAACACTAAATCAGAAAGGAGACCTCGAAATATTAGAAAGGTCTATAGTAAGCAGTAGGATGCCGGACTCAAATAATTGTGTGAACGCTTTACAGGAGCATGTTAAATGTGATCAAGCTGCACAAACCATCAGCTTAAACAAAAAGGAGAAAGGAGGACATGTGAGATTGTTAGCAGAGCAACCAATGTATTCTTATACTCAATCTGCTAATTTAGCTTCTTCTGCATATTTGACGCTACCCTCTGCCCCATCAGAGAAACAATTAGAACACCAGAACACTGAATCACCTTATGGGAATTGCTTAAAACCTGGTAATGGTACAGGATTGAGTTTTGCTAGTGGCCATGGAAATGTAACAATGAATGCGATGAATCATTGTGGTTACATTTCTGGATCCCACATGGAAGTACCATTTCCAAGTTTTGCTCAAATGGGATCCAAAAACACGAGTTTCAGTGACCAACACTGCACTCAAACTTCCAGCATGGGTAATGTATTCCCGCTTCCACTTCATCAGAGGTTTGAGAATTACTTTAATATTCCAAGCCAGGTAGGCAATATATCCCGAGACAATAACATATTGGGCTGGAGGATGAATGGCGGAAACATAATATTTTCTGGAAATGGTAATTCTTTACCCGACAACTTTGCTAGCAACATGGTCCTCAACCGCATCCATTACAGACCTAATGGAAACGTCACAGAATATGGTATTCAAGATATCAGAGATGGTAACTTAAACTAAACCTGTAATGAGGACTGGACAATGCATGGACTTCTTAGGGAAGAACTGATTGTTCTATATCTTTTGTTGTAGGAGAAGGCAACAACTAGTTGACTATGCATTGATTTTTATTTTCTCTCAATATAGCTTTTTTCCACTTCTCCTTTGCTTTCCTCACTATTCATTATTTATCTGATGAGTAGCTAAGAGTTTATGTATCTTCAAAACATGGGTAGTTGCATTTTTGTTGGCAGTCTAATGATCATGCATCTAACTTCCCTAGTTTCCTTTTTGTTTTTTTTTTGTGTATCTTCAAAAATTGCCATATGGCTTGGATTTTTAAATGCTCGCAAGTCTCATAACAAAGTGCCATGTGTCAGTCAAAGGACGATTACATTACTATCTAACGTGTGTATATGGACTCAAGAAAACTGCAAACCTATTGGAGGAGATTTTACGAGCTTGTAATTGACGTTCTAGGATAGAAGCATGAAGGTCTTCTATGAAACTAAAGATCCAAAACAGCAAACACTAGTAAGACACCGGTCTCGGCCATTTTTATCACTGGACAGGGAAGAAACGAGAACTTGTCATAGATATAGAAGGATCTTTACACAGACTAGAATTTTACAAGTAAAATGCTTCAACTGCCAGTGTTTAGTGTAAGTTGAACATTTTCAGAATACCACCTGAAGATTGGGTTTTGGGTAATTCTTATTCTCCACACACACCCCTAATTTGTTAAAATATGAATTGGTGACTTGATTTGCAGGTTTTTTGTGATAGCTGATAAAATTGCCAACTTTTGCAGCATCTTTCTTGATGTTAGCTGTTCAATTATTTGGACCATAAGCATTCATGAACCATGACAATTCCAAAGGGCAAACTTGATCAGGAAAATGATAAAAAAAAAAATTGGGAATTGTAATGCAAACAAAATAAGCATCTCAAAAGAAATCGATGTCATTGTGCAAAGTTTAAAACCATACAAACAAGTAAACCCATACAAAAGTAGGTTAGAGCCACATTCTACTGTACAGAGATCAGCCAGAAATAATAATCATCCATCACCACAGCCCGGAATAGTCCTCTTCTCTGAGCCATAACTAAGACTTGGCATACTCGACAACCTGGATAGACTACACTGTCTTAAAGAAAGAACTTCATTGTTTCATTAATTTATTTTCCTGGTATTTTTTGCTGATTCAGTGATATAAGTGGGGGTCAATTAATCCCTGATGACTGGAGATTAAACTGCCTCTTCTGTTTGAAAGTGTATTCATCAAATTTTAGCTTCCCTTGGTATGCCTCCATTACCTCAGGAACTTCATCCTTATGTGCACTTACAAACTCTTTGACGAATTTTCTGTCAGTCATTGCCAATATTGACGATATCATGTAACTCTCACTTGTGCTGTATGTTAAAACCAAAACTTGCAGAACTGAACACCTCGGGATAGTCCTCTTCTCTAAGCTATAGTTAAGAACGCCTGGGTTAGTTGACAACCTAGATGGCGTCCACTGTAATTTCTTCAGAAAGAACTCCATCTTTTCATTAATATGATTCTCCTTAAAACACATGATCACTGGTAGTTTTTTGAACATGGAAAGAATCTCATCATTTGAGAAACCAAAGCTTCTAAACAACATGCATCTAGATTCCCAAGTCGCGTCACTACCAATACACAATGGAGGGAGAGCATTGAGAAAATACGAAGAGTCAAGATCAAAACCCATGTCCTTAAGCTTCAACACAGATTTACGGAATTTGTTATGTGGTTTACCAAATAATCCACCACGAGCTTTCAAAAGTTTCAAAATCTGGGAATGGGGCACATCAAGTGCACGGAGAAAATTAGCATTTAACAAAAAAGATTTCGGATTATCAGTAAGAACATATGGGCTGCATTTGAGGATAGCAACTGCATTCCCGCTATTACCCGTGGTAGACTTAATCAATTTGAGTAATGGTATTATGTGGTTATTAAGACTTGATTCGAGAACAGCAGGGTTTTTGGTGACAATAGCAACTACCTCAGCTCGAGTTAATTCGGTGGAAAGTAAAAAATCAAGCTTCGGCTTGAAGACATTTACAGGATTATAGCTTTGAAGAAAACGGGGTCTTATCGAAATGATTCGGGTAATATTAGGTTGCGTAAATCCAAAGGTTCGAAAGAGCTCCAGAACAGAGTCTGGTCTTGTATTCGACGAATCGAAAGTAAGATATTTCAAAGCAGAAATTAGGGCTTTTCCTGATAACCCACATTTGTTCTTTAAAAATTGAGTCCTAAATTCTAAAGAATCTTTCATGGGTATGATTCTTTTGGTTCCATAACTACGAAAAAAGGGTCTAATTAAGCAATGATTCAGGTTGGGGAGAGTATCATGTTTTAAAATTAGGGTTTGCAAATGAGATTTATACAGATAAACAAGAATTTTCATATTTGTGTGTATGGGGAGATAATTTGTGTGTATAATGGGGAAATGAAAGACTTGATTAGGATAAAAACAACTTACAGAGATTGAATTAGGTGCAGCTCTCCGATGTATGATGGAGTTTGAATATGATACTGCCGCTCATAAGTTTAGTGTTCACTCTTCGGTCAGAGATGATTTACCCTCCCCATCCATCAGTCCGTTGTTCGGTCTAAAGACTCTTCGGTTCGGTCTAAAACAGTAATCGAATCTCGATAAAATTTAAAAAAATAAATTAAAATTTTAAATTACGTAGTTACTAGCTTATAACTCGTGTCAAGCACGGGCTAAGCATAAGTCGATATTAAAATATTAGTATTAATAAATTATTAATAAGTATTATTTAAAAATGTATTTCTCGAGAATTGAATGATAAAAATATATAATAAATAAATAACTATTTAATTATTTGGTTATAGACAATCGATCTAACGCTCGATGAAACTATTGAATTTAAAGTAAATAAATAAATCTTGTATAATTACGTAGTTGTAAGGATTCGAACCCTGGATGAAGCTAAAGAATTTAAAGTAAATAAATCTTGTATAATTACGTAGTTGCGAGGAATCGAACCCGGGTTAAGTGATAACCAAATTTGGTACTTTGTTACTTTAGTACCGCGCGCCATTTTCACATTATTTTGCTTATTAATAAAGAGTATAAATTTTAATTATTAAAATATTATTAAAAAATGTACTTATAGATATTTGAATGATAGAAATATATAATAAATAAATAATATTTAAATATGTGGTTATAGGCAATTGATCTTGAATTTGGTACTGTGCGATATTTTAACATTATTTCTTTATTAATAAATAGTATAGAAGTTATAGACAATTGAACTTTGAATGAAATTAAAGTAAATAACAACTATTTAATTATGTAGTTATAGACAATCAAACCGTTTGTAAAATTAAAGAAATTAAAGTAAATAAATAAATCTTGTAAGATTACGTAGCTGCAAGGAATCGAACCCTCGATGTAGCTAATAAATTTAAAGTAAATAAATAAATCTTGTATAATTACGTAGTTGCGAAGAATCGAACCTTGGATGAAGTTAAAGAATTTAAAGTAAATAAATTTTGTATAATTACGTAGTTGCAAGTAATCGAACCCGGATTTTGTGATAATCAAATTTGGTACTTTGATACCGTGCGCCATTTTCACATTGTTTTGCTTATTAATATTAATTTTAATTATTAAAAAAATTATTAAAAAATGTACTCATAGATATTTGAATGATAGAAATATATAATAAATAAATACTATTTAAATATGTGGTTATAGGCAATTAATCTTAAATTTGGTACTCTGCGATATTTTAACATTATTTCTTTATTAATAAAGAGTATAGAAGTTATAGACAATTGAACTTTGAATGAAATTAAAGTAAATAAATAAATCTGGTATAATAACGTATTTTTAAGGAATCGAACCATGAATTAAGCTAAAGAATTTAAATTAATAAATCTTGTACGTAGTTGCGAGGAATCGAACCCGGGGCTTTGGTACTTTGGTACTTTAGTACCGCGCGCCATTTTCACATTGTTTTGCTTATTATTAATAAAGAGTATAGATATGGAATCGAATTCGGGTGAAATCAAAGAAATTAAATCAAATAAATAAATTTTGTTTAATCATGTAGTCGTAGAGAATCGAACTCAAATTTTGTGTTAATCAAATTTGATACTTTGGTACCGCGTATCATTTTCACATTGTTTTGCTTATTAATAAAGAGTATAGATGTTGAGCAAAAAAATCGATAAAAAATGTGACAAAAAATTGTATTAAGAAAAATATATAAAATTAAAGTCTGGTATGAAAAATGATGAAAAGCAAGATGTAAAATATAATTATTAAGAAATGATATAAAACAAATTTTGAAAAAGAATTGAAATTATTTGATATGACTTGGTTGCAAAGGTGTGTGAAGAAGTTCGAAATATAAACTGCTCTTAGTGTGTAGTGATAGTATTTCTCTGTAACATAATATGTTCTACATAACTACATTGTTATGTGTAACTTTTGTTGTCTGTGCTGAGTATGCCTGTTAACCCGGTTTGCAACCTTTGTCGTTCTTGTAATGAATTACTGGAGTATTTATTTTTCATGTGTAGCAACTCTCGAACTATTGTTACAGGCTGTAATCTGACCTTACCTCAAAACTGACCAACAAACCAACACTTATGGGCTTCTGTTTCTGGGAATAATGCTTGCAATCAGTTGCAAAAATTGTTGTTGTCTTCCTCAATTTATTACATTTGGATGGAGCGAAACAATCGTGTGCACTTGACTCAGAATTCAAGAATTTCCACAGCTGAAGAACTGGTGCAACGAATTAAAAGTCATGTTCGAGATCTGAGTGTTTACTCATAAAAAATTTCAGAGGAGCTTACTTAGAGGACCCTAGTATAATTTCAGCTATGTATTCGTGCCTTTTTTAATTCTCATGGTGGCTTGAGTTGGCGGATGTTTCACTCTCTTTTAGTTGCTCTAGGGTATGCCTTAGCGTGTTTTTTTCTTTTGTTGGGTTTATATAATTATGGAAGATGGTCACCAGCAAACGGTTGTTAGTGTTTGCTGTGAAAACACGTAACGCGGAAAGTTTGTGGTACATGTTTTCACAGAAAACGTCCTTGACCGCCCCCTATAAATTATAATTATTGCTCAAATATAATTATTGCTCGACAAAAAAAGGCGGTTTCTTATGAGAGGTAAGGATTGAAGTAAAAGATCAATGCATTTGCTTTACGTTTATGAACTGGTCACTTGTTTGAACATCTAGATATAAAGGTATTCATTTTACTTCTGTTTAGTTGCAAACCTATGAAAATCTGAAGACTTGTTGGCCTAATTGCGTAATAGTAAGTAAATCTTATGGTTCAAGTTGGTTTGATGTTTTAGCCTTTTAGTTATCTGCAAGAAGTTTCTTGGACACATTTATCCTGCTCAGAAGTTTGAGATAGTGTAATCATTGAATTGTTTAAAATGAATATTTATTGATGATTAACAAATGAGAATCGTCTGCTTACAAGATTACTATACGATGATTGCATCAAACTGATTACATTTCATATAATACCAATTGATTACATGTTCATTTCATTAAAATTACTGTTTTGTGTTAGTAATACATGTGTTTTAACTTTTATGCATCAGCGAAGCCTGTTTTAAATAAAATGAATGTCAAATGATTGAGAGCAATTAGAATATACAACAAGATTACATGTCATAATATTCCATGTGTTTGATAACTCTTATCTTAAACATTATACAAATCTTATAAAAACTAATAATTTGAATAAAAATATTGCAATGATTGTGTTGATAATGTCTTGTACTTCTTAATTCATTTCATCGACCGTCCACAATAACTCTGCAAAGGCAAAACTGAAACCAAGTGTTATCAAGAATTCGAAGATCGCAATTATTTATAATCAAGTGTTTATTTGTTACATTGTCATCAAGAATTCGAAGGTCACAATTAACTATAGTCAAGTGTTCATTTGTTATATTGTCACCAAGAATTGAAGATCGCGACTAGACACTAGCTATAATCAAGTGTTTATTTGCTATACGTCACAATCACAAGTTCGTAAAAATATACCATTGTGTTAACCTCCCTTGAATTCATTAATCAAGATAATTGTTCTTTTGATAGTAACAGGCTGGCTAACTTCAAGTTGACAAAGGCCCATATCAAAAAAAACACAAAAGCCACACCATATGAAAGAAGACCCTAGCTCACTCAAGAGGGAAAGGATCTTCCGATCTAACTAAAATCTGCAACCCCATGAGCCTGAGTTGCCTTTCATGATTAGCAAAAACTGTATGATTTTAGCATAAATTTCAAACTGAGCTATCCCAAAAATTTATATTTAAATAATTTTATTTACTTTTGTGGGGTAATAAAACTGTAAACCAGCATGCAAATAATTGTAGCCGTTGGGTTATGAACGTTATTCAAGTTGGTTGTCACTTTGTCATAATGCATGTAAAATTCCAACGGTTATTTTCTCAAATTCTTTGGTTCACAGCCCCACATTACAACCTTTATGCAGATTGCAGACATAACTTCAAAACCAAAATGTGCACATTCTTTTATCAACTATATCACGTTTATTATCCGCGGAAAATCTAACATTTTTTATGTAAATACAGGAATCAATTCCTTATCGTTCTTAGGATAAAATTTTGAAAACTTTAACTTATCGCACTTATTATTCGCGAAAACATAATATTATTTTACCTAGTATGATACGATTATACAACTAGTGCACAAAATTGGTTTATACAACTAAGAAAATTAATAATGGTGACATGACAATCTGTAAGGATAGACACAACAGATAACAACAATATATACAAACTACATATAAAATAGCCTGTCATAGTCCACTCCTACTTTCCAGACCACCCTTGTCCCACTCTTCAACAAAACTAATGATTTACTTCCATTTTAAACAACTTCTAGTCTGGCTTTAACTCCACTTTTCACCTATAAAACACCCCTATCCATTCTCACACACAATACACACACACACATTACTTTTCCCACTCCACATTTTCAAGAAAATCAAGATTTTGTGTTAAGTAACAATGGAGGGTAAAGAAGAGGATGTGAATGTAGGAGCAAACAAGTACTCAGAGAGACAGCCATTGGGAACATCTGCTCAGACTGATAAGGACTACAAGGAGCCACCACCAGCACCTTTGTTTGAGCCTGGTGAACTCACTTCATGGTCTTTTTATAGAGCTGGCATTGCTGAGTTTATTGCCACTTTCTTGTTCTTGTATGTCACTGTTTTGACTGTTATGGGTGTTTCTAGAGCACCTAATAAGTGTGCTTCTGTGGGTATTCAAGGGATTGCTTGGGCTTTTGGTGGTATGATCTTTGCTCTTGTTTACTGCACTGCTGGTATTTCAGGTAATTTTTCACCTAATTTTTTACACTTTTTTGTTTTTACTGAGATAATTTACTGTGTTTCTTGATTTGGGTATTTCTTGTTTCTTTGTATTTTTACTGAACTGCTGGTATTTAAGGTGATTTTTGACCTAAATTTTACCCATTTTGCTGTGTTTCTTGATGTGGGTATTTCTTGTTTTCTTGCATTTCATCCAAATAGGCATCTTATTTACTGCCTTTGTTGATGTTTATTACATGCTAATTACCCATTTTTTTGCTTTAGAAGTTAATGTTATTGTCTTCAATAGATCTATTCTGTTGACAGTCTAATTTCAGAAATTACAGTATTTAAAAGTTACCATGGTCTTCTTTATTTGGCATTTGGCTTCACAAACTTACTGTTTTCTTGATGTGTGTATTTGTTGTTTCTTTGCATTTCATCCACTGCCTTTGTTTATTTTCATACATGCTGCTGACCCTGATTTAATTTCAGAAATTTGTGTTATTTTCTTTATTTACTATGTAGTTCAAATTTAAAGTTACATTCTTTAAAAATAATTATGGACTTGTCTTGTTACTTGTGGACTTGTCTTGTTACTTGTTTGAATGGAATAAACAGGACATATTTACTGTTTTGTTAGTGTTTATTACATGCTAATTACACATATTTTACTTTTAGATAGCATGTTAATTGTTAAGCATATAAAGTTAAGGTCATTAAAAGTTAATTGTGGCCTTATGTTGTTTGGTGGAATAAACAGGAGGACATATCAACCCAGCTGTAACCTTTGGTTTGTTTCTGGCAAGGAAGCTTTCCTTGACCAGGGCTGTGTTCTACATGGTGATGCAGTGTCTTGGTGCTATCTGTGGGGCTGGTGTTATTAAGGGTTTCGAAGGATCTTCAAGATTCGAGCTCAGTGGTGGTGGGGCTAATGTTGTGAACCATGGCTACACAAAGGGTTCAGGTCTTGGTGCTGAGATTGTTGGTACCTTTGTTCTTGTCTACACCGTGTTCTCTGCTACTGATGCTAAGAGAAGTGCCAGAGACTCTCATGTTCCTGTATGTACTCTTATTCAGATCAATTACTTTTTTGATTAGGATGATGCTTGTCTAGTTGCACTTTTAGGCTTTAATTTATCCGGTAGTAAATTTAGATGCAATGAAAGGGTTAGAAAAATTACATAATTGTAGTGGAGGGAGAACTAATTCTGATACTGTAACAGGATCTCTCAGTCTATATAATTCCTTTATGTCTTAGAGCAAGTCCAACAATGTCCTAGTTGGTTACTTATAAATATGATATAATAATGTGTCATAGTGATTTAGGGACTTGATTTCTTGTAGTAACTCCAACAACATTACTTATATAGATTCTCTATTATTATTATAATAATATATTTGAAAAGAGAGAGAAAAAGAGTGAAAGAAAGAGAGAGAAAAGAAATGTAGAAAAGGAGGGAAATGAATTTTTTATTCATGAAAATTAAATAGGTAATGACTAGTGGTTACCTATTAATAGGTAATGAGATGGATGTCCTAGTGATTTAGGTAACCACTAGGACATTGTTGGAGCACCATTTTTTACTAGATTACTTATATTTGAGCCTAGGACATGATATAAGTAAGCTGTTGGACTTGCTCTTAGCTACTTAGAGAACTAGGATTATAATGCTTGCATATACTTTGGTCCCTTCATAGAACTCAGTAGTCGACAACATTCTATAAGTCGAGAAAAGCAAACGCTTTCCTGCTTCGACCTTTTAGCATTTCATCTTTAATGTTTGTTACAGTTGTTCACATATGTGTCATCAGCTCATCTATAGACATGTGCTTGATACTTTCAGTTAGTCTCAATTATGCACAACTGCGAAATCACATAATCTCATTAAATCCTTTAGCTTATTTGCATTTGGTTGTGTTATGAAATAAATTTGTGACATCTGCTGCAGATTTTGGCCCCTCTTCCTATTGGATTCGCTGTGTTCTTGGTTCATTTGGCCACCATCCCCATCACAGGAACTGGCATCAACCCAGCTAGAAGTCTTGGAGCTGCCATCATTTACAACAAAGACCATGCTTGGGATGATCACGTGAGTATTCGCTATCAAGAATCTAAAATTTTCACTTCCAACATGTTTTGAGTATTCGCTATCAAGAATCTAAAATTTTCACTTCAACATGTTTTTTGTAGTCCATTCTTAAATACAAGTACTAATACTAATGAACATTTATTTTCTTGTATACCAGTGGGTATTCTGGGTTGGTCCATTCATTGGCGCTGCACTTGCTGCTATGTACCACCAGATCGTCATCAGAGCCATTCCTTTCAAGAGCAGATCTTAAGTTTCTCTCTAAGTATCGATTATTCATCGTTCCTTTTGTTGTTCTTTTCGACGTGTTGTAATTGTGGATTGATTAGCAGCTGTTGATTATGCATGTAAATTATCAGATTATGCTGTGCATTTAAGCTTGAATTTGCATCTTATGCATGAGAGATTCTTTTGTGGTTTCAACAAGTCTCAGTTAAACCATTTTTTTTTAAAATTTGGATTCGAACATGTAATAATTTAAGAAGATATATAGCAAGTAAAAATGAGAGAAATATTAAAAAAAAAGAGTGGCACCACAAGAGTGTAAGCCCCGTTCAGTTTTAATCCATTATCATGTGTGATCACACGTGAATGACTGTGAATCGGCCAAATTTACTTGTGAGAAATCCAAAGCTCCACACTTGTCTCAGCCCAAACCGAAGTTTTAGATTTCACCATCAGGTTGGACTTGTTTCCAAGCCTGCATCTCTGCAGATAAGGGCCCGGGGACTTTCCTGGGCTGGACAAATGAATTTGCCAAAGCCCAATCACGTCATCTTGTGGTTGATGCATTGTGTTGTCACATCTAGAGCTTATATACATAGATTTTCTTTTGTAAGTTCTCGACGTGGGAACTGGGAAGTGCAAAACTCACCTACAACTACTTCACTATCACTCGTTACGCTTCAACAACAATATATATATATATAGGCAAATGCTCAAATGAGACCCACCCTTAAAATGAGAACTGAGAATCAATCTCAGCCATTAAAAATTTTAAATGTAATGAAATCTTAGCCACAAACACTCTCTCTCTCTCCCAACTAACACACCCACTTTTAGATCTATCATATTTTCCTGCTCCATCTTTTTCCTCCACCTCCCACTTTATCTCTCCACAACCATACACCACTGCCCCCACAATCTTCGTCGATGATTCAAGCAAAATAACAACAATATCATGCATAGATACATATATACACCTTTGTCATTTTTATAATAACAACAACAATATCATGCATAGATACATATATACACCTTTGTCATTTTTTATTATGTTCATCATCTCCGATGATATGTTCTTCGTCTTCGATGATACACACCAAATCTTGTCACCTCTCATGACGAGGATGAATCAGATCCGCTGATTACTTCATCTCCATCATCATGAAAAAATCATCTTCACCAAAATCACTCTATAAATGTGTGTTTATCATCATGATGATGTTTGTACAATCACCACCGTTTCAGATCAACCACAACACCATTGCACCCACTATCACACACTCGAATTTGAAGAAATTAGTGGTTTGTGTTTTAAAATTTTAGTGATTCGTGTTCAGATCTTAGTGATTCATGTTTAGATTTTAGTGATTCACGTTCCAATTTTGGTGATTTGTGCGTTAAATTGGTGATTTGCTCATTTCTGGCGATGGAAGATATATCTGATAAGGTACTTGCTGGTGGTAGATTTGGTGGAGGTGTTGGTGTCGGTAGAGACTATGTACTAGTGGACTTGTTGGTCATGTGGTGATGATGAATTTAGTTGTGATTGTGGATTAAATTTAGTAATTTATGTTCAATCTGATGCTTTTATAAGTGATTGTGGTTGTTATACAACGTTTGCTGATTATGATTTCGGTTTGGAGATTATGATTTTATTTTGGTGATTCTGACTTTAATTTTATTATTTTTGGTGCAAATGGTGGTGATGACATGATTGTAATGGTGGTAGCAGTGGGCTAGATGGTGAAGATAATGACGTGTATGATGGTGATGATAGTAAGTGGTATTGATATAAACATGTATGAAATATGTACGTGTATATTAATAAGTTCTCAGTTCTCATTTTAAGGAGGGTCTCATTTGAGTAGCTCCCTATATATATATTATATTAGCAGTAGTTAAAAGGGTATTTTAGTGTCCGGTTTTAGAGAAAAGGTCCCTCTGATAACACAAATTGAGATTAAAATGTCTCAAAAACGTTATTTCAGATAGCATTTTGTACTAAAAAAAGTAATGTTTTGACATTAAGCTGAGTAAAACATGACTTAATGTTGTGTTTCAGCCGAAAATCAAACCTCAAATAGCGTTTTGACATTTTAACAACACATAATGTGGCGTTTTAACTTAATCTTGTGTTTTTGACTCCTGTAACAGAACTTAATCTTGCGTTTTATCCTGGGGTTCAATAGTTAATCTTTGGGGTTCAATATTTTTATTTTAGGTTTTAGAAATATTAAGAATGACGAATAATTATTTAGGGTTTAGGGTTTACAACCCTAAAATCAGGACGCCGGAAAAACACCATTATTAACAAGTTGCATATGTGGTTGATCTTGGTTGCCGTTGCAGATATGGTTGCATCTAGTTGCATACCGTATTTTTGCAAATATTTTTAAAAAGTTGGTATTTTTGCAAATATTTTGGTATTTTTGCAAAAAAAATTAGTGTTTGCACTTACAGTAACAACACTTTATCTCACATTTTGCGTGCTGTTGATTTAGCTTTTTAAGAAGGAAAGAACACAACTTCATCTGGCGTCTTAAAGCATCCCATGGCAGAAGACAAGACTTAATCTTGTGTTTCAACCCTTAACATAATTTCTTAACACAATTTCAACTGACGTTTTGCTGCTAACAAAATATAAACTTGTGTTTTCCTTCTAACACAACTTTGAGTAACCTGACTTTATGTAGCGTTTTGTTTGTACAACACAACTTCATTTAGCGTTTTCGACTTCTAAAAAAAGATCTAACGCTACACGCTTTAGCGTTATAGTGTGTTATTTAAGACCATCTTTTTCAATTGTGTCATTTGGGACATTATTATTCAAAATTGTGTCATTTAGGGCCAACACCCCTAGTTTTATGAGTGGAAAGAGTCTTGAGAGTTGATTTTATTCATGCTAGAGAGGTGAAAGAAATAAGAAAATAAATTATGTGATTTGTTTATGTTGTAGATCAGCAAGATACATGAGTTGTTAAAATGTTCTAATTACGCACTTATGTCAATGGAACTGATTCAATCCGGGAAAAAACCGGAAAAAGGAGTACAAAATCTTTTATTCAAGAAGTTATCATCTAACCGAAAATTTTGATATCCTAAAAGAATCTTCGCACCTTAAAAATAACAAAGAAAATCTACTCTTTAAGTCAATCCGATCTGAATCCGATCCATTAACATGCCTATATACATTATTGGTATATTTCAAAACTATATACTCTTTCCTTATAAGGATGTTGGTAGTGATAAGAAACTTAAAGGTATGGTGCAGGAGTATATGTGTATGTTAGTAAATACTAACTAGCTTTATAACTCGTGCGAGACACAGATTTATTCTAGATTTTTTATAATTTAATCATTAACTCCGTTATATTTGTTTGTGGTATATTCGTGTTGATGGTTTGATGACTGAGATTTACTGCATAATTTGTTTTAAAAAATCTCGATATGGTTTTACATACATATTCTTGGTTTGTTAACAATGAATAATTCTCTCGCAAATCAATTCGACCACAATGAAAATAACACGAAATCATGTCACATTCCTGACCATTCGATATCATAAATTCCTGTTATGTATATATTTATTACAATATCATTAACATTTTTAAATTATATGATATTATTTTTTTAAATAATATATATCATTTAAAATATCATATATATAAATAATAAGTACTAATTACAAAACAAGTAATATACTTTAATGAAGATTAGTAATTAATGTGCATATATTAATATATAATAATAGTAGAGAATTAATATAACATAATTAAGGAGGGTAATAATGTTATTTTGTGATTTAAAGAGTATAATTGTCATTTTATCTGGATTAAAATGAGAGAAATATATATATATATATAAAAAAAAGAGTGGCACCACAAAATAAGTAATATACTTTAATGAAGATTAGTAATTAATGTGCATATATTAATATATAATAATAGTAGAGAATTAATATAACATAATTAAGGAGGGTAATAATGTTATTTTGTGATTTAAAGAGTATAATTGTCATTTTATCTGGATTAAAATGAGAGAAATATATATATATAAAAAAAAGAGTGGCACCACAAGAGTGTAAGCCCCGTTCAGTTAATCCAATGGATCACGTGAATGACTGTGAATCGGCCAACATAACTTGGGAGAAATCCAAAGGCTCCACACTTGTCTCAGCCCAAACCGAAGTTTTAGATTTCACCATCAAGTTGAACTTGTTTCCAAGCCTGCATCTCTGCAGATAAGGGCCCGGGGACTTTCCTGGGCCGGACAAATGAATTTGCCAAAGCCCAATCACGCCATCTTGTGGTCGATGCCTTGTGTTGTCACATCTAGAGCTTATATACATAGACTTTGTTTTGTAAGTTCTCGATGTGGGAAGTGGGAAGTCTAAACTCATCCTTAAAACAGTCAAACATAACAAGAAACACCAGACAAGTGTCAAGAAACATATAATTTTATCGATTTGTGGTAATAAAAACAAGTGGGCATGTGGATATTTGGATTAAAAGGTGATTCTGGATTCTCAGCTCGATCCACAGCTGAACAAGTGACCCATGGGCTTGATGGGACTGGCCTTACTGCCATTGTTACTGGTATAATTCTTGTATATATGTTATTGATCATTAAATATTAGACCCTTTTGTTTGCTTTGTGTTTTTATTGATTCTTGTGGGGTTTTGTTTGATTTTAAGTTGGATATAGTTTTGTTTGTGTAATAATTTTAAGTGAAAAAGTTTAATGAGTTTTTGATCAGTTTTGAGTTGTGTGTCGTATTTAAGTGCTCATATGTAATAATTCTTTCTTTGGTTGTGTCGGAAATTCATTGCTTTGTTATGGATGATCTCGAAAGATGTTGATGAGACTGTTGTTACTGTCTCTAAGCTTTACATACAGGTTGATTTTGATCCTTTCCTTAATCCTTAGATACCACTTATATTTCTCAAAAAATGTTCAGAATTAGACTTAGTAGCAGCACAAACTTCAAGTCATTTCTTTCGAGTAGTTTCGATATATTATCTCGTAGTAAATTATTAGAAATGGGCACAGATACAGGCACTTACATGTATATCTCACTTGTACGAGACTCCAATCTTGTTTTCATTCCTCTCTTTTTAATTTACTTCGGAAAATGTTTAGCCTATGTACATCTATTTTTTTCCCAGTAATTCAGCATTGAGGCTTCAGATATTACTTGATATCACTTGTGTATGTCCAATTGCAAAGTTTGAATTTTGAAGGCTTCCTTACTTTGTTCACAACTTCATTATGTGATGACTTGGGCAATGTAATGCCTATGTTTATTTAGCATCATAAGTTTATTATGATGTTGTTCACGTAGTGGAGAATGGATGAGATTTTTGAACTATTTTCTTTCCAGAAAGCTAATTGTCTATCTATGTTTAACAATCTCAGGAGCGTCAAGTGGAATTGGAATAGAGACTGCACGTGTCCTAGCTTTGCGTGGTGTACATGTAGTTATGGCAGTGAGAAATACAAATAGTGGTAAAAAAGTAAAGGATGAAATACTCATGGAAATCCCCAATGCTAAAGTTGATGTCATGGAGTTAGATCTCAGTTCATTGGAATCTGTAAAAAAATTTGCCTCAGACTATACTTCATCAGCTCTTCCCCTCAACCTCCTAATGTAAGACACTGCGAGTTTTCGAATTTATAGAATTAGTGATTGTCTCTAGATGCTATATATGTTTTATTTAACTATATTGCTATAATTCTTATATTACCCCAATAATGTCGGGGCAACTAATACGTTTGGTGTCTAAAGTAACAATGCAGGGGTTATGGCTACTCCATTCATGCTTTCCAAAGACCAAATAGAGCTACAATTTGCAACTAACCATTTAGGTATTGTTGTAATTATTGTAATTCACACACGCACACACAAACTTATATGATTTGGATACTATAAGATGAACTTTATGCTTATTTGTATGTACTAAGTGTGTCAAAGGTATAAAGATTAGCTTATAAAAAGGTTTAGAAGCTAAGCCAAAGATGCTCATGCTTTCTTCTCCAAAGAACTGCGAATTCATGTCATATATGCACGATATCCCTTATTCTTTTTTTGTTCTGCTAAATGCACAATTAGATTTGAAAGTAAGTACATAACAAAAAAGAGCTACTGAGGAAGTGAACTGGAAGCTACATGTTTGCAGATACTTACAACGAGAACATTATGGGTCAATATTCCATTTTACCCATAATACTCTGGTTGTAAGCATCTGCAAACATGTAGCTTCCAGTTCACTTCCTCAGTAGCTCTTTTTGGTTATGTACTTACTTTCAAATCTAATTGTGCAGTGTTTTTTTGTATGTGAGCCTTTAAAGACTATGAAGTACTTGTGCCTATTTTTATGATCTTGTTCTCATTTTCTAATTCTCGCTGTTCAGCCTCACAATTTTGAAATTTTAAGGTAGATTGCTACAAAGTCACATATGCTACATCTATGCTTAGCATGTTTACAGTAACTTTTGGAAAACAACTTCTACATAAAATAGTTTTGTGTGATACATCAGCAAATTTCTGACTGTTTGACAGGTCATTTTTTGTTGACAAATCTTTTGTTGGACACTATGAAAAGTACTGCACGTGAAAGTCATAAAGAAGGGAGAATTGTTAATGTATCATCAGAGGGCCACCGGTTTGCATACAGGGATGGAATCCGCTTTGATAAAATTAATGATGAATCAAGGTGAAAAATGGTGACATTTGTAATATTTTTCCAATGTCTCATGTTCATTCAGCGAAAATAAATTATGATTCTTACTTAGTCTGCACACCTTAATATTTTTTTATGATTTTATCCTGATCCCCAGTTATGGACAACTTTCTGCTTATGGACAGTCAAAGCTTTCTAACATATTGCATGCTAACGAGCTTGCAAGGCACTTGAAGGTACTGCCAAATTTTAATATATTGACATTATGATTTTAATCTGTGATCTTGATTCTTCAGTCATATTTGACCCCAGGAAAGGGTGTTCAGGGAAAAGATAAAGAAAAAAGCATGTCCGCTAAGCCCATAAACTTTCTCAAGGTGGAGTATGATTGTTTTAATTAGAATGGAGAAACAAAGATATCAATGATTTTATCAATAAGGAACAGAGAACCAATTGCAATTTTAACATCTCAAACTTGACCAACTTTCATCATTGCTGCTCCAGAATTAGGAAGGAAAATAAAAAGTTAGAATCCAACTTAATTAAGTTTCATTTGGACCAAGAAATCCAAAATTTTACATGCACATTTTCTAGTTTTGAGTTTCATTTCAGATAATATTGTAGCATCTTTGCAAAAGCTACTGTAAAAATATGTCATGGTACAGTTTAAAAGAGAGGATTAAGTATGCCTGAACAACGCGAACTGGAGTGGATGTCATGGTACAGTTTAGAAGAGAGGATTAAGTATGCCTGAACAATCTGAACTGGAGTGGTGATGACTCCAGTGATTATTGTCGCCTGGAGTGGTCATTATTCTAGTTGAAGTGTCTTTAGTTGCATATGGTGAGCCTGAATAGGGGCTTATATGATATGGTATCGTTGGTTTGCTATTGCAAAATGTTATTTTACAAAAATTAAGTTCAAGAAATATATATCTAAATTCAGGAAGTCAAATGGAGCCGCAACATGTGTACTGTATAGGTTGGAACTGATGCAAGTTTTTGTTTTCTTTTTCTAAATTGATCAGGAGGAAGGAGAAGAGATAACTGCAAATTCACTTCATCCTGGGTCCATTGCTACCAACCTTACGCGTTATCACGGATTTGTAGATGGTATTCCGCCTTCCTCTTGTACTTCAGATTAATGTTAGGGAGCACGGTACTTTTACTTTATGACATAGCACAGTACTTTTTTAATTTGATCAGATCAAGGTATGTTTAGATATGAATAGTAAAAGAAGTCTACAAAGAAAGTTAAATGCATTCCTGCGGTATTCATGCTATGGCACAAAATTTTCAAAGTTAGCAGGTTTTGCCCTCTTGTTGCATTCAACTCAAACTCACTAATTTTTTCTAGGAAAAGTAGATGTCCATTATTTCAATTTCAGGTTTTTATCATCTTTATCCCAGGAAAAAAAATCATAGAATTAGCAAAAGTTAGCAGGTATTCTGGTACGATATATTATTGCCTTTGATTGTAACTGTATTTTTCCTTAATCAATGCAGGCATGGTCAGTTGGGTTGGTAAATATGTTCTTAAAACCATTCCACAGGTTTGTCGTTTTCTCTTAATTTCAATTGACTGATTACTCCCTACGTCCCATTTTATCAAATTGACCAATATTTGACTAAACATTATAAATTATTCAATTATTATTTTAGAAAACTGAATTTTACATTTAAAAATAGATTAAATGTACTTTTCAATGATATAATTTTTTTTTTTTTCTCAATTACATAATACATATAAATTTTAGTCAAAGTTTGGTCTATTTGACAAGTCAAAAGGACATGTATAATGGGACGGAGGGAGTATTATTTATTAATGTAATTTCATGCACTTTTGTTGATTACCTGGCATCATGTTGATTTCAGGGAGCAGCTACAACATGTTATGTTGCACTACATCCACAGGTTAAAGGAGTCAGTGGTGAATATTTTTGCGACAGCAATATCGGAAGCCGAAGCTCACTGGCTACTGATGCCGGATTGGCCAAGAAACTGTGGGACTTTAGTTTGAAGTTGACAGAATCCAAGTAACTTGGTTGTGTACTTGTGTTTCAGTGACTTGTTATATCATTTTGAATTTGGCAAACTGTGTACAATCCAACACATGTTACATGTTTGAATTCGGGAACCTCAGCGTATTATCAAAACTGTGTAAAATACAAGTTCACTTTTGGTAACAATCCCCCCCCCCCCCCCCCCCTTTTCTGGTTGTGATACATCAATCATGTTATTTCATGATAATTTGATCACTTTTGTCTCTCCGTGGACATTAAGCCCACTCTAACATGATTTTATTGTGATATCACCAGCTTATCGAAGTGGCCTTTTATTATTTCTTTTTCTGATAAATTTTCATTGTGAACCAGAAACAAAGAACAAGAATGACTTGGCCACCTTTGTGTTTAGAGGTGTTGAGATCAGATCGAGAAATTATTTTTATAAATTATTGTTACGATTTCTAGTAAATATGGAAGAGCGGGTATGTGGTTATTTAGTAGAAAAGGTTTATCTGGATTCTCAAGTAATTCCACAGCTGAACAAGTCACTGATAGAGTTGATGGAACTGGCCTTGCTGCCATTGTTTCAGTTATTTTCTAGTCTGTGCACCCTTCTGTTTTCTTTATAAACTTATCTTGATCCCCAGTAATGAACGTGTTTATGGACAGTCAAAGTTTCTAATACACTGCATGCTAACGAGCTCGTGAGGCGTTTTAAGGTAATGCTGGACTGCTGTCTATTAGTAATATTGACAGAGAGATTGTTATTGTTGATTTTGATTCTTTCTTCATATTTCTATTGACCCCGAAATTAGATACTCAGGGAAAAGATTCCGAACAAAAGTATGTTTCCAAGATGTAGCAGGCTAGCTAGGCGGAGTGAAGTTGTTAATAGTTAGACAAGAAGAAAGAAATGTATAAATAGTTCTATTTTATAAAAACAGACAGCTAAATAAAATGTTATCGTTGAGTTTGCATAATAAGATTTAGTAGAAGGATGTCACAGTAAAGCGTTGGAGAGAGGATTAGCTATGCCTGAACAATGTGAACCCCAGGGGTGGTTAGTCCAATTATGTATTCAAGTTGTTAGTCGAGTCTCGAGTGGAAGTGTCTACTGTTGCATATGTAAGTTTCTATAGAGGCATATGTGATATGGTCTGCATATTTGGTTTGATATTGCACCATTGTTGCGGAACTGCAATACATATGACAAGGCTGTTTGTAGATTTCAGGAAGTCAAATGCAGCAACGACGCATATACAGCTCAATTTGGAACTGATGCAGGAGATAACTGCGAGTTCACTTCATCTGGGAAATATTGCTACCATGTTCCACGTTATAACACATTCATTGATGGTATTTCACCTTCCTCTTATCCTTCAGAGAATTGTGGGAGTAGGGATACTTACCTTTTAGTTTCTTCATTGGACGCGGTAGTAGTTGGCTCTGTCATAGGGATTAAATTAGTAGTGAAGTTGTAATCGGATATGAGTCCAAAATTCAAAATCTCATGCACAACCTGCCCCAATACACAATGTTTTGAGAAAAATTTACATGAAAAACAATTAACAGCAATCTACACGTTTTGTGATTTTATGGCATCATGTTGATTTCAGGGAGCAGCGACAACATGTTACATGGCACTGCATCCACAGGTTAAAGGAATCAGCAGCGAATATTATTCCAACAGCAATATTGCAGAAGCAAGTTCCCAGGCTACTGATGCAGGATTGACTGAGAAACACTTGAGCGTATGAATCAGTGACGACACCTGACCGGATTTTCGGACAGTTCGTCCGACATTGACAACACTTGAGCGTATGATACAGAAGCAAACACGAATTTTTTCACGTAAAAAAATTTCTATTATAACCCATCCTTATCATATTTGAAAATGGCAATCAGATTTTATTTTTTCAGCAAATGGATCACTAGAAGGTAGTGGTATTTAGGTCAATTTATTAGCCAAGAAACTGTGGGTTTGAACTTGACAGAACCCATTTAACTTCTCGAACCCTAAATAAGAGTCGAATTTTTACACGTATTTCGAAATGGGAAAAAAATTATTTCGTAAAAAATCGAAACGAAACCTGTTATGGAATGAATGCTTAATTACTTTCTGTAACAATGTGAATGCATGCATATTATTCCTTAGCATTACTTAAAGTCATGTTTTCAGTAGTTGACCCAGAAAAATTCGTACCATGTTGATTAAATTTCAGACTATAGCCCAAAATGTTGAAAAATAAATTAATAAAGAACAAGTCAACGACAAGGCCTAACAAATTACTCCCTCTGTCCCGATCAATTGTATACATTGGGGGACGGGGCTCGGCACGCATTTTAAGGCTCCTATAAAGTATACTTTCATAATTTTTTTTAAAATTTTTTTTCTTCTGAATTAAAATTTAACGTTGAAATTTATATTCAGAGAAAAAATAATTTAAAAATAAGTTGTTGAAGTATACTTTATATACACCTTAAAATGCGTGCCAAACATTGAAAAAAAACTGTATAGAAATGAGTGGGACGGAGGGAGTACTACTTATGTCCCATTTTTTCTAAGGATGCTCCTTACAATTCTTTATATATTTTTTTTTTTTTAAAATAGTAAAATTTTATAATATAAAAATTATTCACTTTACTTACTTTATATACTAAATATTGATGAGTCTCATCACTTTACTCCTTCTTTCTACTTCTGTTCACTATTTTATCTATTTTCCTTAATCTCAGTGCCCAGCCCAAATATAAAAAATTAGGCGGAGGGAGTAAGTGTTTTCTGGAGGCTTCTACACGTTTAGCAACGTCATACATGACAGCTATTTATGTACATCAAGTACAAGTATATATATGACCCACAAACGAGTAGATTTTGTATATTTTCTAGCCAGTTGATCAAGAATATTCTGTTTCAAACTATCTTTTCTTTAGCTTCCTACTTTCTGTGATCAAGAATTTTATTAGAAAAACAGGATGTGGATATTTGGATTAAATGGGAAATCTGGGTTCTCAGCTCGTTCGACTGCAGAGCAAGTCACTAAAGGTGTTGATGGAACTGGCCTTGTTGCTATTGTTACAGGTATTTTTGCTCTTTCATGGGTTGCCTGAAATTTCAAGATTCTTGTTGATTATAAGCTGATATGATGTATGCAAACATAGAACTCAATTAAACAGTACTGTTGTACTGAAGCAGGATCTGGGGAGGGTAAGATGGAGTAAGACGCTAGATAAGAAAATGGTCAACTTTACTATGTCACTATCGCATGCTAATATGAAGTATTTTAAGATTTTTAGTAATTTACCGCTCACTCCGTACCCTCATTTTTTTACGTCGGAGGACGGGGGCGAAAAAAACTGTAAAAAAATGAGAGGGACGGAGGGACTGCTTGACAGTTGCTATGAATTTTTTTGAATTTTCTGAATCATTGTAATCTGAGTCTAGCTTGAAAATTCCATCTGAATTTCGTAGTTCCTCACTTGAAGGTGGACAAACCTTGTTGGCTTTCTTTGTGCTACCTTTTTTATCCAATTATTATACTTGTTTGAGTAAATCGAGTTTTAGTAGAAGGATAATTTTCTTATTTCTGCTTATCTTGAGGTTTGATGTATGATCTCAGAGCGATTCTTCGGATACGAAAAGTATTTCTCATTGCAAGTAGTAATTAACTGTGTAATTTTAGTGAAAAGTGATTAATTAGATTCTTAAACAATATCAGGAGCATCAAATGGTATCGGTACAGAGACCACGCGTGTTCTTGCCTTGCGGGGTGTTCGTGTCATTATGGGAGTAAGAAATGTTAAAGCTGGTGAAAGAGTAAAGGAAGAGATACTCCAGAAACATCCTGGTTCTAAAATTGATGTTATGGAGATAGATCTCAATTCACAAGCATCCATTAGAAAATTTGCTGCTGAATTCATAGCCACCGGTCTTCCCCTGAACATCCTGGTGTAAGATTTGCGATTCAAGTACATTGCTAGTGTTTGCTTTCATTATTATATTTTTAGATATGTGTTTGTATTGAACTAGCCAAAAAGCCTTTTTAATCTTCACTACCAAATATACGCTAGGAGATTACGATAGCTAAATATTTTTTTGTTATTTACAGAAACAATGCAGGGATAATGGCACCTCCGTTCACGCTCTCTAAGGACAACATTGAACAACAATTTGCTGTTAACCATTTGGGTCCATTTCTTTTGACAAATCTTTTGTTGGACACTATGAAAAAAACAGCAAACGAGTGCGGTAGAGAAGGAAGGATTGTTAACGTAGCATCAGAGCTTCATCGGTATGGGTACAAAGAGGGGATTCGTTTCGACAAAATCAATGACAAAGCCAGGCAAGTATTAATTATATATGTTTCCATGTAATTGTGACTAAGAGAAGACTGCCATTAGTTACAATTTGTGAAGATTATAGTAGTTCATGCATCTAACGTTTTCTCTGATCCTGACCATATTTTCAGTTACAAGCCCAACGGTGCATATGGACAGTCCAAGCTATGCAACATACTACACTGTGTTGAGCTTTCGAGGCGCCTAAAGGTAATCACTGACGTGTAATAAAAACTGATACAAGGTTTCTAATGGTTATGTATTTTCCAAAGCTAGGCAGCTCTAGGCAAAATTGTAACTGTCAATTTCTATTTAGTATTTAGTTCGTTTCCCAGAATTGAGCATCTCAGTGAGACTGAAACAAAAGATTTTCCGTAGTAATCTTTTCCTGCCAAATAAAGCAGCAACCTGTTTAATCCTTTTCTTTTGATTAAGTTAATGCCATCGTTGTTTAAATTCAATACAATAATGATTTTCCACTTCCTTTTGATTAAATTATTCTCATCGCCATTTAAATTCAATTTTCTTTTGATTAAGTTATTGTCATCGTCGTTTAAATTCAATACATAATGTTATTCCATTTTGCTAAAATTTTACTAATCATTTAGGAGGAAGGAGCAAATGTTACTGCGAATTCACTTCATCCAGGAGTTATCGCAACTAATATTTCACAGAACAGCAGCCTTCTTGGTTGTAAGTATTTGAGCCTCTTAGCTTAGTGCATCGTCCTCTTCAAAATTTACAACACTCGATGCTAATACCAACATGTATTGATATGTCAATGCTAATGAACTGCAGGTATATTTGGTTGTGCACAAGTTTTTTTGAAAAATGTCCCCCAGGGAGCAGCAACTACCTGCTACTTAGCATTGAGTCCAAAAGCAAATGGTGTAAGTGGCGAATATTTCATGGACAGCAACAAAGCTAAAGCTAGCTCGATGGCTAGAGATCCAGAATTGGCGAAGAAACTATGGGAGTTCAGCTTGACCTTCACCGAGAACAAATAATTTCTGAGTATCATGTGTGCAAAGATGTCATATACCTAGTAGTAGAACTTTCAAGATTTTTTCTGTTCTTGGTGTGCATGTACAGTTATCATATATGGTTGCCCTGCTTTAGAGAAGTGTTTTATGTACTTTTGAACAAGTTCTTATGGTAAGTCTGGAAATGAAATAAATCATCATTTTATTGATATCTTGACTCTGTCAAACCATGGCACTGAATCCTTCATCTCACAACATTGTTGAATTTTTGAATTTTTGGGACACTCACATTTGTACATTTGTACATCAGTACATATCATAGAAACCTCATCTTATCGAAGATAAATTGTTACATTCGTAATTATACAATAAATTTTACGTCAACAACTCCACACTCAATAATGATATGGATATAAACTTCATCTTGATCAGAAATAAGATACCCTCAGCTATAAGTGCAAATTTTATCTTGTCCGGATAATCTATAAATGGATTTTCTGCATCTAAAAATAGGAAAATGAAAATTTTTGTCATCCTAAATATACATCTTATCGTACAATAACATCAATCCTTCATCTCAATTGAAAATATATTAAGACTATGTTAAAATATAAATTTCTTCTATGACCATTATAAAACAAATACAAAAATCCTACTAGCAAACTCCGTAATATTTTCTAAATTACCACATAAAAATAACAAACTAATCAAAAATTGAGTCTCATCAGTAAAAATGTAAAAATATTGTGGTAAAATCATTTTTTTTTTTGGAAGTTAGAAAAAATACACACACTGATACACACTTTGAATATAGCAAAGTCTCTTGGCGGCACTAAAATTCTCACCTTCTCTTCATCTCAAGAATCAAATTCGACCCAATTGGAGTTCATCCTATACTATTCTGACCCGACCCGGAAAAATCATTTCTTGAAAAACTTGCTAAAGGTATGATTTTTATGTACAAAGTTGGGTTTTGATAAATGTGAATTTGAAATGTTTTTTAGTTTTAATTTAATGTGTAGAACAAGAAAAAATCTTGTGATATTTTGTAAGCTTAGTAGTTTGATTAGACCATTTAGTTGTGAGGGTGTTTGTGCTCATTTTTCGACAAGGTCATGGCAAAATTTTAGTGGTAATTCTTGTTTTGATGCTAATGTGGGTACCCAATTGGTTGATAAGGATGATTTTGATGGTAGGGGAGATGGGTGTGAAAAGGTTGGGAAATTGGGTGGTGGGGAATGTAAAGATTTGATTTTTAGTGGTAGCGGAAGTTTCGGTTTTGAGGGTGGTGGTGATGATAAGGATGATTTTGATGGTGGTGGAGATGGGTGTGGTAGAGTTGGGAAAATGGGTGGTGGGGAAAGTAAAGATTTGATTTTTAGTGGTAGAGGAAGTTTCGGTTTTGAGGGTGGTGATGATGTTTTTGAGGATTCCGAGGACGAAGGGGGAGAGGATGGTGATGGTGATGGTGATGATGATGAGTTTAGGGTGTTGGAGATGTATGATAGGAATAGGAAAGGAAGGGGGGATATTAGTAGAGTTGAAGTTAGTGAAGATGAATCGAGAAACCCGTTGGTGAAAGAAATTTGTAGATTGATAGATCGTAGGTCGGCTTGGACTCCGAAACTTGAAGGTGAGTTAAGGCATTTGTTAAGGAGTTTGAAGCCTCAGCAAGTTTGTGCGGTACTACGTGCTCAGGCGGATGAACGGGTGGCATTGAAGTTCTTTTATTGGGCTGACAGACAGTGGCGGTATAGGCATGATCCTATTGTGTATTATGCAATGCTTGAGGTTCTCAGTAAAACTAAGCTTTGTCAGGGTGCAAAACGGGTTCTTCGGCTAATGACACGAAGAAGGATTATGCGTAGGCCGGAAGCTTTTGGTTATGTGATGGTTTCTTTCAGCCGGGCTGATAATACGAGGAAAGCAATGCAGGTGTTAACATTTATGCAAAAATCTGGTATTGAACCTGATTTAGGTATATGTAATACTGCGATATATGTTTTGGTGAAGGCGAAAAGGATGGACAAGGCACTGAGGTTCTTGGAGCGCATGCAATTGGTAGGGATTACGCCTAGTGTCGTTACATACAATTGCTTGATAAAGGGTTATTGTGACGTGCAACGTATTGAAGATGCAATAGAGCTGATTTCTGAAATGGCTTCAAAGGGTTGCTCCCCAGATAAAGTTAGTTATTATACTGTTATGGGATTCCTCTGCAAGGATAAAAGAATCGAAGAAGTGAAGGGATTGTTGGAGCAAATGACGAGGGAACATAAACTGTTGCATGACCAGGTGACATACAACACACTTATCCATGCGCTAACGAAACATGGTTATGGAGATGAATCAATAAGTTTTTTAAGAGAAGCAGAAGCTCAAGGGTTTTGCATTGATAAGGTTGGTTATAGTGCAATTGTTCACTCGTTCTGTCAGGCAGGAAATATGGACAGAGCAAAAGAAGTTGTCAATGAAATGTTCTCAAAAAGTTGTATCCCTGATGTAGTCACTTACACTGCTGTAGTAAACGGGTTCTGTCGTATAGGAAAGGTGGATCAAGCTAAACAGTTAATTCAACAGATGCACAAGCATGGTTGTAAGCCCAACACTGTATCTTATACGGCTCTTTTAAATGGGCTTTGTCGGAATGGAAATACAACTGAGGCAAGAGAGATGATGAACATGAGCGAGGAGGAGTGGTGGACCCCTAATGCCATTACGTATAGCGTTGTGTTGCATGGATTTCGGAGGGAAGGAAAGTTGTCTGAGGCATGTGATGTAGTCAGCGAAATGATTGGAAAGGGATTTTATCCAACTCCAGTTGAAATTAATTTGTTAATTCAGTCTCTTTGTAAGGAAGGAAGAGCTGATCTTGCAAAGTTGTTCATGGATGAGTGTTTAAAGAAAGGATGTGCTGTTAATGTGGTGAATTTCACATCTGTTATTCATGGTTTCTGTCAAAAGGATGACCTAGATGCTGCTCTGTCAGCATTTGATGATATTTATTTAAGTAACAAGCACCCTGACGCAATCACATATACAACCATTATTGACGCATTAGGAAAGAGAGGTAGAATAGAAGAGGCAACTGAAATGGCATATAAAATGCTCCATCGAGGTTTACTTCCTACCCCGGTTACATACAGGACTGTGATCCACCGGTTTTGTCAGCATGGCAGGGTGGATGATCTATTGAAACTGATTGAGAAGATGCTATCGAGGCAAGCATGCAAAACAGCATATAGCCAGATCGTTGATAAACTTTGTACCTTTGGAAACCTTGATGAGGCTTATAAGCTATTAGGAAAAGTTTTGAGGACAGCTTCAGTGGTTGATGCAAAATCTTGTCATTTACTTATTGAAAGTTATCTGAAAAAAGGAAATGCATTAGCATCCTATAAAGTGGCTTGTCGAATGTTTGGTCGCAATTTGGTTCCTGATTTAAAGTTGTGTGAAAAGGTGTGCAAAAGATTGATGTTAGATGGAAAAGTGAAAGAGGCTGATAATCTTATGCTATGTTTTGTTGAGCGTGGACGGATGTCACCAGAGCGTATGCAGGATTTGCAAGCGTAGGCAAAAGTTTTTAAGTTTGAGTTTATCAATACAAAGGAGCATTACATTAGAAATTTCCTCAAATGAAATACTGTCAAGAATCACAGCGGGGTACAGGTACTCTTAAAGAATATGTTACTGCGTGCTACTTTACTATAGATTTTCAAGCTTCTTAGGAATATTGTGTGTTAAACTTCATCAAACAATTCTGCAATAGATTCATTGGCCCGTTCAAACTATGCCGGAGTTGCAATTACTATAGTCAGTTGTTCTTATTTTTCCCAGTAGATATCTGTTCTGTGACTTGGATTTATTTTTCCTATCTCTTAATGACTATGTAGATAGCAATATTCATCATTATGATTGAATGTACATGTATTGCCACTATTAATGGCGCCAAGCAATTCTGATAGTTTATCTATTACTTGAGAGATATCTGTGCTGTAATTGGCCAAGGCGTCGTATGATTTATTTATTTAAAAATTGCAGATATGGATTACATACATTATTACCCTTAGCGCTTTACATAGTTTGAGATCAAATGACAAACAGATGTGTTGTTATTGTTTAGATCAGATGTGTTCTGCTTTCTTTTATCTGTGAGAAATTTGACAATTACTTGGTATTAACATATTGGATCATTTTCTCAAAAGAAAAAAAAAATCATGATGGATTGTCACTGCTGCTTTAATTTTATTCATGTACCAACAGAAAACTATAGCTGTAGCAATGTACGGTGTTAGAATCCCTGGATCTCAAACGAGTTATGGGATCTCAAACGAGTTATAGCTGTAGCAATGTACGGTGTGAGCCTTCTCTGATGGACAGGTTGAGCTCCTTCTCCTTATGTTTCTTTGACCTGCCTATTTTTCTGAGGAACTAAAATGATAACAATAGGGCGAAAGCTCAATTAGTGAGAAAGCTATCCATCTCAAAGCCTAGCTTAGAATAATTTTTTGCTTGCTTTCTCATTCCAATCATTCTTCTTAAATAGGAATATACACATTGCTGAAATAAAGGTAACTGATAAAACAAATAAGTAAGTGCTGAAAGAAATGAAACAAATTGCTTGCAATCAGGTAAGAAATCACCAATCCCTGATATTTAGCTATCCTTAATTGCCTTTGAATTCTTCCTTGGAAAACGTCTTTGGTAAGTTATTGGAAAGTAATTTATTCTTCCACCTGGTTGCTGATGTGGCAGCTGATTATGTTTAGCTGCAATTTGGCTCGTAACATACGGGCTATAGCTTCACCAAGATACCACAAACCATTCGAAAGACTACTAATTTTTTTCATTCTTTTCGCAAACTCATAATTAGCAAAACATTGAAAACACAACCTTATAATAATGGCAATATACAATAGCTCATCAAAGAAACTCCTTATAGTATAACTGTCATTAATGATGAATAAAGTTATTTAGAAGGATTAGTTCTACAGTGTATGTTTCTTCTATATTTAAGTACTGTTTATTATTGTTCTTAGGGTTTTATTATATGATTAGAATATTATTTTAGGTTGTATCCATGACATTTTTCATCTGAACACAGAATGGCAACTATTGTCCAACCAGACCCTGATTCGCCTGCTACTGAGTACTGACCAGTGATCACTATTGCATTTTGTTTCCCTTTTGAAGAATGCTACTGTTGGACGAAACTAAAAGATGTTGGACATCGTTTCTACTTTATTCGATTCTGCGGAATATTATGTTGAAAATTTTGATTATACTTTTTTTTGACAGATATGTCAACCGGAACTTAGAAATTAACCCACCATGCATAGATCATTGGCTACATGTAGGAAGCCGAATGGTCCTGTAAACACTATTCACAGTTTTCATAAAAAGATAGATTCGTATATGAGTTGGTCTCGGTTTTGCAAAGATCTTTTAAAAATTTGAGGAGTGTATTGTTGCAAAACCATATCTTAACAACTTGCAATGATTGTCAAATTCTTGATATATTTTAGTATAAACAGTTACATAGGTGAAAAAGTTTGTATGGCACAATCTTAATAGCAAAGTTCACTATGTGAATTTTTTTTTAAATGATATGCAGTACAATTATGGTAGATAAGTTTTATCTCCCGAAGTGTCTTCTTTATTATTAGCAAATTTAGTGTTTATTTAGTATTTTAAGAAAAACATTTAGGAATTAACTTGGACAATATTATTTAAACAGGCTGAGGGTTCAATATAACTAAATAACCTATGTATCAAATATTTGGAGTTCTGATGGTTTAATTTAATTTAATAATGATCAGATAAACATAATTTGGTCATATTTGGCTGGCTAGAGCTGATATAGATTTACCAGAAAGATTAATGGCCAATCAAATCTTTGGAAGATGCTCCACTGCAATGAGCTTGCAAGACGCTTAAAGGTAAAGATGTCTAACCTTGTATAACATGGATTTATTATATGTTAATACTGTTTCTGTTCTGTTACTAAATCAGGAGGAAGGTGGAATTGTGATTGCATATATGCTTCGTCTGGGGTTCGTCTGGGGTTGTCAGTTGTCGCCAAATATTTTGGAAAAAGTGGTCTTCTTGTTTGTAAGTAACAAATCTCTAAACTTAACGTTCAAATTTCCAGTTGCCACATTATGAGCGCCACACTAACATCAAGTGTCCTATTATGTGTAATAAACTTAAAATGTTGTCAGTTTTTTGTTGATAAATTGCAGGTAAATTTGTTTGTGGACAATTTTTAACCCAAGGGAGGGAAACTAGTACTTGCTTTAGCACATGGAGTCCGAAAGTTAACGCGGTAACTCGCAATTATTTTTTTGACAGCAAATAAGCGAAAGTTAGAGCTAGTTCTATAGCTAAAGTTGACCAGAACTATAAATAAATTTTGGTCAATAATTAAATTACATAGATTGATTTCGATCTTTCAGTGTGCTTTGTCATATGTAACTGAAGGCCGAAAACTTGGTTACTTGGTCATCTATATGTTCTTCTGTTGATGTTTGAAATATACGCGGTTCCAGTTTGTTAGAAATGTAACAGGTTGTGTAATTAATAGGAGTTGCAAGAGTACGTGTTGGTTGATAGAGTGCACTGTGACCCGTAAGAATTCACAACTGCACTTACAATGGGTTGAACATTTATTTTTTAATTAATTTTATTAAAAACCAGTTGTCCCGGTCAGGATGAACACGAACACAAACACGTTACTCAGACCCGTTTAGGAAGGTGTGCAAGGAGCCCAATAACACAGGGTTCCAAAATTATTAGGGTTCTTAAATCAGAAAAGCCCATATAAATATTCTATATATGTCCATCTAATTATCAGCGTCCAGAATCAATAACTCCTCTGATGTCTCTTCAAACATCACGCCTAATAATTAGGAAATTGTCATGTAAAATTATTGGGAATATATTTATTATATATAACTTGTTTAAATTTTGAATAAATTAATAGTCCAATTTTATAATTAGTACAGGGTCCTTGTAAAGTTTGAGACGGGTTTTATGTCGTTCGTATGTGACACTTAAATTTCTAGTACAACTTTGCATACGAGTTCGAAGCAGTCATTCATGAACTTCCGTCTTCTGTTCAGAGTACAAGTCATGCATGAATCACCTGCACAGCTTGTATGTCGTAAATTTGTACCATTCAATGTGTATAGATTCAAACTGCGTTCGTGCTGCGAATTAAGTGAGATTCACATTGTGTTGAAATCTCGTAATGTTTGTTGTGGTGATTCAAAGTTAGTTTCTGCACAAATAAATGGTAACTGAAACCTTTTACTTCTTAGACAATACAGTTGGGGAGATTGTTAGTCAAATGTGATGAATGATCATGTGAGGGTTCCAACACTGAACATGAGCCCTCAAATTACGCCGGTCATGAGTGCATAACAAGAGATCGAAAATTTAAATGATATTGTAAGCTTAACTCGGTAAGAGCATCTCCAACCATATAAAGTCATTGGCTAAAATTGAATAAAATTTACCATAAATAATAATTATAGAGAATATGTAAAACTTTCTTCACTCCAATGAGTCATTTCTCTTATCTAAAATTTTAGCCAATCTATGCATATTGATTAAATTTGTCGAACTCTAGAGACCTGTAGTAAAAAGTCATGTCATCTATTTCCATATTCAAACAATATATTCTATTTTTAACAACTTAAAATAATAATAACATTCTATTTTTAACATATAGCTAACTCGTATAGCCAACTACATTGGAGCACAAGTGCACAACACCTCACCAGGTTCAACAAAATTTTACATATTTTATATGATTTTAGCCAACTAATAAAGATGGTTGATCATAGAATTAGATTTTACAAAAGTTTTGAAAAAAAGTAGTTTTATGACTTAATAAGAAAACCAATTTAATTAATGTGTTTTCAGAAATACCTAAGTCCGGATTTTTCTTTGCAAAAATATTATTTTTTTTAAAATAATTTACGAAAATATATTGTTTAAAAATATTTATAAAAATACAGTTCGTAAATTTTGCAACTATATTTGCAACTGACACCAACCAAAATCAATCATAGATACGACTTATAAATATTTAATAATTGGAATCATCATTGCATAATGAGTTACGTACCATTTAAATCAAATGCAATCTCAAATGGTTACAGACATTAATTTTTCTAATATTTTCAGAAAAAGGTAAAATCACAAAAACTTAGAAAAAGTAATATTTTTCGTAATTTCACTTTAATTAACATGTAAATTATATTTAATATCTATTGCATAGCAAAAGAATAAAGATTGTTATACCCTAAAATAGATTTATGAAAATCGTTAAATCTATTGTTAAAAAGTGTATTCGATTGTTAAAAGTATATTTAAATACTAATAACTATCATAAAAAGTCAAATACTAAAAGAGTATTTTTGATAATATAACGAAATGTTAGTAGATTTTCTAAATTGAATAGAAGTTTCAATATAAAATTTCGTCATTTTTTTCTTTTTTCAGTTTCAGCATAATTATAATTGAAAAACAAAATTTGTATAATACAATAATAGAGATAACATTAAAGTATTACAAAAGGTCGAAGTTTTAATACCTATTAATTACAACTAAATTGTATATTTATAACATACTAATTATAATTATAATTTTTTTACTACCATAGACTAAACGATTATATTTTACTAACTACACAATTATCTTCCATATAATTATATCGTATATATAATACAAGTAAGAGGAATATTATTAAAGTACTATCAAACAAGGTTCGACATATACTCATTAACTACGCTAGACTTAATCTATACTATATTATTAAAGCTGAAATATTGAAAATTTTGGTTTTCAGTCATTTATTCTATTTAATAAATAATAAAATAATATAAAAATAGTAACTAACGGATTGCCTTTTATAATTAAAACACTTTTTTCTAACAAAATCTACTCCCTTTCCAAAAATATCACGGATAATTACCTTTAAATTAAAACATATCACCTTTTATATTTGTTCTCACTAAAATCTCTGTTTTTCAAAAATATCAGGTGCAACCCTTATTTATTTATTTATTTTAAAACCTATTTTATTGCTTTTAATTATTTAAAAAAACCTACCTATTTCAACATGTCAATATATATTTTTTAACAAATACAATTAATATAATTAAAACACTTCTAAAAATATCACGAACATTTAATTTTTTTAATTAAAAATGTTAGCTTTATTTATTTGTCCTTATTATTTGTCTTTTAGAATTAAAACACTTTTTTCTAACAAAATCTAATCATTTTCTAAAAATATCACGGACAATAACCTTTAAATTAACACATATTACCTTTTATATTTGTTCTCACTAAATCTCTATTTTCCTTTTATATCATGTGCAATTCTTAATTATTTATTTTAATACATATTTCATGCTTTTAATTATTTAAAAAAGTTAAACTATTTTATATGTCAATATATTTTTTTAACAAATACAAATAATATAATTAAAGCACTTCTAAAAATTCCACGGATAATTACTTTTTTTTTAATTAAAACATGTTAGTTTTTCTATTTGTCCTTATTATTAATATTATTTTAATGAATAATAAAATAATATTAATAATGCCCCATTTATCTTCTTCAGTCCCATTTGTATTCTTTATTTTTTTTCCAATATTCCAATTTATATTTAAGTTTCTCATTTTATAATATATCATACTGATTTTTATATTTTATTTAATATTTTTTGTTTTAGTTAATTTTTTAATTTGTCAATTTTTAATCTTCTTTGATATGAATAAGAAAATAATATTAATAATGCCCCATTTATCTTTCTCAACCCCATTTGTAATCTTTATTTTTTTTCCCAGTATTCCAATTAATATTTAAGTTTCTCATTTTATAATATTTCATATTTCATATTGATTTTTATTTTTATTTAATATTTTTCGTTTCAATTAATTTTTTTAATTTGTCAATTTTTAATCTTTTTTGATGTCACGTGCCTTACACGAGTTATAGGCTATTATTTATAATATACTAAAAATTATAATATTTGCTAAATATACGAATCACATCAACAATATAAACTATAATATATATATATTAACAATTATAAGACTTATAAAAATTAAATTGTGAATATTATTAAATTAAAAAATATATATATAAGACTTGTAATTTGCCCTTAATACTAACATATTAAAATCTAAAATTTATAATTATGAAATAGCTAACAGAGATGAGTTCAAATCACGTAAACAACAAAATTAAAAATTGATATTTTTATATTAAGTTCAAAAATCCTACATGATGCTTGAAGTCGGGTTTAGCTTGGTTTGTAGAATGTTTTGTTGTATTCAGTTTACATAAATAGGCCTTAATTTTTTTTATCATATACGTTTGATTTGTTTATGTACTTAAATAGCAAATTGGAACTAATAACTCTTTGCTTTTAATAGTTGACAAAATTTTTGATTTCAAAATCAAATATACTACTTTCACAATCACCCTCATATCATTGATCGAACTATTACAATTTTAATAAAATAAAAATATAAATTCTTTGGGCATCTTCAAAAAATATCTTCATATAAGCTCTTAAATTCAGAAATTAAGATGAATTCTTAACGAAAGATACGGGAAACTTTAGAACATAAAGTCTCTTAACTTCAAATCTGAGAATGGGTGGTGAAAATGCACACCTAGAGGGGGGTGAATAGGTGTTATGGCCAACTATATCCAATTTTAAAGTTTTACCAAATAATTAACTGCCAACTTGTCAGCTAGCTAAGATGAACAAAACGAAGTCTGTCAGCTAGCTAAGATAAACAATGCAATGCAGAATTGAAATAGCAGTAAGTAAAAACACCAAGAATTTTAGCCAGGTTCGACCCCTATTCTCTATGGTCTACGTCCTGGTCCCCTACCAAACCTGGTAAGAGAATATATTATTAATCACTATAAAAACCGATTACAAGATTAATACATATATCTCCCTTCTTCCCTGTCACTGATAGCAGCTAGCTGACACCCTTGTTCCCTGAATCAAATGATCTCTAAGTACTATACTACCCAAGTATAAACTTCTCTATCAAACTAATTCCCGAACCCTTGTGTCTTAGCCTGCAACTCAGCAACAAACCTTACAATCTGAACAATATAAGCAATTGAGAATAATACAACTCAAACTATAAACTCTAAATAATGATATAACCGTATATATAAAATAGAGCTCAAGTAAAACAGATTTTGCAAAGTATCACAGAGTTGTTCTTGTGTGTTCTTCCAGAGATTCAACCGAAAACAGCCACAAAAGTATTTATAAAGAACAATTAACGTTCGAATTAACCAATCAAACTCCAACGGTCTTGAAACATTTTCTCACGTTTAGTTTGTTTGATAAATTCGTTCATCAAGGTTCACATAACGTTAACATACTGAATTTTAGGAGAAAAGACGTTTAAGATATAAAACATTCAGTATATAACTAAAAACCGAGTTTTAGAGAGTTTGTATAAGATAAGATATTTGAAAGATACAAACTCCTAATAAATAGGAAAACTGTTTTGAAAAATTCTTTGTGAAAACTGAGCTCTAAAATTATATATATTACGTTTATATAATTTATAGAGTCCTTACATATCATGTCCTATAAAATCTCCATGGAATTAGGACTTCTGTTTTGCCTTGGACAGTTTCTGGCGGAACAGTCTTAGCTTGCTGAAATGCACTGTTACTTCAAAGTTAGCTAGCTAAGATACTTGTAATCCTGCAATGTTAGCTGGCTGATAACAAGTAATATAAAGCCTGCAACAAAAACTGTTAAGACAAATATAGATACTGTCATTTATTGACTAACAGCTAGCTAAGATTAATATCATCAAAATCAAGGATTATCAGGTGGCATTAATAAGACAATACTCTCTCCATGCACTTCGTTTTATGAATGTAATTTACTTTTAATAATATAAAACTAAATTTCGGGTGGATATAAAAGTATTATTGAAGATGAATACCATTAAATTGTTAAGAGTCAATATTTTATATTATATTTAAGAGTGATTTAAGAGAATTTTGAACATGCTTATAGAGACTCGCTATGTTCCAGAATTCAAGAAAAAAAAGAAAAAAAATATATAAAATGAGTCATTTTCTTTTCTTTCTAAATCTTTCCAAAAGTGCAAATAAGAAATTGGAGACAAAAGTAAAATGACTTTCTTTACAAATATTTTCCTTTCTTCTTAGAAATTTTTTTGGAAATAAGTTGAAGATTTAAGTTGAAGAAATCAAATCTTCAACTTTTCTTTTCAAATAAAGTTTTTGAAACATCATGTCAAGGAATTAAAAGTCTCTTTCTATGAGTCTTTACGCTCTTAACTAATATTTTATAATAAATTAATAGGATATACTTTCTCTTTCCACTTTTTTTTGTATGTTTAGGAGTTAATAAGATAAATATTTTTTTTTGTATTTTGGTATTTTTAGGAGTTAATATGAGTTGGTACGGAGTTTTAAAAAAAAAGTAAAATTATAGAGAAAATTAAGAAAAGTGAGTAAAATTATAAAGTGAGTGTAGTGGATTAATTTCATATATATTATTAAATTTTATTGCTTTTGAAAATTTTTAAAATGTAAAGAATTGAGGAAAACATCGAAAAAGATAAATATAAAAAAATGAATTGGATAAAACGAATAATATTTTAAAATATTTATATTTTAAATCTAATGAACAAAAAAAATTATTGTTAGAATCCTACCGATCACATATTCAAATTGAATTTTTATATTTTGATTCCAATGATATTAAAAACTCTTCATAATTTGAATTTAATCAATAAATATTGAAATCAATATTTATATTGTTAAATTTTAAAATAACAACAAAAGTCTAGGGTTAATACAGTTAAAGTACTAAATACCGTATTGTTTGTTAAAACAGATACTTAATAAATTTTGAGTATATATACATTTATATCAAATAAAATTATTATATTTTAACTTATTAATAAATATATTAATAAAATAAATAAATAAATGACCATACATTGCACGAGATATAAACCAGTATATAAAGATGGTATAATATTATCTAATACTTTTTAAGCTACCTGTTTTTGAAAAAATGTTGTTGATAACCCTTGTTCTCATCTATAAATTATAAAAATAAAATATTATAAAGATATATTGGAATCAAAAGGCTAGTAATTAATTCAAGTTCGAATAAATAATAAGTTTATTTGAGTTGCATATGAATACAAACAGAATTCAAGTAATTAATTTAAATACTAACAAGTTTTTAGAAATTCGAATGAAATCTGACTATATTATATTGGGCAACGCTTCATATTCCTAATACGATTTAAAATATATTCCCAACTAACATGTATATTTTTACTTGTGAGATTCGTTCGTATGCACAAGGGATTTTTTTTTATAAACAAATAAACAATAATATTATGATAACTCAATTTGAAAACTCTAACAATTGTCCATTGTAACTATTTGACATAATTTCACCACCAATTCTGTTAAATTACAATTTTAATGTTTTCATTCATTATCTTCACAATAAAAGCTAAGTAGATATTTTTCTCTTATGTTAAATGATGTTAAAGATCATATTCATTTAAAAAAATTCGAATTGAATCGAGTCGGGTCACATTGAATCTCGGTTCCAGTAATGAACCTAATTCCGTCATGTAGGTATAAAATGGAGAGTCGGAGGTATAATACATACCTATCAAATTAATCTATACTATTTATTAAAAGCAGAAATCTCTCTTAATTGTACTTATATCGCGATATACATCTAATAATTAGATTAATTATCTTAATTTAATTAGCTTAATTCCAAATTAATAAATATAATTATTAATATTAAATTAAAATTAAATTTTTATATACCCCTATTAATAATATGATATATCATGTATATCGTGATATACATCTAATTATTAACTTAATATCATTCACTTAATTTTAAATTAATATAATTATTGTAATTAAATTAAAATTAATTATTAATAATAATTTAGTTGTATACAACGAGTCTACCAACTACCGGGAGTCTTCCAACTAAAAACATTATAGGACAATATACATATAATTATTAGTTTAATTAGCTTAAATATTCCAAATTAATATAATAATAATTATTAAGTTAAAAATAATCATATTAAAAGCAAAAATCCACTTTTAAAATTTATCGAATTCATTAACATAGTGATATTTTGGAGTTGAAATCCAAATTAGAACGACGCCACTTGAAAATAAAAAAATTCGGATGGTACTAAACGAGAATTTTCATAATTTTATAACAGTCTCCCCATAAGATAATTTTAATGTTGTCGATTTCCCTTCATAATCGTCCACCCCTTTCATGTGTGATTTCTATATTATGTATGGACGTGCCTAAAAGTATATCGGTTGAAGTAGATTTTTTTTTTGGATCAATTAAAATCCCTTCCCAAACTGTGTGCTCTATGCAACATGTCGAATAACGGTGTGGTATTATGGGGATGAAGTCAAAAGTACAATGTTGCTACTTGAATATCAAAAATTTCGAGCGGTACCAAATAGAAGAGATAATTGTACAATGGTATGTGATATCATATGAAATATCTTTTACATAATTATTCAAGTTATTTATTTATTTAAATTCAACTTATTTGATTTCACTCGATTCTCTTTAATTACATAATTAAATAATATTTATTTATTATAAACTTTCATCTTAATTTCATGTTTTAATTCTTTACTACATATTTAAAAAATACTTATTACTTATTAATTATTCTTATTCTTAATATTTTATGTTTTGTTTTAAGTAATTTAATTTTTATTCTCAATATGTGTTTCACACGGGTTATCGGCTAGTTACAAGTAAATTAACATATAAGCGAGGATAATGACAAGTCCAGTCTATTATATATATATATATATATAATAGAGCAACTAGGGGGTTGTGTGAGACAAAAGAATCAGAGTAAAATTACGATTATGCCCCCAATTATTCGGTCTCAATTTACTAAACTACCCCTACTTATTATATAATAATAATTCTGTAATTAATGCATATATTAATTACATCTAATTCATTAATCGTCATTAATACCTATATATTTATTATCCATTAATATTAAATACAATAATTTATAATCATATTTCTACAAATACTTAAATGATTAGATAATTAATATCGTCTATTAAACTTTTAACATTACATTTATAACGAAAAGGGGTTTAAATTTGCGCATAAACAGATAAAATGTATATTTACTTAAATTATAACACTTAAACAAATTAACTAATGACAACACATACTTTTGTCAACATTCGAATAACTCATTTATCACAATAAAAACATTCATAAATTTTAATAAAATTTGCGAATTCAGAATATATCCGTGCTTTTGATTACTAAAATTAACATATTTTTCAATTAGCTAAATGAAACTGAGAACCAGAATGCAACTTTGATCAATTGATGCTGAAAGGAGTAATATGTTATTGTGTGAAAAGAAAGAGACATTTGAGATATCTTGGTGCATGACGGACGACATAGATAAATTTGATATTCAAAAATTTACTTAATAATATTTCAAAATTAATATGTCAATACATACATGTGTGTGTATATATATATATTAAAATGTATCGTTAAACCTGAAATATTAAAAAATTATCGATTATGTCGGACTTTTAGTTTTCGTTACACCTTATATATGCCAAAACCAAAAAACATACACTCTGAACAGTGCAGGTGGCTGACTCTCACGCATTTGATGTAATTAATGAGAGACAGTTGCTAGCGTGTATATTACAGACACAACATATAAAATTAAGACAACTGATGCAAATCAACTCACTTTGTTCTTAATTCATTAACTATCTCTTTCAAACTAATGAACGCCCATATTTAATCACGATTTTTGCAGAATTCAAAATTTCAAAATTCTTACATTTTTTGTTTTTCAATTAGCTAAATGAAACTGATGACCGGAGTGCAACTTTGATCAATTGATGCTGAAAGGAGTAATATGTTATTGTGTGAAAAGAAAGAGACATTTGAGATATCTTAGTGCATGACAGATGACCTAGATAAATTTGGTATTAAAAAATTTACTTAATAATATTTCAAAATTAATATTTCAATACATACTTGTCTGTGTATATATATTAAACTGTATCGTTAAACCCGAAATATTAAAAAATTATCGATCATGTCGGACTTTTAATTTTCGTTACATCTTATATACGCCAAAACCAAAAAACATACGCTTTGAACAGTGCAAGTGACTGACTCTCACACATTTGATGGAATTAATGAGAGACAGATACTTCAAAATTTTGTGAACAAGGGTAGGTCATATTAAAAATTGAAAAAAATTTAATTTAAAATGACAAGTAGTTCATTTCTTAAACATATAAGAAGTTCAGTAAATTATGAATTTAGATCATACCCATACTTCACACGGGTTATAAAGATAGTTAGCTTTAAAGTAACAAATTGCCATTTTCCAATACTCTATTGGATTTAGCCTCTTAGGCTAAGGAACGAATTGTCATTTAACAAAAAAAAATTAAATAGAAATGAATTGACATGTTATTTCGTAAATATTTAATTAATTGTAAAGGATCCACCAAATTTATACAAATAATAATAGACGACTTTATTATCCGGGGACCATTATAAAATAACAAAAATCAAATGCCACGAATAAGATTTTTGTGGTTTAATCTGCACGAAAATTGCTTGGAAAAGTCACCTGCGGTTGTGAAAAAGTAGGACAGAACAGCCCACCTAATTGCAGTCACGCCATTCCTGCATAAACAAAGCTGCACTCGTGCATGTATTGATTCATTAAGTTTGCAGGAAAAATCCTGTTTATAAGCAAAACGATCCATAATTTCGCAAAGATCTTAAACTGCATTTTCTCGTAGCACGAGAAAAATCGAATCAGAGTTCATTTCAACACTGTTACGCGACTAACATTCGAGTCTTCCTAATCTTTAGACGTGTTATGAAGTATTTAAAATATAAAACTAAAGATTCGGACCTATATATTTCAAATGGTCTCCCACAAGCAACAAAGGCAGTAGTTGATACAGACACTTTCAGAGTCCACATATTCAATATCTAAACTCTATCCTTTCTTTAGGCTTAATATACGACAAAAAAAAATGTATCATATTCATTTTATTGAGCAAGTTTATAAACATTATGGAATATCATTCATTGTTCAATAATTCTCGGAAACGAGCGAGAATCGGCTCAAGATCAATCGCAATCTCGAGTATAATTAATATAAACCTTATATTTCATTGTATGTTTCATTATATTATTCTCAGAGATTTAACAGGTGATCTGTTAGATATCATGAACAACTCCAGAAATAAATTATGTTAAATTCACATTTCTTCAAAAAGTAAAAAAAAATCTGTTTTTACAACACACAATAAGAGTACTTAATCAGCTAAAAAGGAATGGAAAAATTGTACAAGTATCAAACTAACTAACAATTGTAATCACTATCTTTAATTAATCAGTCTTTATTTGTACATAACAGATGAAAGTAAATGAGAAGCAAGAAAAAAGGGTAGGAATGGGTAAACAACATTAAAGATTTAAGAGGAGGTTAGCTGATAATTAGTCAACAAACCTTAACCAGTCACATGTTTAAACTAATTAAAATACCTTAAGTAATCTCTTGTCTCTTTCCCAAATTTAGCTAAAAGCTTATATATACATCAAAAACTGGTGAATTAAATATATTCTGGTTTTTCTTGCAAAACCAGCTAAGAAGTTGTATTAGTTGTGCACTTCAATCATCTTCTAACCATATACACATCTATAAATATACCTACATCCTAACATGTATGTGTGTTTTCTTTCTTTTTCCAACTAATCCCATTTACTTCTTCTCCCCCTTCTTCAATGCTAGCTACAACTTTAGCACTCAACCCTTCTTTCCTGCCAAATTAGGTGGGAATAACTTGCAATATCTTTCGTATTTCTTAGATAGTACTATTATAATGTATGCACATTGGACCCGGTTAATACGAGAGTTTTGTTCACTAGCTACAACTTTTAACGATAGTTTTGTCCACTAGCTACGACTATATGCATATATAACTTGTGACGTTAAATAAGGATAAGACTGTGTAAATTAGGTATAGTTTTAGTTTGAATAGTTAAATGCATATGTAATTGTAGTATTAATAATTCTGAAAGTGGTTACGGGAATCTTGTATACCGGTACGAGAGTGAGGATATTACTAGAAGAGGTGTATAATTCTAGTAATAATAATTATGAAAGTGGTTGTTTACAGTAATTAGTTAGACAGCAAGCTAGCACTCTTTCAACAACCTGTGCTGGCATTAAATATACTCTCTTCTAAAGCTCTTCATTAGGAAACACTGATCAGAAAAATATACTCCAAGCAGCTTCTTTGCTTGTTTTTCAACATATAGTCGGCCCACCCCCCTTATTAATTAATAGCCTCCATTTCTACTTCTCCCTCCTTTATATACTCACTCTCTCGTTCTCTTCTTCTCCCATCTTTCTTTCACTCATAGTCTCCTACATTGCTATAAATTGTTCTGTTACATTATTTGTTTTAGTACTTATTTTCGAGAAAGGTGGTCTTGTGGTTAGTGTTGGATCGATGGATGCATCAACAGTTATGATGGTGTTGGCGATGATCGCGGCTTATTTGATGTGGTTTAGGACAATGGTAAGGCCTTTGAAGGGTCCACGAGTCTGGCCATTAGTGGGAAGTCTTCCAGGTTTGATCGAGAATTCCAATAAGATGCATGATTGGATAGCTGAGAATTTACGCGTGTGTGGTGGCACGTACCAGACCTGCATAGCCGCAGTGCCATTTTTGGCGCAGAAGCAAGGGCTCGTGACTGTCACTTGTGATCCTAAGAACTTGGAGCATATATTGAAGCTTAGGTTCGAAAACTACCCGAAGGGTCCGACTTGGCAAGGTGTTTTTCATGATTTGCTTGGAGAAGGAATCTTTAATTCTGATGGTGACACGTGGAAATTCCAGCGTAAGACTGCTGCACTGGAATTTACTACCAGGACATTGCGCCAAGCCATGGCTAGGTGGGTTAGTCGAGCTATTAAGCTGAGGTTTTGTCCTATTCTTAAGACAGCTCAGCTCGAGGGCAAGCCAGTTGATCTCCAAGACCTCTTGCTTCGCCTTACTTTCGATAATATATGTGGTTTGGCTTTTGGTAAGGATCCGGAAACTCTTTCTCCTGGATTACCTGAGAATCATTTCGCATCATCTTTTGATAGAGCCACGGAAGCCACGTTGCAACGCTTCATATTACCCGAGATGATCTGGAAGCTGAGAAGATGGCTCCGTCTTGGAATGGAAGTCAGTTTGAGCGAGAGCATTGGACACGTGGACAGGTACTTGACAAATGTCATCAACACACGTAAGCTTGAACTGATTACTCAGCAAAATGGTGGTGGTGGAATTCCACATGACGACCTGCTATCTCGTTTCATGAAGAAAAAGGAGTCCTACACTGACCAATTCCTCCAACACGTGGCACTCAACTTCATCCTAGCTGGGCGTGACACGTCATCCGTGGCGCTGAGTTGGTTTTTCTGGCTGGTCACAAAAAATCCAAGGGTGGAAGAAAAAATTCTGACGGAGATATGCGCTGTTCTGATGGAGACACGTGGCAAAGATATATCCAAATGGCTTGACGACCCACTAGCGTTCGAAGAAGTTGACAGATTGGTTTACCTGAAGGCAGCATTGTCCGAGACTCTTAGGCTATATCCATCTGTCCCGGAGGACTCAAAGCATGTTACCGCTGATGACATATTGCCCGATGGCACGGTCGTTTTAGCAGGATCATCAATCACATATTCAATCTATTCCTCCGGTCGGATGAAGTTCATATGGGGGGAAGATTGTCTTGAATTTCGACCAGAAAGATGGTTAACTGGCGATGGAACCAAATTTGAAACCAAAGATCAGTTTAAGTTTGTTTCTTTTAATGCAGGGCCGAGAATATGTTTGGGCAAGGACCTGGCATATCTACAAATGAAGTCTATAGCGGCAGCGCTGCTGTTGCGCCACCGCCTCACGGTGGCAGCTGGCCACCGAGTCGAACAGAAGATGTCATTGACATTGTTCATGAAATATGGGCTCAAGGTCGATCTGCACCCTAGGGACTTAACTCCTATAGTGGCGAAAATCGGAGAAAACTATGCATGCATGGGCAACACATGTGATGAGGAGCTGGAATATGTCAAACTTGTTGCTGAGGTTGCCTAGGATCACTGCTTGAATATGTCCTGTTCTAAAAATATTTACAAATTACAATACTGCTATATAATATGTAATGTAACTGAATACATGTGTACAATATGTACAGTGACTGGCTTTGTTGATAATCTTTCTTGTCAGACCTATGCTTGAGTTCCATTTAATCATGGACCAGGAGCAATGGTTGTCACAAGATATCATCACCTAGCTACTGTCATGTTTGAATATTTCTACAACATACAACTTCTATGTACTCTTACATGCATATTTGTCATTTACAAGATTGTTGAAGGGCCAACAAAAGTGATATAGCATTTGAAATTTTATTTTTGTAATATAAAAGAAGAAATATGTAACGCTCTTTAATCGAAATAATTGATGAAGGAAAAAATGATGTCATCTCTTATAGTTGAAACTCACACATGCAATTAATCGTATAACAAGGGTAATACTGCATACATTGTAATTTTACAGATACCTGCTAATGCGAGATTGCGCAAGAATCAGGGCATGACCTTTTCTACAAATAGAAACTGCCTTCGGAGCAAGCGTGTCTGCGTGTAAGCATAGCATTTTAGCAAGTATTGTCAAAAATTACAGCTTAAAAAGCTTGATTAAAACAATTGTATCACTATATAGTTACTACACCTGCATTATATTTTGAAACTAATATCACTGTCATAATCTGGACACCTGCTCTTCTGGCATCCCCAGCTAGATTTAGTGTCTTTAAATTAATTTATGTAGTGTCTTTATTATATATGTTATTTGGCTGTCAATTTATATGTTTTTAGGTAACATGCACCATTAAGGTACCATCATACAAAGAGTGATAGATTTGTGTGTGTGTGTGTGTGATTAGAGAGATTACAGTCTGTATAGACAGGACAGTTCTGACCTATGACATATTGACATGTAAGATTATATTACAAAAATTGAAATGCCATTTTAAGGGAGTACGCATAACTGCATAATGAATGAAGCAACAAGAACCGAATTGTAAAGAATATTTATGCTTTCTTCACCAAACATTCGGCTACTTAATGTTCATCATTATGTCAGATTTGTAATCTACAACCCGATCAACACTTTCGAGTTTCGACTAGTGCCCAGTGATCTCTGTAGTCATATTCATGGTTTTCGGTTACCTTATTATGATACTTATTATCATCTTAATTTTAGGTTGATGAAGTTAACATTTGTTATCAAATAAGAGGTCGAGGTTTAAGCCTCCGTTGATTGGATTATTCAGCATCACTCTACAGTACCACAGACAGTTTTAAGACCAAGACTAAGAGCCTGGACTTTAAAAAGTTAACACGTGATTAAACCTGTTTGTGGTTAACTGTCTATTTTAAGGTTCAGGCACTGTCTACAACTTTCAAAAGATGAAGAAAAAAAGACAAGAAAATCGATATTTCAAACATGCATCTGTCAACTGTTACTGACTCCTAACATTTTTAATCTTTTCAATGGTCTCTATGCTATACAGAGCTACTTTTACACCTTGTGAAAGGCAATGTATCAAAGAAATGTTAAAACTTACCTTGTGCTTTCCGAGAGCAAAGAATGAAATCGACTTACAGGCCCTTGACATTCTTCGTAAAGATCAATCTTTTGGACATTAATCTTCAACCCAACAGAGCTTCTATAGCTGCGTGATTTTGCAGAACAGAAAAGTGTATATCATCTGCAGAGCATGAATGAAATGAAGTCATTTCATGAGGTAATCACCGCTAAAAAATTTCAAAGAAATAAAAAAAACTTATCCAAAGCCATCAACGTGCTACTAGGATATTAAAATTAAACTAACTATGAAAACTTAAGTATGATCAAAATTGATTAAGAAGTCCTGCTTAGAGACCCCTCAGTACCACCCTGTTTCTCAATAAGTATCAACTGGTTCCAAATTATCAACGAAAGAACATTAAGAGACTTGCAACAATAAAATTTTTGCAAGGGAGAGAACACAAGTAAAATTAATCAATATAACATCAAGGATGGAAAGTATGAATTATAGCCTACTTACCAAGTTCTCTCAGGTCTCTTATTTGCCAAGGATTCATCACAGAAGATTAACATCTGATTTACAAGAAAAAATTTAGGTCTCAAGCAACACTGTCAGCATTCTAAAGCCACGTGTAAGTATCAATGTTAAGAATATCCACCAACTCAGTTCAAACCTCGTGAAGATCAGACAAAACATTGAAATGCACTCTGAGTAACTTCTGTCTGTTGTAACTGCACCTAAAACACATCTAGTTCTTCACCGTATACTTCAAGGAGCTGGGACTTATCTCCCAAGAATGACGGTCACCTTCTCACCAATTACATATAACCTGCCTTTTTTTTAATATATTTTTCCAACTCTTCCTGAACCTGAAGCAACAGGCCGCAGCTTTATGTTAGCCCAAATTTTAAGTCTTGAACATATCTGGATTCAGGTAACTAATATTCTATATACATTCAGTCCTTCATGGAAATTTCAACTTTTGACATGTATTATAAGAGAGCCATATACAAGGCCATTCACAAGTAGCACCTGCTGTAGCAACAAATGTTATACAAAAATCACATCACCAAATTCACTTGCATATAAGCAAAACTAATACTTAGACTGCACTGGCTGACTAATCAACATTTTTCTAGCTTCTGTCTCCTTAATCACCATGGGAGAAACATAAACTTCATGTCAGCAATAATCCATGGTGACAGATGCACATAGATACTATGGGCCTATTTATCAGAAGAGAGCGTCGTAAATAGTTGCAGATCAATTGCTTAAGAGTGAATAAACAAAGAAGTAACATAATCCAATCTAGGAACATCGTTACATCCATAAGTAACATTTATATACTACATATTACCATGCAGTTACTCTAAGAAACACAAGTGGAAAGAATTTGAAGTCTTGTATTAACATCAAATAGATGAAATATAATAAATTACAGTCATATGCAAATAAAAAATGGAACATCTGCATAACACAATATTTAGTGTTACAATGAATGTGGTCTATCTATCCAATCCTACAAATAAGTATGTAAGAAGATTAAAATCCCCTTACTGAGCTCTGCCATACTTCAACACATTGCTGATCCTTCCTTGTCACGAACATTTTGTTTCCTCCAAACTGGAGGTTGGTTATTCTACTTCCTCCCATGTCTTTCTCTCTTCCCATTAGGTTCTTTCTAAAGACCCTCCCGTCCGCATAATCATCAGTCTTCCTCAAAGACCCTACCATAACCTCCGACCACAACTCTAAATCTCCTCCTTTGCTGCAAAACACCTGATTGTTGTGACTTTGAATCTTACACCCGACACCTTCTTTCTTTCCACTCATCGCCTTTCTTTTATCGCCTAAACACTCCCACGAGTTTTCAGCACCCATATTTCTCATATCAGAAAAGAAAACCTCTCCTGAATTCACACCAACCTTAAATATCGCAGAAAGATTATCCATAACAGTAACATCCGCAAAACAATCAACATTTTCCTTCAATTCCCAAACAACATTCCCCGACCTAATATCCCAAAACTTAATATTCCCCATCACTCCATGAGGTCCACTATGCGAACCAGAAGCCATTAACAAATTATAACTAGGAACCCAACTCAATTTCGTAGCAGGAATCGCAGAACCAAGATCAGCACCATAAATTTCACAATGACCAATCTCAGCAACCGGACGAAACCCACCCTGCAAATCATAAACCATAATAGCACTCGAATTTCTCCGACCCGACTCAAAACTACTAAACAAATAATCAGGTGATGACCCAATTGCCTGCACAGTTGAACTAGACCTAGTCACATTCTCCCAACTCAATGTCTCTCTAACAAACCCTTTTTCGAGATCAAGAATTTGCAACCCTGAAAAATCAGTAGCACCAGCAGCAGCAATAACAGGACTAATAGACAACAAAGAATCAACAGCACTAAACTCAGTCAAAATTGTAGCTTTCTTCCTCAAAGACCAATCAAAAGATGTAATCTTGCTACCATGAGCAACATGAACAGACCCATAAGGTGTTGTAGACATACAATTAGGTGAATCTCTACCATTTAAAGACAAAACCAATGATTTTTCAAGATTAAAAGCTTCAAACTGAGAAGGGTTAGATTGAGAACCAACAAGAACATGCTCAATCCCATAAAACTTAGCCTCAAAAATCAAATCTTGAAGATCAATACCTTTAGCTTTTGATGAAAGATTACCTGTTCTTAACAAAGACAATAAAATAGCAAACAATTCAGGGTCTCTATCAATAAAGATGACATTTTTATCATCACAAGCTTGAGAAAGAATTGAATTAGGCCCAGCTAAAGCTAAAGTTTGTTTAGTGGTTTGAAAAAGATGACCACCAACATCAATGGTGCAAACATTAGACTTAAAATCTCGAGATTTTGAATGAAACCCATGTGAATAAGGTGGTGAAGAAGCTAAAGATGGCATCTTTTTGAGTTCTTGATGAGAAATGGTGGAGTTTGGGTATGAAATGTGTGTGTGTTTGTATGTGAAGAAGAAAAGGAGGGATGAAGAAGCGGGGAAAGAGGAGAAGTTAAGATTTGGGGGCTTGAAAGAGCAGTCCAAGTTGGACCAGAAAAAGAGAGAAAAACACTCTGTGGAATGTACCTCGTGGTTTTTGTGTTTTAGGCACGAGACATAAACATGGTCCTCAATCTACCTCGACCCATGTTTGTGTTTGTGTTTTTGCATTTGGCACATGCCAATAGATGTGTCAACATAAAAAAAGGATTAATTTTTCGGAAAATTTGAATAAAAACAAAAAATAAAATATGAAAATAATGTTTTTATAACTTGTCCATAGTTCACGATATTATTAAAGTCGAAACATTTCATCATAGACGTGATTACGAGTCTGTTTGGCTAGCAATGCTTATAAGTTGATAAAAACTTACAAGGGGTGTTTGTGTACTCAGCTTATTTGATGACTTATAACTTATAAATTGATAAGTTAAATGTTAGAAATCACCAATATTTTACTTAACTTATCAATTTATTCTTTAATTTCTTTATTTTTCTAATATTTTATATGTTTACCTTTGTGTTTTTAAATATTTTTTTAATTTAAAATGTAAGTGTTGAAATCATTGTATTTAATAATTATTTTTTTAAATTTAATTTAACAAAATCTTAACTAACTTAAAATTGTTTTAAAATAACTTAAATTTAATTTAGCAAACTCTTAACTAACTAACTCTAAACTCTTAATTTAGAAAATAACGTAATTGTTTTAAAATTTTCATTTTGGTTTTTCTATTGAGACGAGAATTATGAAAACAAAATAATCTTAATCCAAAATTCCGATCCCTCCGTTTGGAGCGAGGACATAAAAATAAAATAATGTTAATTCGAAATTCCGCCCCCAAAAAACTGGATAATCTTTCATGCACTCACCAACAAACTATGACAATCTGGAATACTGTGCTGGATTTTGCGGCAGTTGCATTAAAAGGCAGGCTTGGGCCTAATGGCCTATGAAGAGATTCAAACTTGCTGAACCAAAATACAAAATATATCCTGCTTGAGCTATTAAGTAATAGCCCACCATACCTGTTGGGCTAAACTGATTCAATGTTTTGGGCTAACAAGCAATATTAATAATTTGGCCCGAGAAAAATCAACTCTTAAGCAATATTGGTTACCTGGATTCCAAATTCTTAAGCTTTCTTCCCAAGTTTTTTAGAGGAAAAACCCGACAAATATAGGAAAATATGAAAGAAATGGAATGAAATTCGATTTACTTATCTAAAATTATGTTAAATTGTGAATAAAATGATACTAGTGCAAGATGAAAAAATAAATAAAATTATGCCTAATAAACAAGGATAATCATTTAGCAAAAGAGCAAACAGAGAAAAACACAATGAAGGAAATGCCTCTTTGTCCTGCAAAGCACCAAATCTGTATTGGTCAAAACTTCAACACATGAAGTCACATTTTACATGAGTATATTTGAGAAAGGTACATAAGCCTCTTACCAGGTTCAAAAACCTTTTCGAGGGCAAGAGAGTTGATACATCTCAACATTCTTTGATGTCGAAACACTGACAGCAGAAAACGAAAGTCACAAAACCCAAAAAAAATTCTATCACCTCTATGTTTAACTGAAAATTTATAACTGTAAAACCTATTTAACAGCGGCAGCGCCACTCAAAAAGTCTTGTATATTCCACCAAGGCACCAAAGAAAATTTTCTTCAGTAACAAGTGCCAACTTCTACTATAATGGTGCTGATTAACTCACTCTATCAATATAGTCAACAGCGCCAAGGCTACTCCAAATTAGTGTACTGCATATTCAGAGGGCATTCAGGTAAATTATACTCCAGAGCATGGTTTCCTTCAGAATAAGCACAATCCCCGACTGAGCCAAACTCAGTTTCATCATCATCACTGTCGATATTTTTTGGTGTCACGCGGTTCTGATAACTTCTACGTCGGAGAACAAGGACATTGAAGTAATAGCTAACTAATTTTTCTCTTGTTTTAGAAGGAAATAGCCTGAAAGCATTTTTCCAGAATTTGTTTAGGGCTGTAGAATTTAGCACCATATTCTTGAATTTCTTTTCTTCTTCGGTTGTCCAGGAAAGTGAAACTTCCTCACCCATGCGATCAAATTTCCAACTGTAGAACAGCCCACCCAAAGCTAGCTTTAACTTCAATCTCTTCTCGGCAATGTGAAATTTTATGCATGCAGAAGAACCTGCAAGAGAACAATCACATGAACTTTGTCTTCCCTTGCCTATAGGATGTTTTCCCACAAGGGTTTTCTTGTTTCCATCTTCAGGAGCCCACATCCTTGTGCCCAACCACTTGGAATCACTCTCTAAAACCACACCGGTCCATTCAGGAACTTCTGCTTGAAAAGCAAAACCAACAGAAACATGCTTCTCAGAGGCCTCCTCTTCATGTGAAGCATTCAACGCAGGTGTTCTTGGTACTTCCTCTGTAAAAGGAGATGGTGTTAATTTCCGGTCATGATTTTGTGCTTTGCGAGGACTTGCAAGTTTACTTGTAGCGGGGCCAGGGCTGCAACATGGACAATACGGAGATTTTGACGAAGGAACCCTTTTGCTACATCTTACTCTCTCTGCAGATTGGTGGATGGAATTTATATCTTCATACATTGAAGGATGCATCCGAGGCTTTTTCTGCAAGTTAATAACATATTATATAAAAAAAAATATAACGATTGAAACAATAAAGTATACAAAATTTGTCTAATTGGTGTTTGCATTTTAGTTGTTATCTATGCTACGACAAGCACTTAATTGACCACTCTGCACCAGAATCCGTCTAATAGCAACATTCACTACAATCAATCATGCTAATTGAGAGACCACGATCAAGACAGGGACAAATATAGTTACTAGCAATATCTCATTATTAAAATATAGATCAACATACAACATATTAGAGTTGCAAAATACTGTAGGTAGTGATTCCCTTATTCTACATAGATACAAAGTAAAGAGGCTAGTGTTTTACACGCGCGTGTGTGGGGTCATTGGTTCCCTTGGAAAATTTATAAAAATTACAAAAAAGGAAACTAATTGCAGCCTACAGATTAAAACTAATAAAAGACTAGGATCTGCAAACAAAGTAGAAACTTTTACATCCTTTAGATTAAAACTAATAAAATGCTGCGTAGCAAAAAAAAAACTAATAAAATGCTATGATCTACAAAATTTTAATGACATTTTTGAAATTAAATAAAAGAAGACGGGAGTACAACGTTAAAATAAGAATATTTCAATATACACAGACACTAACTAGTATATTCTCTCACTGCCACACTCTCTTCACCACGGTCTAGAAATACACCAAAATCATTAACACGCATATGTATACACAATCTCTGTTTCTCTCATTCTGTTCTTATCTCTTTTATGATTTATCTGATTAAAGATTTGTAAGTAATTCTTTTTCTCCTATTAAGTTGATACTACTTCTTGTGAATTTATGTAAGAAAGCAAGGATTTGAAACCAAAAAATATAATAAAAATTAATGACTTCTATATCTCAAACATAAAATACCAACTATCTCACATAACAAAATCTTCAGAAAATGAAAAAATCAAGAAACAAAGAAAGATCAGAGAATAATAGCAAAATCATGATATTTAAATAACAAGCTGTCTAAATAAATCCACAGTGAAACGTGCTTAATGAACAAAAATATAACCTGTCCCATTAATTTTGGTCCAGTTTGATTGTTTTGGTCAAATTAACCAATTAGTAATGCATAGTACTAATATCATATTATTGATATAAAGTTCAAAGTACAAATATTATAAGAAACAGCATTAAATGTGTTATAAGTAAAATTTTCAGATTATACATATAAGGATAAATTTTGGTACAAATTGAAAGTGTAGTCAATCTGACAAAAAAAAAAAAACCAAAAACACGTAAATGGGACGGGAAGTAGTATCTACTACATATCTATTATACTTCCAGTAAACCATTAATTAACATAAATTGTAAGTTTTTCTTCATCTATAATAAGGAATATTCAATGTTTATAGTAGTAAATCTAAAAAGAATTTGTTTCCTTTAATTACTAGTTTCCTTAATTTTTACTTGTTGATTTTACAATTAGGTTTCTACTGTTTGAGTGTATCATAGGGGTCAAAGTGCCATGGAATTAATGTGTAGATACCAAAGGCAATTTATTATGTGATGGCGGGCCAAATGTTGGTACTGACACCTAAGAAACACTATTGACATCTCATATTTTCTCTATAGTCCTTCAATATTGAGAAGAAGAAGATCATGATGTTTAAAAGAAGATAGGATGTATTAGAAGTTCTCGATATCATTTTGTCCTGCTATTAAGAGGCTAAAAATGCCACTGCTGCTCTTTCCATGCTATACAATCACAACTACATTTACTAGCTAAACCAAACAACCAAATAGTCTCACAATCCTAAATAGTTTCTAGGTTCTGTTTTTTTTTTAATGTTTCGTTCTATTTGATTCATACCCTATAGCGCGAGACAGAAAATATTACATTCTTTGACTATTCATCTTTCTGATCTACACATATAACAATAATTAAAATGAGGAATACCATATTATAATTATATATAGACTTGTAGAGTAAGCAAAGCCACTGCAAACATATATTTTTAAAGACCAATACATAGCAATCATTGGGAAAACTAAATTACCAGATCTTTCTTCTAGACTGACTACTAAAGGGCAAAGGTCTTACACTACTAATTATATATAATATGTGAGAATTCCAAGGCAAAATCAACGTACCTGCAGGGAAGATTCTTCATGGTTTGCATTAATTGGTCTTTTTATTAAGAGTGCCTCACGTGCTAACAGAGCTTGCATCCAGTATTCTTCAGTTCCATGATCATTCCACTTGGAAGGCCCAGGTACTATTCCAATTGCAGGATCATTAGAACGCTTTGCAGCTTGAGTTATCCAGTTTAGCATTTCTGGTAAAGATATAGATTCCCATTTTCTCTTCCGAGATACAGCTGCTTCATTACCAACACTTGTAGATGATAATTCAACACTGAGATCATCTTGAATATGCTCTTTCTCATAGTTGTCTTTAATATTTCCCCCATTTTCATGCACTTCATTATTAACATCCCTAGGCCACAAGTTATTTCCCTCATTCTGAGAACTAATGACTTTATCAACAATTCTTCTGGCTGATAGCAGTAAATCATAGTCGTCATGAGTTTTTTCATCATCATTGTAAGTATTTTCTACATTCTCTTGGACATTGTCTACTTCCGGCAATGAACAAAAATCACTTTTCATTGAGCTAATTACTTTATCGACAACACTTCTAGCTGACAACAAGATATCATAATCATCCTGGACACGAAGTTTTTTGTTGTCATCGTCACTTCTACTCGCTTCTACTTTGCCTTCCGGTTTATCTAATTCGACCTCTGCACTCAATTTAATCTTTTTAGATCTCATTACATTACCACCAACACATTTGACTGAAGACATGATACTTTCATCACCTTGTATGCATATATTTTTCTCACTATCAATACTACTTTCCACAATACGATTCTCTTTATTTAGGTCTCCGCCGCCATTAGACAAAAGCATATCACTCATGCTAGTACCAAGATCAACGCAGCTTCCAGTTTCATCATAAATATTTTCTTTATTATGATGCACTTTATTAAAGACGAATCCAGACAATTGCAATCTATGATTACCACCATTAATGTTAACAGAACTTCCACTTTTGTCATCAAAATCAAGTCCAAGTTCACCATCATCCCCCATCTTGTCCTCTCCACTCCATACCTGACCTGTGCGCTCCTCTGACTCCACAATTAACAAATCTAGCTTCTTTGAAATTTCAGCTACATAAGCCTCTGATCTCTTATCTCTAAACACCCTTTGCAACCAACCATCAAACTCCCTCAAATACTTAATATACACTAACTTAACCGACGACGTTAGCGTAGCATTCAACAAGCATTCCTCAGCAACCGAACCCCACAACCCTTTCTCTGAAACAGTCCTAAACCCCCCTTTCGTCTTCACAACCCAAAACAACCGAAACAAATCCACTGGCTGCCCATCACCAAGCAATGCCGGTAATGGTCTCGCAATCTTACCAACCGAAACTTCCCTCAAATAAATCGGCATAACTTGATCAAACAACCTCTGCAAACTATCCTTACAATCCTCAAAAACACCACCCTCTACCGTAAAATCAAGATCGAAACACGACACATTATGATTAACATGATTAACCTCATCATCATCTAATTCGAACCCATTTTTCGATTTCGACCAACAAGCCATTAAACCTCAAATTTCACCTTTATCACCCCTAAAAATGCAATCTTTAACATAAAAATGCAATCTTTATCAACAAATGAAATGAAGCAACAAGAGCAAAAACATAAAAAACAACAATCAAATTAAAAACCCACTAAAAAGATAATTAAAGCAACACAACTACTTAAGCTAACATAAACAATCATAAGTTATAGATACATCACCTTGTATCTATATCTTCTTGATTAAACCCACCAAGAAAAATTGGCCTGCAAATGAAATGAAAGAAGAGCTTGTCTGAAAACCCCAGCTGAATAATCAAGATTTCAGGTGCTAATTCATATGTTAAGACTAATTATATATTTTTAATCACCACAAATTTGGAAAATTCAAGCTTAATTAGGTTACAAAAAATTGGGTATCTTCAAAATCATTATAAAAATATTTAAAAAGAAATGATAAAAAGGAAAAATTGAGTATCTTCTGAAATATTATTTGTAGATATTAATAAAATTCGATATCTTTTGAGATATTATAATATCTGTAAAGGAAATGATAAAAGTATTGTAATTTAGGACAATTGTACAGATTAACATACATTTCCTGTGTGAAACTTTTGGTACTTCTATAAACTTTGCCACTTTGGGAATTATTCTCCGTTTTATTTTATTATTTTTAAAAAATTCTATATATGTGTATATTTAAGCTATCTGCACCGTTATAAGCAAAATATAATATATTTGGTTGATTGTTAATTTGGTAAATTGAATAACAATCTTTGGATATTAAATTAGATTAAATTAGATAAATAAAAATTGTCGGATATAATACTAAATTATATTTTTAAATATTTAAATTATAAGTTTAACATTTAAATCCCGTTAACAACATATTTTTTTATTAGATATTTGTATTACTTATTTTCGAAAATAATCACACAAGTTCAAGGTTCAATTCCCGACAATAACGTATTATAATTTAAAATTCATTTTATTCGTTTTCAATTTCACACGGATTATACACAAGTATGAATTAAGCTCTAACTTGACTCGGAGTTTGAATTTATTTAACTGTTCGATTTTGTCCGAACTCGTATACGAATCAAATTTTGAACATGTGTTCGAGCTTATTTAGTTAAACGAGTTAAATCGAGTTTATGTTGAACTTAGAATGGACATCGATTCATTTCGGAATCGAATAGTGCTATCCCCGCTCTCCCATCCACGAGCATGAGTATTATTTTGCTCCTCAGTCCCCGGCTCGAATGAGGATCGGAGATCCCTGCGAGAAATAGGAATTATTTTTTAAAATAAATTTTATATATTTTCTAATACATTTTGTAATAAATTAGTTTGTATTAATTTTCGAATGAGCCTAGTTCTATTTCTAGGGTTTGAGTTTCGGTAAGAAAGATGCAGTCTGGTGGTATTAACGTGAAGGTTGACAAATTTACTAGGAAGAATAGTTTCAGTCTATGACAAATCAAGATGTGTGCCTTGTTAAAGCAACATGGGCTCTGGGCGCCGTTGAAAAAGAAATCGACGGATCCGCAAAGCGCTGAGATGGCCAGTCTAGAAGAAAAGACACACTCAACAATTTTATTGTGCCTTGCAGATGATATTATTACTGAAATCGCGGAGGAGGATACCGTGCCTCGTTTGTGGTTGAAGCTTGAAGGTCTCTACATGACAAAGTCTTTAACAAATAAGTTGCTTCTGAAGCAACGTCTGTTTAGTCTACTAATGCAGGAAGGTATGCCTCTTCGAGATCACTTAAATCAGTTAAACACAATGACCCAATGCCCCAATGCCCCAAGGATTACCGTAAAGAGAAGGGACACTGGAAATCTGACTGTCCCAAGAAAAAGAAGCAACATGATAAATTGGCAGGTACTGCTGCTGTAGCTGGTACCAATTCTGAAGAAGATATTGCTTTAGTTGCTGTTGAGCACACACATCACTCTGATGTGTGGATCCTTGACTCTGGAGCGTCTTACCATGTATGTCCGCGCAGGGAGTGGTTTACAACCTACGAGCAAGTAGAGAGTGGCAAAATTTCTATGGCTAACAATTTTGTTTGTGAGACGGTTGGAATATGGTCGATTAAAATTCGGACACATGATGGTAAATTCTTCACATTGAATGATGTTAGACATGTTCCACTTATGACGAAGAATCTGATATCTCTGAGTATGTTAGACAACAAGGGTTTCAGTTTTCAAGGTGAAGCTGGAGTTCTACATGTCTGCAAGGGTTCTGATGTGGTCTTGAAAGGTGTTAAACATGGTACCTTGTATCTTCTTCAAGGTTCTACGTTATCAGGTTCTGTTGTTTTCGCGTCCTCGGAGATTGATAAGTAAAATATGACAAGGTTGTGGCACATAAGGCTTGGTCACATGAGTGCAAGAGGGATGCAAATTCTGTCAAAAGCTGATCTTCTTTGTGGTCATAAGGTCACAGGTCTTGAGTTTTGTGAACATTGTGTTTTTGGAAAGTTACATTGCAACAAGTTTCCTAAAGCAACACACAGAAAAAAAGGCAAACTTGATTACATCCATTCTGATTGTTGGGGTCCTTCCCGGGTGGAGTCTTTAGGGGGTCACAGATATTTTGTGTCAATGATTGATGATTTCTCAAGAATAACTTGGTTGTTCATCATGAAGCATAAAAGTGAAGTCTTTAAGATTTTCAGGCAGTGGAAGACATTATTGGAGAATCAAAGAGGGAAGAAGATTAAGAGGCTGCGAACTAATAATGGTCTGGAATATTGCTCGTCTAAGTTTGATGAGTTCTGCAAGAATGAAGGGATTGCTAGGCATCATACAATCAGGGATACCCCACAGCAGAATGGTGTAGCAGAACGTATGAATCAGACACTTCTAGAGAGATCTAGGTGTATGCTCTCTAATGCTGGACTAACTAGAAGATTCTGGGCAGAAGCGGTTACTACAACATGTTATCTGATAAATCGTGGACCTCACACAGGTTATGAGCATTGGCAAGCTGTGAAGAGGGTTTTTCGGTACTTAAAAGGTACGTCTGATGTTGGTCTCATTTATGGAGGTGATACATAGTGTTTGGTGACAGGGTTTTCAGACTCTGATTATGCTGCAGATGTTGACAGTAGAAGATCTATGACTGGTTATGCTTTCACTCTGGGTGGCTCAATTGTCAGTTGGAAAGCTACTCTGCAACCTACGATGACTTTGTCTACTACAGAAGCAGAGTACATGGCATTGACAGAAGCAACAAGAGAAGGAATCTGGTTGAAAGGATTGGTCAGTGATTTGGGTCTACATCATGATCATGTTACAGTGTATTGTGACAGTCTCAGTACAATTTGTTTAGCTAAGGATCAAGTCCATCATGAGAGGACTAAACACATAGATGTAAGATATCATTTTCTAAGAAGTGAGAAGAGAATCAAGGTGAGTAAAGTGGGTACTTCTGATAACCCAGCTGATATGCTCACCAAGCCGGTTCCACATAGCAATTTTCAACATTGTTTGGACTTGCTAAATGTTCGGAGTTGTTGATTGCCCTTTTGGGCAAAATCTGAGGCAGAAGAGTTTTTTTTGGTACATCTGGCATTATTATGGTGCATCTGGTACATCTGTTTTTTGTGAGATGATTCAAGTCAAGGTAGAGATTTGTTAGAATATGTCTTGAATCAGTAATTGCCCGTTATGATATGAAAATAATTCCTACAAGGAAAGATCTAGAATTAATCTTTATCCACCGTCAAGGATAAGACTTATCCTCAGGATAAGACTTATTTTCAGGATAAGACTTATCCTCCAAGGAACTGATAATAATTATCCGCCTAGAGAGTGCTATATAAACTCTTTAGGGCATAATGTATCCGTATCTGACTCTCTAGGTCATAACCTAGATCTGTATCTGAATGCTATAATCTGTATCGTCGAGATCAATAAAACTTTTCTCTTCTGCCTGTTAATTCTTGGTTTATGATGATTAATCGCATTCAACAACATTGGACATTGGATTATGCAATGGAGTTAGAATAGGATAAGATAAATTGTACATTCTAGTTTGACTGATTCTATACTTATCTTTCCTAAACAAACTTTTTGAGATAAACCTAGTTTGAACTTTTCAAAGACTTATCTTTTCAAAGGTTTTATAACAAAACTAACGGATTGTTTTCTAAAGACTTATTCAAATACTTTCAAACAAATCTTTTTAACAAATCTTATCTTGTTTATTGTTTGAAAGATTCTATCCGTTATATTGTTTCTATATATATCCAAACTCATTCTTTTTCAGAGAGATTACTTACAACCTATTGTTTTCGAAGCTGAATTTATTCTCATCTTTCTTTCTGAAAAATACATTCTTGTTTCATAATCTTTCAAGATCATTCAGTCAAACAAGAATTAGTTTGAGTTGTAATCTTTTCTTTGTGTGTATTGTATTTATATCAACTTGTTGCCGGGTTGTGGCAAGGTATTGGTTTCAAAGGTTAGTCAAGGTAGCAAGTGTGCTAAGTAGCAAGTGTGCTAAAGGAAAGGGTTTCTTTCAAGGGACTATCCTATTGTAATCAAGGAAAGATTGTAAGTTCTTTATTAAAGTTGATATAATACATTCTCTATGCTAGTTGGCATGGGGACTTGGATGTAGGCCATAGACTAGAGTTAAGGGCCGAACCAAGTGAAAACTTCTGGTGTTCTGCAGTACATTTATTTTTAATTATAACTGTTCATACTGCTCATTATTCTGTAACTCTGTTTATAATTGAGACTGTCCCATTGTCTATCTCAATTAGAAAGAGACCGTCTCATTTGCTATCGTAATAGTAATTTTTAATATATAGATTGTGCCATTCAAATTTCATTTGGTATCAGAGCAGGTGCATTTAATTCTCTGTTTAGTGTTTATTTTTCTAGCGATCCATGGCTCAATCAGATAGGCATTCGAATAACATACCCCCAATGCTTCACGGTGCTGAAGATTACAATGACTGGAAATTTCGCATGAAAATATTTCTCCAGCGAGACATATTCGAATGGGATGCTGTTGAAAATGGTCTCGTAGTTCCGATGAAAGATGGAAAGCCAAAACCAGTCAAGGAACTCACCCCTGAGGAAGTGAATTCTCTTAACTATAATGCTAGAGCCATGAACTCATTGCTCAATGGAATGGTGGCTACTGAGTTACGAAAAGTATCAGCATGTACAACGGCAAAACAAATTTGGGATACAATCAAAGTCAGCCACGAAGGTACATCCAAGGTACGTGAAGTAAAACTAAGTATGCTAATGAGTGATTATGAAGCTTTCAGGTTGGAAAGAGATGAAAATATAAAGGATGCTCAAGGAAGATTCTTGACATTGATGAACTCAATAGCTCTTTTGGAAAGAGTCATTCCTCAAACTGAGATCAACAGGAAAATTCTCCGAGCTATGCCAAAGAAATTTGCTCCTAAGGTTACCATACTCCAGGATTCTGTCAGTCTCTCTACTATGGATACTCTTACTGTATTCAGCGAGTTAGAAGAATTCGAGAATCAACTACGTAGGTATGATGAAGAAGAGACTGCTCCTCGCAAAAAGACATTGGCACTTAATGCAGATGCTGATGAATCTCCTGACGACTCTGATGAGGAAATAGCTCTCCTAACTAACAAGTTTCACAAATTTCTGGCTAAAAGGAATACATCAAAGCAACCAATGAAGTCTCAGTTTCCAAAGAAAGATTTTAAATCCTCTTCAAATAAGGCCAACAAAGCAGATCCAAGCAAGGACGCATGTTTTGAATGTGGAAAGAAAGGACATTTCAAGAAGGACTGCTACAAACTCAAAGCTAAACGAAAAGCTTTACTTACATGGAGTGATGACGAATCAGATGTGGAAATTGACTCCGATGATGAAGTAGCTCAATTGTGCTTTGCTGGATTTGAAGATAGTGCAAGTGATAACGATGAGGTACAAACTGTTCAAGATCATTTACATACGAAAATATCTCCTATTGTACTAACATTGCAGGCACAAAACAAGAAGCTTAAGGAAAAGAATGCCTACTTAAAACAAGCTTTAAGTGAAGTTCTAAATGAAATCGACGATTCACTTAAAGATGAAGCAGTAATGGCAGAAAATCGATCATTAGTCGCAAAGGTGGCTAAACTCACGGAAGAAAACATCTACCTCAAAAATGAGATCGAAATGAGAGATGCATGTCTTGAAGCTCTCAAGAAGGAACCAATGACAACTGCATCTGAAAGTGTCAAAGAAGAAAAAGTTTCTGATCCCTTAGTTCCTGAACTAAAACAGAAAGTGGCTCAGTTAGAGAAAGATCTAGCTAAATGTTTCCATGGTGAAGGAACTCTAAATGCTCTACTTGCGGAACAGAAATCATCCCTGGACAAAGAAGGAATAGGTTGTGAATCAACCAAGAAAAGTGCATTTCAAAGTGGATACAAAAGAACACCAATGAAGTACAAAATGTCTTATGAAAAATGTCGAGATTATGGCAAATCAGGTCACACTACATCAGAATCAAGATTGTGTGGTATCAAGGGCCACAATTCTAAATCATATTATAGACATTCTGTTCCTACATCTGTTAATGTTGTTCAAATGTGGATTAAGAAATCAGAAAGACATTTATATAAGATCTGTGATACTAACACATCAGGACCCAAAGTCAAATGGGGACCTAAGAGATAGAACGATTTCTGCAGGTGTGTTTGAAAGTCCATGTTCCTAGTAACAAATGGATTATCGACAGTGGATGTTCTCGTCATATGACTGGGGACAAATCCAAGTTTCTCTCTCTCGAAGCTAAAGAAGGAGGTCTAGTTACACTCGGTGATTCAAATACTGTTCGCATCATTGGTAAAGGCACTATTGGTAACAACAGGTTTGCTATTACAAATGTTCGTTTAGTTGATGGTTTAAAATATAATCTTATTAGTGTGAGTCAACTTACTGATGCGGGTCACGAGGTAAGTTTTGGTAAAGATGTTTGTTATATTGGTATGAAATCTAACAAAGCTTCCTTAGTAGCCAAACGAAAAGGAAATATATTTGTGTTAGATTTTGATGAACAACATTCAGAGATTTGTCTCGCCTCTGTTCAAGAACAACAGACCTTGTGGCATCGACGTCTTGGACATGTTCACATGGATTTGATTCATAAGATATCTTCCCATGACTTAGTTCGAGGTTTACCAAAGCTTAAATATAAGAAGGTGGAACCATGCTCAGCTTGTCAACTGGGAAAACAGGTGAAGACATCTTTTACTAGTAAGAACAAAGTGTCAACAACAGTTCCCTTGCAACTTCTTCATTTAGATATTTGTGGTCCACAACGATATGTAAGTCTTGGTGGTAAGAATTATGCTTTTGTGATAGTAGATGACTATTCTCGATTTACTTGGGTATTATTCTTACGTACTAAAGATGAAGCTTTTGTTGAGTTTAAGGATTTAATTACTAATCTGGAAACTAAGTATTCTTTCAAGCTCAACACTATTCGTAGTGATCATGGTGGTGAATTCGAGAAAGATTTCATAACTTACTGCAAATCTAGAGGAATCACTCATGAATTCTCGGCTCCAAGGACTCCTCAGCAGAATGGAGTAGTTGAACGCAAAAACAGGACTTTACAGGAAACAGCTAGAACGTTACTTCATGAGAGTAAGCTTCCAAGAAAGTTTTGGGCTGAAGCGGTACACACTTCCTGTTATGTTTTAAATAGAGTACTTATTCGTCCTATTTTACTTAAAACTCCTTATGAATTGCTTAATAAGAGAACTCCTAACATCAATTATTTTCGAGTTTTTGGTTCCAAATGCTTTATTTTAGATACACAAAATACTCGAGGTAAGTTTGATCCAAGATCAACAGAAGGAATCTTTTTGGGTTACTCTACTACAAGCAAAGCATACAGAGTTTATAATTCTCTCAAACACAAGGTGGAAGAACCTGTCAACATCACCTTCAATGAATCTACTCGCAATATCTCTCAACTTGAAGAAGATGCCCCAGAAATACCGTCTCAATCCCAATTGAGGCAGTCTCAATCCCAAAAGAGTCCGTCTCTTTCTGGTCAATCAGGCAGTCAAGATACTCCTGGCTCATCTCGGTCACATATCTCTTCACCAGGTTCTTCTAGTAATTCAGAATCATTGTCAGGCTCTCCTCAGACACCTGAATCAAGCTCTCGTTTGTACACTGATTCTCCAACTAAAATGAGACAGTCTCATTCAAATGAGACACCTCTCAATCACTCTCAGACAGATAATTCCAATGAAGAAGAAATGAGTAATATTCACCTTGCAAAGTCTTCCAGAACAGTGAAGAATCATCCTCCCGACAATCTTCTTACAGACATAGATCAAGGTATTTCTACTCGAAGCAGACTTAGAAATTTCTGTGCTTTCAGTGCTTTTGTTGCTGAGTTCGAACCAAAGAATGCTCAAGAAGCTGTGGCAGATGAACACTGGTCAGTAGCAATGCAGGAAGAACTGAATCAGTTCGAACGTTGTGATGTATGGGAACTTGTCCCACCTCCTAAAAATGTCAAAGTCATAGGCACTCGTTGGGTTTTCAAGAACAAACAACATGAAGCTGGAAACATCATTCGAAATAAAGCTCGTTTGGTCGCACAAGGATACAATCAACAGGAAGGCATCGATTTTGATGAAACATACGCTCCTGTTGCTCACTTAGAAGCTATTCGAATTCTGATGGCATTTGCAGCTCATAAGAACTTCAAACTGTATCAGATGGACGTTAAAAGTGCGTTCCTTAATGGTTATCTTAAGGAAGAAGTTTTTGTCAAGCAACCTCCAGGTTTTATTCATGAAAAATATCCTGACTATGTTTATCGACTCAAGAAATCAGTCTACGGTTTGAGACAATCTCCTAGATGCTGGTATGATCGTCTCAGTCAGTTTCTTGTTCAAAATGGCTTCATTCGTGGTACACTCGATCCAACTTTATTTATTTTTCATAAACGTAGTCATTTGTTATTAGTACAAGTTTATGTTGATGATATTGTGTTCGGATCTACTAACGAATCGCTGTGTAAGTGGTTTTCTGATTGCATGCATAAAGAATTTGACATGAGTTTAATGGGCGAACTTCAATACTTTCTTGGGTTGCAAATAAATCAAACTGCGACATGAATATTTATTCATCAAGGCAAGTACATTGCTGATCTTCTCAAAAGATTTGCTCTTGATCATGTTTCACCTAAGTCTACACCTATGAGTACATCTATCAAGCTCACTAAGGATGAACAAGGTACTTCTGTAGATGTTACTAAATATCGAGGTATGATTGGTTCTCTGTTATATTTAACTGCCTCTCGTCCTGATATCATGTATAGTGTGTGCTTGTGTGCCCGGTTTCAATCTCAACCTAAAGAATCTCATTTAAATGCTGTTAAACGTATTTTTAAGTATTTGAAAGGTACTAGTGACTTGGGATTGTTTTATCCAAGCTCTTCTTCCTTTGACTTAATTGGTTTTTCAGATGCTGACTATGCAGGGTCACAGGTTGATCGAAAAAGTACTAGTGGTGCTTGTGAATTTTTAGGTGATTGTTTAGTTGCATGGCACAGTAAAAAACAAACATCTGTAGCTCTCTCTACTGCTGAAGGTGAATATATCGCAGCTGGTAGTTGCTGTGCTCAGATTTTATGGATGCAACAAACACTCCAAGATTTTGGTATTTCTGTATCTCATATTCCTATTTATTGTGATAATACCTCTGCCATTAATATCTCTAAAAATCCTGTCATGCATTCTCGTACTAAGCATATTGATGTTCGTCACCATTTTCTTCGAGATAATGTGTCTAAAGGTAATATTGAGCTTATATACATTCCTACTGAAAATCAGCGTGCTGATATTTTTACAAAACCCCTTGCCGACGACAGGTTTTGTTTCCTCCGTCGTGAACTCGGTATGTGTTCTATATGACAGTTATTCAATGATTTTATGCTTAGCTGATTTTGAGCATTTAATTGATTTGTTATTCAATTTTATATTGGATTGTATGTGAATTATATATTTATTCCGTGTTTATCTCTGGTGATATACATGCATTGTATTGTCCAATCGATTCATATTTCCTCACCTTGTTTCTCGCGCCTGTATTCATTCTGGTCACGTCTTTTCAGATTTTTCTACCTTCTCAACTTCTTCTACTTTATAACTCTCTCTCTTTCTTCTTTATTCTCTTTAACTCTATCCCTTTACATTCTCTCTCTCTCTCTCTCACCATACTCATGGCTCGTCGAAATACTAAATCTCGTGCTCCCGGATCGTCGTCAGCTTTCAACAAACGTCGTCGTACAATGAAAGCAGATTCCGAGCAATCTGCTGCTTCTCCAGAGTCTTTCCCACCACATGCCACTACTAGCACCAAGGCATTGTCCAAGCAAATCCTGAAAGAAAGACTGGTTGATTTATATGTTCTCACTCGTGCCGGGGTTGTCGACCTTTTCAAGACACAGGGATGTTCACCTCTCCTTTTTCCCTCAGAAATAATATACCCAGATTTGGTCCGAGAGTTTTATTCGAATTTCAAGCTAATGGAAGACAATATGGTATTTTCGACTGTTCGTGGCAATCCAATCGTTTTCAAAGCAGACATCTTGGCAACAATTACTGGTATCTCGCACAGTGGTGTGTGTCCTCATACAACGCATCAACCGTTCTTGGCAATTGAAGCTTTGAATTACGAAGCTCAATTAAAGACTATATTGGGTGATCACTTCATCTCCATTTCTATAAAACCACTGGTATCTGAACTTTCTCCTCTCTCTTTGCTTCTTTTCAAGTTATTTCATACCAATGTTTTGCCTCGCAAGAGTGGTCGTGACAGAGTCACTTATCAAGATACCATTTTATTATCAGTGTTTGTGAATTGTATTCCTTGTGATATTGCCTCTTTGATTATTCTGTCTATGTCTCATTGCTCATCCCATGAGTCAATGCATTTGCCTTTTCCTGGTCTGTTAACGTCAATTTTTCAATACTTTTTGGTCCCTTTAAAATCTGAAAAATCTGAGAAATTGTCTACTATGTTTGATCTTTCTGTTCTAAATGCTAATCATCTAGTGTTTACTGAATCTAATGAATTGGTATTTGATGATGATCATCGGTCTTTTGGTGGTCTTCCTAATTCTCCAAACTATGCTTCTGATCCTCTAGATCAGAATAATTCTACTGTTCTTAATTCTTTGTTAGTCAAACTCAATGAAAACTCTGCTGCTATTGAATCTCTTAATCGTAAGCTTTCGTCTGTTGAGTCTCTTGCTTCACTGACTTCTCAAGTCAGTATGATTCGTGCTTCTTATGAGATGTTTAATAAACATGTTTCTAATTCACTTGACAACATCAATGCCAAATTATCTGTGCTTTATACCCATAACAAACGTCTGGCCAAGACAGTTGATTTTGAGTTTAGCACATTACAAGAAGGCATGACTTCGACGGCAAAGGCATGGGAGAAGGAATTTGTCAAGCTTTTCTTCAAGCTCGGCTCGGAAACACAATTTTTGTCTAAACAGCTTACTACAATGCAGCATAAGGGTTCAATGCCGTGGCATAAGAAGAAGGATTGGATTGGTGACTGTACTTTAGAAGAAATCACTGCAACCCTACCTCTTCCAGCAATCCCACCTCCGTCCGTCTTTGGTATGACCCGTGAAGAATACAAGGATAAAATCTTCGAGTGGCTAGAAGAACGTGATGGTAAGGCTCCTGACAAGACGACTTTGGACAAGATTTTCTCTGAATACGGTCAAGAACCGGTGTATCCGACATCCAAGAGTCAAGGCAAGAGGAAGGCAACAATTGACGTCTCAGATTCTGAATAAACTTTACCCTTTTATGATGAAGGGGGAGGAAGTTTAAGATGAAATTATTATTTATGTTTTGTTAAACAGTTAAACATTGTGTTGTTTTGTATTGGTTTGATTGATGACTTGTTTTTGGTTTGGTGATCTAAACATTTATTTGGTTTATCCATGGTTTATGGGATAATAGTTCGTAATGATGCATATGTTTATTTCCTGAATTTTTTAAACTGTCTCATTCTATCTGTCTGTCTCATTATCATTCTATCAATGTTTATTGAACTATTTCATTGCATAATGTTATATATTGCATATAGTTTGTTGTTGATTGAACAGGTATCAAAGTATCTTTGAAAGGGGGAGCTTCTATTCCTTTTCATCGGTATCATCATAAAAGGGGGAGATTGTTAATTCTTGGTTTATGATGATTAATCGCATTCAACAACATTGGACATTGGATTATGCAATGGAGTTAGAATAAGATAAGATAAATTGTACATTCTAGTTTGACTGATTCTATACTTATCTTTCCTAAACAAACTTCTTGAGATAAACCTAGTTTGAACTTTTCAAAGACTTATCTTTTCAAAGGTTTTATAACAAAACTAACGGATTGTTTTCTAAAGACTTATTCAAATACTTTCAAACAAATCTTTTTAACAAATCTTATCTTGTTTATTGTTTGAAAGATTCTATCCGTTATATTGTTTCTATATATATCCAAACTCATTCTTTTTCAGAGAGATTACTTACAACCTATTGTTTTCGAAGCTGAATTTATTCTCATCTTTCTTTCTGAAAAATACATTCTTGTTTCATAATCTTTCAAGATCATTCAGTCAAACAAGAATTAGTTTGAGTTGTAATCTTTTCTTTGTGTGTATTGTATTTATATCAACTTGTTGCCGGGTTGTGGCAAGGTATTGGTTTCAAAGGTTAGTCAAGGTAGCAAGCAGAGGCGGAGGCACGTGGGGGCCTCTGGGGGCACGTGCCCCCACAAGATTTAAAAAAAAAAAAATAATTTTTATGTGGGTCCCACATATTTTACAAAGCAAAAGTACTAGTACAAGTTCGTGTGCCCCCATCCCAGAATTCTATCAGATTACTTTCTTCTTTCTTCTATCACTATTAACGATCAAAAGGGGTTACTTTTGCACAGTGTTTGGTCACTCTCCCAACTCTGACTCTGTGATATACATAATACATCCATCTTTTTGGACTCTGGTCTATGCCTGGTAATTACATATCACAATCTTCACTTTGTAGTTTGTACTCTTTTTCCCTAATTCTTGGTGTAATATTTGTAATTATTTATGTGATGCTTTTTAGTTTTTAGGGTTTGTGAATTGTGAATTATGATTTGAATCATGAATTTATTGTCTAATACCTTGCTATTAAATCAAATTAGGATACGATTAAAGTCATTGTTTGATTTAAAAATGAAGCAGGTACTGAGGTACAATTAGAATTTCTGGGGTGATTTTTGAATACAAAAAGAAATGGAGAGATTTTATAAAAGAAAGCTTGAATTAGTTATACCTGCAGAGGAGCAAGTTCCAAGTGCTAAGAAAACTAAGGCGGATAAACAGGAGATTAAAGACAGAAACTTTGCAAGTACAAAAAATAGTGACAGGCCAATTAATCTAGCAGACCTTGAAGCTGACCCTGGGCTAAGGATTCCGATTAGTGACTACAATGTTAATGACCGAGATGAAGTACATAGAAGATATTTGCTGAAAGGTCCATGCCAACCGAAAAATCATATTTTTCCATTGTCAAAATGTGGAGAAAAAGAAAGACGTTTCAACCCAAATTGGTTTGAGGATCATCCTAGTTGGTTGGAGTACAGCATTGAAAAAGATGCTGCATTTTGCCTATTTTGCTATCTTTGTAAAGGAAATGTTGGAGAGCAGGATTGTTTTGTTAGAACGGGTTATTCGAACTGGAAAAAGAGAGACAGATTCGGAACTCATGCTGGTAAGCCTGGCAGCGCTCATAGTCATGCTTTGAAAAAATGCAATGCTTTACTAAATCAGAAACAACACATTGCCACATTTTTTACCAAGCAGTCCAAGAAAGACCAAGTTGAATATCGTGTTCGTTTGGAGTCCTCGATTGATTCTATCAGATTTCTTTTACAACAAGGTCTTCCATTTCGTGGTCACGATGAATCTGCAGATTCAAGTAATCAAGGTAATTTTCTTGAACTCCTGAAATTTATGGGTTGTCTGAATAAGGATATCAAAGATGTTACTTTACAAAATGCCCCAGAGAATGGTAAATTGATATCACCTGATATTCAGAAGGACATAGTAAATGCAGCTGCAATTGAAACCATTAATGTGATTATAAAAGATATTGGAGATTCTCTATTTTCTGTTCTAGTTGACGAGTCGCGTGACATTTCTATGAAAGAACAAATGGCAGTTGTGGTGCGTTATGTAGACAAAAGGGGTTGTGTAATCGAACGATTTTTAGGCCTTGAGCATGTCCCTAGTACTACTGCCATTGCACTCAAAGCTGCAATTGATAAATTTTTTTCAAGATACAAATTGAGTATAATGAGTTTAAGGGGCCAAGGCTATGACGGAGCGAGTAATATGCAGGGCAAGTTCAATGGATTAAAAGCACTGATTTTAAAGGAGAACTCTAGTGCTTATTATATTCACTGTTTTGCTCATCAGCTACAATTAGCTCTTGTTGGTGTAGCCAAAAAGCACCCTCATGTTACAGAATTCTTTTCTGGAGTAGCCAGCATTATGAATGTTGTTGGAGCATCAGCTAAGCGTTCTGATATTCTTCAAGAAAAACAAATTGCTCGTATTGCTAAAGCATTAGAAAATGAAGAAATTGAAAGTGGTCGTGGACTAAATCAAAGCACAAATCTGAAACGTCATGGAGACACGCGTTGGGGCTCGCACTATGGTACACTATTAAGCCTAATCACTTTATATTCTTCTACAATCGAGGTTCTTGAAATCATTATTGATGACGTACAATATTCTGAGCAAAGATTTGATGCTACAAATATACTTATAAATATGCAATCATATAGTTTTGCATTTACTCTGCACTTAATGAGGACTATATTGGGAGTTTCCAGTGAATTGTCAAAAGCTCTACAACGGAAAGATCAGGATATTGTGAATGCCATCGGACTGGTAAAAATTTGCAAGTACAGACTACAAGATATGAGGGACAATGGGTGGGATACATTTGTTAGTCAAGTATCATCTTTCTGTGATAGTCAAAATATCGATGTTCCTGATATGAGTCTTATCTTTGTACCTCGAGGAAGATCACGTCGCAATACACACAACAGTACAAATTTACATCATTATCGAGTGGAGCTTTATTACTCAATAATTGATATGCAACTCCAGGAGTTAAATAACAGTTTTGATGAGGTAAATACCACGTTGCTTTTGTGTGTATCATGTTTATGCCCAGATAATATATTTGTTTCTTTTGAGAAGGAAAAATTAATTCAACTTGCTGAGTACTATCCGAATGATTTTTCCTTGACTGAGCTTATGGCACTTGATGACCAGCTTCAGAACTATATTATTGATATGCGCTCAAGTCTAGATTTTTCAGTACTGAAAGGCATTGGAAGCCTGGCAAGAACCATGATTAAATTTGGAAAAGACAAAGTATATCCACTGGTTTATCGGTTGATAACACTGTCACTAATTTTGCCGGTGGCCACTGCAACAGTTGAAAGAGTCTTTTCAGGAATGCATTTTGTGAAGACTAAGCTACGAAATCGCATGGGGGATCAATGGTTAAACGATAGCTTAACTATTTTTGTTGAAAGGGAAAGTTTTGCTAGTGTTAGTAATGAATCTATTATGCAACGTTTTCAGAACATGAAAACACGTCGTGGAACTTTGTAATAATTTTATTAAATTTATATATAATTTTTGTGATGCTTATTTTGTTAAAATTTGAAGGGTGCCCCCTTGACTACTACATTCTGGCTCCGCCACTGGTAGCAAGTGTGCTAAGTAGCAAGTGTGCTAAAGGAAAGAGTTTCTTTCAAGGGACTATCCTATTGTAATCAAGGAAAGATTGTAAGTTCTTTATTAAAGTTGATATAATACATTCTCTATGCTAGTTGACATGGGGACTTGGATGTAGGCCATAGACTAGAGTTAAGGGCCGAACCAAGTGAAAACTTCTGGTGTTCTGCAGTACATTTATTTTTAATTATAACTGTTCATACTGCTCATTATTCTGTAACTCTGTTTATAATTGAGACTGTCCCATTGTCTGTCTCAATTAGAAAGAGACCGTGTCATTTGCTATCGTAATAGTAATTTTTAATATATAGATTGTGCCATTCAAATTTCACTGCCTATCTGTGTTCGTTTTTTACGTTTATTATAATCTTTCTTGCCTCCGTTATAACAAAGATCTTTCTATCGATACGGGTTCTATACAAAGCGGTTAAGATGACCACTAAGCAAGCGTTGAAGGCCTTGGGCAAGGAGGATGCACAACAACATTTGAGCAAGAAAAGGGCGCTCCATGTAGTGATGCATTGCTAAAACTTCTGGTACCTTACGCTCCATTTGAAATTTGACATCAAATCACAGACCTTTATATCCCCCAAGCTTTAATTTGCTTCTGATCCCTTGAGTATGTGATGTAGGTCTCTAGCAAGAGTCTGGTAGCAGGTGTAATGTTCTTCTATTCTGTTCTGGAGAGTGGGCTAAATTCCACTAGCGTGCATGGTTAACTTCTTTTCTGCGTTTAGTTCTTTGCACTCACTCTGGTTTTGATTTCATCCATCAATCTATAACACAACACATAAACTTAACTAATACTGATATTTCTTACTTTTAAATATCCAAATTGTAGGAGTATGATCATTGGATAATGAGTACCGCCAAGTATCCCAAATTTGTTTCCAAAATATTTACCAAATGACGGAGCACAATATATGATAAATTTTAATTTGTGGGAGCATACGGCATGCGAGATCCCGTATTATTATTATTAAAAAAGTTACCAATTTTTTATATGACATGTCAACATTTGCGAACAATTTTGGGACAAATTTTGGGGTCTCTACTATTTTTCTTAAATTATACAAATTACTTATGATCAAATGATGTGTTAAAAAACATTAAATTAAACATTAATGCAACTGATTTTTTAGGAAAAAAGGATTTTCAAAATAAAACGTTGAACACGCAATATTTATCAACGATTTTTTAAATATAAAAAGATTCAATCTCTAAATAAAGTAAATTTCATATTTATCAAAATTGTTGTACGCCATAAACAAACAAAAGGACCCAGACTTGTCATCCTGCTCTGATCAATAAAATTTATATTATTACAAGCTGCGAAAGTGAACGTGTTTTGATCCCAAAGAATTAACAATGTCGTCGCAAAAGCAATTGGAGAAGATGCAGGGCCGTCAAGGCTTTCGGAATGAATGGCACTCAGATCTTATGTCGGCAATGACAGCTGATGCACCATGTAATTATCACTTTCCCGGTTTTCAATTAGTAAACATTGTATCATGCATTTTTTTTTTTGTAATATTGGTTAATAATCATCTGATATGATCATGCAGATTGCTGTTTTGCGGTGTGTTGGTACGTGCTTTTATTTTCTTTTTATCAAATTGTTTTTAGCTTTTGTTTGCATATTAGGATTGTTTGATGAATTTAGAGAATGTTGTGCAAGTTAATGTTTATGATCGTTTTCCGTCGGATGAACATCTATGATCACAGTGAATGTTTATGATCATTTCCTATCGGATGAACCACTCTGAGTGTGCGCAAATAATACCTAATTGTGTAGATAGGGAAACATTCTTCTGATAATACAACGGTTTCTAGCAGACTAGAAATATAGATTTCTCCTCTTGTTATTATAAGTGGAGAAATCTTTAAAACTTACAGATGAAAGTCTGTCTGTTAATCGTCGTCTAATTTACTGACATTATATTCCTTGCATCTGCGTAAATGCCTGTACTTGCAAATACTTCGGTGCACAACTTTATGTTTGTTCTTGATGCTGCATTTAAGTAAATCCTATTCACTTATATTGCAGTCCACATTGTGCATCATACTTGCTCCGAAAGCGAGCTCTTTATGATGATATGTCAAGGTATGTAAAATTTCCTACCCCTATATCTGTTGTTGTGGAATTTAGCTGTGTGCAAATAGAACTTGTTTTATGCCACAGGTATGAATGCTGTGGTGGTTATATGCCCTGCAGTGGTCGTTGCGGAGAAAAAAATTGCCCTGAGTTTTGTCTTTGCACTGAGGTAGTGAAATTGCCTTGAAAGTTTGCACTCAAAAAATTCTCTATATTTTTACCCCAAGCAGCTTTTATTCTTCTAGTGGAATAATCTCGACAATTTTTGTAAGAATTTGGGGACACTAACTACCAAATAAGTAGACGGACCTTGTTCTTGGTTTTTTTTTCTGTTGCTAATTTGTAGACCTGGTTCTTACTTAATTATAGGTAATTCACAAACTTAAGTAAAAGGTAATGAAACACTCTAAAAAGTTTTAGACAATCTGATGTCCAAACTACTAATATATTCACTTTGAATCGAGGGTGTACTAATTGTTTCTCAGCTGCATTAAGCATTGTTTTGATGTTCTAATTGTAATGTTGTCAAACTTTACAGGTCTTCTGTTGCTTTTCAAATTCTGTCGCATCAACTCGTTTCCTTTTGCAAGATCAGTTTGCTATACAGACAACGAAATGTGATAATTGCATCATTGTACTCTTTCTTCTCCGCCCTTTACTTGCATCCCCCTGCCCGGTCTCTCTTATTAGCAAACTAACTTCTCTCTTTCGGCAACACAGTCTTTCATGCTCTGTCTTCAACAACTAGCATGTATATGTTCCCTTGTCGCAATGATAGTTGATATGGATGAAATATCAGAGGCCTCTCAGTTGCTCAGTTGTTTGTCTGATTGGGTCTACTGCACGTAAGTTTTGTTCCTTAACTTTCAGCTTTGATGTTTTGCTTAAATAGCTCTCAGGAAGGACTCAGAATTATACTTTTCCTCTTTTCTAGGGTATGCGCCTGTATGCAGGTATTAAATTCGTTACTAGCAAATCACTTCTACATGTTTTACGAAATCAGGGAAATTCTACTCGATCCTTTTTAAATTCAATGAACAATGTCGGTTTTACAGTTCTAGCATTTCTAGAACTACATTTCTCTCATTCTTAGCTATATGATCAATTGCTTTTTTGCAGACGCAACACAAGATTGAAATGGATAAACGAGATGGTCAGTTTGGTCCACAGCCTATGGGAGTTCCCCCGCCTCAGCAGATGTCACGAGTCGTTTAGCCATATCCGCCACAAGGCTAATCTCAGTACTAAGTATCTCTCAGTCCCATAAGAAAATATTCCAATTTAGTATCTCCGCGAACTAATTAATATCTAACATCGAAGTAGGTGTGACCACACCTAACATCCTCCTATTTATCACCCGTAAATTTGGTCCTGGTAGCTTTTTTAACATCAAACACTCAACTCACTGATGTCTATTTTCAATTTTATAAAAGATTCATGTTCATGAGATCATCTTCCGCTAATTCACTTGAGATTGTAGCGTAAAACGAATACATGATGTTATTTCTGTATATTATGCAAGGTTGTACATATTTACCAAAAGAGACATTTTGGTGGAAACATCTTGTTCATGATCTGAAAGTTCTGATTTGTCAAAACAGGGGAAGGAAAAGAGAATATGCAACAATGGTCATCTTGATCTGACAAACACTCAGTCGATCTTGATGCAAGCATGTATTAATCTTTGTAAACAGACTTCAATCCAGACAATTCACTGATTCAAGAAACTATACAAAGCAAATACATTAATCATTTATTTTTCATTTAGCACTTTCCAGGCCATTTCTCTATGATCTGAAACCGATCTATCCATGCTTAAGAAGCATATTTCAAATGAACAAACATGAAGGACAGACAACGAAGTCTAGAAAGAATGTTGTTCAGTATATTATGCTCCAAAAAAGAATAGAACTCCGGTTTAAGTTTAATTTCCAAGTTTCAACAGATAAGACCAACTACGACACATGTATTAACACGACAAGCTGCTAATCAAAGTTACTGCAGGTGACCAAACATTTTAACCATTTCACGCTGATTATAAAATATTCCAATCAAAATCGACCTCGGGGGACAAATACTAATTGAGATATATCAGTTTTGTCTTTCTCAACTGGATTTTAATTAATATCAAGTCCAACAATCGATTCTGATCACAGGATTAACAAGGCAACAAATATTGACGAGCAAAAGAAGGTCGTCGTAACAAAATTCAACAAACGCTACTGTCATGGTCCCTAGCTCTTCTTCTAGACTGCTCCAAAGAATTGTGACAAGTCTCCGACGACTTCAAAAATTATAATTACATTTTGTATCTGTTACATTGTATATGCGTTGCATCCTATTCATCTGCCTGACTGATTATGGTTAGAATTCAAAATTTAAAGAACTGAGGAAAAACATTTGCATTAGTTTCTCAAGGCAACTTTATTAGTATACTCCAGAACTTTTTGTTAAAAAAATTAAAATAAGGGAAGAAAAGATGAAAAACAGTAACCAAAAATTTGACGAGCTTACTCATTTGTCGAATATTTAGGGTTTACTTATGTTATATTGCTAGTTGCTACTCAAGTTGCGAAAAGAAATAATTGACAGCATACACAATTACACATGCTATTTGTAATTATTATCCACAAAAGGACACCAATCTAGTTGTTGTGAAAACGAAAGTTGAAAGCATCTTACAGGCACAGCATTGAAAGCCTTATTAATTTTATGTTTGTGAACTATAGTCCACACAAATCATAAAATCTTCAGTTTACCAGCCTCCCTGAGTCACTAAAAAAGATCAGTATTACTCTTGTGGTTGTTCCTGCGATTACATTCAGATCATAGCTTGATAAAGAAGAATGGTTGATGCCATCGTATCTTTTGCAATCGTAAAGCTTGATGAATTTATTTCACAAGAAGTTAACATTAGAAAAGGAGTAAAAGATGGTGTAAGGTGGCTCAAAGATGAATTGGGCTACCTCCAAGCTGTAGTAAGAGATGCAGAATTGAGGCAGGAAGAGCTAATCCGCAACTGGGTGAACAACATCAGAGATGTTGCCAATGACGCCGTAACTATTCTGATCGATTTCAATGCTCTCCAACAAGAACATGCAGCTCCCAAACATGGTGTCTTGGATCTTTTTCGGGGCTGCGTCCGCATGTTCAAAAAAGAAGTTAAGCTTTCTGATATTGGCAAGGATATCAAATCACTCAAGGAAAGGATTGGGGTGATCAAGCAGAGGCGGATTGAGTACGGTATTGACAACATCTTAGCCACTCCAAACGTGCAGCAGCAACAGAGAACATTTTTAAGAACTACCGCCATTAATAACCAGGTGGATGTGATTGGCTTCGAGGATGATATTAAAACTTTGACAGGTGAACTTAGTAGCGAGCATCTCTCCCTCAAAGTCATTTCTATTCACGGAATGGGAGGGTTGGGTAAGACTTCACTTGCCACCAAATTGTACAACTCTAGCGAATTGAGACAATTTGACACTCGTGCCAAGGTTTGTGTGTCCCAGGAATATAACGTTAAAGATGTTCTGAAGAGAATAATCAAGTCTTTTATGGGACCCGAGTACGAAGAATATATGTCAAACATGGACGATCATGATTTGGTGCAGTGCCTGCCAAAGTTACTTAATGGACGCCGCTACTTGGCGTTGATTGATGATATATGGGATATAAAGGCTTGGGACCAGATTAAAATTGCATTTCCAAACCAAAAGAATGGTAGTAGAATTATCATAACTACAAGAAACAAAAAAGTTGCGGAGATGGTAGATGACAAATGTTTTGTCCATCAACTCCGTTTTCTAACGGAAGAAGAGAGCTGGCAATTGTTCTGTAAGAGAGCAGAACCAACAACCCCAAATTTGAAGAAATTAGGAAGGGAGATGGTTGGAAAATGTCGAGGTTTACCACTTGCAATTGTGGTACTGAGCGGCCTATTATTCCACAACATGAACTATGATTATTGGTCAAAGGTGAAGGAGCAAATGTGGAGACACTTGAAGGAAGGTGACTCTGTCCGGATCGAAGAAATACTGAGCTTGAGTTATAATGACTTGTCTCCCCAGATGAGAGACTGTTTTCTGTACCTTTCAAGGTACCCGGAAGATTATGAGTTTAACCCAGAGGAGTTGAAGCTTCTATGGATTGCAGAGGAATTTATATCAGAAGCTGAGGAAGGTGAAGGAGTAGTCATGGAGGATTTGGCTGAAAATATTTTGAATGAGCTAATTAGTCGCAATTTGCTTCAGGTTGCAAATTCTCTATTCAACGAAAGAGTTTTGAGTTGCCGGGTCCACGATCTTGTACGTGATCTTGCCATAAATAAAGCAAAGGAGCACAAGTTGTTGGTTGCTTTAGACTCAGGTAAAGACCATCCAGATCCCATCCATTTGTTGGAAGGACAACCGCGTCATGTCATCTATAAAGGATTAGGTGAGTACTTGAAATTACTTGATGAGCGTAGATTTGATGCTTCGTATTTGCGTTCATTGGCACTAGTAAAGTATTTTAGTGTAGTTGAAGTAAAAGCAATGGGGTTGGTGTGTACCAGATTCAAAAATCTCAAAGTGCTAGATATGAGAAGTGTATCAGTATATTCAAAGAGTATACCAGAAGAAGTAGGGGATTTAGTTCTCCTAAAGTACTTGGGCTTAATGGGTGGTGAAAAACCTCTAATAATTCCACCAAGTATAGGCAAGCTGAAAAAGCTACAAACTTTGCTGGGTGCGAAAGGGAAACGCTACACATTTCCAAGAGAGATATGTGAGCTGCATGAGTTGAGGTATTTAGAAATCCAAATCAGTGGGAGTTGGAAAATAGGTAACCACCAAACAAAGTTACACACTCTTGGTGATATAGATCCTGAGGAATGGATGAAGATTGATACTGTTAATCTCACCAACCTCCATACACTGTCTATAAAAGAACATCTTATGGATTATACATATAAGAAGAGGGGAGCACATGGTTATACGTTGGAGTCCGTAACTAATTTAACAAGTCTCCAAACATTCACACTCGTCTTCAATTATTCTGATATTCCAACAATCAAACCACTCTCATCTTGCAATCGTCTCAAGAGCGTATACTTAATGGGTACTCTAAAAGATCCGGCGGAACTAAGTTTTCTGCCAGATTCAGTCACGGAATTAACTCTAATTGATAGTAAGTTCACAGAAGATCCAATGCCCACTATTGGAAGTTTGTCAAATCTCACTGCTCTTGACTTGACTAGGGTGTACCCGGGAAACAAAATGGTTTGCAGTCATAATGCGTTTCCAAGCCTTCAATTTCTAAAATTAGCGTTCTTTTCCGATCTGGAAGAATTGGAAGTTGAGGACGGAGCATTCCCTTCTCTTAAACAATTTCAAACAGGTTATTGTGACAAACTGAAGAAGAATGCGGTACAACTCGAACGTTTCTGGGTTCAGGACTTTTATTTATAAACTCTTTAAATGTATTTTTATTTCTTCCCAAAAATTATTCCGTTGCAGGGTCCTTTTTATTTTAATCAGTTAAACATTTGATCTTTTAGAATTATACTAGCTTATATCCCTCCTATGCATAGTCTTTTTTTAATATTTTGTTATTTTTTATTTAATTTTTTGTAATTATATATATTTTGATAAAATTTTAATATATATATATATAATTGGATTTATATATCTTAAAATTTTAAATTTAATATATTATTGACGTGATTTTTAGTAGTATTTTAGATATTAAAATAGAAAATGTTTTGAAATAATAGATGTAACGGTTCGTATTTATTTTGAAAGTTTTAAAAAATTATAATAAACTTGAATTTTATAAGTTTAATATAATAATGTTACCAACATCTATATGTTATATATGTTACCCGTGGTATTTTTAGTTAGAATAAGAGTTTTTTAGTTAGAAAATATAAAAAGATAATTTGCTTAAAAAGACAATTATTTATTTATTTATTATTATACAAAATTATATTACATATTTATATATATGTTGCACATGTTATTTTTAGAATATTAGTTGTTTAAGTTAAAAAAATATAAAACATGTAATATGTTTTAAACGAAAAGGGAAACTTGTTATTTATTAATAATTATATAAAATAATATTATCATTTTCTATATATGTTACCCGTGTTATTTTTAGTAGATAAGTTATTTTAGTTAGAAAATATAAAACATATAATATGTTTTAGGTGAAAAAGGTAATTGGTTTTAAATACATAATAATATTATCATTTTATATATATATGTTGTCCGTGTTATTTTAAGAAGATGTGTTGTTTTGGCTAGAAAATATAAATAAAAAAAATATAAAACATGCAATAAGTTTTAACCGAAAAGAGTAATCGGTTATGTATTAATAATTATATAAAATAATATTACCATTTTTTTATATATGTTGTTCATGTTCTTTTTAGAAGATGAGTTGTTTTAGTTGGAAATATAAAACATGTAATGTGTTTTAGGTGAAAAAAGTAATTGGTTTTAAATATATAATAATATTACCATTATATATATATATATATATGTTTCTCGTGTTAATTTTAGAAGATTAGTTTTTTTAGTTAGAAAATATAAATAAAAAAATATAAATATGTAATATATTTTAACCGAATAAGGTAACCGGTTATTTATTAATAATTATATAAAATAATATTACCATTTTTATATATATTGCCCGTGTTATTTTTAGAAGATGAGTTGTTTTAGTTAAAAACAAATAACATGTAATGTGTTTTAGGTGAAAAGGTAGTTGGTTTTAAATATATAATAATATTACCATTATATATATGTTGTCCATATTATTTTAGGATATGAGTTGTTTTAATTAGAAAATATAAAACATGTAATGACATGTTTGGATTTTGTCATTTCATTTGAAATGATGGATTTGGCCATATCACTTGTTTGGATATCAATAGAATTTGGGATAGGATTTGGATTTGAAATCCACAGTTATTTAGATATACACTCCCGCTTCATCATTTGAAATGCTAGATATACTATAGACCACACAAATCATAAAATCTTTAGTTGACCAGTCTCCCTGAGTCACTTTAAAAGACTAGTAAAAGACTAGTGTTCTTCTTGTTGTTGTTCCCGTGATTACATTCAGATCATAAAGCTAGATAAAGAAGAATGGTTGATGCAATCGTATCTTTTGTAATAGAAATGATTGGTGAATTTATTGCACAAGAAGTTAACATTAGAATATGAGTGAGAGATGGTGTAAGGTGGCTCAAAGATGAATTGGGCTACCTCCAATCTTCAGTAAGATATGCAGAATTGAGGCAGGAAGAGGAACTAATTCGCATCTGGGTGAATAACGTCAGAGATGTCGCCAATGACGCGGTAACTATCCTGAGTGATTTCAATGCTCTCCAACAAGAACATACAGCTCCTAAACAAAGAATATTGGATTGTGTCCGGGGCTATGTTTGCATGTTCAAGAAAGAAGTTACGATTTCTGATATTAGAAAGGGCATCGAGTCACTCAAGGAAAGGATCGTTGTGATCAAGAACATGCGAATTGAGTACGGTATTGACCACATCTTAGCCACTCCAAACGTGCAGCGGAAAGAAAGAGCCTTATTAAGAACGACTGCCATAGATAACCAGGTGCATTTGGTTGGTTTTGAGAATGATATTAAGACTTTGATGGCTAAACTTGATAGAGAGAGTCTATCCCTCAAGGTCATTTCAATTCACGGAATGGGGGGGGGGGGGGGGTTGGGCAAGACTTCACGTGCCACCAAGTTGTTCAACTCTAGTCAGTTGAGACAATTTTATTATGATATATAGAAATCTACACAATTAGTGATGTAATGATTAGCTAATCATCCAGATTTCAATAGCTGTCAATAGTTGGTTATGAGTTAGTTAGTTACACATTGCTAGTCAACAGGATAAAAGGACAAATTGTATTGGATTCTGTTTTTACTTTACTTGTAACAAACTTTTCTAGTTTGCTCACTAGAGCTTTAATGGAGTTTATACTTCTTCTTCTTCATCACTGTGAAGTCATTGTACATACGTAAATGTAGATACAAATGCTTATAGTTCTTTATTTCATGAATCTCTATATGGTATCAGAGCTTTCCGCACTTCATTTCTACAAATTCGATCAATTTTTTAGGGTTTCGTCGTCTCTGAATGTCTCGCAATCGATCTGCTAATCCAGGGCTTAATCGAACCAATTTTCCTGCATTTCCTTCATATGTTAGTGCAGTTATGGCTAATCATGTCAATCCTATCGGAATCGCGACAAGTAGTACAAATCCGACTGGTAATGTTCCTAATTCAACTGATTCTTCAATGGATAATGTTAATTACAGTAACCTTACTATTGATAGTAATCTGAATCCTTTATTTCTTCACAATAACGATCATCCAGGCATGGTTTTAATCTCAAAGAAACTTTTAGGATATGAAAATTTTCCATCATGGAAACGATCGCTTCAGATTGCTTTATCTACTAAGAATAAATTAGTCATCGTTAATGGTGATTTTAAGCCTCCGATTGAGTCTTCTTTGTTGTTTCCTCACTGGCGTCGTGTAAACGATATGGTGATTAATTGGATTCTAAACACCGTTTCCGATGAAATTAGTAATAGTATGAATTACATGGATAGTGCATCTGCCGTTTGGAATAAACTTACTGAGAGGTTTGCTTCTGTGAGTGGACACAAGATTTATGAGATTCAGAGAGCTTTGTTTAAACTAGAGCAAGGAAATGATTCGGTCGAGTTATATTTTCACAAATTAAAAGGATTTTGGGATGAATTATGGGCTTTAGATCCCGTTGTTAATTGTTCTTGTGGTGTTGTGAATGATTAGGAATTGAAACTTGAAAAGAGAAGGTTGATTCAGTTTTTAATGGGACTTCACAACAGTTATACTGCCGCAAGGGGACATTTATTGATGATGAATCCATGGCCGTCTGTGAATTAGGCTTTTATGCTCATTAAACAGGAAGAAAAACAAAGGCAATTTCATGGTGGTGATTCTTCTCCTATTGCTATGATGGTTAACCTTCCTCAACACAGTACTTCTCAACACAATGCTCACTATGCTGGAGGTTCTGGAGGTTCTACTGGTTCCTATAAGCAGTTTGAAAAAAGTTTGACTTCTGAATGCTCTTATCGTCATGGTAAAAACCATACTAAAGAGTCTTGTTATAAACTGATTGGGTATCCAGCTGATCATCCATATAATCCCAATAATAGGAACAAGAAAAGAACATTCAACAAGCCTTCTACTGGAAACTCCAAGCCTAGTCAAGCTTTTCAAGTTTCTTATGATGTTTCTAATCCTATTTATAGCTCCACTTCATCTTATGCAGGACATCTGAATTCTCAAATGGAAGCTTTACAAGCTCAAATGAACTCTCTTCTTCAGAATTTGCAAAGGCCTGCTTTTGTTTCTCAACCTAATTCTTTTTCTTCTGGACATAATATAGTAGGTACTGTGTTATCCTTAGTGTCTGTTTCTAGTCTTACAACCAATACTTGGATCTTAGACACCGGGGCAACAAATCATATGTGTTGTAATTCATCGTTCATGCATGATATTAAGCTTCTTGATTCACCTATCTCTGTCAAGTTTCCTAATGGTCAAACAACAAATGTTACTCATATGGGATATGTCCATTTACACTCCATTTCATTATTCATTCATGGTGTCTTGTTAATACCGTCTTTTAACTTCAATTTGCTTTCCATCAGCAAACTTTCATCTCAAACCAAATCACACATATTTTTCACTTCTGATAAGTGTATTTTACAGGACCAATCCCATAGGACGGAATTGGTACTTGGTAATTTGGTAGATGGCTTATATCAGCTGAACAATGTCATGCCAACTTCTTCTGTCAACATCAGTCAATCTTCTCATCTTTCTGCTCATTCTACTACAACACATAGTTCTTCTTCTTTGTGGCACAAGCGACTTGGTCACATACCACACAATGTTATCTCCGGGATTCCTGTACTTCAACCTAGTGTTTCATCTAGTCCTTGTTCCATTACCTCTTGTAATGTTTGCCCTTTAGAAAAACTCTGTATACAGTCTTTTTCTTTAAGTACTTCTCAGTCTCTACATTCCTTTGATTTACTGCATTGTGATGTTTGGGGTCCTTAACGGACTCCAACTGATATTGGTTGTAAATTCTTTTTGACTCTTGTTGATGATTTCAGTAGGGCTATTTGGACCATACTTTTGCCTACCAAACATCATGTCATTCAGTCTATTCAAGACTTTTATGCTTATGTCCTAAATCAATTCAGTTCTTCTATTAAATGTATAAGGAGTGATAATGGTGGAGAGTTTGTTAACTCTAACCTTACTAGCTTCTTTGCTAAACATGGCATTCTTCATCAGACTACTTGTCCCTACACTCCCCAACAAAATGGGAGATTTGAGAGGAGGCATAGAACTCTTCTTGAAATGACAAGAGCACTTAAATTCCAATCTTGTCTTCCTGACTCATTTTGGGGATATTGTCTTCTGGCTTCTACTTATCTCATAAATAGAATCCCTTCATATGTTCTAGTCCATGCTAGTCCTTTTGAAAACCTTTTCACAAAATCACCTACATATGATCATTTAAGATCATTTGGTTGTTTAGCATATTTGTTTCAGCACAGTTCAGACAAATTAGCTCCAAGGGCTATTCGTACAGTTTTCTTGGGTTATCCATTAACTACTAAAGGATATTTGTTATATGATCCTTTAACTAAAATCATTCATACTTCCAGGCATGTTGTCTTTTATGAAGACATATTTCCATTTGCCTAAATTTCCCATACACCTTCATCTATGTTAGATATAATTGCTGACGTTTGTTCATCAGTGTTTAAGTAACAGGTACATATCAGAGTTTATCTAGAAGCCGGTCAGAGTTTGATAAAGTCTGACTGGGTGAAGAGTTTACGATGAAGCCAGTCAGAGTTTGATAAAGTCTGACGTGGTGATAGTTGACTTAGCTGTCGGTGCAAAGATAAAGATTCTAGAAGCAATATATTCTGAAGATGGAAAGAAGCAGAATATATTGATACAGCTAAGGAAACGGAATAGAAGATAAGAAGCAATCCGTAATTGATATGAATTGTATAGCTAATTTATAGGAGTATCAATTAGAGATGGATTGTACGTAGCTGTGTACTATATAAACACAGATAGGTTATCCCTAGAAGGGATGCGAACATTGAATATATTATTCTTGTAACCTAGTAGCTCTTTGTGATTCATTAACATCACTAAGAGAGAATTATTTAATATAATTCAGTTTGTTGATTTACGAACCTGTGTTCTTGATTGTTATTCTCATACATACTTGATTATATATTGTGTATTCGGCCTAACAATTGGTATCAGAGCTTAGGTTGTTTAATATATACAGTTTTACGATTCAAACACAGTAATAATCATGTCTGAAGAAAATCAAGCTCCTCCCAAGGCTGAACAGGTTAAACCTAATTCTGTGAGTCGATATGAAACAATCAGAGTTCCAATTCTCAGGCCAGTGGAGTATCCAATATGGAAGGTGAAGATGACCATGTTTCTGGAGGCTACAGATCCAGAATATCTTGACAGAATTAATGATGGTCCTCATTATCCAACCAAACTAGCCCCTGTTGTTGATGGCCAAGAACAAAAGATTGTTCCAAAGGAGAAGAAAGATTATACTCCTGAGGACATCTCATCTCTTGCAAAAGATGCAAAGGTTAGACATCTTCTCCACAGTGCTTTAGATAATGTTATGTCTAACAGAGTTATTGGTTGCAAAACTGCAAAAGAAATCTGGGATGCTTTGGAAGTCAGGTGTCAAGGAACTACTGCTATAAAGAAAAACAGGAAGAAAATACTCACACAGGAGTATGAGCACTTTGATTCAAGACCCAATGAAACCTTGACTGAGACTTATGACAGATTTTGCAAACTATTGAATGATCTGTCTCTGGTTGATAAAGAATATGACCTTGAAGAGTCAAATCTCAAGTTTCTGTTATCTCTGCCTGAAAAGTGGGATTTAAAGGCAACCACAATAAGAGATAATTATGAACTTGCTGATACAGAACTTGATGAGATCTATGGATTGTTAAAGACTCATGAACTTGAGATAGAGCAAAGAAACAGGAGATCAAGCAAGAAGACAAAATCTGTTGCTCTCAAAGTTGAGGAGAAGCCCATTAAGAAGGAATCATCAAGGAAGAAAGCCAAGGGAAAGGCTTTAGTCATTAAATCTGAAAGTGAGTCATCAAACTCTGTTGATGACTCAAACTCTGATGAAGCTTCTGACTCTGAGGATGATGAAGAACAGATGATGCAAATGGCTGCATTGATGGTGAAGACCTTTAAGAAGATGGGATTCAGGAACTTCAAGAAAGGAAAGAGATTCTCAAGGAAAGATTCAAACTCTGAAAGGAAAAGTTTTAGAAAGTCTGATGGAAGGGAGACCAAGTCTGGCAAGAAGGATAAATCTGAAATCCAGTGCTATAAGTGTAAGGAGATGGGTCACTATGCCCCAGAGTGCAAGAAAGGAAAATCTGAGAAAGCACTCATCTCTAAAGGCAAAGACTGGGCAGATACTTCAGACTCTGATGATGGAGAAAATTATGCTCTTATGGCAACTGTCAAAGATGAGACTGAATCATCTGAAAATAAGGTACCCCTAACTACTTATGCTTATGATACTGCTAATATATCTGAGTTAAGAGTATATCTGAAAAGCGTACATATTAGTTATAGGGATCAGACTTTAGAGAATGAGAGAATTAAATCTGAGAATCTTAGTCTTAAAGATAGAAACAAGTTTCTTGAAGGAGAACTTGAAAACATGAAGCAGATTCAAAAAGAAAGAGATGATGCTGTTTATATTGAACATGAATTGCTTAAATTAAATAAGCAGCTAGAATCTGAACTTGAAAAAGAAAGAAAAATAATCAAGACTTGGACAAACTCTGGAAGAGACACTCATCAAGTGTTTCAGACAGATTCTGTAGGTTTAGGTTATTGTGAAAATGATGAACTTAGGTTTAAAGACAAGGTTAAGGTTAAACCACAACTTAAACCTGTGATATTTGTTCCAGAGTCCACTAAGTTAAAATCTGTTGTAGTAAGAGAAGCTGATATGGAATCAGTTGAAACCTGTGAAAAACAGGAAAATATTATTACAGAAAAACCTATGGAAATAGAAGCTGTTAGAAAGCCAGTAAAAACTTGTGAAAAACAGGTTAATGTTGGCTTGATGACAGGAAAACAGTTCAATCATAAGCTCAAAGAAATAAAGTCTGCCATGAAACCAAAAGGGTTCAAGAAGAATAGGAATGGAAAGATAGGCATAAATAAAAGTAATAATCATTTGCCTACTGCTGCTGCTCCAAGGAAAACATGTTATAATTGTGGTAGTACTAACCATCTTGCTAGATTTTGCAATAAGAACAAAGATATTAATTCTTTACCTTCTACTTCAGGAGTAAAGAATGATTATGTTAGGGTTAGACCACAGACATTATGCACACATTGTGGGAGCACTTGGCATTCTATTTATACTTGTAAGAGTTATCATGCTATTTATCACAACTACTATGAGCTAAAACCCAATTTAAAGTGGGTTAGAGCAAACTCTGCAAGTGTAAAGTCTGACAATGTTAGTTTAAACTCTGTTGATAATGATTCCGCTGCAAAAGCTAACACTGTTAAGAAAGCCAAAGGATCCAAGCAAGTCTGGGTCCTTAAAACTAACACTTAGTGTTTGTTTGTGATTGCAGGGCATAAAAGAGAGCACCCTTATTTTGGACAGTGGATGCTCAGGACACATGACTGGTAACAAAGCCCTGCTATCAGATTTTGAGGAGAAGGCTGGCCCAAAGGTTTCCTATGGAGATGGCAACATAGGACGTACTATGGGATATGGCAATATCAATCTTGGAAGTGTCATCATCACAAATGTAGCTCTTGTCTCAGGACTCAAGCATAATCTGCTATCTGTGAGTCAAATCTGTGACAGAGGAAACCATGTAGATTTTCATACTGAACACTGTGAAGTTATCAGTAAATCTACTGGAAAAGTTGTTCTAGTTGGACACAGGCGCAACAACATTTATGAAGCAAGTTTGGTAACAAACTCTGATGGTAAAACAGTGTGTCTGACTGCAAGAATGTCAAATGAAGAGAGTTGGAATTGGCATAAGAAGCTCTCTCATCTCAATTTGAACAACATCAATGAGCTAATAAGAAAGGATCTTGTAAGGGGACTTCCAAAATCAATACTCAGTCTAGATGGCCTATGTGATTCTTGTCAAAAGGCCAAGCAAAGGAAGTCATCTTTCAAGAGCAAATCTGAATCTTCAGTAGTGGAACCTTATCATCTTCTACATGTTGATCTCTTTGGACCAGTGAATGTAATGTCTATGGGCAGAAAGAAATATGCTCTAGTAATTGTTGATGAATATACTAGATATACATGGGTGTACTTCTTATCAAAGAAGGATGAAACTGCTCAAACTCTGATGGATCATGTAAATCTACTGGACAAAGGATCACAGCACAAAGTCAAAATTATAAGGAGTGATAATGGAACTGAATTCAGAAACTCAATAATGGAAGCTTTCTGCAAGGAAAGAGGAGTGAAACAAGAATTTTCTGCACCTGGAACTCCACAGCAAAATGGTGTAGTTGAAAGAAAGAACAGAACTTTAATTGAAGCAGCCAGAACTATGCTTGAAGAAGCAAAATTACCAACTTATTTCTGGGCAGAAGCTGTTCAAACTGCTTGTTTTACTCAAAATGCTACACTGATCAACAATCATGGGAAAACACCATATGAGATGGTGAAAAATAAGAAGCCAAATTTGAAATATTTTCATATATTTGGATGCAAATGCTTTGTGTTGAAGACTCATCCTGAACAGTTGACAAAGTTCGAGTTAAAAGCTGATGAAGGAATCTTTGTTGGATATCCATTGTCAACAAAAGCATTCAGAGTCTACAATCTGAGAACTAAAGTGGTCATGGAATCCATACATGTGTCATTTGATGACAAGAAAATAACTGGACTTGAAGACAAGAATGGATATGATCAACTACGTTTTGAAAATGGAGATTTATTCTCTGATGATGTAAACTCTGATGAAGCTGGTCTGACAAACTCTGACGAAGCATACTCTGAACCTCTACTGGTAAATACTGGAGAAACTGGAAATTCTCAAATTGAACAAAATAGAGAACCAGTTGAGGGGGAGCGTGAAGAAGCTCAACAACACACAGCAAGTGAGTCAGTTGAGGAAACTGATTCAAACTCTGACAGTTCAAACTCTGAGCCATCCAATTCAGGGGAAGCCTCAGATGCTGCAGAAAGTCAACATATGAATCAGGAGAGCATGGATCAAGGGGGAGGATTCAATAATGATGCAAGAAACCACTTACCAACAGCAAGAAGGTGGACACAGGCACACACACCTGATCTCATAATTGGAGATCCTGATGCTAGTGTGAGAACTAGAAGTGCAACAAATAATGAGTGTCTGTATCATGCTTTCTTGTCTCAAACAGAACCAAAGAAAGTGGAGGAAGCTCTTCAAGATGCTAATTGGATTACAGCAATGCAAGAAGAGTTAAATGAATTTGAGAGAAATGAAGTCTGGACACTTGTACCTAGACCAAAGAATAGATCAATTGTAGGTACAAAGTGGGTTTTCAGAAACAAGACTGACAGTGAAGGTGTGATTACAAGAAACAAGGCTAGACTTGTGGCTAAAGGTTATTCACAACAGGAAGGAATTGACTATGATGAAACCTTTGCTCCAGTTGCAAGATTGGAGGCCATAAGAATTTTTCTGGCCTATGCTGCACACAAGAAGTTTAAAGTCTTTCAGATGGATGTAAAAAGTGCCTTTCTCAATGGGAAGCTTGAAGAAGAAGTATTTGTTGAACAACCACCAGGATTTGTAGATCCCAAGCATCCAGATTATGTCTACAGGCTTGACAAGGCATTATATGGACTAAAGCAAGCACCAAGAGCATGGTATGAAACTCTTGCTCAATTTCTTTTAGAAAGTGGGTTCACAAGAGGTACAATTGATAAAACCTTGTTTTATTTCAATTCTGGTGATGATTTGCTTTTAGTTCAAATTTATGTAGATGATATTATTTTTGGATCTACTAATGACAAACTTTGTAAGAAGTTTGCAAAGCTTATGCAATCCAGGTACCAAATGAGCATGATGGGAGAGCTTAGTTATTTTCTAGGCTTACAGGTCAAGCAAACAGATGATGGTATTTTTATCAATCAAGCAAAATATACCAGAAATCTTCTAAAGAAATTTGGTATGCTTGATAGTTCATCTGCCACAACTCCCATGGCTACAGCAACAAAGCTAGACAAAGACATAGGAGCCTCAGTAGATATGACAAACTACAGAGGAATGATAGGGTCTTTACTGTATCTCACTGCAAGTAGACCTGATATCATGTATGCAACATGTCTTTGTGCAAGATTTCAAGCAGATCCCAGAGAGCCTCATCTAACAGCTATTTTGCAGGCTGTAAGATAGACAGAAAAAGTACAAGTGGAAGCTGTCAATTCTTAGGTGACAGATTGGTTTCTTGGTACAGCAAGAAACAGAAATCAATTTCTACATCCACAGCAGAAGCAGAGTATATAGCAGCTGGTAGCTGTTGTGCACAGATTTTATGGATGAAGAATCAATTGCTGGATTATGGGTTAAGGTACTCTAAAATACCTATTTACTGTGATAACCAAAGTGCTATTGCTATGACACGTAACCCAGTACAACATTCCATGACCAAGCACATCAGCATAAGGTATCATTTTATCAGGGAACATGTGGAAGAAGGGAAGATTGAGCTCCATTTTGTGTCTACAGACCAACAACTTGCAGATATCTTCACCAAACCTTTGAGTGAAGCTACTTTTACAAGGTTGGTAAATGAACTTGGAATGATCTCTGGTTTTGACTAGAGATACAGGTTAGACTCAAAAACTATGCATGTTTGATTTTTATGCTCATGATTCCTTGCATGTATTAACTGTTATGAGTACCAGTGTCATAAACTCTGAAAGTAAACTCTGATGCTAAACTCTGTTAGTCATAAAGTGTTGGTCATACTCTGAAAGTTACAGTTTAATGCTATACTCTGATTGTAATTTTGTCTGAAACATATGGACCAATGAAGAAATTTGTATGAAACATAATTCTCAGTAAGTAATTATGAATCCTTAAGAGTTATATAGATTCTGATCTCAAATATGTGCAGTAAGTTAACACAGCATGATACTGTCTCTATATTTATAGCATCTCTTAGTTTATTGATCCTATACACTGAGTCTGTATTAGCTGTTTGCATTTTCTCTCATAAATTAATTGTATTAACTGATGAAAAGTCTAAACTCTGAGTATTAATTGCAAATAATTCACCCTCAAATCGAAAGATGCCAAACAGAGCACAAATTCCTTTGAGATCATGTTGTGCCTAGGAAGATCCAGGAACTTATTGTATGAAATAAGGGCTAAAATCTTTGATTTTTGGTGACTAGTGCCAACCACTGATTACTGGAAAAATAAAAAAAATAAAAAAAATAATAATAAAAATAAATAAAATAAAAATATATATAAATATATATATATAAAGGGGGTGAAAAATAAAAGATATATCCAAATGAAAGGATATCAGTATACAGAGTTTAGATATAAAATCAGATTTTATGTTATACATGAGAGTTTAGGCAACCAGTTTTTACTGCTTTAGTTTGTGGATTTTATGCACTTTGAGATGATCTAAATACTGATTTCGGTAAACTCTGCTATTGCACACACATATTTTCACACCTGTACAGTTTGTGAAAAGAGTTTATTGACAAAGAAGGACAAATGGTAAACACTGATGTATTGTGTGACATATGCCGAGGTAACTTTGTTTTAATCTCTGATGGTTAAAATAATTTCTTTGTTTCAGACATTTTATAATTTTGAGATTAGACATTTGTTTTGAAATTCAAAAGAGTATGATAACAAACGGTTCATATTTGTATTAAACAGAGGAGAGAGAGATTAAGTATTTTGAACAATGTGACATGCGGTAATTATGGCTATTTTTACTGCGCGTGTGTATTGGAAGTTGTTACATACAGCTGTCAGCGTATGCACGTTTGACATCTGTCCCACTCACACACTTTTCAAAGAAGCCTGCTGTGTGTAGTAATGATTAAAACGTTTGGTTTTTAATCTTCACAGTTATTATTTAAATATACTACACATAAACGGTTCACTCTTTTACACACCTCAACTTTTCATAAGTTTTTGCTCACACACATTGTCTCAAACACTTTCACTACATACACTATAATCTATTCTCTGTTTGTTTTCTTCTAAACTGTTCTAATGGCTACAACAATGTTTACTGCTTCTGGATTAGAATTTGTTCCTAATAACTACTCAGCTCCTTTGGCAAATGAGAACGCACCGGAGGCGTTTCATTTGATTCAGAGTTTCTTGTCAAACTCTGATATCGGCACTGCTCTCACCGCACCCTCGAAGCTGTCTGCGTCTCAAATTAGGACTTTTTGGCAGACAGGTACTTATGATAATGGAGGAGAGACTGGTTCTCCATCTATTATTTTTGAATATCAAGGAGATGAATTTACTGTTACTCCGACTACTGTTCGTGATGCTTTGGGTCTTGAAGATTTCAATGCATTCACAATCTCTGTTGGAGACTCTGAGTTAGTCAGAATGATGAGGGAGATAGGCTACTCTGGACCTTTGTCAAAAATAGGTCAACTCAAAAGGCCACTTTTGCGCAAAGAATGGAGCTTCTTTTTCGATTGCATAACTCGGGCTTTTGGAAAGAAGTGCACCAATTGGGATGCGATTCCCACGGATAGTCTGCAGATCGGGTATTCTCTTCTCTATGAAAGTCATTTTGATGTTGCTAGATTAGTTTTAACTAATATTGGTGAGAAGATGCTAGAGAATAGAAATGTTGTTTATTTCTCTAGATTTTGTCAATTGATATTCAACTTTTGTTGCCCTAATGTTGAGATCCTAGAGGATGATGTTATCCTCTCATTTAAACTGCATAAACGCATATTCTCTGATCTCACTAACAAGGATAACAAGAAAGGAGATGTTGGTGTTTTACTGTTGCCTGAGTCTGTGCAACAATTCCTGGTCAACTTACAACAACAACAACAACCACAACTGGCAAACACTGAAGTTGGACCTTCTGTGTCTCAACCACAGAGGTCAAAGAAATCTAAAGTGAGGGCTGTTAAGTCTGTCAGGGTAAATACTGAAGCTGGGGTATCAAATGCTGATGATATGCCTCAGAGAAGAAGAATGAAGAAAAGAAGAGCCAATAGGGCAAAGTCTGATGCTGTTGATGCTGTTGATGCCTCAGAGACTGAAACTGATGAAGAAACTCTTCATCAGAGAAAAAGAAGATTGGTAGCAGCACATCTGTTTGGTGCTGAGAATTTCTCTTCAAAAGTTGTTGATGATCTTGAAATTGAGATTCCAGAAGATGAAGCTGTTCCTGAGGACAGAGTTTTTATGGAGACTGTTCTTCAAGAGGAAGCTCCTACATCAAAGTCTGATGATGTAGTTGAGGAAGCTGCAAATGAAGCTCCTATGCCCACAGAGGATAGAGCACATGTTGAGGTTGCAGATGAAGAGGCTACAGAGCCACAAGGATTTTATATGGAAGTTGAAGCAAACCCCTCTATAAACTCTGAACATTTCACAGAGGGTTTGGAAGCTGATCAAGATACTGTTGAACTTGCAGAATCTATGGCTTCTCACACTGAAATAATTTCTTTTGATCTTGAGAAAGGTGAGGAAGTCGATCAGACTTTAGCTGCTAATGCTACAGAAACTGTTGCTGCAAATCCTGATGTTGCTGACAAGGATGCAACAGAGAATGTTCCTATTGAAGCAGAGTTTGTTGCAAACTCTGAGATTCATGAAGCTGTTGTAGCAGAGACTGTACTAGAAGATGCTGATATGATAAACTCTGAGGATGTTATTGTTCTTGAAGCTCTACAACAATCTGTTGTTGAGATTGTAACAAAAGAAACAGAGTTACTGCAAACTGCAAACTCTGAGATTCCAGAACCTGTTGCAGAGAGAGTTATTGTTGAAGCTGCACAGAGAAATTTAGAGACTACTGATGAAAATGTTCCTACAGAGAATGCAGAGGATGACAATGCTGAAGCTAGTCCTGCTCATTCCAATCCTGATATACAAGTAGAGCTCTCTAATATTCAAGCCAACTCTGAAGAAGAAAGAGAGGTCAATAGGGCTACTTCTGAGTATTATCAAGATATGTATTATTCTGCTTGGTCATCCAAGGATACTATCTTTTCAGATGAAAGGGCTGCAGATTTTGTCACCAAGTCATCCAAAGAGATTACAAATCCAGAACTTCTCAGTCATCTCAAAGCAACAATTGTAAAAATCAAATCATTAAACAATCGTTTTGATGATTCTGACAAGGTGATTGCAGGATTAAGGAATGATATAGCTGCAAGGGAACTTACACAGCAAAAGGACAAATCTCTGTACATCTCTTTGTGTAAAGAACAGAAGACTTTTAACTCTAGATTGTCGAAAGTTGAGGAGAATCAGAATGCTATGTCTGCTCAACTGACTTCAATTTCTAATGCAATTGAGTTGCTGACATCAGTACTACTTTCTGATGATGTCAAAAAGGGGGAGAGTGTACCAAGTGACAAATGCAAAGACACTCAAACTCTGAGACGGAGGGATGATGGTAATGATGGTGGAAGCAAGGGAGGTGAAAAGAGTTTAAGATTAAACTCTGATAGAAGACCACCGAGACCAAGATCAAACTCTGATAGAAGATCAAACTCTGGTAAGGGAAATGTAAACTCTGCCAGTGGTTCAAAACTCAAAAGTTTGATAAACACTGATAAGCCTACCACAGATGAGGAAATTGCTACTAATATATTTTTAGAAGAGCATGGTGGTGAGGTAACAGTTGAGGATTATGATGCTGAATTGAGAATGATAAATGAAGAGCATCAGAAGAATCTTGAAGCTGGAATCTATAAGAAGAAGGAAATCAAGGCTCCTAGAAAGAAAGAAACTGGAATTTCTATTAGAGAAAATACTCAACAGAGTATACAAAACATCAGGAGGCCTGTGATTACAAATGCTGATAAAGGTAAAGGTATACTGGTAGAAGAAGAACAGTTACCTAAGAAGATTAAATCAACCTCTGACATTGCTCAAGTTGAAACAAGATTAGCTAAATCAACCTCTGACGCTGCTCAAGTTGATGTTACTACTAAAGTTATGACAACCTCTGACGTTGCTCAAGTTGTACAGAAATCTACACTACTTCCAGGATTCAGCAAACCTAAAATTCTTGAAGACTTAAAGCTTGAAGCTGTGAATTTCTCAAAATCCAGAACTGTATTGGGAAAAGAAGCTTTTGATAAATCTGGATTGGGATCACACAGAGAGAGACGAACAAATAACAGATCTCAAGATAACATTTCACTAGCAGAACCTGGTATTGGGGTTACACAAGAAAACCTTGATAACTTAGAATATGTTCAGTTGATTTTTCACAAAATATTGAAGAAACAATTTTTGTTATACTTCATGAGTGATGGAAGAGTTTATAAAGTTGGAGAATCTGATGTTAATCTCAAGTCATGGGAAGAACTGGAATATGTACTTTATCTTCTAAAAGTCAAAAACAGACATACTCATGATGTTGCTCAAGTTTTGAGAGAAAAGATGCTGAGATCTAAAGCTATGCTTGGAGGAGGAGTCTCAAGTGTTTACATTCCAAAGTATAGGGATCATACTGGAAAGTTAGTGGAGATGAAGAGAAACAGTGCTAGATTCAAAACAGCACTTGGTATTACAGTTTTGGAATTTAACTTGGAATCAGACAAATCTTATTATATCAGGCTAGGGAATGAGATGAGGAAGAATACCATCTATTCTCTGAGAGCTGCCATCTATCAGACTGGAGAGAGTGATCCAGAAATGAAAGAATTGAAAGAGATTATGATAGATGAACTAGAGAAGGCTGAAAGAAGACTGCTGATTGATTATCTCAGGACAGTACCTGATATTGAAGAAGTCAAGTAAAGTCTGACTGTAAGTTTTTAAATGTTTTCTATTCTAAGTTAAAATTAAACTCTGTTCTAAAATTAAACTCTGATATATTTTAAACACTGCATTTGTTATATGTTTTGACATCATCAATTATCTTTTTAACTTGTACATTTTGGTATGAACAAGTTGGGGGAGATTGTTAGATATAATTGCTGACGTTTGTTCATCAGTGTTTAAGTAACAGGTACATATCAGAGTTTATCTAGAAGCCGGTCAGAGTTTGATAAAGTCTGACTGGGTGAAGAGTTTACGATGAAGCCAGTCAGAGTTTGATAAAGTCTGACGTGGTGATAGTTGACTTAGCTATCGGTGCAAAGATAAAGATTCTAGAAGCAATATATTCTGAAGATGGAAAGAAGCAGAATATATTGATACAGCTAAGGAAACGGAATAGAAGATAAGAAGCAATCCGTAATTGATATGAATTGTATAGCTAATTTATAGGAGTATCAATTAGAGATGGATTGTACGTAGCTGTGTACTATATAAACACAGATAGGTTATCCCTAGAAGGGATGCGAACATTGAATATATTATTCTTGTAACCTAGTAGCTCTTTGTGATTCATTAACATCACTAAGAGAGAATTATTTAATATAATTCAGTTTGTTGATTTACGAACCTGTGTTCTTGATTGTTATTCTCATACATACTTGATTATATATTGTGTATTCGGCCTAACAATCTACTTTACCATTTTCTATGCCTGACCTTTCTTGTGACCATAATACTCCTCTTGATATATCCATCCAGAGTGATTCTATTCAGATTGATACTTCTCTTTCTGATATTCATAATTCTTCTGATCACATTGATTTACCTGATTATTCAGTTCATCATAATTCAGAATCAGATATTGATTCTTCAGCACATAGGTCTAGTTCAGATACTATGGTTGATACATTGATTGACAGTCATAACACTTCTCTTCGTATCCAACTGGCACCATCTAGGTTTTCCACTAGAACAAAGGTACAACCTAAATGGATGCAGGATTATAAAATATCATCAGTTGCACACACTTTTACTTCTGTTTCTGCTGTTTTTTTACAATGTCCTATTGATCATACTAAATATGATTTCCACAATTATTCTCCTCCAAGTACAGTTTATGCTTGTTCTATTACCTCTGGTCCTGTTTTTAAGGAGCCATATTCTTATCATCAAGCATGCACTGATCCAAGGTGGGTTGAAGCTATGAATAAGGAGCTTAATGCTCTTGCAGCCAATAATACTATGTCTTTGGAACCTCTTCCTCCTGGCAAGAAACTTATAGGTTGCAAATGGGTCTATAAAGTCAAGTACTTAGCTGATGTTACCCTTGATAAGTTCAAAGCACGGTTAGTTGCTAAGGGTTATACCCAAACTGCTGGTGAAGATTACCACAACACTTTCTCACCTGTTGCTAAGCTTCAAACTGTTAAAACCTTATTGGCAATTGCTACTGTTAATCACTGGGATATTCATCAATTAGATGTCAACAATGCTTTCTTACATGGTGATCTTTTCGAAGAAGTCTATATGGAATTACCTAAAGGTCATCCATTGTTTGGCAAAACTTCTTTAGTTTGCAGATTGTTGAAGAGTATCTATGGTCTTAAACAAGCTTCTAGGCAGTGGTTTGCTAAACTTGGTGATTTTTTAATTGAGTTGGGTTTTGTTCAAGCAGTGGTAGATTATTCTTTGTTTACCTTCACTAAAGGTTCTATTTTTGTTATTGCATTAGTCTATGTTGATGACATTCTTCTAACTGGATCTGATTCTTCATTCATCATACATGTCAAACAAAGGCTTGATGCTTCTTTTACTATAAAAGACCTTGGTATTGTCAAATATTATCTTGGACTGGAAGTACATCATTCTGCAGAAGGTTTGTTTTTGCATCAACAAAAATTTGTGTATGATATGTTGGTAGATGCTGGTTTGGAGGATGCTAAACCTCTTTCTTTGCCCGTTGATACTACTGTCAAATTATCTGAAACTGAAGGTCTCCTTCTAGATGATGCTACTATTTACAGAAAGTTTATTGGAAAGTTGTTTTATCTCACTGTATCAAGACCAGATATTTCTTATATTGTGAATCATCTTAGCCAATTCTTACAAGCTCCGAGGGTTCCTCATTTAATCGATGTTCAAAGGGTTATGCGATACCTCAAAGCTACTTCTTATCATGGTCTATTCTTTTATGTGTCTTCTTCTTTGAAGTTACAGGGTTTTTGTGATAGTGACTGGGGTACTTGTCATGATTCTTCACGGAGTATTACTGGTTTATGTTTTTTACTTGGTTCTTCTTTGATTGTTTGGCAATCTAAGAAGCAGAAACTTGTCTCTAGGTCTATTGCTGAAGCTGAACTTCGAGCTATGGCCGATTGCATTTGTGAGATTTCTTGGTTAACATTGTTGTTGTCTGAACTTCATGTGGCACAATCACCTCCTATCACCATTAACTGTGATTATCGGGTTGCACTGGATATTGCAGCTGATCCTGTTTTTCACCCTAAAACAAAGCATTTTGCCCTTGATTGTCACTTTGTTCATGAGCAAGTTCAATTACAAACTGTTCAGCCTTTGTGTATTCCTAGTGTGCTTCAGTTGGCAGATATTTTCACCAAAGGTTTGGGCAGGCAGGCTCATTGGAACATTCTTTCCAGATTGAACGACAAGTCTTCCATTTCAATCTGAAGGGGGAGTATTATGATATATAGAAATCTACACAATTAGTGATGTAATGATTAGCTAATCATCCAGCTATCAATAGCTATCAAGAGTTGGTTATGAGTTAGTTAGTTACACATTGCTAGTCAACAGGATAAAAGGACAAATTGTATTGGATTCTGTTTTTACTTTACTTGTAACAAACTTTTCTAGTTTGCTCACTAGAGCTTTAATGGAGTTTATACTTCTTCTTCTTCTTCATCACTGTGAAGTCATTGTACATACGTAAATGTAGATACAAATGCTTATAGTTCTTCATTTCATGAATCTCTATAAATTTGACACTTGTGCTAAGGTTTGTGTGTCCAACGAATATAACATTAAAAATGTTCTGAAAAGAATAGTGAAGTCTTTTATGGGACCTGAGCACGAACAATATCTGTCAAACATGGACGAACATGATTTGATGCAGTACCTATCAAAGTTACTTCAAGATCGAGGCCGCTACATTGTATTATCCCGGAATTTTTTGTAATTTTAATAGATTAAAATTTGCTAGAAATTATAATTAGAAGTGGATTGAAATTTAATATAATTATATAATTTGACTTTAGAATATAAATTGATTAATGAGTTTTGCAAATTTAATTTTGTTGGGCTTTAATTTAATGTTTAAGCTGACCCAAATTAATTATAATTGACCAATTAATATCGAGATACAAACGTGTAAAAAAAAGATAGAGACATCGGTTGTAAATTATTAGAAGACCCTAGCATCCGTGAAGAAAAGAGACGCAGAGAGAGAGAGAGAGAAAGAGAGAGAGAGAGAGAGAGAGAGAGAGAGAGAGAGAGAGAGAGAGAGAGAGAGAGAGAGAGAGAGAGGAACACGAAGAGAGGAAGAATCATAAAAAGTTTAGAAAAAAGGGTAACGATTCTTGTACCCTTTATGTAACGCCCCCAAATCCGGGGTCAAAGGATTTGGTCATCACACTGCACTCTCAATTCAAACAACCTGTTCAATATAAAATCAACACAATAATAATATATGTGACCCCAACTCTACCAAGAATCTTTAAAGGTTACAGTGCTAGAAACAAGAATCCAAAATTCCATTACATAAAATTTTTCTTCTTTACAACCATTCTCTTTACATGCAATCTAAAACACTAGTATAACTTCGATAAGAAGTATACCAGGCAACTACTCTTATACAATATCTTATTCAATAGAAAATATCTATATACAGAACCTGTCACTAGCTCCAATGCTCTGGATCAAAACGTCTTTACGCTAATATCTTTCCCCATCTCTGATCAGCTACGCGGGCAACTTTCGCCAATACACCTTCTTACAGGCAAGCTAAAATATATATAAAGAAAACAAGTATGAGCGAATGAATTGCTCAGCAAGCGCATTATCAAATATAATACGAAAGGTTTCCAAATTAAACTTTGGATTTTCAAATAAACAAGCCTTTGGCTTAAACATTTGTAATTTCTAATATTTTCAAATCAAGTTTGGTAATTTACCACAATTTCTCATTCAGCTTCTCGCAACTGAATAGTTTAAAACATAAAAAGATTTATATTGGTCGTCACGGTGACCGAATCGACAATAACTACAATAGTATGTAGAAAATATGAAAATAAATATAACTCATACGTCTTTAAGACCAAGGTTTGTATAAAGATACTAGTTTTGAAGATAACCGTTCTATTCACAACATCTTCTAAAACAAACAACTCTGAAAGAGTAGAAAAATAAAAGAGTAAGAATGAGCCAACGCGCTCGGCCGTGGAATAAAGAACGTACTTCACGACTTCAATATGGTACCGACTGGATATGCGGTATGAATAAAACTCATCAAGATAGGTATCTCGTGATTTTCAATGGAATCGAGGAAGAGGATTTCGACTATTTGGAATCCAAATGTATTAAGAGTAAGTGATTTCAGCAAGATTGAAACCACTATTTATTAATCAACGAACCGACAATTTCACGCAACGAATAAACCAGAGTATCAGGTCATGACTCATAAGTGCAAAACACATGGATGTAATTCATCTCAGAAATAAGAATTGATATTTAGAATTGGATTTTTAACATTTATCAAAACAAAGGTTGTGCTGCTGGCCAGCCACGCATCAACCCCGGACTCGCTTATAGCAAAGTCCTCTACTGGATCCTAGGCCAATCTGGGCCTTAATTTATTCCGACCATAAATATGGCCCGACCAATTACTGGTCCCATTTTTAAAACATTCCAATTCTATATTATATACGTCAGGTGTCAGTACAATTGACAACCTTACTTCGACAATCAGGTGTCGGAAGAATCGACGAACCTAATACAACAATTGCTGGAAAACTCACGTTCCAGGAAACAGTTCAATTATGAAGAATTCATTAAGGAATAACAATATAATCTAGTATCGACGAGATCGACACAATATGGGGAGGTGCACATGAAAAGTGACAATATAATAAGCATCGACGAGTTCGATGTAACAACTGGGATATAATGAAGAATAACAATGACATGCTCAACAAGATTGAATCTGATATGAAACGGGCATTATGATATCGACAGAATTTGCAATAACTCAATATGGAATAGGGTTCAAAGGACAGGCTCTAGATGGCCTTAACAGTTCAAATCATCACATTATGGAAGAATTAGTTAAGATTCAACAATCTGGTAAGTGACAAGAAAGTCAAGTTCAAGTTTAAGAAAAATTCAGGGTGAAGTTTATAAATGAAGAAAACAAGGGTTTATTAACTTCTGACAGAAATAGTTCAAGTCCTTCGAACATATACTTATAATAGATAAGCCTTGTATTTGAAGGAAGTAAACTAAATCATGCACAACATAAATGAATTCGAATCAGGGAATGGATCAGATGATCGCATTAACAAGAAATGATAATAATACTTGCAAGGGTGCAGGATGGAAAAATGGAATACTTGTAGAACAAGTACCACAACTTCGGAATTTAAAATAACATTTTTAACATAGGGTTCACAAGTTCCCACTCATCTAGGGTTGGCAATATTCCAACCTAATATTTTAAAATCATGTCTTTTAAAAGAAAGCCTTAGTATACGGCCCATAATTATCTCTTTAAACTTTCAATATAATAAGTATATCTTTCCAATCAATCATAAAAATATGAATCTAAGTTCATAAAGTACAAAAGAATGCTCGTCAACTTACGAGTTTAAATAAAATACTTGCAGTTCAATGCAAAAGAGTCATCATTAAATTTTTAGGAAAAAGTATGCCAATTGCATAATAATAATTCAAGAAATATCAATCAATTAATAAGCAAGGGTATAAACACTTGCCTCTGGTCCTTAGCTATTTCGTAACGCTGAAACAATACGATTCCTCCTTATTTTGTCTTATCGCACGATTCTCTACTTCCGTCCTTCTTTGCTTTAACGCTCTTGCGAATACCACTAGTCTGCTTCTACCATTTCGAATCCACGTGCCAGCCTCGATAGTCAAACATGAGACGGTACTTAGTCTTCAACGTATAATCCTCATATTCCATAAATGATTGTAACTTAACTTCGACGCACTTACCGATCTTACCGATATCTTTGTTGCATAAACATCCACATTTCAATTGATAGCCCAATCGCAATCAACCACATAAGTAATCCACGTAACTCGCTTGACGACAATCCCCATACTATAAAAAGTCAACATCCAAGTCAACGGCCTCGTAAATCTCACTTTCTAACATAACCGACAAATTTCTATCCCATCTACCCCTCGTGATAACATTAGACACAACCAATTACTCAAACAAGTCTCCACACAATTTATTCGCATGAATGACTCAACAACAGATAATTCACATCATTCACATAACACATTTAAATAAGTAACCGGTTACGTATCAGATGCCCGGTCTAATTTATAATATTTAAAACTCAGATACTAGCCCTAGTACGGGCATATACTGACTATAAAACACATTACACAACTCATACAAACCACATATCACTTATAAATATTTTTAAAACGTCACACGAAGCTTATTTGAATTTAAATAAGCCACACACAAATTTTTAAATCAAAAAAATCGGATTTTTAAACCCAATATAAGTATTTTAAATGCAATTAAATCAATTAATAAAATTAATTGACACTCTTTAAATGCTCAAACTATTTTTAAATAAATAAACCAAGCTAGAAAATAATCAAACTTAATTTCAATTAATTAAATCTAATTAATAATTAATTATTAAAAATTAACTGATTAAAAGAATTAATCAATTAATTAAATTAATTAATTATTAATCAAAAATAATTAAAATAATTAAATTTAATCAATTTCCGAATTTAAATAAATATTTATGAATTTATAAAATTTTCGGAATAATAAAAATGTATTTTTAAATCAAAGATATGATTTTTAGAATTATAAAACTATTTTTGAATTATTTTAAAAATAAATAACTCCAGAAACAGTTTTCTAAAATGAAATTAGGGTTTTTAGAAATCATAACCGGGCCGGGTAGGGTTTCCAAACGGGTCGCCAAGAACACAAACGGGTCGCCAAGAACACCACCAGAATCCGGTGGCGGTTCCGGCGAACCCGCCGTTTCCGGCGACCACACTTCACCCAGAACACACGGCTTCTACACAGGAAATGCTGGGAAGTTACATACAATCACATATTCCACTCGATTCTCTGCAAAACAATACCAAACTGTCGAAATCAACCCTCCAACCGAAGAAACCGTCGGCGGCGGCTTTTCTCCGGCGAGCTCCGTTTCGACTCCGACCTCAAAGATAATCATATGTACAAACTCTAAATCCTCCGATCTATGCACTGGTGTTAACAAAATCAAGAACTACTTCCTGGAACTAAAATCCGGCCAAAAAGTTCAAGAACTCCGGCGAACTATAAAACTTTCGATTTACTCGATTTAAGGCTCTAAAAATCAAACAAAAATTACCAACACACTCACCACAACACACACAATCCATTCATATCATCAATTATCAAGAACAATCACAAACAAAGATTCCCCCAAAATTAAACCTAAAATTCGAAAAAAATAAAATAATTAAAAATCGAATAGTTTAGAAAATCATACCCACATGATTTTTGATGATGGATTTAGGTAGAGGATGATGAGAGATTCAGTTTGATTACAAGAACATCGAAATCGGATTCCGATAACGCCTCCAAAAGTTGGTTTGATTCTCAAGAACACGAAGAACACGTTTCAGAGATTTTTAGCTTTTTAACTGTAATTAAGCTTGATTATACGTAAAACAAGGTACGATTCACCTTTTTATATTAAACGGAAAATAATACCCCAAACGACATTTTTGAATTGATACTGATCCGATAGATCGCTTTAAATACAATTTAACAGCATATATGCTTTAAACCTTTAATAAAGCAGAATACACGTTTTACGAGACGATAATCATCCATAAAGTACGGATAACTACAAGTATCGTTTAATACAAAATATACGAACCAAAATACCTCCATTACGAATATTTTCGAATACTTCCCACTTTAACGAATGAAATATTGGTACGAATGATATACCAATTTCCTGAATAATTTTGGGAACGATCCAAATTTTCTTTTCGATAATTAAAATAGAATAAAATAGTATGACATCCTTTTCAAAATAGTTTCTAATTCCCCACACATTTCACATAGCACCACAATATCACATGTTAGGCTCAAGACATGTCTGAATACCACTATTAACAAGCCTACACTATGTGACTATGTCACATTACATGACCTAGTGATTTCTATCACTGGGATATAGTATAGGTCTCTAAATGTACTTGTCTTGTTCTCATGAACATTAGCTTGATCATGTATGCTCAAAGTTATAATGAGCTTAGTAAAGTTTCTTGCATCTAGATTGTATATAGGCCATTGAATAATTGTCCTGGTAGAAGTTCAGAAGTGTTCATGCAGCAGGATAGAGATGAATAAGGCCATGAAGAAATAAGTTGCAGAAATTTGTCTAAGGCATTATATAGCAAATTCAGAAGAAAGCTATGTCGTGAAGTCACCAATATCCATGTCGTGAAGTGCTACATCGCATAGTCCATTTTGTACTATGTCGAGAAGTCCTCAAGACTCATGTCGTGAAGTGTTGAAGTCAGCAAAGTCAAAGAAGCCTAGATCGTGAAGTCCTCAGAAGCTCTATGTCGCATAGTCGTCAAATGATCTATGTCGCATAGTCGTCAAATGACCTATGTCGCATAGTCGTCAAATGATCTATGTCGCATAGTCATATTATGGCCTATGTCGCAAAGTCTTCAAAGGCTATATCGCGTAGTCCTCTCAAGGGAGATCGCGAAGTCAGGAATGAAGTAGAGTTCACGATATCAACACTTAGCCGTTTATAACAAGACAAATCAAGGTACAGAACCAAGAATCAAAGGAGACAAATACTGAAGCATTTGTTCTGGCAAGGTGGTCCAAAGAACAGATGGCAAATCTACAGCTAAACTTGGAGAGAAAGATAAGAGACAAGCAGCTACAGAAACGGGAAAGACTCCGAAAAGCAGGTGGTCCTTCCTGACACAGTTAACTTCTTATGGCAGGACAAGTTGGACTTTCAACAAGGGGTAACTGTGTAAAAATAGGTGTGTGCACTAGTTTGTATAGGGCTTATATATATCATGCACATCCTATTGTTAGCTGAGAGAGAGATACACATAGTTATTTGCTAATCTCTTTTCTCTGTAAGCAAGCAAGATACAAACTGTTCTTCTTTAGAAGCCAGAAATTCGATTGTGAATTTTTGGAAAGCTGTAGTATTTAATTTACTTAATATAAAGTAGATTAAAGTGATTGTGTGTGTTGTTTACTTTCTGCATATAACATAGCATAATCATATACAGTTATCTTGTGTTTCAAGAATCGAAGAATATATCAAACTATCCATTCACCCCCCCCTGTCTAGTTTCTAGTAGTATTCATTTCTAACAAGTGGTATCAGAGCAGACTGTTAACATACAAACAGAAAAAGATCAAGAATGAGTTCACAGAAACTAAGCAGTATCAAGATTCCTCCCTTTAACAAGGAGCACTACAGCTTATGGAAGAAGAAGATGTTACTGTTCATCAAAGCTTCTAATCCCATGTATTTAGACATACTAAAGCATGGTCCCTTTATTCCATTGCTTGAGATTGGTGAAACAACAGTAGGCACTGAGATAATACCAGCAAGGCATGTTCCTAAAGACCCCTCAAAATACACTGATCCTGAAAAGGAGAAAGTAGCACTGGATGGACATCTCCAACTTATCATCTGTGAATCTATGGATTTCAACATGTATGGCACTGTTGCTCACTGCAGTAGTGCAAAGAAGATGTGGGATCTCATAGAAGTGCTCTGTGAAGGAACTACTGAAGTAAGAAAGAACAAGAAGCAGATTCTTGTCTCACAATATGAAGCCTTCATGGCTCAGCCAAAAGAGGGGATCACAGAAGTGTTTGAGAGGTTCAACAAACTGATAAATGAGCTCAAACTCTATGACAAACACTATGAGACAGAAGAGCTTAACATGAAGTTCTTACTAACTCTGCCAGACCATTTAGAACCAAGAATCTCTTCCCTCAAAGAAAGAGATCTAACAAAGATTGGTTTTGATGTTTTGTATGGTGTGTTGAAGACATATGAGCTAGAGCTGTTTCAGAAGAGATCTATTCAAGCAAAGCGAGGATTAATGGCCAATACCTCTTGTGCCCTTATTGCTGACAATCTAGGTCAAAGAATGGAATCTCTGAAAGTCAGTCAAGTCAAGATTGAGGAACTGGAAAATGATGACACTGGTGATGAAACTCGGATTGTTTATGATTTGCCTGAGGAGGATGAGTTCTACAGCATAGATGAGCTGGACAAGATGGAAAATAAATCTTTTGCTTATATGGCTAGGAGATATCCTAACATTAGGTTTAAGAGGAAACAGTCATTCAAGTCTAGATTCAATGGTGGGAATGCTGGTGGTTCAGGTAGCTCAAACTCCTTCAACAAAGGAAAAGGGATTGCTGGTGCAGCTAAAGGAGGATACAAATCTGGGAGTGTGGATAGGTCCAAAATAAGATGCTATAACTGCAATGAACTTGGGCACTTTGCCACAGAGTGCAAGAAGCCCAAACAGATCAAGAAGGATAAAGCATACTTAGAGCTTGAAGCCAAGTATGAAGCTCTACTCAAGAAACAACAGGGTAAAGCTTTTATTGCTGAGGGAAAATGCTGGGATGACTCTGATGAAGAAGAAGAACAAGAATACTCAAACTATGCCTTGATGGCATTTTCTGATGATTGTGATTCCTCAAGTCAGGTACCTATTCTTACTTCTCTTGACATGACTCCCTTTCAATATAAGCAAACTGTTGAAGACATGAGTACTGAGATGTTTAATATTCATACTAGCATCACTACGCCATAGATGACCTATTGCAACTTTTGGGCATGGGTGTTACCACTAAGGATGTTACCATAGGTATGACATTTTTGAGCTATCGCAACCTTGTGATTGTGGTGTTACCAAATCCTCAAAAGTATGTTACTATAGCTATAAAGGTGTTAACAGTGGGTAACACCATGTGATCTGTTACCATAGGGTATTCATAAACAAAATTTTTATGTTATTTAAAATTAATGATTTAATAATTATTTGAATTTAGAAAATAATTGATAGTCAAATTATTCCATCAAATTATTGAATTATTTATATTTCATAAAATTTAAAATATTTTTAATAAATTTAGAATTAAAATATTTTAAAATAATATTCAAGAATTATTAAATTTTGAATAAAATCATTAACAATTTTATTATAGAACATAATAATTTGTAAAAATTGTGAATTGTTATAAAATAATAAAAATAATGAATTCAATATAAATAAATTAAAATAAATTTGTAATTATTTTTTAAAAAAACTAAGAAAGGAAAAGTAGGTTCAGAAGCTGTAAATTAGTGAGAAGGCCTGAGTGGCAATGAAAAACACAGAGCGGCAAACGAAAAATTAGAATTGGGGGAAATTGAAATTGGGACAAATACTCCCACTTCTCTCTCCTTCTCTGTATCTCGCCATATCTCTCTCCCTATATTTGTCTCTCTCTTTGTATCTCTCTCCCCCCTCTCCCTCTCTTATCTCTCACCACTCATTCGTCTCTGTCCACTCAATCATCTCTCACGGCTCACTCGTCTCTCTCAGGGCTTCACAAAAGTAATTAGGGCTTCACTCATCTCGATAATCTGAGATCGGGTTTTGGTTCAAAATCTACGGCTCAATCTGCGCTTGGTTTCGATGGCTCAGATTCGGACTACAATTTGTGTATTCATGTTGATTTTTGTGTAAAACTGTTAACTTGGATATTGGGGATTCAGAATGCACACAAAATCGGTTGATTTTGGCTCAATATGTTGAAGGATTGAGGATTGTTAATGGAAGCTTCTTCAGTACACGAGCTATGTAGATACGTGAGCATAATCTTTCTTTCTATAGTTAGTATTCTTATGTTCCTTATTTTCGCAATTAGGGTAGCATTTGCAATTGTGCCTAAAGGTGTAATATTTCCTTTATCAGGTAACTCAATTTCCCATCCTTATATTTTCTTATTTTCAATTCGATTGTGCCTCTTTTGTTCAATTAGGGTTTCTATTGTATGTATATGTTGTTGAATGATTGTGGTACTTTGTTTTGTTTTGTTACAGGGGCAGGGGAAGAAGTGGGGAGGAGTTGTGTGGTGGTGAAGAAATACCTGTATGATTATTTACCCGTGAACTATTTACTATTTGGTTGTATGTAAATATTATTTGTTGCGTACTATTCTAGAAGGCCTTTCTCCTTTAGGTGATCGTTTTAGGACAATTAAGGTTGCGTACTTATCCCAAGCTATGAAATATAATGGATTATCATGGCATGGCTAAATTTCAATAGCACAAAGTACTAGAAGTGAGAAGACATCTAATATTTGATGATAATATCCTTACTGGTTCTCTGACTGATATTATCAGGCAAAGGAAGCGGATTTTCTTGTGCAAAACAAGGCTTTATATGGGGATAAGGAGCAATTATCACAGGTTAATTATACAACTTCAAAGCTTATCATAAACTTTATAATTTCTGTGAGAAGTTGCAGTTTATACTGAATTACTGATTGTCTAGGCTTGTTTTGTGTAAACTTGCACCTGCTCATTTGGCTATTTTGTTTTGAGAAAATCTGTTGCATCTATCAAACATTGAATTCATATGTGTTTGTCGAATCTGCACAGGGGTTTGATAGTGATAGTTTGAATTAATTAAAGCGATAGTTATGTGCTCTGATAAAGTGCTTCTTTGTTGACATTTATCAAAATGTAACTGGTGAAACTGAATAATAATGAGCAATGCATGAAAATTACTTGTAATGCTTACTTGTTGCATGTGTACAACAAGAATACATTCGAGGAATCAGTGCTTGGAACTTTAACTTGGAGGATTTGAATAACCAGGCAGCCCTGGTATGTTGTTCGTTAAGATATTCATTTGTAAACTAAAATATTTGGAAGTAACCTTCTCAAATTTGCTATATTTTCTGTAGATTCAGGATTATGACATTTCGAACATAAAAGAATCTAGTGCAAGTGGGAAGCTAATCGATTGGCACGATGAAGAAGGTTTTCCTGCAGAGAACCCATCTCCTGAAATAGTTGATCAGGTAGAGGCTGCACCTCATTTTCAGGCATCATTAATACCTCTGAAATAGTTGATCAGTTTCTGTTCCGTGTGTGATATTTTTATGCATTATTGTTATGCAGGAATGCCAATGACAGAGGATACGTGTATACGAGTGTTAACAAAAAAGACAAGGATGCGTCTTGTTGATGAAGTGGAAGGTCTAAGATAGAAGTGGATTGTCTTTAGTCGGTGTTAGTGGTTAATGTAGTTGGTTTATTTTATGTAGCTGGTGTTGATAGTTGATGTAGAATCAAAACATGAATTGATATAGTTTGGTTTTTACTGGGAAATGTAATATTTAGATAGTACATATTTATTTTGTTAAACTAAAGTTTGTACATTTTTTATCACTGTATGTGTTGCATTAGATAATATTAGGTGTTGCAGTAGGTAATATTAGGTGTTACAATAGACCTTGAACAGTGAGCAGGTGGGCCCCACTGCAGGCACAAAAAGTGGGCCCCGCATGTGGCCCCTACCCAGAAGTGGGCCCCACATGTGGGCCCCACGTGGGGGTCCCACGTGGGGTCCCACGTGGGGATCCCACGTGTGGGCCCCACGTGTGGGCCCCACTGTTGTGCAAATTTGTATCATCTATTGTAACACACAAACTATGTTACTATAGAATGTTTAAGATGTTACTATAGAGGTTTTTTGCAACCACATTTGCTATGTTACCATAGGCTGTGGTTTTATGTTACCTTAGATACCTGTAGTTACTGCTGAGAACGTAACACAGCTTTGGTGTTACTATAGCCCAATTTTGGCCTATGGTAACTTTAAAACGGGTCTATGGTAACACAGTTTGGGGGTTGCTATAAGCAATCTATGGCGTAGTGCATGTTAGTTGCTAATGAAGAAATTGACAGGCTAACTGCTAAGAACCTTGAGCTTACAGAAAAGAATGAGGAACTTGAGTTAATGGGTGTGAGCCTTGATGGTTTGAATAAGGAGGTTGAGTATCTCAAAAACAAAGTAATTTGTGCTGAACAAATAGAAAAAGCTCTTAGAGAGCAAATTGCTGAAAATGAACTAAAGCTAAGAAGTTACAAAAACTCATCTGAGCTTATTCAAACCTATCACAAGGAACACACTGGAGACTGCAAGGTTGGAGTTGGTTTTGACTATGAGAATGATAAAGGAAGGAAGAAGGCAAAGGGCAAAGGAAAAGAATCTTTCACAAACAATGCCCCAACCATTCTGTCTAGTGTTGAAAAGCCCATCTTCAAAAAGAGTGTTGTTGAGTTTGATGAAGAACTATTGATCATTAAACAACAACTTCTTGAAGAAGATGAGGCTGCCAAAGACACTTCTTCCTCTCCTGAATCTGTCAGTCAGAAAGAGACCAAAGACAACCTTGTCAAGAGTCCTAAAGCAAAGAAAGAAGTTGTTAAGAAAAAGAAACAAAACAGAAATGGTAAGGTAGGTGTCAACAAGGGTAACAACTATGCTTATGTGCCAAATGCTCCCAGGAAACAATGTCAAAAATGCCTATCTGTTAATCATTTGACTCATAAGTGTAGCAAGCCTGAGATTGCTGAAATTGATAACCTGAGTAACCATTCTGCTAGCATTCATTCTAGTCATGATTCTTTCTGTGGCAAGCCAAATTGCATGACATGCTATGTGACTGTGATTGCTAACTGTTTATCTCTTAAGCATAAACTTGACTCTGCACAATCTTGTGAATCACACACACATGTACACACTCACAGGACATGATCCCCTACTGTGAGAAATGCAATTTATGACAGAGGAATTGTTAACACAAATGTTTCTAAATCAACTGGACCCTACCAAGTGTGGGTACCAAAAACAACTTAGTCACTTTGTGAATGCAGGGCAACAGGAATAAAAGAGTCATATGGATCTTGGACAGTGGATGCTCAAGTCACATGACTGGTGATATAGCCCTGCTATCACATTTTGAGGAAAAGGCTGGCCCATCAGTAACCTTTGGAAATGACAACATTGGTTATACAATGGGATATGGCAGTGTTAAATCTGGAAATGTCATTATTGAAGATGTAGCATTTGTTGAAGGACTGAAGCATAATCTCTTGAGTATTGGACAATTTACCAACAGGGGTTTCAAAGTGGAATTTGATGAAGACCTTTGTTCAATCTCAAAAAGGGAAAGTGGTGAAGTTGTTCTAACTGGTGTGAAGAAAGGAAGCTTGTTTGTAGCTAATCTCAAGGCTGCAGATAAGGGAGAAATTTGTTGTTTCTACACTAAAGCCACAAATGAGGAATTCTGGCTATGGCACAAGAAACTGTCTCACTTGAATGTTCAGGCAATGAACTCTCTAACCAAGAGAGAACTCATCAGGGATTTGCCTGCCTTGGAGTTTGTGCAAGATGGAGCATGTGAAGCTTGTCAGAAAGGAAAGATTAAAAGATCAAGTCACAAGAACAAGTTGCTCAATACAAACTCAAAACCTCTGCAGCTAATTCACATGGACTTATTTGGTCCTGTGAATGTAATGTCCCTTTCCAAAAAGAAATATGCTTTAGTGATGGTTGATGATTATTCAAGATATACTTGGGTGGAATTCCTATTCTCCAAGGATGAAGCACCTCAAGTAATAATAGAGCATATCAAGAGAGTTGATAGAGAAGCACAAAGCACTGGTTCCTCTGTAGTTGCTTTGAGAAGTGACAATGGGACTGAGTTTAGAAATTCAACATTGTATGAGTTTTGCAAAGATAAAGGAACTTCTCAACAATTCTCAGCTCCTAGAACACCTCAACAAAATGGAGTAGTTGAGAGAAAGAATAGAACTCTCATTGAAGCTGCAAGGACAATGCTGCTGGATGCAAAGCTACCTACTAGCTTTTGGGCTGATGCTGTTAACACAGCATGCTATGTGCAGAATAGAACATTGATCAATAAGAAGTCTGGCAAAACTCCTTACTCATTAATGACTGGAAAAAGAGCATCCTTCAAGCATCTGCATGTGTTTGGAAGCAAATGTTTTGTGATGAAAGATACCTCTGAGCATGTTGGAAAATTCGATGCAAAGGCATTTGAAGGTATCTTCATTGGATACTCTCTGGAAAGGACAGCATACAGAGTGTTTGTACCTGAGCAACACAAAGTCATGGAAAGCATGGATGTTACCTTTGATGACAAGAAGACTCCTGGACTTAAAACAAGTGATCAAGACAGTGTGCCATTAAGATTTGAAAATCAGGGTTATCTTGAGGATTCTGAAAGTGAAGATGAACCACCTGTTCAAACTGTTCTAGAAAATGAAACTCTTGAAGTTGACAATCTTCTTCAAACACCTGTGCAAGGGTTCACAAACACAGGGGGAGAAGAAGAGAATGCAACTGTCAACCAAAATGAGCTTGGAACAGATCAAGGAAATGAACAGGGGCAAACAAGGAAATGGGACAGAGCCCACACTAGGGATCAAATCATTGGAGATCCTAGTGAGGGAGTTAGAACAAGAAGGGCAACAATGAATACATGTCTGTATAGCTGCTTTCTGTCACAAGAGGAACCTAAAATAATTGAAGAAGCTTTGAAGAATTCTGATTGGATTGTTGCCATGCAAGAAGAATTGAATCAATTTGAGAAAAACAAAGTATGGGAACTAGTGCCACCTCCAAAAGGAAAGAATGTTATTGACACCAAATGGGTGTTCAGAAACAAGATGGATGAAGAAGGAGTGGTAATTAGAAACAAAGCAAGGCTGGTTGCCAAAGGATATTGTCAGCAAGAAGGCATTGACTATGATGAGACATTTGCACCTGTAGCTAGACTGGAAGCCATCAGAATCTTTCTGGCTTTTGCAGCTCACTCAGATTTTAAGGTGTATCAAATGGATGTGAAAAGTGCATTTCTCAATGGTGATCTTGCTGAAGAAGTTTATGTGTCTCAACCACCTGGCTTTGAAAATGAAGACTTCCCAAACTTTGTATATAGATTGCTCAAGGCACTCTATGGACTCAAACAGGCACCAAGAGCCTGGTATGAAACTCTATCTCAATTTCTTCTTGAGCATCAATTTACCAGGGGTACAATTGACAAAACCCTATTCTTCAAGAAGCATGGAAATGATATCATTCTTGTTCAAATCTATGTGGATGATATCATCTTTGGCTCTTCAAATGAAAAACTCTGTGAAAGGTTCTCTAAGTTGATGCAAAGTAAATATGAGATGAGTATGATGGGAGAGTTAACCTACTTTCTAGGCCTGCAAGTACATCAAAGGGAGGATGGCATCTTTATAAACCAATCTAAGTATGTGAAGGATCTTTTAAAGAAATATGGTTTAGAAGAGTCATCCCCAGCTAAAACTCCTATGTCTACTGCAATCAAGCTGGATGAAGACAAGAAAGGCAAGAGAGTTGATATCAAGGTCTATAGAGGAATGGTTGGATCACTACTCTATCTCACAGCTAGCAGGCCAGACATCATGTTTGCCACATGCCTTTGTGCAAGGTTCCAGTCTGATCCCAAGGAATCTCACATGATGGCCATCAAAAGGATTTTCAAATATCTGAAAGGGACTCCTAATCTCGGGCTATGGTATCCAAAGGGCACTGGGTTCAACCTGGTTGGTTACACAGATTCTGATTATGCTGGATGCAGAATTGATAGGAAGAGCACCTCTGGAAGTTGTCAATTCTTAGGTCAAAGGTTAGTGTCCTGGTTTAGTAAGAAACAACAGTCCACAGCAACATCCACAGCTGAGGCTGAATATATTGCTGCTGGAAGTTGCTGTGCTCAATTGCTTTGGATCAGAAATCAACTCATGGATTATGGGCTAGTGTTAGAACACATTCCTCTAATGTGTGATAATACTAGTGCAATATCCATAGTTGCCAATCCTGTTAATCATTCTATTACAAAGCACATTGAGATCAGGTACCATTTCATTAGGGAACATGCTGCAAATGGTACCATAGAAGTCTCTTATGTTCCAACTGAGAAACAATTAGCTGACATATTTACTAAACCTCTGAATGAAGCAGTCTTCAACAGACTTGTGAGTGAAATTGGAATGCTCAATCCTTCATTTAGTTGTTCTAAGTAAGTATGCTAGTTAATTGTTGCAGCAGTAAATTTTCACTGTATTTAAATGCTCTATTTATTTGGAGTGAAAATTAGCTGAGATATGATTTATAAATATTTCAGTATTTTACTGCATATTTTTCAAAATCATATTTGTTGGTGAAGTTGTGAGCTTATGAGACATCTCGATATAGATTATTTTCAGAGTTCACGACACAGTTCAAATCAAACAGACTTATATCGCAAACTGTTGAGATTGTGAGACTTCGCGACATAGTTCATTTCATGAGTTTGCGACATAGTTCATTTTATTTCTTCGCGACTTAGAATAACTATATCGACAAGTCTCCACATTTGACAGAATTTTGATTTAAATTAATTTTATTTCAAAATTTGATAAAAGTCTGACAAATTGCTTAAAATTCCTAAAAGAGAGTTTTAGACAGGGTATCTCTACTATATCGCAAAGTCTCCCCGATCTTTTCATCTTGAGGACTTTGCGACATAGTTCATTCTTGAGACTATGCGATATACTTTGCAAAACTTTGCGGTACAGGCTATTTTTGACTTCGCGACATACAAATAGACTGTACATATTCATAACTCCATATCGCAGTGTCTCTATCATATAAATACCCTTTTCTAACCGTTCACAATTTTTCATCTTGTCTATTGCTCTCAAACTCTCAAACCTAAGCACAAATTCTCTACTCTCTTTTTCACTCTCTCTTTTGAAATGGCACCCAAATCTCAAACAGTATCATCCTCAATCCCTTTAACCATTCCCAAAGAAACAAATCTTCTCACCATTCCCTCTGAGGCTGAGGCTAAACCAAGGTACAAGTGTTTTGTACGGTTCTTGAACACTTCCTACCAAAGCCAAGCCCTAACCCTGAACCCTACATTATATGTCGATGTGTTGGAAGGATTTTGGCGAACGGAGTTGGTATCAACTATGGCTAGAGAAGATGGAACTTCATTCCAGGAGATTACTTGTTCAATTAGGGACAAACACTTCCAGTTTGGGGAAAAGGAAATCAATGAAGCATTGGGGTTCAAGGTGGAGGGTCATGACCAAGAAGCTACTGATGCTCAAATTGTAGACTTCATGACCTTCATTCTGTATGCAGATGAGATAGATACTGGAAAGCTCAATAAGAAGTTTGTGAGAAGGGAGTGGTCATTTCTATTTGATGCACTCCAGAAGGTGTTTCTATGCAGGAAAACAGGATGGGACCATATCAGTCACATTGCTGTGAAGCTGGCCTATTCCCTAGCCTACAATCAAGAAATCAATGTTGGAGCAATAATCCTCAAGGAATTGGCTCAAAGGCTAGGGAGGGCAGTTCGTGGGAGAGGTAATGACATCTTTTACCCTCGTTTCCTTCAAGTTATTTTAAATTATCTTGATGCAAATATCCATGAATTGGAGGGTATAGATAAAACTAAAATGGCTTATTCCAAGTCCATGTCCAAAATTCTATTTGGTTCATTGGACACAAGGAATCAAGTGGATGTGATTCTAAGTGTGACCAAGCATATGCAGGACACATTTGAGTCTTATCCACTTGATAAGCCCATATACCATGAACTTTCCTGGACAGGGGAGGCTAAGACTAAAGGAGCCACACAGTCTAACCCCAGCCTTCCTATCCCATCCAGTAACCCTACTGTAAACACCACTCTAGAGGTTAGGCAGCCAAATGCATCAATCTCTCAAAAGGTTGATGTTACTAAAAAGAAGTCAAAGAAGATAGCCCTAGCAGTGATCAATGAATTTGTAGAGATAGAAAGTGAGAATCCTGAGTCACCTCTCACCAGACAAAAGAAGAAGTCAAAATCTATTGCCACCACTGCATCCTCCCAACAGGATTCAGATGTGGAAAAAGGGGTACACCTGTTACTGTCTATGGCCTCTCAACAGGTCATTGGCATTGAAAAGAGCAGCCTCCCCACTGCAACCTGTACAGAGTCTGCACAGGGTCAAGACCTCACTCTTGACCCTAGGAGTGATAAGGTTGATCATACACAGAGTGGAGAGCACATCACTGTTGAAACTCCTCCTATTTCTCAGGGGGAGTTGCCAAAATCTAATCTGAACCCCACTTCTCTCTCAGATTCTTCCATCAAAATTTCTTCTGAACAAGAGAGTCATTTTAGTGACAATCTTGCCCTTGATCAATCACAATCCACTCCTGTGATTGAGCCAATTTCAAGTGACATGGTGCATGACACTGTGCTCACAACTCAGGACCCACATCTTGTTGGTCAGGGAATGCATGCTGGGGCATATCCTAATGACACCAACACAAACATGGAGGATTCACCAGTTTTCACTGGAGACTCTATGCCAAATTCTCCCATCCTTAGGGATGTGGAACTGTCTTCACAGACAAATATGGTTGATGTTGTAACACATCCCATTTCAATGGAGACAACATCAGACTCTACAGCCATTCCAAGGCTGGAGGAGACTCAAAATCTCACATCTCATGAAGTGCCTAACACTAGCTCTTACTTGGCTCAGGCCACTCTGTCAGAATGGCTGAAGCCTGTGCACCATGACAGGCCTTCAGGATCATCATCTGTGCCTTCCAAAATGACAGAAGAAGCCATTCAAGATCTCCATGTGGCACAGATTGATGAGTTCTCAAAGATAGCTCAACATCTCCTCACCTCAAATCTCCCAAATGCTGATTATGAAGCCATTTTACTCTGCCACAAGGAGGATGTTGAAGCTCAGCAGGAGAAGATAGTGGATGAAGCTGATCTAGAGGGAAATGTGGATGCCTGGTTGGATACTAAGAGGACTCTCAAGCTCAAGGATGCCCTAGCTTTTCTAAGAGAAGAATACCTCACTTCTCTGGGCTCCAATGCAAATGATCTCTCTCCTGCTGCCATTTATGATGCTGTTAATGATGTCTACAAGAATCAATTAAAGGCTCTGCACTATCTTGGGAAAGGGCTTCAATCAGAGATTTATTCAATCCAGGAGGAGACAGACAGATCCCTTACTAAGCTAAGAAACTCATATCTCTCTGATTTTCCCAAGGTGGATGGCATCCTCAAAGAAGTCCAGAAAACCTCTTCTAATGTCACTATGCTGGATCTTTCTCTTGCCATGGTCACAGACAACATCAAGAAACTGGCTACCACACTGGAAAATCAAGTCAAGGCCAACATCACCTCCAATGCTATGCTGAATGTTATGTGGAAGAATCAGTATGGTGACAAATTGGTGGATGAGATTCCTATGTCCAACATCTCCAAATTTGATTTTGCCAGAGTCAAAGATCAATCTCTAAATTCTTTCAAGTCTCAGCAACTATTCTCTAAAGTGGATGGTCTAGAAAGAGAGGTGGCTTCTCTAAAGGATGAAAACAGGATGCTTTCTCACTCCTTAAACCATCTCAATAACAAGCTGGATGACCAAGGCAACAACACTTCCAATATCCTGCTGGTGCAACAACAAATGCTGACTTCTATGATGAGACAAATGAACCTGCCTATCCCTGGGGAAGCTCAAGACATCTTGTCTGATCCCAAGCCTAAGGGGGAGAAACAAAAGGAGGTCATTTTGAAACAGAGAGGGGGAGTACCTGCCAAGCAGCCAAAGCTTAAGGGCAAGGGCAAACTCATTGAAGAAACCATTAAGCCAATCATTCTTCCCTCTGTAGAGGTCATCAGTGCACAAGGCCATAAGAGCATAGTCACAACTACATTCCATCCCTCTACTATGCCAAAGGACATCTCAGCTCCTCAACCTACTTCAGATGCTAAACCTATCAAAGCCATTACAATCACCCAGGCCAAGCTACAGGAAATTGCTAATTCACACATCTATCATGATGAGGCATTCCTGGAGTTTCTGAAAGCCATCTTCAGCAATTCCAAAGGGGATGCAAGGGTCTACAGAGAAAAGATCAAGGAAAGCATCAAGTACTTCACTGTGGGAGTAAGGATAATCAAGGATGTCCATCTAAGAGAAGTTATCATGGTGTGCAAGGACAATTGCTTGTGGCATCTAGCATTTCAAACTCTGGAGAAACTGAGATTTTCTGAGCTGTCAATCATTCTGGACTTGATTGAAAAGGATGGGGCAAACAACAAGAGACTATATGATGACTTGAAGATAGACCAACATCTAAGATTGCCTGAGGTTATCTCCAAGCCAAGGACAGTAATCTTCCAAAGTCTATCTCAAGACAGCAGCATAGACCAACTGGTGATTCCCTCAGACTTGACAAGAAAGAACAATGCTAGGATCAACCATGTGTTGCAGATGCTGAGATCCAATAGAGGAGTTAGGACAGCTGAAGAGCTAGAAATGATTCACACTCTACAATCCTTTTTAACTCATGGAGTCATTCCTGAGTCTTTTAAAGAAAAGAGCAAGAAGAGAGATGGTGATGATGATGATGAGGAGAAAACCTACAGAAGGAGATCCCAGTCAAGGAGTAATAAGGTGGATGGTTCTAGTGACAGCAGCAGGAGCAAAACATCTAGGAGATCAAAAGGTGCTGATGATGATAAGAGGGATTCCAAGGGAACAAAAGAAACAAGAAGTGGAATTCAGCAAGTCAAGGACTTTGCTAGCAGTACTTTAACCACAACACAAGACTCTAAGTCTAGGGTGGGTACTGTTAGTAATGATCCTCCAAAATCAATATCTAAGACTTCTGAACCTGAATTGCCACAGAAGAAAGATGAAGCCACAAAAGGAATATCAAGAAAACACTTCCACAAAGTTACAGCTAGTGGAGTGTTACAGTGGATGAAGGGGAAGGGAATGAAGCTACTTCCAAGTGATGTGGCACTGAAGACTAATTCTCCCTGCTCCACAAAGCTACCTCAAGTGAAGCACATGAAGATCAAGAGGGCAGCTAAGAGGACAAGGATAACAAAGAAGAATGGGATAATCACTAATGCTGTAGGGATCAAAGTGCTTCCTCTTGATGAAGACTATGATGAAGATGCCCTAGCATTCTTGAGAGCTCAAAGAATCTTTGAAGTCAAGGTGAAGCTAGATCATCTAGAGATCAAGTACAATGATGGAAGAGAAAGAACAATGAAGCAAGGAGGATGGCAACATTTTGACACCTATGAGCAAGAAAGAATCAATGCCTTGTTAAATTTTGAAGAAAAGGAAGAAAGGATGTGGAAAATAGAGATTGCCAGATTCATGAAGATGCACTCTGACTATGAAGAAAATCTAAAGAAGCTAAATGAAGAAAAGAGGTGTCAGAAAGAAAAGGAGATGGCTGAGATGGAAGAAAGAGCAAAGGAGCTGAGGAAGAAAGGGCTGTGCAGGGTAAAGCAAAATCCTTATACTGTGGAATACAAAAATCATTATGGAGGACAAAGCAAGATAAGGATGGAGTTTATACATTCATATGTGGAAAGTGCCCTCAGAACAGCAGCTGAAGATCTAAAAGACTCTCCTCTCATTGAAGAAATGACTGCAAGAGATGAAATTCTAATGGCCATCTCTGAAATAAAGAAAAATGAAGAAATAAGGAAGAAGAAGGTCTATGATGATTTCCTAGAGAAACAATTGGAAACAGAAGCTATGTAGCTCAAGGAGAAATTCTGTAAGCCTAAATTTCCAAGTTGTTATCAAATTCTGTGCTTAATTGTATCTTCTTTATATTTGTTCTTTTTATGTTAGTTAGGCTTGTTATTAGACATGAAATTGTGCCTAAGGGTCTTACTCATAATTTGGGGGAGATTGTTAGGCTCAAGACATGTCTGAATATCACTATTAACAAGCCTACACTATGTGACTATGTCACACTACATGACCTAGTGATTTCTATCACTGGGATATAGTATAGGTCTCTAAATGTACTTGTCTTGTTCTCATGAACATTAGCTTGATCATGTATGCTCAAAGTTATAATGAGCTTAGTAAAGTTTCTTGCATCTAGATTGTATATAGGCCATTGAATAATTGTCCTGGTAGAAGTTCAGAAGTGTTCATGCAGCAGGATAGAGATGAATAAGGCCATGAAGAAATAAGTTGCAGAAATTTGTCTAAGGCATTATATAGCAAAGTCAGAAGAAAGCTATGTCGTGAAGTCACCAATATCCATGTCGTGAAGTGCTACATCGCATAGTCCATTTTGTACTATGTCGAGAAGTCCTCAAGACTCATGTCGTGAAGTGTTGAAGTCAGCAAAGTCAAAGAAGCCTAGATCGTGAAGTCCTCAGAAGCTCTATGTCGCATAGTCGTCAAATGATCTATGTCGCATAGTCGTCAAATGACCTATGTTGCATAGTCGTCAAATGATCTATGTCGCATAGTCATATTATGGCCTATGTCGCAAAGTCTTCAAAGGCTATATCGCGTAGTCCTCACAAGGGAGATCGCGAAGTCAGGAATGAAGTAGAGTTCACGATATCAACACTTAGCCGTTTATAACAAGACAAATCAAAGTACAGAACCAAGAATCAAAGGAGACAAATACTGAAGCATTTGTTCTGGCAAGGTGGTCCAAAGAACAGATGGCAAATCTACAGCTAAACTTGGAGAGAAAGATAAGAGACAAGCAGCTACAGAAACGGGAAAGACTCCGAAAAGCAGGTGGTCCTTCCTGACACAGTTAACTTCTTATGGCAGGACAAGTTGGACTTTCAACAAGGGGTAACTGTGTAAAAATAGGTGTGTGCACTAGTTTGTATAGGGCTTATATATATCATGCACATCCTATTGTTAGCTGAGAGAGAGATACACATAGTTATTTGCTAATCTCTTTTCTCTGTAAGCAAGCAAGATACAAACTGTTCTTGTTTAGAAGCCAGAAATTCGATTGTGAATTTTTGGAAAGCTGTAGTATTTAATTTACTTAATATAAAGTAGATTAAAGTGATTGTGTGTGTTGTTTACTTTCTGCATATAACATAGCATAATCATATACAGTTATCTTGTGTTTCAAGAATCGAAGAATATATCAAACTATCCATTCACCCCCCCCCCCTCTGTCTAGTTTATAGTAGTATTCATTTCTAACATCACATATTCAATTATTTAACGAATAACTTAACACGTTTAGACAGATAAATCATTTAATAACTCTTAATATGAAATTAAAATTTCATTTCACATCACATAATAACACGTAATTTTCCCGGATCTTACACTTTATATATTCTTGTAAATTCTTGTGTATGATATTATGTGTAAATCATATTTTCTTGATTATTTGTATATGTGATAATTTTTTGGTATATAATATGATATATATCCATGAGTTCTTTGTTTTGTCCATTGTGTTCGTATGAATACTCTGATTTTGTATGTATACTATATATAAAGTCTAAATTCTTGTAAAAATCGTATCTCACTCGTTATTTGTCAGAATTTTATGATATTAGACTCTCTGACAAGGTATTTGAATTATCTACGACTTTGATTCTTTGTATTTTTCGAAATTCGGTCTGAAAACGTGAGTTTTCTGGGATTTATTGACCAGACAGTATGTTTTTGAAGCTGAGATGTCTAACTTTGAAAATTCATAGTAAATTAAGTTTTTAACCAAAAATTATGAGTAATATCATTCTGTAAAGGTCTTTTCGATCTCTACGTGTTTATTTTCATTCTTCAATCAAATTCTGTCATTTGGAAGTATTAATCAGCAGAATACTAGGGAAGTCAGGGTCTGATTCTGTTCTGCAGTCCGCAAATGTTTATGTTCTGAGTTCGTTACTTGTCCGTTTTTAACGAGCCTTATCATTCTGGAAAGGTCTCGGAATTGCCTACGTTTTTCGTGTTTTGTACTTTTTCAGATAAAGTCATTTTTCATAGAGTAATTTGTCAATTTCTAGAACTGGTCATAACTGATTTTGTTAATAACGGTCTATTTTGCAAGATGTTTTGGTGTCTGATTTTTGAAATTTCATTGAGTAATTTATATGTAAGCGTCGCATGGGTTCTATTAAGGTGGTGCGAACATTATTTGACTTTGATTGGTGTAAAAGCAATGGAGTTGGTGTGTACCAGATTCAAAAATCTCAAAGTTCTAGATATGAGAAGTGTAGATTCAGAGAGTATACCAGAAGAAATAGGGGATTTGGTTCTCCTAAAGTACTTGGGCTTAATGGGTGGTGAGGAGTATTCAGAAAAACCTCTAATAATTCCACCAAGTATAGGCAAGCTGAAAAAGCTACAAACTTTGTTGGGTTCAACCAAAAGACGCTACACCGTTCCTACAGAGATATGTGAGCTCCATGAGTTGAAAATAGGTAACCAGCAAACAAAGTTACACACTCTTGGTACTATACAGTGTAAAGAATGGATCAAGATGGATACAGTTAATATGACCTTATCTCCATACACTATTTATAGACGACAACAAAGAAGAGGTAGAAGAAGGAAATGGGTATACGTTGGAGTCCATAGCTAATTTAACAAGTCTCCAAACATTGTGCCTATGGTTTAAATCAGCTGTCATTCCAACGATGAAAGCACTGTCGTCTTGCAATCGTCTCAAGAGCGTCTACTTATGGGGTACTCTTAAAGATCCATCAGAACTATATTTTCTCCCACATTCAGTCACGGATTTAACCCTATACAGTAGTGAGTTCACAGAAGATCCTATGCCCACTTTGGGAAGTCTGTCGAATCTTAATGGTCTTGAGTTGTTTGGTGTGTACAGTGGGAACAAAATGGTTTGCAGTCATAATGCGTTTCCAAGTCTTCAAATTTTAAGATTAAAATAGTTATCCAATCTGGAAGAATTGCAAGTCGAGGACGGAGCCTTCCCTTATCTCCAACAGTATCAAACACAGGGTTGTGAAAAACTGGAAAAGATTCCGATACAGCTAAAACGTATCTGGGTTCCATATCGTTCTTAAATGTATTCAGAGTTTGAAAGATTTGCATTTCCTATTTTCATTCCAAATATTTATGTTTTCATTTCAAAATTTGTATTGCCTGTTATATTAAAAAAGGAAAAAATGAATTAAATTATGTATAAGTATGGATATAGAAAAGAATAATGCGGGTACCGTATTTGGTACAAAAAGATGTACCGAATTATATGTGTTAGAATCTGATTGATTCTATATTAATGGACCCACATGCATTCACATTAATAGCACCAATAAAAATATTTTTAAAGCCACATCATTTTGTATCAATTTTTGTTACCCAATCCAATACCTCTAGCACTACTCTATAGAAAATGAGTTGTAATTTTTAGTTTTTTTTCCTGTACAGTATTTTACAACAATTTTTTTCGATAAAATAATTACTTGAAAATGTACAAACCTAAAATAAAAGAAACAAACAAATAAGAAATTTTAGTATTGTTAACATTCCAGTTAATGTACATCAGCTGCCACAATCTAATTTATTTGAAGTATTGTTACACCAAGCTGCGAGAGTGAACGTATTTTGATCCACTAGAATTATTAACAATGTCGTCGCAAGCGTAAATGGAGAAGATGCAGCTCCGGCAGAGCTACCGAAATGTATGGCACTCCGATCTCATTTCCACAATGACAGCTGATGCACCATGTATAAATCATCATTTTCTCTGTTCTCAATTAATAAACATTATATAGAATATGGTTTTTCCGTATATTTGGTTAATAATTATTTGAAATGATCTTGCAGTTTGCTGCTTTGCGACGTTGTGGTACGTAATCTATTATTTATCTAATTGTTTAAGCTTTTGTTTCGATATTTGTTTTGTATGATGAATTTGTAGAATGTTTATGATCATTTCTGGCCCCTGGGATGAACATCTTTGATCGCAGATTTGCAGTGAATGTTTATGATCATTCCCTCTGTGATTGCGTGTTCAAATACAAACTAATTTCAATGTATTAAACTACAAACTTACAGGTGAATGGTATATGTTTTATCTAATGAAGGTTAATAATATTTAGTGAATCGTATATATTCACGTTGAGAACTAAATTTATATGTGAATGTAACTTTACAGATATAAAGTCTGTCTGTTAATAGTCATCTAATTTACTGACTGTATTTCATGCATCTGCGTACGTGCCTTTACTTGATAGTACTTTGGTATGCAAATTTTGTTTTGCTCTTAAGGCTGCATTTAAGTAGATTCTGTTAACTCGGATTGCAGCGCACCATGTGCATCATACATGCTTCGTAAGCGAGCTCTTTACAATGATATGTCGAGGTATGGTCAATTTCTTACCCCCTATTTCTGTTGTTGCGGCATTTAACTGTTTTGCAAATCAAACTTGCATTATGCCACAGGTATGTTTGCTGTGGTGGTTATCTTCCCTGCAGTGGTCGTTGCGGAGAAAGTAAATGCCCAGAATTCTGTCTTTGCACTGAGGTAGAGAATTGCCTTGAAAGTTTGCATTCAATAAATTTTGTTTTTAACTTCCATGTTGCTTTTGATTGTTCCAGTAGAATAGTCTCTACAATTGATGTAAGGATTTGAGGACATCAACGTAAGTAGCTGGACCTTGTTCTTGTTTCTTCTTCTTCTTCTTCTAGAGATCCCAAATTGGATCCCGAAATGAATCACAAATTCCATATGGTACTTTACGATTGGTAATGACACAATTAAATAAGATGGACACTCATGTATTCACATCAATCACACCAATTAAAATAGCTCAATTTGCCACATTGCTTATGCCCCATCATTAGGGAACCTTTTTTTAACCCAATTTTGGATTCCTAGCCCTACTCTTTTTTTTTCCGCTAACTTGTAGACCTCGTTCTTGCTTTATTTAAACAATTCACGAATTGAAGTAAAGGGTGATAACCGTCTACAAATTTTGAACATTAATTATGATGTTAAAACTACTGATTTCTACTATAAATCAAGGGTGTGCTCATTGTTTACCAGCTGCATTTTGATGTTATGGATTCTAATGATGTCAAACTTTACAGGTCTTCATCTGCTTTGCAAATTCTGTCGCATCAACTCGTTTCCTTTTGCAAGATCAGTTTAATATACAGACAACGAAATGTGATAATTGCATCATTGTACTCTTTCTCTACCCTTTACATGCATCCCTCTCCCCCATCTCCCTTTCTAGCACACTAACTTTTCTCTTTCGGCAACACAGGCTTTCATGGTTTGTCTTCAACAACTGGCATGCATATTTTCCCTTGTTGCCATGATAGTTGGCAGTGATGAAATATCAGACGCCTCTCAAATTCTCAATTGTTTGTCCGATATAGTCTATTGCACGTAAGCATTGTTACTTAATTTTCATATATAATGTTTAGCTTTATATAGCACTCACAATGGACTAATAATCATTGTTTTCCTCTTTGCTAGGGTGTGTGCATGTATGCAGGTAAAATTTCATTACTAGCCTATTACTTCGTGTTCTATGACCATTTTTTTTGCCAGTATGTTATCGAATTTCTGCTTGGATGCCACCCCTGAAATCAGGAAAATTCTACTCATTCCATTTTAAATTCGATGGAAATAAGCCGGTTTTACAGAAGATCTCACCTAGCATTTCTAATGCTAATGATATTTGTATCATTGTTGGCTAGTATTTGATCAATTGCTTGGTTGCAGACACATCACAAGATTGAAATGGATAAAAGAGATGGTCGATTTGGTCCAACGCCTATGGCAGTTCCCCCGCCTCAGCAGATGTCACGTGTCGATCAGCCATATCCTCCCACTGTAGGACATCCACAAGGCTATGGGCAGTCACCGTATGGGTATCCACAAGGTCAACCCCAAGGCTATCCTCCCCAAGGTTATCCACCCCAAGGCTACAACTCCCAATTTCAACCCCAAGGCTATCCACCACAAGGTTCCCCACACCAAGGCTATAATTACCAATATCAACCACAAGACTACCCACCCCAAGGCTCCCCGCACCAAGTACACCAACCTTAAGGTGCCCCATACCAAGGCTATCCGCCACAAGGCCACCCGCCTCAAAGACAATCTCAAAGCCACCCGCCACAAGGCGAAGCCCAAAATCACCCACCCCAAGGCCAACCCCAGGGCTCCGAACCCCAAGGCTCCGAACCCCAAGGCCAACCGACCCAACCTCAAGCACATCCCTCTACTGGTCATCCTCCAAGCAGTAATCCATCTTCAGGTCATTAAAAGGCATTGAAAGACATTAATCAAATGCGTAATTTATGTAACTGGGAAAGTACGTTCACATTTAAATTACTTTTTAAAAGGCATACATGCATAGTTCAAGACTTCAAGTTAACAGTCTTTCCTTGGATTGCACTTTGAAAACCCAAGCTGTATAAGAGCAAGATCATAACTCATCATGCACTATATAATTTAGTTGGTATAATCCTTTCAAAATGTGGTTACAACTGTGGCAACTGCCTCCTCAATTAGCCTGGCATTCGCAGAAATCTACTGCGAAAATTTCATGTTTTCTTACTATGTAGCTGTTTTTTTAAGGATCTTGTTGCGCAGCGCAGTTGCTGTACGAGGATATTACATTATAATGCAATAAAGAAATTGCAGATTTGTTCATGCATTAATGTTTTATTATTATTTTTTTTTTTAGTTAATTGCACTTTCCATCCCCCAACTTTACTCCAATTTCAATTATGTATATGTAGTTTCATAAATTGCATTTTGCATCCCCAAACTTTAAAATATAAGTCGAATCACAACCCCTTATACGTTTTCTATCAAAAATAATATTATTTTTAACGAATATATTGACAAATACGATATAAAATTATTACAGTGATGATATAAATTTTAGATTCTAAACATGTAACTAATTTTAAATCATAATTTAATATTATTTTATGACCATTAATCAATTATAATTTATTTATAAAAAATTGAACTAATATGTTTTCATTAAATAAAGTTGTGACTATTATGATATATGATACGTATAAAATCATTAGAATATATTTGTACCATCTTAAAATATAGATTATATAATCGTTGCATAATTTGATATCGCATTTGTCAATACATTCGTTAAAGAAATATTATTTTTGATAGAAAATGTATAACGGGTTGTGATTCGATCTATGATTTAAAGTTTGAGATGCAAAAAATAATATTAAATTATGATTTAAAATTTTTAAAAGTGTAAAATTAGTTGCATGTTTAAAATCTAAAATTTATATCATCAGTGCAATAATTTATATCGCATTTGTCAATATATTCGTTAAAAACAATATTATTTTTCATAAAAACGTATAAGGGGTTGTGATTCGACTTATATTTTAAAGTTTGGGGATGCAAAGTGCAATTTATGAAACTACATATACATAATTGAAATTGGGGTAAAGCCGAGGGATACAAAGTGCAATTAACTCTCTTTTTTTCTGAAACCCGATTGCCTTAATGTTTATACAACTACATATGTTAATTTTTTTTCATTGATACACCAAAAGGCCAAAACATAGCATGTGTTTAATCTTTCAGCAATTTCCTACCCTGCCGATTTATAAATATTCTCAAAAAATATTTTATCCTTTTTCAACTTTAAGTTAATCCTATTTTAATGTTTCTTCCAATTTTACATGTTCGTTGGACTGTTTACATATTTAAATTTAAATTGTTAAACAACTACTCTTCTCTAATTTTTTTTGAATATTTCTTTCTTTGAATAAACTTAAAACATTTACTCACAGAAATAAAATTTAAAAATTAATACAAATATCTATTTTTATGCACTAAAATATGTACAAAAATTAAAAATACAGATAAAATGGGATTAACTTTCGTAATATTATTGTCCTGAAAGAGGCCAAGTTCACAATTGACCCAGTTGGAAAGTACACTACAAAATCCTACAAAACAATCTCCGGCGGATAGTGCGGTAAAATTTCAGCATGAGATTTTGGCACAGTTTGATCCTTGTACCGGGTTTTATAAAAGAGAAATTCTAGAGGCCCCAAAAATATTCCCAAAAATTGTTACAAAATAAGTTTAGAATAGTAAGTTTCCTAATAATAATATGGACACGAATTAAAAAAAGCCATGTGTCATTCCCATTATTTTGTAAATATTTTGGGAACAGTTTTTTGGGTGCCTACTCTTTATAAAAAGGTCCAGTATCCGGAACACTTTAGGGAAATGGTTCAATCTACTCCTGGATTACTTGATGAACCCATGATTGATTTGTATGTGTTGGATGCTGACACTGCTAGTTGGACTAAGATGTATACTTTCGGGCCTTTCCCTTAAGAAGAATTTCATGTTCTACGACAGTCTTTTAAAACTGGTGAGATAGTTGTTGAGGAGCAGTTACATACCCGGGACTTGTACCTCTATGATCCCAAAGCTAGTTTTGTAAGCAGTCTCATTGGAATTGAAGGTTTGAAACCACTTTGGATGCAATCTTACAGTCACACAGAGAGCCGAGTTTCTGTTAAGGGAATGGAGTTGATTGGGAAGGAGGACAAAAACAATAAAACCAAAGCCAAGAAGAACAGGTATTTCCATTAGTAACTGGGATTATTTCCCCTTCTTTTACTGTGATTTTAAGATTCTTTTCATTAAATTCATGTGCTTGGCATTCTTAAATAATTACAGTTCTTAGTAGACATATTTGTGGAGTCCTTGATCAAATCAACCTGACTAAAAAGCCTTTTACTTGACAAAAGCCACACTACCCTTCCAGAACAGACTTTTACTTTTAACGACTGATGCTACTTAAGAATTACATTTTGAATTTATTAGAGGTTATTTCTGTGGTGACTAGATTCCTTGCGAATTTGGGGAAATTTATCGATTTTTCATGCCCTCTACATTTTGGTTATATGTTTTTTTAGCTAAGCTGGTTACATGCTTTTTGCTTCTCCATATATAACATATCACCGCAAGTAATTGCATGCTATTTGTTTTCTCTCTTTGGCCTTACATTGTTGTGCTGTAGCTATTGTTAACTTTTTCTGAAATGGCTGTAATTTTTACCTGACTTGAAATCTACATGCAGGATTGAATTCTTGTCTAAGGATTTTGAATCGGTGTTGCATATTAGCGTGGGGGCAGGAAGGAGTGAAGCCATCTTTTGGAAGGTAAGAGACTAGTAGAGTTCTTAATTATGATACTCTTATTAGCAATTATAGTTAAACTGAAGTTATTTCTTGTTTGAATGTCAATATCGTTAGTTTTAAGCTTTCTAGCATTTTTTGTTAGCTGAAGGTATCATTTTACTTTTGAAGGAGGAAAACCATTGTACTTACTAGACAGATATAAATCTTTTTCCCGACCTGCTTCACTTAACTCTCTGGGTTCTTATCATGTTGTTTCCAGTACTACTATCTTAGATATTCTGACTATTGTTTCTCTTGATTCCACATAGTTTTGGATATTTATAATTTAGGGGCATGTAATATTCTTAAGGTACGTAATGATATAGATTACATCTTGTACTTTATAGTACTTATAAATGCCACCAAGGGCGTTTTACTTATGTTAGCAATTAGTTTATGTGTGCTTCTTTCTCTATTTGTTTGCTTCAAAAGCACTGGAATCTTTGACTTCTAAATACCATTCATGGGACCCAATGTATCTTGAAGCATTTGCTGACAAGAAGTAATTATCTTCAGATATTTTCGTAATTGTGGGAAATATTAATCTTTGTTATATTTATCCTGATTATATTATGTAGTTATGCTTAGTAATAAATATATACTCTGGTTAGTTGTTTCATATATAATGTACAACTTATGTGGGGGTTAAATGCTTAACTCATAATTGAACTCTGGTTCAGCTTGCAAGTTGCAACTGAGTCATCACACTCAAAAAGCTTGCAGTTAACTCATTGAACTGATAAGAACTTGCATCTGGGTAACCTCCGTTAACAATTACTAACGGGACTAACGGATTTGTGATTTAACATGGTGACGTGTATAAGCTAATCCTAACTCAGTTAACCTGACCCGAATTACAATGCCAATATTAACTTACCAAATTCCTTTCTGTCTAACTCTCTTCCATTTCCCTTCTACTTATCAAAATTGTAATACAAATCCAATTTAGCTTTGATGACTGATGTGACTGTTGAATAGCTGATTGTTTTAGCTTTGATAAGTTCGTGCTGTTGGATAATGATTAATATGACATAGGCATAACTTGTTATTTTGTATGTTCTCATAAAGTGGATGCAAAACTTACTTCCTACAATTTATAATGGAGTACATGTAAATATTTAGCTCCTTCAGCCCTAGTGTCATTTTGTTCTACTACTATAGATGCCTTCTTTCATGTCCAGACCATATATGTGAGCAAAGCAGTTCCTGCATTATATGTTCTGATATCCAAGTCATTTCAGTGCTACTATTTGATCTATTGTTTTCTGCAGAATGAATTACGTAGCAATCATGAGGCCTAAAAAAATCCAATAAATTTACTGTTCAAAGTGTTTGTCAGTTAATAATTTGTACATTGTTCTGGTAGTAACAAACCTGGCTCCTATAAATTAATATCATAGCAAAAGAATTGTTAGCATTTGAACGTCTGTATTTCGTGCATAGAAGCTATTGTTACACTGAGTTTTTTTATATTTATTTTGTATAGTTTATGCCTTTTAATAAACTAATTAGTTAAACCACTTCTCCTCGACAATTTTTACATAGTCACTGTCTAAAAAGTGCTTTATGTAATGACCAAGTTTTTTGATTGACGACTTGCTAAATTGTGTAATTCAAGAATTAGTGACGCAGTCCTGCATCAGTTAGCATGTCATATATTACTAATTAGATGTGTTCTTTTGCTTGCTGCATGACACAGGGAGATGTAAATATAACTTTTCATCAAGTTGAGTGTCTATGTTATGTCTTGATGTTGGCTATACATGTGGTATTAGTAATTTAATTGTAATTTTCAATTTTTAAGTTGCTATAGTCCCTTTCTGCTATATCTATACAATTACGGAATTTTTGTGGTTTGCATATCTAATGTCTTTCTGTTGGTTTTAAGTTTCAGATATGAATTGCGTTTTGGTGAAGCCAAATACTGTATGGATGCGGCAGAACTGAAGGCATAGATGTTATGGAAGGAACATGACATGTAGAATGCTTCTTTTGGAAGTTCTCTTGTTTAAAAACTCAATGTAGGAGATAAACTTTGTTAATTGCTTTCTGAATCCTGTTAATGATCTATTAGGATGGTGTTTACAACTTTATGCTACAATGATTGAAACTTTGAACTATATTATGTACTTCTGTTGGGCAGAACCACAGAAGCAATCTTGCCAATGTTGCTAATATCATGTCGGAATAGTTGCTGATGAATTTGTACTTAAAATATGTTTCTATTAATTTTACATTAGAATTTGTTTTGTTCGAGAACAAATTTAAGGGTTATATAGTAACATAGTGTGATTTTACTTGTTTAGGATGTGGTGGGTTGTTTAGGATTGGTCATGAAGTTGAAAATTAATTTCACTCTGTTTGGGATTGCCGTTAAAAATTGTTGTGCCGTTGAAAAAAGTACTGTTAAAATAAGTGATGTTGCGAAAATCAGATTATTGTTTCGTAATATTTTTGAGGTATAATATAAAAATAATAATGTTTTTGGTGAGGTTAAATGTTGAAAAGAGTAGCTGCTTTCCACAAAAGCTGAAAAACAGCTTTTGAAGCATCGGGACCTGCTTTCTTTAAAAGCAGTTTTCAGCTAAAAGCGTTTTTCAGAAAATCAACTTTTGAAAAAAGTTGTTGTCTGCAACAGCAATGTCAAATATAATGAGACGTCCACATATACATAAGCTAAAGTTAGGGATGGCCATCGGATCACTTCGGGGCCGGGGAGTACTATCCCCGTCCCTGATCCCCGACCCCGAAACTCATCCCCGAACCCGCCCCGTTCCCCGAACGGGAATTATTTCTCTCCCTGATCCCCGCCCCGAACGGGAAACGGGGATCCCCACGGAGAATCGGGGAATTCTTTTTATTTATTTTTAAAAATTGTAAATTATGAATAATATTTTTAATATAAATTAACATGATACATAATAAAAAGAAAATTAATTTTTATTTTAAAGCTTGATTTGAATTAGATTTTATTTATACTATTAATAATAAGTAAAAATAATTATATTATAATTATATTATATTATAATATATAAGTTTTAAATTATTGAATGGATAAAAAAATCAAAATCATAACATTATATATATATTCTTAATAATTTATTTGATATACATATAAAAAATATATATTTTAAAAAAATAGAGTTCGAGGAGCGGGGACGGGGATCGGGGATCGGGTCGGAAAAATTCTAATCCTGACCCCGTCCCGATTCCCAATTTTTTTGTATATTTGTCCCCTATACCCGCCCCACTCTCGAAAAAATCCCGATTCCCCGCCCGAAGGGAGCGGGATCGAATTGGGATTGGAATGGGCGACTAGCTAAAGTGTGCAACGAAGAATGAAAGCATATACTGTATATGTAACCTAAAAAAAGAGATAACAGGTGAAAATGTAAATTAAATAAATTAATGGCTCATAACTATATATTAATCGAGTGTACTCCTGTCGGTGAAAAAGAGAATACAAAGAGAGTAGAATTAAAAAAATGATAGTAATTGGTAATAATGTTTTCTCTTATATTTTTGTTAAGAGAAAAGAAAGTTAGGATATAAAAATAATCACGCAGAGACAATATTATTTAAACTTCCCAAAAAAATTGTTAAATGTTTTTTTCTAAAAGTCCATCCCTAAGGTTCACAAATAATTTTTTTTCAAACTTTCTAATTTTTCTCTCATTTTCGACTTTGAAGCACATGGTAACCCAATTACATTTGTTACTTAAGTGACCACATGACAAATTCATTTCTATTTTTAGATATGCACTTTAAAATATTTTGATCAAATAGTTATACAAATAAATTTTTTTAATTTTTTTTTGTGAATAAAAATTTAAATATTAAACTTTTAATCAAAAAAAATTATAAAACTATGCAGTATCATTTTTATTAATACATTTTTTTTACTATGATCACTTAATTCATAAGGCATGCCTTAAATAGAAACTATAGAGAATGTGTAAAAATTTTGTCACTCAAATAGTACATCACTATCTAAAAATTTAGATAACATCATCATATTGGCTATATATTTTGAACCTCTAGGACCTGTAGCAAAATTACACGTGTTATCATATTAAAATAATATATTATACTTCAAATAACTTGAAATAATAATAACATACCATTTTCAAAATATAATCAATCAATATAGCACACTCCATTGGAGTAAAATACGTTACAGGTTCAGCAAATTTTACATAATCAATATTTAGCCAACCATTTTACAGAACACCGTTGGAGATGCTTAAGACTGTAAGAAAAATTGAATTTTACATAATCATAAAAAAATTATTTTTTTACTTTTTAAATGTGTGAGGTATACATTATTAGGCCACACCGAGAAACATGAGACTAACTGAATTATTATCGGTGAGTGAATTTGTGAGTGAATAAAATAATTAAATATATTATTTAACAAATTATAAAATTGTAAGTACTTTATTTAATTTTTTTGAGTTTAAAATGAAATGACATCACCATCATCCTATAATCGTACAGATAGATAGATTAAATAGAATAAATTAACGAAAATCGAAATCAAAACTTTCAATGTTTCAGCTATTATATAATACTAGCTTAAAACCCGTGCGATGCACGGATTGTTAATTGTTATTTTATTATTATTATTTTAATATTTTATTAATTGTAGTTGTGCAAAAAATAAGTAGGCATGTTAAAATAACTAAACACTTTTAATTAATTAAAAACATTAAAACAGATTTTAAAATAAATAAGTATGAGTTTGCACGTTATATTTTTGGAAAATTAGGGGTTTTGGTAAGAAAAAATAAAAAATGTAACATATATTTAGTTTAAAAAGGTAAATGTATGTGATATTTTTGGAAAATGAGGTTTTAAAATTTAATAATTAAAAGTATTTAAATACGTTTTAAAATAAATAAGTAAAAGGTTTCCTGTGATATTTTCGGAAAAAGAATGGATTTTAGTGAGAAAAATAGAAAAAGTAAATTGTAAAAGACAATTTCCCGTAATATATTTAGAAAAGGATGGACTTTGTTAGAAAAAATATATAATGTGTTTTATCTGAAAAGATAATTGGTTATAAATAGGTATTTGATTATTTATATTTTAATATTTTTAGTAATTGCATTTGTTAAGAAAAATAAGTAGACATGTTAAAATATGTAAACTTTTAAAAAATAATTATAATATTAAAATATGTTTAAAAATAAATAATTAAAGTTTTGTCCGTGATATTTTTGGAAAATGAGGGGTTTTAGTAAAGAAAAATAGAAAAACAAACATGTTTTAGTTAAAAAAAAGTAATTGTCCGTGATATATTTGAAAAAGTAGGGGAATTTGTTAGAAAAAATTATGTATTTTAGGTGAAAAAAGTAATTGGTTATAAATAGGTAATATTATTATTTAATAATATATTTCTATAAATAAGTAAGGTTAATTAAGTAAAAACGCGAAGTACAATTAAGTAAGGGCAATTAAGTAAAATCACAATGTACCATACCGATCAACCAAACTTTTAATGTTTCGTCTATTATATAATAGTATTGACTAGCTTAAAACCCGTTGCGATGCACGGATTGTTAATTATTATTTTATTATTATTTTTTTAATTATATTTGCTAAAAAAATAAGTAAACATATAAAAATAGCTAAACACTTTTAATTAATTAAAAACATTAAAACAAATTTTAAAATAAATAAGTAAAGGTTTGCTCGTTATATTTTTCGAAAAAGAGGAGTTTTAGTATGGAAAAATAAAAAATAAAACATATATTTAGTTTAAAAAGGTAAATACACGTGATATTTTTGGGAAATGGGGTTTTAAATTTTAATAATTTAAATTATTTAAATACGTTTTAAAATAAATAAGTAAATGGTTTGTCCGTGATATTTTTAGAAAAAGAATGAATTTTAGTGAGAAAAATAGAAAAAATCAATTGAAAAAGGCAATTTCCCGTGATATATTTGGAAAATGAGAGACTTTGTTAGAAAAAATCTATAATGTGTTTTAGCTGAAAAGGTAATTGGTTATAAATAGGTATTTGATTATTTATATTTTTAGTAATTGCATTTGTTAAGAAAAATAAGTAGGCATGTTAAAATAAGTAAACTTTTAAAAAAAATAATTATAATATTATGTTTAAAAATAAATAACTAAAGGTTTAACCGTGATATTTTTCGAAAATGAGGGATTCTAGTAAGGAAAAATAGAAAAACTAACATGTTTTAGTTTAAAAAGGTAATTGTCTGTGATATATTTGAGAAAAAGTAGGAGAATTTGTTAGAAAAATTAAAAAAAATAATGTATTTTAGGTGAAAAAAAGTAATTGGTTATAAATAGGTAATATTATTATTTAATAATATATTTCTATAAATAAGTAAGGTTAATTAAGTAAAAATACGAATTTAAGAAATGACAATTAAGTAAAATCACAACGTACCATACCGACTGACCAAACTTTTAATATTTCGTCTATTATATAATACTAGCTTAAAACCCGTGCGATGCACGGATTGTTAATTGTTATTTTATTATTATTTTTTTAATTATATTTGTTAAAAAAAATAAGTAGGTTAAAATAGCTAAACACTTTTAATTAATTAAAAACATTAAAACAGATTTTAAAATAAATAATTAAGGTTTTGCTCGTTATATTTTTGGAAAATGAGTGGTTTTATTATGGAAAAATAAAAAATGTAACATATTTTTAGTTTAAAAAGCAAAATGCCCAATATTTTTGGAAAATGAGGTTTTAAAATTTAATAATTTAAATTATTTAAATACTTTTTAAAATAAATAAGTAAAGGGTTTGTCCGTGATATTTTTAGAAAAAGAATGGATTTTAGTGAGAAAAATAGAAAATGTAAATTGAAAAAGGCAATTCCCGTGATATATTTAGAAAGTGAGGGACTTTGTTAGAAAAAATCTATAATGCTGAAAAGGTAATTGGTTATAAATAGATATTTGATTATTTATATTTTAATATTTTTAGTAATTCCATTTGTTAAGAAAAATAAGTAGACATGTTAAAATAGGTAAACTTTTAAAAAATTAATTATAATATTAGGTTTAAAAATAAATAACTAAAGGTTTGTCCGTGATATTTTTGGAAAATGAGGGGTTTTAGTAACGAAAAATAGAAAAACTAACATGTTTTAGTTAAAAAAGATAATTGTCCGTGATATATTTGAAAAAGTAGTGGAATTTGTTAGAAAAAGTAAAAAAAAATAATGTATTTTAGGTGAAAAAGGTAATTGGTTATAAATAAGTAATATTATTATTTAATAATATATTTCTATAAATAAGTAAGGTTAATTAAGTAAAAACGCGAATTTAAGCAAGGGCAATTAAGTAAAATCACAACGTACCATACCGACCTACCAAACTTTTAATGTTTCGTCTATTATATAATAGTATTGATACTAGCTTAAAACTCGTGTGATGCACGGATTGTTAATTTTTATTTTATTATTATTTTTTTAATTGTATTTGTTAAAAAATAAGTAGGCATGTAAAAATAGATTAACACTTTTAATTAAATTTTTGTAGCAATATATTGATTTTTAAAGTTAGATTGTTACTTTTTGTTGGAGGCCCATTATTTTGTTGGGCCGGACCGAGCCCATACCGAAGGCCCATCTCTTGGTAAGCCCACCAGTCTTTCCAAAAGCCCAGTACCTCCACTCATAACGGCTGTCATTTATGGTGCGGGGGACACGCTCCCGTCCGCCCCGCCCCCGCTTAAGCCTCCTTCGGTTACAAACAGGAAGCACTATATATACAGGTTGAATCTATCTCTAAGGATCATCTTTTTCTGAATACTGATAACACAAACACAGGTCTTTTACGTTTCGAGAATCATACCCAAGATCATATTAACTGTTTCTTACACCGGAGGTGAATCGGGGGCCAACACCCTCGCATTCTTCTTCTGCAGGTCCGAAGTAAGAGGCTGCAGGTCGAAATCTGCCTGCAACATTGGCGCCGTCTGTGGGAACGTAGAAGATCATTCTGTGGATTTATTACAAAGAGCTATGACGAACGGAACTACTGGGAAAGATAACGAAGGTATCGTTCCTCCCGGGTTCGGTACCAGTCGAACTCCCTCAACCCAGCCCAGAATCTTTGATCTGGATGGAGAGGAAGGCCCCATCCCCACTCCCGAAGAACAACGAGAACTAATTATGAGATGGAGGGAGGAGAAGATGGCCAAGGGGAAGGGCCCTGAAATTGAAGAAGACAAAGAGGCGGAAAGATTGGCCAAAAGGAGGGAAGCCTATCGCCTAAGGCTGCAAGCATTAAGGCTCCAAAGAGAGGAGTTGGATTTAGAGGAGAAGGCAATTCTTCGGGAAACCCTGGAGACTGAGCCCCGAAGGGAGAAGCGGGTCAGAGATGACGTAGATGACGAAGACGAGTCCTGGAACTCAGAGTCGCACTCAAGAAGGTCCCGGTCAAAGGTTGCCTACACCTCTGATTCAGGGGATGATGAAGGACCGGACACGCGGGATAGAATTCGTAGAATCGAAAAAGCCATGTTTGGTGAAAGAAAAGTCAGCCACGAGCCTGTGGTGACCGAAGAGATTGAGGATTTCCGACCACCCCCAGGGAGGCAGTTCCCGAAAATGAGCGAGTTCAATGGCAAGGGTGACCCAACAGACCATTGTGAGAAATACGAGGCCCTGATGACTGGAATGGGGCATTGTGACGTCATGCTGTGTAAGATGTTCAAGACCTACCTCAGGGGACCGGCGTCCATGTGGTATCGGTCGTTAAGGCCAAGGTCGATTGGGACCTATGAACAGGTGAAGCGGAAATTCTTGAGGCACTACTCCCATTTGTGTCGAAGAGAGAAGGACACCGAGGCCTTGATCCATTGTAGACAGAGGTCGAACGAAGAATTGGGTGATTACTTGGCTCGATTTAAGGAGGAGGCTGGGATGGTCACTAACTTAGACAAAGTCAAAGCGGCTGGCTTCCTTGCGGCAGGTCTTGACCCAATTAAAGGTAAAAAACTGCGTTCCTCGCTTTACGATATACCCCCCAAGTCTTTAAATGATATATATGTGAGGGGTGAGGCAATAAGGAGAAAAATAGAGTCGATCGGGGGTTACAAGGAGGGGAGAAAGAACGATTCCAGGGAAGACAGGAAGAGCAACTCTAGGGACGACCGAAGGGGTCGAGGAGATATTAAGAGTAGGTTAACAGACAACAGACCCGATAAAGGGGCCGACCGAAGAAGAGATAGAGATAGCGCGGTGTTCACACCTTTAAACACGCCTATCTCGAAGATTCTCCATGAGATAAAAGGCAAACCGGGATTCGTTCGACCGTCAAGGATGAGAACTCCTGAGAACCGAAGGAACGAGAACAAGTACTGTGACTACCACAGAGATAAAGGGCATAATACCGATGAGTGTTTTCACTTGAAGAAATTGATCGAGAAGATGATCAAGGATGGAGAGCTGGCCCAGTTTGTGGGCGACCTTAGGGACAAGTTAGAGTCCATGGAAAAACAAAAGACGATTGAAGTCGGAGAAAAGTACAGGGGAGAAGTCAGGACCATCTCTGGAGGAACCATACTCGATCGGGATAGTAAAACTGCCCGAAAGAAATACGCCCGACAAGTGTATAACCTTCATCAGACTAGTGCAGCCAAGCAACCACTCCCTATCTCCTTTACCGAGGATGATTATGAAGATGTCATATGGCCGCACGAAGACCCGCTTGTCATCAACCCGGTTATAGGGGAGAACAAGGTCTGGCGAGTGTTGGTGGACGGAGGAAGCTCGGTAAATATTCTTTACCACAAAACTTACCTCAAAATGAATCTGGGAGGAGAACAGTTGGAGCCATGCCACGAAGCACCTCTTTATGGCTTCGGAAATCAGCCTGTGCCGATTGAAGGCACCATAACTTTGTCCGTTCTGTTGGGGAAAGCACCATACACGATAAAGAAGGAGGCAAAGTTCTATGTCGTTCGGGTGGAAAGCGCTTACAATGGGATATTAGGAAGACCCACCTTGTCTCTGTTCCAGGCAGTGGCTTCTGTTCCCCACTTGAAGCTGAAGTTTCCGACCGAAAATGGGATTGGTGAAATGAGAGGCGATCAGAAAGCTGCCCGAATAATAATGTTAGAGGATGTCGCGAAGGATGAAGAGTTTGAAACCCCCGAAGGAGGAAAAAGAAAGAGGAAAGTGAACGAGGTGGGAGGCAGTCACCAACTACTTAGTATCGAGCTGGAAAAGTTTGGGGCCGATCTTTCTAGCCCCATAGCCGAACCAGCAGTTGAAACCGAAGAGGTAGAACTATATGTGGGACAGAAGGGAAAAATGATCCAAATTGGGAAAGGAATGGAACCCGAGTTGAAAGAAAAGGTCATCAAGGTAATCAGGGAATATCATGATGTGTTTGCATGGGGTCCCGAGGACATGCCTGGCCTAGACCCTTCGGTCGCTAAACATTGTCTTAATGTCAAAGGTGATGCTAAGCCGGTCAAACAGAAGAAAAGGAACTTCGCCATGGAAAGGCAGGAGGTCATACAAGCCGAAGTTGAGAAGCTACTCGAGGCAAAATTCATCGAGGATATTAGATATCCCGAGTGGTTGGCAAATGTGGTGGTGGTTAAAAAATCAAACGGAAAATGGAGGATGTGTGTCGATTATACCGATCTCAACAAGAACTGTCCGAAAGACCACTACCCATTGCCGAATATTGATCAGTTGATAGATGCTACTTCGGGACATCAGATTCTCAGCTTTCTAGATGCCTTTTCGGGCTACCATCAAATTGCGATGAATGCCGAGGACATTCCGAAGACAGCATTCATCACACCAAATGGCACATACGCATACATCAAAATGCCCTTCGGCTTGAAGAATGCAGGGCCCACTTTTCAGAAAATGATCAACAAAGTCTTCAAAAAGATGATTGGAAGGAACATGGAATGCTATGTGGACGACATGATAGTCAAATCCCTCCTGCGGGACCACGCAGAAGATCTGCAGGAATGCTTTGAAACTCTCCGACAGAATAACATGAGGATTAATCCAAACAAGTGTACGTTCGGAGTACGCAGTGGGAAATTTCTGGGATACATGGTTAGCGCCCGAGGGATAGAGGCGAACCCAGAAAAAATCAAAGCAGTGGTCGATATGGAAGCTCCGAAAACTATCAAGGACATTCAAAAGCTTACCGGACGGTTAGCAGCATTAAGGAGATTCATTTCCAGGTCAGCAGAAAAAGCGCTACCATTCTTTGAAGTGCTTCGGGGGTCGAAGACATTTGAGTGGGGGCCGAACTGCCAGAAGGCCTTCGAAGAAATAAAAGAATATTTGGTAAACACTCCACTCTTAATGAGACCAGACCCGAAGGAAACATTGCAACTATATTTGGCAGTGAATGATCGAACACTGGGAGCCGTTTTGGTCAAAGAGCATGAAGGGAACCAACACCCGGTTTATTACATCTCGCACATACTGAAGGATGCCGAGACCAGGTATCCTAATGCCGAAAAGTTTGCTTATGGACTCATAATGGCCTCCAGGAAGTTAAGGCATTATTTTCAAGGGCGAACGATCCAAGTCATAACCGATCAGCCCTTAAAGAAAATACTGCAAAGGCCAGAAGCATCGGGAAGAATCGTGGCATGGGCGATTGAACTAGGGGAATATGAGCTAGAATATGTACCAAGAACTTCGATCAAAGCTCAGGCCCTGGCAGATTTCATGATCGAGTGCACCTTTTCCGGCCCAAAAGACCTCGTTCCCGAAGAGCATCTGATACAGTCTCCGGGAAAATGGAAATTGTTTGTGGATGGATCGGTCGCCGGTAACAAATATGGGGCAGGTTTGATCTTAACTAGCCCCGAAGGATTCGAAATATGCCAGGCAATCCGCTTCAATTTCCCGGTAACGAACAATGAGGCCGAATACGAAGCTTTGCTAGCTGGTTTGGATTTGGCCCGAAGTTTAGAAGTTAAACACCTAAAGGCCTTCAGTGATTCAATGTTGGTGGTAAAACAGTACAGCGGTGAGTATGGGCAGAAAGATCCTCGTACGAAGGCTTACGCCCAAAAAGTACGCGAGAACACTCAGTTTTTCCTTTCCTTTGAGTTAAGCCAAGTGGCCAGGGAAAACAACAGTCGGGCGGATGCGCTCTCAAGGCTAGCTTCGGCAGATACTCACAATTTAACAGGGTCCATCTATCTGACCGAAGCAAAGACACCTTCGATCGACAGAAAACAATGCCTGGAGATACACCAAGGAATTAATTGGATGACCCCGGTCAGGGCATTCCTCGAAAAGGGTACTCTGCCATTAGATCGAAGAGAGGCACAAAAGATTCGCTATCGGTCGGCCAACTACACTTTGGTAGGGGGCCGATTATTTCGAAGATCAGCCACTCAGCCACTCCTTCGCTGCCTGGACCCTGACGAACAAAAGTTGGCACTAGAAACGGTTCACGAAGGGATCTGCGGAGAGCATTTGGCCGGGAGGTCCTTAGCCTTCAAAATTCTCAGGCAGGGATTCTTTTGGCCGAAGATGAAAGAAGATGCAACGGAGTACGCCAAAAAATGCAAACAGTGCCAGCTATTTAGCACAATTCCGAAGCAACCACCCGAGACAATGTCTTCGGTCCTTAGTCCCATCCCTTTTGCCATGTGGGCCGTGGATATTGTAGGAATTTTACCCACCAGCACCAAGCAAGCAAAGTATTGTATAGTGGCAATTGACTACATGACCAAATGGATAGAAGCAAGGCCACTCTCCGCCATCACCGAAGCGGCGGCAATGAAATTCATGTTGGAACAGGTGATATTAAGGTTTGGGATTCCCATGGTGTGTATATCAGATAATGGAGCACAGTTCGTTGGGAGCAAGTTCAAGAAATTTCTGAGCCAATTCGGGGTCCAACAGAAGTTCAGCTCAGTCGGTCATCCCCAAGGCAACGGGGCGATAGAAGCAGCTAATAAAATAATTTTTGACGGGATTAAGAAGAGGTTGGGCGAAGCCAAAGGTTTGTGGGCCGAGGAATTACCTTGGGTTTTGTGGGCATACCGAACGACAACCAGGTCTTCGACCGGAGAGACTCCTTTTAGACTGGCATTCGGAACAGATGCCCTTCTACCAGTAGAAGTCGGACTAGAGTCATACCGAACCCAAGTGTTTAATATTGAGACAAATGAATTTGGTCTGAAGGCTAATGTGGATTTCTTAGAAGAAGAACGCGAGGTAGCACACCAGAGAAACGTAAGATACCAACTTCAGGCAGCCCAATATTACGACTCGGGAATAAAAAAGAGATCCTTCCAGGTGGGCGACCTAGTACTAAGAGAGCTAGCCACTTCCATGCCAGGCAAACAAGGCAAACTCATGCCGAACTGGGAAGGTCCTTATACAGTCGTAGAAGTCGTCCGACCTGGGACATATAAACTCCACCGTTCGGACGGCAGCCCGATCAAAAACACCTGGCACGCTTCACATCTTCGCCGTTTTTATCAGTAAGCCCCTCAGCCTTGTTATGTTTGTTCTTTTCAAAATATTGTTGTTACTAGCAAGAATTGAACACCTTTGGAAACAAAGGTATTTTATGTTCTTTTCAAAGTATTGGTTCACGCAAATTTGAAGATATTTACCTAAAAGCGGGCGACCGTATATGTCTGTCCGATGTACGAACATATGATTAAAATTATGAAATCGACAACTTGTTCGCCTACATAATTTGTTTTTATAGCACATTAAATTAAACTATCAGGACCCATTTTGGGAACTGAATTCTTCTACTGGTTTTAGTATTTCAATTGTTTTAACATGACTAAGGCCGGGAGCACAAAATTTCACCGACCGAAGAGGACCTTACTCATTTATAAAACCCCTCAAAATACCAAGGGGCAGCTAGGTTACGACCAAAGACGCTGAAGAGAAAAAAAAAAAATTATGCTAAGGCAAATAAAACGCCGAAGATGCATAAGAAATAATAAAGAAAAATTATGCTAAGGCAAATAAAACGCCGAAGATGCATAAGAAATAATAAAGAAAAATTATGCTAAGGCAAATAAAACGCCGAAGATGCATAAAAAATAATAAAGAAAAATTATGCTAAGGCAAATAAAACGCCGAAGATGCATAAGAGAAAAAAGCAAAGTAAATTATGCTAAGGCTAACGAAGTGCCAAAGACGCATAAAATTGGGAAGCGAAATATTGAAGAAAAGACAAACTACTATTGAAGACTGAAGGTCGAATATTACAAAAGCCCGAAGGCATGTTTGAATAAAGCCCGAAGGCAAGTTCAAATAAAACATAAAGAATGAAATTAATCAGATAAGTCTTCATCGGCACCCGAAGAAACAGTGGGTGGCTCGTCGACTATAGCCTCTCGGGTCACGGGATCCGACATCCCAGCCTCCAGCAAAAGCTTATAATCTAGTCCGACCGAGCTCGCTTTCGAGACAGCTTCATCGTAGCCCATTTGGAAGCACCTATCTTCGGTCACCTCCAAAAGCTTTTTGGCCCTACGAGCTTCACGACGAAGGCTTTTCAGCTGCTCATTACGGCGGCCGACCCGAGCCGTCTTAGACTCCAACTGTTCCTTCAGAAGATGGACTTCGGCTATCTGCTTCTCTTGGGATGTCAGCTGCTCCCGAAGCAGATTCCTCTCCTCCACCAAGGCTTTGGCCTGGCCGGTAACCCTCTCCAGCTCCAACTCCGCCACTTTGAGCTTTCCTTCAGCTTTTACAGCCCTGACACGATCGTCCTCAGTCTTGTCAGCAGCAGAGGCGATAAGAGGGACAGCCTGAAAACAAAATGGAGATTATTAGTCAAATGGAAACGACAAAAGTATTAAAAGAAGGAAGAGAAGAAAAGGACTTCACCATAGAGAGGAGGCCCATCGCCTCAGTGAGGGCCTTCGCCGCCGAGAGTTTTTCATATATTGCCCGGTCAGCCGGGAGAATCATCCCTCGGCAAAGGTCCGGTCCCACCTCAAGAGCCGACTGAGGAGCGGCCAGGGCGACCGAATCGGTAGCCAAGACACCCCACTGGGGAATATAAGTCTTGACCACCTCTTCGTTCGACCGATTCCTTTTACGGGGCTCTTTGAACAGCTCCCCCTCTGGCTCAGAATCCTTTCCCCGCTCTCTGTGAGGAGAAGTAGCAGGAGTCGCCTGTTGGGGAGATGGGGCAACCTGCCGCTCACTTGCAGAAGCTGTCTGGGCAGAAGCTTCGCCCCTCTCCCGGGCATCCTTCGCCTCTTGGAGTTTTCTCATTCGGCGATCAATCACAGCCTGACGAGAAGACACTGCACACAGAAAAATGCGAGTCAATAAAAATATCAGTCTAAATACCGAAGGAAAACCAGGAAAAAGAAGTTACAAAATAGAAAACAAGACAGAAAATAAACCGTTACCCCCATTACCCCAGAGGGCGAACAACCAATCTTTATCGCGACTAAGAGACAGAGGGACTCTTCCCATGTCCAGCTCGCACAATTTCCTGTAATCCTCTGTGTCAGCCCCCAGAATAGAAGGCATCACGAGGTCCTTCGGCTCTACATCCTTCCATACCGCAAATTGGGCGATTTTTGGGCCGGAGAAGAAGAACCACTTGGTGTGACTCTCCTTATTGTTAGAGTTGGTGGAAGCCCAGGCGACCCTATTGGTCTTTCGGGCAATGGTATAAAAGCCCTTACTCTTCCCGTTGCGTCGGAAATCATAATGATGCCAAAAGAGTGAAGTTCGGGGGTCCACGTTCGCCGCCATACACCGTGCTTGAAACACGTTGATGTGTATGAAGCTATTTGGGTCTAACTGCCCTAAGGCTATCCCCATATCCTTGAACAGATGCTTCAAAAGCTGTAGCGTCGGCACCCGAAAGCCGCATTTAAGTGCTGCTTCGGAGAGACCTGTAGCTGTTTTTCCGTGCATCTCTAAGACCTTAGGATTGTGCCATATTCGGTCCGTCCGAGTGGCCAAATGAATGAACCATAGGGTCCTTGGAATGTGATATTCTTCATAAAATCCAACGACCGTCTCTTCGGTCAGTGTAGATCTATGGTTCGCCGCTGGGTACAGTGCGGCGTCACTAAACGGAGATGGGTTCGACCGATCCATGTCCCTGCATCCGGTAATGAAGAGACAATTAGCCATGTACTCGGAATCAACATAAATAAACTAAAATATGGAGGATAATAGCCGAGTACAGAGGGCCAGGATCGGTCGAATATATTCTAAAATCTAAAGCTTCAGGGCGACCGAAGTGTTCTGATGGATTTAAAGATCCCAGAGGATTATAAACCCAGAACAATCAGGAGGCCCAAGAATAACTTCCCTAAAAGTGCAAAACCTAAAAGCCCAGAAAGTCAAAAAGATGTATTCCTAAACTACGCACATAGAGACACATGCATATCTGCTATCCTACTACAGTCATGGTGGCAAAAAAACGATACAAACAAAACATGAAAACTGATACAAAGATAAAGAGATTACTTACTGTTTTGAAGATAAAGCGAGAGTGGAATAGGAGGGCTTGGAAATTCTGGAGTTGAGATAACGGCCCCAATGTTGAAGTAAAGTGCCTGTTTGTTTGAAATCTTGAAGAAAATGCAGTGCTTATTTGCGTAAAAAATGGGAATGAAGTGGCATTTGGGGATTTAAAGGAAAAGAAAAGACGTTTGGACAACCCAGGGTCTTTTCGAATTCAACGGCCAGGATGCAAGCTCGGATCCCAAGACCTGACAGCCGTCAAAATTAAAGAGGCACGGTTTCCCAAGTGACGTCACACCCCCCAACTGCCAATGTCCTTACCCGAAGAGAGATCTAGCACATTGTTCCGAAGCAGGGGCCGAATTTTGGTCTTCGCCCAGAAGAAATACTCTGAACAAAGCACAGGGACATGTTGGAGGCCCATTATTTTGTTGGGCCGGACCGAGCCCATACCGAAGGCCCATCTCTTGGTAAGCCCACCAGTCTTTCCAAAAGCCCAGTACCTCCACTCATAACGGCTGTCATTTATGGTGCGGGGGACACGCTCCCGTCCGCCCCGCCCCCGCTTAAGCCTCCTTCGGTTACAAACAGGAAGCACTATATATACAGGTTGAATCTATCTCTAAGGATCATCTTTTTCTGAATACTGATAACACAAACACAGGTCTTTTACGTTTCGAGAATCATACCCAAGATCATATTAACTGTTTCTTACACCGGAGGTGAATCGGGGGCCAACACCCTCGCATTCTTCTTCTGCAGGTCCGAAGTAAGAGGCTGCAGGTCGAAATCTGCCTGCAACACTTTTATTAATTTAAACGAGTCGAGAAATGTTTATGTATACAATTTACTTAGGGTGTTGTTACAAGAATGTGGAAAACTTTTTTATGTATAATTTAATAATTGAGTATGTTTTAATCGGTAATTATTTACAATAACTTTTCATATTTTACATTTTTTTATTTAATATTTCAACAACATTAAATATTTGTATATTATTATATACATTGACAATATGTAAAAGGAGCATATTTTAATTTTGAAATATGTTTTGTAAGTAATTTTTTATTATATGAAAATGTTGTTAAATAACAAAAATCATTTAAAAATTCATTAAGCATGATTTTAAAATGTTCTATAACTTAATAAATTAAATTATGTGTAACTAAATTTTAAGAGAAATGTCTATTTTAATAAATTTATGAAACCACATACCTAATAAATTTATGTAACGAAATAATGGTATTTATTGATGATAGCTTAATAATAAACACCATCATTATAGAAAAATATTAGATGTATCAAATTGTATATAAAAATATTTATAAAATGATACGTGTCATATTATAATTGGATGTAAGGATTGACGTGCATTCACCTAATATCAATAAATAAAAATATTTACTAATATCATGTTATTTATTTCAATTATATTTACAAAATTTGAAAGATAAAAAATAATTGTATGCTAAGCATGGACATATTGATAATATTAGAAAGTAAATACTAGGCATATTGACCAATATAAAGATACATACTCTACCACTTTCTGATACTGCTAATCATTTTCTTGATCTTTCTACTTCTTGATCACATTCTTGCAATACCAGTCCAAGATACATATTCAAAAATTCATACTCTACCCTTTTCTTGTTATTTCTCACATCATCTTTTTAAATACTTATTTACACATGAAATTTATCCTATTTTTATTCCTATATGTTTAACAATTCAATATATCATTGGAATTTAATACATTTTAATATCTAAATATAATTTATTAACAATTAAATGTATTTTTTATAATATTAATAATTAAATGATAATTAACACCTAGAGGGGAGGGGTAAATAGGTGTTATGACTAACAATGACCGATTTTAATTATTACCAAGTTATGCGACTGAAAAAGCAAAAATCAGTCTGTTTTGCTGTCTGGCAGCTTACTGAGTTCACAGAATGTAAAGTGGCAGCTAGCTACGTTGTGCAATGCAGTATAGAAAATGTGCAGAAAATAAAGAACACACAGCAATTTTAGCCAGGTTCGACCCCTATCTCTTATAGGTCTACGTCCTGGTCCTCTACCAACACGGCAAAGGAATATATTATTGATCAAAGTGAATTACAACTACACAATACAATAATATATCTCCCTGAACTCCCAGTTACTGTTTGCAGCTTGCTGAAACCCCTTGTTCCTTGAACGCAGCTCTCTAAGTACTATACTAAACCAAGTATAAACTCCTCTAGCTATCAAGTTCCTTGAACCCTAGTTTCCCAAGCTCACAAAACCAGCAACTACCAACTTACAAGTTGAACAATACAAAGATATAATGAATTACAACCGAAACTATGAACTCTAATCAAGAATATATATCATATAATATATAAGAGCTCAAGTATTTAAAAGATTTTTCAAATCAGCCTTTGATAGTACTTGTGTTTTCTTTAAAACGTTGTTCAACCACTGAGAAAGAAAACACACAAGTCTATATATATGATGAACGAATGATTTTGAATTAATCTAACAACCAACGGTCTTGACTACCAAGTCTCACGTTTTTGTTCCTTGATTAATTCAAGTCCAACGTTCATGAAAATAACGTTTAGAAACCAGAAGAATAGAGAGAATAAGAACGTTTAGAAGACACGTTCAACTGGTTTGTAAAGCCCAATAAAATAGAAGTTGTTAAAAGATAAAACGTTTATAAACAACTTCCTATAATATAGGAATTATATATATATATGAAAATAAATTCGAAATTATTTGAGCCCATATATATATCCATGACTTATATAACTGATAGAGTCCTTACAAATCAGTTCCTAGAAGATTTCCTATAAAATAGGACTGAAACTCTATCTGCTGGAAGTGTTGCCAGCTTGCTGCCTGCGTAGAAAATTTACTCTGCCAGCTTGCTGCCTGCATAGAAAATTAGTCTGCCAGCTAGCTGCTACAACATGTTTTGTTATAAAATACAAAGTCTTTATCTCCTGCAAAACAATGTTAGTACAACACACTAAACCCAGCTTGCTGCTATAGTGTTATCATCAAAACACTAGGGTTTCATTAAATATACTTTTTAATATTAAAAACGATCCCTCAACTATTTAATTTAAGATCTAACGATATGTTTAATATCCCTAACTTGAAATAGTAAAATAAAATTATTTAACTTAACATTTGTAGACTGTTGCATTATTAAAATTTGGAATTTTGTATCTCAAAGTGTACATATAAAAAAAAAAGAAATTACATATATACATTTTGAAGGATTTGAAGTGGATGGTTATTTATCAAAGACAAAATATAAAACTAAGGAATATTTTAAAAATAATGTAAAAATGAACTAGACCTTGTACAAATCAATTTCATGACTTGTGACAGGGGAAGTTTTGTTAATAATAAAAAATAAGTAGAGAGGTGTCATTACGTACATGTGATAAATTTGTACCTGTGAGTGTATATGATTTTCATTATTTTGTTATTATATTATTTCTTTTTACTCATTTCTTAAACAAGTATTATAGATGTTTGTATACAATTAATAATAACAATAGAATTTTAGTAGTTCACTAGTTCTCCACACACAAAAGGTACAAATTTTACTTAATATTTTGAAAAAAAAGATATCATCTTCATCTAAATTGTCCAATATTATTTCTATTTGGAAAAATAAAAAGAGCCTCATATCTTTATTAAAATAAAAAAGGTGCTACAGGAGTCCCCTAAATGAAGGCAGATCAGTCTGTTAATCTTTCCATTCATTAACTTTAGTTCTTACAATTCGAAGGTGTATTCATTATCCGGAAGGAACATGACATGTTGAATACTTTTATTTGATCTGTCTTGTTTAAAAACTCCTTGTTGAAGATAAACCGGGTTAACTGCTCTATCCGGATGAAAAATATAGAGACAATAACTTTGTTCAACTGTTTGTTAATTCCACATAAAGTACTTGAATCTTTAGTATTGTTGATATAGTTTTTATGGATTTGCTTGCATTACTTTGAATATAAAATTTAAAAAACATATCATAATCTCGTTTTCATTATCATTTGAGGAGTTTAAATTTCATGAAGGCGGCACCATTGTACGAATTACTTGCAGAAAACTTCATTTAGGTATCTTGTTTAAAAACACTGAATAGTTGAATAGAAGAAGACCTTGAAGTAAACCTGACCTTGAAGTACTTTGAAGGTTCTTTCTTTTTTGGAATTTTCATGAATTAGCTTATAAAATGATTGAACCAAAATTTTCAAAAAATAATGCTCTGGAAATAACATTTCCCAAAATAAAAGGTCCATTTAAGCCTATGAAACAGATAAGATGAAAAATGCTCGGTACCAAAACTATTCCCAAAAATTGTTACCAAATTAGTTTAAAATAGTAAGTTTTCTAATAATAATATGGTATTAAAAAAATCATGTGTCGTTCACATCATTTTGTAAATATTTTGGTAATAATTTTTGGGTGCATATCACTACTCACATAAAGTAGGTGTATAATTCGAATTTTTCAATTCAAACATCACTTTCTAAAATATATTAAAATTTCTCCAATTTCAAAATTCCAAATTTTATCCAATATTTTAAAACCAAATCTACTTATATATATTAAAGCCCGTCTAGGGGCAATTTGAGCCAAGAAAATGGCTGTGAAATGACAAGTTTGCCCTTATTTGTTGAAAAATTACAAACTTGTCATCCCTCTATCATTTATGTAAAAATAAAAGATTTTTGTTGCTCTTATGAATCGAACCTCCGATCTCCTCCTGGAAAACTCATGTTATAACCATTATGCTACACTTACTTATTGGTTGAACTTAAAAATCTTATTAGATAAGCCACATCACCTCTTTTTGTCCTATTTTTTTGTTTTAAGTAAAATGTTGGGTTATATTATTTATATAACTTGGTTTTTTTTAGTTTCAAAATCTTAATGTATAATTATAGCCAACCAAGGACAAAAAAAGTAAGAAAATGACAATAAATTTATTATTATACTCTTATATTTTTAAAAATTACAGAATTGTCAACCCTTTATTATTTAAGCTAAAGTAGATTAGATTTGTGTGAACATTGATAATCGTATTCCAAACTTTCTCAAATAATTTCATCTAATACCCAAGTACGTAACATTGAGTTTAAGTTTATTATAAAAATATTATTATATAAACTACATTATCATCATATATATATATATATATATATATATATATATATATATATATATATATATATATATATATATATATTAGCAAATAACATGTTGTTTCCTATTATTTATAAAAACATGTTTATTCAATTTTTTTAATTTTACATTCTCAGTAAATTAAATGTTAGTTCATATTTTTATATAGCTCCATTTTTCAAATTTTCGTTATTCTACATATAATTATGTATTCAATTATATTTATAAATTCTTATTTCACTTGTATTTTTGAATTATATATTATTTATACTGTAAATTTTTTTATGATTTATACTTTATATAGGTTATTTAGGTATTGATACACAAATATAATATAATTTAGAATATATTTAAAATTAGTATCGTAAAAAGTGTGAATTAGAGTTAGGGGTGTTTATGGGTTGTATTTGCCGAGTTGAAAGCATTTTTGCAATCTGGCCCAATTAAATCGGTTTGAAAAATTTTTATCCCATCACACAAAATATTAATTTATGACACAACTCTTAATCGTACATCGATTTGGGTCAGGTTGGGTCGGTTTAATTGGCTTAAATTATATATATAATATAGGGGAAAGATCCAGAGAGAACCTATCTTTTTGAGAGAACCGAGAGAACTAACCAATCACCCTTGATTTACCACACCATCCAACGGTTGATATGTTTTAAAAAATTTCTATTATACTTTTATTAGTATTTTTAAGATTCTTTTAAGTGTTTTAATAATTTTATAAGATTCTTTTAAGTGTTTTAATAATTATATTAAAATTAGGATTCTGTTAAGTATTCTACAAAGTGTTTTATAATATATTTTAATATAAATTTATTTATAATAAATTTAATTGATAATTAAGATTCTTTTTAGTGTTTTATTAAGATTCATTAATTATATTATAGTATATCAACGGTCTTAGAAGGGTTCTCTCGGTTCTCTTGATATAATGGTTCTCTCTGGAACCTTACTCTCTCTCTCTCTCTCTATATATATATATATATATATATATGTTATGTAATATCTTTCGAAAATTAAAAAGCTGCTTTTAAACTCGATAAATATATATATATACGTTACTCTTTTCGTTCATGTACAAGTATGCAGTAATGATATGCAGTTCTTTTATGTAAATATTAACACTTAAATATCAAATATTTGACGAAGGATAAATGTTTAATAAATCCGATTAATCGCCTATTATCTGAGTATTCACTACAAGGTAACTTTACCGACTAATGTCGATTTCCATATTTAAGAACATTGTAAAATACGTATAATTTGGGATTTTAGTACTAATGTTTTAGTTTGATTAACATTATAATTTTAGTAATGTAAATTATGTTGTAAATCGTGTGCATATGCATAAAATGTAAGCACATCTATAATTGAAAAGTATGATATATCATATAATGTATGGTAGTATATAATTTGTGTGTATGTGTATATATATATATGTGTGTGTGTGTGTGCGCGCGCATGTGTGTATAAATATTATTGAACAAAATTTGTAACTTAAATCGGGTTGGGTAGGGTCGGCCGAAAAAATATAAAACTCATACCCAACCTATTTAAATTGGTTGGGTAGACTTGGCTTGGTCGGCCGAAAAGAGAGCGAGGGTTAGTTCAGTTTGATCAGGTTGGTAAATCATGAACAATCATAATTGGAGTAATCCGTGGATGTATTACCTATGAATTAAATCGGATAATTAAAGATTATTAGAATGATTAGTGTGGATCAATTTAATATTATATATATATATTGTGTAATAATTTTAATTATATGTATATTATCACATAATTTAAATTTATTTAAAAACATATTATGATTGAAATAAAATAAAATTTATAGATTTAAATTTTGGATTAGTGATCAAGTTGTGAGATAAAATTAAGAGAATTCGTGATTTTGACCGTCTAAAATAAGAACTATGTATACAAAAAAATGTTAATATTTTTTATTCAAATTTCAACCTTTTAATTTTGGAACTTTTACCTATAAATTTCCTAAAATTTACAAATCAAGCCAATATTGGAAGGATTAGACTGAATTTTATAACCTCTTCACCAACTTTTATCAAAACCGATTTTAACATAATCAAAGCGATTAGTTACCGTCTAACGATTATCTGGATTATTAAACACCAACTTTTAGAACATAAATTATACATAAAAATATAATTGAGTATGGATTTAAAAAATTGTTTAATTATTTTTATTATATTCAATTGTTGAATTTGATAAAATTCATTTTACATCATTTAAAACTAAATATATATTTTGGTAATTAAAAATAATCATTTGATCTTTATCTTATAGAAATTAATTCAAATTTTATGAAATTAAAAAATATTTAAAAAAATACTAAACAAATATAAGGCAAATTCGAAATATTATCTTTTACCACATTTCTAATTATAGAAATTATTTCAATATATATACATGTTGGTGTGAGAAATTATTCGAGTGTATAAACAGGCACGTGCCTCGCACGGGCTTTTACGCTAGTTTTAATTTAATTTCGAACATCCATTTACTATTCTCCGATGAGAATAAAATCTCTCTACCAAAACCCAATACAGTCAATTTCACATTTCACATTTACTCAATAGCAAAACCCTAATTCTCACTCTCACTCTCACTCTCACTCTCACTCTCACTCTCTCCCCCGAAAATGGCACCCACCGGAAGAGGAGGCCGACGCAACACTCACCGGCGCAACAACCCCACTTCATCATCTCACAAATCCCCTCTCCCACCAGCCCTAATCATCAAAATTCTCACCCACATTGACCCAAAATCACTCGCAAGATGCAAATGCGTTTCCAAGTCATGGTATGCTCTAATCACCCACCCACTCTTCATTAAAAAACATCTCCATATCAACACTCTCAACATCAATACTCATGTCATATGCAATGCTTATAATACTCATAATCGTAATGCTTGTGATGCTTGTATTGCTGGTTGTAATTGCAGTAAGGTTGTGTCGTTGTTACGTCTCGATAAACAAGAAAACCAAACCTAAGAAGATGAACAGGTACTTCCAGTCATTAACTTTGATGAACAGGTACTTCCAGTCATTAACTTTGATGTAAGATTGTTGTCATGAAATTTGTATGTGTTCAGCATGCTTGAATCGTTGCAGTTCTTAGTATATAATAAATTGTTGAGTGCTTCATTATGTACCTGACTAAATATCCTTTTACTTGACAGAAGTGATACTACCTCTCTAAAACAGACTTTTACTTTTTAATTGCTAATGCTACTAAAGAATTGCATATGAGCAAATTATGAGGTGCAGTTTGTAGTTATGGTTTTAAAGATTCTTCATTGCAACTTTGGGGAATTGAATCACTTTTCATGGCTTGTACCTCTGGGTCACATGCTTTTGGCTTCTTCATGCTGTATATAACATTTATGTACACGTAGAGAAAGTTGGACATATAACATGTCACCACAAGTAGATATGTATAATTCATCTTCTCTCTGTTGGCCTTACACTGCCGTGCTATAGTTCTGGATATCTTTCTATAATGGATGTATGTTTTATGACTATGACTTTTACCTGATTTGAATCATGCATGCAGGGCTGCATTGTTGTCTAAAGATTTTGAATCGGCGTTACATCTTTAGTGCACGACACTAAGCAGCGAAGCAATTATGAGATCTTTCAGAAGGTACAGACCTGTAGAATCCTTCTTAATGTGGTACACTTAGTAATATGATGAAAGGTTATACTTATGTTTCTTGTTTGAATCTCAATATCGTTAAATTTAAGCTTTCTATGCAATTTTTGTTGGCTGAAGTGATCATTTTACTTTTGATGGATAAAAACTTGTGTAAAATTTCAAGACAGATGCAAACCTTTCTTCCTGAACTATTTTACTTAACTCTCTGGCTTCTTATCATATTTTCCAATACAACTACCTTAAAGTCCTTTAGCTTTGGATATACATTTTTTGTATAAACTGGATGACTAAATTTCCTCAATTATACATTTTACGCTGGCTCATTTACAATTTGAAGGTAGTTTTCTTTACTCCATATAAAAGAAGCTTGTATATAATTTTAATGATTATGGAACACTTAAAAATTGAAATATTGATTTTCTAATTCACCTTCGTGTATAGGTGCTCTTAATTAATGTACTTAGCCAATATCAGTATTGTCCTTGTTATTTTCATATTGTGGAACATTCCTACTGGCACCATATTAAGAAATCTGAAGTGTAGTATGAGATTTTATACAGGGAGTGTAATCTAAAGTGATTGTAATACCCTGTACTGGAGCAACAGTTATGGTAGATAACTGCCTGGCACGATTTGGGTTTGCTTTTGCAGAACCTCTTGCAATCTGCAACAAAAATTAACTGATATGAAGATCTAGTTTACACACTTTCTTGTGTAGTTAATTCACAAAGCAGACCCAGGTAGACTACTCTGTTAAAGCCTCTCCTTTTTTAATAAAATTAATACATTCCCTATATTAAATAAAAATATATAAGGCGTTCTTTCTAAACCTTCTTTTCAAAAGTCTGGTAAGTTTACCTTGGTTGGTTGAGTCATGAATGCAAATAGACAGAATGTTGCATAATATTATCTGTCGACGTACTAATACTAACTACATCTCAAAGCAGGCCAACACATTGTTTTCTGTTAGAAGATCATTTGATTGATATATAGCAAAAACACTAATTTGATAATATTAAGTAATAATTTTCAGGTATCCTGTGCCCTGGAATAGTTAAACTGGCCAATGTTATGTGTAGCTCACCGTTGTGATATACTCAAGTACATGCTTATCTTCTTTTTTTTCCCTCGAATGTAATGATTAAAGATTGTTGTTAAGTGTGGTAAAACATTATTTCAGAAAACAATATACAAAGAGTATCCCCAATATCAAGAATCATAGTTGAAACATGATCAGGTTGAATTTATGGCTGGTAGCCTGAGTGACTACGCATGTCTGTGCATATATCCTGTTTACATCCTGCAAAATCTTGATTTTAGATAATAGATGCTGAAGATTGCACATACAATAGTACATTTTTCTACGTATACGTAGTTCATAATTGACATGGTTTACAATATTTAGTACATGCTCTCGTTTTGTAAGAACATTTTAGTATTATGCTTGTAATTACATATTTATATCATGATCGTTTACTTAAGAATCTCCAGTCTACAAAGCTAATCTGCTAATGGAAGCAGATACTGAAGTTTTATGTTTCTTTCTTGAATCTCAATTTCGTAAAATTTAAGCTTTCTATGCAATTTTTGTTGGCTGAAGATATCATTTCGCTTGCCTTATTAACAACAATCACATGTACTCAAATGCTATGCGTGGTGATGTTTACATACACACCTGCATAGTACATTAACGCTAACCTTTTGTATATGAATTATGACAGCCATAGAAATGCTCTCTACTCTTATAAGTTATATGCAATTAGCTCTGTTGCCTAACTTAATCGAAAAATCAAGTTACTGTCAGAATGGTGGTATCAATAGAATGTTGTAATACCAGTCATTGGACCCAATGTTTCTTGAAGTATTCGCTGACAAGAAGTAATTATCTTCAGATCTTTTCGTTCCCAAGTGATTGTGTGAGATACTAATCTCTGTCCTGCACGTATACAATTCTACTTATCCTGATTATTATATGCAGTTATGTTAGTTTTGAATATATACTCAAGTCAGTCGTTGCATTTTTAATAATAAGTTATGCTTAGTTTTAAAAGCTACCAGCATAACTACCAGTATAAAGCATTATTAATTGAATCCTTCTTAACTTAAGCTTTTATGCAATTTTTGTTGGCTGAAGAGATCATTTTACTCCCGGTAGAGGAGAAGTAGTGTAAAATTTTAAGACAGATGCAAACCTTTCGTCCAGAGCTATTTTACTGAACTCCCTGGCTTCTGATTATATTTCAAAACATCCACCTTTAAATCCTTAAGTTTTGGAGATGTATGTTTTTGTAATGAGTTAGCTGCGATAAAGATTGAACTAGATGACCAAATTTCCTTAGTTATACATTTTAGGCCTGTTCATTTACAATTTGAAGGTAGTTTCTTTATCTCCATATAAAAGGAGCTTGTATATCAAAGTTTAATGATTATGGATTGATTTTTTAATTCACCTTCATAAATCGGTGCTCTTTGTAAAGTTACTCTCAGAATGGTGGTATCAGTAGAATGTTGTAATACCAGTCGTTGGACCCAATGTTTCTTCAGACAACGGCGTCTAGAGATGTAGTCGTTGTCCCTCGCTCTAACACACAACAGTTTTCGAACCGTTGTCTGAGGCGTGTAACAGACGACACTCCGATAGACAACGGGGTTTGTCAGTATCAGACTACGGATAAAATCCGTTGTCTGAATCGAAATTCCTTGTAGTGATGCTTTCAAAATGGAGAGAAAGTGGTCAACAAAACAAGAGCAATAGCATCAATAAGTCAATATCTTCTAATCCGATCACTTAAATATTCGGGTATAAAACTGAAACATACGTACTTTCTTACAGATTTACAGACCAAAAAGTGATCACAAACAAGATATTGCATGAAACGAAGTATTAAGAATAAACAAAGGAAGCATCAGACACTAATTCTTTGGGGTTGCAAGTACTGTGGAATCTTAATAGTCTCATTTTTTCATGCTTGAACATAAAGTTGATTGCAAAATGACATCTGTGTAACTATCTAGATGGTTTTAATGTCATAGTTTTTAAAAACTCATGCTTCTTAACTGTTAAGCTGCTTTTGATCCATACAGCATACAGGTACAAACTTTAATTGACTAAACAAGATTTTAACTATTGGAACTTTAATCAACTTGAACAAAATTATAAGTACTGTAAATTTAATTAACTAAAATGTACTCGGGCTTACCAAATCATCTATAAGATCTCGAATCACCTGTATGTGTTGCAGGGTAGGAGCCACCTCGTCAATTCTACCCTTACGATTGCTCTTCTTTATTTTAGTTTTGGCCTGAATTTCCGGGATTCTCTAATTTTCCAATGCTATTATTCAACCGAGCATTTTCCACTGTTTACAAGCTGCATACCAAATGGTCTGGCTGTCGCCTTACAAATGATTTCTGCAAAACTTAAAATAGAGTATACATCATATGAAATTCAAGGCCCCTGTATTAGGGCTCAAGTTTAATGAATATTATGATGTAAAGCAGGACATTAGTAATATAATCAGATAAACATATACTAACATGTCCGAACCAGAACTAGAACTATTAACAGAACCATAACAATATCACACATCTGTCTATAAACAGTTTCTGCACAATTTTAATTATCGATAAAATCAAACAAATAGATTCTACAGACATCCATCTCACTTTCATGACCTGCAAATTCTGAGTGAGCTTGCAGCAAAGATTAAAATAAAAAAGGAAAGGTTTCATAACCGGGTATTCCAAAAATGGATATGGATGCATGGATTCCAAAAGCTGCCTACTCTTTATTATGTTTGAAAAGATGACCCCTTATTCTCTTTTTTTTCCATGTGTCGAACTCGACCTAGCATTAGATCAGGATCCATGTGGAGTAAATATAGTCAGGATCCTTATACAAGTGGAGTAAACATAGTCAGGATGATAAAAATATGTTGGACATGACGATAACTGTAAAGACTAGGTTTGTGATTCTATACCCATGTCCTCTTTCTTTCCTTAAGGCCAGATATCCCGGTAATGCAAATAAAACTGCAGAACTGACCTAGAGACATAGAGTATCATGTCTAAGTCATGATCTATAAACAAGACTATATAGTACCGGAAGAAATGATGCACCGATTTTATTGTATATAGAACCGGGTTTTTTAAAATGTGCTCAGAAAGAGTGGATGTAGAGCAAATTTATTTTGTTGAGGGGATTTGTAGTGCAACTTGATCTTTATATATGTTTCTCCTTCAATATACTTTTCTTTGTTTGTAATAGACCATAAACACTCATATATAGATTGACTGTGCTTCTTTTAGACATTTTCTGATATTAGTCATGGAACAGCTCAACTGAGATTCTTGTTAACAAAAACAGCATTGAGTGACATACAATAAGTTGATCGTCACTGAATTTAACTCCCAGAAAGGGAAACATCTTCTTATAATACAATGGTGACTAGTAGACTAGAAATATAGATTTCTCCTTTTCTTATTTTCAGTGGAGAAACCTTTTAACCTTAAAGTGATGATCAAAAATACCATTTTTTTTAATAATGAGAAAAGAATACCCATTTTGAAAGTTTTGGTCAAAAACACCCGTCTATTACGTATTTGAGAAATGAGTATTACTATTACGCATTTGAAAAATGGATATCACGTGTTTTTTTGAAAAAAATTAGCAAAAAAAAATAAAAAAAAGTTGAAAAATGTTTTATGCATCTTCCAAATCTTCCAAATGCGTATCTGATTAATTTTTTTTTTATTATTTTTTAAAAAAATATTTTTAAATTTCTTTTTATGTTATACCCATTTTTCAAATGCCAGTGATACCCAATTTTAAAATGCGTATTAGAGTGGTATTTTTGGCCAAAATTTTTAAAAATGATATTTTTATCACTTAGACTAAAAAAAATGGTATTATGTCATTTTTTCCAACGTTACAGATGTAAAGTCTGTCAGTGACATTATGATTCTTGCATCTCGTAAATGCCTTTACTTGCCAATACTTTGGCACACAATTTTTTTATATTTTTTCTTGTTGCTGCATCTATGAAAATCCTGTTCACTCGGATTGCAGTCCACAATGTGCATCATACATGCTTCGAAAGCGAGCTCTTTATGATGATATGTTAAGGTATGTAAAATTTCCTACCCCTATTTGTGTTGTTGCGGCATTTACCAGTGTGCAAATTGAACTTGTTTTATGCCACAGTGTTGGAGAATGAATTTGAACCCAATCCAACTTCAATAGAACAGAGAAAGGAAACTATTTCCGATGGAAATATATGGGCCGATAGAAGAAAGAAAGAAACCTCTTCCCGATGGAAATACATGGCCCTATAGAAATTACTCTTCTCGATGGAGATATTTGGGCCGATGAAAACTACTATTTCCGACTACACCAATGAAAGTATATCCCAATGGGATTATAATGACCTATCAGAATATGGATTATAACAAACATTCGAGCCCATTCAAGTCATGAAGCCCATTGCTCACTAAGGGTGTATGACGGTGGGAACAGTCCTATTTTGATATGGATTCCAGTTAGTAAAGAAACTCACTCCTATCGGATGACTTGATCCTGAAGAATCGAAACATCAAAACCAACAGACTTCTAATCGAATAAGGTAACTTTTACCAATAGAACTACGTAGACTTGATTCTCTATATAATAGAGATACCTAGGCAACTTGAGGGGATCCAACACTCTGATAATTCTAGAGAACATGCCCTCGAGCTCAGTCTAAAATTCTGATAAACCTTACATAAATTCGTCAAGTTCTTTAAGTGGAGACCCGAAACCTTGAAGCTGTCGGTGACGAAAATCGGGTTCAACATTTGGCGCCGTCTGTGGGAACCGCTTAAAGGATCACGAATTACTAACACGATTCAACCATGTCTACAACCAAAGTTCAAACCAAAACAAACCAAGACTCGTTTGATACCTCAACCCCCTCTACTGGTCGACCACTCTCCTCGGTGGTTACAAGGGTGGAAGCCAATAACGAACGTTTGAGGGTGCATCTTGATCGTGTTATTGCACTTAGTGCCGATCGGAGGAGAGCCCTCGATCGAACAGCCGCTCTAGAAGAGCTTAGGCTTGGCACAAAAGGGAAGAGATCTTCGGGTGAAAAAGGTGCAATTGGCTCAACTGGAACTGGTAAGTAGGAAAAACAGATCAACCGGGGTCGACGAGACATTATAGTCCGAGGAAAAAATCTGGAGGATGACTTCAACCAAGTATTTAGGGAAGGAAGTCAGTCTCGCAAAAAGCGGACTATGCCATCGGCGAGAAAAGAGATGGAGGTTCGAGGATCGACGCGTTACGATTGCAATGACTAGAAATAACTCGTGCAATTGCTGAGGAACAGTTTAGAATGGAAAAACGACGCAATACCAATCGTAGAACAAGTCGTCATCATAGCACGCCACCTTATTCCCGTAAGGAAAATTCCTCTAGTGGTGGACGACCTCCTCGAAAGAGTCCACCCCACCGGGACAATGGAGATGGGGGATGCGATGATGATGATGACAATCAGGATGATGACTTGAAAATGATTATTATGGACGCGATGATGATTATTAGGAAGATGAATATGAGAACGAGGACGACGAACAAGAACGTGATGACAGGTATCGAGCTGATAATCGAGATGTCTATGAACCAGGCAATGATCAGCCTGTATCGGGCAAAGATACCGGTGGACTAAGGGATCGTATGGAGAAAATGGAACAGATAATGATGGGTGGGGGGGGGGGGGGAGTGGGTCATTACTTAACCGTATCTCCGTTGTCAAGGGAGATAAGGGAGTATATACCTCGCAAAAGCAGCACAATACCGAAGATGACTTCTTACTATGGAAAGACTGATCCTTATGAGCACATTACTCAATTTGAAAGGTAGATGCAGAGAACCGGTCATAATCGAAGTACCATCTGTCAGTTGTTTGAAGTATATTTGAAGGATAGTGCTCAGGGTTGGTATATGACCCTCTTACCATGCTCAATCGAGTCATATGAACAACTCAAGTCTAAGTTCTTGAAACATTTTGATTACAACAGGCGAAATGGTCAGGTAACTGTCTCCCTGATCAACGTGAGGCAAAGCTCCGACGAGTCATTGGCATCGTACTTGAAGAAGTTTAAGCAGGAATGTGAAAATGTATCATCGCTCGATGAGTCTCAAGCAATGGGATTCTTCTTGGGAGGATTGGACCCGACACAGAGTCATAATTTGTTGAATTCATTATTCGATTTCCCTCCTCAAACACTAAATGACATGTACACAAGAGCTGAAAACATTAGGAGGAAGGAGGAGATTTTGGGGATGGGAAGAAGAGGCAGTCTGAGCAAAAGGAACGCATGGGGAGATCGTTCCCCAAATAATAAAATGTGTCGATCCAATGCTAGGAAAAGGGATCGGTCACCCGATCAAAAGGCTTGCTCCCCTAACTGAAGCAAATTCTATCAACTTTGAAAACATGCCCAATCGGGGAATTCCTTATCAGATCATGCCATGCCTGGGGTCGACACTTGTAAATTGGCAAAGATGGACATTACACGATAAAAGAAATTGAAATGTGGCCCGATTGAAAAGGTTCTATCGGTATTTTTTGCATGTTGATTGCTTGATGATTATATATTCAAATGTAGGACTTAGATCTAGGAAGTAGAAACAAAGAGATGGTCCATGTACCATCTCTATTCGACATATGATTGAGTTCGTTACTCTTTATATCAATCAATATCTTGTAGAACTTAATTATAGGATTTTAATATTTTATGATGCATCCAACGAAGAGTTCTGTTTTAATAAAATTGCAAGTTTGTCTTCATATTGAATCTATTTGCATGAATGATATGTATTGTGTGGTCAATCTGGAGTCCCTTACCTTCTTGATCAAATGGTATGGTACTCGGGGGAGGCCAAACTCGATCCGACCTACATCAGTGACTAATCACATTCTAATATAATGTGAAAATCACTAAGGGGCCAGGATAATGCCAATAGACCAAAAAAATGGCTTTGAGCTATGATGGTTCATAAAAGTCGGGGTACTGGCAACCGGAAGATGAGAAACTGGTAAGCAAAGTCTTTTGACAAAATCTGTGGCTTACAGACGACCTCTCATCTGTGCTCCAAGAAAAGTTAGCTACTTCATATTTTATGACTCGAAAGCACAGGCTTCACTAGTCAGGCCATAATGAGGTTTGGTTAATCGAGCTCTAGCTAAGAATACTTAGTCCGATAACTTAGTATATGGGGATTGACGAATCCAACTTTACTCAATTAATCTATTGTGGGTTGATTTGAAATCAGCTGAGATGTCTTCTAGGACGATGTTGTCGGAAGTATTCGTTCGATTGGACAAAAACTAATTTCAACTATGTCCTATGAAAATGGGAGCAGTGGACTACTCGGTGCTATGTGATCGGGAAAAACGTCTTGATTGTGATAAATATTTAGACTGAACTCAATGACAAAATGAAGCTTTGTTGAATTTTGATCGGGAAATAAAGCTCTGTTGAATTTTAATCGGGAAAAAATCAATGTTACTTTGAATTTTGATCGGGAAATAAGCAATGTTGCTTTGAATTTTGATCGGGAAATAAGCAATGTTACTAATAAATTTTCAATGATAGCAACTCTCATTGAAAATTGGGGACTTGTCAGAGAATAAATTTGAACCCGATCCAACTCCAATAGAACAAAGGAAGGAAACTCTTCCCGATGGAAATATATGGGCCGATAGAACAAAGAAAGAAACCTCTTCCCGATGGAAATACATGGGCCTATAGAAATTAATCTTCCCAATGGAGATATTTGGGCCGATGAAAACTACTCTTTCTGACCAAACCAATGAAAGTATATCCCAATGGGATTATAATGACCTATCGGAATATGGATTATAACAAACATTCGAGCCCATTCAAGTCATGAAGCCCAATATTGCTAACTAAGGATGTATGACGGTGGTAACAGTCCTATTTTGATATGGATTCCAGTTGGTAAAAAAACTCACTCCTAACAGATGACTTGATCCTGAAGAATCGAAACATCAAAACCAACAGACTTCTAATCGAATAGGGTAACTTTTACCAATAGAACTACGTAGACTTGAATCTCTATATAATAGAGATACGTAGGCAACTTGAGTGGATCCAACACTCTGAGAATTCTAGAGAACATGCCCTCAAGCTTAGTCTAAAATTCTGATAAACCTTACATAAATTCGTCAAGTTCTTTAAGTGGAGACCCGAAACCTTGAAGCTGTCGGTGACAAAAATCGGCTTCAACACGCAGGTAGATAGGTTGTGGTGGTTATATGCGTGGTCGTTGCGGAGAAAAAAATTGCCCTGAGTTTTGTCTTACCCCTTCTCACCAAATATCATTCTCACGTTAAGATTTGCTACTTACCCCTTTTCTACCACTCGATCTCCTTACAAGTTAAACAACCATAACGTTAAATTTTTTTTATTATTATGTTTTTAGCGTCCATAACTCTTTTTCATGTTTAGTCTTACATTTACATCAAAGTAGGGTGTGACCACACCTAATATCCTCGTATTTATCACCCCTAATTTTGGGGCTCCTTCAGAAAGAAATGGTACAGCTCCATTCAACATTTCAAAAATGGTATTGGGAGTCGGTGGCAACCTTGTCGTGGGCGCCACATCATATGGCGACCTTATTTTTCATTTTTTTTTTCTTTTTTCCCTTAGATGTCGTTGGTCACTTAGTAGAAATAATGAGTTTGTAATATCCAATTTCAAAGGTTTATAAAATGTAGTTACAACATTTTATTCAAAAATAAATAGGTAAATACATAAATAATTTAAATTAAATATTTTTAAAAGAACATTAAAAATCTTTTGACTTATACAATATATAACATAGAAATAAAAAAAATAGGTAAATAAAAAAATTCGAATAAAATGTTTTTAGAAAAATATTATAAATCATTTAACTTATATACATAACATATAAATAAATAAATTAGGTAAATAAATAAATTTAAATTAAATATTTTTATAATACTATTATAAATCATTTAACTTATATATAACATAGAAATAAATAAAATAGGTGTATAAATAAAATATTCAAATTAAATATTTTTAAAATAATATTATGAATCATTTAACTTATATATATATATAACATAGAAATGAATAAAAAATTTGAATGAAATATTTTTAAAATAATAGTATAAATCATTTAACTTACATATAACATTGAAATAAATAAAATAGGTAAATAAATAAAAAAATTATATTGTAGCAACTGCTATTCTTAGAACTTTAGGTAAACAAAATCTATACCAAACAAAATGTACCAACTTACAGAAGCTGCAAAACATTTGATGAACCAGGTTATATGTGCTACTTGCTACTAGTAATTGAAAACATAAAGTCTTCAGTTGTCCAGTCTCCCTGAGTCACTTTAAAAGACTAGTGTTCTTCTTGTTGTTGTTCCTGTGATTACATTCAGATCATAAAGCTTGATAAAGAAGAATGGTTGATGCAATCGTATCTTTTGCAATCGAAAATCTTGCTGAATTTATTGCACAAGAAGTTAACATTAGAATAGGAGTGAGAGATGGTGTAAGGTGGCTCAAAGATGAATTGGGCTACCTCCAAGCTGTAGTAAGAGATGCAGAATCAAGGCAGGAAGAGGAACTAATTCGCATCTGGGTGAATAATGTCAGAGATGTCGCCAATGACGCGGTAACTATCCTGAGCGATTTCAATGCTCTCCAACAAGAACATACAGCTCCTAAACAAAGAATCTTGGATTGTGTCCGGGGCTGTGTTTGCATGTTCAAGAAAGAAGTCACGCTTTCTGATATTGGAAAGGGCATCGAGTCACTCAAGGAAAGGATCGTTGTGATCAAGAACAGGCGAATTGAGTACGGTATTGACAACATCTTAGCCACTCCAAATGTGCAGCAAAAACAGAGAACATTGTTAAGAACAACTGCCATTAATAACCAGGTGGATGTGATTGGCTTCGAGGATGAATTTAAAACTTTGATGGGTGAGCTTGATAACGAGAATCTATCCCTCAAAGTCATTTCAATTCACGGAATGGGGGGCTTGGGGAAGACTTCACTTGCCACCAAGTTGTTCAACTCTAGCGATTTGAGACAATTTGACACTCGTGCTAAGGTTTGTGTGTCCAACGAATATAACATTAAAGATGTTCTGAAGAGAATAGTGAAGTCTTTTATGGGACCTGAGCACGAACAATATCTGTCAAACATGGACGAGCATGATTTGCTGCAGTACCTATCAAAGTTACTTCAAGATCGAGGCCGCTATATAGTGTTAATTGATGATATATGGGACATAAATGTATGGGACCAGATTAAAATGGCATTTCCAGACCAGAAGAACGGTAGTAGAATTATCGTAACTACAAGAAACAAAAAGGTTGCAGAGACGGTAGATGACAAATGTTTTGTCCATCAACTCCGTTTTCTAACCAAAGAAGAGAGCTGGCAATTGTTCTGTGAGAGAGTGGAACCAACAACCCCAAATTTGGAGAAATTAGGAAGAGAGATGGTTGGTAAATGTCGAGGTTTACCACTTGCAATTGTGGTACTGAGCGGCCTGTTATTCCACAACATGAACTATGATTATTGGTCGAAGGTGAAGGAGCATATGTGGAGACACTTGAAGGAAGGTGACTCTGTCCGGATCGAAGAAATACTGAGCTTGAGTTATAATGACTTGTCTCCCCAGATGAGAGACTGTTTTCTCTACCTTTCAAGGTACCCGGAAGATCATGAGATTAACCCAGGCGAGTTGAAGCTTCTATGGATTGCAGAGGAATTTATATCAGAAGCTGAGGGAGTAGTCATGGAGGATTTGGCTGAAAATATTTTGAATGAGCTAATTAGTCGCAATTTGCTTCAGATTGCAGATTCTCAATTCAACGAAAGAGTTTTGAGATGCCGGGTCCACGATCTTGTACGTGATCTTGCCATATATAAAGCAAAGGAGAACAAGTTGTTGGTTGCTTTAGACTCAGGTAAAGACCATCCAGATCCCATCCATTTGTTGGAAGGACAACCGCGTTATGTCATCTATAACGGATTAGGTGAGTACTTGAAATTACTTGATGCTTCGTATTTGCGTTCATTGGCACTAGTAAAATATTTTAGTGGTAAAGTAGAATTAAAAGAAATGAAGTTGGTGTGTACCAGATTCAAAAATCTCAAAGTGCTAGATATGACAAGTGTATATTCAGTGAGGATACCAGAAGAAATAGGGGATTTAGTTCTCCTAAAGTACTTGGGCTTAATGGGTGGTGAGACGTATTCAGATAAACCTCTAATAATTCCACCAAGTATAGGCAAGCTGAAAAAGCTACAAACTGTGCTGGGTGCGAAAGGGAAACGCTACACATTTCCAAGAGAGATATGTGAGCAGCATGAGTTGAGGTATTTAGAAATCCAAATTAGTGGGAGTTGGAATATAGGTAACCGCCAAACAAAGTTACACACTCTTGGTGATATAGATCCTGAGGAATTGATAAAGATTGATACTGTTAATCTCGCCAACCTCCATACACTATCTATACGAGCAGTAGAGAAGAAGAGGGGAGCACAATATGGTTATACGTTGGAGTCCGTAACTAATTTAACAAGTCTCCAAACATTCAGACTCGCCTTCTGTAATTCTGATATTCCAACAATCAAATCTCACCGCTCTTTACTTGATTAATGTGTACCCGGGAAACAAAAAAATGGTTTGCAGTCATAATGCGTTTCCAAGCCTTCAATTTTTAAGATTACAGAACTTTTCCTATCTGGAAGAATTGAAAGTTGAGGACGGAGCATTCCCTTCTCTTAAACTATTTCAAACAGGTGAGTGTGACAAACTGAAGAAGAGTGCGGTACAACTGGAACGTTTCTGGGTTCAGGATCTTTAATTTATAAACTTTGTAACAATTTATTTTTATTGTTAGTTTTTTATTCAGAATTGGGAAGATTTGCACTTTCTATTTTTCTTCTAAATTTTATATTTATATTTTTTAATTTGTACTTCCTTTAAGTTAAAAATAAAAAATAAAAATGAATATAAATATAAATATGTACAAATACTGATGTAGAAAATAGGAGTTGTAAATTTTTAAACTTTTTCATGTATAGTATTTTACACTATTTATTTACAATAATTTGTCTACTTGGTTCAAGTTAGTTGAAAAAGATTGTTTAAAAATTAAAAAATGAAAATCCGTCACAATCAATCAATATACTTATATAAAGGAGAAGACGGAGGCGGTGAGGTGGCGCTCTAGAATCGTTCCGTTCTATTTTTCTAATTTTCTCAATTTTTCACAATTTTTAATTTTAATAATTATAATTTCATTTATTACAACTTCCTTTATTATTTTCGATTTTGTAGTAAGGAAATTGAAAATTACACTTTTATTATTTTCAAACTTAATAGAACTTTCTTTTATTATTTTCAAACTTGATAGAACTTTCTTTGATTTTGAAAATTACAACTTCCTTATTATTTTCGAATTCGTAGGACTTGATTGAACTTTTTTGACTTAGAAAATTACAACTTCCTTATTATTTTCGAATTTGTAGGCTTGATAGAACTTTCTTTTATTATTTTCAAACTTGATAGAACTTTCTTTGATTTATAAAATTACAACTTCCTTATTATTTTCGAAAATTTGTAGGACTTGATAAAACTTTCTTTGATTTAGAAAATTTATTTGATTTAAAAAATTGCAACTTCCTTATTATTTAATTTAGAAAATTACAACTTTCTTATTATTTTCGAATTTGTAAGCTTGATAAAACTTTCTTTTATTATTTTCAAACTTGATATAACTTTCTTTGGTTTAGAAAATTACAACTTCCTTATTATTTTCGAATTTGTAGGACTTGATAGAACTTTCTTTGATTTAGAAAATTACAACTTCCTTATTATTTTCTAATTTGTAGGACTTGATAGAACTTTTTTTGATTTAGAAAATTACAACTTCCTTATTATTTTCGAATTTGTAGGCTTGATAGAACTTTCTTTTATTATTTTCAAACTTGATAAAACTCTCTTTGATTTAGAAAATTACAACTTCCTTATTATTTTCGAATTTGTAGGACTTGACAAAATTTTCTTTGATTTAGAAAATTTATTTGATTTAAAAAATTACAACTTCCTTATTATTTGATTTAGAAAATTACAACTTTCTTATTATTTTCGAACTCTATTTGATTTAGAAAATTACAACTTCCTTATTATTTTCGAATTTGTAGGACTTGACAAAATTTTCTTTGATTTAGAAAATTTATTTGATTTAAAAAATTACAACTTCCTTATTATTTGATTTAGAAAATTACAACTTTCTTATTATTTTCGAATTTGTAGGCTTGATAGAACTTTCTTTTATTATTTTCAAACTTGATAGAACTTTCTTTGATTTAGAAAATTACAACTTCTTTATTATTTTCGAATTTGTAGGACTTGATAGAACTTTCTTTGATTTAGAAAATTACAACTTTCTTATTATTTTCTAATTTGTAGGACTTGATAGAACTTTCTTTGATTTAGAAAATTACAGCTTCCTTATTATTTTCGAATTTGTAGGCTTCATAGAACTTTCTTTTACTATTTTCAAACTTGATAGAACTTTCTTTGATTTAGCAAATTACAACTTCTTTATTATTTTCGAATTTGTAGGACTTGATAGAACTTTCTTTGATTTAGAAAATGTTAGGAATATGTTGTTCTTGATGATAAGCATAAAACACTTAGTAGAATTTGTGTAAAGTCAATTTTGTAGCTGTCAACGAAATAGCATGCTTAGCAGTGTTTCGTTGACAGGAAGCTCATCAACGAAATGAGTGTTGTAGCAATTGCATTGTACAATACTTCACAGTATGATAGGCATTCTATTATATGTTTTAGATAGGTTTTCTAAGTCATGTTGACTATGTACTAGATAGGCAAAATAGGTTGGTTAATTGTAAATATGTAATGCCTTGTAATTCTGCCTAAGTGAAGACATGTCAACGGTATGAAGATTACTCTGTCAACGGTATGGAGTTTACCCATCAACGAAACGAGGGAAACACCATCAACGAAATGAAGAATGAAGCTATCAACGAAACACTTCTCCTTGCTATCAACGAATCAATGTTGCTTTTTGAACAGTTGACAAAGTGATAGTGACAGTTTACTGAACAGATCTAAAAGGAGATATGGAAGTGTACTGTGCATTGGAAGCCATCAAAGTGGATACTGGAAATAAGGAAACATTCCAATTTCCAATAAGGCTCTTGGGAATGATTATAATGAGCATGAAGACAAAAGCTAAGATCTCCAAGGACCATTGGACAAAAGGAATGAAAAGCAAGCTACTGATGGTTACTACTATTATTCTTTAGTTTAACCAAACGTAGAATTGTAAACTTGGGATATTTAACCAAGTGTAGCAGTTACTTTAGAAGAAAAGAGAAGAAACACAAATAGATTGTATTAGCTATTTTGAGAGCAATTCTTCTCTACAACCTTGTAACTGAGCAGCTGTGTACTTTTGTATCACAGATTATTTCCGCAATAAAAACACTTCAGTTGGATCATCAAACAATCCAACTGAATTATTTATATCTTGTGTTTTTATTTATTCAGTTCAGTTTTATTTTATAAAGTGTTTTAGTTTCAAGAAAATATCAAGAATTGTATTCAACCCCCCCCTTCTACAATTCTGTTAGGTCATTTGGGAATAACAATTGGTATCAAAGCAAGCTTCTAACATACAAGAAGTTTAAAGATCAAGACCAAAAACAGAAACCATGGTGAAGAAGGATGCAGGTGTGAAGATACCAGTTCTTGATAAAGACAATTACTTTCACTGGAAAGTAAAGATGCATTTACATCTCATGTCTATGGATGAGAGGTATGTAGACTGCATTGAGAAAGGTCCACACGTTCCCATGAAGCTTGATTCTAGAGTTGGACTGCCAGATGATGCACCTGATGTAGAGATTCCAAAAACTGTCTCAGAATGGACTGTTGAAGATATTGCAGAAGTTCATAAAGACAAAAGGACCATGAACATTCTGTTTAATGGTTTGGAGCAAGAGATGTTTGACAATGTTATCAACTGTACAACCTCTAAGGAAGTATGGGATACTGTTAGAACTCTCTGTGAAGGAACTGAGCAAGTCAGGGAAAATAAAATGCAACTCCTTATACAACAATATGAGCATTTTCATTTTAAAGCTGGTGAAACCCTAAATGACACGTTTAGTAGGTTTCAAAAGCTTTTGAATGGATTAAAGTTGTATGGGAGGATCTATCAAACCAAGGATTCAAACCTTAAATTTCTTAGAGCTCTTCCAAAAGAATGGAAGCCTATGACTGTTTCTCTCAGAAACACTCAAGAGTACAAAGACTACACTCTTGAAAGGCTTTATGGAACCTTGAAGACTTATGAGCTGGAAATGGAGCAAGATGAGGAAATTGAAAAGGTACAGAAGAAGGGTGGATCTATTGCATTGATTGCATCAGTGAACCAACTTGAAGATGACAGTAAAGAAGCTGCAAAGGCCACAACTAGTCGATCTAGTTGTAGGAGTGATGTTAGCAAGGGTAAAGACAAGATGACAGAAGAAGAAGAATCAGAACCAGCCAACTTGGAGGACTTAGATGAGATTGATGAACACATTGCTTTTCTGTCTAGAAAATTCTCTAAGTTCAAGTTCAAAAGAAACTCAGAAGCAAGGCCACCAAGAAGAGACTTTCAACCTAGCAAAACAAACTGGATTGAAAAGTCTAAGTCAAAATGTTTCAATTGTGGAATGCTTGGTCACTTTGCTGGAGACTGCAGAAAGCCCAAGGTTGAGAAGGGCAACAGGAAATTTGAGCCTGTTGATTATAAAAAGAAATACTTTGAACTTCTCAAACAAAAAGAAAAGGCTTTCATGTCTCAGGAGTATGATTGGGCTGGTAATGGTGAAGATTCTGATGATGATGTTGAGTATGTCAACTTGGCTCTTATGGCTGACAATCATGAGCAGGAAGCAAGTTCCTCAAGCAACCAGGTAACAATTACTAATCTTTCTGAGCTTTCTAAAGAGGAATGCGACAATGCAGTAAATGAAATGTCTACTGTATTATATAATTTGCGTGTTACTCTTAAATCACTTACTAAAAAGAATTCAAGAATAAAAGAGACCAATCTGCTCTTAAGTGATAGGAATGCAATGTTAGAAGCACAGCTCATTGAATTTGAGAAAATGAGATGTGTTAGTAGGGATGCTAAGAAGGAACTTGAGAACGTGTTACAAAGGGAAGAAATTCTTAAAACACAACTTGAGATAGAACAAGGTGTGATTGCAAAATGGAAGGATGCCAGGAATGTTGCTGCCAACATAATTAATGTTCAAGGCGTGGAATCCTTATGTGAGCAATCATGGAAAAGGAACAAAGAGAAGCTAGGGTATGTTGGTGAAACCTTAGAATCAGAAACAGAGTCAACAAACAACAATGATCATTTGTTGAAGGTTGATATGTCAACGGAATGCAATGTTTCGTTGACACATGAACCATCAACCGATCAGGCTGTTTCGTTGACAGATAAAGAAAAAAACAAACTCACTAGACTTAATGACAAGTATGGACCTGTCACCAAGAACTTTGTTCAAGGTGAGTCTAGTAAATCAAAGAAAATTGAGAAGCCTGTTGAAAGAGCTAATGTAGGTCACTTGTCTAACAAGCAATTGAAAGACAAGGTAGAGAAAGTTCATAATGAGGCTAAGGGAAATAAAAAGAATAACAGGAATGGCAAAGTAGGAATTAACAAATACAACAATTACACACCTGATAAATATGCTCCTAGAAAGACATGTGTTAATTGTGGAAGTGTTAGTCATTTGTCTACTAACTGCAAATCTGTTAAGAAATCTGCTAATGTGAAAATGCCCAAGCCTGCAATGAACAGTTCCATGCCTACAATGCCTGTTATGTCTAACATGTTTGCTCCATATGCACAATTTCAGAATCCATATGCTAGCATGCCATTTGTGTCTAATCCTTACATGAATATGTTTAACATGCCACAAATGCCATGGAACATGAATAACATGATTGTTCCTCCAACTATGCATGCTATGAATGAAGATATGAGCAACCCTCAGAAATCAACACCAAGGGTAAAGATTGATTTGAATCAATCTGAGCCCAAAGTGAAAAATGGTACAAAAGGGAATGCAAAGGCTAACAAGACAGGACCCAAGGAAACTTGGGTACCAAAATCAACTTGATTTGGTTTTGTTGTGTGCAGGGAGACAAAAGGAATCTTTGGTACTTGGATAGTGGTTGTTCAAGACACATGACTGGTGATTCTACCCTGCTCACAGAGTTTCAGGAAAGAGCTGGCCCTTGTATTGCTTTTGGAGATGACAGCAAAGGCTACACAAAGGGATATGGCTTGATTTCAAAAGAGAATGTCATCATAGATGAGGTTGCATTGGTGGATGGTCTTAAGCACAACTTGCTTAGTATCAGCCAACTTTGTGACAAAGGATTTTTAGTTACTTTTTCAAAAGAAGCCTGTGTTGTTTCTAAAGGAGGAAACAACAATGTGGTAATGACTGGATTCAGAAGAGGGAATGTGTACATTGCTGACTTTAGTAGCACAAGTTCAGACACCATCACTTGTCTTTTCAGCAAGGCAAGCAAGGATGAAAGTTGGTTATGGCACAAGAAGTTATCCCATCTGAATTTCAAAGTTATGAATGATTTGGTGAGGAAAGATCTTGCTAGAGGAATTCCACAGGTGGAGTTCTCCAAGGATGGTTTGTGTGATGCCTGTCAAAAGGGAAAACAGAAGAAGGCATCATTCAAAAGTAAGACAGTGTCATCAATTGTCCAGCAGCTTGAATTGCTTCATATGGACCTATTTGGCCCTGTAAATGTTATGTCCATCTCAAAGAAGAAATACTGTCTTGTGATTGTTGATGATTTTTCTAGATTTACATGGACTTTCTTTTTGCACTCTAAAGATGAGGCAAGTGAAATCATTATCAATCACATCAAGATGGTAAGCAATCATCCTGATTTCAAAGTAAGAAGGATTAGGAGTGACAATGGGACAGAATTCAAGAATTCAAGCATGAAGGTGTTCTGTGAAGAAAATGGTATTTTGCATGAGTTTTCAGCAGCAAGAACACCACAGCAAAATGGTGTAGTTGAAAGGAAAAATAGAACACTTATTGAAGCTGCAAGGACAATGCTAGATGAATCAAAGTTACCTACATATTTTTGGGCTGAGGCAGTTAACACAGCTTGCTTTACTCAAAATATTTCTTTGATTAATCAGGCCAAAGGAATGACCCCTTATCAGTTACTCAAAAGAAAGAAGCCACTATTAGATTTTCTTCATGTCTTTGGATGCAAGTGCTTTGTTCTGAGAAATCAAGCTGAGCATTTGGGGAAATTTGAAGCAAAGGCAGATGAAGCAATATTTGTGGGATATGCAGCAGGGAAAGCTTACAGAGTCTTTAATCTCAGAATCAACATTGTTATGGAATCTGTACATGTTGTTTTTGATGATCTCAAAATACAAGGTCTCTGTGATGAAGGTTTCCATGAAAGTCTCTCTTTTGAGAATGAGGAAGGAGAACAAGTGAATCATGATAAGGCTACTGAGAAACAGCCTAAAGTTGTTGTATCTAGCACAGATGAAAGCAGCAGTGAAGATGAAATTGCTGCATTAAGGTTAAAAAGGATAGCAGCTAGCCGACCAAATGGTCATTTCGTTGACAGTCATGGTGGTGGATTCGTTGACAGTCAGAATGAGCGTTTCGTTGACAGCCAAAACGGTCATACCGTTGATAGTCATAGGAATGCTTCTAGAAGTGATCAATTAGGGACAACAAACTCAGGGGGAGTTTCTCAAGGACAAATATCCAATCAAGGCAATCATGATCATGAAGCTACGTCTTCAAGAGCAAATCTACCTCCCTCAAGGAAATGGACTAAAGATCATCCCTTTGAACTTATTATAGGTGATGTCTCTTCAAAAGTCCAAACTAGAAGAGCAACTCAAGAAGAATGTCTATATAGTAGCTTTCTGTCTCAAGATGAGCCAAAGAAAGTTGAGGATGCACTTCTAGATCCAGATTGGGTTTTAGCTATGCAAGAAGAGCTAAACCAATTTGAGAGAAACAATGTTTGGAAGCTGGTGCCCAGGCCTAATGACAGGAGTGTTATAGGCACAAAGTGGGTGTTCAGAAACAAGATGGATGAAAATGGCATAGTCACAAGGAACAAAGCTAGATTGGTTGCAAAAGGCTATTCACAGGAAGAAGGAATTGATTTTGATGAAACCTTTGCTCCTGTTGCAAGACTAGAAGCAATAAGGATTTTCCTAGCCTATGCAGCCCATGCCAATTTCAAGGTCTATCAAATGGATGTGAAGAGTGCTTTTCTAAATGGGGAATTGGAAGAGGAGGTGTATGTAAGTCAACCTCCTGGTTTTGAAGATGATGATTTTCCAGACTATGTGTACTTCCTTCTCAAAGCACTCTATGGTTTGAAACAAGCACCTAGAGCCTGGTATGACACTCTCTCACAGTTCCTCCTTGAGAATCATTTCACTAGAGGTACTGTAGATAAAACTCTTTTTCACAGGGTTGTAAATGGCTCTACTTTACTTGTTCAAATTTATGTAGATGATATAATCTTTGGGTCTACAGATGTGAAACTTTGTCAAAAGTTTGCCAAGCTTATGCAAAGTAAGTATGAAATGAGCATGATGGGAGAATTAACTTACTTTCTTGGTCTACAAGTAAAGCAAGTTAATGAAGGCATTTTCATTAGTCAAACAAAATACATTCATGATTTATTAAAGAAGTTTAATCTAATGGAATGCTCTCCTGCCAAAACTCCCATGCCTACTGCCACCAAACTTGAATTGAATACTAAGGAAAAATCTGTGGACATTTCAAGTTACAGAGGCATGGTAGGCTCACTTTTATATTTAACAGCTAGTAGACCTGATATTATGTTTGCTACATGTCTATGTGCTAGATTTCAGGCTGATCCTAGAGAATCCCATTTAGTTGCTATTAAAAGAATTTTCAGATATCTCAAAGGAACACCAAACCTTGGCATTTGGTATCCTAGAGAATCTGGTTTTGAACTAATTGGTTATTCAGATGCAGATTTTGCAGGATGTAAAATTGACAGGAAAAGTACAACTGGAACCTGTCAATTCCTAGGAAACAAGCTTGTGTCATGGTTCAGCAAGAAACAAAACTCAATTTCTACCTCCACAGCTGAGGCTGAGTATATTGCAGCTGGAAGTTGTTGTGCACAGATTTTATGGATGAAAAACCAACTACTTGATTATGGATTAAGAGTTGAGAAAATTCCTATCTTCTGTGACAACACTAGTGCCATTGCCATTACTGAGAATCCAGTGCAGCATTCAAGGACCAAGCACATTGACATCAAGTACCATTTCATTAGAGAACATGTTATGAATGGTACTGTGGAGTTACATTTTGTTCCAAGTGAACAACAACTTGCAGACATCTTTACCAAGCCACTTGATGAATCAACATTCTCAAGATTAGTAAGTGAGCTAGGTATGCTAAATTTCTCTTAATTATTTTTGAGATATGTGCAAGTTAAAATGCAGCCAGAAATTTGCTATGTTTTTCTGTGAATGAATTTACTCAGGAAAAGGTAAAATTTTGTCTAAGTCAAAATTACTATGCCAACGGAATGCACCATTTCGTTGACAGTCTTAGCAGTTTTCTGGGTGTTTCGTTGATAGCTCTTTTATATCAACGAAACGCAGCTTTATCAACGAAATAAGACGGGACTTTAACCGCCCAATCCTGATTCGTTGATTTAGCGCTTTTTATCTGAACCGTTGAAATCTGACACGTCTTTTACCACGATCTATGCATACACCCCTGTAAGCATAAATCATGGTAATACTTTAAGAGTAACGGTTATATTTTTTAAGCCAATCCAGTAATTTACATTTATTATTGGATTCATTTTCTGAGAATTTTTGGGGGAGTATTTAAGAAATTTTAGTTTTATTATTTCTTTTTACCTGTTCTCAAAAATTCCAAAGGCTTTTTCTCTCTTCTTCTCTCTAACAAGCAATTCAGTTCGAAGCTTTCCTTTAATCAACAATGGCACCTATAGTCAAGCTTATGTCTGCTGGAGGGTTCATCTATGAGAAGAACAACTCCATCCCTTTTGTTGTCAAGGAAAACCCGAACAGTCTGTTCTTCAAAATGATGGATTTCATGAAGAATTGCAAGTTGAGCTATGCAATGTTTCACTCTACACCACTCTACAATGAGATAATCGAGGAAATTTGGACCTCATGTGAGTATAGTGGAACACACTGCACACTAAAATTCACTCTTCAAGGTAATGAGTACATAGTTAATTCTGATGTTTTGCAAGCATGTTTACATATTCCTGATAATAACTGTGATGCTTTGCCTACTAACACTGAAATAACTACCATGTTAAATTCTATAAACTACTCTTTGCCTACTGATAATCTGGGTAGAATAATTAGGAGAGGTTTGGTTAGAGAATACAGTTATTTAGCTGATGCATTCATTAAGGTCTTTTCTGGAAAGATTAGTAATTTTGATGCATTAACTAACTCTATGTTAATTCTCCTAACCATGCTTCTAAATGATAGATATCACAACTTTAGCACCCAACTTATGTATGAAATTGGTGCTAAGTTGGGTGACAAAGCAAATAGGAAGAAAAATATCTATTATGCTAGGTTTCTGATGATGTTGGCTAACCATGTTAGTCCAGCACCATTAGTTATCTCTAACCCTAATGCCAGGTTCGAGTGCTTTGTGCAAGAAAAGAGAGTATTGACAGACATACTCAGGCTGAACCACAATGGTGCTGTTCCAGTGGTGTATCTGCCAATCATTGAGGTAACTACTACTATCCCTGTTAGTGTAGCTAACACCTCTACTGTTTTACCTTCCAATGTTGCTATGGAGTCTGTAGCTGTGACCCAACAGGCTCCTACCCTAGCAACAAAACCAAAATCAAAGAAATCCTCCAAGCCAACCTCAGGTGCTTCTCAAAAGGCACCTGTTGTAAAAACTACCACACAACCTAAGGGGAGTGAGTCTGGAGTTGTGAGAGGTGAGGGAAGGGGTGAACATCAAAGAAACCCCAAGGATAAGGAAGGACAGGTTAGTGTGTACCAGCCAAGCCCCATTGTGTCTTCCCAACAAGGCACAATGAGTAACATGGATTTAAGCACAAGTCTAATTGCATCCTCCCAAAAGGATGTGATTATTGAAACAAGCTCTCCTCCTAGAGCACAGTCCAAAAGGGTAAGGGACACTTCTAGCCCAAAGTCTACATTTTCCCAATACCAAAGGAGAGTGAAGCAAAAGTCCAAGGGTACACAGGGTGCACACACACTGGAAGCAACACTTCCAGTTTCTCAAATTCAGTTTGATGTAACCCCTATCATTACTCTGGGGTTACAGTCCCATTCTCTAAACATCAATCTTGAATTATCTCCATCAAATTCACCAACTCAATCTTTAGATGTGGACATGATCCATACATCTATTCCTGATTCTCCAACTCTAATCTTGGAGAAGCCCCACTCTGAAGCTGGTGGCCATCACTTGTTAAGTGATTTGTTGGGCCATCAACCAATTTTTCCTGAAGTTGCAAGGGGATCTGTGGACCATTCTTTAAAATCAATCACCACAGACTCTACTGTAATTTCTCATTCTCAAAGTGCTTTCTTGACTTCATCAACGAAACAGTCTATTTCGTTGACAAGTGTTTCTCCATCAACGGTATCCATACCGTTGACAGTTCAAACTACCATTCCGTTGTTAGTTCACTCTGCACCTTTAATTGAAAATCAAGTTGTTCCCACAACTAGTGCAGATGATCTAGTGGTAGTTGAGACACTTCTAGGACTGAGAGGGAGTGAAACTGAGAGGCTGGCTTGCAGCCAGGCAAAAGGAGAGAATGTGAGTGAGAGGCTGGCTATTTCTTCCAGCCAGGCAAAAGGAGAGATTGAGAGTTCCACCTTAGAAGGTGAAGGTGAGGGTGTGAGAGGTGTGAGCCATGGGGAGCCCATGATGCAAGAACAGAGTGGAGAGAGAGAAGGGACTACAGGAGAAATAAGGATGGAAGCAGCCATTGCTAATGAGTTAATGGAGGTCAGTGAGGGAGAAAGGGAACTTACTTTCCAAGAGGTTTATCAGCAAACTCTGGATAGTATTTCCCTGGATCCTGAGACCTTTACTCATCCTGTGTCAGCCTATCAAATTTTGGCTCAACAGGGCAATGTGGAGGCAGAGAGGTCACTACAACTAATTCACACAACTGCATCAATGCAAAGAGCAAAGGATGCCTTGACCAATCTACCTCCAGGAGCTGAAGCAAGTGGAGACTTTGATTTCTCTGATGATGAGGACAGCTATGGTGATAATCTACAGGTGGCCACTACTGCACAGACTGGGACTTCTGTGGTGCCTCCTACACCAAACTGGCTTTCTCAAGATATGCATGGTAGAAGCAATTTGGATGCTGCTATCACAAGGCAGTACAAAGAAGCATATCTAGCTCATGAGTCTGCAGGACCAAGAGACAAGAAATTCTACAAAGCCATAATGGATTCTCTGGAAATTCAAAGGCTACAAATGTTGCAGACAAGGATTGAGGCTACAGAGATCAAGGATTCAATCAGCAACCTTAGGGCTGCTAATGATAGGAGGCTAGATGAAAAGCTTCCTCTTCTCACTGTGTCCAGGATGAACAGGTTTTTCACTAAAGAACCTGAAGTGGAGTCCTCCTTGAAGACTCTCTCTTCTAGAGTGGACAAGGTGGAAGCCACTCTATCACAGATGCAAAAGGAACAGGAGAAACAAACACAACTATTGGCCCAGCTAGTGGCAGCTCAAGGACTCCCAGCCATCTCTTTTGATGATAACAAAAAGGGGGAGAAATCTAAGGAGCTAGACATTCAAATTACCAAGGTTATGGTTCCAGCCATTTCCCTACCAAAGGAGCCATTAGCAATGGGGGAGCTTGGCAAGCAGCAAAAGGATGGTATTGACCTTATACAAGAAGCTTCTATGAGGATGAGACTTGCAGAACAAATTAAAGAACATTGGTCCAACATAGAAGCAAAGTTCAAGAAGATTACTGAAGATAAGGACTCAAATCCATCAACGGAACAGCCATCAACGAATGCCATGACAATAGCATCAACGGAATGGGAGCCACAGACAAATTCTTTCTATCAACAAGAGCCCCTTCTACATGGAGTCACTCAAGGACCAAGGAAGGAAAAAGGACAAACTTCATGCATTAGGGATGTGGAACAAGCTACAATTCAAAGAAGCCTATCTCCCAAGTCCCCTGCTAAACCAAAGGGCAAAAACATAGCAAGGACTTTCTATCCTGCACCTTATCCAGATGAGCACAAGCTTCTTGGTCTACTCATCACAAAAAGCAAGGAAAGTAATGATTATGAGATAAGGAAGCAAAGGGCAATTGTCTACAGGAATGGACAGCAAATCTGTGTTTGGGCTGGTCATCCAAACTTTGCTGAAGCCAAGGCTGAGGAATCAGAAAGAGCAGCTATGCAAGCTCTTGCAGTAGCTCAAGCTCTAGATGAAGAAGAAAGGAAGCAAGAGGAAAGCACTAGAGAGGAAAGGAGTTCAAAGAAGAGCACAAGGCAACCCAAAGAGAGAGCTAGGAGAAACATAGACTTTGAGAGTGCTGATTCTCAGAGTACTGCATCAGACTCTTCTTTACCTATTGCACCTCCAACAATTGCTAATCCAGTTTTTAAGGGAAAGTTGGCCTGTGATCCTGCACATCCTGTCAATTTTCATGATCAACCAATCATGCCAAAAGAGGAACCAATTGATTTTGATGAGGCATACTTTCCAAAGTTCCTGTTAGAAAAGGACCAACCAATGAAGACAAAGAAGAGGCCTGTCAAAGCAAAGCCTGCTTTTGTGAGAAAGCCACAATCTCAAAAACCCCCTTCAAACCCAGAGGACTGCATGTACATTGCTGACATCAGGGAAGAATCCAGTCTACATCTTGACTTAGACAACCTGGTGGAAGTAAGGGGAATTGCAGCTTCTCAAAAGTTGCCTGAAAGACTAGTGTTCATATTCAAGGGAGGTAGAGAACAAGTGTGGCCTCTCTACAGAATTTTAGGAGAAGACTATCAAACACTACTCTCAGTGTTTAGATGCTTGAAAAAGGACTTTGGTTTCACCAAAACAGCCAAGTCTGAGGTGGTCTCCAAAATCTGTCAGATAAAGGCTAGCTGGAACAAGCCTGAGGCTCTTCCCAGGATACTTAGAGTTCCCTCAACAGGAAAGAAAATCCATCTTCAACCCTATTGGATGATGGAGTTTAAGGACAAGGACAACTGCAGAAGATTCTTCAGAATGGAAGACCAGCTGGAGAAGGCATCTAATCAAACTCTAAAGCTGATGCAATCCAAGCTTGGTGATCAAGATGAAGAGGAGAAAATCTTCTACAGAAGACTACAGGCCCAGATTGAGGAAAACAACTCCAAGAGAGGGAAGAAGACTATGCCACAAAGAAGTCACAGATGAAACATTTGCTCAGACTAAAGGAGCACTTGTGGGCATTAGTCTTGTAAGTCTTATATTTTGTCTATAAAGTTTTGAAGCTTAATACATTTTCTACTTTTGTAATTTATGATGTATCTGAGTGTTTTTGTTATCATCAAGTCTCTTGATTTATGGCTGTTATTCTATCAGTCATAAATTGGGGGAGATTGTTAGGAATATGTTGTTCTTGATGATAAGCATAAAACACTTAGTAGAATTTGTGTAAAGTCAATTTTGTAGCTGTCAACGAAATAGCATGCTTAGCAGTGTTTCGTTGACAGGAAGCTCATCAACGAAATGAGTGTTGTAGCAATTGCATTGTACAATACTTCACAGTATGATAGGCATTCTATTATATGTTTTAGATAGGTTTTCTAAGTCATGTTGACTATGTACTAGATAGGCAAAATAGGTTGGTTAATTGTAAATATGTAATGCCTTGTAATTCTGCCTAAGTGAAGACATGTCAACGGTATGAAGATTACTCTGTCAACGGTATGGAGTTTACCCATCAACGAAACGAGGGAAACACCATCAACGAAATGAAGAATGAAGCTATCAACGAAACACTTCTCCTTGCTATCAACGAATCAATGTTGCTTTTTGAACAGTTGACAAAGTGATAGTGACAGTTTACTGAACAGATCTAAAAGGAGATATGGAAGTGTACTGTGCATTGGAAGCCATCAAAGTGGATACTGGAAATAAGGAAACATTCCAATTTCCAATAAGGCTCTTGGGAATGATTATAATGAGCATGAAGACAAAAGCTAAGATCTCCAAGGACCATTGGACAAAAGGAATGAAAAGCAAGCTACTGATGGTTACTACTATTATTCTTTAGTTTAACCAAACGTAGAATTGTAAACTTGGGATATTTAACCAAGTGTAGCAGTTACTTTAGAAGAAAAGAGAAGAAACACAAATAGATTGTATTAGCTATTTTGAGAGCAATTCTTCTCTACAACCTTGTAACTGAGCAGCTGTGTACTTTTGTATCACAGATTATTTCCGCAATAAAAACACTTCAGTTGGATCATCAAACAATCCAACTGAATTATTTATATCTTGTGTTTTTATTTATTCAGTTCAGTTTTATTTTATAAAGTGTTTTAGTTTCAAGAAAATATCAAGAATTGTATTCAACCCCCCCCTTCTACAATTCTGTTAGGTCATTTGGGAATAACAGAAAATTACAACTTTCTTATTATTTTCTAATTTGTAGGACTTGATAGAACTTTCTTTGATTTAAAAAATTACAACTTCCTTATTATTTTCGAATTTGTAGGCTTGATAGAACTTTCTTTTATTATTTTCAAACTTGATAGAACTTTCTTTGATTTAGCAAATTACAACTTCCGAATTTTTAGGATTTTATGTTAATAATTGCAATTTTTTCTTTTATTATTTTCAATCTTGATAGAACTTTTATTTTATTATTTTCAAACTTGATAAAACTTTTGTTTTATTATTTTCAAACTTGATAGAACTTTCTTTTATTATTTTCAAACTTTATAGAACTTTTCTTTTATAATACTTATTGACTTTTAAACATAATGGATTTCCATGTTATTCACCTTACAAACACCTATAAATTAAATGCCATTCATAACAAAAAATCTACACCGAAACTTTTTTACATAGCTTCAAATTTTTACAACCATATTTACAATCAATACAACTATGGTCTACACCATGTTGGATGCTTTGAACGACAACAATTATACCTGGATGATAAGAGTACGAATGTGTAGAATGTTGGAATCTGTCAATCCAAATACTGAATAACTGATCAGTGTTGACATGATTTTGATCGATGAAAAGGTTAATAAATCAATACACTTATAACTTATTAGTTTGTCAAATTGTATGATGTTATTAACTTTTCTAAGATATATTGTATGACAGGAAAATTTGATCCATCCCGAAGATTCTGGTCTCTCGGTTCAAAGATAATTTAGAGGAAGGCTCCGTGTACAGCATCTAAAAGTTGTTTCAAGTACAAAAAAATATATACCATTATCACATGAGTCTCAATTATTCTTCATACGCATAACGTTGCCTAAGAGATTGGAAGAAGGCATCGTCAACATATCACTGCATGGATTTCAGTTCATATGTTCGGATATGATTGATGCACGTATTAATGACACCAACATACTCTCAAGTTTTTGATGCAATAATATATTAGAGTAATATATAAGTAATACTATTATATAAATTATAATTCAAACTATCATGTTCTAATATTATTTTTTCTATGTTGATTTAGATGGTGTGGACTGCTTAACCTACTTGGTGGCATTGAAGTTGTCAAGGGTGGTTGGAAAAAAAAACTCTCAAAATTGTCACAAATTAGTAAGTTATGCATTATATTAATTTTAATATAACTGTTAATTGTTTTTTCAGTTCATATGTCCATATATGATTGATGCACGTATTAATGACACTAATATACTCTCAGGTATTTCATGCAGTAATATATTAGAGTAATATATAAGTAATAATATTATATAAGTTAAAATTCAAACTATAATGTTCTAATATTATTTTTTCTAATAATACTATAAATATAAGTAATATTATATGCTTCTATTGATTTTATTAATATAATTTTTTTAATATATATCTGCCAATGGTATCGGTCCAAAAAAATAAAAAATCAAACTCTATAAATAAAAGGAATATGTAAATAATTTATAATATTACTTACCCAAATGCAAATTTTATAGAATATATTTTATTTGATAATTTAAATAATTTTGTAGATATTTATTTCACAATTTTTATTCTAATATTCATTTTTTAACAAATATATTTTAATGCCGCTGCGAAGCGCGGCTCAATAACCTAGTATACTTATATAAAGGAGAAGACGGGGGCGGTGATGTGGCGCTCTAGAATCGCTCCGTTCTATTTTTCTAATTTTCTCAATTTTTCACAATTTTTTAATATTAATAATTACAACTTCCTTAAATATTTTCAGTTTTGTAAGAAGAAAATTGAAAATATAGAACTTTCTTTATTTGATTTAGAAAATTAACACTTCCTTATTTTTTTTTCGAATTTGTAGGCTCTTATGTTAATAATTGCAATTTTCTATTAACACTTCCTTATTTTTTTTTCGAATTTGTAGGCTCTTATGTTAATAATTGCAATTTTCTTTTTTATTATTTTCAAACTTGATAGATCTTTCTTTTATTATTTTCAAACTTGATAGAACTTTCTTTGATTTAGAAAATTATAACTTCCTTATTATTTTCGTTCCCTTTTATTATTTTTAAACTTGATAAAACTTTCTTTTATTATTTTCAAACTTGATAGAACTTTCTTTTATTATTTTCAATCTTTCTTTTATTATTTTCAAACTTGATAGAACTTTCTTTGATTTAGAAAATTACAACTTCCTTATTATTTTCGTTCCCTTTTATTATTTTTATACTTGATAGAACTTTCTTTTATTATTTTCAAACGTGATAGAACTTTATTTTATTATTTTCAAACTTTATATCCTTTGGTTTTTGCAAGAAAAATATTTAAATTAGAGTATATATATATGGGCTTCGATATCCTTTATATATGTACAAAGGAAAACTAACTTAAAATTCTATTTGAATTAGAGTATTGATTAACGAGGATTACAAGCGTGAATCAATATCATCAATCAATCAATCAATCAATCAATCAATAAATATATCAATATATACTTATATAAAGGAGAAGACGGAGGCGGTGAGGTGGCGGCTCTCAAACCGTTTCGTTCTATTTTTCTATTTTTCTCAATTTTTCACAATTTTTAATATTGATAATTACAATTTCCTTTATTATTTTCGATTTTGTAGGAAATAAATTGAAAAATTACAACTTTTTTTTTTTTCGATTTTGCAGGAAGGGAATTAAAAATTGCAACTTCTCAGATTTGTAAGATCTAATGTCAATTTTTTTATTCCTTTCGAACTTTTAGAATCTAATGCATTATTATTAAGAATTTTCTTTCATTCTTTTCAAACTAGATAAAACTTTCTCTTATTATTTTCAAACTTGATATTTATCAATATCTTTATCTTTATATATATAAAGGAAAATCCCGTGAGGTCTCAGATCATCCGAAAAATATTTATCTTTTTTTTCTAGAATTTCTCAACTTTAATTCAATAAAATTAAATTATTTTATTTATATTCAAATTTATAGAATTGTAGATGAGGAAAGTTCTTATGGCTTCTATTTAAAGAAAATTATAAACCTAAAATTAAATTACCTTATTTATATTCAAATTGATAGGATTGTAGACGAGTAAAGTTCTTATATATGCATTCTCTTTAAAGAAAGTTATATACCTATATCTTTATCTTTATCTTTATCTTCTTCTTTTATTTTTATATATATAAAGAAAAATCCCAATTGAATTTCCTTATTTATATTCGAATTTACAGGAAAGACAATAAATATATAAAATCAATCATGCTTAAAATTTAATTAAAGAAATATTACCTTCTCACGCAACTAACTTTAATCCTATTTAAATTAAATTTTAAAGTTTTACGTTTTCTTTTTTGATAAAATTCAATTTTAGTACCTTTTTTAAAACAGTTGCCACAAATATATCATTCTTCATTGTCTATATATTCTTAGTTTTTCGTACAATCTAGAAATTTGTTCTTGATTTGTTTTTGCAAGCTTATAATTTTCGCCATATGCATGCATATCAATTTATTTTTAAAATACATGTTATCAGTTGTGTAATGACGTCTGCTTTTCATGAAAATTTTCAGGTATTTGACCATATTATATGTTATCGTCTCATCTTAAGGTAAATTTTTTTATCCTTATAAGGTTTATACTCACAAGTTTTTGATTTTTTAATTCAAAATTTAAGTTTTCCCTGCATCTTTATATAAATTCTTTATTGGATCAACGAACATGTTGTATCATGCATGGATCTTCTCATTACACTGCTAAGTTTTGTTAATTAAGAGCACAATATTCATTGTTTTCTGCACCTGAGTGCATGCATAATCAGACTGTTCTGGTTGGTTGGCTTTAATAATTAGTCATAATATATTTGTTGTTCTAATATATATCTCACTAGGTTTTTTTATATGTTTTATTATTAATAATATTTTAATAACTTTTTTTCAGAGTAGGGCATTCTACATGTGTGATTTGCATTATACCAGATCTTTTGAACAGACATGCAATATTAATCCAGACTTATAATTAAATGGACTCTATTACAATGCTGTAATATACATTTATCCATTGAATTACTATTTTAGAATTTTGCTTTTGTCGTTTTGATAATTCATTATAGGGCCTATCTTTTTTAACTTTTGTTTATTGTTTGTTTGTAGGTAAAACTTCATTTTTGAATTTTACTAATCATGATATAACCTAAGATGAACTTCTTAGCTACATATTTGGGGAGGTAATTGATAGATCTATAATAAAGTAGTATTGTATGAAACTGCATATTTGTGATTAATTTTATAATACAAAAATTCTTTATAATTGGTTTTGTAATCTATGAGTCCCTATATCGTGACCGATGAGATAAAAGTAGAATAAAATAAGGTATCCTATTAATTATTTTGCTTTATGGTGACCTTTGTTCATCTGCCACCTTATATTTATTTAAACATGTTTAGCTTTTAGTTTTCCTAAACAACACGAGCGAATAATTCTAACAAGAAAGGTTCTATTTTAAATTAATTAATATTTTTTTTAATCAAATAAATAATGGTTAGAAATTATGTTTTCATAATTTTTATGTAAAAAATTCACGTTTAATTTATTTACATATACATTAAAAATTATTTTTTATTAAATTTTTACCTTCTAATTATGTAGAAGGTAATACTTAAAGAAAAGACAAGTTTCTAAATAATAAAATAAAATATAGGAACCTTATTTTTTTTCATTTCTTTTCTCGAGTATCTGTATTTTAAAAAATAAAAATTAGAATTTTGAAAAAGATTTGAATTAAATTTTATGATATAATAAAATTGATTAATAGATGATGTAATTGATTAAGTAATTAGTTTATTTTATGTTCAAGTTGGTAACAACGAGAAAGCGGGTCATTAGAAGAAAACATGTTTAACGATAGATCGATTCATTAGGAGTAGCATATTATATGTTAGAATTTTATATTTACAAGCCTATAACCGGTGCAACGCACGGACGACTTTAATATTAATTTTGAAATTTACTTTAAATTTTTTGAGATTTTAATACTTCTGAAAATGCTACCTTTTTAAAAAGAATTAAAAGTATTACTTTAATACTTTAAATCTAAAAAAATTAATAGATTTTATAATAGTTTATTAGCTTAGTAAGCATGTTAAGAAAGATAACCGTCAAAATTATCAATATATTTTGTTGTAATATATATAAATATAAATATAAATATTTTCTAAAAAAAGATCGTGTTTTTGAATTCGAAGTAAAGTATAATTAAAAGAGTTTGTAGTTATGTTATATATGTGAGAAAATCGAAAATCAAAACTTTCAATGTTTCGGCTATTATATAATAGTACAGATAGATAGATTAAATAGAATAAATTACCAAAAATTGAAATCAAAACTTTTAATGTTTCGGCTATTATAATAGATAGATATCGTCTCTGATAATTTTAGAAAAGGAGAAATTTTAGTTAAAAAATATAAAAAACAATATACACTTTGGCTAACAAATGTAATCGGTTAATTATTAGTATTTATAATATTAATATTTTATGTTACTAAATGAAATTGCATGTGATATTTTTGAAAAATGTGAGATTTTACTTAGGAAAACTTTTAGTTAAAAAATATAAAAAAGAATATACGCTTTGGGAAAAAAAACTAATCGGTTAGTTATTAGTAATTATAAATATTATTATTTTATTTCATTAAAAAGAACCGTCCCTTGATATTTTTGGAAAATGAGAGGTTTTAGTTAGAAAAAATAGAAAAGTAAAAAATTTAGTTAGAAAATATAAAAAAGAATATACACTTTGGCTAAAATAGGTAATTGGTTAGTTATTAACGATTATTATTTTATTATTTTAATAAATGAAACTGTATGTGATATTTTTGGAAAAGGAGATGTTTGAGTAAACAAAAATAAAAAGCTTATATGTTTTAGTTTAAAAAGGTAATTGCATGTGATATTTTTGAAAAAGTAAGGGAATATTTTAGAAAAATAAAAAAACTAATATATTTTAGGTGTAAAAAGTAATTGGTTATAAATAGGTAATATTATTATTTAATAATATTTTTTATAAATAAGTAAGGGTAATTAAGTAAAAACACGAAATACAATTAAGTAAGGGAAATTAAGTAAAATCACAATATACCAAAAAATATTTAGTATTATATCCAATGGCTCTCATTAATTTAATTTAAAAGATCTAACGGTTAGAGATTGGATGACCAAACTATGGAGGACCAGACTATAAACAGACTACAAACGGACTACAAAAACTTTTAATGTTTCGTCTTTAATATAATAGTATAGATGTATTATGTATTTTTAAATAGAAGTAGCAATATAAAGTGTTAGAAAAATAAAGTGATTAATATACTAATATTTGATATAATATTAAAATAATGAATTATATTAAATAATTGTCATTTTCTATAATTATTCAAAATTTCGATAATGAACAACACTAAACTAAACGGAGAATTTAAAATTTCATATTTTAAATATAATTTTGTTTAAAAACATTTTTTTAGAATAGCTTTTAGAAAAATTTGGAAAAATTATTATAAAGCCGCTGCGAAGCGCGGCTTAGTAAACTAGTACTATTATATAAAGGAGAAGACGAGGGCGGTGAGGTGGCGCTCTCATATCGCTTCGTTCTATTTTTCTATTTTTCTCAATTTTTTGAATTAATAACATTAAAAATTCGAAAAAATCTCAATTACCTTTTAAATGCTTACTAATAGAGGAAATATATAATATTCTTGCATTTAAAATCTCTACTAATGGAGAAAGTAAAAATACAATAGATCTTTACTAATGGAGGAAACTAAATATCACTAATGAAATAAACTAAATATCCTTTATTATAATACCCGAGTCTACCACATATCAGTTAACCAATCAGAAAACTTTGAATTATTTTAGGACCAATCAAATATCAATCCTAAATTTTAGACCAATCACAAGAACCTAAAAACTTTCCTCATATAAATTTACTAACCAGGGATGGTTAAACTATCCATACAACGCGATTAACCAATCAAAATTCAAAAAATATTTTTTTAATTAGAATTTAAATTCATTAAAACTTTCCTCATTTAATTATATTAACCAAGAGTTGGTCAATCCTAAATTTTAGACCAATTACAAGAGTCTAAAAACTTTCCTCATATAATTTTAAACTAGAATTTAAATTCATTAAAACTTTACTCATATAATTTTATTAACCGGTTAACAAGTTAGATGTTAATACTAAATTTTATACCAATCACAAGAGTCAAAAACCTTTCCTCATAGAATTTTATCAACCAATCGTAGTTAGACTATCCATATAACACAATTTAACAAATCAAAATTCAAAATTTAATTTATTTTTAATTAGAATTTAAATCTATTAAAACTTTTCTCATATAATTTTATTAACCAGGGCGGTTAGACTATCCATACAACTTGATTAATCAATCAACATTCAATAATTATTTTGTTCTTAATTAGAATTTAAATCCATTAAAACTTTACTCATATAATTCTATTAACTAAAGGTGGTTAGACTATCCATGTAGCGCGATAACCAATTAAAATTCAAAAATTATTTTGTTTGCAATTAGAATTTAAATCTATTGACTATTATATTTATATATTTCAAGAATTTGTTTAAAAATTAAAATTATTTAATTTTTGATTAGAATTTAAATCATTTATGATAATTATATACTTCGAGATTTGATCATTACTTGTGTTATTTATTTAATATAAAATCGTCTATTTTACAAATAAACTTCTAATATCACCCTGTGACCCAATACATTGAGTGAGGAAGCACTACGAGTAAATGTATAGTTTTTACGACTTTAATCAATAATTTATATTTTTGATTATTTAACTGTTAAAGGTCGTAATTTAAGGTTTTTACAGAGAGATGTGAGGGTAGTTATCGATTATTTACTGTAAAGTCAAAAAATAAATCCTATGTTAATTGATTATATTAAAAATTTTAAATTCATTCACTATTATATTTTTTTATTTTGAGAATTTGGTCATCAATTAAAATTATTTTATTTTTAATTATAATATATTTTTTTTATTATATTTATATACTTCGAGATTACGATCATTTGTTGAGCTATGTGTTCAATAAATAATCATCTATTTTATAGATGAATATCTAATTCCACTCTATGATCTAACACTTAATTAAGAAATATTTTGAGTAAATGTATCACTTTTACAACTTTAATCTATAATTTATGTTTTTGTTTATTTAATTGTTAAATGTTGTAATTTCAGATTTTTACATAGATGTGAGGCTAATTATACAATATATTATATATTGTAATTAAAAAATTCGATGTTAATGGATTATGTTAGAAAAATTAAAGAAAATGTTACTTAATATATTAATAGATACTTGAAACAGTTGATTTTATTTTGTGGATCTTTTGTGTATAAAATTATTGTAATATTTTATTATAATGCTTAAGTCTAGATGCTATATACTTCACCAATCAGAAAATATTAATTATTTTAATATCAATCAAAAACCACTCCTAAATTATGCACCAAACATATTACATATATGTTTTTCTTATTTATCATTCTTATCATATTTTAATAATCATAATTAGTTGACAATTCTAATTAAATCCAGTAATTACTTGATTTAAAATATCCATGTATTACATATTTGTTTTAGTCACAAAAAAATATTTGTTAATTAAATCACTTTTTATTTAAACTTATTCACAATTATATTATTATATTTATAATTAAAGTTTCATAAATATTTATTAATCAAACAATTTGATTGCTATTTTACATTAAATACGATATTAATAATTCAATTTCAAGTATACAATTTATAATACATAATTTTAATAATTATTTGTTATTCATTTATTTAAATGCATATTATATTAATTGTATAGATTAATAGTTACATTATTTTATGCTTTAAATATATGTTAAAATTTTAAAAGTGGAAAAATCATTTTAATACTATATCTACCTCAATTTATCAATATATAACTATTTTAAATCTGTCTCATTTGATTAGTAGCTAAGCCGTCTTTTACGCCGATTTAAAATAATAGACTATGTAGATTTAATTAAATTTAAAATTTTGAATTATTTTAATTCACATGTAATTTTTAAAGTCATACTTAAACCAACAAATTATCTTCGTAAGTATAATTATTTTGAATTTAAACAAAAATAAAATTTAAAAATAAAAGAAATTAATTTTAGTACAAAATATGTTGACGAAGTTTTACAAATTCAATTTACTGATGAAAAAATAATTTAAACCTATCTTACACAAATTACATGTGGGGTCAACTAAACTGTTTTCGAGGCCATATTAAAATAATATTAGCAATATAAATTCGAATTAATAACATAAAATTTTAAATTATTTTAATTTATAAGTAACTTTTAAACATTGTACGTGAACGAATAAATAATCTCTTTAAGTATTTTTAATTTATTAATAAAATAAGAAATATATTCACAGTAGCTTGATAATATATTCTATATAAGCATATTATGGATCTCTGAAGTTCAGATAGTAAACCGGTACGTTACTTCTTCTTTATTTCGTTATCAATTCGGTGTAGTCATTAGACTCATCAATTCTTCATTGTTAAACTTTTAAAATATTAATGCAGATGGAGGCGATATATCATTTATGAGTTTGCAGTATTGAAGATATAATCCGGTGAACTCTGTATCAGTAGATATACATATAAATGCAAATGTGGTAAAATCATCCCAAACCGGCATCATGTTTAATAAATCAAATTCTTCGAAAAAAAAATTCTTTTTATCCTCTTCACCATAATTATATATAATTATTTTACGTTTAAGGTACCCATCAATATTATTAATTGAAGTTAAGTACTTCAAATATTGTGAAGTGGTGCGGTCAATATCATCAAATGTTGACGATAACCTTTGTGGTCAAAAGTAATGACGTACTAAATACAAAATCCTAAAAGTATAGCATATTAATGTAGGTTTAAAATTTATTCTAATGAATTTAAAACCTTCATCATAAGAAGAAAATGAAAACCACTATCCTGGAAAATTGAAAATCATTATAGGAAAAATTCAGACATTCACTATATCTTTGAATGATTGAAAGTTAGTACATATCAATACAATATACTTCGCCTCGAATATGATAAAATTAGTTCAAATTCTAGAGATTCAACGCACTCACAAGAATTTAAAATCACCTCATACACTGTTAATTATGACGTGGTGAACATAAATCTTTTAATTCAAATAATTAATTATGATATTTGTCCGACATCAATTTTGTCTTTCTCATTCTTAATAACTCAACTATTTTATTTCTCTTAAAGCATGTGCATGATTCAGTTAATAATGACAATTTTACTGTGATAATCTAGAATCAAAATCGGGAACAAATTAACGCATATCCACGTCAATGATGATCGAGTTAAAAAGACGTATAATTATAAAATGAGTTAGGACGTTCCACATTCTTATTAATTTAAAAACTGATGATACATTTCAAACAAATTCTAATATCGTATTTTATGTTATTTTGTTATGATGGTAGAATTTTATATATTTGTTCAATCAATATTTTATGCGATTGAATATTTAATTTTTAATTATAAATATCTATTTTCTTAGTAACCAGTAACAAAACTAGGGATGGGCGTCAGATCACTTCGGGGTCGGGGAGTGTTATCCCCGCACCCAACCCCCGACCACGAAATCAGTCCCCGAACCCGCCCCCGATCCCGTACGGGGCGCCTCAAAGCCTCGATCGTAGAGTTTCTCTTCAGTGGTATTTTCAGATTTGTAGATTCAGACTTGAAGTTGTAACAATTGTTGTATTATTAACATAAATTATATTTATTAATACATGCATGTGTATATTTAGTAAAAGTATGTGATACAAAATTGATATAAGTTCTGTTATATAACATATTTATAATTTTTTGAAAGTTTTAAGATTTAAAAATTTTAAGATTGTATTTTCGGTGCGTAGCACGGGTAAAACACTAGTTCAATTATAATATTCTTGCCTTCAAAATATCTAAATTAGAAAAAAAGAGTATTATTTTTATTCAATAAAATTAAAGTTCCTTATATAAATTTGAATTTATAGGTTAGAAAAAATCTCAATTTCCTTTTAAATCTTCACTAGTGGAGAAAATAGAACATACAATTTTAATATTCTTTCCTTTTTCAATTTTAATTCAATAAAATTAAAGTTTCTTATTTAAATTTGAATTTATAGGATAGAAAAAAATCTCAATTGTCTTTTAAATCTTTATTAATGGAGGAAACTAAATATTCAATTTTAATATTTTTTCCCATTAAAATCTTTAATAATGGAGGAAAATAAATATATTATTTTAATATTCGATATCTTTATCTTTGTATCTTATCAATCTTTATTTTCTTTCTCCTTTTTGAGAAATTATCTTACCTACTTTATGAAAGATACATGCTCGTGTTTAGGATTATCAATAATTTTTATGTTTAGTAAAAGATCTATACATGGAGGATGAAAGATGATGTCATTAGAAAGTATATAAGATGTTATTATGTACGATAAAATATCTATGCTTGGAGGCTGATATCAAATCATCAATACTATTATATAAAGGAGAAGACGGGGGCGGTGAGGTGGCGCTCTCAGATCGCTTCGTTCTATTTTTCTAATTTTCTCAATTTTTTTAATTAATAATATTAAAAATTCGAAAAAAATCTCAATTACCTTTTAAATACTTACTAATAGAGAAAACATATAATATTTTTGCATTTAAAATCCCTACTAATGAAGAAAGTAAATATACAATAGATCTTTACTAATGGAGAAAACTAAATATCACTAATGGGCGGTGAGGTGTCGCTCTCAGATCGCTTCGTTCTATTTTTCTAATTTTCTCAATTTTTTGAATTAATAATATTAAAAATTCAAAAAAATCTCAATTACCTTTTAAATACTTACTAATAGAGAAAACATATAATATTTTTGCATTTAAAATCCATACTAATGGAGAAAGTAAATATACAATAGATCTTTACTAATGGAGGAAACTAAATATCACTAATGGAAGAAACTAAATATTCAATTATAATTTTCTTGACTTCAAAATATCTAAATTAGAAAAAAAGTGTATTACCTTACATTATTTTGAACTTTCTTCTATTATTATCTAAATATTCTCATAATATTTTTTTTAATGAAATTACTATCTTAACATACTGCTCTCCAAAATTTTCTTTTTTTTATGTAATATAATAGAAAATACAGAAATATTTTGGTAAATAAGAAGTTAATAAATTAGATCGGTCTTGTATAAGAAATTAAGTAATTAATACCAAAAACTAGAAAAAATCTCAATTGTCTTTTAAATATTTACTAATGGAGAAAACTAAATATACAATTTTAATATTCTTGCATTTAAAATCTCTACTAATAGAGGAAAGTAAATATAATATTATTGCATTTAAAATCTCTACTAATAGAGAAAGTAAATATACAATAGATCTTTACTGATGGAGGAAACTAAATATCTCTAATGGAGGAAACTAAATATTCGATTATAATATTCTTGCCTTCAAAATATCTAAATTATAAAAAGAAAGTGTATTACCTTACATTATTTTAAACTTTCCTCTATTATTATCTAAATATTCTCATAATATTTTTTTTTCAAATGAAATTAACATCTTAACATTTTCTTCTCTTAAACTTTTTTTTATGTGATATAATAAAAAATACATGAACGTTTTGGTAAATAAGAAGTTAAGAAATTAGATCGGTCTTGCATAAGAAATTAAGTAATTAATACCAAAGATTAGAAAAAATCTCAATTGCCTTTTAAATATTTACTAATGGAGGAAACTAAATATACAATTTCAATATTCGTGCATTTAAAATCTCTACTAATGGAGGAAAGTAAATATAATATTCTTGCATTTAAAATCTCTACTAATAGAGAAAGTAAATATACAATAGATCTTTACTAATGGAGAAAACTAAATATTACAAATGGAGGAAACTAAATATTCAATTATAATATTTCTGCCTTCAAATATCTAAATTAAAAAAAAAGTGTATTACTTTACATTATTTTGAACTTCCCTTTATTATTATCTAGATATTCTCATACTATTTCTTTTCAAATGAAATTAACATCTTAACATTCTGTTCTCCTAAACTTTTTTTATAATGTAATATAATAGAAAATACAAAAACATATTGGTAAATAAGAAGTTAAGAAATTAGACCGGTGTTGCATAAGAAATTAAGTAATTACTTGGTAAATAATTAATTACTCCCTCCGTCCCCCTCAATTTTTTACATTGGGGGACGGGGGCTCGGCACGCATTTTAAGGCTCCTTTAATATATGTTTCTATACATTATTTTAAATTTTTTCTTTTTCTGTATAAAAATATAATGTTTAAATTTTTATTTTAAAAAAGAAAATTTTAAAAATAAATTGTAGATTTATACTTAATACAAGTCTTAAAATGTGTGTCAAGTAGTGTAAAAAAGCTGTAAAGAAATGAGAGGGACAGAGAGAGTACCTTTAATACTTTCATACAAACAGCTAATTAATAGTATAAATATACACCTAAACTCTGTTAATTGTCTACTGCAATTTTTGTTGTCAACATTGTTTTTCTTTACTTTTTTGTTTGTTCATGTTAAAAGTGTGTATATGAGTATCAGACTTTTTCCTTTATGTTATTTATCTTATTATGTTTGTTTGTATTCTAATGCAGGATCATATTAAAATCTTTGACAAGACAAGTTATTTGCTATTAGTGTTGATTGAGTTAAGACATGGATTAATAAGGAGGGGGATTCACCGGTTAATCAGTTAAAATAATAGGCCGAGCAAGGTGATTTTCATGCTGAATTGATTTATATGTTTATGTGTGTACGTTATTAGTTTTAAATTTATAGTTAAAAGCTGATACACCTGTATACAAGGTAAATCGAAAGTGAAGAATTCATTATGTCTTCAAAAACAAATTTTATGATTGTTTTTTAACGTTTAGATAGTTATTGCACTAATTTTTATGAGAAAAGATTATATCTTTTAGTAAAATATTTTATGTAATTCATACACGAAAATTCAAAGATAAAAATTGTATATTAAGAAATTTATAGTTTATGTATTTCGAAAATATCATGTTAAGATTTATTCGACTGAAGAATTTATTTAGTGTGTTCATTTTTAACAAAATTCAATAAGTCGGTGCATCTATAACAAAAGTCATACAAGAATAAGAAATATTGAGAAGAAGTCATTAAATTTTATTTTTTTTAACGAAGAGGTTGTTATTGTTTTTGTTGTTAATTGTTTTGACAAAAAGAGATCATTATTAATAAAAAAATCTCCCAACAACAAAAAAGATGTTTGTTTATATGTTTTGATTTTTTTCTTACTCGGAGTACATTTGGAGGTAATGAAGATTTTAATAGCTCTGAAGGTATAATTGTAGTTTTTGATTGAACGATTTAGAACTTTATATATATATATATATATATAATTCAAAACAAAACTTAATTTTATATTAGAAATATTATTTTATTTAAAAACGTATTTTGTAGAATAGTTTTTGAGAAAATTTAGAGATATTATTATAAAGCCGCTGCGAAGCGCGGCTTAGTAAACTAGTTAGTTTTTAAAATGAGAATCAGCGCTAAGATTCTAAACGCTTAATTTTTGACAGTAAAAAAGAAAAAAGACTGATGACAAACTGGTGTTTAGTGTGAACATGAGCAGTTGCGATAGCACCACAAAGAATGAAAAGTGACAATCTATCTCAAAACGTGCGCGGACATGAGCAGTGATAGGTCCATAATTCAATACAATTTTAATACCTATTTTATGTCTGTTTTCGTAATTTTATTATTTAATAAATTGTTTTCTTTTGTTTTGTAGGAAAATAAATAAAATCATATTTCAAGCAGAAAAAGGTGAAAAAGACAATGAGATGGAAATACTTGAAGTCAAAAGGAAATTGGAGAAAAATTGGAAAACTTATCAGAGAAGAAAAAGGAATTGAGGAAACATTCTTAGAATCCGATTTGTAATCAAAGAGCCCAAACCCATTATTTTTCCTATATATATAGATCTCCCCTCTTGTATTTGAGACACCATCAGTTTAGATATCAGTTTAGACATCAATTTAGACACCAATTTAAACTAGATCTGATAATTAGGAGTAGGATAGATTTATTATTGTCTTTCAATACAAGTTCTTTATATTTAATTCAAACACTTTTGCTTGCATTCTTTATATTTAATTGTTTTGTTTATTCTGCTATGTCTAGCTAAGTTAATTCTCCTAGGATGAAGATAAAGTTAATTTGATTATTGTTGATATATTCTCGTTCCTATTAATTGATTCTCATAATTTTTTCTTGGTACTTAATTGTTCAATCGACAAAGTGATTTTGATATATTATTGTTACCGGATTTATTTTTCATAGCCTATGCTTGCTCCATGAAGTTTTGATAGGTTATTGTTAGATAACAAGTTTCATAGTATATGATTGTCTCGTTAATTGATATATCTTATTTGTGAAGGAAAGAGAATTGATTTTAGGGCGAGTTGGTATTAATTGTGATTGATTAATGGATTCGGATTCCTAGATTTTCCATATCTGGTTTTATTTGTTAATTAGGTTAAACAAATCTCATCTCAAATCTTATTTGTCTAGTTCGCCTGAGTTAATTGTTAGGGTTTCGAAAATTCATAGTCTCTGTGGATCAATCTGTGATTGCTACAACTAAACACTGTGCGCTTGCAGTTTACATTATTTTTACACATCAAGTTTTTGGCGCCGCTGCCGGGGATTATTGGTAATTTTCACTCCTTGATATTTAATTCTTCGGATTAGTTTCTTGTTCTGCATTGTTTAGCGGAGGAAAGCTTGGACAAGAAGATTGCTAGAAGGCCTCGTCGTCTCTTGTGAAATTTTTTGAAGCGCTTTTCGGTATTCCGTATCACCTCTCTCTATTTTCTTTCCATCATTATTGAAAAAAAACAAAAAAAAATTAAATATTTGAAAAATCCAAAAATATTAGTTAGTTATTTGTTAAAAACCAACTTGTTGCATCATTCATTCTCTCACATAGGATCACATCATCTAGATTTATTTATTGTCTTTATCGCTTTCCATCTTATAAAATTGTGGTGATTGCTGGAGGAAAGATGTACGTACAATTTAGAATAGAACACGTAGTGTAGTGCATCCATAAGTGTTTATTTTTCGTTCTTTGTGTGTTGCATCATCTAATTAATTTTAAGGGCGCCACCCAGTTTCAAGATAAGGTGAGGGATTTCATCACTCTTTCCTTGGCCCACAAATCACTAGTTCGTTCATCTTGCATTCCTTTTTCCTTAATAAAATTAATTAGACATTAGCCCCTAGGATTTCGCGCTCAACTAGGAAGAGAATCTAGGAGGAACAAATCACTAAGTATTTTTCGGTGGTGTCTAGGCTAGCGAAAGCTTACCTGGCCTTTAGACTGGTGCCTAGAATGGTGGTTAGCCTCTTGGCAATGCTTCCTCCTGCCTGGCTAGTCACGACGAATGCTTTTTGAGCTGTTACTTTTAGTAGTATCTTATTGTTAGGAGCAAGGTCTAGATTGTTTTTAGGATAACATAGTAATCATGTCTATTTTGCATGTAGGAGTTAATTTGATTGATGAGGCTGTTTCATGGTCACATCTTGAGGATAGTGCAATTGTGTCTTTTCTTGAGGAAGATCTTTTGTTAGATTATGAGAGTAATAAAGAAATTCATGAGTTGTATAAGAATCTTTCTTCTGATGAGATGTTAGATGAATTGAATGCTATTTGTTCTAAGCATGAAACTCAATTTGAGGATAGTTCTTTTGATCCTAAGTTAGTTGTTATGATTTCTGTTGGTGAGCCACCCCCACTTGTTTCTAATATATCTTTTTCCACTCTTGATCAGTCTTTGGTAGTTGATAATGAAAATCATCATTTTGTTAACTCTAGTGACATAGTTCATGACCAAGAATTTCAAGTCATTAATCTACTTAAACAACATAAAGAAGCATATAATTGGTATATGAATGATGTTAATGGTATGAGTTTTATTCTGGTTCAAGATCTTCTTTCTCAAGTGGATAATGTTGTCTTTTCTGTGGGAGAGTTTCACATGCTTGTTGATTGTGTTACGAAAGAAGTTTTTCCTCGATCTGGTATTGGTTAATAAGTGTTTTTGTTTTGTGTCTCCCATAGTTAAGTGTAGGTATGGGGGAGTGTGTGAGTGTGTTTATTGTGTGTTTTATAGGTATTGTGTTTCTCCATCATGCCCTTATCAGGTATTCTCGTCCGTTTACTTTGTCATTTTTCTCTCATTTGCATACATTGAGGACAATGCATGATTTAGGTATGGGGGAGGGGTTTAGTAGTATTATTGAAAAAAATAATAAAAAAAAAATCCAAAAAATTTGAAAAATAAAAAAATCTCAAAAAGAATTTTAGCCTTGTGAAATGATTTCTAGTGGCTTGATGCACCCTTACATGCTATAGTAATCTTGTGTTTCTGATACTTTTGATTGAGAAGTGATTTGCTAAGTTCTTGTTCACACACATACACTAACAAGGTGAAACTAGTAGACTTATTGAATGTTGCAAGTAATTAGAAGGACATGAATATGTGCAAAATGATTTGGTTTCCATGCTTTGAGTACAAGTTGTTGCATTGAAGAGAGTTTTACTTGGGATTGATTATGTTTTTACCACCATGTGAGTTTTTGAGCCTATATGCATATCTTTTGCATTTTATATTCGTTTGCTTGAGTGTCCACATGTTGTTTGCATTGCTAGCATTTGTTTGAGACCTTTCTTGAATGCATGACATTATTTGATGATAAGATGATAAAGGCATTTAGGAATAACCTATATTTTCCAAATTACCACACACCATTTATATATGATCAATTAGTTACCCTCTTGAGCTTAATCCTATTTTTTCGGTGACACACCACATTACGTGCCTAGACCTTTTTCTTGTTTATCCTTGCTTATGCTTGATCCCAAATTGTCAATGGCTAGTAGGAACTTGAGGGAGTAATAAGGTGTGTAAGATGGGTTTACTTTTGTTCATTACTTTTGAGAAAATATTTGGTTTGATTGCTTACTTGTTAGTCGTTGTTCAATAAATTTTTGAAGGAGGATTGTGGTTGCTTATATCTATCTTTTAGCTCTCGAAAAAAAAAAGGAAAAAAAAAATATATGAAAAAAAAAAGCAAAAAGAAAAAAATATATTATGAGAGCATACTTATGTTTTTGTGATCCTTCTTCATTCGACTAATCAAGCCTTTTGTTGGAAGAAAATTAGAAAAATCATGTGTGGGGGGGATGTTTGGTGATGTATATGATTTATTATGGTGCCTACTAGCTTTTGACACTTCACCTTATTTGGCCTTACTTGACATACCTTGTCCCTAGCCCCATTACAACCCAAATGAAGACCTTTTGATTATCATCATTGATGTATGTTGTGTTAAAGTTAGATTGATACCAAATGTCAAGCATGCTTATGATTTAGTTGGAATAGAGTGATACACTTACCCTTGTTCTTGAGTGAATATTCTTTTGTGAGTGAAAGGTGAGTAATTGCTTGTTTCTACATTTGAGATCCCAAGTTTTGACTCAAAGGTGTACTCTTGTGGGTTTAGCATGGTTACCAACTTATTATTACACTTGACATGGACTTTTAAGCACTTATGCATATTTCTTTGAGTAGACTATGTGAATCCTTGCATCTTCCACGACAAGACATTGCAAAGTCATATTTGATTCTTAAGTTGATGAAGCATGAGAGGACTTGTATGTGTGGCGTTGCATTGTCGTGCGATCTTTTACATGAGCTAGATGGATTTTGTGGGTACATTCACTATAAACCCTCACGAGACCTTACTCGTCCACTAGGGCTGCCTAGGGGTTTAAAGGGCTTGTTGCATGTGCCAAATGCAACCGTGATCACCTACGGAAGTGGTATTATCTATTAGATAGTAGTTTATATTATATTAGTTTTTCTCGAGGACGAGCAAAAGATAGGTATGTGGGCATTTGATAGGTCCATAATTCAATACAATTTTAATACCTATTTTATGTCTATTTTCGTAATTTTATTATTTAATAAATTGTTTTCTTTTGTTTTGTAGGAAAATAAATAAAATCATATTTCAAGCAGAAAAAGGTGAAAAAGACAAGGAGATGGAAATACTTGAAGTCAAAAGGAAATTGGAGAAAAATTGGAAAACTTAAATTTTTGTACATGTAATTATAATTTTAGATGCCAAAATCGTAAATTCTCTTAATTTTTTCTCTTAAATTGATCTCTAATTAAAAAGTTAATCCTTCAAAATTTTATTTATTAAAATTATATAATATTTTTAACATATTTGCATAAATATATAATAATAACATATGTTTAGTTGAAATAACGAAACAATTATATATATGAATATAATTGTATATAAAAAATATTATTAAATTTATTCCGATTAATGATCCGATTAATCATTCCGATTAATCCCCGATTACCCGATTAATCCATAGACGGTGCCTTCACCGATTAACTCCGATTCCCGCTTTTTACAACAGTGGTTTTATCTAATACATTTCTGATAACTTTTGTAAATTAAAGAACTCTTTACCATAGTTGCATTGCAGTACATCTATACTCTTTATTAATAAACAAAACATTGTGAAAATGGTGCGCGACACTAAAGTCACTAAAGTACCAAATTTGATTATCACTAAATGTGGGTTCGATTCCTCACAATTACATTATTTTACAAGATTTATTTACTTTAAATTATTTAGCTTTATTCAGGTTTCGATTCCTTACAACTACGTAATTATATAAGATTTATTTATTCACTTTAAATTAATTAGCTTCATCGAGGGTTTGATTCCTTGCAGCTACGCAATCATACAAGATTTATTTATTTACCTTAATTTCTTTAGCTTTATCCACAATAAAATTGTCTATAACTAAATAATTAAATAGTGGTTATTTATTATATTATTTTTATCATTCAATTCTCGATAAATACATTTTCTAATAATATTTATTAATAATTTATCAATATTAATATTTTAATATCGACTCATATTCGGCCTGGCACGGGTTATCGACTAATTATATAGTAAAAGTCTATAATACCCTTCTTCTTAATGATTAATCATTATTTAACTCTCATACTTTGAACCAATTCAAAAACATATATAAAGAAAGTTGATTGAGGTATACTTATCAGTTTTGTCTTTCCCAATTGGATTTTAATTAGTCTCAAGTCCACCAAATTGATTGGGAACACAGGGTTAACAAGGCAACAAATAATGACCAGCAAAAGGTCATTTCAATGAATAATTATACTCTCGTAGTCTTAACCAATTCAAAAACATCATGAAGCAAATGCATTATCATTTTCTTTTTCATTTAGCACTTTCCAGGCAATTTGTTTATGATCTGAAACACGAAGGATTAATTAACAAGACAACAAATATTGACCAGCAAAAGAAGGATTGTTACAAGTCTACGACGACTTCAAAAATTATAATTACATTTTTTATGTATTAATTTGTGTACGCGTTGCGACCCCATACACAAAAAGAATCCACAAAAAGACACCAATCTAGTTTTTGTGAAAACGAAAGTGAAAGCATCTTACAGGCACAACATTGAAAGAATTATTCCTTTCATGTTTGTGAACTTCAGTTGACCTTCTAATCAGAAATCTTGATAAAGAATAATGGTTGATGCACGCATCGTATCTTTTGCAATCGAAAAGCTTGGTGAATTTATTGCACACGAGGTAAACATTAGAATAGGAGTGAAAGATGGTGTAAGGTGGCTCAAAGATGAATTGGGCTACCTCCAATCTTCCGTAAGAATTGCAGAATCAAGGCAGGAAGAGAATCTGCAATTGGGTGAACAACGTGAGAGATGTTGCTAATGACGCGGTAACTGTCCTGAGAGATTTCAATGCTCTCCAACAAGAACATGCTTCGAAACAAGGTATCTTGGATCGTTTTCGAGGCTGTGTTTGCATGTTTAAGAAAGAAGTTATGATTTCTGATATTGGCAAGGATATCGAGTCACTCAAGGAAAGGATTGTTGTGATCAAGAACAGGCGAATCGAGTATGGTATTGACAACATCTTAGCCACTCCAAACGTGCAGCAGAAACAGAGAACATTTTTTAGAACAACTGCCATTGATAACCAGGTGGATGTGGTCGGTTTCGAGGATGATTTCAAGATTTTGAAGGCTGAACTTGATAGCGAGAATCTCTCACTCAAAGTCATTTCAATTCACGGAATGGGGGGCTGGGCAAGACTTCACTTGCCACCAAGTTGTACAACTCTAGCGAGTTGAGACATTTTAACACTCGAGTTAAGGTTTGCGTGTCCAACGAATATAATATTAAATATGTTCAGAAGAGGATAGTGAAGTCTTTTAAGGGACCTGAGCATGAACAATATTTGTCAACCATGGATGAGCATGATTTGGTGCAGTACCTCCCAGAGTTACTTAATCAAGGCCGCTACTTGGCGTTGATTGATGATATGGTAGTAGAATCATCATAACTACAAGAAACAAAAAATTTGCGGATATGGTAGATGACAAATGTTTTGTCCATCAACTCCGTTTTCTAACGAAAGACGAGAGCTGTCAATTGTTCTGTAAGAGAGCAGAACCAACAACCCCAAATTTGAAGAAATTAGGAAGGGTGATGGTTGGTAAATGTCAAGGTTTACCACTTGCAATCGTGGTACTGAGCGGCTGTTCACACAATATCACGCAAGTATACGCGATCACAAGTAATATAAGAATAAGTAGAGTTCGTTCCCACAGAGACTGTTTTGGTTATTATAGTTATGCACTTATGCAACAATGTATGGCTATCGTTCAATGCTAAGACAAGTATCAAAGTTGTGTTTGATTAACTAAATTAACTAAACAAAATACCAAGACAATATTAAACTAAGATTGCTGTTGAATTACTTATGAGAATAAAACATGGGATCCTAACTTCATTAAATACTTCATCTAGAGTCTTTTGTCTTTAATCAATGCATGTGACGGTTGTGATAACTAATCGGATAACACGAAATCAGTACACGCTACCTTTCAGTATACGTATACCAAACTACTCAAACATCCACAAAAGAGATAGAAGTTAAGCAGACACCAATTATGCTTAGACCCTATATGTCTATAAGATTTGAAAACATAACGGTTTAACGAGCAAGTTATCCATTCAAATTACATAGGGCAGGTAAGATGGTTAAAATCACCTACGAATCATGCATGACAAACATACATAAACCTATGCTAGCATGGCAAGTTCTAAACCTCTATATCCACTTTCGCATTCAATAGAGATTAACAAACAATCTTAGATGTTAGCTACGCATCCAAGAAGAATAAGCACAACCAAACTAGGATATCAATTAGCCATCACACACACCTCTTTAAAACAATTAACTACTAAAATCCATAAATAAATCCGTTAGAATCCCACGACAACGATTAGTTCATAATCGAACCGTTCATCATCGTGGGTTCTGATGAAAACATGATAATAATAAGTCTAGAATACTGAATAAAAGTGCTAGGGTTTAAGAAAGAACAAACGAGAATCCAAAGTATCGCCTAATTTAGAAGAATACAAAGATTAGATGAAACTAGGTCTTCGTAAATCAGCCGTCTTCTTGTTCTCTTTACCGGTGGATGAATATATATGTATGTATATTGATATGATTGTATGTCTCAAAATTCGTCCACCAATGATTTATATAGGCCACATAGTTGACTGGTCTTTGGCTAGTTTCCTTTTCAGCATCAGAATTGCATTTTCCAGCATGTTTAGGGCGCGGGCGGGCCTGTTCAAGCGCGGGGGCGCCAGACATTCTGTCCAGAATTCCTTTATCTTCGCGTGGACTGTTTAATCGTCCAATTCTGACTTCTAGATCTCGAGATATGGCCCAAACAGTGAATTGTGTGCAGGTAGCCCAACAAATCCGAATTTCCTTCTAATAAATCTCCAAATTGAGCTCTTTATTCTCCAATCCTTCCAAGTTTAGGATTTCCTTGCGCTTCCAACTCCCGCAACTGCATGTCTTTCACATTAATGCTAAAAACATCACTGCAATCCACATGAACTCCACATCTCTGCTGACAACTCAACTCTTCAAATACTAACACCAAACATATCACAAATACCACAAACTTGAGAACAAAACAACCAATTTAAGCCAATTTAGGATGATCCAAGTGGATATGAAATCCACTTATCACACCCCCAAACTTAAACCGATGCTTGTCCTCAAGCATAAACAGACTCTACTAACTATAATGCAATGCATGAATGCAACTAATATGCTAATGCAAACGATCCCCTCAAACTAACCATAACCAATCAACAAGCCAACATCTCAAGGAATGCAATCTTTCAAACAGAGTTCGACAAATCCCCTTATACTAACAAACAAACACAGAAACGTGCGTGTGTGCAATGCTCATCAATATACTCCCAAACTAAACCAAGACCATATCCTATTCTTCACCAAAACAACCACAAGCTTATAAACAGAATGAACTCTAGACACAAGAAACCACTTAAAGACACCTCAACCTCAACTTGAGTTAGACAGGAATTCATGCTTTTATTACAAAACAACATAATAAACACAATACGCATGCTTATTTGACCGTGCAATGGCTGAGACCCCGAAAGGCTTATACAATAATACCCATGTAGCGAGCGTTAGGTTAGTGGATCCCAGACCGGAAAAGTCTTAGGTCACTAGGCATAAAGTCCCCTAGAACTTAATTGCTCGAGTATTAAAGAGCTCAACCTGATCAATTCTGCATAAAACACAACTAAACACAACTCTTTTTTTTTTCTTTTTTTTTTCTTATTTCGGAATGAGTGCGCTTTGCCTTTTTCTCATCCCACCCTAGACTACTCATCTTTTCAATGAGCCGGCTACTAGCCATTTGACGCCTAGCCTTTATTGACAACTAGCATGAAATCCCTGTTTTCCCCCAAACTTAGACTTAAGTGCTTCTTTCAATTTCAAGAGACTAGAAAACATTCTAAATATAAGCAAGTGGTTAAATTCTACTTTCCAAACAAACATGGTCTGATCAAATTCAAAAGTAACCAATGAGACTTATGAAATTAATTTTGTTTCTGGCATGCAAGTCAATTCATAGGAACTTAATCAACCCTCTATCTATCACTACCGCACTCCCATCAACATCGACTCACTAACCAAGAAATAGCTAAGTTCTAAGGGATCATGAAATATGCATGCTATGCAAATGCAACTAAATGGACTCGCATAATAGATATAAACAAATAATATGCAAAACATAATGTTCTATATGACACAAACATGCAAAGATATGAATGAAACTAACTAAATATGCAATATGAATCCTACATGAACACACACTAACATTCCCTAATTACCACCCCCAAACTTACAATATTCAATGTCCTCATTGAAGGTAATAAAAAGGAAAGATGCAGAGAGTACCTAATCATCAGCAGGACCACCCTCCTCGGGTGGTGTATCCGGTGGTGGATAAACATAACCAGCTCCAAAATCAGGCCAACTCACATCAACTTCATTGGCTCGGAAAAAAAGTACCCAAAGAAATAGGGTTAACTAGGGGAACAAAACACTTAACATCTTTTTTTTTTTTTTTTTGATTTTTTGATTTTTTTTTGATTTTTTTTGATTTTTTTTCTTCTGTGAACAGTAACACCAGCGCGGGCGCGCTTGAACAGGCGCGGGCGCGCTCTGGCTTCTGTCCAGAAAATTTTTTCAGTTTTTTTTTTTTTTTTTAACAAAACAAAATAATAGTACATAAATGCGTGGGTTGCCTCCCATGAAGCGCTTGTTTTACGTCAATAGCTTGACGTGATTCCATCTTCAACCAGTCGCAAGAACGGTGAACGTCGACTCATGGTTCACCATATTACTAACGTCATGCTTTAGCCACTGACCATTAACCTTGAACGCTTCATCCGGAAACTTATGGAAAATCTCTATTGCATCATGCGGAAATGCTGATTTAACCGTGATAGGCTCCAACCACCTCGACTTACGCTTTCCTGGAAAAAATCTGAAGCGAGATTTGAAACGCATAACTAGCTGACCAGGTTCAAATGAATGTTTCACCACCCTTTTATCATACCAGTTCTTAACCTTCTCCTTATATAGCCTGTTGCTCTCGTAGACTTTACCATACCTCAATTGATCCTGCAGTGGTTAGAGTTCAAGTGTAGGAGCTTCTTCCATAGATGGTTTAAGATGCTCATGAGAATTGTCCAGCTCTGCTAATCCAAGAGATTCGAATGGCGCATCAATTTTTCTTTTCCACGGAGGTGCATTCAACAACTGAAGTTGCTCTGCTCTTTCTTCGTCTTCGATATCAGAATTCCCTATCAAGACTTTCTCCATTGTATTTGACTTCAGCGGTTGTTCAATCTCTGTATTGACGACAGAATCGACCATCTCCAATTTAAAGCACTCTTCTTCCTCAGTTGGAAATTTCATTGCCTTGAACACATTAAAAATGACCTTCTGATTTTGAACCCTCATTGTAAGCTCTCCTTTTTGCACATCTATCAACGTGCGGCCTGTAGCTAAGAACGGTCTTCCCAAGATAATAGGAATCTTCTTGTCTTCCTCAAAGTCCAGAATAACAAAATCAGCAGGAAAAATGAGCTTATCCACCTTAACCAAAACATCCTCTACTATACCTCTTGGATATGTGATCGACCGATCAGCCAGCTGTAAGGACATGTTTGTAGGTTTGGGCTCAGGTAGCCCAAGTTGCATGAATATAGACAACGGCATAAGATTAATACTAGCCCCCAAGTCACACAAGCACTTGTTGAAAGATAGATTGCCGATTGTGCACGGTATGGTGAAACTTCCTGGATCCTTGAGCTTTGGAGGTAACTTCTGCTGTAGAATAGCAGTGCACTCTTCTGTTAGAGCGACAGTCTCCAAATCCTCGAGTTTCAACTTCCGCGATAGAATACCCTTCATGAACTTTGCGTAGCTCGGCATTTGTTCTAGAGCTTCCGCAAAAGGTATATTGATCTGCAACTTCTTGAAAACTTCGAGAAACTTGGCAAACTGCTTATCCAACTTTTGTTTTTGAAGACGTTTAGGGAATGGCGGAGGAGGGTAGACCTCCTTGCTCTCTGTAGCTTGCTTAGGAATAGGTTTCTCAGAAGAATGGTCAACATTTTCCGCTTCGTTCACCCCCAAACTAGCTTTTTCAACTTTTTCTTCATTTTCTGGTAGAAAGGCAGGGGAGGGCGCGCTTGAGAGGGGGAGGGCGCGCTCCACCTTCTGGCCATTTTCCAAATTTTCTTCATTCTGCTCTTTTTCTGAGGTCTGGTCACTCGTAACCCTTCCAGATCGCAAAGTAACTGCTTTAACATGTTCCTTGACTTCTCCTTTGCCTGGATTAGCTTCCGTATCACTAGGGAGAGTTCCCTGTGGTCTATTCAACAATGCATTGGCAATCTGACCGATTTGATTCTCCAGAGTCTTGATGGAAACAGCTTGGCTCTTGCACATTAGCCTCAATTCCTCCAATTCAGACTTTTCATTAGATGATTGACCAACGTTGCCTTGATTTTGTTGAAACCCTTGTGGTTGATACGGTTGCCTTGGAGCATACTGTTGCTGAAAACCAGAAGAGTTGAATGGCTTAGCTCCATACTACTGTCCTTGATACTGCTGATACGGCTGTTGTGGTTGTTGCTGACCACCCTGATTGTTACTCCAGCTGAAATATGGATGGTTCCTGTTATTAGGATGATAAGCATTAGGCACTGGCTGCTGTGGTCTCTGAAAATTGCTCACGAACTGCGCCAATTCACTAGATATGGCACACTGATTCGTGTCATGTGCACCTGCACATAGCTCACACACACTAGCCACCTGCTGAACTCCATAGTTGGCCAGAGAATCCACCTTCATAGACAAAGCCTTTAGCTGTGCTGCTATGGCTGTAGCTGCATCCACTTCCAAAACCCCTGCTACCTTGCCTTGTGATAACCTCTGAGTTGGATTCTGGTATTCATTAGCAGCCATCATCTCAATTAGTTCACAAGCTTCATCGTAGCTCTTAGCCCACAGAGCTCCACCTGATGCCGCATCAAGCATTGGTCGAGATTGACCTCCCAGACCATTATAGAAACAATTGATCACCATCCAGTCAGGCATTCCATGATGTGGACACTTCCTAAGCATCTCGTTGTAACGCTCCCAAGCTTCACATAAAGTCTCCCCAGAATGTTGTGCAAACTGAGTAAGTGCATTCCTGATTGCAGCTGTTTTAGCCATGGGGAAGAATTTAGTGAGAAACTTTTGAGCAAGATCCTCCCATGTAGTAATAGAACCTGCTGGTAGAGAATGCAACCAGCCCTTAGCTTTATCCCTAAGAGAAAATGGGAAAAGTCTCAGCTTCACAGCATCTTCTGACACTCCGTTGGTCTTAAAGGTGTCACAAATCTCAATGAAATCCCTAATATGCATATTAGGATCTTCCGTTGGAGCACCCCCAAACTGAACTGAGTTTTGCACCATCTGAATCGTGCCAGGCTTGATTTCAAAGGTATTAGCTGCAATAGCCGGCCTGACAATGCTAGATTGAATGTCATTGATTTTCGGCTGAGAATAATCCTTCAAAGCCTTCGTTTCTGTTGCTGCTGGTTCTCCCATAACTATACTTAATTCAAGTAATTCCCTACGAGCTTGAGCACGTGTACGCATACACGCTCAATAGAATACCTGAAACTCACCAAACAAAGTAAAATTGATGAAAGAATAATCCGAGTCAGTGAACTTTAACGACCACTGATGACAAGCACATAAACTATATAAATAACACCGAGTCCCCGGCAGCGGCGCCAAAAACTTGTTCACACAATATCACGCAAGTATACGCGGTCACAAGTAATATAAGAATAAGTAGAGTTCGTTCCCACAGAGACTGTTTTGGTTATTATAGTTATGCACTTATGCAACAATGTATGGCTATCGTTCAATGCTAAGACAAGTATCAAAGTTGTGTTTGATTAACTAAATTAACTAAACAAAATACCAAGACAATATTAAACTAAGATTGCTGTTGAATTACTTATGAGAATAAAACATGGGATCCTAACTTCATTAAATACTTCATCTAGAGTCTTTTGTCTTTAATCAATGCATGTGACAGTTGTGATAACTAATCGGATAACACGAAATCAGTACACGCTACCTTTCAGTATACGTATACCAAACTACTCAAACATCCACAAAAGAGATAGAAGTTAAGCAGACACCAATTATGCTTAGACCCTATATGTCTATAAGATTTGAAAACATAACGGTTTAACGAGCAAGTTATCCATTCAAATTACATAGGGCAGGTAAGATGGTTAAAATCACCTACGAATCATGCATGACAAACATACATAAACCTATGCTAGCATGGCAAGTTCTAAACCTCTATATCCACTTTCGCATTCAATAGAGATTAACAAACAATCTTAGATGTTAGCTACGCATCTAAGAAGAATAAGCACAACCAAACTAGGATATCAATTAGCCATCACACACACCTCTTTAAAACAATTAACTACTAAAATCCATAAATAAATCCGTTAGAATCCCACGACAACGATTAGTTCATAATCGAACCGTTCATCATCGTGGGTTCTGATGAAAACATGATAATAATAAGTCTAGAATACTGAATAAAAGTGCTAGGGTTTAAGAAAGAACAAACGAGAATCCAAAGTATCGCCTAATTTAGAAGAATACAAAGATTAGATGAAACTAGGTCTTCGTAAATCAGCCGTCTTCTTGTTCTCTTTACCGGTGGATGAATATATATGTATGTATATTGATATGATTGTATGTCTCAAAATTCGTCCACCAATGATTTATATAGGCCACATAGTTGACTGGTCTTTGGCTAGTTTCCTTTTCAGCATCAGAATTGCATTTTCCAGCATGTTTAGTGCGCGGGCGCGCCTGTTCAAGCGCGGGGGCGCCTGACATTCTGTCCAGAATTCCTTAATCTTCGCGTGGACTGTTTAATCGTCCAATTCTGACTTCTAGATCTCGAGATATGGCCCAAACAGTGAATTGTGTGCAGGTAGCCCAACAAATCCGAATTTCCTTCTAATAAATCTCCAAATTGAGCTCTTTATTCTCCAATCCTTCCAAGTTTAGGATTTCCTTGCGCTTCCAACTCCCGCAACTGCATGTCTTTCACATTAATGCTAAAAACATCACTGCAATCCACATGAACTCCACATCTCTGCTGACAACTCAACTCTGCAAATACTAACACCAAACATATCACAAATACCACAAACTTGAGAACAAAACAACCAATTTAAGCCAATTTAGGATGATCCAAGTGGATATGAAATCCACTTATCAGCGACCTATTATTGCACAACATGAGCTATGATTATTGGTCCAGGAGCATATATGGAGACAATTGAGGGAAGGTGACTCTTCCCAGATTGAAGAAATACTGAGCTTGAGTTATAATGACTTATCTACCCAGATGAGAGCCTGTTTTTTGTACCTTGCACGGTACCTGGAAGAACATGAGATTGACTCAGACGAGTTGAAGCTTCTATGGATGGGAGAGGAGTTTATATCAGAAGCTGAGGAAGGTGAAGGAGTGGTCATGGAGGATTTAGCTGAAGATTATTTGAATGAGCTAATTAACCGCAATTTAATTCAGGTTGGAGGTTTACGATGGGACGAACAAGTTGTGAATTTCCGAGTCCATGATCTTGTACGTGATCTTGCCATAAGTAAAGCAAAGGAGCAAAAGTTGTTGATCGTTTTTGACTCACGTAAACACAATCCTGATCCCATCCATTGGTTGGAAGGACAACCGCGTCATGTCATTTACAATGACATAAATGAGTACTTGAAATTACATAAGCGTAGATTTGATGCTTTATGTTTGCGTTCATTGGCACAAGTAAAATATTTTAGTGGTAAAGTTGAATTAGAAGAGATGAAATTTGGTGTGCACATGATTCAAAAATCTCAAAGTGCTAGATATGAGAAGTTTAGATTCAGAGAAGATACCAGAAGAAATAGGGAATTTAGTTCTCCTAAAGTACTTGGGCTTAATGGGTTATGAGACGAAATATGGAATACCTATAGAAATCCCCCCAAGTATTGGCAAGCTGAAAAAGCTACAAATTAGTGGGAGTTTGAATATAGGTAACCGCCAAACAAAGTTACACACTCTCGGTCCTATACCGTATAAAGAATGGATCAAGATTGATACCTTTAATGTCACCAACCTCCATACGCTATTTATAGAGAAAAACAAAGAAGAAGGATATGGCTTCACGTTGGAATCCATAGCTAATTTAACTAGTCTCCAAACATTCTCCCTAAATTTTTATTCTCTTATTATTCCAACAATCGAACCGATCTCGTCTTGAAATCGTCTCAAGAGCGTCTACTTAAAGGGTGCCCTAAAAGATCCATCAAAGCTAAGTTTTCTGCCAGACTCAGTGACGGGTTTAACTCTAGGCCATAGTGAGTTTACAGAAGATCCAATGCCTACTTTGGGAAGTTTGTCGATTCTCACTGCCCTTGAGTTGTTTAGGGTGTACAGGGGAAACAAAATGGTTTGCAGTTATAATGCGTTTCCAAGTCTTCAAATTTTTGTTAGTGTAGGTGCCCTAGAGGCAATACATTGTTTATTTTGATAAACTTTATGTCATTTGATTATTAAGTAAATGTATTTATTATGACTTTAATGACTGCGATATATTTATTAGCATAATAAATGTCCTTAGAATTATGATACACATTATATAGTTTAAGTATATAACTTGAACTTGAGATTATATAATATATCTTATTCTTAAAGGTCCCTAGTCGAGTATTATTATATATAGGACAATAATAATACATAAATAGACTAGTATGTTGATTGACAGATAACCACATCTCATTGGTTATAAGTATGGAGATACTAAAGTCAATGCATAGGTACATGTAGGAGTACATGGTACTGGACAGACCCACCGTGAGATTCTTCATGTTAATAAAGTCATAAGAAAGACTCACAGTGATAATGGTGTAATGATCCTTTGACTTGAGATCATTATAATTCTGTACGAGGATTAATATACTTTGACTACATTAAAAGTTACCTTTAACCGGGTAATGATAAAAGTGGACATCGGGTATATTGTGAGTCGTATGAGAAATATAAATGATAGATAAAGGATTTAACCCTCCTATTATTAGGGGAGATATTATTGGCCTCTTGATTGAGTAAGACTATGAAAATGCATGGCCATGCTCAAATATTGATTTGTTTTAATAGTTTACTCATTGATCAAGGAAACCCGGATTAAGCATTGAAGAGGATGACTAAATACATGCCTCGAGTTTAATCTATAATATTTGGTTAAAGGGATTATATTACACGGAAACATTAATCACGAAAGGTTTAATTGGATCACCAATTATTATTATTACTTGGGTAGCAATGATGTATTACTAGATGCCGCTCATTGTTTATATTTTGTTATTGGATATTGAAAATATTGCCAACGTAATAATAACCTAAAGGGTTACACAATAAGAACGTTTAAAAGGAGTTTTAATTTAAATATCAGATTTAAATTAAATAATTATAAATTCGAAATTGGTTAATTAATTAATTAAGTTGGACTTAGTTAATTAAATGATATTTCGAATTTAATTCATTAACAACCCAAATCAGTTTGGTTTAGTTGAAGCCCAAGCTGATTAGGGTTAGGCCCAATCTCTCTACCCTATATATACATAATGATGTATAGTTTTAGGGTTGGTTCAGAAAATCCGTTTTTCAAGAGAGGCTAGAGAGAGAGAGAAGGCAGTTTTATTTGGCTAGTACCTGCTCCTTGGATCGTTGGACGATCGGACGTTCTGTGGACGATTTAGAGACACGGATCTTGAAGCAAGGTTTATGTGGTGATTGCAATCTAGGACCTCCATCTTACAGAATTCGGAAAGCTCTTAACTGGTATGATTTCGTTTCTCCATAATCAGTCACAACTTATACATGGATCCTGCGTTAGGGTTTCGTAAATTTTATTATTTTACGTCTGTTTTTCGCTGCGTTTTTACAATGAAACCCAACAATGGTATCAGAGCTACGTGTATAAGGGGCTGATTTGGTTACATGTTTACTGTATTTTACGAGTATGCATGTTTGATGAATCTGCCATGATACAGTTATGTTATATGATTGATATAATGAATATGTATATAATCTGATATGATGATACTAGTATGTTTAGAATCTGCCATGACTCATCTATATACGATCTGTTATGATATGTATGCTGTTTAGTTTGTATAATGATATAAACGGTCGGATAGATGTATTTGGATACGATCTATTTGATGAGATTATGGTTACGTGTATACTGATACATGTTTCTGGTAACTGGGATTTGGGTCGTGTGTATACTGATACATGCTTCTGGAATTGTATACTGATACATGATTTTGCTTGTATTCTGATACATGATTTTGCAAAATTTTCCGCCATCGGGGGGCGCGCTGCCCCCCCGAACCTCCCCAGCGACCTCACCGCGGAGGTCGATCCGCGGGTTAGGGCTTTGTTTTAATTTGTGCTTGTGACATATGCTTTGTTTATTTATTATTCATGATTGGATCATGAAAAAGTAATAAACAATATGTCATCCTTATATGATATGTCATGTCATTAATTGTTTATATGAGCATGGTGGATGGTTATGGCTTATTGACCTATAGGATAGAGGTTTTTGTTTTTATGTTGGTTTGGTTTCTAAATACGACTTGCATGTCGTCTTCATTCCTTGTAATGTTTTATCTCGAATGTAACTCGAGTTCCTTTGTAAGTTCCTTAGTATAGCTTTCATTGTAATCATCCATGGAGGTTTTGGAAGCATTGAAGACTAAGGATTCAATGGAAGCAATGGAGAAGATTTTGTAATAGTTAGATATAACCACCATAGATTGACCTTGATCTTTTCATTAGCTTGAAAAAGGATCACATAGGATTGAGCCATAACCATTACACATTTACTTTACGCACTTTACATATGATGTATGGAATGTATGTATAGAGTAGAAGATGCATGCTTTAATTAGATTAATGATGTATGCATGTATTAGATACATCACCCATGCCATGTTTAAACAAGATAAAATCTGTAACGATTCAAGATTTTAAAATTGAACAAAACGAACATGAGATTCCTGTGTTTATGAAACACGGAAATAAGTATGAATTTCCAATCTTTTGATATGGGGCGATTTTGACAAAAATACAAGCAGCGCTTGTAAGAAAGGTGGATTTTAAGTGAGACCACTGTGACTCCTCCGCTGGACTGGAAATCAAACCATTGATAAATTTTGAATTGAAGTACTTAGTTCAAGGAAAAATTGGGAATCTCTTGATGATGGGATCATGGTCGTTTTAATAATAAAATCCCTTAACAAAATATTAAGTTTTAATCGGATGCTTTCCAATGAATGAACACTCATCGAATCCTAGATCGATTAGGGGAAGGGCTGTCAGTGGCAGGGGACTCCTATCTATCGTGGTGAGATGCGACGAATATAAACGGTTATATTCGGCCGTTGTATCATTGGGTCAAACTTAACTGAGTCGTCATAATAAGGTGAACATAAACGGTTATATTCAACTATTATGAACTTAGAAGCATAGAGTTTGGTTAAAAATCTATTAGATAGATAAGATCAATCGTTGTTCGCCAAACTATCCAAGAATTATATGTGATATAATTGACAACTGTTGTCTACCTAAATAATCATTTTTTAAGGACTTCCAGTGGTTGACTTAGAACATGACGAAATATGGATCTTGGCTCACTAGAAAGAATTATGCGATATACTTTCCGAATTAATAGTAAGGGCTATTAATTTGATAAAAATAGTGGGAGATATATTATGAATATATCATAATCTTTTGAAACATAATAATTGATAACTCAGACAATCTAATGTTTATTTTGTGCTTTTATTTTTGTAGAAATGGCAAATAACACAAACACACTATCCGTACGATCAATCCTTGAGAAGGATAAACTGACAGGAGGAAACAACTTCCTAGACTGGCAGAGGAATTTGAGGATTGTCCTCAGGCAGGAGCGCAAGCTTCATGTCATTGACATCCCTCCGCCAGGTCCCCTTCCTGAGGGAGCTACTGTTGAGGAACAAGCGGCCCACACAAAGGATGAGAATGATGCAAATGATGTTGCATGTCTTATGTTGGCAACTATGAGTGCTGAGCTTCAAAGACAGCATGTGCATATGGATGCATATACTATCTATGAACACTTGCAAAGCATGTTTGCAAGCCAAACTCGTCAAGAAAGGATCAACACGAGTAAGTCACTTTTTAATTGCAAACAAGGGGCAAGTGAACCAGTTGGACCACATGTTCTGAAGATGATTGGTTACATTGAGTACCTTGAAACTTTGGGTTTCCCGGTTGGACCGGAAACTGGTATTGATCTTATCATGAATTCTTTGAACAACAAATTCACTCAGTTTGTTGTGAACTACAATATGAATGAATTTGACAAAACACCTACTGAATTGTTGTCTATGTTGAGAACATATGAGACCAACATGAAGGCAGCTGAACCTGCTCCCATACTGATGGTGGGCAATAAAGGTAAGGCGAAAGGGAAAGGCAAGTGGAAGGGTAAGAAAAAGACTGGATCTGATTCTGCACCCAAGCCAAAGTCAGGTCCCAAACAGGCTTTCAAGCCTAAAGGTGGTGTTGCTAAGGGTGAATGTCACTACTGTAAGAAAACTGGTCACTGGAAGAGAAACTGTTCAGTTTACTTGGAGGATCTGAAGAAGAAGAAGGTTGATCAAGCTTCTACTTCAGGTATATATGTTATAGAAGTCAATCTGTCTATTTCTACATCTTGGGTATTGGATACTGGATGTGCTTCTCACATTTGTTTAAATGTGCAGGAAATGCAGAGAAGTAGGACATTGGCTAAAGGAGAAGTGGACCTACGAGTTGGCAATGGAGCAAGAGTTGCTGCTTTAGCTGTAGGAACTTATTATTTATCTTTGCCCTCTGGGCTTGTTTTAGAACTAGAAAACTGTTTTTACGTGCCTGCGATTTGCAGAAACATTATTTCTGTTTCTTGTTTAGACAAGAAAGGTTTTTCGTTTACAATAAAGAACAACAGTTGCTCTTTTGCTTTGAATGATTTAACCTATGGTGTTGCACGTTTGTTTAATGGTTTATATGTTCTTGACTTAGATAATCCTGTCTATAATATAGAAAACAAACGACTTAAAGTTAATGACTCAAATCAAACATACCTCTGGCATTGTCGTCTAGGCCATATAAATGAGAAACGCATATCCAAATTACATAAGGATGGATACTTGGATAAGTTTGATTTTGAATCATACCTAGAATGCGAATCTTGTTTGCTTGGTAAGATGACTAAAGCCCCTTTCACTGGTAAGGGTAAAAGGGCCACTGAACGTCTGGAGCTAATACATAGTGATGTATGTGGCCCAATGCGTGTGATGGCTAGAGGAGGCTACTACTACTTCATAACATTTACTGATGATTTCAGTAGATATGGATATGTATATCTTATGAAGAATAAATCCGATTCTTTTGAAAAGTTCAAAGAATACAAGGCTGAAGTAGAGAAGCAAATTGGCGGAGGTGCAAGTATTAAGATCTTACGATCTGATCGTGGGGGTGAATACTTAAGCACTGAATTTAAAGAGTATTTAAAGGAGTATGGTATTGTATCACAACTCACTCCGCCAGGTACACCTCAATGGAATGGAGTTTCAGAGAGGAGAAATCGCACCTTGTTGGACATGGTGCGATCGATGATGAGTCATGCAGATCTTCCAATTAGTTTCTGGGGTTATGCTCTAGAAACAGCGGCTTTCACACTTAACCGTGTTCCTACTAAGAAGGTTCAAAAGACTCCATATGAGATATGGATGGAGAGACGTTCAGGCATGAGCTTTATGAAAGTTTGGGGATGCAAGGCGTTTGTGAAACGTCAAGTATCTGACAAGCTTGGACCTAAATCCGAAGAATGCAATTTTGTGGGATACCCTAATGAAACAAAGGCGTATTATTTTTATAGTCCTTCTGAGCAGAAAGTGTTCATTGCTCGAGATGCTGTCTTCATGGAAAGAGATTTTGTTTCCAAAAGAAACAGTGGGAGAACTATAGATCTCGATGAAGATCGAGAACCAGAAAATAACATTGAACCTGAGGTGGAACAAGAGCAGGATAATATTAATGCTCAACAAACACAGGTTGTTCGTAGATCTGGTAGAATTCGCCATGAGCCAGAGAGATATGGATTTCTCTTAACTCAATGTGGTGAATTGATGCTCATAGATGAAGATGAGCCTCTCACATACCAAGATGCTATGAACAGTCCAGACTCTAAGAGATGGCTAGAAGCCATGAAATCCGAGATGGATTCCATGTACGAAAACCAAGTATGGACTTTGGTTGATCCACCTGAAGGGGTAAAACCCATAGGGTGCAAATGGGTTTTCAAGAAGAAAACTGACATGGATGGAAATGTTCAGACCTATAAAGCGAGGCTGGTTGCAAAAGGTTTCAAACAAATTCATGGTATTGACTATGATGAAACTTTCTCACCAGTGGCTATGGTCAAGTCCATAAGGATTTTGCTTGCCATTGCAGCATTCCATGATTATGAAATCTGGCAAATGGATGTCAAAACAGCCTTCCTTAATGGAAGCCTTGAAGAGGATGTGTACATGACACAGCCTGAAGGTTTTGTCGATCCAAGGAATGTTGGTAAGGTATGTAAATTACGTCGATCCATTTATGGATTGAAGCAAGCCTCTAGGAGATGGAATATCCGTTTTGATGAAACAGTCAAGGAGTATGGTTTTGTTCAAAACGAAGATGAATCTTGTGTTTACAAGAAGGTTAGTGGGAGCCATGTGGCATTCATAGTATTATATGTTGATGATATACTACTAATGGGGAATGACATACCTACTCTAAAGGCTGTTAAGACATGGTTAGGGAGCAACTTCTCTATGAAAGACTTAGGAGATGCATCCTACATTCTAGGAATGAGGATCTATAGGGATAGATCTAGAAGGATGATCGGTCTAAGTCAGAGTACATACATTGATAAGATTTTGCATCGTTTTGGTATGCAAAATGCAAAAAGGGGATATGTCCCCGTGTCTCAAGGGATAACGATCTCTAAAGATCAGTGTCCGAAATCATTGGATGAGAAGGACCACATGAGTAAAGTTCCATATGCCTCAGCAATTGGATCTATCATGTATGCAATGGTGTGTACTCGCCCCGATGTTTCGTATGCTTTGAGCATGACGAGCAGATACCAGTCTGATCCAGGTGAAGGTCACTGGACGGCAGTCAAGAATATTCTTAAGTACCTGAAAAGGACTAAAGATTCATTCTTGGTGTATGGAGGAGAGGAGAAACTGGTTGTAAAAGGTTACACCGATGCAAGTTTCCAAACAGACAAGGATGATACTGTATCACAGTCTGGTTTTGTGTTTTGTCTAAACGGAGGTGCTGTAAGCTGGAAGAGTTCAAAGCAAGAGACAGTAGCTGATTCTACAATGGAGGCTGAGTACATTGCAGCTTGTGAAGCAGCTAAAGAAGCAGTTTGGATTCGAAAATTCATTACTGAATTGGGAGTGGTTCCATCGATCGCAGATCCCATAGACTTGTACTGCGATAATAATGGAGCCATTGCACAGGCTAAAGAACCTAGATCTCACTCCCGAGCCAAGCATATACTCAGAAGATATCACCTTATTCGAGAGATCAATGAAAGGGGTGACATACACATATGTAAAGTGCACACAAATGATAACATAGCAGATCCACTGACCAAAGGCTTGTCGCAGCAGAAGCACGACGGTCACACTAGTTCCATGGGTATTAGATACATGGGTGATTGGCTCTAGTGCAAGTGGGAGATTGTTAGTGTAGGTGCCCTAGAGGCAATACATTGTTTATTTTGATAAACTTTATGTCATTTGATTATTAAGTAAATGTATTTATTATGACTTTAATGACTGCGATATATTTATTAGCATAATAAATGTCCTTAGAATTATGATACACATTATATAGTTTAAGTATATAACTTGAACTTGAGATTATATAATATATCTTATTCTTAAAGGTCCCTAGTCGAGTATTATTATATATAGGACAATAATAATACATAAATAGACTAGTATGTTGATTGACAGATAACCACATCTCATTGGTTATAAGTATGGAGATACTAAAGTCAATGCATAGGTACATGTAGGAGTACATGGTACTGGACAGACCCACCGTGAGATTCTTCATGTTAATAAAGTCATAAGAAAGACTCACAGTGATAATGGTGTAATGATCCTTTGACTTGAGATCATTATAATTCTGTACGAGGATTAATATACTTTGACTACATTAAAAGTTACCTTTAACCGGGTAATGATAAAAGTGGACATCGGGTATATTGTGAGTCGTATGAGAAATATAAATGATAGATAAAGGATTTAACCCTCCTATTATTAGGGGAGATATTATTGGCCTCTTGATTGAGTAAGACTATGAAAATGCATGGCCATGCTCAAATATTGATTTGTTTTAATAGTTTACTCATTGATCAAGGAAACCCGGATTAAGCATTGAAGAGGATGACTAAATACATGCCTCGAGTTTAATCTATAATATTTGGTTAAAGGGATTATATTACACGGAAACATTAATCACGAAAGGTTTAATTGGATCACCAATTATTATTATTACTTGGGTAGCAATGATGTATTACTAGATGCCGCTCATTGTTTATATTTTGTTATTGGATATTGAAAATATTGCCAACGTAATAATAACCTAAAGGGTTACACAATAAGAACGTTTAAAAGGAGTTTTAATTTAAATATCAGATTTAAATTAAATAATTATAAATTCGAAATTGGTTAATTAATTAATTAAGTTGGACTTAGTTAATTAAATGATATTTCGAATTTAATTCATTAACAACCCAAATCAGTTTGGTTTAGTTGAAGCCCAAGCTGATTAGGGTTAGGCCCAATCTCTCTACCCTATATATACATAATGATGTATAGTTTTAGGGTTGGTTCAGAAAATCCGTTTTTCAAGAGAGGCTAGAGAGAGAGAGAAGGCAGTTTTATTTGGCTAGTACCTGCTCCTTGGATCGTTGGACGATCGGACGTTCTGTGGACGATTTAGAGACACGGATCTTGAAGCAAGGTTTATGTGGTGATTGCAATCTAGGACCTCCATCTTACAGAATTCGGAAAGCTCTTAACTGGTATGATTTCGTTTCTCCATAATCAGTCACAACTTATACATGGATCCTGCGTTAGGGTTTCGTAAATTTTATTATTTTACGTCTGTTTTTCGCTGCGTTTTTACAATGAAACCCAACAATTTTAAGATTAGGGTGGTTCTACAAGCTGGAGGAATTGGAAGTTGAGGACGGAGCTTTCCCTTCTCTTAAACAATTTCAAGCACGTTCTTGTAGAAAACTGAAGAAGATTCCGGCACAACTGGAACGTTTCTGGGTTCCAGATCTTTAATTTATAAATTCTGTAAATGTATTTTTATTTTCACTCCTTATATATTCAGTTGGAAAGATTTTAAAAATGAATGTGTTGTATCCATGAAACGAAACAATGTCCCGGAGTTGTCATCCTGCTTTGATCTATGAATATGTTACACAAGCTGCTAGAGTGAACGTGTTTCTATCCCAAAGAATTAACATTGTCGGGGTCCACAACGAGACTCTTTCGGCGTTGAGGGGGACTTTAGCTAAGGAAAACTGACAGGTTGCTAAAAGAACAATCGTGTAATCAGAGAACCAAAATGTATCTCCTACAAACAAATTCGCGACCTGTATTCATGATTTTTCTAGTGTTGAGCATAGTAATCCTAAAACTAAAACTGAATGTCATTAAATCCAAATTAAAACCTTAATTGCATAATCTCTTACTCTTTTGGGAACATGTTAAAGAAAATTAAATCTTTAGCTTTCTTTTCTTTTCTTTCAAAAAACAGTTTCTCGAACATAGTGTTAGAGCATCTCTAATAGTCTCCTAATTTGGCTCTTAAATATAATTAAATCCTTATATATAATAAGCGTAAGGAAGATCTTATCCAAAACTTTGTCGGTTCTCAGTACCGCCAAAACAATCTCCACCGTAGAATATAATATTTTTAAAAATAGACGATCAAAATAATATTATATAAAACTAGAAATTATTATCTAAAAAGGATATAAGTCAGAGGCGGAAGTATTAATATTAGAATTGAATTTGAAGTAATTACATATCAAAATAATAAGGATCGTTAGATTTTAAAATTATTATCTAAAAATGATATAAATCAAAAGTGAAAATATTGGTATTAGAATTGGATTGTAAGTAACTATACTATTACATACAAAATAATAAGGATTGTTAGATTTTAAAATTATTATCTTAAAAGGATATAAGTCAAAAGTGGAATTATTAGTATTAGAATGAAATTTTAAGTAATTATAAATATTACATATCAAAATAATAAGGACAATTAGAATTTAAAATAGATAGATGAGAATCGTTGAATCAGAATATGAAAAATTGCATTTGGTTGTTAGTTGAATTATATTCAGAATACTAAAAAATATATCTTGATAATTTAAACAAGACAAATGAAAATTTCTTAAATCAAATAGAATTCTTTAAGTAAAAATTTGTCACTTTTTTCTATTTTTAGTTTAAACCATCACTAAATTAAGAAATATTTTGTTATATCTAATATAGATAGATGAAAACTGTTGGATGTAATACTAAAAAGTGTATTTGGTTGTTAGTAAAACTATATTCAACTACTAAAAAAAGTATTTTGATAATTTAAACCAAATATAAATTAATTTCCTAAGTTCAATAAAAATTCTTAATGTAAATATTCGTCACTTTTTCTTTCTAATCAGTTTCAGGGTATTTTCAATTGGAAATGAATTGTTAAACCTTCACTAAATTAAATATTATTTTGTAAGTTTCATATATGTCGTAAAATGTTCAAATATGATTTTTAGAACTAAAAATACAAATACAGTACATCACAAATAGTTCATTTATCATCTAAAATATAATAAATAAAATCCAAAAATTAATAACATAAAAATATTTAAAAAACACAAATTAATATATTTATAGACATTAAAAAAGAGTCGTACGTTGCAAATGATCTTTTACAAAACTTTGGTTCATATACCGTCAAATTATTAAGGACCGTTGATTTTGAATCAGATAAATAAGAACAGTTAGATTTATGGTAAAAAGATAAAAGTGTATTTGATTGTTATTAAAATTATATTCATATACTAAAAATGAACTTTAATAATATTAATAAAAAATGAGTAGGTTTTCTAAGTTGAATAGAATTGTCAAGGTAATAATTCATAACTTTGTATTCTATTCGAGTTCCCAAGTAATTTCAGTTGAATAATAATGACTGAATCATCATTAAAAATATGTAATATATGATTAAAAATAAATTACTTGATCTTAAATAAAAATATGTACATTTTTTGGTGGATGATAATGTGCCACATATAGTAATTTTTACATCCTAGGTATTTAGTTATTTTATCATATTTTTTGTTGAGTTTTTAATTGTATAGTGTTTGAATTGCGAGGTGTCGCAGTTAGGCAATGCTGAGAAACCTTTCACTGAAATTTTTTATATCTGTATATTTTTTCATATTTTGTTTATTTTTGTTGAAAATGTAATTGCATAAATAATATAATAATTTTTAATGATTTGAAACAGATTTATATACATTAATTTCATGCTAATCATTATGATTTTCTCCAATAAATTTAATATTTATGTAATGTATTATGTAATGCATATATACACTTTTTGTCAAATATATTTGTTGTTTACTTAAATTTGCTAAATATTTATTTATTTTGTGTTGAAAGTTAAAACAATTGCAGGTGAATCTCAAGTCGTATATATTAAAATTCTCGACTGGAAGAGATTGTGGTATTCATGAAACTCCTGATCGGAATAGATCGTGGTATCCATGGACTCGAATTTCTCAATGGAATCAACTAATGTTAATATAATGTATTGCTATATTGGCATGAAATTAGTTTGATAGATGTTTAATCATACTTCTTTTTATGTTTATGATATTTAGTATAATGATATCTATGTTTTAAAAGAATTGTGTGACGCCCCAAACCCGGGGTCAAAGGATTTGGTTTTCATGCTGCATTCTCAATTCAAACAACCTGTTCAATATTAAATCAACACAATAATAACATATGCGACCCCAACTCTACCAAGAATCTTTAAAGGTTATAGTGCTAGAAACAAGAATCCAAAATTCCATTACCAAAAATTTTCTCCTTTACAATCACTCTCTTTACATACAATCTAAAAATACTAGTATAACTTCGATAAGAAGTATACCAGGCAACAATCTATACAATATAATATTCAATAAAAATTGACCTTATACAAAACCTATCACTTGTTCCAACTACTCTGGATCAAACGTCCTTACGCTAACATCCTTTTCCATCTCTGACCAGCTACGCGAACAACTCTCGTCAATACACCTTCTCTCTGAAAGGCTAAAATATATATAAAGAAAACAAGTATGAGCGAAAGAATTGCTCAGCAAGTGCATTATCAAGTATAATATGTAAAGTTTCCAAAATAAGCTTTGGATTTTCAAATAAACAAACTTTAGAGTTATACAGTTGCAATCTCTAAAATTTTCAAATCAAGTTTGGTAATTTATCACAATTTCTCTTTCAGCTTCTCTCAACCGAGTAGTTTAAAACACAAAAGATTTATATTGGTCGTCGCGGTGACCGAATCAACAATAACTACAATAGTATGTAGAAAATATGAAATAAATAAAACTCATACGCCTTCAAGACCATAGCTTGTACAAAATATTATTTTTGAAGATAACAGATCTATTCACAACATTTTCTGAAACCAATAACTCTGGAAGGGTAGAATAATCAAGGAGTAAGAATGAGCCAACACGCTCAGTCATGGAAATAAGAATACACTTCAAGACTTCAACATGGTACTGACTAGATATGCGGTATGAATAAAACTCATCAGGATAGATATCTCACAACAACCAATGGAATCAAAGAAGTGGATTTCGACTAATTGGAATCCAAATGTATAAAGAGTAACTGATTTCAGCAAGATTGAAACCACTATTTTAAAATCAACGATCCAACAATTTCACGCAACGAATAAACCTGAGTATCAGGTCATAACTCACAAGTACAAAACATATAGATGTAACTCATCTCAGAATTAAGAATTGATATTAGAATTGGATTTTTCACATATATCAAATCAAAGGTTGAGCTGGTGGCCAGCCACGCATCAACCCCGGACTTGCTCATGGCAAAGTCCTACCCTGGATCCTAGGCCAATCTGGGCCTTAAATTTTTCCTCCCACCATCAATGTGGCCTGACCAATTACTGGTCTTATTTTAAAAACATTCCAATTCTATATTATATACGTTAGGTGTCAGTACAATTGACAACCTCACTTCGACAATCAGGTGTCGGAAGAATCGACAACCTTAATACAACAATTGCTGGAAAACTCACGTTCCAGGAAATAGTTCAATTATGAAGAATCAAGAAAGGATAGCAATATAATCTAGTATCGACGAGATCGACACAACAATGGGGGTGCATATGAAAGTAACAACATAATAAACATCGACGAGATCGATGCAACAACTCGTATGATAATGAAGAATAAACAATAACATGCTCAACAAGAATAAGTTTGACATGAACAGGAATTACGATATTAACAAAGATTTCAACAACTCAATATGGAGTAGGGTTCAAAGAACTGGCTCTAGATGGCCTTAACAACACAATTTATCACATTATGGAAGAATTAATTAATATTCACCAATTTAGTGAGTGACAAGAAAGTCAAGGTTGAGTTTAAGGAAAATTCAAGACGAAGTTTATAAATAGAGAAAACAAGAGTTTACCGACTCCGGGCAGAAATAGTTTAATTCCTTCGAACATATACTTATAACAGATAAGCCTTATATTTGAAGGAAATAAACTACGTCATGCTCAGCATATATGAATTTAAATCAGGGACTGGATCAGATGATCGTTCTTAACAAGAAAGAATAACAATGCTTGCAAAGGTGCAAGATGGAAAATAGAATACTTGTAGAACAAGTAACACAACTTCAGAATTTGAAGTTGTAGAACAAGTAACACAACTTCAGAATTTGAAGATAACATTTTACCCTCATAGGGTTCACAAGTTTCCACTCATCTAGGGTTGGCAATATTCCAACCTAATATTTTTAAATCAAGATTTTAAAAGAAAGCCTTAGTATACGGCCCATAACTATCTTCTCAATCATTTCAATATATTTATTATATCTTTCCAATCAACATGAAAATATACATCTAAGCTCAAAGGTATAAAAGAATACTCGTCAATTTACGAGGTTAAATAAAATACTTGCAGTTTAGCGCAAAAGATATCATCATTTAAAATTTAGGGAAAAGTAAGCCAATTGCATAATAATAATCCAAGAAAATATCAATCAATTAATAAGCAAGGGTATAAACACTTGCCTCTGGTCCTTAGCTATTTCGTAAGGCTGAAATAATACGTTTCCCTCCTCATTCTGTCTTATCGCACGATTCTCTATTTCCGTTCTTCTTCGCTTTAACGCTCTTGTGAATACCGCTAGTCTGCTCCTACCATTTCGAATCCACGTGTCTGCCTTGACATTCAAACATGAGACGGTACTTTAGTCTTTAGAGTACGATCCTCACTTTCCATAAACGATTGTAACTTAACCCCGACGCACTTACCATTCTTACCGATATCTCTGTTGGAAGAAAATACTTGCACATGTCCTCTACGAGTGTTGACGTCCCCTTGGTGTTACGCCACCTCACAACAACCCAATCAGTCGCAATCAATATCTCATCCTTCTCCGGCATCTCTTATTTAACATACTTCGATAGTCTGACTCGTCTCGTCCCATAACCTCTGTTGCATAGATAACCATATATCAATTGATAGAATAATCACGATTAACTTCGTAAGAAATCCTCGTAACTCGCTTGACAAAAATCTCCATACTATGAAAGTCAACATCTAGGTCAGCAGTCTCACAAATCTCATTTCCTAACATTACTGATAAATTTCTATCCCAACTACCCCACGTGATCATATTAGACACGACCAAAGTATTTAAACAAGTCTCACAACAATTATTCGTAACTACGACTCACTAACCAGATAATCCACGTAATTCACATAACACATTACATGACTCATACGAACCATATAGCACTTATAAATATTTTTAAAACAACTCATGAACCTCATTTGAATTTAAATAAGTCTCGAACAAATTTTTAGATCAAAAATCGGATTTTTAAATCCAATATCAGTATTTAAACATAATTAAATCAATTAATAAAAATTAATTGACACTCTTTAAATGCTCAAACCATTTTTAAATAATAAAACAAGCTTGAAAATAATTAAACTGAATTTTAAATTAATTAAATCTAATTAACAATTAATTTTAAAGAATTAACTGATTAAAAGAATTAATCAATTAATTAAATAAATTAATTATTAATTAAAAATAATTAAAATAATTAATTTTAATTAATTTTAATCAATTTTCAAATTTAAATAAATATTTATGAATTTATAAAATTTTCTGAATAATAAAATGTATTTTTAAATCAAAGATATGATTTTTAAAATTTTTAAAACAATTTTTGAATTATTTTAAAAATAAAAATCCAGAAACACTTTCCAGAAAAGAATTAGGGTTTTCTGGATCAAACCGGGTCGGGTTAGGGTTTTGAAAACGGGTCGCCAAGAACACAAACGGGTCGCCAAGAACACCACCGGAGTCCGGTGGCGGTTTCGGCCACCCGCCGTCTCCGGCGACCGCCAACACACCAAAATACACGATTTCTTCTCCCTTTCTAATCTAAACTCAAACACAACATCACTACATGCTAATACACATCGAAAACACGCCAAAACTGCTCGGAATCGACGGGAAAACCTCCCCGCCGGCGCGACGGACTTTTTTTTTCGGTCATCAAGAAAACGGACACCAAACTGAAAACTAATTACATGAATCGGTTCTAATTAACACGATCTATACATTTGCAATCTCAAAAACACTGTCAGTAATCGGGAATCCATTCTCCGGCCAAAACCCAAGAACTCCGACGAACTCTATTTTTCCGATTAGCTCGAAAACGAACTCCAAATTCAAATTAAAAATCACATACATACTCTACATCACATAACAATCACACCCATACCATCAATTAGCAAGAACAATCAATAATACGATTTCCCCCCAAATTAAACCTAAAAATTCGAAATAAATAAAATAATTAAAAATCGAAAAAGTTTAAAAATCATACCCACATGAATTTTGATGGTGGATTTAGATAGAGGTTGATGAGAGATTCGATTTGGTTACAAGAACATCGAAATCGGATTCCGATAACGCCTTCAAAATTGAGTTTGATTCTCAAGAACACGAAGAACACGTTTCAGGGGTTTTTTTATTATACGCAAAACAAAGTACGATTTGCCTTTTTATATTAAATGGAAAATAACACCCCAAACGACATTTTTGGATCGATATTGATCCGATGGATCGCTTTAAATACAATTTAACAGCATATATGTTTTAAACCTTTAATAAAGCAGAATACACATTTTACGAGACGATAATCATCCAGAATGTACGGATAACTACAAGTATCGTTTAATAACAGATATACGAACCAAAATATCTCTATTACGAATATTTTCGAATACTTCCCACTTTAACGAATGAAATATTGGTACGAACGATATACCAATTTCCCGAATGATTTGGGAACGATCTAAATTTTCTTTTCGATAATTAAAATAGAATAAAATAGTATGACATCCTTTTCAAAATAATTTCTAATTCCCCACACATTTTCACATAGCATCTCAATGACACATAATCGATCATTTAATGAATAACTTAACCCATTTAACAGATAAAACATCTAATAAATCTTAAGATGAAATAAAATTTCATTTCACATCAATTATTGACACGTAATTTTCCCGGATCTTACAAATTGTATGCGTGATTGCAACTTGAGATATTCGTATAATTGTGACTTACTCTGTTACTCATAATTACATTTGTTTGGATTAATTTTTTATGTTTGTAATTTTAATTTTCTTTTAGTAGTTTGTGTCTCTTTCGGATGTTAAATATTTTATATGTTTATGTGTATGCTACACTTATATTTATTTAAAATATTTTAATTATATAACATATGCAATATATAATAAATAATTATACTATTTTGTTATAAACAAAAATATGTACACATTTTGATGGGTGACATTGATACTACACTTAGTAATTTACATCATATGTATTTCGTTACTTAATCTTTTTTTTTGTTGAGTTTTAAAATGTATGTGGTTCAACTTGCGAGAGATCGCTGTTAGGCGACACCGAGAAGACTTTAATTGAAGTTTTATGGCAAATTAATTACTATTTGATATATATTTCAAATTCTAAATTTTATAATTTGTCTCATCTCAACACTCAAATCATCCGATCTCATAATTTTTGAAATTTTAAAAGATCATTCAATTTCTTTTTTTTTTCGTTGATTACTCAATGAAATCAGAGTACTTAAATCAAAGGTCTTATTGATATATACATTCAGTTTCTTTCCTTTTTTGTTTATTACTCAATCAAATTAGAGTACTTAAATCAAGTGTTTTATTAATATATACATTTTTAATGGATGATATTGTGCCACATATAGTAATTTTACATCCTAAATATTTAGTTATTTTATCTTTTTTCTTTGTTGAGTTTTTAATTGTATAGTGTTCGAATTGCGAGGTGTCGCCGTTAGGCGACGCTGAGAAACCTTTCACTGAATTTTTTAATATTTTTATATTGTTAATCAATCAATAAACGATATCCATATTATTATTTTTTTTATATCAATCCTTAATTGTTACCACTTTTTCAACTACAAATTTCGTTTATCTAATTCTCTTTGTTCTAACATAAAAAGTCTATATATTCTTAATGAGTACTAGGGAAAAGTCTTTATTTTCAATACAAACTACGGGTACAAAAGTAATTTTTTTACTATCCCATTTATAACAATAACAAAATTTACCTATGTTTTACTTATTACAATTTGCAAGCTTATTTTGTATCATGGTTTGCATAATTCATGAATTATCCATTTTCAGTCTAGTTCTTTAAATTATTAATTAATCTCTCAAATCATATTAAATATCACATAATTTACAACATTTTAAATTTTAAATTACTTCCATTTATTCTTTTTCTCCTAATAGTAATATGTACCTATCACATATCCTAATTTCAAGCTATCAGATCTAATTATTTGATATTGATGCATAAGTTTTGTATCACATTTATATGCAATTAAAGGGATATTTAACGATCTTTGATTATTTTCAATCCACTTTAATTGTTATTTTTCTGAAATTTAAATTGTTACTGTTTTCATATCCTTGATTTTCTTCAATTTTAGATTTTTAAGATTTTCGAAACTGTGATTTTGTCATGTTGTATTAAAGATTCTATCAGCCATATAACATCATTTCACGCGATCAGTATTTATGTGATATCATACATGAATATTGTATTAGATATACACAAAATTTAAGACATGTTTAACAATCTTGATTGCTTTCTCAACATTTTTTTGTTATTACTTTCAAATTTTTTATTGTCCTCAATTTTATCCTTCTTAAATTTTAAATCCATGCATTTTCATTCTTTTCTTCTTCTCCATTTTTATTTCTCTTCGTGAGTTGGAGCTTTATATATAAACATGTATATCTCTTATTTTACGATATTTTTCATGTTTTTGTTGTGATAAAGATTTTATAGTAGTGAAAAAGTCTCAATTGATTCCAATAATTATATTTTAGAGATATGTGTTCTCTAAATTAGGTAAAAATTGTTAATTTAAAAATTATGATATTGATTGTTAGATGAAGATTCAATGATCGTCAGGATCTAGACTCAACTGATCAGGATTGCTGACGTCATCAGTATTGCTTTAAGCATCAGGATTGCATGGTCGTCAGGATCAAGATAATCATCAGGATTCCTATCAAGACTGGGATCAGGATTGATCATCAGTACTAGAAGCTGATCAGGATTCCTATTTCGAGTTATATCTGGAGTCTAGTTAAAGAAGGAAGTTTATTTTGTCGGTTCCTGGTTTGTAGTAATGAAGCTGTCAATTTAGGATAGGTTTCAATCTTTGTAATTGATTAGGACTTATCTTGTAAATTAATAGAGAAGCTGTGTAGTATATAAACACAGTTTAGGTTTCGTTTTAAGGACGATCACACACACGAGTATCTTGTAACCTTGAAGCTCTTAAGAATACAGAATATCTTAAGAGAGTTTTTGTAACGTTGAAGCTCTTAAGAATACAGAATTTCTTAAGAGAGTTTTGTAACAGTTTTATAACAGATTGAATAAAACTGTTATTATTCATATTTGTGTTGAGAAAAGTCGATTATCTTAAACTATTGTATTCAACCCCCCTTCTACAATAGTTTATTACTGGGCAACAATTGGTATCAGAGCAAACTGATATAAATTTGTATCAGATACGATCTAAGATGTCGACAACCAAGTATGAAAGCATGAAGATTCCCATCCTGAAGAAATCTGAATATGCAACATGGAGGGTAAAGATGCTGATGTACTTGGAGGCCATGGATCCAGACTATTTAGACAGAATTCGTGATGGACCATATATCCCTACAAGATTGATTGGACAAACTGATACAGTACCTGAACACTATGCAGTAAAGGTGAAAAGTGAATGGACTCCTGAAGAAACAGCTCATGTTCTAAGGAAACCAAAGGTAAAGAATATTCTTCACAACAGTCTTGATGTTGTCATGTCCAACAGAGTAATTGCATGCAAATCTGCAAAGGAAATTTGGGACACTTTGGAAGTTCAATGCCAAGGATCTGCATCGGTCAAGAAAAACAGAAGGGCTCTTTTGATTCAAGAATATGAACAATTCGATGCAAAACCTGATGAGAGCCTGACTGATTTATATGATAGATTTCTGACACTTCTGAACAATCTATCGTTAGTTGGCAAGGAATATGAATCTGAAGATTCAAACACCAAATTTCTGAGAGCTTTACCAGAAGAATGGGATACTCAAACTTCGATCATTAGACATCAGTATGACCTCAACACTGTGTCTCTTGATGAAATCTATGGGATGCTGAGAACTCATGATCTTGAAGTTCAACAGAGAAAGAATAATGTTAGGTCCCGAAGTATCGTAGAAGGGGGGGGGGTTGAATACGATACTCACAAATAATTCAATTTCGTTCGCGGATAATTCATTCAGTTCTATAACGAAATCAAACACACCAAACCAAACCAAGAGTCGGGGAATATATCGTTTTATAAATATAAACCTCGAGGGGTGCTACAAATTCTAATCCGTAGGATTAGCTGCAAATAGTTCAAGCTCACTTAATACAAACACGGATTAGAGTTTAAGGCTGTCTACGAATTTATAAATATTCCAGCTCTTAAACTCTTCTCCGGCTATCTCTCTCTCTCAAAACTATGAACTCTAAAATGAACTCCTGAAGAAGACGAACTTCTTCTGTCAATTTGTAGACTTTTCAAAACCAATCTTCCGATAGATTTTGCTTCGACCAATCAGAATGCAGCAGGTGTCCAATCTACTTTTTAGAATAATTAAAAACTATCGAAGTCTTAATAAAAACAATCGAAAGCTTTGTTTTAAAACAAAAACTATCGAAAGTTTTGTTATAAAACAAAAACTATCGAAGGTAGTTTCTTTTAAAAAAAAACCATCGAATAACCTGGCCAATTTGAAAAACCAAAGGGGCTTATTTCGTCCTTTTGTGTAATTCGTCCTGTAGTCTGACAGCTCCTTAAAAATGCTTTTCGACCCGCACAGCTTCTAATCTTAATAAATAAATAATTAATTTAATCCAGAAAATATATAAATAAATATCTAATAATATGTAGATATTTATAAATATAATTTTCTAATTAAATAAAATATTTAATTATTTATTTAAATCCTTATAGTCCAAGCTGCGGTCTGTGAGTGTCTGGAACTGGACTCCTTTTGCTTAGCAAACCATATATCAATTCCAACCGGGGTTCCATCTTTCCAAATATCTCAACCTGCATTTCTTTCGGGTTTATTATTTTCATAACTTTGGCTCAGTGGGTTCCTGTAGCTGTTTGGACGTATCCTGTTCTGACCTGTTTTCTCCTATAAATTCCTTAGAACTTTCAGGGAGAACCAAGTCTGACTGTATCAATTTCTTCTGTAGAATAGATATGTAGATCATCCTCGTATGTGTTGACGCCTCGTGCAACGGTTTGGTTCACAGACGACTAACAGTGATTCAAACCTTCACATCTTCATTTCAATACAATTGACAAGTCGCTGCATTCTTGATTGCTTCAAACACTAACTGTCAATAAACACGTGTACCTTCACTGGAATCCTTACTGGTATTCAGACAACGTCTTCATATCTTCTTTTAAACCTTTGTCCTTTACCCCGTATTCATTGTTTTCGGATTCCTATGCTTCCTACACTGTCTATGTCACAATCAATGCTAATACACTGAAATCTTCTAGTGGCACTGTATACTGAATCTTCAATACTTTTCAAACCCTGAATGTCTTCAACCCTTATTCTTCACTGAGGCATGAACATGATAATGAACTTCTTTCAGTGACCCTTAACTAGACTTCAGAATTACTTCTTGTATCTTGATTCCTTGTATTTGCCCTATCTTCATTTCTTCCTGATTCTAGTGTTGAGTTATCATCGATACATTGAGTTCCTGTACACACTGCCTTGGAATCTCACCAACAATCTCCCCCTATTTGATTGTTAAACTAACAAACAAATAAATAGAGAGGATAACTCAACTAACAACTAGAAAAAGTACCTTTCCTGGACTTGTAAATAATGCTACTGGTTTTCTGGATCAAATTCTTCACTTCCAGATTTCTTGTTCAAACTGAAATGATAGATGATTGTTCCTTTAGCACTTGACTGATATCCATGTAGTAACTCATCTTCATTTCTTTGGTTCTTTAAATCTCTGCCACATAATCCTTCTCAGTCTTGAAGTAATCATGAGCAGCTTCTCAAGGTTCTTCAGTGGTAATGAATATGTCTTTGTCTACCACTTACTGAAGTATACCTTTCCACTTCTCTCGGTTAAGAGTTCAGCGGCTTCTGTTGTACAACCATATTTCCTTTCTGAAAAGCACATATCTCCCTTGCTTCTCCTCCTTTGGAATACAGCTTCTCCCCCTATGGAATACAGCTGCTCTCCTTAGAACAGTGGTGAACCAATACCACTTCTCTGTCTTCTAGGAAATCTACCACTTCTCCCCTTAGTCTCTCCCCAATAGTTGAAAGATCAATAGAATTGTGGTGTGGTGTACCTCTACTTTTTCTTACCACTTCTCCCCCTTAGTTGAGGAATCCTCCAATAATCTGATTATAACTCATTTCTCCCCCTTAGTTAAGAAAAGAAGTTTTCCTGGGTCTTGAAGGAATTCTCATGTAGCATCTGGTAGAAAAGAAGTAGTAATATGTAGTCTGATCAACTGTGCCCTTTAAATACTACAAGATGGATTCACCGTCGATCGTTCTACGAACCAAATTTCCCGACATCTTCCTTATACCTCCCAACTGTTAGATCACACATTTTAGGGCCCTAAATTGATAGGTCCCTAACCAAGTTGAAGGGATAGGGAATGGGATTTGGTGTTTCTCTTTCTTCCTCACTGTGAGTGTGTGATTCTGTTTCGTGTACCTCACAAGTGTTTCACTCTTCTCTCCACTGATATACACTCATTTCCTCACTGAGTGTTTCACTATTATCTCTCAGAGCTTCAGCATCCAAATGTACCTGCAAGGAAAAATTACCATAGCCACCTTAAGGAGGTCACTGGTGGTGCAATGGGGTTTCACAAATCCCCGTCCTTGGTTAAACCAAGTTGTTGATCATCTTGCGATGATTTATCCTTAACAAGATCCAGAGTTTGAATCTCTGTAGGGTTAGAATTAGGCTCTATTGATAGCAGAGTCCCTGAAACTCCCTCTATAGTCTGTGAAGAGTTTTCCTCAGGTAACTCATCAAATGAAATTGAGTCATTGTCACCGAGTTGCCGATCTGCACCTACGTCAGACCCTGTACCCGCAGGATCCAGATATGTTCCATCTGGGGAGTTAGGCAATGACCCTTTAGATTTTGCATTGGGGTCAGAACCTTCTCTCGACGTCTGTGAAGACTCTTGGTTCATTAAAGAACCTTCAACCAGTGAACCTGACCGTAAAATGGTCGGAACACCAGTTGCTTCCGTCAATTTTCCTTTTTCTGTTTGGGATAGGGGTTCAGATATAGCTTTAGTAAGAGCTGCCCAATCAGCTTCAGAAAAATCGATAAAGGGCGCTTTGGAAGTTTGAAATAAAGTATCAACAGTTGCCTTGATATTTGTTCTTCTTCTTTTAGAGGAAGGCAGAGCTGTTGTTGAAGGGTGTATCTCCTTATGTGGTGCTGCTATGGCACTATCTCCCTCTACACTCATGGATGGTTCTTTACTGGGTATAGGAGAGGAAGGAGGTTCGTTTATGTTTTCATTTAGCTCTTCCAAAGGCTCTTCGACCGTGGGTAGAGATTGTGGGTTGCAATCTCATGGTCTGGATGGCCACTGAGGGCTCTGGATCAACATCCATTGTTGTGGTTCAGGAGCCAGTTCAGGTTGAAGAATATTACCTTCATTTACCTGTTCCCCTGGGGGTAGAAGTGGTAGGGGCACCGTTCTTAGATATTCAATGAGAACAGTGGGTACCCCTGGAAGATGATTCTTTCTTATCAGAGCGGTTATTGCATTGCTCTTCACCTTCATGCACTTCATGGTCTCCTCGTCGGCGAATGTCTCACGCTCATCATCTGTTAATATATCATTGAGAATTAGCTGTAGGAACCTAGGATATAAACAAAGCACATCATCTATGCATGTTCTTTCATCCAGTGGTCCCATGTCAGGTAATGCTTAAGGAACTCTCCCACAAAGAAGTTAGGTTGTTGACTTCTTATGAGAGTGAAGAAAGCATGTATCTCCTCAGTTGTGGGATCCGGAACATGGTTTTCTATAGAAAAATGTAGTATTCTGTTAAAGTCATGTTCCGTCACCCTTATTGTTCTGCCCCCTGGCACAACAAAACTGAAGGATCTTACGTTATTCTCACTTGTATCCGTGGCGGTTGTGTACAACGCAGTCAATTGATCGATGCAAAGGACTACGGGAGTACTCAAGGCATATGCCACTAATGAACGTGTGTTCAGAAACTCTGCCCATGCACGAAACTGTAAATTCGCAATGGCTTGCAAGTTTTGAAACGAGACATGATTAGTCTTGGTTACTTTTAAACCAAAACTAAAACCAATTAAATTTAATTAATTATTACTAATTAATCAAACTTGACACAAAATACCCTTAAAACAAAATTACCCCTTTTTCAAAAAAAAAAAACAACTTCGAATCACTATTATCAAGAACCCTACTTTTGGTAACACAAATAATCAGAATTATCTGAAGAAATCAATTGAAAACAATTAACTTCTAAAGAACAATAGTGAAAATAGTTTTCTTAGAAACAAGTTCTTGAGGCAGTGATGTTCTTGGTTATATGTATTCTAGTAAGTATAAACAAAAGCCCTTAGATCTGATAAAAAAAAAAACGTAAGGGGTTGTTAAATACTTATTGAATTGACAGGGGCAATATTGTCTTTACAGTGTTCGATGTTTTTAATAGTATGTTCGATGGTTTTCAGTTGGGGGTAAAACTGTCAACTTTACTTCGATAAATTTTGAAAAATAACGAAGAGTTTGAAAATCAGAATTTAAAAAGTTTTTCTGAAAAAACTATCGAACTTGTTACCTTTTAAAGCTTGAAAAACTATCGAGGGATCCTTTGTGGAAAAACTATCGAGAATTAAAATAAAGGAAAAATTAATTCTCTCAGATAGATTTTCATTTTAATTCAAAAACCATCGAGAATTTAGATAAAGAATAATGAAATTCAATTCGATGCTTTTTCAAATTTTCCTCAAAAAGTATCGAGAAATGTTTTCAATAGTTTTTCTTTTTCCTTTTCAAAAACTATCGAAAATTTATTTCGATAGATTTATCTATGTACTTGAAAAACTATCGAATTTCCTAAATTCGATATTTTTTGCTTCTGTCTTCATTTTAAAACCTGTTCTTGTTTTAAAATTTAGACTGTTTTATTTCCTGTCAAGTTTTAATTCTAATAAATCTTTTCAAATTTACCAAAATCAATTGTCAACAGAAAATTCACAATTTTCTCAGAATAAAATCGACTACATATCATTGAATGATATTAACCAATTAAAATCCAATAAATTATGCTGCATATTTATTTTATGTATTTTAAATTATGGAGCAAATAAGATATTGAACTGCTTCAATTTCCATAATTCAAATTTCATTAAATAAATAATAATAAATTAATACTAAATATCTATGAGTTAGATATTAGCACTAAATTATTAAGATGAGGACTGGATGTTAAATAAATTCACAAGTCCTTAAAATATGAACAATTTTATACTTGTGAACTTATTCAAGAGTTTCTTGCAGATGAGATTTTCAAATCAGGTGCGTGTCTGCAAGTTACTCTATGAATTGAAGACATGCTCTCGAAAGAAATGATACCTGTTGTCAAGGTGCATTGTCGTGGATTGTTCCACAGAGTTGTTGGAGATGAAGTTATTTCCTGAAATAATAACAAGAAATCAATCTTCCTCCACGAAGTTGACAGCTTCTAGAGATGCTCCTCCTGTCATTCAGAGATGCTTCTCCTGTCTTTCTTACAACCTGCGTATTTTATATCTAAATAGCTAAACATGTTAACAAGTATCTTTAGGGTACCATATACTGAGATTTGGTATTCCCTTAAGATATCTCAAAATCATGTTGATAACTATAAGACTAGATTTTTGAAATCCACTTGGAACCTTGCACATTGGCAACTTGAGAATACAATATGTGTTGTCAATTTGCAGCTAATAACTTAATGAGACACATACCTCTCTAGCTTGTCATTTCTGTCTTTTACCTGATTTGTCCTGATCAAGCTTTAGTGGCTGCTGTTGGTAGGGAGTCTTGGCATGTCTAGAATCTTCTCAATTGTGCACATTCAAAAGATTCTTGACTTACTTTTATTGCCATCACTCTTTTGGCTTACTTGTGCTCCTAAAAGAATTATTCTTCTGGCTTGCTCAAAGTAATTCCAAAAAGAATTGCAACTTTCCCAACATACTCATCTTGTACATTCTCTGCAATGACTTGGCAAATTTCTTGCTCAAGTTTTCGTTAGTAGACCAACATATAATATAATCATGATATCACTGCACATATATGACATTATGTTTGTGCCTTATGACAACTCTAATAAATTCATATTCTGTAAAAGTTCAGTTAGAGTGTCATACCATGTCTTTGACGATTGCTTGAGTATTGATACCGGTTCATACCAATCTGTAGTGATCTTGTGAAGAGAAGTTATACAACGTCCAATTGATCTGCAACAGCAAATGCCAGGATCTGTTGTACATTGACTTCTTCTACTATCTCACCAATCAGGAGTGCACTTGATCATATTCACCATACAGATATATCCTGATATCCTTAAGTCTCGTCACTGGTGCTTCTTGTTAGATACTGCTTCCTAATAGTAACCTAGCATCCAGTTTGGCCTTGTCCCTCATAACAATGCCAATTTCATCCAGTATTCTGGATACCCATCTTGTTCCAATAACAGATATTCCCTTAGGCCTGGGTACCAGCTTCCAAACTTTCTGCCTTTCAGATTGATTGAGTTCATTTTGCTTTGCAATCACCCAATCTGGATCCATCAGAGCTCCTTTACCTTTCTTTGTTTCTTCTTCAGAAAGAAAACCAAGAAAATAATCATTCATACTCTATAGCTCCAGTCTTTACTCCACCACTAGGATCACTAAGAACTAGACATCAGGAATGATATTGAATCTAAACCCTTTGTCTTGACAGATACGTTCTTGAAGTGTCCTCTAGATATTCATTGTGGTGTTGATCTGACTAATTGATCCTTCTTTTGCTCCCCCTAAGCTGTTGCTGGGATTTCCTGAGAATCCTCATCCTCGCTGAGTGGTTCTGTTGAAGTACTGAGCTGTGTAGTTAAACTACCATTACCACTGCTTGGATTTGAATCATCATTACCATTAATTTCACACATAACAGCTGAGAGCTTGGAGTTGTTGAACATCATATTCAGACTTTCAATCACCTCTTGTTGATTAATCAAATTTACCTCGTAGGCTTTAGATTCCACTGATTAGCCGAGGAGAATATCCTCAAGAGCCTTAGCTGCCAATCTTGCCAAGATGCTTACTTGTAAAACAATTTCCTCCAAACCCCTGAAAGAAATTCAGAGTTTGCTTCTATTGGACAATTCAGGGTATCATGGAAATGTGATTAATCTCATCTGTGATGTCCTGTCCTTCAGATTGAACGAACAACACCAGTTTGTATTAAGAGTAGTCATCAACCATCACTGAAGTATATCTTTACTTTGTTGTAGATAAGACATTAACTAGTTCGTAGAGTTCCATACGTATCATCTGAAGCGGCTCAGTAATGCTTATCACATTATAGCTTTTCTGTGATGTTTCTTTGACTTCCCTTAATGACATGCCTCATATATTTCATCTAGCTTGAATCCCAGATGAGGCAGTCCTCTCACCAATACCATCTTTAGAAAAGAGTTCCTTGTATTGTCATGCAAGGGTGAGAGCTTCTCAACCTTCCTGCTTGAGATAAAACACTGCTCCTTCATTGAATAAAAAGATTTGTGCTTTGAATCTTCAGCAAGAGAGTTGCTTCTAATTGTTATCCTTGACTCCAATTATTAGTTGTTATCAATGATACCAATTATTGTAAACATGATGACATTCCATTTCCAACGTAGCCATGTCCCGTGATGAAAACCTTTGCTGTCATCTCCAAAGATTATTGACGGAACAGCTTTCTCAATCACATTTGATGGCAAGTTCTTTCTTCGATCATATGTCTTCAGTAGTAAAGACCAAGAAAGCATATAAATCGATTAACCTGATTTGCCTGCACTCACAAATGGATTGACAGTTCTTGGTACCCAACTTATTTGCTTGGGTCCAGATGGATTAGAGATTTTGCTTTTAAAAGTGGTAACAACAGCTTCAACCTATACATGCTTATTCTTATCTCTGACTGACCTTGCAGTCGTTGCTCTAATGTGATTCTTAAACATGCTTTTTCTATGATTAATGCAAGTTCTAAGAGATGCATTCATAATATTTAAATAAGCAAACATGTTAATAAGAATAAATGGCATACATTGAGCATTTTGACATTGCAGATAAGAGATGTGCAAATTAGGCATGTTCTGCATTTTAGAAAATTCAGTACTTTCTACTTTAACCAATATACACAAGTGTAACAGGTAGCAAGTAGATTTACAGATATTCAATAATTTTCTAAGCACACATGGAATAAAAGAATTAACAATTAAATCACTAATTCTATCTAATCCATTCTGTTGTTGTATGGCATCTAACTTTCTCTATTACCTAAGTCAGTTTTAGATACAGCTTGGTGTTCTACAAATTCTACTGACTCTAAAGGTAATTCCTCCATCCTTCAAACTGATTATCCCTTAACATACAATTCAGAATAAATGAGCAAATCTTGTTCTACTAGGGATACTGAAACTTAGCTTTACTAAGGTCTTATGTGCCAGAAACTTAACCCCTAAAACTAAGAGTTGTTTCTTAAGAAAGCTTCTATCTCACTTGCAAATCTTATTCTACAAATATTCATACACACATATCTAAGATCTTCTATGTATATGCTTTGAATATTGAGAATTAAATACTGCATTGGTTCAAGGAAAAGATACCTGAGATATGTGAGGTGAATCATCTTCAGAGATTGCTATGAAAGCAAGATATCCATGATCTTCTCGTCATCTGATCCATCCCAACTCTTTCCTTAAGCAACATAAGTTTTGTGCTGATGCTTCTTCAACAAAGCATTCCACTTCTGTTTCAGCTATTAACTGAGTCCCTATTCTTCTTTGTTTGTTAGGCTTCTTCATTGTGTAGCACACCCTGATAGTTTCTCGTTACATAGTTCTTATCATAGTTGAAACTATCACTCTTGTTTTTGTTACCATCTCAGTCTGTAACTACCTCTTTGAACTGAATCCTGAAGAATCTTTGCTTCGTAATAAATAAGCCTGATCCATGGATGTGGCTTTTGTACTCCTTCTGAATCTGATGTGACTAAACTTCCTTGACAAGTGAAACACTGATCTTTAGTCTAGTCTCTCGAGGTTTTCTACCTGAGCTTCTTCTGATTCAGCTACTAGTAATTCTTCTATTCTGTTCTGAGGTTCCAACATTAATAAACGTTACTGAGATATTTGTTTGTCCGTTCAATTCTCTAACACCCTTTATTCCTCCCTTCATAATCTCTTTTGATTAAATCTCCTTAAAAAAAATTATATCCGTAGAAACTTCTTCCTGAAATCAGCTTCATGGTCATCTTTTTCTTCGAAAGATAAAAATCAGTTTAACACCCGGAGGAATCTTCTTCTACAAGCCCTTGAGCACCCTCAATTTAATACTTAAGAAAATTTTAAATATTCAGAATTTTTAATTTTCCTTAAAAATAAATTAATCAAAAATAAATATTTACAAAACATTTAATTTTCAAGAATTTCGAATTTTCTTAAAAATTAAATCATGTAAATTAATATTTAAGAAAAATTAGAATTTAAGAAATTTTTTTTTTAAAACAAAATTCGAAATAAATAAATAACTCAGAAATATATTAATTCGGGGTGCTTTGGTAAAGCTGGCCAATTCAAGCACTTCGGTTGTTTTTAAAACAAAAACTATCGAAGAAACCATCATCCATTTCGATAGTTTCTGAAAACTAAACAAATGGTTAATGGCTGGCCATTTTTGAAAAAATAAGAGCATTACCACTTCGATGGTTTTAAAAAAAAACTATCGAAGTCAAAAAAAGATTGGCCACCTAAATTGACTACAATTCACAAATTCTAAGGGGTCTCTTTAGCACACTACAAATTGCTCTGTGCCGCACCTCTAAAATAAATTCATAACATAAATTAAATTTACTTAAGTTTAAAATATAAATTTATTTAACTTGAATTTACAAAATAAATTTATTTAAATTAAGTTAATCAAATAAACTTATTCAAGTTTAAATAATGAACTCATTTAAATTAAATTTATAAGATAAATTCATTTTAACTTAAATTTATAAAATAAACTTATTAAAATATAAATTCATAAAATAAATTTATTTAGAAGTTGGCCTCCTCAGAATTCTTGTCTGACTGGTCTGAAATACCCGGATCTAATCTGTATGTCGATTAACAAGCTTTGATACCAATTGTTAGGTCCCGAAGTATCGTAGAAGGGGGGGGTTGAATACGATACTCACAAATAATTCAATTTCGTTCGCGGATAATTCATTCAGTTCTATAACGAAATCAAACACACCAAACCAAACCAAGAGTCGGGGAATATATCGTTTTATAAATATAAACCTCGAGGGGTGCTACAAATTCTAATCCGTAGGATTAGCTGCAAATAGTTCAAGCTCACTTAATACAAACACGGATTAGAGTTTAAGGCTGTCTACGAATTTATAAATATTCCAGCTCTTAAACTCTTCTCCGGCTATCTCTCTCTCTCAAAACTATGAACTCTAAATGAACTCCTGAAGAAGACGAACTTCTTCTGTCAATTTGTAGACTTTTCAAAACCAATCTTCCGATAGATTTTGCTTCGACCAATCAGAATGCAGCAGGTGTCCAATCTACTTTTTAGAATAATTAAAAACTATCGAAGGCTTAATAAAAACAATCGAAAGCTTTGTTTTAAAACAAAAACTATCGAAAGTTTTGTTTTAAAACAAAAACTATCGAAGGTAGTTTCTTTTAAAAAAAACCATCGAATAACCTGGCCAATTTGAAAAACCAAAGGGGCTTATTTCGTCCTTTTGTGTAATTCGTCCTGTAGTCTAACAGCTCCTTAAAAATGCTTTTCGACCCGCACAGCTTCTAATCTTAATAAATAAATAATTAATTTAATCCAGAAAATATATAAATAAATATCTAATAATATGTAGATATTTATAAATATAATTTTCTAATTAAATAAAATATTTAATTATTTATTTAAATCCTTATAGTCCAAGCTGCGGTCTGTGAGTGTCTGGAACTGGACTCCTTTTGCTTAGCAAACCATATATCATTTCCAACCGGGGTTCCATCTTTCCAAATATCTCAACCTGCATTTCTTTCGGGTTTATTATTTTCATAACTTTGGCTCAGTGGGTTCCTGTAGCTGTTTGGACGTATCCTGTTCTGACCTGTTTTCTCCTATAAATTCCTTAGAACTTTCAGGGAGAACCAAGTCTGACTGTATCAATTTCTTCTGTAGAATAGATATGTAGATCATCCTCATATGTGTTGACGCCTCGTGCAACGGTCTGGTTCACAGACGACTAACAGTGATTCAAACCTTCACATCTTCATTTCAATACAATTGACAAGTCGCTGCATTCTTGATTGCTTCAAACACTAACTGTCAATAAATACGTGTACCTTCACTGGAATCCTTACTGGTATTCAGACAACGTCTTCATATCTTCTTTTAAACCTTTGTCCTTTACCCCGTATTCATTGTTTTCGGATTCCTATGCTTCCTACACTGTCTATGTCACAATCAATGCTAATACACTGAAATCTTCTAGTGGCACTGTGTACTGAATCTTCAATACTTTTCAAACCCTGAATGTCTTCAACCCTTATTCTTCACTGAGGCATGAACATGATAATGAACTTCTTTCAGTGACCCTTAACTAGACTTCAGAATTACTTCTTGTATCTTGATTCCTTGTATTTGCCCTATCTTCATTTCTTCCTGATTTCTGTGTAGTCGTAGTATTATTTACCTGTCCTGTTCTAGTGTTGAGTTATCATCGATACATTGAGTTCCTGTACACACTGCCTTGGAATCTCACCAACAAATAAGAAAAGCAACAAGGCAAAAACTATTGCTTTGAACGTGGAAGCTAAATCAAAAGGAAAGGCTTTGGAGGTTTCCAAAAGAAAATCCAGAATGGTGGAGTCAGATCCTGATGACTCATCGTCAGATACTGATGGCAATCCTGATGCCAATACTGATGATGATTCTTCTGACTCAGACATGGAAGAGATGGTTGCTATGATAGTCAAGGGCTTCAAAAAGATGAAGTTCAGGAAGGCTAGAAGGCAAGGAAACTTTCAGAAAAGGACCTTCAATGCTGACAAAGGAAAATACAACAAGCAGGACAGCAAGGGTAGCAAATTCGACAAGTCAAAGGTTAGATGCTACAAATGTAATGGTATGGGACACTTTGCTATTGAGTGCAAGAAGACTAAATCACTCATCACATCAAGCAAGGATTGGATGGACTCTTCCTCAGAATCTGACACTGAGGTGGTCAATTATGCCCTAATGGCCAATACTGTTGAAGCTGCTGCTCCTGATGAAAAGGTATCAAATATTGTTTTTGACTTTGATTCTGATAATGCTTCTGAGTTAATACGTTTTCTAAAGTCATTGCATATTAGCTTTAGAAGTCAAACTGCTGAAAATGCTAGGATCATATCTGAGATGTCTGAACTTAGGAAAAGGAATGAGCATCTAGAAGCTGAATTTTCTTTTATGCAAGAAGTACAGAAAGAATGTGATAATGCTAAACACATGCACTTAGAGATGAAATTTAAATGTACTTCTCTTGAAAAGGAACTTGAATATGCTAATGAGAAAATCAGAACCTGGACAGACTCTGGTAGAAAATTTCATGAGATTAATACCTCTAAGAACTGGAAAGAGTGTCTAGGATATAAATCAGATGATGATCAGAAATTGAAAGAGAAAATTATAGTTGATGAGACAGTTAATCCAAAAACCTATAGACATGTTATAGACAAAACCAAATCTAAGATTACTCATGTTAACTTTGTTTTTGGTAAGGATTCCAATTCAACTTTTGAAAAGGGATCTACTTCTGTTTTAAATGTTAAAGTTGTTAAGTCTAAACCTGTCATGAGTAAATCAAGTAAGAATGTAGGTTTACTGTGTCAGAAACAACTTAAGGATAAAATCTGTGAGGTTACAGATAAGAAGAGGGAAGCTACTGTCAAGAGAAACAGGAATGGTAAAGTTGGGATCAATAAAGAAAATGGTTATAAATTTGTCCCAAATGCACCTAGAAAATGTTGTTTTACCTGTGGTAACTCTAATCATCTTGCCATTGATTACAAGAAGAGTAAAAAGAAGATAACTGAAATTCCTAGGTCTGATGTTAGGAATAGATCAGTAGTTTATAAACCACAGAAGTCCTGTTTTCATTGTGGTAGTAAATGGCATTCTATTTATACATGTGCAGAATATCATGATTTGTACTATAACTTTTATGATCCATTGCCTAAGTTTAATAAAAGTACAAATTCTGATAACTCTAAGAATGTCAATGTGAAACATGCATTTATTAATTCTGAAATTGACAAAGCAAATCCTGATGGACAAAATCCTGACAGAATTGCCAAAGTCAATAAGTCTTCTGCTGCTAAATCAAATAAATTGCATGGAAAGAGAACCCAACAAGTGTGGGTTCTTAAATGTTCTAACTAGTGTGTTTGATATTCTGATTGCAGGGAAAATGGAAAAATGTGTTAGTCATGGATAGTGGATGTTCTGTGCACATGACTGGAAACAAGGCCCTGTTATCAGAATATGAGGAAAGAGTTGGCCCAACAGTGTCTTATGGAGATGGCAAAATTGGACAAACATTGGGATATGGCAATATAATTATTGGAAATGTCATCATTGAAAAAGTAGCTCTAGTGAAAGGACTAAAACACAACTTGTTGAGTATTAGTCAAATCACTAACAGAGGTTATCATGTCAACTTCTATTCCACTCATTTTGAAGTAGTCAGCAAAACATCAGGAAAGACAGTTCTCACTGGCTACATGCATGATAACATTTATGAAGCCAACATTCACTCAGATATTGATGGTTCCCCTACTTGTCTCATCAGTAAAGCTTTAGTAGATGAAAGTTGGAATTGGCACAAGAAGCTTTCTCATCTCAACTTCTGCAAGATCAATGAGTTGGTTAAGAAAGACTTAGTGAGAGGATTACCTAAAGCTTTATATACTCCTGATGGACTCTGTGATGCTTGTCAGAAGGCTAAACAAAGAAGGAAATCATTCAAGAGTAAATCAGAATCCTCTATTGAAGAACCATATCACATGCTGCATCTTGATCTATTTGGTCCAAACAATATCATGTCCATCAGTAAGAAAAGGTACACTCTTGTAATTGTTGATGAATATTCTAGATTCACCTGGGTGTATTTTATGCATAGAAAAGATGAAACTCCTGAAATACTGTTGGATCATGTGAGAATGATTGAGACAACCACAAGTACAAAGTCAAGATTCTGAGAAGTGATAATGGTACTGAATTTAAGAATTCAAAGATGGAAGAGTTCTGCAAATACAAAGGAATTATTCAACAATTCTCTGCTCCTGGCACACCTCAGCAAAATGGAGTAGTTGAAAGGAAAAATAGAACTCTTATTGAAGCTGGCAGAACTATGTTGGAAGAAGCTAATTTGCCTACATATTTCTGGGCAGAAGCAGTCAATACAACATGCTATACTCAAAACCTTACTTTGATAAACAGACATGGTGTTACTCCTTATCAATCACTTAAGGAGAAGAAACCAAGTTTGAAGCATCTGCATGTGTTTGGCTGTAAATGTTTTGTTCTCAGAACTCATCCTGAATAGCTAGGAAAGTTTGAAACAAAGGCTGATGAGGGAATTTTTATTGGTTATCCAGCCTCAAGGGCTTTCAGAGTTTTTAACTTGAGAACAAGGACTGTCATGGAGTCAATACATGTATCTTTTGATGATAAGAAGATAATTGGATTGAATGAAGACTCTCATGATAGATTGGTTTTTGAAAATGAAGCTACCATGGAACCTGAAGAAAAAGAATCAGATACTGATATTTCATGAGATCCTAATGGGTCACCAAATCCTGATGATCCATCAAATCCTGATAACACACCAAATACTGATGGTGTTACTGATGATACTAATAATGACATTGACAGTTCACATGTTGAGGGGGAGCAACAACAAACTGTTACTGATACTGATACATCTAGTAGTGCTCATATTGAAGGGGAGCAACATCAATCTACTAAAAATTCAGAATCAACTCAATCATCAGATCAGAATTCTTCAGATACTGATTCAAGTGATAATCCTGATGATCCATCAGGAGGAAGTAACAACAATTCAGGGGGAGCTTCAACTGAAAAAAATTCTTCTAATCAAGATAACACCAATCCAGGGGAAGCATCTACATCAAGGAATGATTTTTCAACAGCAAGAAAATGGACTGCAAGTCATACTCATGATTTGATAATTGGGGATCCTGATGCAGGTGTAAAAACCAGAAGTGCAAAGACAAAGTGATAACAACATTGCTGGTATTCTCTGGAAAATAAAATTTATACTTAGTCTTTGATTAAGTATTAAGTTTTAATTTTCAATCTTAATTCAATTTTTCTCAGAGATTACTATTCATCATATTATATATCGAATGCAATGTGACTAACAATTTGTACAGGAAAACAGAGAAGGAGAACAATTGAGAAACATGATCAATTTCATTCAAACTTGAAAATTCTTTACAAATGAAAAAGAAATTACATTTTTTTTTCTAGTCTATTTCTCTATCCCAGGACACATGCTTTGCTGGTAAGCATGAATGCTCCTGTCATGTGTTATCCACCAAGATCCATCTAGGACTCTCTTGTTCCATCCTTAAAAGACAAGAAGGAGAGCAGATGCACTTGGAGGAGGATCGTCGCCGTGACCACCGGGACTCTTCCATGCCTCCACCTTGCATGAAGTACATGCATCGAGTCTCTTCTTTCTTATTCTCTCAAGCTCTCGCTCGAGTTCCTCATCATCGCCATCTTCATCATCGTTTTCTTGCTCATCTTCATTGACGATGATGAGATTTTCGAGAGGATTCCAATAAGGATTTGCCTGCTGGAAGTTGTGCAAGAGCACATCAGCCATTGCATTGAACATGGCATGATGTTCTTGAGGGTCAGGAACTGGTTGTGGCTCTTCATTTTCTGCAATCTCATCCAGAGCCTCCTGCATCTCTTGCCAGATTAACTCTAGATCATCACCAGGTAAGTTGTTGGGTTGATTGTTTGCAGCCATGGAGAAAGGAGGAATATGAAAGGTTTGAGAGAGGGTTTTATGTTTAGATGTTAAATGATGATAATATCTGACATTCTCTATCTTTTATAGAGATTATTTGTTATGAGTGCAGGTCATTTACACAACCTCGAGGTGACTGTTCGGTTTTCCATAATTACTTTGCCTCGGTAATTAATAAGAGCACTTAAGTGGTTTATGCGCTATTATTTGTGTAATGATTTTCAAAAACATTTATCAGGATTGTTGAAATAAATTTTGTTTTTCGACATAAAATTTTGAAAATACATTTTTCAATCCTGATAAGGCAAATGGTTTTATAGGAAATGCCTCGATTCCTGATGAGGTCAGACTTTTCTTGAAAGATAAAATGCCTACTCTATATGGATCAGTTACTGATGCTATGGTGCAAGGTCAATCACACCTTGTTCCTAACCCAAGCATCCATCCCAAACAGTCTAAACACTCAACAACCACCTCTAATGTCTCTCAAAAGACTTTAGTTGTAAACCCAAAGAAATCAGCTAGAACTGATGTGTCTGGAAGGCAATCAGGTTCAAAGGATTTTTCCTCTACACCACTCACTCAAAAGAAGAAACAAGGGGGTGTACAAGGGGTCCTGGTAAAGAAGGATGAGAAGGTGAGTGAAGCTGTTGCAGTTAGGAGAAAATTAGTTCTCAGGGATGAGACTGATTCAGAGGATGATTTACCTATTTCCTCTAAGTTCAAGATGATCAAGAAAGTTGCTAATACTGCTGTTGAAGCTGTGGCATTATCTGCTAAGCCACAGAAGAAAAGGAAATTATCATATTTCTTTGGAAAAGAAGCAGGGTACTGATGGTTAGGATACTTCAAATCCTGATGAGCAATCAAATCCTGATGCTCAAGCTATTCCTGATATTGGTATTCCTGATGATGCACCAAGTACAATTGTCTCTATTTCTGATTCTCCAGTCAAAACTTCTCCAACTACAAGACATGTGGATATTTCATGAGAGAAGGTTGCCGAGACTGCTTCCAAACTTGGATTTACTCATCCTATTGATAAAAAGAGGAAAGCAGAAGAGATAGTGTTCAAAAGACAGAAGAAGCTGAAAGGATCAAGCCCACAAGAACCTGAACCTCAAAGTGGTTCAACAGCTACTGAAGATCCAGCCACACAAGAACCACTCAATCAAAGTTTGGGTGAAGGCATAGCTGAAGGAATGGTCAAACAAGAACCATTTTCTCAAAGGGAGAATGAAGACATCAACATTCCTGCCCCACAAGAACCATCTTTTCAATGTGAAGATGCAGGCAAAACAGCTACAGTTTCTGAGGAATTTCCTGACGATGCTCAAGGGATTTCTGGTGCAGTTGTATATGAAAGATTGGTCGAGAACACTGTCATTGAGGGAAGTACACAAGAACCTTCAGCTCAAAGTGTTGAAGCAGCTTCTGAACCTCAGGCTACACAAGAACCATCAGTGACAAATCCTGATGCAAGCCAATCAAATCCTGACGGTGTTGCTCTTGACGCTAGTGGTGTTCCTGATGATCAACCAATCCTGGTACAGCCACTTCGATCAAGACCAATGACAGTTCCTATCACAGCATTCCAGGATAAGCTTAAAGTTATTGCTATTCCTGATCCTGATGTTACTCATGATTCTAATGCTGATGATAGTGATGATTCTGATGATGATAATCAAGATGAGAAGGATCAGCTTGCTACAGCACTTAAATCAAGTCTTGGAACTAACTATGGTTCATCAAGCACTTTCATGGCTGACAAGGCTTCTACTGGAAAAGATCAAAGACAAGATTTTTCTATTCCTTCTACAGTTACTCCTGCTGAGCGTTTGAAAAGGCATCAATGGGAAAGTGAATGGTATAGGTCTGATGAATCTGTCAGCTATCCATATGCCTTAGATCATGCTTATGATGCAGTGAAGATTATAGAGAATCCAGACTTGAAGAATCATTTGAAGGCTACTACTCTATTATCCAAAAGCCTCAAACATGAAATTGATTCTGTCAAAGCTGCTTCTGAGTTGGTGAGGGGAGATATTGCAAATCAATTTACAAAGGTGCCCACTACTCTTCAACTAAGGATAGTGGAATCTCAAGTGAAATCTGTTGTTTCTGAACAAACCTCTATCAACAGAAGAATTGATTCTCTTGATGAAAAGGTAACTGACATTCAAACCTCTCTTGCCTTAATTTTAAGTTTGTTATCAAATTCTGATGTCAAAAAGGGGGAGAAGGTTAGTCAGACAAAATGTACACCTGATCTAGTATTAAGGAATAATGATGATGATACTGGAGATGATGGTGGTGATAAAGTTTTACAAGGAGAAACCTCTGATGCTGCTGTTGTGAAGTCTACAATTCAAACTTCTCAAAGTCAAACAACACAGTCAACTTCATGTTTCTGATTCTGGAGTAAAAACAGTAAGGACACTGGTGCAATCTCAGATCCTGAAGGAGGAGCAAATCCTGACAGGTGATCAAATCCTGATAGATGATCAAATCCTGATGCCTAGTCATGGACAAATTCTTTCTACAATTCCTGAAGGTGATGAAGATGTACTTATTGAAAATCCTGAAGATGCAACCAACTTATTCCAGAAGTTCAAAACTAAACAAGGTGAAGTTGTTACTCTGTATCACACTGATAAGAGGGTTCAACAACTTTTTGCTAGGAAGGCTCTATCTACAGCTACTGAAGAATATCCTGATTTCTCTCAAGAAGAATTCTTAAATGCTCAAAAAGAAATGATGGAAAGCTTTAAAATCCTGCTCCTGCTAGAGGTAGAGGAGGTAGAGGTAGAAGAGGTGCCAGAAGAGGAAGAAGAGGCTCATCAATTTCAAATATGCCTAGACAGACAAGGTCTAGAGGTTTAAGGATAGAAGATATTTCTGATGTTCCACAATCTTCAATAGTTCCTGATATTCAACCTGACTGGACTATTTTTGGTGATGAAACATTACATGAAGAAGATGAACCACAAATGAGGAGAAGACCAAGACAATCAACTCTCATCAGTAATACAACTCAAATTGAAGATTCTAATCCTGACACAGTTCAAGATCCTGATGAATCTGATATTTTACAAGAGGTTGATTTATTAATACTTTCTACAGTGGTTGATTCTCATAATAGAGAAGTGGATGAAGAAGAAGAAGCAAGAAGGAGGGAGATAACAAGAACAACATCTAGAGATTTTAATCTTTATTTGCAAAAGCTTAAAAATTCAAACAAGTTGTTGTGGAGAGATTCAAGAAGACAACAACACAAGCTGGAAATGAGCTATGTTCTTGAAAAGGAGAAGGATAAGAAGTGGAAGCATATAGACACTATAAGGTGTAATAGACCTATCAACTTTCAGTCAGGAGGAATCATAACAAATGTCTCCAGTGTTGCTAATTTTGCTGAAAGATCTAGAGCGCTCTGGTTACAAATGTTTTCTACGCTAAGGCAAATGATGAGTGATACAAGAGGAGGTATTGGACATAGGGATGCCGAATTTCTAAATATACCACATGTTGATCCTCATGCCTTGACTGAAATTGGAGGTATTTTAACTTCTGAAAACCTGAACAATTTATTAGCTGTTGATATAGTTATAGATTGTCATGATGGTACTGAAAAGAAAGAAAAGCTTCTATACTTCATGAAGGATGGTAGTGTGAAGATTTTGACCATTCAAGAGCTGTTGTTTAAAACTACAAAGGAACTGAAATATGTTCACTATCTGCTGAGATGGAAAAACAAAGTGTACAAAGATTGGAGTGATGCAATTCTGTTAACAATCAGAAGAAGACTGGATGAAAGAAGAAATTTTAATGGTGATTATACTCCCATGTATTTAAATCTAAGGGGTCAAGATGTAGAAATGTAAAGGGGCACTGCTGTTAAAGAAGTGACTTTTGGCATGACACAGCTTACTCTTAATCCTGATGGGAGGGAAATTGCTAATCTATTGCTTGTAGAGCACAATCTACAAAGAAGCTCCATTCAGAATCTCAGAGCAGCTATCTTTCAGATTAATGAAGAAGATGAAGAACTTAAAGATCTGAAAGAAAGATTAATTTCAAATTCTTGAAGACAAGGAAGAAAGTCTACTGTCAAACTTCTTGAAGATGAATTTATTCTATCAGAGAATCTGAACAGATAAGTTGTTAGTGTAAATACTTGTACATTTTGTAAATAAGTTTTGACATCATTGAATCTAGGAATCTATACTTTATGTTACAAAGTATGAGATGTTAGTGTTAGTGCCCTAGAGACAATACAATTGTACTTCTGGGAAACATTATTTTGTTATTTAATAATGATTATGTTCTATTGATTAGTCTACAACAATTATTATGTCTTTATTAACTGTGATATTAATGTTAGAATAATAAATGTCCTTGGAATATTGAACACGTATTCTATATCTTTAAGTAGGTGACTTAAAAATGAGATTATATGAATAGTGTTGATATTCCTAAAAATATCCCTAATTGAGCATTATGAATTAGGACAATTATAATGTATAAAGATTAGTATGTTCGTTGACTAAATGACCACATCTCATTGGTCATAGGTATAGTGATACTAAAGTCAAGAACATAGGTGCATGTAATATTCTACATGGCACCGGATAGACCCACAGTGAGATTTTACATGGTAATAAAGTCATTAGAATAGCTCATAGTGATAATGGTGTAATGATCCTTCGACTTGAGATCATTATATTTCTATACGAGGATTAATATACTTTGATAACATTAAAAGTTACCTTTGACCGGGTGATGATAAAAGTGGACATCGGGTATATTATGAGTCGTATGAGAAATATGAATGATAGATATAGGATTTAACCCTCCTATTATTAGGAGAGATATTATTGGCCTCTTGATTGAGTGAGACTATGAAAATGCATGGCCATGCTCAAATATTGATTTGTTTTAATAGTCTACTCATTGATCAAGGAAACCTGGATTCAACGTAGAAGAGGATGACTAGTAACATGCCTCGAGTTTAATCTATAATATATGGTTAAATGGATTATATTACACGGAAACATTAGTCACGAAAGGTTTAATTGGATCACCAATTATTATTATTACTTGGGTAGTAATGATGTATTGCTAGATGCCTCTCATTGTTTATAATTTTATTATGAGATATTAAAATTATTGCCAACGTAATAATAACCTAAAGGGTCACACACTTAGAATGTTTTAAACGGAGCTTTAATTAAATTTCGAATTTAAATAGAACATTATTATTACTTTGAATTATTAGATTAATTAAGTAGGACTTGATTAATCAGATTATAATTCGAAATTAATAATAATAAAACTCAGAATTGGATTGGGTTTGTGAAGCCCACTCTAATTAGGGTTAAGCCCAGATTTCTCATCCCTATAAATACATTAAGATGTATTATTTTAGGGTTAATTGACTAAATTCGTTTTTCATAAAAACCCTAGCAGCTCTACATCTTAGAGAGGCTAGAGACAGAGAGAGAAAGTTTCGAGGGCGGTTTTTGGCTAGTACCAACTCCGGTGATCGTTGGACGATCGAGCGTTCGTGTGGACTACTTTGGCGACACAGATCTTGAACAAGGGCTGCGTGGTGGTTACAAAAAGGACCACCATCTTTCTGAATATTATAAGCTCAATTAAGGTATGATTTCGTTTCTCCCTAATCAGCCATGTCTTGTACACGGATCCTAGGGTTAGGGTTTCGGATTTTTATTGTTTTTACGACTGTTTTCGCTGCGTTTGTTGCCCCGAAACCCAACATGAGATTGGGGGAGATTGTTAGATGAAGATTCAATGATCGTCAGGATCTAGACTCAACTGATCAGGATTGCTGACGTCATCAGTATGACTTTAAGCATCAGGATTGCATGGTCGTCAGGATCAAGATAATCATCCGGATTCCTATCAAGACTGGGATCAGGATTGATCATCAGTACTGGAAGCTGATCAGGATTCTTATTTCGAGTTATATCTGGAGTCTAGTTAAAGAAGAAAGTTTATTTTGTCGGTTCCTGGTTTGTAGTAATGAAGCTGTCAATTTAGGATAGGTTTCAATCTTTGTAATTGATTAAGACTTATCTTGTAAATTGATAGAGAAGCTGTGTAGTATATAAACACAGTTTAGGTTTCGTTTTAAGGACGATCACACACACTAGTATCTTGTAACCTTGAAGCTCTTAAGAATACAGAATATCTTAAGAGAGTTTTTGTAACGTTGAAGCTCTTAAGAACACATAATTTCTTAAGAGAGTTTTGTAACAGTTTTATAACAGATTGAATAAAACTGTTATTATTCATATTTGTGTTGAGAAAAGTCAATTATCTTAAACTATTGTATTCAACCCCCCTTCTACAATAGTTTATTACTGGGCAACATTGATCTTTATAATCTCATCTATTTCTCGGAAAAATTTACAATAATTTATTATTGTGTATATTTTGGTTATGCGGTTGATATGTTTGATGAAATTTTTTACAGAAGTTTGTTGACAATTTTAAATATAATATACGACTTGACTGCTCACTCGGGCTAATCTTCGTCCTCTCCACATATTTTTCATGTGTTTATGTTTATTTGTTTAATCAGAGAATTGTTATCTACGTTTATTTTTTGTAAATTTAGTTTCATATTTTTTCGAATAATATTTCATTTTTATCTGTGTTTAAAGTGACACCAAACTTGACAATCAGAAATCTATTTTTTTTAATGTATGTTCATAATGTAAATACATATAAAATACAATAATTTTTAATTATTTTGAACTGATTTATATATTTTAACTACAGGTTAATCAATATTATTTTCTCCCTTAAATTTAATATCTTTTGACGCTATTTTTTCAAGGTTGAACAAGTTGGACAATGTATTTATTGGTCGAATAAAAATTTCAATCTTTTTTAGCTTTATTGATACAATGTACTCCTTCGTCTCACTAATATTAGTCATCCTAATTTTTACATGCATTTTTGGTTGCAAATAAAATATATTTCCGTAACTTTTTTTCAAAATTTTCCTTTTCCGAATTAATATTTTAAGTGTAAATTTTAATTCTGAAAAAAAATATTACGAAACTATATTTTATTTTCACCGAACAAATGTGGTAAAATAAACGTGACAAATATTAGTGGGACGGGGGGAGTATGTAAAATTATGGGCGTCGTCAACGAGAAACCTTCTAACTCAAAATTTTATATGTCTTTTTATACGATTCTTTTTTTTATGCATGCCTACAATGCAAGTAAAGTATGTGATGTAATAAAATTTTAGTAATGCTAAACAAATTTATCATCACTTTCCAAATAAATAAATAAAAAGAATCAGAACTCTGAGAATAGTTCGATGCAAATCTTTTTATCAAAAAAATTAATTTATTCTAATTTATTTTGTATTTTGTATTTATTTTGTATTAATTGTTTATTTAAGAATTGAAGTCTTAACTCTACGAACAATGAGTATACTTTTACAATTTTCATCATTTTCAGAGTCACATTATCTTAATTACATTTATCTTATCTCATTATTACATACAAAAATTACTAAGTTTAATTATTTTTATTTATTATTGTTAATATATTATGGATAAATAGATCTTAGATTAAAAAATTAAAAATTTTAAAATATATTGTATCGTATTTCTTACGTTTTTTAAATATGATACGAGTTATCGCAAACGGCGATGCCGATAAATCTTTTTCTATAAAATTACTTCAAAATTATTGTACTTTACATACTTTCATTCTTATATAGCATGGAACAAAATAGTTCGTAAAACAGTTCTAAATTTAAATAAATTTATATATATTGTTTTTTTAATTTATTCAAAATGCATGTATAATATATTACTTACATTAATTACAGAGATTAGGAATAAAGATCAAAGCATGGTGACGCTATTCACGGTTAATGTCCGAAAATTTTATAAAACTTTATATGTTTCGCTTCCCATATTTGTTTTTCAAATGACAACGTGTGAATTAGATCAGCATCAGACGGGTTGCAATAAATGCTTTATACATTTAATTTTTGTTCGTCAAAATTTTCATTTTTTATTACTTTTTCATAACTTCTCATTCAAATAAAGTTATAGAGATTGTCAATATTGATTTCCAAAATATAAATTTTATCAATGTTGATTGTAATGAGATTTTTTATGTAAATTATAACTAGTTTGCATGAATCCGAAGAGAATAAAATTGGAAAGTACATAAAAAATTGAAGACATTTAATTTGAGGCAAGAAAAATAATGTTAGCATCTCAAGGTTACTTAATTTTATAATTATTTTATTATATAATTATTTACCTTTATTTTTAATTCATGTGTCCAACATACTTTATAAATTTTACTAACAAATCTCTATTAATTTTAATTACTATTAATTTTTTTTCCTTTATATTATATTTTGTGTTATTCTAAATATAAATTACTATCATTTTATATCCTAAATTTTCAATTTAAATAAAATATTATAATTAACTTAAATATATTATAAATATTTCACCCGTGTGCGTAGCACGAGCTAATACCCTAGTCATATGAAATATCTTTTACATAATTATTCAAGTTATTTATTTATTTAAATTCAACTTATTTGATTTCACTCGATTCTCTATAATTACATAATTAAATAATGTTTATTTATTATAGACTTTCATCTTAATTTCATGTTTTAATTCTGTACTACTACATATTTAAAAAATACTTATTAATTATGCTTATTCTTAATATTTTATGTTTTTTTTAAGTAATTTAATTTTTATTCTCAATCTGTGCTTCGCACGGGTTATCGGCTAGTAATCCTAAAACTGAAATTGCATGTCATTAAACCCAAATTAAAACCTTAATTGCATAACCTGTTAGAGCATCTCCAATAGTCTCCTAATTTGGCTCCCAAATATAATATAAATAATAGGCTTTTAATAATTTAGTACACAGATATTCGTGTCAACTCCAACAATACTCTTTACCTTGACTCCTAGTTTATATTTTAATTATATTTTAAATCTAATTATGACAAACACTTGAATTCAACCATGTGCACGTGAATATTTTATTAGTAAAAAATAGTTAAGAGTCTTGTAGTAGCTCTTAAAATTGAGAATTGAGGAGAGAGAAGAGGCTCTTAAGCTTTTTAAGAGTCACTAAAAGTCTATTGGAGCTCATTTTTTTCTCATCCTCTTTATTTTTGGACTTAAGAGCTCATTTAAGAATCTATTGGAGATGTTCTTAGAAGGCTAATATACACACACTATGGTAATACACAAAAGAATACACGTTTATGCTTCAAATGACGAGATATATAAGTCAGAACTGGAAATTAATTTCAATTATTGAAATTTAAAATACATCGTCTTTATAATTTTTGTACAGTAAAAATTATAGATTTAAAAACTACTCATTTATTGAATATTTAGGATTTACATACTTAAGATATATTGCTACAAGTAATTATCTACAAAAAGCCACAACTCTGGTGATTGCGAAAACAAATAGGGTTATTAAGACATTAACCCTCAAAGTTTCAGCGAAAATACACATAAACCCTCAAAGAAAAAAATAAGTACCTCCGTCCCCCTCAAGTATGCCCTTTGTACATCTCGGCCCTCTATCCGATCAAATCAGCTTGAATTTCATATTGGCATATCCGACAAGGGGTAAAAAAGTAACTTCTGCTCTTTTTTTTAATATTACTAGGCGAATGAACATATTGACCCTTGAAGTATGGATGATTGTACACATAAACACATTCAAAAATTTCGGATTGAATGAATTCAAATCTAACCAATTTTCGTTATGATATATATGAATACTTGACTAGATTTGATCGGATACAATTATGTTGAGGTCTAGCTAAAATGAATGAATTTTGGATTAAGATTGGGTTAAACTCGGTTCAGAATAAATTGATTCTCATATTTTCAATTTTTTTTCGAATCGGAAAAATACAATCCTAACTATTCTTGGATTAATTTTTAAATAATTGTCAAACTAAAATTAAGGTCGTTAAGTAAGTTTTTCCAAGTAATATCTTCTTTACTAATCTTTCATTTTTTAATTTGTAAAAAAAAATCTAAAAATAAACTACAACATTTTAATACAAAATAACCTATTTTATTTTTTATTTTTTTGATCAAATAATAATGTCAATTTTTTGACATTATTTTAAATATGAATTTAGTGTATGAAAAGTGAGTTAGTGTTTATGTGATATAGGCTATAACCGATTAAAAATTTATCTAAACTACAATTCAATTCACCACTTCTTTAATTCGGATTCCGTACTTCGAGTCATATTCGATTACATGTATTCCGCTTCAATTCTGAACACATTTTATCGGGTCCATTTTTTTTAAAAATAAAAATGATCTATAAAAGAATTTCTTCTTTTCTGCTAAATGTGTTAATTTTTACAGATAGTTATACTTTAGGTGTCAATATGTTCATTTTGTTATGTACCGTTACAAATACATTAAAAATTACACCCTTATCCTTCATTTGACAAGTCGATATAAATTTTTTAACTGATTTGAACAGAAAAATGATTGGGATGTACATCAGACATACTTAAGGGGTCTGGAGGTATATTTTATTTTTTTGAGAATTCATGTATATTTTCGTTGAAACTTCGAAGGCTACTGTGTTAATAACCCAAACAAATAATTGAAAGCATCTGTTTTTTTAAAGCATCCTTATAGGGACACAATACACATGCTTTTAGTAATTATTATTCGCAAAAAAGACACCACTCAGGTTGTTGCGAAAACGAAATAACTAAAGCATCTTACAGGCACACCATTGAATTAACGCATTACCACTTTTTATGTCTGTGTACTGTAGACCATACAATCATAATTACATATTTAGGGCTAACATGCTACTTACTAGCAATTAAAATTACTAAAGGACACCACTCTGGTGGCAGAAACAAATAATACAAGATTCAATAGTTTACTTTAAATTCAATAGTTTCATCGAGCCGTTAGATTCTTTACAGCTACGTAATCATACAAGATTTATTTATTTAGTTTAATTTCTTTAGCTTTATGCACAGTTCGATTGTCTATAACTACATAATTAAATAGTTATTTATTTATTATATATTTTTATCATTCAATTCTCGAGAAATATATTTTTAAATAATATTTATTAATAATTTATTAATACTAATATTTTAATATCGATTCACGATCTGTGCTTGACACGGGTTATAAGCTAGTATTTAGGGTTTACTTCTGTTATATTGCTAGTTGCTACTTAAGTTGCGAAAAGAAATAATTGACAGCATACACAATCACACATGCTATTTGTAATTATTATCCACAAAAGGACCACCAATCTAGTTGTTTTGAAAACGAAAGTGAAAGCATCTTACAGGCACAGCATTGAAAGCATTATTCCTTTTATGTTTGTGAACTATAGACCACACGAATCATAAAATCTTCTGTTTACCAGCCTCCCTGAGTCACTAAAAAAGATCAGTATTACTCTTGTGGTTGTTCCTGCGATTACATTCAGATCGTGAAGCTTGATAAAGAAGAATGGTTGATGCAATCGTATCTTTTGCGATCGAAAAGCTTGGTGAATTTATTGCACAAGAAGTTAACATTAGAAAAGGAGTAAAAGATGGTGTAAGGTGGCTCAAAGATGAATTGGGCTACCTCCAAGCTGTAGTAAGAGATGCAGAATTTAGGCAGGAAGAGCTAATCCGCAACTGGGTGAACAACATCAGAGATGTTGCCAATGACGCCGTAACTATTCTGATCGATTTCAATGCTCTCCAACAAGAACATGCAGCTCCCAAACATGGTGTCTTGGATCTTTTTCGGGGCTGCGTCTGCATGTTCAAAAAAGAAGTTAGGCTTTCTGATATTGGCAAGGATATCGAATCACTCAAGGAAAGGATTGTGGTGATCAAGAACAGGCGGATTGAGTACGGTATTGACAACATCTTAGCCACTCCAAACGCGCAGCAGGAACAGAGAACATTTTTAAGAACCACCGCCATTAATAACCAGGTGGATGTGATTGGCTTCGAGGATGATATTAAAACTTTGACAGGTGAACTTAATAGCGAGCATCTCTCCCTCAAAGTCATTTCTATTCACGGAATGGGAGGGTTGGGTAAGACTTCACTTGCCACCAAATTGTACAACTCTAGCGAATTGAGACAATTTGACATTCGTGCTAAGGTTTGTGTGTCCAACGAATATAACGTTAAAGATGTTCTGAAGAGAATAGTCAAGTCTTTTATGGGACCTGAGCACGAAAAACAACTGTCAATCATGGAGGCACATGATTTGGTGCAGTACCTGCCACAGTTACTTGATGGACGCCGCTACTTGGCGTTGATTGATGATATATGGAATATAGAGGCTTGGGACCAGATTAAAATTGCATTTCCAAACCAAAAGAATGCTAGTAGAATTATCATAACTACAAGAAACAAAAAAGTTGCGGAGATGGTAGATGACAAATGTTTTGTCCATCAACTCCGTTTTCTGACGGAAGAAGAGAGCTGGCAATTGTTCTGTAAGAGAGCAGAACCAACAACCCCAAATTTGAAGAAATTAGGAAGGGAGATGGTTGGAAAATGTCGAGGTTTACCACTTGCAATTGTGGTACTGAGCGGCCTATTATTCCACAACATGAACTATGATTATTGGTCGAAGGTGAAGGAGCATATGTGGAGACACTTGAAGGAAGGTGACTCTGTCCGGATCGAAGAAATACTGAGCTTGAGTTATAATTACTTGTCTCCCCAGATGAGAGACTGTTTTCTCTACCTTTCAAGGTATCCGGAAGATCATGAGTTTAACCCAGACGAGTTGAAGCGTCTATGGATTGCAGAGGGATTTATATCAGAAGGTGAAGGAGTAGTCATGGAGGATTTGGCTGAAAATATTTTGAATGAGCTAATTATTCGCAATTTGCTTCAGGTTGCAAATTCTCAATTCAACGAAAGAGTTTGGAGATGCCGGGTCCACGATCTTGTACGTGATCTTGCCATAAATAAAGCAAAGGAGCACAAGTTGTTGGTTGCTTTAGACGCAGGTAAAGACCATCCAGATCCCATCCATTTGTTGGAAGGACAACCGCGTCATGTCATCTATAACGGATTAGGTGAGTACTTGAAATTACTTGATGAGCGTAGATTTGATGCTTCGCATTTGCGTTCATTGGCTCTAGTAAAGTATTGGAGTGAAGTTGAAGTAAAAGCAATGGAGTTGGTGTGTACCAGATTCAAAAATCTCAAAGTTCTAGATGTGAGAAGTGTATATTCAGAGAGTATACCAAAAGAAATAGGGAATTTAGTTCTCCTAAAGTACTTGGGCTTAATGGGTGGTGGTGAGACAGATTCTAAAATACCTCTAATAATTCCACCAAGTATAGGCAAGCTGAAAAAGCTACAAACTTTGCTGGGTTCAACCAAAAGACGCTACACCGTTCCTACAGAGATATCTGAGCTCCATGAGTTGAGGTATCTAGACATCCCTATTAGTGGGAGTCTGAAAATAGGTAACCAGCAAACAAAGTTACACACTCTTGGTACTATACAGTGTAAAGAATGGATCAAGATGGATACAGTTAATATGACCGATCTCCATACACTATTTATAGACGACAACAAAGAAGAGGTAGAAGAAGGAAATGGGTATACGTTGGAGTCCGTAACTAATTTAACAAGTCTCCAAACATTCACACTCTTCTTCTATTATTCTGATATTCCAACAATCAAACCACTCTCATCTTGCAATCGTCTCAAGAGCGTCTACTTATGGGGTACTCTAAAAGATCCATCGGAACTACGTTTTCTGCCAGATTCAGTCACGGAATTAACTCTAATCTTTAGTAAGTTCACAGAAGATCCAATGCCCACTCTGGGAAGTTTGTCAAATCTCACCGCTCTTCACTTGACTAGGGTGTACCCGGGAAACAAAATGGTTTGCAGTCATAAAGCGTTTCCAAGCCTTCAATTTTTAAGATTAGTGTTCTTTTCCGATCTGGAAGAATTGGAAGTTGAGGACGGAGCATTCCCTTCTCTTAAACAATTTCAAACAGACAATTGTGACAAACTGAAGAAGATTGCGGTACAACTGGAACGTTTCTGGGTTCAGGACTTTTATTTATAAACTTTGTAACAATTTATTTTTATTGTTAGTTTTTTATTCAGAATTGGAAAGATTTGCACTTTCTATTTTTCTTCTATATTTTATATTTATCTTTTTTTATTTGTACTTCCTTTAAGTTAAAAATAAAAAATATAAATATAAATATGTACAAATACTGATGTAGAAAATAGGAGTTGTAAAATTTTAAACTTTTTCATGTATAGTATTTTACACTATTTATTTACAATAAATTGTCTACTTGGTTCAAGTTAGTTGAAAAAGATTGTTTAAAAATTAAAAAATGAAAATCTGTCACAATTAGTTTTTAAAATGAGAATCAGCGTTAAGATTGATTCTGAAGGCTTAATTTTTGACAGTAACGACAAACTGGTGCTAAGTGTGAACATGAGCAGTTTGCTGCTTTGGTGCGTAATTTAATCCGTTATTTATCTAATTGTTTAAGCTTTTGTTTGTACTAGCATATAATCTGTGCGATTTTAGTATTTTTGATTATTATTTTAATATTTTTTATCTTATTTTATTAGCATTTATTTGTATTTTAATTTTAAAAATATTTAATATGTTATCGACGGAATAATATATTGAACTTTTGAATGTAGCTTAGAAAAATAGATAATATAAATATTTAATAATAATATGTTGTTGACGGGATTCGAACTTTGAACCCGTGTGATCATTTTAGATATCAAGAAAAAAAATAGTATTTTAATATTACATCCAACGGCGGTTCTCATTTATCTATCTTTATATCTAACGGTTATTATTTAGAGGACCAAACTATAAACCAACCAAATAGAGAGTATAAACCGTGCGATGCACAGATGAATTTTAGTATTTTTTATCTTATTATTTATATCTTGATTTATATGATTTTAAAAAGTAATCAAATGTTATAATATATGTATGATGTTATTCTAAGTTTTCTTTTGTATTTTGATTTTAAAAATTCTTAATATGTTATCGACGGAATAATATTTTGAACTTTTTAATGTAGCCTAGAAAAATAGATGATATAAATATTTAATAATAATATGTTGTTGACGGGATTCGAATCTTGAACTCGTGGGAGCATTTTAGATATCAAGAAAAAAAATATTATTTTAATATTACATCCCACGGTTCTCATTTATCTATATTTACATGTAACAGTTATTATTTAGAGGACCAAACTACCAACTACTCAAATAAATGGTGGTTTTCTTATAATAGTATAATATATATATTTGTATTGTATGATGAATTTGAAGAATGTTTATGATCATTTCGGATAAACATCTATGATCGCAATGAATGTTTATAATAATTGTCTCTGTGATTGCGTGTTCAAATACAAACTAATTTCAATGTTTTAAACTACAAAATTACAGGTGAATGTTAGATGTATATTTAGTGAATAGTATATTTTCACATTAGAACTAAATTTATGCGTGAATTAGATCATAACATGTGCACCTGAGATAATTTATTAAATTAATTAATATTTTTTATTAATTAATTAAATTAATTAATATTTTTTGGGATGAAACAAAAAAAAAGATGAAATCAAATTTGGTACTTCGAAGTACCAAATGACTGGTAATATATTTTAGACAAAAAAATATAATAAATTTCATGTGAGCTGTGTTGTAAAAAGCGGGAATCAGAGTTAATCGGTGAAGACATCGTCTAGGAATTAATCGGATAATCAGGGATTAATCGGAATGATTAATCGGATCATTAATCAGAATGATTAATCAGATCATTAATCGGAATGATTGGTCGGATCATTAATCGGAATAAATTTAATAATATTTTTGATATACAATTATATTCTTGTATATAATTATTTTGTTATTTCAACTAAACATATGTTATTATCATATATTAATGCAAATATGTTAAAAATATTGTATAATTATAATAAATAAAAATTTGAAGGTTTAACTTTTGAATTAGAGATCAAATTGATAGGAAAAATTAAGAGAATTTACGATTTAGACATCTAAAATTATAATTATATGTACAAAAATAATGTTTGTTTCAATTGTTTAATCAAGTTTCTACCTTTTTTAATATTTCTTTTAATTTTAACTATTTTAACTATTTTTTAATAATTAGCCCGATTTTTGATCGATTAATCCGATTTTTGACTGATTTTTACTGTTTTGGTCGTTTTTCTGAAAAAACGATTAATAGATCGATTTTCGCTTAATTAGTTCGGTGGCCCGCCGTCTAGCGATTAATCTGCAATTAATCCTGATTAATCTCCGATTTTCAGAACACTGCATGTGAGATAAAACAAAAAAAAAAATATGCAAAATAATTAACTACTAAAGTAACCGAATTTTATTCGAATTACCGAAGGTAATATATTTTAGATTAAAAGATAAAAAGATAAAATTAAATTTTATGTGAAATACAACTTTAGTTCTAGGTGAGATAGAACGTGGAATAAAATTTAGGAGAGGTAGAGTTCTATGTGAGATAGGATTTAGGGGTGAAATCAAAAAAAAAAAAAAATGGAACCAAATTTTATACTATTTTAAAAGGATTTCGCTTATTAATAAAGGTTAGGTTATAGATGTAGCTTGATTTACGTGAATAATGTAACCTTACAAACATAAATTATGTGTATTAATAGTCATCTAATTTACTAACATTGTATTCCATCCATCTGCGTCTCTTAATGCAGTGCACCATGTGCATCATACATGCTTTGTAGGTGAGCTCTCTACAATGATATGTCAAGGTATGTACAATTTCCTAGCCCCTATTTCTGTTGTTGCAGCATTTAACTGTTTTGCAAATTAAACTTACATTATGCCACAGGTATGTTTGCCGTGGTGGTTATCTGCCCTGCAGTGGTCGTTGCGGAGAACACTACACCATAGATTGCATATTGCAACAACACAAATATATTACCTTAAGGCCTATATTTGTTGCATTAGACTTAATTGCAACGAATGTCCAAAATTTCACCGTTGCATCCGTCCCTGTTGCAATAGAGCCATTTAGCAACGATTTCAGCTCCATATAGCAACGTTAAAAATCATTGCAATATAGGCATGTAGCAACGTTTTATGGTCTTCAGCAACATTTAAAAATCATTACAGTAGCAAATTGTTGGCAAACAAGTCACTTTAAGGCAACAAATATTAGTCCAATTGCAATGAATTTATTAGACAAATTGCAACAGTTTAAGCCCTTATTGCAATAATTTTATAGCAGTTTTAACATTATTTGCAACATCTTTTTGGCACAATTGCAAAAATATTTAAAAATAAAATTGTGTGATTACATTTGAATATTAAACTAGCCAGGCATAAAAGCCACAAATCCAAGCAATACCAAACATTAATGTCATTTCATATAGAACACTAATTACCAACAGTTCGAAAGCAGCACCATGACTACTACTACGTACGACATCGTCGTAGAAACCATCTGAAAGGTAAGTCTAAGAAAAACGACAAAGTGTTGTATGCACATACACTTAATTACTTAGCAAAACATGCTAAGTCGCATACACCTACTTGTACAAAAGGAGTTAGCCAACTATTACATAATTTAAACATAATGGTTGGCTGGTGGACTCCTGCTGCCATGCCCGTACATTGGTGGTGAAACCTGGTATTGTGGAACTCCAGTAGCAGGGTACGGAGAGTGTGAGGGAGACCTTACAAATGTGGGAGGTGCTGGGAAAGATGATACATAGGCGTTTGTCAAGCGACCTGCCTTGGCTGGAGGCATGGGGCCTCCGTGGACAGCTGCTGGCCTTTTCTTTTATGTCTTGACCTTCTCCAACTGCTCGAGTCGTTTCTTCAAACTTTCTGAAGGGAATTAAGCCTCTAATTTGTACTCTTCAATGCACTTGACAACAGCTCGTAGTGCAGACTGCTCTTTTCGTGCTGCTAGCTGCTGTGAAACACCCAAAAAAAGGAAATGGAATATTTAATCTCATGTTTTCCACAAATGTGAGGAGCAACCAAATGTATAGCATACCTCCAGATGTATATAAGCAATTTACATTTGTAATACTTGGCATATTCTCTTTGCAAAGATAACCGTTGCTACTATAATTTTTCAGATAAACAACATATGATGTGGGATGGAATTGCTAGGCACAGGGCAGCTTAAAGCAAGGTTATCTTACATGGATATTTATTGATAGAGGGTAGCTTGCTTATAAGAGTATAGTATAACCTGAATCATCTTAGGTACATTATTCTCATAAAATAAAATTATGGTACATAATTATTTAAGCGTGACCAACAACAGAAGCATAGATTTTTTTTTAAAAAGGTTAAAAAAATTTAAAAAAATTTCTTATTGGTGTTTCTGAGATAACATGCACAACTACTCTCATAAACAACCATGCCAACTATTTAGTACTACCAAGGAAATATATTAGTAATCCTTGTGTACTAGATTCAATAGTGATAATGAAAGGAGTAATATAGAATGAACTATTATGATTTAGAATAATCGTTATCGTTTTAAGGTCCGTCAATCAACAGACTGCCTGGTCCTTGTTCACAAAATCTTTTGACAACGATTGAATCATTTAACATAAATCAAAGCTTGTAGTAATAAATATATGCACACGTTTCTTTTTACATAAGGATTAGCAAATACCAGAGGAGCTAGAAATATATATCTGATGTTCCACTTACTATACATCTCAATATCCTTGGTAGCAGGTCGAACAATTTCCATTTAAGCGGCAATCTTTAATCTGAAACAGCTTCAAAACGGTAACTTCTTTCGCAAAAGAATAAAGGAATGAATGGACAAAAAAAAGGATTCATGTTGCATGCATATAAACCCTTACTAGATTACTCTAATAACAATCTATTAATTAAGTGCTTAGTGGCATAAAATACCCAGTAGAATTTAGAAATAAGTTAAGCTCACCTTTGCGAAAATGGAAAAGTAATCAGCCGCCCCAACTTTCATGGTTCTTTCTGTGGCTTGCAGCTCTATAAATACACAAGACTGCAAGAGCTTATTCCTTTCCTCCCTCAGTGTCCTTTTCAATGGCTCAAACTCTGTTGATCCTTGCCAGTCCCTTTGCTCTAAAACATGTCCAAAATCCATTGCAAAATCAGTCCTACACAATTCCCAACATTGATTTAAAGTCAGCCCTGTTTTCTGCACATTCACAAGTCGAACCAGCCCTACAATTTCAGCTGTATCGCAACCTCTACATGTCTGATATTTACCAAATTTTACAAGTTCATTCTCTGAAGTTAAATCTACAACTTTCATTGTTTAACCAACAAGAGATAAGGCCATTACCCTCTTCAAAACAACTACCCAAACCAGGGCAGTCATCCTGAAAATGAAAACGCTGCTGCGCGCACGTTACTCAAACATTTTTAATAATTTGAAAAATAATCTTTTGAAGATTTAAATTTTCAGATTTCTTATTAACTATCATACTGATCCTCCACAAAAATTTCAAAGCAAAATTAATCATATAACCAGGCAAATCTATTGCTCAAACTTGCGAAGAGTACAGAAAATTTCTGCACTACGCTACCTTTACTAAAACGTTCAAAACTTTTGACTCGATTACACCAACGACTCGAAATCTTCGCGTAAACCAACTAGAGACTAGTGCTACTGTCCATGAGTCGCTAGTGCTATCGCAGCTTAAATATCCATTGATGACACCAATAGGACTGCTAGGCACAGGGCAGTACTTCCTTTTATGGTTTAGGTATTTCTTGTAACCACAATCGCCAAGTAGTTCCGTTATCAGGTTACAACATTCATCCACTCTTTCCTGCAATAAATCACATTCCAGATGAACAATCAGACAGCCTGATTGACAAGGGTATTTAAAATCCATCTATGTGAGTTAAAACATAAAAATTAACAGAATTGTGTGTATTTCCATGTAGCAAAACACAACCTTGCTGATTTTGAGGATGTCCATGAGCTGGTTTTGAAATTCCAGTGCATTATTAAGATCAACTTCCTTGATAACAAGACACATTATGGCACTAGCTACCACATATGGAAGGTAACAGAGAATCCTAGAATCTGTAAGTAATGTACATTGTCGAAATGATTAATAAAACTGAGTAGCTTAACTTACTATTCCACACTACAACATTCCTATGTCTAATTTGATATAATTTAAATTGCGAAAATGGTAAATAAAGTGGTTAATTCAATGCTTACCGGTAACAATCGAATGGAAAAGGTAGTCACACCTTCTTAGAAACTCCCAGTGAGGGCAACTCTCCAATTCAAGCCTCCTAATGATGTGATAAAAAAAATGAAAATGGTGTCAGTGGATTCATCTTCCATTCGAGCGAAGACAGTACCAAAGTAACACAGAACATGAATAGTGAGTTCTGATATCCCAATTCTGTTCAGATAGGAAGCAAGATCAACACAAGAGCTCGAAAATTACAATTTAAAACCCTTAATTAACATAATTAAATTGGAATCCCCAATTTTAAAATCGACTTCAACAAAATCTAAGGAAAAACTTATTTAACATGAAAAATAGAAAACTAACCCTATAAATTGATTCAAAAAGAAGCACAAATTAATAAATAAACCCTAATTGATACATGGAAAATTCATCTAAAAATAAATTTTAAAATCGATTTGGGGAAGAATATAGCATTTTCAAGCTTGACTGTTAGACCTTGAGTGTTCTTCCAGTTTAATTGAATCTTCAATCTTGAGGCAATTTCGATTTCTCTGTCTCCCCCTCCCCCTCCCTCTGGTTGTTGTATGTTGTATCTGTGTGTTCTATTTTTGAGTCAAACTTTTTAGTCAAGCACTCGTTTTTCAAAGCCCAGGCAAAAAAATTGAAAAGCTCGCTTATTTTTTAACAATCCCGCCAAACTTGCCCCCAAAATTTTTGAAGTCAATGGTAACGTTTATCTATATTCGTTGTAATATAATTCAAACTTTGCATAAATTTAATGCAATTGTAACAATTTTAAAAATCATTACAATATTTCTAAATTAGTCAAAACTTGTCAGTAAATAGCAACGATTTCTAAGCAATTTTTTCAGTGCGCGTTGCAATAGTCAATCTATGGTGTAGTGGAAAGTGAATGCCCTGAGTTCTGTCTTTGCACCGAGGTAGAGGAATTGCATTGAAGAGTTTGTAAAAATAATTCTCCCTGCAGTAGATGGACCCTGTGCATCAAACATGCTTTGTTAGTGTTGCTTTATTTTATGTAACTAGCTTTATAGCCCGTGCGAGGCACGGGCATGCTCTAGTTATTTTCGGTTATGTTGGTCTCATCGTTTGGTGGAATGCATGTAGAAGAAAAGACATAAGCATGTAACGGTATATCAGTAGGAAATATGTCGAAGGTTTGATGATACATGTTTTACAAAATCCCAGTCTATAAGGTTGTTATTATGACCTGAGTAGGCGCAAATATTTTGACTAATTAACATGTTTTGTTAGCACGCACGATCCTTCTGTACTGCAAGATTTCGTCGGTTATAATTTTGCCAATCGTATTTGAATGAGAAGATGGTTTAGTGTCACTTTGAAAGAATACCGGGCATCTTTTACCATTTCCATTGCCTGGGGAACGTTGACACTCCATTTACCTGTTTGTAGTTCATGGGGTAGTCGTGACCTTGTGTACTGTAAGATTTCGCCGATTATAATTTTTCCAATTGTATTGGAATGAGAAGATGGTTTTAGTGTCACTTTGAAAGAGAATTGGGCGGCTTTATCATTTTCATTGCAGGGGGAACGTTAGCACTCCATTTACCTGTTTGTAGTTCATGGGGTAGTCGTTAAGTGGGTGTTGTAAAATTTGATCGGTGTGCATAATAGAGTAAAAATGTAGAAGTACAAGTTGTATTAGTATGTGTGGATACACTATTTAAACGAATGCATACCACTTTGCCCGTTTTAAGAAGGGTCTCCTTGCAGACACGTTGAATACAATAATTGTACAGGTGTAGATATAATTTATTTTAGAAAACTATTACTTATACCTTTCAAGATAATGCTAAACTGATTCGTGATAAGTTACTCGTTTCACCTTACAATTGCCACTTGACACAAATAATTTAACATTTAGTACTTTTAATATTTTATCATAGATATTCAAAAAAATTAAACCAATTTAGTTTAGATTTGATTTAGTCGTACGATGACAACTTCAACTTTCTTGTAAAAATCTCCAACACAAACTTTTTTATTTATATACAAATATAAAACTTTTTTGCATTTTTCGGGTTCAATACTTTATATACTATAGTGGATTTTTCGAAAATGACCAACGTATAAAATTTATCTATTCAAGACGAGATTTATAATATATTAGATCATAATAAAACTACAGTTTTAATCTTATTAGTAGCTAAAATTTCAAAAATGCATATATAATTATAAGTTGTTAATATCTTATAATTAAACAATAATAAATGTAAAATAATGATAAAATCCATGTTTACGCTTATTATATATAAGGATATAATTGAAAAGAAGTAAATATGTTGATAGTTTTAAATTTTAAAAAAAATATTAAAAAAAAATATAATAAGTGATATTGGATATAGATGTCAATATTTGTCACACTATCATCTAGTTCACGTCAGTTTAATTTTGTGATGATAAGTATTCTTCAGTTTGTTGTGGTGATCCTGCCACCAGTTTGAACTTGTTCGTGACACTATGTGACATGGTTGAGAAGATTTGCAAGGAAGATCGGTTTGGTATTAGTCCGAAAAAGATTTTGTTCTTAGTTGAATGTATTTGATGATTTGTTTTATAAGTTAATTAATAATCAGATAGGAATTAGTTAAAGGTGTCAAATAAATGCTCCATTTCGAAAGTACCAATACTCTCCGGGCTCCATAATTCTCTATAAGCGGCCGGTGTAGTATACATGTCCTTAATGCATGAGGTGGCGGGATTGGGATGCACACAAATTCGTATTCGAAAAAAACTGTTCGAACTGGTTAAAAAAATCAGAAAAAATCTGATTAAAAAAAAGTCCACCTCAATTGGATCCAGCCCGCAGGCTTAAACGAATCGCATATTTTTCACAAAACCCCGATCCGGTTCGAGCCGAATAAACCCAAATTTAATCTCGATTTGGACGTAGTCTTGATAAGGATAAAAGTCCAATCCAAAAAGCTAGAATTTTCAATTAAATATCGGATAAAAGCTTAATTTTTTTTAATTAAATCCGAAAAAATAAAAAAAAAGGTAAAGTTAATGTTAAAGTTATCAATATCTAAAATAATTTGTAAAAATCCGATTTGGCCCCTCCTGACCCGACCCTATCTACATGTATAAATATTTTAGAGAAAATTTGTCTCGATTTAAAAAAGTCCGGCCCTATCGGATATCGAAAAATCCGACCTGAATCCGGATTACGTATCTCTATTCAGGGTAACAACTATAGAGGTGCTTATATTATTACTTATATTATTTGATATGTATGAATATAATTGAGACAAAATGATTACTATTTTGTATTATTTTATATTATTGGATGCTCGGACTAAAAAGTGATATTATGTGACTAAAAATGCATTCGTAATTTGTCTTAAAATTGTGAATATAAAGGAAGAAACATAATTAAATTTAATTAAAGAGACACGAGTCTATTGGATATACTTTATACCAATAACCACTTTTATTAATAATCAGACAAATGAAATTATCATGAAAGAATCTTGAATAAAAACTAAAGTGTAAAATAATATTTGTGAAAGACATTACCATACTAATGGGTTCTATACCACAACAAAAAAACCCAAGTAGCTCAATGGTTAAATTGGTGACTTGAAATTCTTAGTAATTAGTATTGAAGTGTCTTAGGTTCGATTCCCATCAAGATCAAAATTTTCTTACATTTTTATAACATTTGACTTTGGAGGGGCAGTTATGTAATTTCAAGTGTTGAATAAAATGGTTCACAAAGTGCTTGTTGCAGTATAAGATATATAATAGATTCACAAATTGAAGTTAAAGGTAATGAAAGCTCACTAGAGAGTTAAGCAGTATAAAGTCCAAAATTCTAATATCTACTTTGATTCAAGGGTGCACTAATTGTTTGTTTCCCAGCTGCTCTAAGCATTGTTTTGAATGTTATGTATTCTAATATTGTCAGGTCTTCCTTTGCTTTGCAAATTCTGTCTATTGCACGTAAACATTGTTACTTAATTTCCGATTAAAGCTAAAAGATTAATGAATGAAATATGAGAATATCTTGTTATAAGCTCAAGATGAAATTCTGCCTATTCTCACAAATGGTAGTAGAGAGTTTAAAAACAAACTGCATATCCTAATTACTAGTGCTAATAGTGCATAAGTTACGGTATCATATCGACATTTGATAAAATCATTGAAGGTGCTCAAAAATTGAAAGTTGAGGACAGTAAAGTTAATAATCACTACAACAAATCTGGCCAGTTAATAATCGATCTCCATCTCAAATCGATTTCAGGTATTCTTCGTCTCTCTATCTCTCTCTAACACACACAAACTCTTTCTCATTCTCTCCCTCCCCCTCTCCATCTATTTCTCGCTCTCTCTATTCGTATGTGTGTGCGCGCCTCTCGCTGTTCGTATGTGTTTGCGCATATATATGTTAGTATGTAATTGTTGAGTTCTATATTAGTACTGTATGTTATTGTTAAATCATATATTGTGTGCGCCTGTTTTTGTGTGTATATTTGTTAAATATATATTAATTCTTTCTGTATAGCTTGTTATTTGTTCGATTTGAAATATTTTGTAGTCATTGCAGCCATCCTATAATGCATACCATTTTATATTTATCAGCACAACTACCGGTGATACTATTTTGCTTCTTAATTGGCAAGCACAATTTCAATGACCAGATTTATTTATTTAATCTTATTTATTATAGCTTCGTTCTCAGTGTTGTTGGGTGTTCATATGATTGAAGCCCTAATGTGATGACATAGGAATTAGATTACACCTATGTTATTTACAGAACTCGTCAACTCATCTTAATTAATAGGTTGACAAATCTGCAATGATTGAAGCCCTAATGTAATGATATTATTAATAGTTTTACTCCCATTTAGAATTCCAATTGAAAAACATTGTTTTCCTTCTCCTAAAATACCAAAAAACATGTCCTGTACCTGGACAAGTTGACATTATTTTTCCATTTGTGCTACAATTTTGTGATCTGAACATATAATATGTGTCTGTTCTGCTAAGCCAGCCGCATAAGTGATGTTATATGTCTTCATTTTTCAGATTGAGCTATCTACATTCAAGGAAGATTGTACATCGAGATGTCAAGGCTGAAAACATGTTACTTGACTATAGCAGAAACCTGAAAATCGCTGATTTTGGTGTTGCTCGAGTGGAAGCTCAAAATCCCAAGGATATGACAGGTGAAACTGGGACGCTTGGCTATATGGCACCGGAGGTAACAATGATAGTTATTAATATTTCTTTTAAAACTCAGAATTATGTATGATGCCTTTTATTCAGCTGTTAAATTGAGGACGTATACAGTACCATATACGTATAGTCTCTATATTATGTCCATTAGTAAGTATTGAATATTGATCATGAGAAAGCATTTCTCGTTTGCATAATGCCCTCATCGTGTTTTAATTTGTTTTCTTTTTTCTTTATTCTCTTTAATAATCTCCTCTCAATTGATTAGTACTTCTCTGTACTTTTAACCGATAATTTCCTCTTTATATTTTATACATAAAAATGTGTTTCTGTTGGAATTTTATGTAATTAAATAGATATTGAATTGGGTATTGTAATTTGAAACAGGATTTTTACGAGGATTTGTTTGAGGAGCTAAGCAAGTATGGTGAACTTGAGAGCATGAACATCTGTGACAATCTGGCGGACCACATGGTATGTGTGTATATATATATATGTACTATGTCTTTTTTAATATATTATTGAAATTAATGTTGTGGAATTTGTGTGAGCTTAATGACTTCACTTTTGACCAGGTGGGGAATTGACTATATCAGGTTTCTGTAAGAGCGTCTAAGCTTCAACAGGTATGGGATGGCGGAGAATCACTGCATATAAGACACTTGGATCAGCAACATATTCGATTCTAGAAATTTTAGAAGAATGGGGTATAAAGTATTTTGAGGTGTGCACCTTGAACTAATTTGATATAACCTTTCTTGTCATGTTTCTAGTTTTACTTACTTTTTTGTTTATAGGAAATTTTACCAGTTATGATTACCATAGCCACAAAGATGTTTGTCAATGGGTGCTAGGTGGGTATTCACCGTGATCCTGACATGTTGGTGAGTACTCTAAGGAGACTGAGGATACAGGTACATACTTGTATATTTTTACATATGGATTTGTGTTTGTGAGTTGATTAGTGATGGATTATGATCAAGTGTGCTTGTACAACTATATTAAGTGTATAAAAAATAGTTGTAACTCTGATTGTTTATTAAATGATTTCTGGGAGTGTTTGATGGTTATGTAAAAGTTTGTTCACATGCAAGTAGATTGCTTTCATGAGATCTGATCACAATTGATGACAATGACTACATTGCAGATTACGAGATTAGGGATGGTGATCAGGTAGTCATTGATTGAAAATGTTTTCTGCGGAGCAGTCTAATACTAAAATTTATTGGATGTTACTAGATAACTTATAGTAATTCAATATAAAGAAAGAAGTCAGTGTTGATATGCCAACTCAGACCTGTAACATTATCAGCAAAATATTTAAACAAGCATAAATCTCTGCCAACTCTGTGCTTTTATTTGATTCACTCACTAAAATTTCAGAGTCTAAATCTGCAAATAGTGTTCAAAATCAGCCTGTTTGGTTTCAATTATGTTGCCTGTACTCACTATGTTATTGCAGCTTATGATCCCATATAGTTTGATTATGGTTTAGACTTTAGACTATATTTTGATTAATCTCTATATTTCAACAGTAATTAAAACATATGTAAGTAAAGGACAGTTACAAGATCATACCGTACAGTACACAAAGACAATTACAAAATGGCAATCAGTAAACGATTCGATATATAAAAACAAATCAAGAAACAGAAGTAAAACAATGTTTCTGATACAATTTGATCAAGAAACCTGGAAATATTGTAAGTAAAAAAAGAGGGTAAGTGTCTGATATAATAGTTGAGCTTTTTCATCTAAGTTCTGTGAACTTTTTGGTTAATATATCTGTTTACAACAGATTTAACCGTTTAACAAAAAGAAACTAATGAACTTTTTCGAATAGAATGATCATTTTATCACAGGTTATAGACATCATATGCTATGATCATTTTAGTTGCCGGAGTCCAAGTCTTGTACTTTTGTACAGAACTGATTAAGTATTAAGCGTGTGTGAACTCTTTATTACAAATTGATTGTCTTTACCATCCGTTTAATTGATTTAGTATGAATGTATGTGACATCCATTATTTGTTGTACATTGTAGGGAAGACCCTGGTCGATGATGATGACGATTTCGATGTTGGCGACCCTAGTGACGAGAGTATTGAATCTGATGATGATCGTGATTTGAGTGTCATGCCTCACATGTCTCATGGTGGTCCTAGAATCAGGGATTGAGTATTCTGAATTTAATTTAGACTATGAATATTTTCAAGATAATCTAAGTTATGTTGTGAACTAAAATTGGCTTTGTAGAAGTTTGATGGTTTAAACTTTTGTGTGGTTGGATATAGATTTATGATAATATTTATGTAATTTTGGTACTTTTATATTTGGATTCGCTTAATTGCGTGGATGCTTGTAAACTTTCTTGCTTGATTGTGGTGTTGTATTGTATGTAGATTGTGTGACGTTGGATTGTATGTAGATTGGGATTTAATTTGGAAGCCAAATATGGCTGGAATCTGAAAAAGCAGCATAATGCTACTTCTAGTCAGTCCAACTTATGACGAATTTTTGGGTAACTTATGACGGGTGTTCATCTTTTTTATATTAATTTTTATTTTTTCCACGAATAAAATATAAATTTATGACGGTATATTTCGTCGTAAGTTCATTTATTAATTTATTGAAAAAGGTGGGTCTCACACTTGAACTTATGACGAAAAGGTATACTTGTGACGAAAACTATACTTATGACGAAAACTCTTCTTGTGATGAAACTAGTACTTATGACGAAAGACATACTTGTGACGAGAATGACATTTGTGACGAAAATGCGAACTTAAGACTTGAGCAAAAATGACGAAATTTTTCCGTCGTAATTGGACCAATTGCGACGATTTCAGTGTAAAATTTCCGTCATAATTGCCCAGATTTGTTGTAGTGAATGACCATAATCAATGGTTTATCTGTAATCAAGGCAAATTGGTTCTTATTTTTTGGTGGAAAAATCATGTTCATGCTCTGAAAGTTCCGATGGTCCAACAGGGAAAGAAAAGAGAATATGCAACAATAGTCATCTTGATCTGACAAACACTCTTGTGTTAGTAGACTTCAATCCAGAGAATAATCATTTGTTGTAGTTATTTTATAAGAGTTTTATCTAATACATTTCTGATAACTTTTGTATAAGCGTAAAAGAGATCTTATCCAAAACTTTGGTCGGTCACTGTACTACCAAAAGTATACGATCCGTTGGATTATAAAACTATAAATATTCAAATAGATGAGGACCGTTAGATATAATATTAAAAATTGTATTTGATTAATAGTAGGATAGTATTTAAATACTAAAAGGTGTATTTTGATAATTTAAACCAATTATAAATGGGTTTTCTATATTGAATAAAAATCTTTATGTAAAAATTCGTAATTATCTTTTCTCTTTAGTTTATGGATAGTTCCAGTTAGATAATGTAGGAAGTATAGATTAAGATTATACCTGAAATCAAGATTACAACAATAAAATACCGAAATGAAAGTCCGAGACACGTGAAAACCACGCTCTCCTTAAAACAGATAAGCCCCTTCCGTGTGGTGCTTGAAGGTGTGTTAGCTTCCGTCTCCTAGGATACAACGAACAAAGGTGATCTTAAGCACTTAAAGACCCGCCTTCTACGAATCGAACAAATACCGCAACCATCTCACTGAATAGAACCTAGAGCTCTAAAAGGAATGCAAGAAAATGCCAATAAACACTTGTAATTTTTTGTGTATCAAACAATGAACCAAAAGCCTATTTATATAGTAGTAGATAAAGTGTAACTTACAAATGAATTAACTTTGTAACCTCCCTCATAATGATCAAATAAAATAAAATCACATTATTATAGGAGTTACAAAATTAAACATATGAGTTACAAATCAAACAAAATAAAATGCAATTAATATTTTATTCAAAATAGTCCAACAATCCCCCACATGAATAAAATATGACATAGCAAAACGACTCTTTGACACGGAGATAGAGCGCACGGTAGAAGCCAGCATAGGATAGGTAGGCGTAAACCCTTGAACCTTCCCTCGTAAGAACATATTTACATTTCTAGAATTTCTGTAGTCGCGTTGACCTTGAACTGCCCTTCTTTATTGTGAAATGATGATACATCCCCCACTGGAGTCTTTCCCTATATTTGTCCAGTTCTCACTGTTAAGTCCATTTTGGTCTTGAGCTTTAGCCTGGTTCTGTGAGTTTTTCCCAGAATTTTCCCCCACAATTCCTTCTTGAAGCGACCCCACTTCACTCACATAGGTGATCTCTTGAACAATACAAAAGTATTATTTGTTCGACATATCGACACTTAAGGATCATTAAAAGCATAGCTTAGCCTTATCCAATTTTTATCACTGTTTTTCATCATAGGAATGGACTCGGAAGTAAAACCCCCACAGTGATCTCACTAAGTCTTTACAGTTAGGTTGTCCCATTGAACCAAGATCTTGGGATCTCCAATCAACAAGGTTGGGTTTCCTTTGTACCGACTTTTATTATGGGCTTCAGTCCCATTCCTTTTGATGATTTCTCAACTAACTCTCTTGTTAACCCTTTGGTTAGCGGATACGCAATGTTATCTTTTGACCTGATATAGTCAATAGTGATAACTCCAGTTGAGAGTAGTTGTCTAACAGAATTGTGTCACCGACGAATATACCTCGACATTCCATTATATAGTACACGCTCAACTGTACCAATTCCATTACATTCCATTTAATTTGAATTGGGTGTGAAGTGAACAAAAAACGAATTTAAGATTTCAATTTTAATAATATAGTATGGATACAATGATTGATGTAAATTATAGTAACTTTCCTAAATAATTTTTTTGAATATTATAACAACATATTGGTTAAAAGTTTGAAGGAATTAATTTTTTATAAAACTTAAAAATGATGGATATAAAAGATAAATTGTTCATATATTATAATTTGATATGCGTAATTTTTGTAAAATTTAGTGTAAGACTATATAAAGTGAGAACAAAAAAAACTTAAGTTAGTGTAGAAATTACTATCCTTTATTATAATAGTAATTAACTTAAGTTTAATCAAAAGACATGGTTGATAATTGAGGAAGGTGGGTACATATATTTTGATTAAATATTGATACTTGGTATTAGTTGACAATTTTGAAAGGGAAATGAGAAATGGAAAATGTTCAAGATTAGTTAAAAATGATAGAAAGAGTAAAAAAATAATAATATTATGGTGGATAAATAAGAAACAGAGAAAAGAGAGAATGATTAGAGCATCTCCAATGGGAGCAATCCCTTAGTTAAAATTCAAATTAACATGCCATAATTACGAATTATAAAGATTATGTAAAAAAAGATGCACTCCAATGATCCATTCCTCTTAGCAAAAAATTTAGTCAACCTCCTTACGTTGGCTAAATTTGCTGAACCTCTAGGGACCTGTAGTAATATTCCACATCATCTATTGCCTTATTAAAATGACATATTCTATTTTTAACGATCTGAAATAATAATAACATACTATTTTTAAAATATAACCAATTATTATAGCCAACTCCATTGGAGCACAATACCTTACAGGTTCAACAAATTTTAAATAATCAGTATTTTATCTTATTTTAGCTAACTACTTTAGTAAATACCATTGGAGATGCTCTTAGAGGGTAATTAAAGAGAGATGATAAGTGGAAAGTTGAAGAGAAATGAAGAAGAGAGAGAATGAGTGGAGATGTAATTAAGAAATAGGGAAGAGAGAGAATAAGTGGAGAAATGAGTGAATGATTAATTATGTACGTGTTTGGGATATCACAAAAAGTTGACTTATAGCTTAAAATGAGTAAGTGATAAGTTGATGAATTTTTATAAGTGTACGGGTGTTTGGATAAATTTACTTATAAGTTAGTTAAGAATTTGCTAAATTAAATTTGAAAAAATAATTATTAAATACAATGATTTCAACACTTGTATTTTAAATTAAAAAAATATTTAAAAACACAAAGGTAAAAATATAAAGTATTAAAAAATAAAGAAATCAAAGAATAAGTTGATAAGTTAGGTAAAATGTTGGTAATTTCTAACATTCAACTTATAAATTATAAGTTATCAAATAAGTTGAGTATACAAACACCCCTCATAAGATATTATCAACTTATAATGAATAAGTTAAACTTATATGATAAGCCAAACAGGCCCTATACTCTCATTAGTCTTAACTCTTAACCAATTCAAAAACATCATGAAGCAAATGCATTATCATTTTCTTTTTCATTTCGCACTTTCCAGGCAATTTGTCTATGATATGAAACCATCCATGCCTAAAAAGCATATTCCGCAAGCAAACCCTGCTCAAATGAACAAACATGAAGGTGGCTCAAAAATGAATTAGGCTACCTCCAAGCTTCAGTAAGATACGCAGAATCAAGGCAGGAAGAGGAGCTAATCCGCAACTGGGTGAACGAAGTCAAAGATGTTGCCAGTGATGCGGTAACTGTCCTGAGAGATTTCAATGCTCTCCAACAAGAACATGCAGCTCCCAAACATGGTATCTTGAATCGTTTTCGAGACTGTGTTTGCATATTTAAGAAAGAAGTTATGCATTATGATATTGGCAAGGAGATTGAGTCACTCAATGAAAGGATTGATGGGCTCAAGCAGAATCGAACTCAGTACGGAATTAACATCTTATTAACCACTCCAAACGTGCAGCAGAAACAGAGAACATTATTAAGGACAACCACAATTGATAACCAGGTGGATGTGGTTGGGTTTGAGGATGATATTAAGACTTTAAAGGCTGAACTTGATAGCGAGAATATCTCCCTCAAAGTCATTTCAATTCACGGAATGGGAGGCTTGGGCAAGACTTCACTTGCCACCAAGTTGTACAACTCTAGTGAGTTGAGACAATTTGACACTCATGCTAAGGTTTGTGTGTCCAAGGAACATAACATTAAAGATGTTCTGAAGAGAATAGTGAAGTCTTTTATGGGACCTGAGCACGAACAAAATCTGTCAAACATGGACGAGCATGATTTGCTGCAGTACCTATCTAAGTTACTTCAAGATCGAGGCCGCTATTTGGTGTTAATTGATGATATATGGGACATAAAGGTATGGGACCAGATTAAAATTGCATTTAAAGACCAGAAGAACGGTAGTAGAATCATCATAACTACAAGAAACAAAAAAATTGCAGAGACGGTAGATGACAAATGTTTTGTCCATCAACTCTGTTTTCTAACCGAAGAAGAGAGCTGGCAACTGTTCTGTAAGAGAGTAGATCCAACAACCCCGAATTTGAAGAAATTAGGAAGGGAAATGGTTGGTAAATGTCGAGGTTTACCACTTGCAATCGTGGTACTGAGCGGCCTATTATTGCACAACAGGAGCTATGATCATTGGTCAAGGGTGAAGGAGAATATATGGAGAAAACTGAGGGAAGGTGGCTCTTTCCAGATAGAAGAAATACTGAGCTTGAGTTATGATGAATTGTCTTCCCAGATGAGAGACTGTTTTCATTTACAGTTCAAAGATCTGCGTTACTTTCAAATATTTGGTGAGTACTTGAAGTCACTTGAACAAAGATCTGATGCTTTATATTTGCGTTTATTTTCACTAGTAAAATATTTTAGTGGTAAAGTAGAATTAAAAGAAATGAAGTTGGTCTGCACCAGATTCAAACATCTCAAAGTGCTAGATGTGAGAAGTGTAGATTCAGAGAGTATACCCGAAGAAATAGGGGATTTAGTTCTCCTAAAGTACTTGGGCTTAATGGGTGGTGGTGAGAAGTATTCAGAAAAAACTCCTCTAATAATTCCACCAAGTATAGGCAAGCTGAAAAAGCTACAAACTTTGCTGGGGGGTCCAGAAGAAAGAGGCTACACAAGAAGGTACATAGTTCCTACAGAGATATGTGAGCTGCATGAGTTGAGGTATCACCAAACAAAGTTACACACTCTTGGTACTATACAGTGTAAAGAATGGATCAGATACTGTTAATATGACCAACCTCCATACACTATTTATAGACGACAACAAAGAAGAGGAAGAAAAAGAAATAGAAGAAGAGGTAGAAATAGATATGTTGGAGTCCATAGCTAGTGTACCAAGTCTCCAAACATTGTGCCTATGGTTTTATTCAGCTGTCATTCCGACGATGAAACCACTCTTGTCTTGCAATCGTCTCAAGAGCATCTACTTAATGGGTACTCTAAAAGATCCATCGGAACTATGTTTTCTTCCAGATTCAGTCACGGATTTAACTCTATTAAATAGTGAGTTTCTAGAAGATCCAATGCCCACTCTGGGAAATTTGTCGAATCTTACAGGTCTTGAGTTGTATAATGTGTACAGGGGGAACAAAATGGTTTGCAGCCATAATGCGTTTCCAAGTCTTCAAATTTTAAGATTATGGTACTTCTCCGATCTGGAGGAATTGGAAGTCGAGGCCGGAGCCTTCCCTTCTCTCAAACAGTATCAAACAGAGGGTTGTGACAAACTGGAAAAGATTCCGATACAACTAGAACGTATCAGTGTTCCGTATCATTTTTAAATTTTTACTCCTTTATATTCTGAGTTGGAATGATTTTCATTTCCTATTTTCCTTCTAAATTTTTATTTCAAAATTTGTATTGCCTGTTATATTAAAAAAAGGAAAAATGAATTAAATTATGTATAAAGATTGGATGTACTAAATGAGTTGCAACTTTTAGTTTTTTGCTGTATAGTATTTTACAACAATTTTCTTCAACAATATAATTACTTGAAAATGTACAAACCAAAACTAAAAGAAACAAATAAATAAGAAATTTTAGCACTTATATTAGACGGGTTCCAAAAAACACACCTATATACAACATTGTTAACATTCCAGTTAATGCACCTCGGCTGCCACAATCTAATTTATATAAAGTATTGTTACACCAATCTGCGAGAGTGAACGTGTTTTGATCCAGAAGAATTAACAATGTCGTCGCAAGCGCAAATGGAGAAGATGCAGCTCCGGCAGAGCTATCGAAATGTATGGCACTCCGATCTCATTTCCACAATGACAGCTGATGCACCATGTATAAATCATCACTTTCTCTGTTCTCAATTAATAAACATTATATAAAATATGGTTTTTCCGTATATTTGGTTAATAATTATTTGAAATGATCTTGCAGTTTGCTGTTTTGCGACGTTGTGGTACGTAATCTCTTATGTATTATATGATGAATTTGTAGAATGCATGTTTATGATCATTTCTGGCCCGTCGGATGAACATCTCTGATCGCAGATTTGCAGTGAATGTTTATGATCATTCCCTCTGTGATTGCGTGTTCAAATACAAACTAATTTCAATGTATTAATCTACAAACTTACAGGTGAATGTTATATGTTTTATCTAATGAAGGTTAATAATATTTACTGAATCGTATATATTCACGCTGAGAACTTAATTTATATGTGAATGTAACTTTACATATATAAAGTCTGTCTGTTAATCGTCATCTAATTTACTGACTGTATTTCATGCATCTGCGTTCGTGCCTTTACTTGATAGTACTTTGGTATGCAAATTTTGTTTTGCTCTTAAGGCTGCATTTAAGTAGATTCTGTTCACTCGGATTGCAGTGCACCATGTGCATCATACATGCTCCGTAAGCGAGCTCTTTACAATGATATGTCGAGGTATGGTCAATTTCTTACCCCCTATTTCTGTTGTTGCGGCATTTAACTGTTTTGCAAATCAAACTTGCATCATGGCACAGGTATGTTTGCTGTGGTGGTTATCTTCCCTGCAGTGGTCGTTGCGGAGAAAGTAAATGCCCAGAATTCTGTCTTTGCACTGAGGTAGAGGAATTGCCTTGAAAGTCTGCATTCAATAAATTCTGTTTTTAACTTCCATGTTGCTTTTGATTGTTCCAGTAGAATAGTCTCTACAATTGATGTAAGGATTTGAGGACATCAACGTAAGTAGCTGGACCTTGTTCTTGCTTCTTCTTCTTCTTCTTCTAGAGATCCCAAATTGGATCCCGAAATGAATCACAAATTCCACGTGGTACTTTCCGATTGGTAATGACACAATTAAATAAGATGGACAGTACTCATGTATTCACATCAATATATCACACCAATTAAAATAGCTCACTTTGCCACATCACTTATGCCCATCATTAGGGAACCTTTTTTTTAACCCAATTTTGGATTCCAGTCCTACTCTTTTTTTCCGCTAACTTGTAGACCTCGTTCTTGCTTTATTTAAACAATTCACGAATTGAAGTAAAGGGTGATAACTGTCTACAAATTTTGAACATTATGATGTTAAAACTACTGATTTCTAGTATAAATCAAGGGTGTGCTCATTGTTTACCAGCTGCATTTTGATGTTATGGATTCTAATGATGTCAAACTTTACAGGTCTTCATCTGCTTTGCAAATTCTGTCGCATCAACTCGTTTCCTTTTGCAAGATCAGTTTAATATACAGACAACGAAATGTGATAATTGCATCATTGTACTCTTTCTCTACCCTTTACATGCATCCCCCTCCCCCATCTCCCTTTCTAGCACACTAACTTTTCTCTTTTGGCAACACAGGCTTTCATGGTTTGTCTTCAACAACTGGCATGCATATTTTCCCTTGTTGCCATGATAGTTGGCAGTGATGAAATATCAGAAGCCTCTCAGATTCTCAATTGTTTGTCCGATATGGTCTATTGCACGTAAGCATTGTTACTTAATTTTCATATTTAATGTTTAGCTTTAATGGTATTCAAAATGGACTAATAATCATTGTTTTCCTCTTTGCTAGGGTGTGTGCATGTATGCAGGTAAAATTTCATTACTAGCCTATTACTTCATGTTCTATGACTATTTTTTTGCCAGTATGTTATCGAATTTCTGCTTGGATGCCACCCCTGAAATCAGGAAAATTCTACTCATTCCTTTTTAAATTCAAAGGAAATAAGCCCGGTTTTACAGAAGATCTCACCTAGCATTTCTAATGCTAACGATATTTGTGTCATTGTTGGCTAGTATTTGATCAATTGCTTGGTTGTAGACACAGCACAAGATTGAAATGGATAAAAGAGATGGTCGATTTGGTCCAACGCCTATGGCAGTTCCCCCGCCTCAGCAGATGTCACGTGTCGATCAGCCATATCCTCCCACTGCTGTAGGACATCCACAAGGCTATGGGCAGTCACCGTATGGGTATCCACAAGGTCAACCTCAAGGCTATCCTCCCCAAGGTTACCCACCCCAAGGCTACAACTCCCAATTTCAACCCCAAGGCTATCCACCACAAGGTTCCCCACACCAAGGATATAATTACCAATATCAACCACAAGGCTACCCGCCCCAAGGCTCCCCGCACCAAGTACACCAACCTCAAGGTGCCCAATACCAAGGCTACCCACCCCAAGGCTATCCGCCACAAGGCCACCCGCCTCAAAGCCAATCTCACAGCCACCCGCCACAAGGCGAAACCCAAAATCACCCACCCCAAGGCCAACCCCAGGGCTCCGAACCCCAAGGCCAACCGACCCAGCCTCAAGCACATCCCTCTACTGGTCATCCTCCAAGCAGTAATCCATCTTCAGGGCATTAAAAGGCATTGAAAGTCATTAATCAAATGCGTAATTTATGTAACTGGGAAAGTACGTTCACATTTGAATTACTTTTTAAAAGGTATACATGCATAGTTCAAGACTTCAAGTTAACAGTCTTTCCTTGGATTGCACTTTGAAAACCAAAGCTGTATAAGAGCAAGATCATAACTCATCCATCATGCACTGTATAATTTAGTTGGTATAATCCTTTCAAAATGCGGTTACAACTGTGGCAACTGCCTCCTCAATTAGCCTGGCTTTCGCAGTAATCTACTGCGAAAATTTCATGTTTTCTTACTATGTAGCTGTTTTTTTAAGGATCTTGTTATGCAGCTCAGTTGCTGTACGAGGATATTACATTATAATGCAATAAAGAAATTGCAGATTTGTTCATGCCTTAATGTTTTATTATTATTATTATTACTAGCTTTTTATAGGGATATTTTATAAAAATTCTATATTAACCTTTTTATATTAAATTAAATTATTTTTTGATTTTAAAACAACTTTGAAATAGTGTTCACAAACTCGATAAGTCGATGATACTTAAAATTTTAACATTAATCTTTATTATTTTGATTGTTATTATATTTTTTGCTTGAAATTTCGTGTTTTCCTAATTTTAAAATTATTAAATTTACATTCTATCTATTTTTTGCACAATAACTTCATTACATTATATATAATTAATCTCTTATTTTTCTGGAAAACATAATATCTATAAATCTTATTCATAATTTTTGCAATAAAATGTATAATTTAATAATTTTTTTAATTTTTTTAATATGATTAAAAAATATATTTATTAATAATATTTTCGAAATTACAAATTGCCCTGACGACCACGTCATACCACGTTATACCCTTTACTCCAATTGTATCTAAAGATTTTTTTAATTTTTTTTAATACAATTTAAATTATATATTTACTAATAATATTTCTGAAATGAAATGACAAATTTGCCCTGACAACCACGCCATACAATACCATACCACGTTAACCCATTTACTCCAATTATATATAAAGATATAATTATTTGAAACCCGTGTTTAATCTTTCAGCAATTTCCTACCCTGCCGATTTATAAATATTCTCAAAAAATATTGAATCCTTTTTTAACTTTAAGTTAATCTTATTTTACGGTTTCTTCCTATTCTACATGTTCGTTTGACTTTTTACATATTTAAATTGTTAAACAACTACTCTTCTCTATTTTTTTTCAATATTTTGTTCTTTGAATAAACTTAAAACATTTGCTCACAGAAATAAAATTTAAAAATTAATACAAATATCTATTTTTATGCACTAAAATATGTACAAAAATTAAAAATACAGATAAAATGGGATTAAATTTTGTAACATTATTGTCCTTGAAAGAGGCGAAGTTCACAATTGACCCAGTTGGAGTACACTACAAAATCCTACAAAACAATCTCCGGCGGTAGCATTTCAGCATGAGATTTTGGCACAGTTTGATCCTTGTACCGGGTTTTATAAAAAGGTCCAGGAACACTTTAGGGAAATGAGTACTTGGGCGGATCCTTTTGAATATCAGGAATCTGTTGTTGTAATGGTTCGATCTACTCCTGGATTACTTGATGAACCCATGATTGATTTGTATGTGCTGGATGATGACACTGCTAATTGGACTAAGATGTATACTTTCGGGCCTTTCCCTTAACAAGAATTTCATGTTCCACAACAGTCCTTTAAAACTGGTGAGATAGTTATCGAGGAGCAGTTACATACCCGGGACTTGTACCTGTATGATCCCAAAGCTAGTTTTGTAAGTAGTCTCATTGGAATTGAAGGTTTGAAACCACTTTGGATGCAATCTTATAGTCACACAGAAAGCCTAGTTTCTGTGAAGGGAATGGAGTTGATTGGGAAGGAGGACAAAAACAAGAAAACCAAAGCCAAGAAGAACATGTATCTCCATTATTAACTGGGATTATTTCCCTTTCTTTTACTGTGATTTTAAGATTCTTGTCATTAATTTCATGTGCTTGACATGCTTAAATAATTACAGTTCTTAGTAGACAAATTTGTGGAGTCCTTGATCAAATCAACCTGACTAAAAAGCCTTTTACTTGACAGAAGCCACACTACCCTTCCAGAACAGACTTTTACTTTTAACCACTGATGCTACTTAAGAATTACATTTTGAATTTATTAGAGGTTATTTCTGTGGTGACTAGCTTCCTTGCGAATTTGGGGAAATTTATCGATTTTTCATGCCCTCTACATTTTGGTTACATGTTTTTTTTTAGCTAAGCTAGTTACATGCTTTTTGCTTCTCCATATATAACATATCCCAACAAGTAATTTCATGCTATTTTTTTTCTCTCTTTGGCCTTACATTGTTGTGTTGTAGCTATTGTTAACTTTTTCTGAAATGCCTGTAATTTTTACCTGACTTGAAATCTACATGCAGGATTGAATTCTTGTCTAAGGATTTTGAATCGGTGTTGCATATTTAGCGTGGGGCAGGAAGGAGTGAAGCCATCTTTTGGAAGGTAAGAGACTAGTAGAGTTCTTAATTTATGATACTCTTATTAGCAATTATAGTTAAACTGAAGTTATTTCTTGCTTGAATGTCAATATCGTTAGTTTTAAGCTTTCTAGCATTTTTTGTTAGCTGAAGGAATCATTTTACTTTTGAAGGAGGAAAACCATTGTACTTACTAGACATATATAAATCTTTTTCCCGACCTGCTTCACTTAACTCTCTGGGTTCTTATCCTGCTGTTTCCAGTACTACTATCTTAGATATTCTGACTATTGTTTCCCTTGATTCCACATAGTTTTGGATATTTATAATTTAGGGGCATGTAATATTCTTAAGGTACGTAAAGATATATATTACATCTTGTACTTTATAGTACTTATAAATGTCACTAAGGGAGTTTTACTTATGTTAACAATTAGTTTATGTGTGCTTCTTTCTCTATTTGTTTGTTTTAAAAGCACTGGAATCTTTGACCTATATAGGCTTATTACATGATTGTTTGATTGTTTGTTTTTTGGTTTTCTGTTTGAGGTGGCTAGTCAATGATTTTGACTATAACTATTAAAAGAAAAAAGGTTTTGAAGGTGTAATTACAATGTTCTCTTGTAATTTTTCTAATTTCTAGGTTAGTTAACATGATCTGCTAAATTTTGTTATGCTAGTTTAAATACCTACATTAAATGTTTTTATAGTCTTCACTGGATCTTGTTTTACTCTGCTTGCGCTTATGTAAATACCTACGTTAAATGTTAATTCTTATCTGGATCTTGTTTGCTCTGCTTGCGATTCATTTATAACCAGAAGAGTATGATATGATTAAGTTACTTTGCATTTATCCAATTCTATGGAGATTTGGTTGTATAACATGAAACGTGAGAACCTCTGAGGATGGTGAAGGGGATTGGTAAAGCTTCTGGAAATTTATACAAGCTGACTCTACCAACAACAACAAAACTTCCTACTGTTTCTCAGTCTACTGTTCTACATTCTTCTTCACTGGACAACACTGCTCTTTGGCATAACAGATATGGTCATACTCCCATTCCTCTTTTACATACTATTCCTGATGTTTCTATTGAGAAGGATAGATCTACCAAATTTTTCTGTGATACATGTCCTTTAGCAAAACAAAGTAGATTGCCATTTCCTGTTAGTGGTCATAATTCTGATAAACCTTTTCATACTATTCATTGTGATGTATGGGGGCCTTATAGGCATAAAACCTATTCTACTTGTAATGGTTTCCTTACTATTCTGGATGATTGTACCAGAACTACTTGGACCTATCTTTTGGCTAGTAAATCTCAAGTTCCTTTATTGCTTAAACACTTTTGTGCTTATGTTCATACTCAGTTTCAGAGTTCTATAAAAATTGTCAGAACTGACAATGGTAGTGAATTTTTTAATGCTGATATTACCACCTTCTTTGCTGAAAATGGAATTATTCATCATCATTCTTGTGTTGAAACTCCTCAGCAAAATGGTAGAGCTGAGAGAAAGCACAGACATCTTTTGTCTGTAGCTAGAGCGCTTAAATTTCATTCAAATGTTCCTATATACTTGTGGGGAGATTGCTTGTTAACAGCAACTTATCTGATTAACAGGACTCCTTCTTCTATTCTACAGAATAAATCTCCTTATGAGGTTCTATTCAGTAAATCTCCTTCTTCCCATCATCTTAGAATTTTTGGTTGTTTGTGTTTCACATTAACTCTATCTCAAAGAACTAATAAGTTTAGTCCTAGAGCAACTAGATGTGTGTTTCTAGGTTATTCCTCACATCAAAAGGGTTACAAAGTTATGGATCTGGAGACTAGACATAGGTTTGTCTCTAGAGATGTTCACTTTTATGAAGATCAATTTCCTTATAAACAGACTGTGACTTCTCAGTCTTCTTCCTTGTTATTTCCTGATCATCATTCCTTTATTGATGATCTTACTGCTATTCCACACACAACAGTTCCATTTACATCACCTCCATTTTATAATAGTTCTCCTGCATTTTCTCCATCTTCTAATAATACTTCACCGGATATCTCACATACACATACTCCTGTCACTCCACCAACTCCATCAAGTCCTGTTGTTCATCAACCTCAACCTGTAGTTCCATCGGTCAGACCAGTCAGACACAAAACTTTACCTGCAAAATTTTCAGATTTTGTTGGCTTACCTAAGTTGCCTTCCACTCATGTCAACTCTGTAGTCTATCCTCTAACTGCTGTAGATACAGTCAAACGTTTTACACCTACTTACCAGAGGTTTGTAGCTAATTCCTCCACCATCTTTGAACCAACAACCTATCAACAAGCCATTACTGATCCTAATTAGTGTAAAGCTATTCAAGCTGAATTAACAGCTCTTGAGGCTAATAATACATGGGTTATTACTGATCTTCCCCCTCATAAGAAAAAGGTTGGTTGCAAATGGATCTTCAAAGTCAAGTATAAGGCAGATGGTAGTTTAGACAAATACAAAGCTCGCCTTGTTGCAAAAGGATTTACACAAACAAAAGGCTTGGATTATTCACAAACATTTGCCCCCGTTGCTAAAATGACTACTGTTAGGCTTCTATTATCTCTAGCAGCATCTAAAAATTGGGAAATCACTCAACTTGATGTAAACAATGCGTTTCTTCATGGAGATCTCCATGAAGAAGTTTACATGCGTATCCCACCTGGAGTGTTTGTTCCTTCTACTTTTACTGGCAAGAGACCTGTTTGTCGACTTCTCAAATCTCTATATGGTCTTAAACAAGCTCCCCGTGAATGGTTCACTAAATTTGCTGCAGCAGTTCTTGAGTATGGCTTCACTGAATCTAAGGCAGATAGTTCTTTGTTTGTCTTGCACACTGCTGCCTCTTTTACAGCCATCCTTGTGTATGTCGATGACATTATCTTGACAGGTTCTTCTTCTTCTCAAATAACATCAGTCAAGGAGTTTCTTGCTTCAAAGTTTAATCTTAAAGATCTCGGTCATCTCAACTATTTCTTGGGTATTGAAATAGCTAGATCTCCTTCAGGGATCTACATTCATCAGAGGAAATATGCTCTCAACTTACTTGCCAACACTGGTCTTCTTGCTGCTAAACCTAGTACAATAGCCATGGATTCTAAGCACGGTTTATCTACTTCTTCCGGATTACCACTTGCTGATGGTACTTCTTACAGAAGATTAGTTGGTCAATTGATATATCTTACCATTACCCGACCTGATCTCACTTATCCTGTGCATATTTTAAGTCAGTTTATGGCTACTCCTACTGATCTTCATTGGAATGCTGCACTTAAACTAATTCGGTATATCAAGGCTGCACCTGGTCAAGGTTTACTTTTCTCTGCTCACAGTCCTTTGCAATTGCAACTTTATACTGATGCAGATTGGGCTACCTGCCCCATGACCAGACGGTCAGTCTCAGGTTTTTGTGTTATGTTAGGTAAATCTTTGATTTCCTGGAAATGTAAGAAACAGAATACGGTGGCTAGATCTTCTACTGAAGCCGAATACCGATCTATGGCTTCGGCTGTGTGTGAACTCACTTGGTTGTTTCATCTCTTACAAGAACTACACATATCCATTCCTACTCCTATCCCGTTGTACTGTGACAATACTTCTGCTCTACATATTGCTAAAAATCCGGTTCTTCATGAAAGAACCAAACATATTGAGCTTGACATCCATCTAGTTCGTGATAAGGTTAAAGCTGGTTTTATCACTTCGACTTATTTGTCTACACATGCTCAACCTGCTGATCTTTTTACAAAGTCTCTGTCTGCTGTGCGTACTTCTTTTCTATTGTCCAAATTAGGTGTGTTGAATTTGTTCAACCCTACTAATTTGAGGGAGGGTATTGAGAAGGATAGTAAAGTTAATTTATGTACAGGGGTATAATAGTCTTTTACTTTACAAAGTTAGTTAGACAGATATATTCTGCACATTCCATTCCAGTATGTATATAAACACTCTGTATAGTTCTTTTACAGTTAAGTGAATATAATGAGATCTTCTTCTCCAACTCTCTGCAATATATACATACAGTATAAATACAATATACAATTCTACATGAAATCATGAGATTAAAAGGTCATAACCTATGTAGGTGTGTATGTAGATATCATGGTACTGTCATAATGGGAATAACATTAGAATTTTTTAATACCATTCATGGGACCCAATGTATCTTGAAGCATTTGCTGACAAGAAGTAATTATCTTCAGATATTTTCTTAATTGTGGGAAATATTAATCTATGTTCTACATGTATACAGTTTTACTTATCCTGATTATATTATGTAGTTATGCTTAGTAATAAATTTATACTCCGATTAGTTGTTTCCTTTATAATGTATAACTTATGCTGGGGGTTAAATGGCTAACTCATAATTGAACTCAGGCTCAACTTGCAAGTTGCAACTGAGTCATCACACTCAAAAAGCTTGCAGTTAACTCATTGAACTGATAAGAACTTGCATCTGGGTAACCTCCGTTAACAATTACTAACGGGACTAACGGCTAATCCTAACTCAGTTAACCTGACCCGAATTACAATGCCAATATTAACTTACCCAATTCCTTTCTCAGTTAACCTGACCCGAATTACAATGCCAATATTAACTTACCCAATTCATTTCTGTCTAACTCTCTTCCATTTCCCTTCTATTCATCAAAATTGAAATACAAATCCAATTTAGCTTTGATGACTGATGTGACTGTTGAATAGCTGATTGGTTTAGCTTTGATAAGTTCGTGTTGTTGGATAATGATTGATATGACATAGGCACAACTTGTTATTTTGTATGTTCTCAAAAAGTGGATGCAAAACTTACTACCTACAATTTATAATGGAGTACATGTAAATATTTAGCTCCTTCAGCCCTAGTGTCATTTTGTTCTACTACTATAGATGCCTTCTTTCATGTCCAGACCATGTATGTGAGCAAAGCAGTTCCTGCATTATATGTTCTGATATCCAAGTCATTTCAGTGCTACCATTTGATCTATTGTTTTCTGCAGAATGAATTACGTAGTAATCATGTGGCCTAAAAAAATCCAATAAATTTACTGTTCAAAATGTTTGTCAGTTAATAATTTGTACATTGTTCTGGTAATAACAAACCTGGCTCCTATAAATTAATATCATAGCAAAAGAATTGTTAGCATTTGAACGTCTGTATTTCGTGCATAGAAGTTATTATTACATTGAGTTTTTTTATATTTATTTTGTATAATTTATGCCTTTTAATAAACTAATTAGTTAAACCACTTCTCATGGACAATTTTTACATAGTCAATGTTTACCATTGATAATTGTTATTGACATTGTCTAAAAAGTGCTTAGTGTAATGACCAAATTTTTTGATTGACGACTTGCTAAATTGTGTAATTTAAGAATTAGTGATGCAGTCCTGCATCAGTTAGCATGTCATATATTACTAACTAGATGTGTTCTTTTGCTTGCTTCATGACACAGGGAGATGTAAATATAATTTTTCATCAAGTTGAGTGTCTATGTTATGCCTTAATGTTGGCTATACATGTGGTATTAGTAATTTAATTGTAATTTTCAATTTTTAAGTTGCTATAGTCCCTTTATGCTATATCTATACAATTACGGAATTTTTGTGGTTTGCATATCTAATGTATTTCTGTTGGTTTTAAGTTTCAGATATGAATTGCGTTTTGGTGAAGCCAAATACTGTATGGATGCGGCAGAACTGAAGGCATAGATGTTATGGAAGGAACATGACATATAGAATGCTTCTTTTGAAAGTTCTCTTGTTTAAAAACTCAATGTAGGAGATAAACTTTGTTAATTGCTTTCTGAATCCTGTTAATGCTCTATTAGGATGGTGTTTACAACTTTATGCTACAATGATCGAAACTTTGAACTATATTATGTACTTCTGTTGGGCAGAATCACAGAAGCAATCTTGCCAATGTTGCTAATATCATGTCGGAATAGTTGCTGATGAATTTGTACTTAAAATATGTTTCTATTAATTTCACATTAGAATTTGTTTTGTTGCATAACTAATTTAAGGGTTATAGAGTAACCTAGTGTGATTTTACTTGTTTAGGATGTGGTTGGTTGTTTAGGATTGGTTGTGAAGTTGAAAATTAGGTCAAACGAAAATTTACAAAAATTAAAATTTTGATAATATATAACTAGAAGCTTTTCTTCCTTCAGACCGAGAAGAACTAGAAGTTATTTACGTCTGCAGGGCTCTTATTATACTTAGAAATTTGATACATTTGATACAGTGAGAGGAGTCGTATATATAAAAATTTGACAAAACAAAAGATCATAGAACTAGATTAACTTCGTTAAATTATTATCTTCTGTCAGGCATGTGCTTAGATAATTGCGATAATCTTCTACCTAAGGATCTCCTTGTATATAGTGTGCAACGATTAAGTTGTCCGGAGGATTACTATAGTTTTCCTGCTGTTTGCAAATCATGGAATTCAGCCGCCCGTGAAGCTGTTGCGGGTTTAGAAGACTCTGTTTCCTAAGCACACTCCTCCGATGCTTCTTCTTGCTAAAGAGGTTGCACCGGGTTCTATAATTTATGATACTAAATATCACTTAAATCGATGCTATGAAGAAGGATATTATGAGAATAAGGATGATGAAAACGTTGACAGTTACGATCATTTAAAGAATTCAGTTGGTACTAGTCATGGTTTGTACCGTCTTTCATCAATGAAAACGTATAATATTGAGGTACCAGAGGCTGCTGGGAAACTAATATTATCAACTAGTAAATGATGGTTGCTAACGCTAGATAGAGACTTGCAAATTAATCTTTTGCATCCTCTTTTGAGGCACTAAATCTCACGTCCGCCAATGCTTACGTTTCCTACGCGATGTATACCACTAAAGATACACTTATGAAGACGTTAGTGAACACTTTATCCAAAAAGTTGTTGTGTCGTTTGAATTACCAAAGAAAAGTATCGATGTCAGCTTTTTTAATCACCTTGATACTCCGTCTCCGGTTGTAATGGTTGTCTATCATCATCTAGGTGTTTTAGGTTTTTTTAGATTGGGAAACAAAGTGTGGACCTATGTCAATGTCTCTTTTGATAGTTTCCATAATATGGTTTACCAGAATAAAAACTTTTATGTTGTAGACAGTCAGGGGAATGTATATGTTTCTTGTATTGACGATGTTGAAGGGAGAGGACGGCCTAGAGGCACCAAAATTGCATCGATTGAAACGGGTGTTGAAGGGAGAGTCGTTTACACGCGCCTCTCTCTTCTCTCTCTCCACCCTTCAGACCTCTCAAGCCAATCGTTCCATTTTCCGAATCTTTTTCGATTGATTTCTTCGTACAACCATATAGATCCCCTCCTCCTTTTCTCACTCCATCATTTCCCCTTCATTTCATTTTCTCTCTCTCTCCACTTCTTTGCTCGTTTTGCCTCTTATGGCGATCTCTCACAGAAAATCCCTAGAAACCCTTTCTTTCAAGATGCCTAATTCAGGTGTTCATCTTGAGAATATGATTGAATCTTCAAGAGTTACTGAACCTCTGGTTCAAGTGAATAGTATTACTGGAACTCCGATAACCTGCGGTCTGGACTCTTCCTGCATCGAGGGCTTGGTCGGTTTCAGATCTGGTAAAGAGAAATTGTTGGGTGCTACTTCTTCCCCAGGAAAGGCGATAATGGGTAATGGTTCTGCCACGAAACCTGTTCATGCACATTCTAAATTGATTGGTCAGGTTCATTCTCTTTTCTTTAATCTTATTGGTGATTTAGACGTCTACTCTATTAGGTTAGAGAACATTTTAACTAAAACTAATGGTTATGTTTGTATTGATCCTCCGACCAATTTCTTTATGAATACTGCAATGAATTGGTCTAACTGTTCTTTGGCCCTGCCTAAAACTACTGTTTCGTGTACTTTTGAGGTATTACAATTCTCTGCTCGTGTTGTGTTTGATAATCTCGGCTTGACTAAGATTTTTAACCACTTTGCGGGTTTTTTAGTGTTAAAATTTAAAGATAAGGAGGGACTGAATAAAGCACTGTGTTGGACCCCTATTAGGTTGGGGGATATATTGTGAGTTTGTTTTAAGAAATTGGGTGGAGTGCTACCCTGATATTGTTAAGAATGAAAGAATTATAGTCTGGGTGACTTTCACTAGAGTTTCATTTCTTTACTGGACCGTCAATAAAATTTTCTTGTTGGCCAAATCTCTAGGGACCCCGATTGCTTTTGCTAATGAAACCTATCAAGCTGCTATTGTTAACGAACCCATGGATAGAGCTAGAGTAATGATTGAGATAGGTTCCCTGGATGCAATCCCTTCCTTTATGATAGTTAAGATGCTGCAAAGGGTGTTTGACATCTTCGCACACAAGTGTTTGCCCTGGTTTGAAAGAAGTGTTCTCGATCCTTGATTGTGAAGAGAATTTGGCTAAAGACACTCCTTATGAGGTCTGTGAAATTGATTCCGATTCTAGTCAGTACAGAGATGGCATAAATGAGGGTGACAGTGACACTGAAAATCCTACACTATTGAATGCAGAAGGGGAACTTGGTGACATTGAAATGACTAAGAGCATGGGAGAGTCTGATGATAATGTTGATGCTCGAGATGATGGCCAGAGTGCAGCTGATATAAATTTGAGTTTAAGACTTAAGACTTCTCATGGCATCTCTTCTGATTCTATCCCTTTGACACAGTTGTCGAATGCTATGTCATGTGGTTATTTGGGTATAACAGAGAATATCCATAAGATTCGTAAGGAAGAAGAATGGTTTGCTGATCGAGCTGGTATTTCGGGAGAGATGTTTGTTGGTGTACAGGTTGAAACTTCTACGGCTGTTGTCTCTCGGCCAACAACAAAGCGCTTGGAGACCCCCGAGACTCCCGCACGACCAAACCATCGGCTGTTATTTTTCTTTTGTGATCATTGTCGTGTAAGTTTTAAACATCGTCTGAACTATTTGTCTGCACCTACTTGTTTAGGTTACGTGAACTCGTTCTCATGGGAGTTAGGATTACTGTAATTAGAGCTGGTCAAACGGGCGGTCGTGCCATGCCGTGCCGGTTTTTGAACGGGCCGAGTTGCTAAATGAAGGGGTCGTGAATGACACGTATGTGGAAGACGGGGCGGGCCGTGTCGGGGCAGTTCTGGGGAGGGCTAACTCGTGCACGGCTCGCCGAGTTGGCGGGCGAGTTGTGCGGGTTTTGCGGTTCAAATTTTTTTTTTTTTTATACTTTTAATTCGATTAAATATTATTTAAAATTATACGAATATTTTTTGGAATAAAAGAGGACGGTACCTCTGCAAATTTTATTAATTAAAAAAAATTACAATTAATTTGAGAGAACTCCTCTTTAAAAAAACGGAACAAACCGCATTAACATAGCACCAAACAACTAATTAAAGTATTTGAATTAAAGTAAAAGATCCTAGGCTGGTCAAACGATTTTACTCAACTTCGATTAAAGTATTTGAATGTTTTGAAAATTACAATTTAAAAGTAATTTTTGATTTAAAAATAAACTTTTAAAACAATTTGCATGTTCATGCTTGTAGTAGTCAAATACTTAACGGGCAGAATCATGGTTCAGGCGGGCCGTGCGTGCCGGTTCAGCCTGTTACGCGGTTCGGGCGGTTCAGGCGGGTCGGTCCGTGTCGGTTCCTGATATATTAACCTGTGAACGCTCCGTTTCCTTTATACGAATTGTGTCGATCCGAATCAAACCGTAATGAACCAGGTTAGCCGAGTTAATTTCGCGCACCGGTTCCGATTTACACATTCGAAACCGCCCGTTTGGCCAGCTCTAGCTATAATGGTTTCCCTTTCTTTATTATTCATAAAATTATAACAGGTTAACTGAGTTGGGATTAGCTTATACATGTCACCATGTCAATATATTCATATAATGTTAGAGGTGTCACATAACCTCCTCGTATCTTCCTTTATGTATACTAGCTTATAATATGTGCAATGCACATATATGTTCCAATTTTTTTTATTATATTAATTTACAATTTTATTATTAATATTAATATTTATTTTAATTTTTCAATTTTATTAATATTTATAATTCAAACTTCGGAACTTTTGAAAATATTATTTATCTATTAAAATATTACAATTCTCATCTATTTATAAGAAACAAGATCGGGTCCAAAATATAAGCATATAGTTCTTATGAGCCCAACCTCCCCGGTCACTATATAAGCCTAAATCCTATCACTTGATCCGTACAGTCTAACTCTCTACTCTCTACTCTCTTCTCTATTCTCTCTCGTCTGTTTTTTTTCTATCTCGACGAGATGTATTATGTGTACGTCTGTTGTGTGCATCTACGACTCGAGCTTTACTTGTATATTCAGTTCATCTATTCGATAACTGGCAAGTATATATTTTTTATGAGTCGCATTTGCTATAGATTTATATGTTCAATTAGGGTTCTATTAAGTTCATAAACTCATGTTCCCTTTCTCAATTTGATGGTTCCATGAGTTTAATTAGGGCTCAATTGAGCTCAATTAGGTTTCAATTGAGCTTAATCAGGGTTTAATTGGGTTTCCATTGAGTTCAATGTAGGTTTAATTAGGTCTCAGTTGAGTACAATTAGGGTTGGTTTTTAGTTGGGGGTTAAATGTCGGGTCGGTATTTCGTCGGGTACAACAGAGGTCGGTTCGTTTTGGGGTAGTTTCGGGTTGAAATTTTGAACCCATTTGGGGTTCGGGTGGACCGACCCGAAACCATAGCCAATAAATTTTGTGATTAAAAATAATAATAATTATTATGAAATCAATTTTAGCGCTACAATTTCTTTTGAAATATGTATTATTTTTTCCTTCTGCACTGCTAATCATTTCTTGATTTTTCTGCTCTATCATTTTCTTGATTTTTCTGCTTCTTGATCACATTCTTGCCCAATATATAGATACATATTCAATAATATATACTCTACCCCCTCTAATCATGTTCTTGATCTTTTTGCCCATCATTTTCTTGATTTTTTTTTGCTTCTTGATCACATTCTTGCAATACCAGTCCAATATAGAGATACATATTCAAGAATTCTTACTCTACTCCTTTCTACTACTCCTAATCCTTTTCTTGATCTTTCTCACTACTAGAAAAACGTTAATAGACATCGCCCCTTTTACATCGGTTAAGAAAACCACTGATGTTAAATATATTTTTAACATCGGAAATTTTAAAAGCGATGGTAAATAGCTTTGTAGACATCGATTCTTAAAAAAACTGATGTCTTTATGTATATTTAAAAAAATAAAAAATACGCGGCAATGTTCCTCCCTTTCTAATATAACATTTCCCCTTAGAAAATTTTATTCCCCCTCCCCAAAACTTTTCCCCCCTTATCCCCGAAACATTTCCTCCTAAAAACATCAACATTTTCCCCCAAAACACACACACGAACATTTTCTCCCAAAAAAATCTCTCATCTCTAAATCTTTAACCCTAAAACACAAATATTTTCCCCCAAAAATTTTTCAGCCCCGACCAACTCTAACTCAACTCCGACAATTAAACACAAACCCAAACCCTAACTTAACTTTACAATTAACTCTGAATTAAACCTTAGTATTAATTTTTTCATTCTTGTGTAAGTGAAAGGGTTTTGCAGTACATATTCCGGTTCTGCACAAACAGAGAAGATATGGGTGACAGAGAAGCATGTGAGGAATGCAAACTGAAGTGTTCATTCATCCATGGACATAAAAAAGGCCCATCGCCATCGGTGACCACTTTCCACAAAATCCTTTCTGGGGTTCACGATTTTTCCAAAGATCTGGTATATGTTTAATTGATTATGTAGTTATCTCAGTACATAGCCTTTTATTGAACTGCATCTTTTGAAAATACTGTTTTGATGTTCTTTCGGAACTTTTAGATTTGAAATTTTGAAAAATAAGAAAATTGTACATAACAAAGATTTGATGGTAGTTGCTTTTAGTATGTACTCTTGCTTGCAAGATGCCTCCTCTGAAATCTGGAATTAATCACATTGATTGCATAAAATAAATTCCAGTTTACCAATATAATAGTTTAAATGGCATGTAATTCCCTAGTTAACTTCTGTTCAGAAAGTAGTAACCATGACCCTGATAGTAGCTTGTGACTGATGTTTGTATTACCTTTCAATTTTTCTGCAATCCTATTATTCTCTATGTAGAAGAACTTGCTTTCACTTTTGATGTATATAAAGAATGGGCCAGATGAAACTTATGATCTAAGTGTCTCATGTGTGGAATTTTTTTCTAATGTTGGCATGTGGCAGAAAAAAAATCCAACTGACTTGTTCTTCCAAGACTTGGTTCTTGGAAGCTCAATAGCTTTCCAAACTTTACGAGAGGGGTTCCACAAGCCAACAAAAGCTTCCGCAAAATCTATTTCATTAGTCACACATACAATGCCATTAACTGAACCGGCAAGAACCATGTTCTTGGAAAACTCAGAGAAATTTGGGGGGCTAAAGTGTCGCCTAACCTTAAAATGCCCAACCTTAAACTGCTTGTCGATATGATGAATATGTGCAGGAGGGGCATCAACACACAAGAGGGAAACAATTTTCCGCCCATTCTCGTCAAATGAGTTGTCAGCGATCAGTGCAGTGTTTCTCGACTTATTGTACCTGAGGTAAAATTCCACAAAAACAGGGTTATCGACCAAGGTACAAGAAAACTTGGAAGTAGCCCTAAATTTCATCAAAGATTTGACTGGTGCTCGATTTAGAGGTTCAAGAACAAGTTCTGGGGGAAGTTGAAAGAGTTTGATTTTGAGGATGATGACAACCTCAAAATCAAACTCTTTCAACTTCCCCCAGAACTTGTTCTTGAACCTCTATATCGAGCACCAGTCAAATCTTTGATGAAATTTAGGGCTACTTCCAAGTTTTCTTGTGCCTTGGTCGATAACCCTGTTTTTGTGGAATTTTACCTCAGGTACAATAAGTCCTCAGGTACAATAAGTCGAGAAACACTACATTGATCGCTGACAACTCATTTGACGAGAATGGGCGGAAAACTGTTTCCCTCTTGCGTGTTGATGCCCCTCCTGCACATATTCATCGTATCGACAAGCAGTTTAAGGTTGGGCATTTTAAGGTTAGGCGACACTTTAGCCCCCCAAATTTCTCTGAGTTTTCCAAGAACATGGTTCTTGCCGGTTCAGTTAATGGCATTGTATGTGTGACTAATGAAATAGATTTTGCGGAAGCTTCTGTTGGCTTGTGGAACCCCTCTCGTAAAGTTTGGAAAGCTATTGAGCTTCCAAGAACCAAGTCATGGAAGAACAAGTCAGTTGGATTGGGGTTTGATTCAGAGACCAATGACTATAAAGTCATCTGTATCGTCCCTGTTCCTCATGGAGGTTCTTGGTCCAAAATCCAAATATACTCCAATAATCAGGATATGTGGGCTCAGTGTAATCTAGATGGAATTGTTCCTTTTAGGCCCCAGGAGACACTACACTGTAAATTTGTTGTTAATGGGGTACCATATTGGTTGGGGCATAATTGGAATCTAGGAGATTTTCAGTTTTTTGCAAGAGTCAATCCATGTACTGGATTGTTTCAGACATTTCAATTTCCACAAGATGTCAATCCTGCTTTGGTTGATCTGGTTAAACTGAGGGAGTCAGTTGCAGCTCTGGTTAAATGCCCTTCAAAGTATGCAAGCATTATTAGCGTTGATTTGTATCTGATGGACGAGAAATGTGGTAGCTGGATGAAGCTTTATTGCATTGGGTCATTTGAGTGTGATAGGATGTGGATTCCTCAGTGCATGGGCACTGGAGAAATAGTAATTTTCAAATCGATGCATTTTGGGGATAATGTTACCTGTTTCTGCAACCCTGATACCGGTCATGTGTTTCATAACACTAAAATTGAGGAGTTTGATTCATCCTGGTTCATGTCCTACAGTCATGTGGAGAGCCCCGTATGTCTCTCGGGAATGATGCAGATTGGGATGGAGCATAGGGACAAGAACAAAGACCTTGTTTCAAAGAAGTGGTAAATTCTTTCTGGAGCTTTGTTTTTGTAATTATGTGATGTAAGAGTGTTGTCGTGAAATTTGTATGTGCTTAGCATGCTTAAATTGTTACAGTTCTTAGTATATATTAAATTGTCAAGTGCATCATTATGTGAACCTAGCTAAATATTCTTCTACTTGAGAGAAGCGATACTACCTCTCCCAAACGGACTTTTTTTAAAAAATTACTAGCATGTAAAGAATTACAATTGAGCAAATAATGAGGTGCATTTTGTAGTTGATCGTTTTGAAGTTCCTTCGTTGCAATTTTGGGGCAACTGGGTCATTTTCTATGGCTTGTACATCTGGGTTACATGCTATGTGACATTTATGTACACGTAGAGAAAGTTAGAGTCTTGGAGATATAACAATGTCACCGCAAGTAGATATGTTCATCTCATTTTCTGTCTCCTGGCCTTACATTGCCGTGCTATAGTTCCGGATAACTTTCTATAAAGTGTGTATGTTTTATGACTTTTATCTGATGTGAATCATGCATGCAGGGCTAGTTCGTTGTCTAACGATTTTGAGTCGGTGTTGCATCTTTAGTGCACGGCAGGAAGAAGTGAAGCAGCTATGAAGTCTTCTGGAAGGTATGTGACTAGTAGTAACATGAATGGTTATAGTAAAGTGCATTTTGTAGATAGTTAGCAATTGAACGTCTGTATTCGTGCATAGAAGTCATGGTTACATTGAGTTTTTTTATATTAATTTTGTATAGTTTATGCCTTTCAGTTAACTATTTAGTTATGCGACAATTTTTATGTAGTCACTGTTTACTATTGATAATTGGTAGACATTGTCTGAAAAGTGCTTAGTGTGCTGACCGATTTATCGTTATATCAAACTTGCTAAATCGTTTAATTCAAGAATTTCGCATGTCATATTACTAATTAAATGTGTTCTTTTGCTTGCTGCAAGCACAGGGAAATGTAAATATAAGTTTTCATCAGTTTGAGTGTTTTTGTTATGTCTTTGATCCCGGCTAATTGGCTGCACTTGTGGTATTAGTAATTTAATTGCTGTTTTCAATTTTTAAGTTGGTCTTGTCTCTTTCTGCGATAGTTATGCAATTATAATTTTTTTGTAGTTTGCATCTCTAATATCATTCTGTTGGTTTAACTTTCAGGTATGGAATTGTGTTGTGATTGAAGCCTAAATACTGGATGGATGCAGCGTAAAATGAAGGCATTAGATGATATGTTGAACGTTTTTACTTGGCCTGTCTTGTTTAAAACTCCTTGTTGGAGATAAGCCTGGTCAATTTCCCTCTGAATCCTGTTAACTGCTCTATCTGGATTCAGGACAGTGTTTACGGTTTTATGCTACAGTATTGAAACTTTGAACTATGTCATGCACTTGTGTTGGGCAGAAGTGATATTTGCCAATGTTGCTGACTTTTCATGTGGCCTACTCCTACTCTTCTATGTAATGACATGCATACTGTTAGCTTGATTATAATTTGATATAAAATGTGTTGAGGTTAGTGTATAGCAGTTCGCGCAGTGTTCTAAAAATCGTACGTGTTCTAAAAATCGTCCGATTTTTCAAAAATCGCCGATTTATCGTTTAGAAATATTTGACCGATTTGATTTTTGAAATCCGATATATCACTATGAATTATTTTTAAATAGTTTATTATATTATATATAAGGTTAATATATTAAATATATTTAAAATATTACAATTTATCCGATTTTTATTCCGATTTATCATTCCGATAAATCCCTAATTTGCCGATAAATCGTTATAGGTACATCAATCGATTTGTTCCGATTTTCAAAATTACAACCATGAGTACGCGTGTTAAATGGTGGTTTACTATAGGCTGGTCAATACATGACACATAAGACAAACTTTCTAGTTTGACTTTATTTTTGATGTTTAAATCTGGATGAAGGATGCTGCTTATAGTTGAGTATATAGTGTATTGTTTGCGTCTGTAATCTGTATGTCACCTGAAGGGAAAAAAATATAGGGCGTCTGTATGTCAGCTGCTGAAGGCTGAAGGGGTAAAAATATAAGGAGACAAACAGGTTGTATGTTAATTTCACATTAAAGTACTTGAATCTTTAGTATTGTGCAGGGGCGGAGGCAGGAATATAATCTTACCTAGGCTACTAAACATGTAACAAGTAATTAATATAGATGAACAGAGAGTTTACCGATTAGTAGCAAAATAATAGCAGCGCTGAACCAACAGTAGTATTAACAAAACAGGACCAACCAACACACTAATATAGTTAGAAATTAGCGGCTTCAGACCTGCAAAACAAGAACAAAAAACAGGTCTACATGTTACTTGTTATTATGAAAATCAGGCTGTAGAATGAAACTTTACAAATTAACCAACCATTAAACTTCATAAATTCTTACATGTTATTTCAGTTGCACCCTTCGATTCTTAATAGAATAAAACTCATCTATTATCGAATCTGAATCGATATTTTCAACAAGATCTCGCTCAATGTAAATAATCAAAGAATCTGCTAAAAACTCTTCTTCCATTTTATTACGTAGAGCAGTTTTAACAAGCTTCATAGCTGAGAACGATCGTTCCGTCGTGGCAGTAGAAACCGGCAAAGTCAAAACAAGAAGAATTAATCTGTCAATCAAATTGTAATGTTGCTGTTTGTTTGTCTCAAACAATCTGCGACATAATTCACTGATGCTAGACAGATTTTGAAAGCTCTCATGATGAATCACATCGATTTTATAATGCTCAAGTTGACATCTCAGATGATGCATATCTTGTTCCCTGGAGTCCTCTGGATAAAACTTTTCCGCAAGCTTGCAAATATCTTCAATATTAAATGATTTGAAATTATCCTTCGGATCTAAAGTGGAGCTGAGTGTAAGGAGTTCCACTGCTCCATTACTAAACCTCGAATTTAACTCTTCTTGCTGAAAATCTATTGCTGAATTAAATATATCAAATTGATAGTGCTCACAGATTGTCATCGAGTCTTGCTGTTGACATGTACGTCCTGTTGCCCTTTTATACAAACCATTCAAATCTGGAATCACAATTTGATGTTTTGTACAAATTGTTTGCACATACTCAAGGAGATGATCAAATCCTTCTTCTCTCAAAGTTAAAAGTAATGTTTTGGTAGTTGAAACTAGATCCATGGCACTTACAATGTCAAGAGACTTGTGTTGTAAAGCTCGACAAAGCAAGTCAGTGATCCCCATAATTTTATGCATCATACAAAGTGTGAAGATAAAATCAAAAGATTCCATAACTATCAAACTACCAGCAGCTTCTCCACGCAATGAAATAGACGATCCTTCCTCAACAATACTTTGGAGTACTGACATAGTTGCACCATACATATCAATTAAACTACAAATAGAATCAAAATGAGAGCTCCAGCGAGTTGAACCACTCCGGTGTAAATTACCAATTTGATTAATGCCTCTACCAGTATCACGTTCACCCGAAGTTACCATACGAGCAATTTCAATAGCTTGAACAGAATGCAACTCAGTATGCCATTTCGGAGAACAACCAATAAGATTAACAATGGTTGATAGTTTTGAAAAAAATAACCAGACACTAACCTCTTTTGAAGAAGCACCAACTAATGCAAGTTGCAATCTGTGAGCGAAGCAATGTATATAATAGGCATAGGGACATTCTTTAAGAAATAAAGCTTGAAGTCCATTGCAACCACCAGACATATTGCTCGCACCATCGTACCCCTGGCCTCTCAAATTAGCGCTAGACAAATTAAACCGAGAAAGGACATCAGATATTTTTTTCTTCAATGTTGAAGCAGTAGTGTTTGGAACTTGTACAATCTCAAAAAATCGCTCTGTTAAGATACCAAAACGATCAACAAATCTCAAAATAATTGACATTTGCTCTTTATTTGATGCATCTTGGGCTTCATCAACTAAAATACAGAATTTTGCATCTCCAACTTCTTCACGGATTGTTCTTCTCACTCTATCTGCAAGAATATGCAAAACTTCTTTCTGAATAGTTGGTGAAGTATATTTTGCATTTTTCGGAGCTTTTTCCAAGACTATACCACCAATGTTATCGTTTAGGCGACCACAAAATCTTACCATCTCTATAAAATTACCACGGTTGCTAGAAGTTGGAGACTCGTCATGACCTCTCAATGCACAAGCCTGTAAACTAAGCCATCGAACACACTCAATTGTTGTTTTAAGTCGCAACCTGTTCTTCTGAACCTCTTCTGAACTTTGAGTATTCAGCACTTTGTCAATATGCCCAGTTACCTTCATCAATTCTTCAACACATTGCACTGCATTACTATGTGGTGAATTAGGAGTTCCCACATGTGTTAAAAGTGGACATCTGATTCCATCATTAACCCTTTTCCAGCAATTAAATCCATCTATGGTGAGTGCAGAATGGAGAGGAGCTTTATTTTGAAAAATAAAACAGGGAAAACAAAATACTGAATTTTTTTTCGGAGAGTACTCTAACCAACGAAAATTTTCGAACCATGAATATTGAAATCTACGGGGTTGTGTTTGTGACCCATATATTGTTCTTGGATACTCTGCTAACTTAGGTTGATAAGGACCCATTTTGATATAAGCTCTCCTAATATCATCTCGTAGATTAACGGGATGTTGCCATATAGGAATCCGAATGCCAGGATCTCGTTCAAGAGTATTAAGATCAATTTCAACTCTCTGAACTTTAGAAATTGGTTCTACAAATTGATTTTCCACAATCTCAACATCAACATTAGAGGGATTTTCAGCAATTACCTCATTAATTGGTGTCGGTGTGGGTGTTGCAGTCGCAGATGCACTTGGTTTGAAGAATGAAAACAGAGTTCTTCCTCTCTTCTTTCCTTTTCCTTGAGCTTCCATTACTTGTGTCCTGAATACTCTTCTTCTTCTTCCTTTTTCTTTGTCAATTGATAATTGATAATCGCTCACAAAAACCTAAAAGAATTACATAAAACATAAAATAATATTGGGCTAAAATAACATTGGGCTTTCAAAATACCCTGGGCTGGTTTCATTATATTTGGGCTGGACCACTAAAAAATTTTGTTAATTTTTTTTTTACCTAGGCTAGAGCCCACCATGGCTTGAGCCTGCCTCCGCCCCTGGTATTGTGTACATAGTTTTTATGGATTAGTGTGCTTTACTTTGAATGTAGGAAACTAGAAATATATCGTAATCTAGATTTCATTATTATTTGCGGAGTTATTAGTATACGTACTTCCATTGCTATTACTACTACTACTTCCTCCGTTCCAAAAAGGATGAACCACTTCTTTTTCCACGTATTTCAATGCGCTCGATTGAATTACTTGTAAATAATGTTTTTTTTTTAATTTTTTTAATTTGTATAAAAATATAAATCCTATATTTTTATGCAAATACAAAAAATTGAAAAAATATTATTTACAAGTATCTCAACCGAGTGCATTGAAATGCGTGAAAAAGTCAAAAGTTCAATCTTTTTGAGACGGAGGGAGTACTATTTTTAGATGTCTTGTAATGTTTATAGTGAGTATGATTACTTTGGTGTTTATGAATTTAAATTCAAAATTTTCATTTTCTTATAATTTTATTTAGTTTCTCAAATTGACTGCTCGTAACGAAATATTGAGGTGTTGGACTTCTCGAATCATTACTTACATTGCTACTGCTAATACTATTTTTAGTTGTCTTAAAGTATTAATTGTCGTCCAACCTGATCTCAGACTCGCCCTATCTTGCTGGAGGCAGATAAAAAGCGGTCTTTGTAGTTGATAGTGTTTATAGTGAGTATGATTACTTGGTTGTGTATGAATTTTAATTCAAATTTTGTCTTTTTACAATTTTTATTTAAATTTTTAAGTAAATCTACAACGTAGTTAAAATGAGTGAAAAAAATTCAATAATTAAAAAATTAATGAAAATAAGGTAAAATTCGTCACAAAAATGGTAACTATGATTACTTGTGTGTGTATGAATTTTAAATTTAATTTAGCGTATAGAATTTAGGGTTTAGGGGTTAGGGTAATCTCTAAACTTTAAATTTTCTAATTTTTCTCTTATATAACTAAAACTAGCGTAAAAGCCCGTGCGAGGCCTGAGCCTGTTTATATACTCGAATAATTTTTCGCACGAACATGTATATATATTGAAATAATTTTATATTTAAAAATATGGTAAGGGATAATATTTTGAATTTACCTTATATTTGTATAGTATTTTTTAAATATTTTTTTATTTCATTAAATTTGGATTAATTTCTCTAAGATAAAATTCAAATATTTTTAATTATCAAAATATTTATTTAATTTTAAATGATGTGAAATATATTTTATCAAATTCAATAATTGAATATAATAAAAATAGTTAAGCAATCTATTTTTTATCCAGACTCAATTATATTTTAATGCACAATCTATGTTCTAAAATTTGCTGTTTAATAATTCTGATTAATCGTTAGACGGTAACTAATCGCTTTGATTATATTAAAATTGGGTTAAAATCGATTTTGATAAAAGTCGGTGAAGAGATCATAAAATTCAGTCTAATCATTCCAAAATTGACATGATTTGTAAATTTTAGGAAATTTATAGGTAAAAAATCCAAAATTAAAAGGCTCAAACTTGAATAGAAAATAATAACAACATTGTTTTTATACGTAATTCTTATTTTAGACTATCAAATCACGAATTTTCTTAATTGAATCTCACAACTTGATCAATAATCCAAAATTTAGATCTAATAATTTTATTTATTTCAATCATAATATGTTTTTAAATAAATTTAAATTATGTGATAATATACCTATAATTAAAATTATTACACAATATATATAATATAATATTAAATTGATCCTCACTAATCATTCCAATAATCTCTAATTATTCGATTTAATCCCTAATTAATGCATCCACCGATAACTTCAATTATGGATGTTCATAATTTACCAACCCGATCAAACTGAACTAACCCGCTCTCTTTTCGGCCGACCAAGCCAACCCTACCTAACCGATAAATAGGTTGGCTATGAGTTTTATATTTTAGCGGCCAATCCTACCCAACCCGATTTAAGTTACAAATTTTGTTCAATAATATATATATATATATATATATATATATATATATATATATATATATATGTATCCAAATTATATACAACTATACATTATATGATATATCGTACTTTGAATTATAGATATGCTCACATTTTGTGCGTATGCATACGATTTACAACATAATTTACATTACTAAAATTATAATGTTAATCAAACTAAAATATTAGTACTAAAATCCTAATTTATACGTATTTTATAGTGTTCTAAAAGACAGAAATCGACATTAGTCGGTAAAGGTACCTTATAGTGATTAATCGGATAATAGGTGATTAATCAGATTTATTAATCATCTATCATTTGTCCAATATTTGATATTTAAATGTTAATATTTACATAAAAGAACCGCATATCATTACTGTGTACTTGTATATGAACGAAAAGAGTAATTCAATTTGAAAGAACAACTGTATATTAAAGATTTCGTCAATAAATCAATAGCTCGTACCCATATAATTGTCAATATATTGTTTATTTCTTTTTAAAAAATTAACTTCTTTTTAAAAAAAATTATTAATTTTCAATTTCGACCGTCTTGGTCGATTAATTAAGTCTTGCCCGACTTTTGACTGATTTTTTTAAAAAAAAACTACTTTCAAACCCGATTTTTGCTTAATCGAGACAGGGCACGTCCGTCTGTCGATTAATCGATTAATCGACCGATTTTTAGAACACTGGTATTTTCGTTTTACTTAGATTTTCGAAAGATATTACATAATATTTCAATATATATTAACGAATTTCAACCTAATAACAACCAAAAACGAATTAATCATCCAATCCACGGCTAAAATCAGCTACAAAATGAAGCATATCATTCCAATCCACAACAAATCGAACAAAAACACGAGTATATATGATAATGTGTGTGCATATGTATGTATATGTGTGTAAGTACGAATTAAATCGCATGAAAATCGATACATGGATGAGAAGAGATGTCGATGATGAAAAGAGATGATGATGATGATGACAATTGTGAAGAAATCGCCTGAAAATTGACCTAAATCACCTGAAAATCGACCTAAATCGCCTGAGAAATAGTTTTTGATGTGTTCGGATGTAGAATAATCCGAACGAAGAAGAACCGGGTTTAATTCGGGTCACGACTCCCACAATGAATCATTGCGGGGGATCACGACTCCCGCAATGAATCATTGAGAGAGTGTTTAAAGGCAGAAAAGTAATTTCACATGTCACATACATCCCGCAATGAAACATTATGGAGGGGGGGTGTGTGTTTAATCATGACCATTTATTTTTGAAATAAATGGCTAGGATTTGGTGGCTCAATTCCCCTTACAACCAACTGTGATTGCGGAAGGGGACCCTATAGGAAAAGAGAATCTAAAGATCACTATATAAAAGGTTTCTATTAGTGCGCCTCAATTTCATAATAATTAAATATTTAATTAAAGATCCAACCGTACAGATGTAAGTATCTAGTGAAAATGAATAGATTTACAAATTTTCAAATGATTTAATGATTTGGATTAATCATTTTTTAACAAAAAAATAATCGAGCAATCTCCACCATTAACATTATATAAGAAAAAAAAATTATTATAAAACCAATACTCTACAACTTGAATTTGCATAAAAATATTGTACAACTATATTTTGACGTAATCTTCACATCCGTACAGTCAGATCGTTAAAAAATATTGATTAAATATGATTATAGGCTGCACTAATAGAAAAATTTTCTACTATTGTGAATATATATTACTTAAGTCAATTAAACCGACCCAACCTGATCCAAATCGATATACGATAAGAGTTGGGTCACAAATTAATATTTTGTGTGGTGAGTTTTTTCAAACCGATCTAATTTGGTCGGATTGCAAAAATATAATTATATATAATATAAGTGAAATAAGAATTTATAAATATAATTGAATACATAATTATATATAGAATTACGAAAATTTGAAAAAATGGAGCTATATAAATAATATTAACTAACATTTAACTTATGGAAAAGGTAAAATTAAAAAAATTGAATAAATATGGTTTTATAAATAATATAAAATAACATGTTATTTGCTCAAAAATTAAAATAATTAAGAAAATATGATGAGAGAATGTAGTTTATCTAATAATATTTTTATAATAAACTCAAACTCAATATTACGCACTTGGCTATGAGATGAAATTATATGAGAAGGTTTGGAATACGATTATTAATGTTCACACAAATTTAATGTACTTTTGCTTAAATAATAAAAAGGTTGTCATTTCTGTAATTTTTAAAAATATAAGAGTAAAATAATAAATTTATAGCCATTTTCTGACTTTTTTGTCCTTGATTGAGTTTTAATATATACAAAGTAGATAATATATGATTATTCATGAAGATATTGAAACTAAAAAAATCAAGTTATATAAATAATATAAACCAACATTTTACTTAAACTAAAAAAAATAGGACAATAAGGAATGATGTGGTTTATCAAATAAGATTTTAAAATCAAACCCAAAATTAGATGTAGCACAATGGTTATAACATGAGTTTTTCAAATGGAGGTCAAAGGTTCGATCCCTAATAGCGAACAAAATTCTTTTATTTTTACATAAATAATAGAGGGATGACAAGTTTGTAATTTTTCAACAAATAAGGACAAAATCTTCATTTCATAGACATTTAATTGACTCAAATTGCCCCTAGACGGCCTTTAAAATATATAAGTAGATTTTTGAATCCCTTTGTAGTTGATAGTGTTTATAGTGAGTATGATTACTTGGGTGTGTATGAATTTTAATTCAAATTTTGCCTTTTTACAATTTTTTTTTTAATTTTTCAAGTAAATCTACAAAGTAGTTAAAATGTGTGAAAACAATTCAACAATTAGAAAATTAATGAAAATAAGGTAAAATTCGTCACAAAAATGGTAACTACGATTACTTGTGTGTGTATGAATTTTAAATTTATTTTTCAACTTTTTCTATTTTATTTAAATTTTCAAGTAAATTTACAAAGTAGTTAAAATGAGTAAAAAAAATTCAATTATTAGAAAATTAGTTGAAATAAGGTAACATTCGTCACAAAAATAGTTACTATGATTGCTTGGCTGTGTATGAATTTTAATTTTAATTTTGACTTTTTATAAATATTTTTAAATTAATTTTTTAGATGAACGCCCTCAATGTTTCTTTGAGCGCTTCTCAATAAAAATATGAAAAACATTGAGGGCGTCCAGTTTTAGATAATTTGTAAATTTACATGAAAAATTAAATAAAAATAGAAAATTGTGCAAAATTTGAATTTAAATTTATATGTATCCAAAAAAACATGTCCACTATTTTTGTGATGAATGTTATATTTTTTTCCTAGTATTCTTCTATTTTTAATTATTTGTTTAAAAACGACCGTAATGAAACAGTGAGGGCAGAGTGATATTTATTATTATTGTAAATTTAACTGAAAAATTAAATAAAAATAGAAAATTATGCAAATTTTGAATTTAAATTTATACGTATCCAGAAAAACATGCCCACTATTTTTGTGATGAATTTTATATTTTTTTCTAGTATTCTTCTATTTTTAATTATTTATTTAAAAACAACCACCCTCAATGAAACATTGAGGACGAGCTCAATGTTTCATTGAGGGCATGGGGATATCCCGGGGGATCTGGACCAATATCCTATCATTGGTTAATTTAAACTAGGTTACACGTGATCATGACCCACGTTTAAACACCAACACCACGTAACAACAACATAACAACTTACATGTACCGTATAATTCATGTATGTTATGTATTTTTCAGTTTAGTTTTTCACATACAGAACATAAAATTATAAAATTCTGTAATGAATAAAATACAATATACATAACATAATAAAGTTTAAAATTTTTATTCTTCAAATTATTTATAATTTTAAAATTTTAAATATAGAACCAAATTTTTATAAACAGAACATTTTTATCGTTTTAATTTTTTACGGAACACATTAAAATAATACATAACAATATATCTTTTTATAGAATCTATGTACTGCAATTATAAATATATATACAGAATTTGATATCTTTTTACGAAAATTATGTGTTTTAATTATAAATATTGATACATCATTTGAGTTATTATACAGAACACAAAATTCACAAGTTAGTTTTAAACTTATATTGTTAGTAATTATATAGAATATATTAAAATAATACTGAACACTCTTTTTTTAAAATTTGTTTTATACCTTTTATTATATATTCTACTTTTTAATTATATATAAAATGTGTCAAAAAAATATGTTAAGGTGTATAAAAGTTAAAATGAAAACTGAGTAAAAGTATTAATTAAAAAAATTATATAAAACTGATTAAGACATGATCAAGTGCATTGTCTTTAAATTATATAAGACGTGTATTGTGAGACGTGTATTGGTTTATGATCTAAGGGATGAGGTTGAGTTACTAGGTTACTCGTGAGTTACTCGTGAGTTACTCACAGAGACCGCCCATATATATATATATATATATATAGTCATACTCAAATAGAAATCAATTTAAAATAAAAATTAGAAATTGCACCACACACAATTAAATACACTCTCTGACACACAACCCCACCTAATTCTCTTAATTCCTAATTATATTTTTCGCGTTAATTGGTGATCTTTTTTTGAAATCTGACTTCACTGTATTTTTTTTCATCTCGCAACAATCAGTTTGCATATCATATTTGTTATATTTCGACGATAAATCACTATTTATGCTTGAGAGAATCACTGAAATGTTAGTGATTCCTATAAGAATAAATAGTAATTTATGCGTAAATGTAGTGATTTTTTCTCCAGATCTATACGTAAATTACAAATTTTGTACCACAAAATCACTAAATTTATACGTATATAAAAATAAATCGCTAGATCTATTCTGAAATCACTTTTTATTCTTATAGAAATCATTAAAATTTTAGTACTGCGTGGTATACATATTGATCGTTGGAAGATGGAGAAAAATATAGTGAAGTTGGATTTCAAAAAAAGTTCACCGATTCACGAGAAAAATCAAATTAAAAACGAAGGGAATTAATTGGAATTATGTATGCGAGAGTGTATTTTAACTCTGTGTGGTACAGTAGAGGACCATTAGATTAAATAAATCTAAAGAGTTATATTAGTTCTTAATTTTTATTTTAATTTTGGTATATTAATAATATATAACTAGAAGTCTTTCTTCATTTAGACCGAGAAGAACCAGAAGTTATTTACGTTAATTGGACTCCTATTACACTTAGAAATTGGATACACTTGATACAGTGAGAGGAGTCGTATATATAAAAACTTGACAAAACAAGAAATCATAGAACTGGGTTAACTTCTTTAAAATTATTTCTCTTCTATCAGGCATGGGCTTAGATAATTGCAATAATCTTCTACCTAAGGATCTCCTTGTAGATATTGTGCAACAATTAAGTTGTCGGGAGGATTACTATAGATTTTCTGCTGTTTGCAAATCATGGAATTCAGCAGCCTGTGAAGCTGTTGCGAGTTTAGAAGACTCTGTAATTGCTCAGAAGCCATGGTGGCTTCTTCTGAGGTTTCCTAGCCACGCTCCGATGCTTCTTCTTGCTGAAGAGGTTGCACCAGGTTTTATTTGTGATATTGAATATGACTCAATTCCATGCTACGAAGAAGGATATTACTTGGATGAAAACGTTCACAGTTGTGATCGTTTAAATAATTCAGTCGGTACTAGTCGTGGTTTGTACAGTCTTACATCGATGAAAACGTATAATATTGAATTACCAGAGGCTGCTGGGAAGCTAATATTATCAACTAGTAAAGGATGGTTGCTAACGCTAGGTAGAGATTTGCAAATCAATCTTTTGCATCCTCTTTTGAGGCGCCAAATCTCACTTCCATCCATGCTTACGTTTCCTAAGTGTAATATCTCGTAATTTTTAGATTAATAATAATGAAAGAATTTGAAAAAGAATAGGATTTAAAATTAAATTGGACTAATGGGCCTAAAATATGGATGGATAAGTAGTAGGTTTGGACTTAGGGTTTTATAAGGCTATATAAACTTCATATTCTCGTTGCTCGTTTTTATTATCAAAATTCGTAGGTCTCTTCCATACAAAAATCAGTTATTTTGTAAAATTCGTAAAATATTCATCGTAAGTCGTAATTTCATGCTTCTGGACTTTTCTGAAAGCTCTTTCAATTTCCTACAACTTCTATTTCATAGTGTGTTTCCAGATTATGCTATTAACCGTTGTTAAAATCACAAAACACAAACAGATCTTGTTTTTCAGTTTCTGTTCAAATTCAGCAGATGTTTTATTCAATTCCCGATTCGTTATAAGTCAGATTTTGATGAGTCATATCTTTTCAGAAAGGTATTTTCGTTCTCTACGACTTTCGTCCTTTGAGTTTTTCATGAAAACGTCGTTTAGAGGGTCAAAAAGGCTAAATACAGTTCTGGTCAGAATTGAATATATGATCTAGGTTGCGTTGAGGTAAGTTTCCGATTGATTTATCTAGTGTTTTCAAAATTACGTGTTGTGTGTGTGTATTTGATTATATAAACATGGGCGAAGTGATTATATTTTGAAGTGATATATATTATTTGATATATGTTATGTGTAAACAATAATCTTTGGATTCTGATTTGTGCCATGGTTTGTGAAAATATCGAATAAGAATAAGGACCGAGTCACCGGGTTATAGTGACAGTTTTCTGAAAATTTAGGACCGTTATCACCGGGTTGTAGTGGTCGTGGCATGAATTTTGGGTTTCCAGGTATTGTTGCTATGTGGTGTCGTATTGTATCGTATCTATCGAATAAGAATAAGTATATGTGTATCGAAGTTATGTATCGTATTGAATATCGTATTATCTTGTATGTATACATGTTATTTGCCCGACTAGTTGGATCGATTGGTTTCTTGCTGGGCTATATGGCTCATTCCTTACAATTTTCAGGTTTGCTGTAAGATCGATTGGATGTGCTTTCGAGTTCGAGAATCTTAGGTTTGGACTAGTTTGACTTGGATTGTCATCAGTTGCGCTTTTGTAATTGTTAGCTTTGTATAGTACTTTATTTAAGTTTTGTATTTAGATTTAATAGTCCGAAAAGTCGGGTTGTTACAGTTGGTATCAAGAGCAGGCTGTCCTTCAGAGTGTGTTAGGTATGTGATTAATACATTCTCTAGGGTGCTATCTTGTGGACGATAGTTTAAGTTTGACTTGTAGGAAATTAATGGGTAGACGTGTCATGTGAGAGGATTGTTGTGAATTTGGGGACCAAATTCTTTTTGAGGAGGGTAGTATGTAATATCTCGTAATTTTTAGATTAATAATAATGAAAGAATTTGAAAAAGAATAGGATTTAAAATTAAATTGGACTAATGGGCCTAAAATATGGATGGATAAGTAGTAGGTTTGGACTTAGGGTTTTATAAGGCTATATAAACTTCATATTCTCGTTGCTCGTTTTTATTATCAAAATTCGTAGGTCTCTTCCATAAAAAAATCAGTTGTTTTGTAAAATTCGTAAAATATTCATCGTAAGTCGTAATTTCATGCTTCTGGACTTTTCTGAAAGATCTTTCAATTTCCTACAACTTCTATTTCATAATGTGTTTCCAGATTATGCTATTAACCGTTGTTAAAATCACAAAACACAAACATATCTTGTTTTTCAGTTTCTGTTCAAATTCAGCAGATGTTTTATTGAATTCCCGATTCGTTATAAGTCCGATTTTGATGAGTCATATCTTTTCAGAAAGGTATTTTCGTTCTCTACGACTTTCGTCCTTTGAGTTTTTCATGAAAACGTCGTTTAGAGGGTCAAAAAGGCTAAATACAGTTCTGGTCAGAATTGAATATATGATCTAGGTTGCGTTGAGGTAAATTTCCGATTGATTTATCTAGTGTTTTCAAAATTACGTGTTGTGTGTGTGTATTTGATTATATAAATATGGGCGAAGTGATTATATTTTGAAGTGATACATATTATTTGATATGTGTTATGTGTAAACAATAATCTTGGGATTCTGATTTGTGCCATGGTTTGTGAAAATATCGAATAAGAATAAGGACCGAGTCACCGGGTTATAGTGACAGTTTTCTGAAAATTTAGGACCGTTATCACCGGGTTGTAGTGGTCGTGGCATGAATTTTGGGTTTCCAGGTATTGTTGCTATGTGGTGTTGTATTGTATCGTATCTATCGAATAAGAATAAGTATATGTGTATCGAAGTTATGTATCGTATTGAATATCGTATTATCTTGTATGTATACATGTTATTTGCCCGACTAGTTGGATCGATTGGTTTCTTGCTGGGCTATATGGCTCATTCCTTACAATTTTCAGGTTTGCTGTAAGATCGAGTGGATGTGCTTTCGAGTTCGAGAATCTTAGGTTTGGACTAGTTTGACTTGGATTGTCATCATCTGCGCTTTTGTAATTGTTAGCTTTGTATAGTACTTTATTTAAGTTTTGTATTTAGATTTAATAGTCCGAAAAGTCGGGTTGTTACACTCAGCCATGTATATTCCATGAATTATACACTCATGAAGACGCCAGTGAAGAGTTTATCCAAAAAGTTGTTGTGTCGTCTGAATTACCAAAGAAAAGTACCGATGTCAGCTTTTTTAATCACCTTGATACTCCGTCTCCAGTTGTAATGGTTATCTATCATCATCTAGGTGTTTTAGGTTTTTCTAGATTGGGAGACAAAGAGTGGACTCATGTCAATGTCCCTTCTGAGAGCTTCCATGATATTGTATACCATAAAGGAAACTTTTATGCTGTAGACAGTCAGGGAGATGTATATCGTATTGACGATGTTGAAGAGAGAGGACGGCCTAGAGGCACCAAAGTTGCATCGATTAAAACCAAGGATGACGAACAAAAGTACTTGGTCGAACCACTCTCCGGATCTGGTCTTTTGCTACTTGTGCGCTACAATAGAAAAAGGTATTTCAGAAAATGTAGCAGCCTAGTGTATAAGTATCGTACAACTAATTTTGATGTGTGGCGGTTGGATCTTGAATACTGTGATTCTTTTCAAACTCCTTGTACTTTGATCAAAGAGAATAAATTGGGGAATGAGGCAATATTTGTTGGTAGATCTTCGTCATTATCAGTACCATCATCAGATACCATAAAGCCAAACTCCATATACTTTACGGATGACAACTGGGAAGCCTTCATCGGTTTAGGAGGTGGCCATGACATGGGGATCTTCGACATGGAGCGCGGCACCGTTGAACCTCATTATCCAGGAAAATCCATCCATTGCATCTCTCCTCCACTTTGGTACTTCTAAATGTACAAAGTCGCTCCGCAATATACTATATCATATATTATCTTAAATTGAGTTTTTTATACATAGCTGCTATATCATATCTTAATGGCTTTGATGTGTAAGCTCCGGATAATTTTGGTTATGTTATTGTTAGTTTTATTATGTTTTTTTTATTGTGTTTGTATTTGTTTAAAAATAGAGAGGCTTTGATATCCTTTGTTATGTTTTATTAACGAAAGAAAAATCTCAGGTTTATGTTATATATCCTCTGTTATTACTACTTCGTTCTGCTATAAATTTTGTTTAGTGGAGATATAGAAGTATGCTAAAGAGCTTTGTTTCATGCCCTTTTTATACCTTAAACTTCAAAATAAGCATGTACCGACTCAAGGGTGAGGACTTGGAGCCTAAATTCATATTGTGTATACGTTGATGACTTGATGTAATCTACATACAGATGTGGAATCACTCTATGTATAAAACTGCTCATTTTAACGCTGACCCTCTCTTCTGGCAACCAAAAGCAAAAGCACAATTTTGGCGTGGTATCATGTATTAGCAATGTTTGTAAACACAACTGCATTTGTGTGTTGTATTGACGATGATAATGAGAGGGGAATTCCTAGGGGCACCACAACTGTTTGAATTGAAACTCCCTATTGCGAAGACAAGTTCTTGGTTGAACCACTGTCAGGATCTGGTCTTTGATACTTGTGTGTTGCAACTTAGCGTATTTAAAGAAAAACCTGGCACCTCACTATGTACAATTAATTTTGTCATGTGGAGGTTGGATATATCTTTTCCTCTTTGCTAGGGTGTGTGCATGTATGCAAGTACAGTTTCATAATATTCTTACGATCTAAGTTCCATAATATTCTTTGCTAGGGTTTGTGCTCTCCGGCTTCCAATCTGCTGTTTTCAATAATACTATCTTAGAAATTCTAACAATTATTCCCCTCGAGTCCGCATAGTTTTGGACTATATGTTAGTTACATAAGCACTTGAATCTGTGACCTATACAGGCTTATTACATAGTTTTTTTTAGGAGGCAAGTTGATGATATTAAGAATAACTATTTAAAAAAAGAAAGGTCTGTAGGTGTAATTACAATGCTCTGTTCTTGTAATTTTACTAATCTCTAGGTTAGTCAACATTATCTTCTATATTTTGTTATGCTAATTTAAATACCTATGTTAGATATCAATATAGTCTTCGCTGGATCTTGCTTTGCTATGCTTGTGCTTGATTTACAACCAGGGGAGTATGATATGCTTAAGTTAGTTGGCTGTTATCCAATTCTACAGCGATTTCGTTGTATAAATGAAAAGCAAGAAAGGTGAAAACCTCTGAAATCATGCGATTAAATGGGTGCGGTTGATGACAACTTGTGTTTTCATTATGTCTACTAGGCTCAAATTAATATGAATGTAGAAGTGAAGTTCTCTTGCAATTGAGCTTGATGTTTGAAAGAAGATCTGATATGTAGTATTTGTTAGCTTCTTATCCTTACTAGCAACAAGCACGTGTTCTAAAAGAAGATCTGATATGTGATGTTAACATAAACACCTACACAGGTCATGGTATAAGCTCTAACCTTCTCTATATGAATAATGAATAGATTTGTGTATAACTATGTGTGATTATACAGAATGGATAGGCAAGTACAGGAAAGAAAAAATTCATTTCTGGAAAAACAGTTTATCAAAGTTGCAGACTTGTTTGTTACCATGCAGTTTATATAGGAACATTCCAAATCCTAACAAACTCTAACAGAAAGATACAACTGTGTTCTAGCTATCAATCCAGCTGTCAATCCCAACTATATTGCTACAAGCTCTTGTTTACTTGTGAATCTAAAGCATTCTGAATAGAAGCCTTGTGATGTGGCATGAGCTTAAGTTGAACCAATGCTGTAGAATGAACTTGAACCCCTGTATTACTCCCCCCACAAACTAGAGATACACAAGGATTGTGAAGACCTAGTTTGGAACAAATGAACCAATGTTGCGTACTACCCAAAACCTTTGTAAAAATGTCAGCTAACTGAAGCTTGGAAGAGATTTTAGTTGGACAAATAATCCCAGCCTGAACCTTTTCACGGATGAAGTGACAATCAAGTTCAATATGCTTTGTTCGGGCATGTTGGACTGGATTATTTGCTATATCAACAGCAGCCTGATTATCACAAAAAACAACAACATGAGGGATAACAATCTGCAAATCTGCAAGAAGATACTTAAGCCACATAATCTCAGTAGTTATCGAGGCCAAGGCTCGATATTCTGCCTCAGCAGTACTTTGAGAAGTCACAGTTTGTTTCTTTGCTTGCCAAGAAATGAGTGCAGAGCCCAATTGAAGACAAAATCCAGTGACAGAACGGCCAGAAATGGTGCATCCACCCCAATCTCTATCACAAAAACCCTGAAGAATCAACTCATTGTTGACAGGGAAAAATAAACCCAATCCAATAGTACACTTGAGATAACGAAGAACACGAAACAAAGCATCAAGATGTTTCTCCTGAGGAGCATGCATAAACTGGCTCAACAAATGAACCGAGTAACTAATGTCAGGACGAGTAAATGTTAAGTATAACAATTTACCAACCAAACTGCGGTATAAAGAAGAAGTCTTGATCAAAGCCCCTGACTTAAGATTATCATACAACTTGATATTCTGGTCCAAAGGAATAGAAAGAGGTTTAGAATCAAGAAGATTAGTGCTAGCCAACAGGTCATGAACAAATTACAGCTGGCTTAACAAAAGGCCATTGTCATTACGTGAAACCTCTAAGTCTAAATAATACTTAGCTTTACCAAGATCCTTGATACCAAACTTGTCATGTAAGGCCTTCTTGATAGACTGAATAAAGACAATATCATTGCCAGTAAGCAAGATGTCATCGACATAAATCACGGCCAAAGTGAAATGAGAATCAAGTTGATGTGTAAACAAGGCATAATCAGGCAATGACTGGCGAAAACCAAGAGCAAGAAGGAAATCAGAAAGCTTTTTGTGCCACTGACGGGAAGCTTGACGTAAACCATAAATCGATTTGATCAATTTACAGACCAAACGAGAAGTAGAGATATCAACAACATAACCCAAAGGAAGATCCATATAAACTTCCTATAAGAGATCCCCATGTAAAAATGCGTTGTTGATGTCTAACTGAAAAATGGGCCAATTCTTGGAGGATGCAACAGCCATAACAACTTTGACAGTAACACCCTTTGTAACAGGAGCAAAGGTGTCATGAAAATCAATACCAGGTTCTTGAGTGTGACCCTTGGCAACAAGACGGGCTTTATAGCGTTCAATATCACCATTGGCATGATATTTGAGCTTAAAACCCCACTTGCAACCGATGGACTGTTTGCCAGGAGGAAGAGAAACTAGGACCCAAGTATTATTTGATTCGAGGGCATCAAGTTCCTTATTCATAGAAGCCACCCATTTGGGATCAAGAACAACCTTAGCAAAAGAAGTAGGTTCCTTAGTTTGAGCAACCTTAGCCATGAAAGCAGCATGCCCAGTAGAAAAAGAAGAAGTTGAAACAAAATTAGCCATAGGATACTTAACCAATGTTGTAGAATGGGGAACAGGAGGACACTGGAAATCAGACTGATGAGTAGTTATTTATTATTAGTCTATCCCTATATTTTTAGTTATTTTGCATGGAATTGGATCTTATTTCATGTGTTTTAATGTTTTATTGTAGGAATCAAGAAAATAATGGATTGGAGCTGAAATTGGATTTTTGGGAGTTAATTTATTGAAAAATCAGATTTTTGGACAGATTTCAAAGCTTTCTTTGTTTTGGCTCTATTGGGAGTTCTATAAGTCCGTTTGAGGCCCGTAAGCAGTCATTGGAAAGCTCAGAAGAAGGCCAATATTTCTGTCTTGGGCTTAATATTTGTCTCTGCTCTTAACAGCCCAGAATCAGTCCATAAAGTCAGGCTACGAATTACCTATTTAAAATTACCTTTTTATTTAGGAATTTTCTTGTATTTCTATTAAATCATTAAAACACTTGTATTATAATATATTAATCAGTTAGACATTATTAGATTGCGGTTAGACATTAGAGTAGACACGTAGTTTTAGAACAGTGAACAGAGAAGAAAAGCGAGAGGAGAAGATACTTGGAGAAATCACAAATAGATGGAAGATTGAAGCAACATCTTAACGAGTTTTATCTTTCCTTCATCTTCTTCAATCTTTTGTTGTGTTTTTCTTTAAGATGTTGAACTAATTGTTATTCTAGGGCTTTAATGAATTCTTGAGTTTATATATGAGTGTTCTTTTCAATTCTATTTTATGTTCATTATGGTTGATTATATTGATTTGGGTGTAATGCTTCTCAAAGAGTAATTAACTTTGAGATTGATTTATTAATTTGGGGATGCTTGGAAGAGATAGCCTAAATTTAGAACCATTCAATATAACTTGAGATTAATATATTTGTTAATTTGTGTTTAGGATAGGAATATACCTAATCACCTCGAGTAGCCAAAAATGGGTTATGTGTTAATGTTGCTTATGGATTTAAATTCTGCATAGGAATATGGGATTAATCTTATAAGTTAGATTCACTTGTGATTCGGGAGGTCCTTGTGATTATTTATGTACCCTAGACTAGCGACTAGAACATGAAATTAGAGATGATGATATTTGTTAGACTCAAGATGAAGTTAAAGGCCTAGATATTTTTATCTTGTTTTTATTCTTTTGTTGATTTGTATATTTTAGGAGTAGTTTGTAATATAATTTTGATCATATTTTTATCTAACTTGAATTATGAGAAAGATAGTAATTGGTATTTAACAGCTTAAATTAGTCCTCGTGGGAACGAATTTTATATACTACTTGTAACGATATGTGCACTTGCATTTGATGTGTAAAATCGCTAACACGGACCACCACACAGGACGTTTTCTATCCCTAGTAGATTTACGAACCAAAAGCTCATTGGAAGAAGAAATTGGGTCAACCTCCGGATGTAAACAAGTCAAAGTGTCACTATCTGGTGGTAAAGTATTCCACTAAGAATCTTCAGAAGAAGGTGATAAATCAGTAGATGAAACACCATCTTCAAGAGGTGGAGACAAAAGACCACCCTCAATATCAGAAGAACCAGAAGAAAAAGGAACTGCAACTTCTGGAGCAGAAGTAGAAAAAGAAGGAACCTGTGAACTTGGACTAGAAAAATCAGAAGTATCATTGTCTTGAATCCAATGCTGTAGAAAATAAGGATCCTGAGTAGAAGGAGTATGAGTATGATCGAGAAAAGGGAATACAGATTCATGAAAGACAACATGTCGAGATACGAACTGTTCTTTGGTAGTGAGGTTTAATAGTTTGTAACCCTTGTGACCAAGAGGATACCCTAGAAAAACAGAACGGATGGCTCGAGGTCCAAACTTATCATGAATCATTCATGTATAGACGCATAACACAAGCAGCCAAAAACCTTAAACAATGAATAATCTGGAAGGCAATGATGAAGGCACTCGTAAGGCGTTTTAAAATCTAAAACAGGAGTAGGAAGACGATTGATAATGTAAGCAGCTGTCAAGATACACTCACCCCAAAAACGCAAAGGTAAACCTGATTGAAAACGTGAAGCACGAGCAATGGATAAGAGGTGACGATGTTTGCGTTCAACACGACCATTTTGTGCTGGTGTACCAACACAAGATGCCTGATGCACAACCCCTTTCTCAAGTAAAAAATAAATGAAAGAAGGATTAAAAAATTATGTCCCATGATCACTACGAATTTGGTTAACTGAAGACTGAACTGGGTGTCCACATAGGAAAAAAACTGTTTAAGCTGAGAAAAAACGTGTTGTTTAGAAGGAAGAAGAAAAACCCAAACATTACGGGAATGATCATCAACGATCGTTAGAAAAAATTTACAGCCATTTTGAGTAGGAGAAGCATAAGGCCCCCAAAGATCGATGTGAATAAGATCAAAGACATGAATAGCACGACTAGAACTTAATTGAAAAGGCAATTTAGTTTGTTTTGATATTGGACATACGGGACATTGTTGGGTGCAACTCTCAAGTACAGTACAACCAACAGCAGGAATCTTATGAATGACATCACTGGAAACATGCCCAAGCTACATGTGCCAAATAACACTAAGTTGACTTTTAGTTAAAACACTATGGCTCATGGAAGAAGTTTGGGAAGAGTATGTTGGAAAAATGTCAATGGACTGAAACTCTAAATGAAACAATCCATCAACCACAAACACAACTTAGACTGTAAAAGCTTCCGTTTCTGATCTCTTTCCACCTGAACCTTATGGACTCCACAAACACAAATTACACTGGGTTCTAAAATAGAGTATTCATCCCACAAGCCTTTAAGCTTGTGAAAATACACTTCCACAGACTTATTGCCTTGGTCTAAACTGTGAATATCCTTCATTACCTGAAAGATTCTGTGTCCATTGACACCAGAAAAACGCTCGTGTAACTCATTCCAGACTTCACTAGCAGTTGTCACATAGTTCAAACCATCACTAATATCTTCAGCTACTCTGTTAAGAATCCAAGTGATAACCAAATCATTTACTCGCTCCCACTGTACAAACAACGGAGAAGTAATATCTGGTTTCTTGTATGATCCATTAACTAACACGAACTTGCTTCTAGCATTAAGAGCAATTTGCATAGATCTACTCCACGGTGCATAGTTATCAGGACCAATCAATTTCTTAGCAATCAACACTAGACCAGGATGATCATTGTTGTGAACATATAAAGGATGTGAATTATTATCAACAAGTGAGGGATTGAACTGGAAATTAGGAACACTTTCAGTGTTCTGCTTCTCTAAAGAGGTGCAGTTTATGAGGTGCAGTTTATGCTAATGCTACTAAAGAATTGCATATGAGCAAATTATGAGGTGCAGTTTGTAGTTATGGTTTTAAAGATCCTTCATTGCAACTTTGGGGCAATTGAATCACTTTTCATGGCTTGTACATCGGGGTCACATGCTTTTGGCTTCTTCATACTGTATATAACATTTATGTACACGTAGAGAAAGTTGGAGATATAACATGTCACCACAAGTAGATATGTAGAATTCATCTTCTCTCTGTTGATCTTCTCTCTGTTGGCCTTACACTGCCGTGCTATAGTTCTGGATATCTTTCTATAATGGATGTATGTTTTATGACTATGACTTTTACCTGATTTGAATCATGCATGCAGGGCTGCATTGTTGTCTAAAGATTTTGAATCGGCGTTACATCTTTAGTGCACGACACTAAGCAGCGAAGCAATTATGAGATCTTTCAGAAGGTACAGACCTGTAGAATCCTTCTTAATGTGGTGTAGAATCCTTCTTAATGTGGTACACTTAGTAATATGATGAAAGGTTATACTTATGTTTCTTGTTTGAATCTCAATATCGTTAAATTTAAGCTTCCTATGCAATTTTTGTTGGCTGAAGAGATCATTTTACTTTCGATGGATGAAAACTTGTGTCAAATTTCAAGACAGATGCAAACCTTTCTTCCTGAACTATTTTACTTAACTCTCTGGCTTCTTATCATATTTTCCAATACAACTACCTTAAAGTCCTTTAGCTTTGGATATACATTTTTTGTATAAACTGGATGACTAAATTTCCTCAATTATACATTTTACGCTGGCTCATTTACAATTTGAAGGTAGTTTTCTTTACTCCATATAAAAGAAGCTTGTATATAATTTTAATGATTACGGAACACTTAAAAATTGAAATATTGATTTTCTAATTCACCTTCGTGTATAGGTGCTCTTAATTAATGTGCTTAGCCTATATCAGTATTGTCCTTGTTATTTCCATATTGTGGAACATTCCTACTGGCACCATATTAAGAAATCTGAAGTGTAGTATGAGATTTTATACAGGGAGTGTAATCTAAAGTGCTTGTAATACCCTGTACTGGAGCAACAGTTATGGTAGATAACTGCCTGGCACGCTTCGGGTTTGCTTTTGCAGAACCTCTTGCAATCTGCAACAAAAATTAACTGATATGAAGATCTAGTTTACATGCTTTCTTGTGTAGTTAATTCACAAAGCAGACCCAGGTAGACTACTCTGTTAAAGCCTCTCCTTTTTTAATAAAATTAATACTTTCCCTATATTAAATAAAAATATATAAGGCGTTCTTTCTAAACCTTCTTTTCAAAAGTCTGGTAAGTTTACCTTGGTTGGTTGAGTCATGAATGCAAATAGACAGAATGTTGCATAATATTATCTGTCGACGTACTAATACTAACTACATCTCAAAGCAGGCCAACACATTGTTTTCTGTTAGAAGATCATTTGATTGATATATAGCAAAAACACTAATTTGATAATATTAAGTAATAATTTTCAGGTATCCTGTGCCCTGGAATAGTTTAACTGGCCAATGTTATGTGTAGCTCACCGTTGTGATATACGTACATGCTTATCTTCTTTTTTTTCCCTCAAATGTAATGATTAAAGATTGTTGTTAAGTGTGGTAAAACATTATTTCAGAAAACAATATACAAAGAGTATCCCCAATATCAAGAATCATAGTTGAAACATGATCAGGTTGAATTTATGGCTGGTAGCCTGAGTGACTACGCATGTCTGTGCATATATCCTGTTTACATCCTGCAAAATCTTGATTTTAGATAATAGATGCTGAAGATTGCACATACAATAGTACATTTTTCTACGTATACGTAGTTCATAATTGACATGGTTTACAATATTTAGTACATGCTCTCGTTTTGTAAGAACATTATAGTATTATTCTTGTAATTACATATTTATATCATGATCGTTTACTTAAGAATCTCCAGTCTACGAAGCTAATATGCTAATGGAAGCAGATACTGAAGTTTTATGTTTCTTTCTTGAATCTCAATTTCGTAAAATTTAAGCTTTCTATGCAATTTTTGTTGGCTGAAGATATCATTTCGCTTGATGTAAATACTGATCCTTATTAACAACAATCACATGTACTCAAATGCTATGCATGGTGATGTTTACATACACACCTGCATAGTACATTAACGCTAACCTTTTGTATATGAATTATGACAGCCATAGAAATGCTCTCTACTCTTATAAGTTATATGCAATTAGCTCTGTTGCCTAACTTAATCGAGAAATCAAGTTACTGTCAGAATGGTGGTATCAATAGAATGATGTAATACCAGTCATTGGACCCAATGTTTCTTAAAGTATTCGCTGACAAGAAGTAATTATCTTCAGATCTTTTCGTTCCCAAGTGATTGTGTGAGATACTAATCTCTGTTCTGCACGTATACAATTCTACTTATCCTGATTATTATATGCAGTTATGTTAGTTTTGAATAAATACTCAAGTCAGTCGTTGCATTTTTAATAATAAGTTATGCTTAGTTTTAAAAGCTACCACCATAACTGCCAGTTTAAAGCATCATGAGTTAAAAGTGTTCTTTTGCTTGCTGCATTGCACAGGCAGATGTAAATATATGTTTTCATCAGTTTGAGTGTCTATTTTATGTCTTTGATCCTGGCTAATTGGCTAATGGCTATACATGTGGTATTAGTAATTTAATTGCTGGTTTCAATTTATAAGCTGTTATGGTCTCTTTCTACGATAGGTCTAAATTTATGAATTAGAGATGCCCACAGATCTGCCACTTATCTAAACATATTTTTTTGGAAATCAGTAACAAGATAGAGTATTATTTTCAAAAATAAAATGAACAGACTGATTTGTTTTCACAGACTTTCTACTTGAGTAGAGTATCTAAAAGATCCAGAACTTAAAAAAAAAATCAAAAAATATATCCAACAATTTCAGAATTCAAACCGAACAAAATTGTAGAAAGAATTAAAATTAAGCTGGACTTTTCTCAATTGAACTTCCTATTACTGTTTTGATTTTACTCTTCTCGATCATTAATTCAATTTTATACTTGACTCGATTCAAATTTTGGATAAAAGATAGTAGCACTTGAAAAATAATAAAATTACTCAATCTTGATGGTTAATTCAATTTTGTACTTGACCGAACCAAATTCGAATAAAAATCAAATTATTTAAAAATAATCGAATTTATTGTATATAATAGGAGTCGCGCTCCATTGAGAACCCCCAACTATTGTGAGAGATCTAATTCTAATCATTCATTTATGTACCTTATATTCATCTCCCATCATTCATTCATTTTATTTATAATCAGAGTTAATTGCAGGAAAATGGCCTCAATTACAATCTTTTTAGAGAAAAAATGGCCTATGTATAGAATGTAGCACTTTAATGGCTATACAAATTTTTTTTGATCACATGATTGCATTCCGGTAAGTTATGATCACATAACACTAATCCACCATAATATCAATTCTCATCACCTTAATCACTCGCTCTTGTAGTCTTGGCCTGTGCCAGGGTGTGAGTTTCGTTGAGCTAGTTTCGTTTGTTTAAGTTTTTCTACCTTTTATTATTTGAATCTTTATTCTCATCAGAGTTCTCAGAGTTTTTATACCATAGTAGAATTATATGGATAACATTACGCAAGCAATGTTTGAAATCAGTCTGGAAGAAGAGGAAGAAGGAGGGATAGCGATAGAGGAAACATGAGGTGATAAAGGAATTGTGCAAGAGTCTATAGGAGATCCAAAATTGTGCCTGGTCGGAAAATTCTTAACAGAGGGAGTACTTGATTTCTCGGCAATGCAACACACTTTGGCAACTCTATGGAAACCAGGGAAAGGAGTATACATTAAGGCGGTAGATACAAACCTTTTTGTATTTCAATTCTACCATACAATTGATTTAAACAGGGTAGTTGATGGGAGCCCATGGTCCTTTAACATAAAGGTATTACTGCTCGGGCGTATGAACGAAAGCATGAATCCTAGGAGTGTCCCTCTGGACACCATCGCTTTGTGGGTGCAGATTCATGATATGCAACCGGGTTTCATGTCGGATAAAGTGATTCAGGAAATTAGAAATCAGGTGGGAAGGTATATCTCATCATGTCCAAGTAACTATAAAGGGGTGTGGAGAGAGTACATGAGAATGAGGGTTGCCATAGATATCACAAAACCCTTGAAAAGAAGAATGAAAGTCCGAAAAGCTGGAAACGAATGGTACTGGATCACGTTCAAGTATGAAAATGTTCCAACTTTTTGTTTCATTTGCGGTATCATTGGTCATGCAGACAAGTTCTGTAGTAAACTATTTGATACACCGGAGAATGAGATAACTAGGCCATACAGAGTGTGGATGAGAGCCCAGCTTCGAAGGCAGAATAACCTGATAGGGTCAAAATGGCTGCGATATGGGGAAGAAATCACGCCGGAACCAGTAGGTGATGCAAGGTTTAACAACACTCCAGCATCGGAAAAAGTTGTTAAGCATAAAGATCATATCCCGGATATTTCGGAAAGGATTAATGCAGGAGAGAGTTTAGGAGAAACTGCAAAACAGAAAGATAAGATTGGCAGCAATTCAGGGATTTTAAATTGTGATAACATAACAGTTGGAGGGAAAAACATCACAGGTGGCAAGAGTATAATTGTGGAGAATAAAAAAAGGAGAACAGATTGCGATGGAGAGGAATTCATGGGCATAAATACGGAAATTGATAACGAGTCAGAAAATGAAAGCATGGACCAAGATGGAATTACTACTGGGCCAAAAAATGGATTTATGGCGGGTTCCAAAAGTCGGGCCCACCCAGGATTATGACGACCTTTAGCTGGAATTGCCATGGGCTTGGCACCCCATGGGCCTTACAATTCCTAAAGGATCAATTGATCCAAAAGAAGCCTAGTATTTTATTCATTAGCGAAACGTTGTGTAGAAAAGATAAAGCGGAAAATGTTAGAAAAAGAATAGGATTTGAAGGAGCTTTTGCTGTTGATTGTCAAGGTCAGGGTGGGGGTATAACAATGCTGTGGAAAAACAAGGAGGAGGTTACAATTCAATCGTATGGTATCAATCATATTGATGCGAAAGTTGATATTCAAGGGTGGCCTTTCTTTAGATTGACTGGGATATATGGTGAGCCTAATAGAGCGAAAAGGAGAGAAACTTGGGACCTCATCAGATTTCTGTATACGCAAAATCAACTTCCTTGGGTGTTAGTTGGTGACATGAACAATGTATTAGGTCAATCAGATAAACGGGGAGGTCCTATGTACCCGTCTTGGCTTATCAGAGGTTTCCAAGCGGTTCTTGACGACTGTGATTTGCATGATATGGAGCTACAAGGTTATCCTTTTACGTGGGAAAGATATCCAGGCACGAACAAATGGGTCGAGATTCGGTTGGACAAAGCCATAGCCACCAGTTCATGGATGCATCTTTTTAAGGATGCAAGGCTGATAAATCTCGAGGTTTCTACCTCAGACCACAACCCGATTCTTCTTGTTCTGATGGTTGTAGATGGGTTGCCTAGAGTGAGGAAACAAAAGTTCGAAAATGTATGGTTAAGGGAACCTGTCTGTAAGCAAATCGTAGAGGAGTCGTGGAGTAGGTATCAAACTGCAAGTCTCCCAGACAAATTACAAAAATGTATTGAAGAAGTAGCAGTTTGGGGTCAAGAATTCACTGGTAATTTTAGAAAGAGAATTGAGAAATGTAAGCAGGTTATTAGAAGTACCAAGGGTCGAAGGGACAGAGATGCAAGTCAGCAATACCAAAGTGCAACAAAGGATCTAGCAGAAATTGTAAGACCCCAGATTTTGGGTAGAATTAAAACTTTTATTGTATGATGATGTATATATATATATGTGGATGGTGGTAATGGTTTTTGGAGAATTAAGTATGAAATGAATATGGATTTCAGTTTTCAAACATTTTGAGAATAATAAGAATGGACGGAACATATAAATAAGAACAATCAATCTGGAAGATAAGAATACAATACTCCAGGGAAGGAAAGTATTTTTATGTCATCCAAATCAATATCTGGAATACATCCGATAACTCCGTAAACAAGATAGCGTATGCCCGAGAAAGCACTAGAACGTTTTCTAAGTGCAAAGAGCAAAGATAAAATAGATCAGGAATATTGGGACGGATTTTGATCCAAAGGATTATAGAAAAACCACTGACGAATAGTAACTCTTCATTTAAAAGTTTTCCAGACCACCCTATATGCGGGACGATATAATAAACTTTCAAAGTCGCATTAGTGATCTACGATGGAAATAAAGGAATGCAAAAGCTTTCAGAATCGGAAAAATAGCATTTTTCGTTTTCTCCGAAGTTTCACCAAAAACGGACTAAATAATTATTATTTGAGGATATTTAAGGATTTAAATTATAAATTCCATGGATATGGATTTGATAAATGAATTAGAAGTATCGAGAACGATTTCGGTAAAATACCTCGATAAAACCCTCGAGAAACCTTGCGAGCATTCTACGAAATTAAACGAACCAGTAAAGCTACTTTAACGGAGCCAGTGCATGCTCGCCATGTGTCACAAGAAGAGGACATCAGGGGTGATGACTCACCACTTAATTGGATAAATATCTAAGTAATTATACAAAGGAAGAAAGAAAAGAAAAATCAAAACATTTTCCCACCATTGAAGAGCAACATTCGGCCAAACTGTAGCAGCCATATCTCCTTCGTTTCTTACTCAAATCTTGCGTTCTTTAGCTTGTTGGAAAGGTCTTGAGATAAGCTACAACGTCTATTTCACAAGCTTTTTCCATTTAAGCATGGTAAGGCCTTCGTTTTTGCAGTTCGTTCACTGGATGAATAGTAACTCCGAAAGCTAACTCTTGATTCTTGATTTCTTTTGTGGATTCAAGCTATCTTAGGACCATACAAGGATCATACAAGGATTATTAGGCTTATATAAACTCCAAAGAAGGTATAAATCTTGAAACCCTTGAAGTAGTGTGAAGTTTATGGATGATTAATGATGTTGATGCATGTTTATAGCCTTAGTTGACATTAGTAGCTATGTTTGAGCTTTGTTACAAGTAATATTGAGTATTAAGAACGTAAAGGCATTGCTTGGCCTCAGTTCTTGGTTGAATCAGATGTATATGTTGATTGGAGTGATTTATGAGCAATTTAGATGGTTTGAAATTTGGGATTATTCGAATCACAGCCGTCGTAATGACGAAATTTCTAAAGCCCTTAAAAACAGAGCATAACAGTTAAGATAGGTCTCGGGCATGAATGTTTATATGACTTGTACTTATAGATTTTTGAACGTAGATCGTCTTGGTGCGAAAATCGAAGCAATCCGATTTACGGTTTAGGAGATATGGTCAAATTAGTGAAAGTGGTTCGAAAACGAGAAGAAAAGTTCGTAACTGAATTTGAGATTACTTAACTTGATCTTTGCAGGGGTAAACATGATAATTAAATACTAGAGACAGAAAGGAAAGTGTGGGAGAAGACCTTGGGTGAAAAAGATCGTTTTTCGATTTTATAAAAATGTTTGAAGTTAGGTTAAATGCGAGAAACCCCTTAAAACTAGTCCTTGGGTATAACTTTGGAAAACTTTGAGTAATAAATCGAAAATCATGAGATGGATCATACGAGGTTAACCCTAGAATAGTCATAACTTCAAGACAGGTCAAGAGCAAGTCGGGATGATGTCCCTTGATAACAAACGAGTACCTAATTATAAGGTGTCAGTAGAAATTGCAAGGGTTATGAATATATAGTCGCATTAGTGCGGTGCTTAAGTTTAAGAATAATGTTTTGCTTGGTGCCTAAGTATAAGTTATTGATGGAAGGCATTTTATTGTTGATAGATCGCCGGACTACTGCAGGACACCACCCTCGGGCTCAGAGATCAGGCAAGTTTTCAAACCTATACCTTTTTAAAACTGTTGTGGTGATAACTAAAGAATTTGAGATATATGCTATATGTGTATGATTTCGAAATGATTTCTATGATGCTAAATCAAAGTATTGATATAAGTTGAACTTATAAGCTATGGATATAGTAATATTTTGGAGCTGATGTGCTAAGTAAAACCCTCGGTAGGGGGAATATACTCTGCATTTATACTTTGGACCGGGAATGGTATCAGTTGTTATCTAGAGATATATTATATATTCTCTATATTTATTTTACATACTAAGAATGGTATCAGTTGCTATCTAGGGTTATTTTATTGTGTTATTGCAATTAATCTCGATAAATGATTTACAAATTAAAGATCATTTGAAGTTTAATCTATTAAGGGTATATTTTAAATATATGATGAATAGTTGTTATCTACCCTTTTTGATAAGAAAGTACTTGAGAATTATTTCTAAATAAATATTCTTTATTAAATATAGTTTGATTTAATTATTTAAAGCCCTACTTCTTAAGGAAGTATTTCGTGAAAACTATTTTTAAACCCTAGATAGCTAATAAAGTTTTATTCAGACAATTATAAATATAATTAGAGAAGGTTCCTAAAACTATTTCCCGTTTAAGTCTATATTCAGAAAGACTTAAATGTTCGCTCAAACTTCAAAGATACATGGAACCTTTCTCAAGATTTTATGGTTGTTTCAAGTGGACTGCCCGGTCCTAAATCTTTTAAATCAATGAATTTATCAGTCTGGTTTACTACCATCAAAATGATTTTGATTACTTCCTCAAGATTCGAGGGGTAAGATCAGTGGAATTAGTTGCATCCATTAACAAGCGTCAGCTTGGGAAATATGGGTGAATTTTCCTTTCCAACCAGATATGACTACTTTGTGGAGTTGTATTCTTGGGGAAAAAGGGAAAGGAACTTCATGTTTCAGTGTTATGGATTTACTCGAACTTGGAGAATGTGTGAGGGACTGAGTAGCGCCGGTCCCCTAAGGGAATTACAATATGGCCGACGGACTGGTGAACGGGTCTGTTCTTCCCTTAGTTTATCAGAAATTGCCCGACCGTAGGAAGAGGAGAGCAACAGGCCGACGGACTGGTGAAACGGGTATGTTCTTCCTCATAGGAGAGTACCAGGCCGACGGACTGGTGAAACGGGTCTGTACTTCCTGCCTACAACCGATTGGCGGGGAGGTAGGTCAGTCAGATACTGCCTATTCTTCCCTTCTACGTAGAAAAAGATCAGGGGGATACAGCTTGCGACTGATCATCGTAGGGGTATCCTTGGCGCCCAGAATCTCCAGTTACAGTTCAGCATCCATGAAAGAGCATGTTTCATGCAAGATTTCAGAAAAAGAAAGTTTGTTCCAGTTATTCAGTTTCATGAAAGTTTTCAAAGAAAGATAGTTTATTCCAGTTATTCAGTTTTCATGAAAGTTTTCAGAAAGGTTACTCAAGAGTAATCCAGTATGTTCCAGTATATGAGTTTATAAGAAAGAGCATGAATTTACGAAAAGTATATGATTTTATCTACAGGATATACGTGATCAGATGAGTTTAGAAAATGAATTGGAAATAAATTTACATTGTTTTATTTCCAGATTATATATGAAGTAAATGTTTCCTATGAAAGTTGATACTTGATTATATATATATATTGTTTATCACTTCAGCATTATTTTGGTGGGCCTTGTTGCTCACCCTTGCTTGTTTTTATATATATCACCACAACAGATAAACCAGATGTTTCGCACCACCAGCCGCAAGAGGGTTTTGGAACCCAGAGGACTCTCCCCTGATACTACAGCCGCCATAGCTGAGGTAGAGCCTACTAGTGATATAGACTGGTAGTTCAGATTCAGCTTTTAATTATATGTATGACATAACGTAAGAAGTGGCAGCAAACTTAAACTTGTAAATTATATTTGGGCTTGTAATCACTTATGATATGTTTAAGGACCCTGTTAGCAGTACTTATTTCAAGTTCATCTCTGGGACTATAACTTGTGTGTGTGTGTGAGATAGATGGTGGGGTCATAGCATGTTGTTTATTTGTATTGATTCAAGTCAAGCATGATGTATGGAATGATGACCGTAACGACCAGATTCCTGACCCCGGATCTGGGGCTGTTACAGAAATTCTAACTCAGCAGGAGGTTTTCTGGAAGCAAAGATCGAAGCAGCTATGGCTAAGGGAGGGTGACAAAAACAGCAAATTTTTCCACGCCACAGCCCGTGCTAGAAGAAAGAATAACCAGATAAGTTTTTTGCTAAACGAAGAAGGTGACAAGGTTGATTGGGAAGGAGGTTTACAGAACCTAATGATAGATTATTTTAATAACCTATTCGCATCTTCTAACTCAAACTGGCAACCAGTAATTGATTGCATATCCAGCAGAATCACGAGCGAGCAGAATGCATCTATGTTGCTACAGGTGGAAAGTGAGGAGGTTAAACAGGCAGTTTTCCATATGCACTCTGACAAATCACCCGGACCAGATGGGATGAGTCCGGGTTTCTATCATAAATTCTAGAAAACGATTGGGAACGATGTAACATAAATGGTCAGGTCTTTTTTCGAAACAGGCATGTTAGGAGAGCAATATTCAGATACAAACATTGTCCTGGTTCCAAAGAAAAAAAAACCCCCAGTATATGACGGATCTCAGACCAATATCTTTGTGCAATGTTAGGTACAAGGTAATATCCAAAGTCCTAGCTAACCGTTTGAAAGTAGTAATTGATTCAGTTATTTCTGAAGAGCAAAGTGCTTTCATTCCCGGCCGCTTAATTTCAGACAACATTCTCATATCGTTTGAAATTATTCATTACATGAAGCGGAAAACGAGAGGCAAAAAAGGATGGATGGCCTTAAAGCTTGACATGAGTAAAGCCTATGATCGAGTGGAGTCGAGTTATATCAGGGCTATGTTATGCAAACTGGGTTTCGATAACTCGATTATTGAGTTATTTATGCAGTGTGTAATTACAACCAGGTATACGATAACTCATTCGGGCAAAGAGTTTGGTAGTATTGTCCCTAATAGGGGTCTTCGCCAGGGCGATCCCTTGTCTTCTTATCTATTTTTGCTGTGCATGAAGGGATTATCAGCTCTAATTAAAGCATACGAAAGTCGGGGTTTAATAAAAGGAATTCGTATTGCAAGAGGTGCCCCTTCTATTTGTCACATTTTTTTTGCGGATGATAGCTACATATATTGCCATGCAAGTAAAAAAGAGGCTACGCAGGTTATGGAGATTCTATCTGTTTTCGAGCAGGCGTCTGGACAGAAAATAAACACAAACAAATCAAGTGTTTTTTTCAGTCGGAATGTCCAACAGGAAACAAAGAATGAAGTGTTGAACGTCTTAGGCTTCCACGAAGCCGATGCAAATAGTCATTATCCGGGGCTTCCTAATTGCATTTACAGGAATAAAACGGCAGCTCTAGGATACCTGAAAGATAGAGTTCGCAACAGAATTCAGTCATGGGATGGAAATTTGTTGAACAAGAGTGGTAAATAGATACTTATTAAGACAGTCACGCAAGCAATCCCTACATATGCAATGTCTGTTTTCCTTTTGCCTATTGAAATGTGTAAAGATCTGGAAAGGATGATGAGTAAATATTGGTGGAAATCGGGGAAGAAAGATAAAAGTATTCATTGGATTAGTTGGGAGCGTATGTGTGTCTCCAAACTTCACGGGGGGCTAGGTTTCCGAAATATTCATGAATACAACATTTCTATGCTGGGGAAACAAGGTTTCAGGTTAGTCTCGAAGCCTAACTCTCTAGTAGCTAGAATGTTTAAAGCTAAATACTTCCCAAGTGAGAGCTTTTTGAGTGCAAAAATGGGTGCAAACCCGAGTTTCGTGTGGCGCAGTCTTCTGGCAGCTCAGCAAATGCTGCGTTTGGGTCTAGGCCGTAGAGTAGGGGATGGGTTCTCAGTGCAAATTAAAAACGAACCGTGGCTTCCATCAACTGATAACCCATATGTTCTCACTGAAAGTGATGTTATCAGTGGGCAAACAGTCTCTACCTTGATGGTTACTAATGAAACGAGGTGGGATGAAGATTTAATTAAAGATGTGTCTCTAGAGCGTGACTGTAATATCCGTGAATTTTATTGTTTGATTAAATGAAATATTTAATATAAAATATTTATTGTGGAGTATTGGAATATTATTAAATGATAATTATTGTGTGATTATGTGCTAAATGGTGAGTCGAAAGCCCCTTTCAAATATTTCGTCATTTGGAATTTTCTTCAAATCTGAGCCCCGTTTTGATAATTCAAGGGCCCCATTGGAATTTCGTACATTAATTATTATCTCTTCGTCTTTCGTATTCGAATCATTATCGGGAGAGATATTCGTATCATTTCATTCCTACCTATTTGATTCTGCAAGAATAATTCGTTTTGTTCAAAAAGGGAAAAATTGTTCCGAACCCTAATTGCATAAGGGGACGGATATATCGTTTTATATCAATATTACATTTGTTATAGCCCCAGTATTCTTGAGCATTAGTTATATAATGATATGTATTGATTTGGATAATTATCAATCCTTGTAGATAATTATCTTCTCGTAAAACGTATTTTTAACCTAATTAGGGTTTTTAAACGATCCAGTGGATCTATAATGATCCAAAAGTGTTCCTTAGGGTATTATTTTTCCAAAAATATATAAAGACGAATCGTACCTTATAACCTTCATAATCTGCATTGCGTATTATCAAAAAGTAAAAATTCCCGAAACGTGTTCTTCGTGTTCTTGAATAATCAATCTATTCGTTCAAGGTGTTATTGAAATCCAAATCTGAAGTTCTTGTACTCAAATCAAAGCTCTTGATCTCTAGTTTCAGAATCTTCCAACCTCATCATCATCTGGTAAGCTTTCGATTTTATATGAATTTTTCAACATTCGAATTAAAATTAGGGTTCTTGGTCGATTTGGGGATTTTCATTCTGTTGATTCTCCATTCAATTGGTTGCTTCTAACATGTTCCTAGTGTTCTAATTAGCAAGAATCCATGCTTTGATTTCATGTTTATGTTCGATTTTGATGGGTTTGATTTTCGGGTTTTGACCCGAATTCTTCTTTTGAATAGTCCGTTCATATGAATGATCTGACATTGTTTTTGGTAGAGGGCTTTCATTGTATGTGTTCTTAGCTTCATTTTAACATAAAGAACGTAGAGTTTCATGTAGGATTTTTACAGATCGGAAAATTTGTTTAAGCTTGTCGGAAAATAGTCGGGTTTTTGATTCCGGCGATGTTTTTGGTACGTTTTTGATCGGAATGTGTTGCTGTGTTTATTTGGAATGTTTTGATATAAAAATCCCCAATTTTGGATGTGTTTTTGGCTCGCCGGAATCTGGAAAAGGTCGTCGGATTCTGGAAAAATTCCGGCTGTTCTTGGCGACCCGTTTCAGTTCTTGGCGACCCGTTTACCCGAAGTTTGACCCGGTTTCAATCTTCAAAACCCTAATTCATTTTCTGAAAACTGTTTTTGGATTTTATTTTAAATATAATTCGAAAATAGTTTAAAAACTTTAAAAATTCATATTTTTATTTTAAAAATATATTTTAATATCAGAAAAATTCTGGAAAATTAAATTTATTATTTTAAATCCGAAAATTGATTAAACTTAATTATTTTAATTATTTTTAATTTATTAATTAATTGGTTAATTCTTTTAATCAATTAATTCTTAAAAATTAATTATTAATTAGATTTAATTAATTAAAAATTCAGTTTAATTATTTTCAAGCCTATTTATTTATTTAAAAATAGTTTGAGTATTTAAAGAGTGTCAACTAATTTTATTAATTGATTTATTTGCATTTAAATGTTTATATTAGATTTAAAAATCCGATTTTTGATTTAAAAATTAATCGTGACTTCTCTAAAATTAAAATAAGTTTCGTATGATGTTTTAAAAATGTTTATAAGTGCTATATGGTTCATATTAATTGTGTGTTGTGTTTTATAGTCTGTATATGCCCGTACTAGGGCAAATATCTGAGTTTTAAATATCGTAGATCATACCGGAGTCCGATACGTAACCGGTTACTTGTTTAAATGTGATTATTGATTGAATAAGTGTCGAGATTAGAACGAGAATAGTTAGACTTATTGTGATGAGTTGTGTAATTATAGAATCGAGTTTCCGGAGCAAGGGAAAAGGAAAGGTAGAGTGAGCAGAGTCGATCCGACAGCAGCTTAGACCAGGCAAGTATATGTGCCTTTAATTGTGATAAATTTTATTATTGTCTTGATTACTTGAATACCGTTATCCCCAGAACAATTCAAATTATCAATCTTTTAACCGCATTTGGACAACTGATTCCATTTCCTTAGAGATTCTTGATTCTTTGATTTGATCTGCATCGGAAACCCTTATTTCCAATTCACTTGATTATTGTTTACCACCATTTGTTATTGTATATCATCCTTTGATTATTATTGACAACCATTGATTTTTTGACTTCCATCTTGATTGTTGATTACGGTCATTGATTATCGATTACCAATCTTGATTTCCTTATTGAATGAGTACACTGTACCATTGCAATTATTCCATGATTCATTCTCGATCTTCATTTGATACTGAGCAGTTGAAGCTCTTTTGCAATTACTATACATTAAGTTTATCTTATTGAGCATGTTATTGTTTATACCCTATGATAGATTTGACATGTGTTTTTAAAATGGACCAGTAATTGGTCGGGCCATATTTATGGTCGGAATAACTTAAGGCCCAGATTGGCCTGGGATCCAGTAGAGGACTATGCCGTGAGCTAGTCCGGGGTTGATGCGTGGCTGGCCAGCAGCACAACCTTTGATTTGAATAAAATGTATAAGCCAAATTCTAATTCTTTTTCTCCAATTGTTATTGATACAAAGCATGTGTTAGCTAAATATTGTTGATTCTGATATCATAAATTCATATCCTTACAACTGTGATAGAAATGATTCATTGATGTTTGCTGAGCAATTTTGGCTCACTCTTGCTTGTTGTTTTCTAACCCTATTACAGTGAAGCGAGAGTATGAGTCGGCATAGCGTGACCGATAGTTCACCAGCAGCCAGGAGAGCCCCTCGAGTCATTATCATTGGCAGGGTAGTTGTTGTTTTGCTTTTCTAGATTAGATGTCTAGATTTGAACTTTAGTTGTGATGTAATAACTCTGATAAAACTGGTATTATATTAATAAAAGATTGTAGTATCTTGTGTTCATTGCCATAATCTGGATGCGGTCTTGGTTAAGGGGTATTTGTGTCTTTATATATATTATGCATGTGTTAAATAGTGTTCCGTTGGTCAGATGACTCCTCAAATCTGTACCCCGGGTTTGGAGGGCGTCACAGTTGGTATCAGAGCAGCAGGTTATGGCATTTGAAACAAGTTAGGACTTAGGGTCCAGGATAACATAAAGAGTTAGGAAATTCACGTAAGGATATTAGGAGGTCAATTAGGGATATTATGCGTAGTAATTAAATGTGGTTATAATTGCAGCCCCCTAGTTCTAGTTCAGACTCAGACCCTTCCGAGGATACGATAGCAGAGATACCTACACCCGTTGAGAGAGCAGGACCGTCTCGGCCAGTGCGATATCAGCCTAGGCATCAGGACCCGATAGTCAGGAGAGATCAGGTACCTTGTCCTATTCCACTCCGACAAGTAGCCCCAGCACCAGTGTCTCAGGCATCAGTTTGTGGGCCTTTGTATCAGTTATGTGAGCCACCAGTTCCACACCATGTGTATCAGAGGGTGAGTAGAGAGAAGGAGTACCTTTATGGACATGTTATGGAGATGGGTAGGGTTCGTTCGATCGAAGCAGCCGCTATCCGAGAGAGGGACAAACTTAGAGATCAGATGAGGGACATTCAGATGAGGTTTAGGGTTACGAGGACCTTGATTGAGACTCGATTGCACAGATTAGCTTCTAGTCGAGAGGGAGAGACAGTAGCAGGGATGAGACAAATTTTGGATTATGCGATGAGTGAGATTGCAGAGATTTCAGGACCCCCGTTATGGCCGGCAGGAGCAGGTGATCTATGAGTAGGTCTTAGGAGCAGACATATGTGACATAGATGTATGGTTTCTAGATAGTTAGTATATATATATGCATATTGTAGAATCAGCAGTGCACCGGGCTTATAGGAATGCATCGTGTTGTTGTTGCATTTTTGTTGTATTGCTGGTCGGCAGTTATGGTTCAGCCATGATATATTTTCTTTTGAAGCGTTCTACGCTTGTACTAACTCTATATATATATATATGATAAACCTCTTTTATAGAACTGTATTTATTCCATTGTCATTCATTTCCAGCATCATAACTGTTATTCTACTTTTTGCAACGAGTGTATCCATACACCGTTGAGAAGATCTGTAAACCTTCGAGATATCAATTGTGATCCTTCCTTCTCTTATATGGACTGTTTGATTAAGCCAATTATTGTTTATTCATCAGCGATATGGCTCCTAGACGACAAACCCGTTCAACTGATACCTCTGACCAAGAAGGTCAACAAAATACACCTCCCACGGGCCGCATGGACCCGATGGTAATCCAGTTGTTAAATACTCTTACTCAACAGACTACCGCATTAGCACAGCAGCAACAAGCGTTTCAGCAACAGCTCTTAGAACAGCAACAACAACATCAGCATCATCAGCATCAGCAGCATCAACAGCATCACCAGCAAGCAGCACCGGCGGTTACGTTCAAATCTTTCCAAGCAGCAAAACCTCCAGAATTTAAAGGATCAGCAGACCCTGTAGAGGCTAAGGCATGGTTGAAAGAGATGGAAAAGGCTTTTGCCTTGATACCTCTGACCAAGAAGGTCAACAAAATACACCTCCCACGGGCCGCATGGACCCGATGGTAATCCAGTTGTTAAATACTCTTACTCAACAGACTACCGCATTAGCACAGCAGCAACAAGCGTTTCAGCAACAACTCTTAGAACAGCAACAACAACATCAGCATCATCAGCATCAGCAGCATCAACAGCATCACCAGCAAGCAGCACCGGCGGTTACGTTCAAATCTTTCCAAGCAGCAAAACCCCCAGAATTTAAAGGATCAGCAGACCCTGTAGAGGCTAAGGCATGGTTGAAAGAGATGGAAAAGGCTTTTGCCTTGATAGAAGTGGCAGAGGATAAGAAGACGGAGTATGCGAGCTATTTTCTGAAGAATGAAGCCAGTTATTGGTGGGAAACAAGTAGGGCTATGGAGCCCGAGGGATTGATTACGTGGGCAAGATTTACAGAGTTGTTTTTGGAAAGGTATTTTCCGGACTATATGAGAGATCAGATGGAATTAAAGTTTTTGGAGTTAAAGCAGGGAAGCATGACAGTGCCCCAATATGAAACAAGGTTTACGGAGTTGTCGAGGTTTGTTCCAACCTATGTGGATACGGAGAAGAAGAAGGCCAAGAGGTTCCAGCAGGGACTGAGGTCTTGGATTCGTAGTAAGTTAGCTATATTAGAGTTGGACACCTATGCAGCGGTGGTCCAAAAGGCAATGATTGCGGAGACAGAGAGTGATTCTTACATGAAAGAGAGGGAGAACAAGAAAAGGAAAGCAGGGACACCCGATAAGGGACAGCAGCAGGGAAGTTTTCAAGGGCAAGCAAATAAGAAACTGGGATTTCAGAACGGAAGGAATACAAGTTTCAGGAAACCAGATACCGGGAACGTAGGACAAGATAACCGTCTACCAACCGGCAGTCAGCAGGGACTTTCTAGACCCCCACTACCAGAATGCAAGACATGCGGGAAGCGACATCCAGGGATATGCCATCGATTGAATGTCACATGCTTTAAATGCAATCAGAAGGGACATTATTCTCGGGATTGCAAGATAGGCATTGTGTGTCATCGGTGTAAGAAACCAGGTCACATGATTAAGGACTGCAGAGCACCAGCAATCGTGAACAATATGATTCGGGCAATTGAAGCACCCCCAGTTGTTAATGTCCAGCCGTTAGCCAGGACCTACAATATGTCAATGGGAGAAGCAGTGAGAGATTTCGACGTGGTGGCAGGTACACTTCTAGTAAATTCTATTCCTGCAAAAGTGTTAATAGATTCAGGAGCGACGAAGTCTTTTATTTCTGAAACGTTTGCTCGTAGATTGAATTGTGTAATGAAACCTTTAAGTGGAGTGTTGACTTTAGAGATAGCTAATCAGGATCGTATCGCGGTCAGTTCATATTATCCTCGTTGTGAGATAGAGATTTTGGGAAATCGTTTTTATGTTGACTTGTTACCTTTTAAGTTAGGTGAATTTGATGTGATATTAGGGATGGATTGGTTGACTGAGTATGATGCAAGTATTGACTGTAAGAATAAGAGGGTTACTTTGATTACCCTAGAAAAGAAAGAAATAATATTTAGAGGAGAGAGGCAAGGAAAGAGGTTCCTGACGATGATTCAGGATAAGAGATTATTAAGGCAAGGTTGTGAGGCGTATTTAGCTTATGTGATAGATATAGATAAGGAAGTTTCTAAGTTAGAAGATATTCCAGTTGTAAATGAGTTTCCAGATGTTTTTCCGGAGGAATTACCAGGTTTACCTCCAGATAGAGAGATTGAATTTGCGATAGACTTAGTACCAGGCGTGGAGCCAGTATCTAAGGCCCCTTACAGAATGACACTAGTGGAGATGAAGGAATTGGCTGATCAACTGCAAGATTTGCTAGAAAAAGGAATTATTAGACCCAGCGTTTCACCGTGGGGAGCACCAGTACTGTTTGTCAAGAAAAAGGATGGAAGCATGAGATTGTGTATAGACTATCGGGAGTTGAACAAGCTGACCATTAAGAACAAGTATCCGTTACCTCGAATAGATGATCTGTTTGACCAGCTGAAAGGAGCGGTACATTTTTCAAAGATTGACCTACGGCCAGGATATCACCAACTGAAGATTAAACCAGATGACATACCGAAGACAGCCTTTCGAACAAGGTATGGGCACTATGAATTCTTAGTAATGGCGTTTGGACTAACAAATGCACCCGCAACTTTTATGGACTTAATGAACAGGATTTTCAAGAGATATTTGGACAAGTTTGTAGTGGTATTCATCGACGACATCTTGATATACTCAAAGACAGAAGAAGAACATATAGACCATTTGCGGATTGTGTTGGAAACATTGAGACAAGAAAGACTATACGCGAAGTTTTCCAAGTGTGAATTCTGGTTGAGAGAAGTTCATTTCTTAGGACACGTGGTGAGCAGCGAAGGCATCAAAGTGGACCCAGCAAAGATAGAGGCAGTGAAAGATTGGGAGAGACCAAGGACACCGACTGAAGTCAGAAGTTTCTTGGGATTAGCCAGATACTACCGGAGATTTGTGCAAGATTTTGCGAAGATAGCTACTCCAATGACCAAGCTGACAAGGAAAAGCGAGCGATTCATATGGAATGATAAATGTGAAGAAAGCTTCCAAGAGTTAAAGAAGAGACTAACTACGGCACCGGTATTGATGCTACCAGACGATCAAGGTCATTTCGTAATCTATAGTGATGCGTCGTACAAAGGATTGGGATGTGTACTTATGCAACATGACAAGGTGATTGCTTATGCGTCAAGACAGTTGAGACCCCACGAACAGAAGTATCCTACACATGATTTGGAGTTAGCAGCTATTGTGTTTGCTTTGAAGATATGGAGACATTACTTGTATGGAGAGAGATGTGAAATTTACACCGATCACAAAAGTCTGAAGTATATCTTTACTCAGAAAGAGCTGAACATGAGGCAACGAAGATGGTTAGAACTAATCAAGGACTACGACGTTTCTATCAACTATCATTCCGGCAAGGCAAATGTGGTAGCAGATGCATTGAGTAGAAAAGAGAGATTAAATACACTGACGATGACCAAAGAGTTGTACAAGGAATTTGAGAAGTTAGAAATCGAAGTAAGTACTCCGAAGCATGCGATGGAAATGATTTATACCATGACGTTTCAACCTAAATTGTTGGAGAAGATACGGAAGTGCCAAGAGCAAGTTATGAATGATGATGTGAGTAAGATGACAGGTGAGGAAATATGTAGCCAACCGGACGACAAAGGGATCTTGAGATTTGCTTCTCGGATATGGATACCTAACGTAGCGGAACTGAAAAGTGAGATTTTGCACGAAGCACATAACTCGAAGTATTCAATTCATCCAGGGAGTACGAAGATGTATCGAGATCTTAAGACGAACTTTTGGTGGCCAGATATGAAGAGAGAGATTGCGGAATCGGTAAGTAAATGCTTTACGTGTCAAAGAGTTAAGGAGGAACATCATAGACCAAGTGGATTACTTCAACCATTGGAAATTCCTGAATGGAAGTGGGAACACATTGCGATGGACTTTGTAGTAGGATTGCCTAGAACAAAGGCTAACCATGATGCCATTTGGGTTATCGTGGATCGATTGACGAAATCTGCGCATTTTCTTCCGATTAACGAGAGATTCTCGCTAGATAAGTTAGTTCATATTTACATAAAAGAAATCGTAGTACGACATGGAGTTCCAGTATCGATAGTGTCTGATAGAGACCCTCGATTCAATTCAAGATTTTGGAGGAGTTTGGGCACCGAGTTGAGAATGAGTACGGCTTATCATCCGCAGACGGACGGTCAAAGCGAAAGGACAATTCAGACTATTGAAGATATGCTTAGGACATGTGCACTTGACTTTGAAGGCAGTTGGGACGATCATCTACCCTTGGTGGAATTTTCATATAATAATAGTTTTCACGCGAGCATCGGAATGCCACCTTACGAAGCTTTGTATGGACGAAAGTGTCGATCTCCAGTATATTGGGAAGAAGTTGGTGAACGGAAGATGATAGGACCAGAACTAGTGCAACGAACAAAGGAAGTGGTTCAATTGATTCAGAGAAGATTGATAACAGCTCAAGACCGACAGAAAAAGTATGCGGATCTAGCCAGAAAGGATGTGGGATTCGAAGAAGGAGAGCAAGTGTTACTAAAGGTTTCACCATGGAAAGGATTAGTTAGGTTTGGAAAGAAAGGGAAGTTGAGTCCGAGATATGTTGGACCGTTTGAGATTTTGAAGAAGGTGGGCAAGGTAGCTTACGAGTTGGCATTGCCACCGCATATGCAGCACATTCATAATGTATTTCATGTATCTATGCTTAAGAGGTATCGACCAGATTCGAATCATGTAATAGAGTATGAACCCATAGAGGTCCAGGCAGATTTATCATATGTAGAACGACCGATTCAGATATTGGATCGTAAGGAGAAAGTACTAAGGAATAAGACAGTAGCGTTAGTGAGAGTTTTGTGGAGGAATCCTAAAGTAGAAGAGTCTACCTGGGAGTTAGAGAGTGAGATGTTAGAGAAATATCCCCAGTTGTTTCCTTGATCTGATTCTGAGGACAGAATCCTATTAAGGGGGGAAGGATGTAATATCCGTGAATTTTATTGTTTGATTAAATGAAATATTTAATATAAAATATTTATTGTGGAGTATTGGAATATTATTAAATGATAATTTTTGTGTGATTATGTGCTAAATGGTGAGTCGAAAACCCCTTTCAAATATTTCGTCATTTGGAATTTTCTTCAAATCTGAGCCCCGTTTTGATAATTCAAGAGCCCCATTGGAATTTCGTACATTAATTATTATCTCTTCGTCTTTCGTATTCGAATCATTATCGGGAGAGATATTCGTATCATTTCATTCCTACCTATTTGATTCTGCAAGAATAATTCGTTTTGTTCAAAAAGGGAAAAATTGTTCCGAACCCTAATTGCTTAAGGGGACGGATATATCATTTTATATCAATATTACATTTGTTATAGCCCCAGTATTCTTGAGCATTAGTTATATAATGATATGTATTGATTTGGATAATTATCAATCCTTGTAGATAATTATCTTCTCGTAAAACGTATTTTTAACCTAATTAGGGTTTTTAAACGATCCAGTGGATCTATAACGATCCAAAAGTGTTCCTTAGGGTATTATTTTTCCAAAAATATATAAAGACGAATCGTACCTTATAACCTTCATAATTTGCATTGCGTATTATCAAAAAGTAAAAATTCCCGAAACGTGTTCTTCGTGTTCTTGAATAATCAATCTATTCGTTCAAGGTGTTATTGAAATCCAAATCTGAAGTTCTTGTACTCAAATCAAAGCTCTTGATCTCTAGTTTCAGAATCTTCCAACCTCATCATCATCTGGTAAGTTTTCGATTTTATATGAATTTTTCAATATTCGAATTAAAATTAGGGTTCTTGGTCGATTTGGGGATTTTCATTCTGTTGATTCTCCATTCAATTGGTTGCTTCTAACATGTTCCTAGGGTTCTAATTAGCAAGAATTCATGCTTTGATTTCATGTTTATGTTCGATTTTGATGGGTTTGATTTTCGGGTTTTGACCCGAATTCTTCTTTTGAATAGTCCGTTCATATGAATGATCTGACATTGTTTTTGGTAGAGGGCTTTCATTGTATGTGTTCTTAGCTTCATTTTAACATAAAGAACGTAGAGTTTCATGTAGGATTTTTACAGATCGGAAAATTTGTTTAAGCTCGCCGGAAAATAGTCGGGTTTTTTATTTCGGCGATGTTTTTGGTACGTTTTTGATCGGAATGTGCTGCTGTGTTTTATTTGGAATGTTTTGATATAAAAATCCCCAATTTTGGATGTGTTTTTGGCTCGCCGGAATCTGGAAAAGGTCGCCGGATTCTGGAAAAATTCCGGCTGTTCTTGGCGACTCGTTTCAGTTCTTGGCGACCCGTTTACCCGAAGTTTGACCCAGTTTCAATCTTCAAAACCCTAATTCATTTTCTAAAAACTGTTTTTGGATTTTATTTTTAAATTTAATTCGAAAATAGTTTAAAAACTTTAAAAATTCATATTTTTATTTTAAAAATATATTTTAATATCAGAAAAATTCTGGAAAATTATATTTATTGTTTTAAATCCAAAAATTGATTAAGCTTAATTATTTTAATTATTTTTAATTAATAATTAATTGGTTAATTCTTTTAATCAATTAATTCTTAAAAATTAATTATTAATTAGATTTAATTAATTAAAAATTCAGTTTAATTATTTTCAAGCCTATTTATTTATTTAAAAATAGTTTGAGTATTTAAATAGTGTCAATTAATTTTATTAATTGATTTATTTGCATTTAAATGTTTATATTGGATTTAAAAATCCGATTTTTGATTTAAAAATTAATCGTGACTTATCTAAAATTAAAATAAGTTTCGTATGATGTTTTAAAAATGTTTATAAGTGCTATATGGTTCATATTAATTGTGTGTTGTGTTTTATAGTCTGTATATGCCCGTACTAGGGCAAATATCTGAGTTTTAAATATCGTAGATCATACCGGACGTCTGATATGTAACCGGTTACTTGTTTAAATGTGATTATTGATTGAATAAGTGTCGAGAGTAGAACGAGAATAGTTAGACTTATTGTGATGAGTTGTTTAATTATAGAATCGAGTTCCCGGAGCAAGGGAAAGGGAAAGGTAGAGTGAGCAGAGTCGATCCGACAGCAGCTTAGACCAGGCAAGTATCTTTGCATTTACTTGTGATAAAATTTATTATTGTCTTGATTACTTGAATACCGTTATCCCCAGAACAATTCAAATTATCAATCGTTTAACCGCATTTGGACAACTGATTCCATTTCCTTAGAGATTCTTGATTCTTTGATTTGATCTGCATCGGAAACCCTTATTTCCAATTCACTTGATTATTGTTTACCACCATTTGTTATTGTATATCATCCTTTGATTATTATTGACAACCATTGATTTTTTGACTTCCATCTTGACTGTTGATTACGGTCATTGATTATCGATTACCAATCTTGATTTCCTTATTGAATGAGTACACTGTACCATTGAAATTATTCCATGATTCATTCTCGATCTTCATTTGATACTGAGAAGTTGAAGCTCTTTTGCAATTACTATACATTAAGTTTATCTTATTGAGCATGTTATTGTTTATACCCTATGATAGATTTGGCATGTGTTTTTAAAATGGACCAGTAATTGGTCGGGCCATATTTATGGTCGGAATAACTTAAGGCCCAGATTGGCCTGGGATCCAGTAGAGGACTATGCCGTGAGCTAGTCCGGGGTTGATGCGTGGCTGGCCAGCAGCACAACCTTTGATTTGAATAAAATGTATAAGCCAAATTCTAATTCTTTTTCTCCAATTGTTATTGATACAAAACATGTGTTAGCTAAATATTGTTGATTCTGATATCATAAATTCATATCCTTACAACTGTGATAGAAATGATTCATTGATGTTTGCTGAGCAATTTTGGCTCACTCTTGCTTGTTGTTTTCTAACCCTATTACAGTGAAGCGAGAGTATGAGTCGGCATAGCGTGACTGATAGTTCACCAGCAGCCAGGAGAGCCCCTCGAGTCATTGTCATTGGCAGGGTAGTTGTTATTTTGCTTTTCTAGATTAGATGTCTAGATTTGAACTTTAGTTGTGATGTAATAACTCTGATAAAACTGGTATTTGATAGAATATATTTTATATATATTCTAGAGGATTTTATTCCCACATTTATGGTGTTTTTGCGAATAATCGTGTCGGTTTAATAAGTTTTATTGGAGTTTATTGCAGGAAATAAATATTTGCCAAGTTGAAAGAAATCGAGCATTGTTCAATGATTTGGGTGATTTTTAGTTCGAGGAATTAATTTGGTGAATTTACAAGAAGAAATAAAGGAATTTTGGGTCGTGTTAAGCATTTTTTGGAGTGAAATAAAGTGAAGTCCAGGGGCTTCGAGGCGCTATGGCGCAATAGAAGGCGCAGCAGCGCTCTATTAGTACTGTCCCAGGCGAGCAGGAATTAATATTCCAGGGAGAAAAAGGCGCTACAGCGCTATTAATAGCGCAAGGGCGCGCAACACGCATTCTGGGACAGCGCAGGAGCTCAAGTTGTAGCGCAGCTGCGCGACAGTAACCAGCGCAACAGCGCGAGAATTAGGCGCAGGAGCGCGGTGGCTTGGGTGATGCGCATCACTGTCATGCGCAACAGCGCTTTCCTGACAGAGTTAGAGCGCAGTCCTGTCCCTGTGCGCTAGAGTTTGTAAAAAATCAGTTTTATTTTATTCCTATTTCTATTATAAGTGTAATATATATTAGTTGGGCCTAATTTATTTGGGTCAACTAATTACTTCTTTTAGGACTATAAAAAGACAACTAGGTTATTTATTTTGGGTATCGAAAAACATATTTTTCGAGAGATACAATTAACATTCATCTTTTAGGGATTTCTTGGAGATCAATTACTTTCTTCCAAGATTTGAGATTAAAGGTTTATTTTCTATACTCTTTTAATTATGTTTTATTCTATTTCTTTTGATTCTTGTTTTGTTAATTCAATTATGCGTAACTAAATCTTAAATCTGAGGATTGGGTAGTATTCCTTGGTTATCATGTGTGTTTGATTATTTGTGATGTTCTTGCTTGCTGATCTGTTATTGAGGGATTAATACAATTAGGGGAGTCATGAACCTTTGATTGGATTTTAGGAATTGTAACGAATTGGAAGAGGAGTTGCATTTTTAGTACATGATTTAACGGACATAACTCGAATATTTGATTGGAAAGTTAATAGGAGGGTTGTGAGACTTATAATTCTTGGAGCATAATAATTTATGATTGTACTTTGATTGTATCACGGAAGTGACAATTAAGGTGTAGTTGTAAATATTATATTGTGTCTTGGAAGGGAACAATATAACCTTAGAAGAATTGTTTTCAGCAGAGTAAGAACGTAGATATCACAAAAATATTGAATGTGTATTGATACCAAGTGAAGAACCCCAGTTCTTGGATTGTTTTCTCATATATTTTATTCTTGATTAATAATTAGTTTAATTTAGTTTAAAAACAAACCAAACATTCTTTACACACTTCTAAATTGTGAGAAATATAATACTTGAACTTGATTCTACAAATTAGTCCTTCCCTGCGAACGAACAACAAAAATACTACCAACAAATTGGCGCCGCTGCCGGGGAAGGCAGTATAATTGAGTTTAAGTTAATTGTTTCTTATTGTTTAGATTTTAATTGTTTCCACAAGTTGTTTTGTTAGTGATTTTCAGGTGTATGCGACGTTCATCTTGCGTTAGAAAATTGGAATTTGACCCTGAAATCGAGCGTACTTTGAGAAAGCTAAGAAAAGAGAAAGCTAAGATGGGAGAGCCAGAACCACATGCAGTTGTTAATGTGGATGAAACTTCGATTTGGGACCATGAGACACCAAATCCCGCTAATTGCATGTATAAAACTCCACAGATTGGTGCGGCCCAGTTCAACATTAATCCGAGTTTAATTCAGATGATCAGCAATCAAGCTTTTGAAGGTGATATTGAGCTAGAGGACCCACACAGACATCTTGAGCGTTTCGTGCAGATGTGTGGATCATTCAGAATTAATGGTGTTACGAGCGATCAGGCTCGCCTTCATATGTTTCCCTATTCTATTAAGGGAAGAGCTTTGGAATGGTTTCAGCAACTTCCAAACGCTACGGTTGCTACATGGGAGGGTCTTTCTACTGCATTCTTGTCCAAATACTATCCTTCTGACAAGACGCAGCAATTGAGGACCATGATTATGAGTTTTAAAGCATAACCGGGTGAAGGTCTATATCAGGCATGGGAGAGATTCAAGGCACTATTGAGGAAGTGTCCACATCATGGCTTAGAAGATTGGCAGATTATTAGCACTTTTTATGGGGCCATGAATGCAGATATTCGTTTGAGCTTGGATGTGGCTGCTGGTGGAAATTTCAAGAAAGCACCTACTACACAAGCTAAAGCACTTCTTGAGGAATTGGCATCTAATAACTATTCTTGGGCACCTAGTGGGAAGAGCTCAGCAGAATCAGCACAAGAATCTGAGATTATAAACATGCTGGCTCAAAAGTTGGATACTCTAACTCAGGAGGTGCGAGGACAAAGGGTAAATGTGAATGCTATTTCTTCACCTATGGAAGGGTATCATGATTATGGTACTAATCAGAACTCTTATGGGCAACAATTTCCAGAAGAAGCATCCTTTATTCAGGGAAGACATCCATGGCCTGTTCAGAATAATTCTTATTACAATCCGAATCAAAGGCCAAATAACAATCTCTCTTACAGCAACAATCATGCGGCAAATCCTTCTTATCAATTTCCAAGGCAGAATCAACCTCCTGGTTTTCAGTCACGACCACCATATCAAGCTCAGCAGCAGTATCAACCTCCGCCAAAGAAAGAACCAGCCGATTGGGAGGTTGCACTAAACAAAATCATGCAAGGAACTTCTGGTGCATTGGCTAATATGGAATCAAGGATAGATCAGATGGCATCTTCTCAAAAGATGCTAGAAACACAGATTGGACAGATTGCCTCCAAGATGGGTGTTCGTGAGCAAGGGTCTCTTCCTAGTCAACCTGATCAGACTAGTAAAGAGCAGTGCAAAGCAATTACTTTGAGGAGCGGAAAAGAGTTGCCAGATGTTGAAGTCCTTGAACCTCAAGAGAATGATGCTGAGAAAGAAGATGATAAAGTAGAGATTGCTGCAGAAAAGTCAGAAAAAGAAGATGAGAAGAAGAAGGAAGAAGAAGCAGAAAAGCCATATGTTCCTCCACCACCATATGTTCCTCCTATTCCATTTCCACAGAGACTTCACAACAGGCAGCTAGAGAAGCAGTATGAAAAGTTCTTGACTATGTTCCGGCAGTTGCATGTTAATATTCCTTTGGCTGAGGCGTTGAATCAAATGCCACTTTATGCTAAATTTCTTAAGGAGATGTTGACAAAGAAGAGGAAACTTGAAGATGCAGAAACTATTACTCTTAATGCTGAATGCAGTGCAGTCATTCAAAAAGCTATTCCTCAGAAATTGAAAGATCCGGGAAGTTTCTCTTTGCCTTGCACTATTGGGAAGATGGAGAACATGAAAGCTTTGTGTGATTTAGGGGCTAGTGTAAGTTTGATGCCCTATTCAATTTGTAAACGGCTTGGTCTTGGAGAGCTAAAAAAAACACGGATTTCACTTCAGTTGGCGGATCGTTCTGTCAAATATCCGTTGGGTGTCATTGAAGATGTGGTTGTCAAAGTTGATAAGTTTGTCATACCTTGCGATTTCGTGGTGTTAGAGATGGATGAAGATGTCGAGATACCCATAATCTTGGGAAGGCCATTCTTGGCTACTGCTGGCACTACTATCGATGTTAAAGCTGGGAAATTAACTTTGAATGTTGGCGAGGACAAAGTAGAATTTGATCTTAATAAAGCAATGAAGATGCCTCCTTTTAGAGCCACTTGTTTTACAGTTGACATAGTGGATGATATTGTGCATCTTGAAAATGAACACTTCATGGGAGCTGAACAGGTGTTAGAAGATGTAGTGGAAGAAGAAGCACTCGTTGTACGAGATAAAGAAGTTGAGATGGTTTTTACTCTGTCAGAGGCACCACAGGTTGAACTTAAACCTCTACCTGATAATTTGAGGTATGCTTTTCTTGGTCCGAATGATACATATCCTGTGGTAGTTTCTGCGTTACTTAGTGATGATGAGCTAGAAAAGTTGTTACATGTTCTTCGGCAATATAAATCAGCTATTGGTTGGTCAATTGAAGATATCAAGGGAATTAGCCCTGCTCTTTGCATGCATAGAATTGCCTTAGAAGATGATCATAAGCCTGTGATAGAGGGCCAAAGAAGACTGAATCCAAATTTGCAAGAGGTGGTGAAGAAAGAAATCACTAAGTTGCTTGATGCTGGTATCATTTATTCAGTTCCACACAGTAAATGGGTCAGTCCTATTCATGTTGTGCCTAAGAAAGGTGGGATGACTGTTGTTCAAAATGAGAAGAATGAGTTGATTCCTACAAGAACAGTAACAGGTTGGAGAGTTTGCATTGATTACAGGAAGTTGAATAACGCTACTCGCAAGGATCACTTTCCCCTCCCATTCATTGATCAGATGCTCGAAAGGTTGGCAGGTAATGAGTACTACAACTTTCTGGATGGATTCTCGGGCTATTTTCAGATTCCTATCGCACCCGAAGATCAAGAGAAGACCACCTTTACTTGTCCTTATGGCACTTTTGCTTATCGGAGGCTTCCTTTTGGTTTGTGTAATGGTCCTTCGACATTTCAACGGCTCATGAATCACATTTTCTCAGATTTCATAGGGAGAGGCATGGAGGTCTTCATGGATGACTTCACTGTATATGGTTCTTCCTTTGATTCATGTCTAGCCAGTTTATCAAAGGTGTTGCAGAGATGTACTGAAACGAATCTTGTTCTTAATTGGGAAAAGTGTCACTTTATGGTGAAGGAAGGCATTGTGCTTGGGCATAAAATCTCTAGTAGAGGCATTGAGGTCGATAGAGCAAAAATTGAAGTTATTGAAAAATTGCCTCCACCTTCATCTGTGAAAGGTATTCGAAGCTTTCTTGGGCATGCTGGTTTTTATCGACGGTTCATCAAGGATTTCTCCAAGTTAGCTCGGCCACTCTGCAATCTTCTCGAAAAGGATCGTGTTTTTGACTTTGATGAAAGTTGTCTTGATGCTTTTAACAGGTTGAAGAAGGAACTTACTTCTGCACCCATAGTTACATCGCCCGATTGGAGCTTGCCATTTGAGCTCATGTGTGATGCTAGTGACTATGCTGTGGGTGTTGTTCTTGGGCAGAAGAAGGAGAAGAGGATGCATGTGATAGCTTATGCAAGCAAGACTCTTGATGATGCACAAATTAACTATTCCACTACTGAGAAAGAGCTACTTGCAGTGGTATTTGCACTTGATAAATTTAGATCCTATCTTGTTGGGTCTAAGGTGATTGTCTATTCGGATCATGCTGCGATTCGTTTCTTGATGACAAAGAAGGATGCAAAGCCTCGTCTAGTTCGTTGGATTCTTTTACTCCAGGAATTTGATCTTGAGATTCGAGATAAGAAAGGGTGCGAGAACTTGGTAGCTGATCATTTATCTAGGTTGGACCAAGGAGATGGAGAGGTAGGTGGTGAAATGCCTATTAATGATAAATTTCCGGAGGAGCAGCTTCTAGTTGTGTCTATGTCTACACCATGGTATACAGATTTTGTGAACTACATTGTGGGAGGAGTTGTACCTGATACTCTCTCTTATAATCAGAAGAAGAAGTTCTTTTATGATGTGAAGCACTACTATTGGGAGGAGCCACTGCTTTACAAGGAATGCGCTGATGTAATGTTTCGTAGATGTGTACCTCATGATGAAGTTCCTCATATTTTCAGGCATTGTCATTCTCTAGAGTGTGGAGGTCATAACAGTAGCATGAAGACAGTGGCTAAGATTTTGCAGTCAGGTTTTTATTGGCCAACCATGCATCAAGATGCTAGAGATTATGTGGCTAAATGTGATAGATGTCAACGAGTTGGGAATATTTCGAGGAGAAACGAGATGCCATTACAGTCCATTCTTGAGGTAGAGATTTTTGATGTGTGGGGGATGGATTTCATGGGTCCATTTCCGTCTTCTTATGGGAACCAGTATATTTTGGTGGGAGTTGATTATGTTTCTAAATGGGTTGAAGCTATTGCGTCTCCTACTAACGATGCTAGAATTGTGAAGAAGTTCTTAAAGAAGCATGTGTTCACCAGATTTGGAGTGCCAAGGGCTATTATCAATGATGGAGGTTCGCACTTTTGCAATAAATAGGTGGCTGATCTTTTGAAAAAGTATGGTGTGACACAAAAGGTGGCAACTCCTTATCATCCGCAAACAAGTGGGCAAGTTGAGATTTCGAATCGTGAGCTGAAGTCAATTTTGGAGAAGACAGTGGCAAGTTCTAGAAAGGATTGGTCAACAAAGCTTGATGATGCTCTTTGGGCATATAGGACAGCTTTTAAAACACCTATTGGGATGTCTCCATATAGGTTGGTCTTTGGAAAGCCATGTCATTTGCCGGTGGAACTTCAGCATAAGGCATTTTGGGCTACGAGGAATTTGAATTTTGATCTAAAAGCTGCGGGAGAGAAGCGTTTGCTTCAACTTGGAGAGCTTGAAGAGATTAGGCTCCAATCTTATGAGAATGCTAGTATCTACAAGGAGAAGACCAAATTGTGGCATGACAAGCACATTCAGAAGAAGGAATTTGAGGTTGGGCAACATGTTCTATTGTTCAATTCAAGACTCCGTTTGTTTCCCGGAAAGCTCAGATCACGATGGTCCGGACCTTTTGAGATTGTGAAGGTCTATCCTTATGGGGTTTGTGAGATTATCAGAGAAGGGTCAGATGTCTTCAAGGTGAACGGGCAAAGACTGAAGCCATACCTGCTGGGAGAAACAGTGGAGCGAGGAATGAGCATTCTTCACCTCCAAGACCCTATCATCGGTTGAGAATCGGCGTCAAGCTAATGACGTTAAACGAGCGCTTCGTGGGAGGCAACCCATGTATTGTGAGTATTTCTTTATTGTTTTTCTATAGTGTGTGTCAATGAGGACATTGACCCATTTAAGTGTGGGGATGTGTGTCTCATGTGTTGTAAGTCTAATTCTAGCCTTGTGAAATTTACGTGTTTTAATGCACCCATGCATGCTGTTAGAAATCTTGTGTTTATGGATACTTTTGATTGAGAAGTGATATGTGATGTCTTGTGCACACACTTACACTAGCGAGTTGAAGCTGGTAAACTTATTGAATGTGGTAAGGGATTAGAATGACATGAATATGTGCAAGATAATTTGGTTTAGATGCTTTGAGTACAAGTAGGTATGTTAGAGAGATTTCTATTTGGGATTGATTGTGCTTTTACACACCAAGCGAGTTTTGAGCCTATATGCATATCTTTTGCATTATTTTTCGTTTGCTTGAGTGTCCACTTGTTATTTGCATTGCTAGCACGTGTTTGAGGTCTTTCTTGAGATGCATGACATTAATTGATGACAACATGATAAAGGCAATAGTTTAACCTTATATTTTCCATATTACCAAACCATTTATACATGATCCATTATTTAACCCGTTGGGCCTAATTGATAAGTGGGTATTTTATTCACTTAGAACGTTTCCGTTTGGCTTAAAACGTGTGTTTGTACTCGAGTTGTGGTATTTTTGATCTCTTTTAAGGGTTTTGTGCAGGTATAGTTATCTCAGGTGTGTTAGGAATGAAGTGAAGCAATTGGAATGTAAATTGGAGCTTAAATGAAGAAAAGAAGAAAAATCAGTTTGTTGGCCAGGGAGTATGGCGCGGCAGCGCCGTGCTAGTACTGTGGGATGGCGCGGCAGCGCCGCAGAGAAAATGCTGACAGAGGATATGGCGCGGCAGCGCCGCTGGACTATATAAAGATGGCGCGGCAGCGCCGCGATCTCTGGGGGAATTTCCTGTTTTAATTAATTTCCGATTTTTTTGAGGAAAAGGAAAATAATTCCAATTCTATTCGAGTTGTTACACCTGGAGGCATATAAAAAAGAAGAAACAAACCCTAGGAGAGAGGAGAGAGATATATCACTTACATCTACAGAGTTCAAGCACGAAGAAGCAAGGAAGAAGATCGATTCAATTTTATTCTTGTAATCTTTCTAGTTTGTGGATGCTTGGATTGGTGTACTCTTAAAAACCCTAATATTTATAATAGTTATAATTTGTTTTCTTCTATCATGTTTTCAATAGAACCCATGGTGACGATTAGTTTGATTATGAACTAATTCGTTATCATGGGGTTTTAACGTAGTTATTCATGAAGTTTATTTGTTGAATCTTCTCGATGCCTATAGTGTGATTGATGTGATATCCTATCATGGTTGTTTTAATTCGTTATAGGAGAGTAGCTAACTCCTGTAATTGTGTGTTAATTCTTATTGAAGCGAAAGTGGATCTAAGAGTTTAGAACTTGCCATGCTAGCATAGGTTTATGCGTGAGAATATCATTCGTAATTAGTGTCGTAACTCTAACCGTTTTATGACGACTATGTGATCAATTGAATGCTTGTACTTCAACCATTATGTTTTCAATCTTTATAGACATATAAGGACTAAGCATAATTGGGAGACTAAGTGATTTCTATCTTAATTGTGGATATTATTTAGGATGGTATTGGTACAACGAAAGTTGGTTTATATCAGTTTTGTGTGTTCGATCAGGTATTAACAAATCACATGAAAGGGCTAGAGAATTGAAGACTTTAGATGGAGTGTTTAATGAAGTTGAAATCCCATGTTTCATTCACATAAGTAAATCAATATAAATCTCAGTTTCAGTAGTGATAATTAATTATAATTCTTAGATAAATTTTAGTGATAATCAAAACCACTTTGTTACTTGTTTTAGCATCGGATAATAATCATACATTGGTGAGTGAATTAACTAGACAAATAACGAATCCCTGTTGGAACGAACCTTATTTGCTATCTGTATTACTTGAGATCACGTGCACTTGCGTGTTGAGTTTGGTCGTAACAAGTTTTTGGCGCCGCTGCCGGGGATTGCGGTTTTATTTGTTTAGTTTAACTATTTATCATCAGTGGTCATTAAAATTCGGTGACTAGGACGTTTCTCACCAAATTTTCTAGTTGGTGAATTTCAGGTACTTATTGAGAGTGTATGCGTACACGAGCTCGAGCACGTAGAGAAGAATTAGCAAGAAGAGAAGAACTAGCGCGAAGGAAACTTGACTTTGAGAACATCAGTGTAGAAAACAAGCGTGAATCAAAAGAAGAGATGGATGATCAAGCACAACCAGCGAAGGCTTTGAGTGAATTCTCTCAGCCAAAGGTGGAGGACATTCATACCAGCATTGTTCGTCCAGCTATTGGGGCGAATAACTTCGAGCTTAAGCCAAACATCATTCAGATGATTCAGAATACAGTTCAGTTTGGGGGTAGTCCAGCTGAAGATCCCAATGCTCATATTAGGGACTTCCTGGAGATCTGTGACACCTTCAAATTCAACGGAGTTACAGATGACGCGATCAGATTGAGGCTATTTCCCTTCTCTCTAAGGGATAAAGCCAAGAGTTGGCTACATTCTATGCCAGCAGGATCTATTAGAACTTGGGCAGACTGTGCTCAAAAGTTCTTGACGAAGTATTTCTCCATGGCGAAGACAGCAGCTTATAGGAATTCTATTTCTCAGTTTGCTCAGCAACCCCAGGAATCTTTGGGGGAAGCTTGGGAAAGGTACAAGGAGATTTTGGCACGTTGTCCTCATCATGGGATGCCGGATTGGATGGTAATCAGCAATTTCTATAATGGATTGGGAGCTCAGTCAAGGCCTATGCTTGATGCAGCATCTGGAGGTGCGCTATGGGCAAAAAGCTATGAGGATGCCTATAATCTTATCGAGATGATGGCGGCCAATGAGTTTCAGAATCCTACTCAACGCTTGCCACCTGCTAAAGTGGCCGGAGTACTTGAATTGGATGCAGCTACTGCTATTGCTGCTCAACTTAAAGCGTTGACAATGAAGGTAGATTCCCTTTCTACTCATGGGACTAACCAGGTTGCTATGGTGTGTGAGTTGTGTGCAGGAGCTCATGACACGAATATGTGTGCTATCTCATCTGAATCAGCACAGTTTGTTAGTAATTTTCAAAGAGCTCAGCAACCAGTGCCTAATGCTTACCATCCCAACAATCGAAATCATCCGAATTTCAGTTGGAGCAACAATCAGGGTGGTGTTCAGCAACCACAGAATCAGCAGTTCAATGCAAGGCCATATAATCAGAACAATCAACAACCACCTTATGCTCCAAGGCAACCATTCAATCCACCTGGATTTCAACCACCTCAAGGGACTTCATTGAATCAGTCTGAGAAGTCAGAATTGGAAGAGCTGCGAATGATGTACAAGAGTCAGGCGGTGTCATTGAAAACTTTGGAAAATCAGATTGGCCAACTAGCCAACGCATTGCTGAACCGTCAACCAGGAACGCTTCCGAGTGACACAGAGGTGAATCCAGGCAAGAAAGATCACAAGGAACAGGTCCAGGCAGTAACCTTACGATCTGGGAAGATTCTACAAGGTCAGAACGAAGAAATTTCAGCCGAGGAAAAGAATGATAATCTTGACGTTGGGGTCGAATCCGTTCCTGATTTGGTACCTAATGCTACTCCCTCGACTCCTAAAACTGCTAGGACTGATAATTCTCAGAAGGAAGTAGAAGAAAAGGTGTTTCCACCTCCCCCATTCCCAAAACGAGTTCAAAGGCAAAAGTTTGACAAGCAGTTTGCTAAGTTCTTGGATGTCTTCAAGAAGCTTCAGATTAACATACCATTTGCAGAGGCTCTTGAGCAAATGCCGAGCTACGCGAAGTTTATGAAGGGCATTCTTTCAAAGAAATTGAAACTTGAGGAACTAGAGACAGTTGCATTGACGGAAGAATGTAGTGCCATCTTGCAACAAAAGTTGCCACCTAAGTTGAAGGACCCGGGAAGCTTCACCATTCCATGTACTATTGGAAATCTCTCCTTCAGCAAATGTTTGTGTGATTTGGGGGCAAGTATTAATCTCATGCCCTTATCAGTTTTCATGCAACTTGGTCTTCCAGAACCAAGGCCAACTACTATGACGCTGCAACTTGCGGACCGTTCAGTTACTTATCCTCGAGGAATAGTTGAGGATGTTTTGGTGAAGGTCGACAAGCTTATCTTTCCAGCCGACTTTGTGATTCTTGATTTTGAGGAAGACAAGAAGATCCCTATCATCTTGGGACGACCATTCTTGGCTACAGGTCGGACTCTGATTGATGTCCAAAAGGGAGAACTCACTATGAGGGTGCACGATCAAAATGTCACCTTTAATGTGTTCAATGCAATGAAGCTTCCAACTGACGAGGAAGTGTGTTTTAAAATTGATATGATGGACAAGGTGGTAAACTCCGCAACTCAACACTTGATCAAATCTGATGTGTTGGAAAGAGTTCTTGCTAATGACTTGGAGATTGAGAACGAAGAGGATGAAGAACAATTGCAATATCTTAATGCATCTCCATGGAAGAAGTTCGAGATTCCGTTTGAATCTTTGGGGTTGTCAGAGCTGAAGAAGTCTCATGTTAGACTTAAGCCATCTATCGAGGAAGCACCTAAATTGGAACTTAAGCCATTGCCTGAACATCTAAGGTATGCCTATCTTGGTGACTCTTCTACCTTACCTGTTATTGTATCATCTAAGCTTTCAGGCATGGAAGAGGAAAAGCTATTGCGAATTTTAAGGGATTTCAAATCAGCCATTGGATGGACTATAGCAGACATCAAGGGTATCAGTCCTTCTTATTGCATGCACAAAATTCCTGTGGAAGAGGGAGCTAAACCTACAGTTGATAATCAAAGGAGGCTGAATCCTGTTATGAAGGAAGTTGTGAAGAAGGAAATTCTTAAATGGCTTGATGCAGGCATTATTTATCCGATCTCTGATAGTTCTTGGGTGAGTCCGGTGCAATGTGTGCCCAAGAAGGGAGGCATGACAGTGGTGACTAATGAGAAGAACGAGCTCATTCCCACTCGAACAGTTACTGGTTGGAGGATTTGCATGGATTATCGAAAGTTGAACAAGGCTACTCGGAAAGATCATTTTCCACTTCCGTTCATTGATCAGATGCTCGACAGATTGGCTGGGCATCAATACTATTGCTTGCTTGATGGGTATTCTGGTTACAATCAGATTTGCATAGCACCCGAGGATCAAGAGAAGACTACGTTCACTTGTCCGTTTGGTACATTTGCATTCAGACGTGTTTCTTTCGGGTTGTGTGGAGCACCAGCTACTTTTCAGCGATGCATGATGGCCATTTTTTCTGACATGATTGGAATTAATGTGGAAGTATTCATGGACGATTTCTCAGTCTTTGGGGATTCTTTTGATGAGTGCTTGGGAAACTTGAGTTTGGTTCTAAGGCGTTGTGTGGAGACAAATCTTGTTCTTAATTGGGAGAAGTGCCATTTCATGGTGCAAGAAGGTGTCATTCTGGGACACAAGGTTTCGTGTAAAGGCTTGGAAGTTGACAAGGCAAAGGTGGAAACTATTGAGAACCTTCCTGCCCCTGTTTCAGTCAAGGGTATCCGCAGCTTTCTTGGTCATGCGGGGTTTTACAGGCGTTTCATAAAGGATTTCTCAAAAATTTCTAAGCCACTTTGCAATCTATTGGAAAAAGATGTACCGTTCAAGTTTGATGAGTCTTGTTTGCATGCATTCGAGATTTTGAAGAAGAAACTGATTTCTGCTCCAGTTATTACAGCTCCTGATTGGAGCCAACCATTTGCTTTGATGTGCGATGCTAGTGATTTTGCACTTGGGGCCGTTCTAGGCCAAAGGAAAGAAAAGGTGTTTCATGTTATTTATTATGCAAGCAAAACTCTTAATGATGCTCAGATGAATTACACCACCACTGAGAAGGAACTACTTGCTATTGTCTACGGTTTTGAGAAGTTTCGCTCTTATCTGCTTGGTACTAAGGTGACAGTTTATACGGATCATGCTGCTATTCGCTATCTCTTGGCGAAGAAGGATGCTAAGCCAAGATTAATTCGTTGGGTTCTTCTGTTGCAAGAATTTGACGTGGAAATCAAGGACAGAAAGGGGACGGAGAATCAGGTAGCTGACCATCTCTCTAGATTGGAAGATCACGGGAAGTCACCTAAAGATCATACGGTTATTAATGAGTTTTTTCCGGATGAGCAACTATTCAGTGTGGAAGATGTTGAACCATGGTATGCCGACATCGTGAATTATCTAGTAAGTAACATCATACCACCTGAGCTCTCTTATGCTCAAAAGAAGAAATTCTTACATGATGTCAAGCAGTATATTTGGGATGAGCCGTTTTTGTTCAAGCAAGGAGCTGATCAGATTATTAGGCGTTGTGTTCCTTACAGTGAGACCGAGGCTATTCTTAGTGATTTCCATGCTACAGCTTATGGAGGCCATTATGCGGGTGAAAAGACAGCCACACGTATTCTTCAAGCAGGTTTCTATTGGCCGACTCTATTCAAAGATGCTCATCAGTTTGTGTTGAGATGTGATCGATGTCAACGAGTTGGTAATATATCGCGTAGGGACGAGATGCCTCTTAATGTCATGTTGGAGGTAGAGATCTTTGACGTGTGGGGAATTGACTTCATGGGACCGTTCATTCCGTCATGTGGTAATCAGTATATTCTGTTAGCTGTGGATTATGTGTCTAAGTGGGTGGAGGTAAAAGCACTTCCAACAAATGATGCGAAGGTGGTGCTGAATTTCCTTCACAAGAATATATTTACTCGGTTTGGCACTCCGCGAGTTATCATCAGTGATGAAGGTACGCACTTTTGCAATCGGAAATTTACATCTCTTATGGCACGCTACAATATCAATCATCGAGTTGCTACAGCTTATCATCCTCAAACCAATGGGCAAGCTGAAGTGTCTAATCGTGAAATTAAACGGATTCTGGAGAAGGTGGTAAGTCCTTCTAGGAAGGATTGGGCTTTGAAGCTTGATGAAGCAGTGTGGGCTTATCGGACAGCCTATAAAACGCCTTTGGGAATGTCACCATTTCAGCTTGTGTATGGAAAAGCATGTCATCTTCCAGCTGAGCTAGAACACAAGGCTTATTGGGCGTTGAAGAAGCTGAATTTTGATCTATCAGCAGCAGGTGAAAAGCGTATGGTTCAGTTGAATGAAATGGACGAGTTCCGATTGCAAGCTTATGAGAACAACAAGCTATATAAAGAGAAAGTCAAAAGGTGGCATGATCGTCGGTTGGTTCTTAAGACATTTGTGCCCGGGCAATTGGTGTTGTTGTTCAACTCTCGACTTCGGTTGTTTCCTGGAAAGTTGAAGTCACGTTGGTCAGGTCCATTCTCAGTTAAAACAGTCTTTCAACATGGAGCAGTGGAGATCTTTGACAAGTCACCGGACCAGTCGTTCAAGGTCAATGGTCAGCGGTTAAAGCCATATTTTGGAGAGAAGTTGAATCGCGAAATTGAGACTGCGGTTCTAATGTGCACAACGTAAAAGATGGAGCTATGTCAAGCTCATGACTTTAAAAGAGCGCTTCGTGGGAGGCAACCCACGTGATTGTGTGTTTAAAAAAAAAAAAAAAAAAAAAAAAAAAAAAAAAAAAAATTGAAAATTTTTTTCAGCAGAGGTTCTGGCGCGGCAGCGCCGTTCTGTAGTATATTCCTGGCGCGGCAGCGCCGTGACAACTGCTGAGAAAAAAAAAAAAAAGAAAAACTGAAAAAAATTACAAAAAATAGAAATATTGTTGTTGTATTAGTGGCCCATTACTTAAACCCACTACCCAAACCCACTAACCCTAAATTCTCCTTATAAAAACACATCTCCTATCCCTACCTATACAACCTATACATACACTACTTACAAATCTCACAAATTCTCAAACACCCTTAACACTTTCTTCATTCAATTCAATGGCATCCAAGAGACAAAGGGTTGTTATTGGTGGTGGTAGTGAGGGTGCTAGTGGCAGTGGGGCTGGTGGAAGACGGAACCCTCTTTCCTCCTCTTCATCTGATTCTGGTGGAGGTAATGGTGGACCTCAATTTCTTTCGAATGAGGCTCGTGAGGCGTATAATGATTTGTTGGGGCGTCCTGTTGCCCGTGAGAGAGGTCTTTTGCCCACGGCATCGGATGGGTATATGTTGGAGAATATCGCGGAGAGAGGTTGGGAGCAATTTTGTGAGACTCCGGAGCCGGTTCCGATGACTGTGGTTCGCCAGTTTTATGCGAATGCTAGTGTTGACAGGAATGGGATCAGCCAAGTTCGTGGGTTTCGAGTGGACTATCGGCCGCGAGCTATTCGGCGTGTTCTTGGTCTTCCGACTCCAAGGAGGAATCAAGAGGATTGGTCGGGAAGGACCCGCGATGCTGTGGACCTTCAGGATATAATTCAGAGGCTATGTGTTCCAGGTACACAGTGGACCTTGAGGCGTGGCACTACTGAGCCTACTTCGTTTTTGTCGACGGCTCTTAATCAGTATGCGCGTACTTGGCATTTGTTCATTTGTGCTAACCTCATCCCTACCAGGCATTCTAATGAGGTAACAGTGGAGAGAGCTATCCTGTTGTTTGCTATCTGCAGCAGAGAGTTGGTGGATGTGGGTAATTTGATCCACCAGGGGATTCTCCGTTTCATGCAAGGGAGTACCACTGCAGCGATACCTTATGGTTCGGTGATTGCTAGGTTGGCTAGGGATGGTGGTGCTATTTGGTCAGAAGCGGAGGTTGTACAGCAGCCACAGGCAGCCTTGGATCACCAGAGTATAATGAGGCTGAATGTGTGGGATGGCGGCGAGCCGGATTGGTGGGGCCTTGGTTATGTAGTTGAGGGGCAGCAACAACAGCGGCAACAACAGCAGCGGCAGGGGGGAGAGCCTCAGGATGGAGGTTCTCTTATGAGTCAGAGGCAGTACATGAGATTGGAGAGGCGTATCGATGCAGTGCACGATATGCAGGCAGGTTTTCGAGCAGATTTTGGGCAGTTTGCACAGGCATTGAGCACGGCTCTGCGTGCAAGTGGAGTGGACGTGACTTTTCCGTCCTTTGGAGCTGGCGCTGTCTATCCGCCACCGGACACTCCTAATGGGAGTGGTTCGGACGACGAGTAGGTATGCCTTGCACTCTTTTTGTTCTTACCTTCAATGTGGGCATTGAAAATTTTAAGTTTGGGGGTGGGGATGAAAAGTGCATTTGTATATTAGTTATATTGCATATTAGGAGCATTTGTGCATGATAGTTAATTTCATGTTAGTTTAGAGCATATAGGACATTCTGTTATTTTGTTATTTATGTGCATATAGTTGCATAAGCATGGCATGCATTTTCATGATCCCTTAAGACAAGCTATTGCTGTTTGGCAGGTAGATGTTGATTTGAGTGTGGCAATCATGAATAGAGGGTTGATTGAGAGTTTCTATGAAATTGACATGCATGTTTTGGGGACAAAAACAATTTCACAACTCATTGTTTGCTTTTGGTCTAGATTGAGGGTCATGCTTGTTTGGAGGTTTTGAGGTTTAATTACTTGGTTATATTAAGAATGTTCGTTATTCCCTTGATAACGTAAGAGCACTAAAGTATAAGTTTGGGGGGAAACAGGATTTTCATGCTAGTTGTTTATGTTTATGGCTAGGTGTCAAATGGCTAGTAGCCGGCTCATATTTATATGAGTAGTCTAGGGTTGGAATTGAGAATTCTCATTCCAAATTGTATAGAAAAAAAAATAAATTTGAAAAAAAAAAAAGAAAAAAAAGAAAGAAAAAGAAGAAAAAAAAAAGAGTCATGTAAATAAGTTAAATGCAAAATTAGCCACGAGTGAGCTCTTTAATACTCGAGTAATTAAGTCTGAGGGGACTTAGTCCTAGTGACCTAAGGCTTTTATAGTCTGGGATCCACTGACCTAACACTCGCTACATGGGTATTATTGTATAAGCCTTTTGGGGTCTCACTCATTGCACGGTTAAATAAGCATTGTGTTGTGAATAGTAGTATGTGTCGTGATAATAAAGCATGAATTCCTGGTTAACCTGAATGAGTATGGAGGTGTCTCGAAGTTATGATGTGTCTACCGTTCATTTTTTTTATAAACTTGTGATTGCCTTGGCTAAGAGTCAGTATGATGTTTGATCTAGTATTAGGAGTATATCTGATGAGTATAGCACACACCACGTTCCTATGCATGTATTGTTGGTATACGGGAATTTAGTCGAGCTCTGTTTGGAAGTTGTTGCATGATTTGAGATGTTTACCTAAGGAATGGTCTTGGTTAGTCTAAGGGGGTCCTTGCATTTTCATATAGTTGCATTCATGTAGTTAGTTGCATTTGTAGTTGCATTGTTAGATGGATTTTGGGGGTACATTCGCTATAGGCCCTCACGAGACCTTACTCGTCCACTAGGGCTGCCTAGGGGTTTAAAGGGCTTGTTGCATATGCTAAATGCAGCCGTGATCACCTACGGAAGTGGTAGTTTGTTTATGCTCGAGGACGAGCAACGGTTTAAGTTTGGGGGTGTGATAAGTGGGTATTTTATTCACTTAGAACGTTTCCGTTTGGCTTAAAACGTGTGTTTGTACTCGAGTTGTGGTATTTTTGATCTCTTTTAAGGGTTTTGTGCAGGTATAGTTATCTCAGGTGTGTTAGGAATGAAGTGAAGCAATTGGAATGTAAATTGGAGCTTAAATGAAGAAAAGAAGAAAAATCAGTTTGTTGGCCAGGGAGTATGGCGCGGCAGCGCCGTGCTAGTACTGTGGGATGGCGCGGCAGCGCCGCAGAGAAAATGCTGACAGAGGATATGGCGCGGCAGCGCCGCTGGACTATATAAAGATGGCGCGGCAGCGCCGCGATCTCTGGGGGAATTTCCTGTTTTAATTAATTTCCGATTTTTTTGAGGAAAAGGAAAATAATTCCAATTCTATTCGAGTTGTTACACCTGGAGGCATATAAAAAAGAAGAAACAAACCCTAGGAGAGAGGAGAGAGATATATCACTTATATCTACAGAGTTCAAGCACGAAGAAGCAAGGAAGAAGATCGATTCAATTTTATTCTTGTAATCTTTCTAGTTTGTGGATGCTTGGATTGGTGTACTCTTAAAAACCCTAATATTTATAATAGTTATAATTTGTTTTCTTCTATCATGTTTTCAATAGAACCCATGGTGACGATTAGTTTGATTATGAACTAATTCGTTATCATGGGGTTTTAACGTAGTTATTCATGAAGTTTATTTGTTGAATCTTCTCGATGCCTATAGTGTGATTGATGTGATATCCTATCATGGTTGTTTTAATTCGTTATAGGAGAGTAGCTAACTCCTATAATTGTGTGTTAATTCTTATTGAAGCGAAAGTGGATCTAAGAGTTTAGAACTTGCCATGCTAGCATAGGTTTATGCGTGAGAATATCATTCGTAATTAGTGTCGTAACTCTAACCGTTTTATGACGACTATGTGATCAATTGAATGCTTGTACTTCAACCATTATGTTTTCAATCTTTATAGACATATAAGGACTAAGCATAATTGGGAGACTAAGTGATTTCTATCTTAATTGTGGATATTATTTAGGATGGTATTGGTACAACGAAAGTTGGTTTATATCAGTTTTGTGTGTTCGATCAGGTATTAACAAATCACATGAAAGGGCTAGAGAATTGAAGACTTTAGATGGAGTGTTTAATGAAGTTGAAATCCCATGTTTCATTCACATAAGTAAATCAATATAAATCTCAGTTTCAGTAGTGATAATTAATTATAATTCTTAGATAAATTTTAGTGATAATCAAAACCACTTTGTTACTTGTTTTAGCATCGGATAATAATCATACATTGGTGAGTGAATTAACTAGACAAATAACGAATCCCTGTTGGAACGAACCTTATTTGCTATCTGTATTACTTGAGATCACGTGCACTTGCGTGTTGAGTTTGGTCGTAACACTAATCTTATTCTTTCGGTGACACACCACGTACTTGCCATTATCCTTTTTATTGTATTGGCCTTACATTAAAATTTGAACCCAATTGTCAAAGGCTAGTATTGTTCTTAAGGGAGTAATAAGGTGTGCATGAAGGGGGGTTATTGATGATCATAACTTTGGGGGGAATATTGAGTTGGGTTGTGTGCTTGTTAGTCGAAATTTGTTAAATATCAAGGGATCATTGTTCGTGCTTGTTATTAGCTCTCTCGAAAAAGAAAAAAAAAAAAAAAATAATAATAATAATAAATTTGAGAGCATTCTTATATTTTATGAGAGTATGAGTCGGCATAGCGTGACTGATAGTTCACCAGCAGCCAGGAGAGCCCCTCGAGTCATTGTCATTGGCAGGGTAGTTGTTATTTTGCTTTTCTAGATTAGATGTCTAGATTTGAACTTTAGTTGTGATGTAATAACTCTGATAAAACTGGTATTTGATAGAATATATTTTATATATATTCTAGAGGATTTTATTCCCACATTTATGGTGTTTTTGCGAATAATCGTGTCGGTTTAATAAGTTTTATTGGAGTTTATTGCAGGAAATAAATATTTGCCAAGTTGAAAGAAATCGAGCATTGTTCAATGATTTGGGTGATTTTTAGTTCGAGGAATTAATTTGGTGAATTTACAAGAAGAAATAAAGGAATTTTGGGTCGTGTTAAGCATTTTTTGGAGTGAAATAAAGTGAAGTCCAGGGGCTTCGAGGCGCTATGGCGCAATAGAAGGCGCAGCAGCGCTCTATTAGTACTGTCCCAGGCGAGCAGGAATTAATATTCCAGGGAGAAAAAGGCGCTACAGCGCTATTAATAGCGCAAGGGCGCGCAACACGCATTCTGGGACAGCGCAGGAGCTCAAGTTGTAGCGCAGCTGCGCGACAGTAACCAGCGCAACAGCGCGAGAATTAGGCGCAGGAGCGCGGTGGCTTGGGTGATGCGCATCACTGTCATGCGCAACAGCGCTTTCCTGACAGAGTTAGAGCGCAGTCCTGTCCCTGTGCGCTAGAGTTTGTAAAAAATCAGTTTTATTTTATTCCTATTTCTATTATAAGTGTAATATATATTAGTTGGGCCTAATTTATTTGGGTCAACTAATTACTTCTTTTAGGACTATAAAAAGACAACTAGGTTATTTATTTTGGGTATCGAAAAACATATTTTTCGAGAGATACAATTAACATTCATCTTTTAGGGATTTCTTGGAGATCAATTACTTTCTTCCAAGATTTGAGATTAAAGGTTTATTTTCTATACTCTTTTAATTATGTTTTATTCTATTTCTTTTGATTCTTGTTTTGTTAATTCAATTATGCGTAACTAAATCTTAAATCTGAGGATTGGGTAGTATTCCTTGGTTATCATGTGTGTTTGATTATTTGTGATGTTCTTGCTTGCTGATCTGTTATTGAGGGATTAATACAATTAGGAGAGTCATGAACCTTTGATTGGATTTTAGGAATTGTAACGAATTGGAAGAGGAGTTGCATTTTTAGTACATGATTTAACGGACATAACTCGAATATTTGATTGGAAAGTTAATAGGAGGGTTGTGAGACTTATAATTCTTGGAGCATAATAATTTATGATTGTACTTTGATTGTATCACGGAAGTGACAATTAAGGTGTAGTTGTAAATATTATATTGTGTCTTGGAAGGGAACAATATAACCTTAGAAGAATTGTTTTCAGCAGAGTAAGAACGTAGATATCACAAAAATATTGAATGTGTATTGATACCAAGTGAAGAACCCCAGTTCTTGGATTGTTTTCTCATATATTTTATTCTCGATTAATAATTAGTTTAATTTAGTTTAAAAACAAACCAAACATTCTTTACACACTTCTAAATTGTGAGAAATATAATACTTGAACTTGATTCTACAAATTAGTCCTTCCCTGCGAACGAACAACAAAAATACTACCAACAGTATTGTATTAATAAAAGATTGTAGTAGCTTGTGTTCATTGCCATAATCTGGATGCGATCTTGGTTAAGGGGTATTTGTGTCTTTATATATATTATGCATGTGTTAAATAGTGTTCCGTTGGTCGGATGACTTCTCAAATCTGTACCCCGGGTTTGGAGGGCGTCATAGTGATGCTAATCTCATTATGGCTATTCCTTTGGCAGATAATAATGTGGATGGGTGGTATTGGAGAAAAGATAAGTATGGCCATTATTCAGTGAAAACAGCCTACAATATGATTCAGGAATCAAAAAATCTGGACAACCAAGGGATCGATAAAAATTTCTGGAAGAAACTTTGGCTTTTGTTAGTCCCACCAAAAACCAAGATGCTCGTGTGTGGAGAGCTATCTCGGGATGTCTACCAACGAAGGATAGACTTCGTGTCAAGCATGTAAATGTAAATGTGGTGTGCTCTTTGTGTAACAGCGAAGTGGAAAGTACAGAGCATCTATTTCTGGACTACTCTTTTGCGAAATCTTGCTGGATTACGGCAGGTATTTCGTGGAACTTTACTGATCAGATGTCATTTAGAGACTGGGCTGTAAAGGAATTCAACGAATGATGCAGCGAAAATCGTCAGTTGGGTGCTATGATATGTTGGACGATTTGGAAATGTAGAAACGATCTGGTATGGAACTAAAAGTGTATGGAAGTGACGGAAGCTGTAATGTCAGGTAGAGTGGCTCTTAGTCAATGGAAAGAAGCTCAAGATAAAAGTGTTGATCGTTCGTGGGGTTTTATCAACCAGGACGACGGTGATGAGCTCTGGACTCCTCCATCAGAAAATAAGACTAAGATAAATACCGATGCTGCAGTATATATGTCTTCTCAGAGATACTCTTATGCGTTCGCGGCCAGAAATCATAAAGGAGAATTAATTGAAGCTCGCTCCAGCTGCAAAGAAGGGATCATAACTCCGGAGTGTGCTGAGGCTATAGGAATTAGAGAAGCTCTAAGTTGGATCAAAACGACACAGATGCATGACGTAATTGTCGAGACGGATTACCTGGTGGCTATCCAAGCTGTCCGTAGCAGTGCATAAATGCCATCCTATTTTGGCAATATAGTCCATGAGTGCAGAACCCTATTGAAGGAAATGGAAGACAAAGAAGTGATCCTCAGGTTTATTAAGCGATCTGCAAATAGCTTAGCCCATGCTTTTGTAAGCTGTAGTTATTCTCTAGCTGACCGCATTTGGAGAGCAAATGATGTATCTCCAGCTATTTCTCGTGTACTTGGAAAAGATTTAAGTTAATGAAAGTATCTACTTTTCCGGCAAAAAAAAAAAGTTATGTTAACAGTTGTTAATTACTTGAGGGCATATATGTCAAATCCAGCTATTTTTAATGAATCAAACCCACCCATTTTCTGTTCTCTACATTTGAAAGATGTTCAATTTTCTTAACAATTAGTTGGCTTCCCAATAATTTCGTAAAATTATTTCTCTCCAAACTCATAATCTATCCATTAAACTTAAATTTACCCTATTGAAGTACATATTAAGTTCGCAATTAAAATATGACACCTCAATTAAATAAATTGAGATGATGCAACATCACAACCACAAGGTAATACCAGAATAAAAAAATACACACTGTATTTATAATTCAAGAGGATATAAGCTAATCAAAATGGGCACTTCAATCACAACCTCAACTCAATCACCAAGTCCAAAATCGATCCTGATGATCAGAAAAGCAAAAAATTCTTTAAACCCCAATCTGGATCCTGATCCTAACCTTAATATCACATAATCAAACACCATTTACTAATTTGATCCATCCCCCATCATAAAAACCTTACCTTTAATCGCCAAATACCTAATTTCAACTAGATATAGATACATGTTTATATATAAGAATGAAAAATGATGCAAACCATATGGGGTTTTCAGTTTGTTTATGGTTCTTGAGGGCATAAGACTTGATATAAATTTATGTATGTATAGAAATGGTGAAATGGGTTTCAAAATTTATCTTTTTGTATTCTCTGAATAGAATTTTCAATCAAGAAAGCACAAGAAAAGGGCCAAATCTGAAGGCCAAAGCCTCACATACTAGGGAGAGTAAATGTTTTTTAGAGAGAGAGGTTATGAAATAATGAAGAAGATAGAGGAGTTCCACGTTTTCACTGTAGTATGCATGCTCATGTGTATATATATGTTTGTATATGCGGGTGTCTGGGCCTCTGGTTGTGTACATAATGTATTGATATCAAATTGTAGAGGGAAAGACCACAATACCCTTGTCTAGGTAACGTCTGTTATAATAATTTAACGGAATGTAATCAAATGTCAAAAAATAAATAGTGTAGTCATGCAAGTGCTACATTTTATACATGTGCCATTTTCTTGCAAAACTATTATAGTTGAGGCCATTTTTCTGCAATTAAGTCTTATAATTAATATTCCACCACCTTCAACCACCAACAACCAGTGATCACCATTTCCGGCGATCACTACCTCCGACGACCAGCAATAATCATCAACGTAATCACTAAAATCACCACAGTTTAGAAATAATCACCCCCATCAAACAGAAAATCATCATTACATCCTTCGAACTTCAAGCATCTCCCACCATCAATTCTAGCCACCACTTCCAGCTACTACCTATAAATCATCACTCCAACACTATCTCCAACACCAACACTAAAGATCAACACAAAATCATCATGTATTTAATAAATTAACCATTAATAACCACAACGCAACCACCACCATCAACATTACCACCGCCTACGCAACCACTAATCACCATCACCAACACTCCTACCATACTATCAGCACCATAAAATCATTAGATTCAAAAAAAATTTATCTTAATCAAACCACCACTTTCGACCGCTTCTGTCGCCACCACCAACATCTTACTAGATTCAACCATACTTATATGGATACACACTCGAAATCACCAGAAAATCACATAAATCTGCAAACAATTATAAATATCACCAGAAAATCACCAACGTCGGGGATTTCAAATTGAAGTACAAATTTGGTGGTCGCCGGAGTTTGATTATGGAGTTTGGGTTGTTAGAGGTAGTATGTGTGCTTGTATGCATGTGGTGTGTAAGGAAGAGGATAGAGAGAGAGAGAGAGGCCGTGGTGGTGGGGGTTGGTGGTGACGGAGGCGACTAGAGGTCAGTGGCAGTGGAGGTGCTAGAGGTGGTGGGTGGAAGTGGTGGTGGGCGGGTAGAAAGAGAATGGGGTAGATGAGAGAGATGATGATAAAAGATAAAATTTGAAAAATATCAAATATGTGGCTAGGATTTAGTTTAGATAAAAGAAATTTGTGGTTGAGATTAGATATCAGTTCTTACAATAATGGGGGTTTTCATGTGAGTACAAACCTATATAATAGAGCAAAATACAAAATACCCTTCCGAATATATATTTTAATTATACATATATTAATTTCTATTAATACTCGTCTACTTTAATATGCATACATTAATTGTGTCCAACTCATTATTGCATATCATTGATATTTATTATTACTTCAATATTTAATATTAATAATTTATGACTAGATACTATTTTTATTTAAAATATATAAAACATAATATTAAAACTTTTAAACATTAAATAAATTGTGACAATAATAATTGATAATTGTTGATTGAAGGATATTACAACTTATTTAGAACTTCATTCACTATTGCAAATTGATTCATATCAAATAATATTATGCTAAATTGAAAAAATAAACTATTGGCCTTATTACATAATTCCTATCCAGGTTCGCTATTTGGTTCATTACATTTTTTTGCTTATATAGTAGACGATTTAGGGAGATCAAAAGTAATTACAGACCAAATAAATTATGATAAAGAATAAGGATATGACGAGTGGACAATGAATATAAACCAAATAAGGAATTTGGATACGGAAGATGTAATAATAAGGCCAATAAATTTGTTTTTCGAAGTTAACAAAATATGATTTGATCTGCATATCAAATCTTATTTTGCTAAATTGAAAAAACAAACTATTGGCCTTATTGCATATTTCGTATCCAGATTCGCTATTTGGTTCATTACATTTGTTTGCTTATATAGTAGACGGTTCATGAAGATCAAAAGTAAGTCTAGACCAAATAAATAATGATAAAAAATATTGGATATGGCGAGTGGACAATTATATTACATGAACCCCACGTCTTTCTTTATCCAATATTTATTGTTATTTAAACTTTTGAGTAAATATAAGGGTGATTTATAATATTTATTAAACTACATTTTTTTAATTCTTAAAATATCATACATAACTATATATATTATCAATCTTATCAAATTTTAATATTAAGTTTTAGAAACAATATTATGTCTGGTGAATTTTTATCTATCTTTTATGTAAACAAATATTTTGAATATGTAACTTAACTATAATATATTCTATTTTTTCTTATAGAAAGGTCTAGGTTTTCTTGTACTACAAAATATATTTGAATTATTAGATATTTAATATATGAAATGTATTATAAAAGGTTGATATAACACAAATAACATATCAAAAGTAGTTTATTTACATATTTATTAATTATTTCTTTTTCAAACTAATGAAAATTAGTGTTAAAAAATATTTAAAAATTAGACAATAATTTAGGTATGGGCGATCGCTCACTTCGGGATCGGGGAGTTTTATCCCCTCCCCTTCACCCGATCCCCGATCCCCGAACCTGAACTCCCTCACCGAACTCGCCTCGATCCTCGGACGACGATTATATTACTTATCCTAACAATAACCATTAACCATTGTTAAATAGCACATATCGAACATGTATACATGATATTTATGATTATTCTTCTTATCTATATGGTACGTGATTATGTATTCTACCAATTTCAATTTTTTTAAAAATAATACCACGTAATGTAAATTTGTTTTAACATATTCTTAGTTAATATTAATATGAATTTATACAATAATTTTATCAAAGAAAAATAGATTGATTAGTCAAAATCGTATTAATGAATAAATGTAACTATGTTTGAAAAAGTTATTTGGTCATGAGTTAAAATAATTGAAAGATGAGATTTTTAAAAATATTAGATAGTACAAAAAAGATAGTTAAATCAATCTTATACAAGTTAATAAAAGAAAACTTTTTTCAAAAAAAAAAGGATCATATATAATATATAATAGGACAAAATGTAAGAATTAATCTATATGTACATCGATTATAATGTCAGATAACACGCACTTAGAAATTTCGGTTGGAATAAATATTAAAGACAATAAACTTTATAAAAATTGGATTAAAATAGTCAAGTTAACAAGAATCAATATTTTAGAAAATAGGATTATGCATAACAGACACGTACACAATATATTATGGTCAATCAACCACGTTATACCTATGATTAAGTTAAATTATTAAAAATTTAAAAGATATAATTAAATTTTCACATTTTGATTGAACGACATCTCAACCGCTTCTCAACATTATGTTGATAAATAGTACGTTTCTTGAAGTGTCAAAATTATAACTTAAATAGGACAAAATATATCATCTTTGTAGAACTCATTTACATTGTGAATGTGTTTTCAGATATACCTTGAAAAAGAAAGAAAGTAAAAAATTGAACAACTTCATTACAAAATTTGATTTGTGTCGATGAGATACTCTAAGAGGAATAAAAAAGAAAAACACTCTTATTTTTAAACTTTATGTTCTCTTACCTATAATTCAGAGTTATTATAAAACCAAATTACTAGATGTTTTCTACTTATGACATAAATTCGCACATATTAAAAGAATCGGTCTATATGTGTTAGCCTGTACAATACGCTATAAAATATCTTATTTTTAATGATTATATGAACAAGTAAGTCAAATTATATGTAAATTAAAACAGGGACATTATAACAAAACATGTAGGAACAAAAATTATATATAATTACACTCAAATATATCTTTTAAGTCGCAAAAGTAAACGAATTTATGTCAATTGCTATTATTCCTTAAAGAAGAGATGGGTATCAAACACCGTGATGTGGAAAGTTCACAAAACTAGAGGAAGAGTACAATTAATATTCGTAAATTTTATTCAGTTTGGACACACTACCGCATTGTTAAGAAACATGCTTTATTGTTTGGGGCAGACTATTTCTATAAATGTGGTTGACGTCCGGTGCTCTGTAAAGCGTACCAGGTTACTATGGGTTGAAAAAAACCGGTCTTTAATCAAGTCAGATCTTTATAACAATATTATTAATAGCCTTAATCGTTGTTATATAATTGCTAGATGTTGGTCGACGTGTGATCTTACCCTTAGTTTCATTAGTGACTATGGGTACATGAAACAAAATATTTCAGGAAATTATTTCATTTAAACTGTTTAAATTAAGAATGATATATATTTTGGTATAATGCTAGAGAATGCACGTGTCGCGCATGGGCTATTATGCTAGTTATCTTTAATAAATTGACTTAGAATTTTTTATAATAAAAGAAGAATAATGCTAGAGGTACCGAATTTGGTACAAAAAAATGTACCGAATTACATGTATTATAATTTGATTGGCTCTATATTAATGGACCCACATACATTCACATTAATTGTCATTGCCACATCATTACCGATAAAAGAATTTAGACCAGTGCTCGCAGTCGCACGGATTATAAAAACAATTACTTAAAATACCGAGTACAAGTGTACAACCAACTTCCGATTTCAAGAATAGCACTTGCCCAAACAAAACCGTACATTTCACTGCAATTGCTAAATTCCATTGCAAAACCCTAATTGTCACCATCTCATTTCTCCCCCAAAATGGCACCCACCGGAAGAGGCGGCCGGCGAAACACTCACCGGCGTAACAACCCCACTTCATCATCACCCATCACCACCTCAACCCCCCTCCCACCAGCCCTAATAATCAAAATTCTCACCCACATTGACCCCAAATCACTCGCAAGACTCAAATGCATTTCCAAATCATGGTACGCTCTAATCACTCACCCTCTCTTCATTAAAAAACATCTCCATATCAACACTCTTAGCATCAATACTCATGTCATATGTAATGCTTATAATACTCGTTATCGTAATACTCGTGATTTTATTCGTGATAGTGATACTAATCGTAATTGTAATAAGGTTGTGTCGTTGTTACGTCTCGATAAAATGCCTGTTAGGTTGGTTGAGTTAGAAAATGGGGTTATTAAGGGTAGTTGTGATTTTAGTAAGGGGATTAGTTTTGGGGAGTTTTCGAAGAAGATGGTTCTTGCGGGTTCGGTTAATGGGGTTGTGTTGGTTATGAATTTGGGGGAGTTGAATGAGAGGTTTGTTGGGTTGTGGAACCCCGGGATTAATCGATGGAAGGTTGTTAAGATTGGTAGAGAAAGAGGGTGTGGGGATGATCGTACGTGCTCGGCTTATGGGTTGGGGTATGATGAGGGGAACGATGATATTAGGATTATAAGGATTGTTACTGCATATGTTTCGAGGGCTGAGTTTTTTGCGAAATGTAAACGGGCTTGGGTGAAGATTTATTCGGTGAATAGGGGGTGTTGGGAGGATGTTGATGGTGAATTCTCGTTTTGGCCTAGTCAGTGTCACTGTCAGTTTATTGTGAAAAGGGTTCCGTATTTTGTGGGAGATGATGTGATGCCGGATGATCCGAGATCGAATCAGCAGAATTATATTTTGGCTGGAATTGATCCTTGTACCGGGTTGTATAAGAAGGTTCATTATCCGGAACACTTCAGGGGAGATACTTGGGTAAAACCATTTGAATATCAGAATTCGGTTGCGGCAATCGTTCAGTGCACTCCTGGAGCACTTGAGGAACACAAGATTGACATGTATGTGCTAGATGACGGCAATACTAGTTGGATAAAGATGTATTCTATTGGGCCTTTTCCTTATTTAGAATTTCATCAACCTCAACAGTCCTTTAAAACCGGTCTGATAGTACTTGAGGAGCTGATAGAAAATAATCGTGGCCCGTGCCTCTATGATCCCAAAACCGATCTTGTAACTCTTCTTATTGGAATTGACAATTTGGAACCAAATTGGTCACAGTCTTACGGTCACTCAGAGAGCCTAGTTACTATTGAGGGAATGGAATTGATTACGAAGGACAAAAACAAGAAAACCAAACCCAAGAAGGTGAATAGGTACGTCCAGTCTTTAACTTTGATGAAAGATTGTTGTTATGAAATTGTATGTGTTCAGCATGCTTGAATTGTTACAGTTCTTAGTATATACTAAGTTGTTGAGTGCTTTATTATGTGAACCTGACTAAATACCCTTTCGCTTGACAGAAGCGATACTACCTGTCCAGAACAAACTTTTACTTTTAATTACTAATGCTACTAGAGAATTACATATGAGCAAATTATGAGGTGCATTATGTAGTAAATAGTTTTAAAGATTCTTCGTTGCACCTTTGGGGCAATTGAATCATTTTTCATGACTTGTACATCTGGGTTACATGCTTTTTGCTTCTTCATATATGACATTTATGTACGTATAGAGAAAGTTGGAGATACAACATGTCACCACAAGTAGATATGTACATTTTGTATTCTCTCTGCTGGCCTTACATTGCCGTGCTATAATTCTGGGTAACTTTCTATAATGAATGTATGTTTATGTCTTTTATCTGATTTGAATTATGGATGCAGGACTGAATTGTTGTCTAAAGATTTTGAATCGGCATTACATCTTTAGTGCACAACAGAAGAAGCGAAGCAGTAATGAGGTCTTTTGGAAGGTATGTGACTAGTAGAATCCATCTTATTGTGGTACATTTGGATCATGGGAATTCAACCCGGTTAATGGGAATGGGAATGAGTTTTAAATACACTTTTGTATTGAAATCTCATTCCCATTCCCGTTAACCGGGATGAAATCCCATGATCCAAGCGGGCACTTAGTAACATGAAATGTTATACTGAAGTTGCATGTTCCTTGTTTGAATCTTAAGATCGTTAAATTTAAGCTTTCTATGCAATTTTTGTTGGCTGAAGAGATCATTTTACTTTCGATGGAGGAAAACTAGTGTAAAATTTCAAGACAGATGCACACCTTTTTTTTCCCGATTTTTTTACTTAACTCTCTGGCTTCTTATCATATTTTCCAATACAACTACCTTTAAGTCCTTTGGTTTTGGAGATGTTATACATTTTTGCAATGAGTTTAGCAGCAATGAAGATTAAAATCGATGACTAAATTTCCTCAATTATACATTTTACACCGGGCTCAATTACAATTTGAAGGTAGTTTCCTAGTCTTCATATAAAAGAAGCTTGTATATATATTTTTAGTAAGTACGGAACACTTGAAAATTGGAATATTGATTTCTAATTCATTTTCATATATAGGTGCTCTTAATAAATGTACTTATCCTACATAAGTATTGTCCTTGTTATTTCCATTTTGTGGAACATTCCCAGTGGCATCATATTAAGAAATCTGAAGTATAGTATAAGATTATATACAGGGAGTGTAGTTTAAAGTGCTTGTAATACCCTGTACTGGAGCAAAAGTTATGGTAGAAAACTGTCTGGCAACAGTTCGGGTTTGCTCTCGCAGAATATCTTGCATTCTGCAATAAAAAATAACTGATATGAAGATCTAGTTTACACGCTTTCCTGTGTAGTTAATTCATTAAGCAGACCCAGGTAGACAACTCCCTTAAAGCCTCTCTTTTTTTCAATAATAAATATTTTTCCTCTTCTAAATAAAAATGTAAGGCATTTTTTCTAGATGTTCTTTTCCAAAAATCCAGTAAGTTTACCTAGGTTGGTTGAGTAAGGAACGCAAGGAGACATAATGGTGCGTAATTTGTTCTGCAGACATACTAATACTAAGTACATCTCAAAGCAGGCTAAAACATTGTTTTCGGTTAGAAGATCGTTTGGTTGATAGATATATATAGCAATAGCACTAATTTGATAATATTAAGTAATAATTTTCAGGTATCCTTTGCCATGGAAAAATTAAACTGGCCAATGTTAGATATAGCGTACCATCGTGATTTGTGATATACTTATATATGCATGTCTTTTTTTTTTCTCTAGAATATAATGATTAAATATTGTTATTAAGTGTGTAACAACATTATACTAGAAAACATCGTACAACGACTATTCTTGATATACTCTCTCTCCCTGTTCCATAATCATATTTAAAACATGATTAGGTTGAATTTGTTGCTGGTAACTAATTGACATGTTTATGCATATTTCCTGTTTCATCTTGCAAAATCAAGATGTTAGATAAAAGATGCTGAAAATTGCAGTCGCATACCTATACTTGATTATGCATATATTATAGTACATTTTTCTACCTATATGTAGTTCATAATTGGGATTGTTTAGAATATTTAGTACCTGCTCTCGTTTTGTAAGACCATTATAGTATAATGCTTGTAATTATTTATTTATATCATGATCGTTTACTTAAGAATCTACAATCTACAAAGCTAATCTAACATAACTTCTAGTAGTATGACATTGATAGTTTGTCCACAGACGATAGTTAACAGATGAGTTATGCAGTTGCCTTATATTTTCTGTTAATGGAAATTGACAGTCATGATTTAAAGAGTCAGACGTAGTGTATAAGTTATGATGGTGGCATTTGACCTACTTTGAGGTTTGTGTGTGCTTATTATTTCCATGTGCTTATGTCTAGAGTTCATTCTCTTGACTTTAGATTGTTGATTTACTAAATCTATTTGATTCCTAGAATTTTAAATTTCTGGCCTGTGTTAGCTTTGATAAGTTCATGCTGTTGTAAAATGCCTTCTTTCATGTCCTAACCATACACGCTAGCAAATCAGTTCCAGCATAATATGTTTTTTTTTAATTTTCTTGTCATTTTAGTGCAACTGATTGATGTTAAGTTTTCTACATATGAAATCTTACAAGCAATCTTGTACCTTATAAAAACAGTACAGTTACAGTCCATAGTGTTGGTCACGTATAAATTGTACATTTTTCTGGTAGTAACAAACTTGGCTCCCATAAGTTGGGATCTTGATGATTAAATTGCAACCACAATGGCAGCAAGACAGTTAGAAGTTATATGTCTGTATTTGTGTTTTGTGCATAGACATCATTGTTGGATTGAGGTTCTTGTTAATTTTACGGATGTAGTTTCTGTTTTTTATGACCAAACATGCCTTTCAATAAATCAATTAGTTACACTCTTATACTGCTTTTCCTGGACAAGCTTTGCTTCTAGTTACTGTTGACTATTGGTGAATAGTTATAGACATTGTCTTAAAAGCGCTTAGTAAACTGACTAGTTTTTCTGATTGTTTCCTTGCTTCTTGTTATGCTTGCTGTATAAGACAAACAGATGTAAATATAAGTTTTTAGGAAGTTTAATTTCTATGATGTCCCCATCACACTTCGTACTTGCATTCTCTATCTCTCCATATATGATGGTTATATGCTTACACAGATAGTATTAGTAATTAAATTTTTGTTTTCTGTTTCCATATGAATTGTTTGCAGTTTGCTTGTCTAATGTCTTTATGTCAGTTTATACTTCCAGATATGAACTTGCGCTTTATGAAGCTTAATACTGGATGGATGCAGCGAAAATGAAGCCGTTAGATGACTTATGGGAGGAATGTGACACGTCGATTGCTTCATTTTTTAAAAACTGTTGTTTTCCATGGTTAAACTTGGTTTAGAAACTAATTGTAGGAGGAAAACGTCTAATTCCCATTCTGCTGTCTGCTTGACTGTTCATAATTTCATAATTGTGGGTCGATCCAAATTTTATTCTTAATGACTTACCTATTGTTTGCCCTTGCATTTGTCAAGGACCATCAAATCTGAATGCCTTTGTTTGCTTAATCTTGCCAGGTCTTTCGACAGTCTATGCTTGCTTATTTTTGTCTTGCAACATTTAACAAATTATACTTTTCGAAAACATTAACATCAGGGATATTATCAAACTTTTTCTCAACAGTATCCTAGACGATATGAAACTTAAAACAAAAATCTTCACAAGTATTAAATTTTAAGTCCTTACTGATTCTGTCATTGTTATATATTTATTTACCACATCAAGAAGTGTTATTTAATTTATTAAATATTTATGAAATCTAAATTTTTTTAATTTTAAACAATTATATTTTAAATTTATTATTCTGATTGGGTGTGTCTATATTTAATGTTAAGGTTTTGCTCTTTTTCTTTTCTAGAAAATTTGTTATTAATATGAAATTAGTAATTTTAATATATAATTATATATCAAAAGAAACTGATTTCTCCATCTTATGGGTCCAATCCCTCCTGGCCCGGCCCACCCCGTGAGGTGTTTATAGTAGGGTAGAATCAGGGCTTTGCATGCATGGGTTTCCTTTGTGATGATAATGAAAGACAAGAAATTTCTCGGGTGCAATATCAGTTATGGAGGAGGATATTCCTTTGATAAAGATTTCTAAGAACATAAAAAAAATGTGAAAGAGGGAGAAGGAGAAGAAGAAGATTTCGATATCGTCGAATTACGATAGGGATGGGTTTCCAGAGTACCTATGTTGCGTAGAGGGATCGGAATCAGACGAGGAGTTTATACGCGATTGCGATCGTTAGGAAATTGATAGTGGTTACAATTTTGTTGTGAAGAAAAGTCGAAAAACCATTACCAATCCTAGAACACCCCAAAAGACCTACATCCTTAATTACCCAACTCAAACTTCCCTGTTAATGCCTTTCATGTATCCTTAATTACCCAACTCAAACTTGTTGATAAATGTGGAGTTTAGTTCCGTTTTCTCTTTTAATGCCTTTGATATGATCATATTGTTGGCTACACTTGTCATTCAAATTTTTATAGCTAATCGTTTATGTGTGTATTGTAGGGGAAGGCCCCCAGCTGATGATGATGGTGGGGACAGTTGTGAGAGTACTCAGTCCGATGAAGACCATGATATGAGTGTTTAATTTGTCTTATGCATGATATTAGAAAAATGCTAAAAAATCAAAAATATGACAGCAAAATTTTAGATATATTGTTATAATAATTAATGATATATACCTAGGTGTATTTATATGAATTAAAACAACTAATTTTGCTAACTCAAGACGTAAATTTGAAATTTTTTTTGAAGTTTTTGTTGATTCCATAATATTACTCTAAAGTTTATAAGGCAGGCCGGAAAAATTACCCAAGCAAAGGTTAGCACATATATATGAATGGTTCAGTTAGATATTTGAGAGAGAATCGTCCGTATAATTTTGAAATCGTCCGGATAAAGAAAAAATTTACCCAAACAATGGACAAAATTACTACTTATTCAGTTTAACTTGACTCATTCCCGCGTAAACAAATGAGCCCTTAGAGTCTCTATGCTGTGGTTCATATATTGGTACACTGATCATAATTATTAACATTAATCATGTGAAGTAAATTGCCTTGTTATTCCGTTGTTAGTCTTTTCCCGAAATTAAATTGCCTTATCATTCTGTTATAGTCCTAAAAGGATTCCATAATAAATGATCATAATTAAATCCTTATCCATGATAAATGATCATAATTAAATCCTTATCTATACTATACTATTATTAAAGTCGAAACATTAAAAGTTTTGGTTTTCGGTTTTCGATTTTCGATCATTTATTCTATTTAATAAATAATATGATAATATAAAAATATAAACTAGTTGATTGCCTTTTATAATTAAAACACTTTTTTTTTCTAACAAAATGTACTCCTCTTCCGAAAATAACATATTTACTTTTATACTTGTTCTCACTAGAATCTATATTTTCCAAAAATATTAGGTGCAACCCTTACTTATTTATTTCAAAACCTATTTTCATGCTTTTATTATTTAAAAAGGCTTATCTATTTTAACATGTCAAAGTATTTTTTTAACAAATACAATTAATATAATTAAAACACTTCCAAAAATATCACGAGCAGTTACTTTTTTTTAATTAAAACATATTAGTTTTTCTATTTGTCCTCATTATTAATATTATTTTAATAAATAATAAAATAATATTAATAATGCGCCATTTATCTTCCTCAGCCCCATTTGTATGCTTTATTTATTTTTTCTATGTTCCAATTAATATTTAAGTTTCACATTTTATAATTTATCATATTGATTTTTATTTTTTATTTAATATTTTTTGTTCCCATTAATTTTTTTAATTTGTCATTTTTTAATCTTCTTTGATGGCCCGTGCCTTGCCCGGATTATAGGCTAGTATATTCTTATCCAAAACTTTGGTCCTGTATCGCCAAATTAATAAGAACCGTTGACCTTAAAATAAATGAATGAGAACCGTTAGATCTAATAATATAAACCAAATATGAGTAGAATTTCTAAGTTAACTAGAATTCTCAATGGAAAAATTCGTAACTTCAAATTCTAAGTTGGGTTGGTTTTATTTATTTTAATTCTATTTTTAAATTGAATAGAACCAATGTAAAAATTCGTTATTTTATTCTTTCTTCAATTTCAGGGTAGTTTTAATTGAGAAAGAATTTGTTAAACTATTATATTGATTAAAGATTATTTTGTGAGTTTTATGTGAGCTATAAATTTGTTTTTAAATATGATTTTTAGAATTTAAAATACAACATAAATAATGTATTAAGCGTATAAAACGTAATAAATAAAATCTAAAAATTAATATAATTATAATATTAAAACAGGAGACGTGCATTGCATACGGTTTAGTTCTAATTGAGTTCGAACTGATTATTATGAAGACCAATTATTAAAATATATAAAGACCCTGCTATTTAATACCCATTACATAACACCGATTAGATAAAACTGAGATAACACATACATAGTACTCGTCTTGAGGAACTATATATGATCATGAGCTATGAGAATTGGAACAATCTTCCTAAGGATCTTGTTATAGATATAGTGCAACGATTAAATTCTCTACAGGATTATTACACATTTATTGGAGTGTGCAAATCATGGAAATCAGCAGCCTGTGAAGCTGCTGCGAGTTTAGCAGACTCTGTTATTGCTCAGAAGCCTTGGTGGCTTCTTCTGATGTTTCCTACAAGAATTCCTATGCTTCTTCTTGCTGAAGAGGTTGCATCTGGTTCTATACTTTACGATACTCAATTTGACTTCAATAAAAAGTACGGCTACGACAATGAAGGATTTTATAACAATGATGAAGATGATGAGACAGACGCTGTTGACAATTATGATTATTTAAAGAATTCAGTAGGTACTAATCGTGGTCTGTACAGTCTTTCATCGATGAAAACGTATAATATTGAGTTACCGGAAGCTGCTGGGAAACTAATATTAGGAACTAATAAAGGATGGTTGCTAACTCTAGGTAGAGATTTGCAAATCAATCTATTGCATCCTCTTTTGAGGCATCAAATTTCACTTCCATCAATTATTATGTTTCCTACACAGACTATATACCTCGAAGGATGCACTAATGAAGACAACAGTGAACAGTTTATCCGAAAAGTTGCTATGTCTTCTGAATTACCAAAGAGAAGTACCAATGTCAGCTTTTTAAATCACCACTCTACTCGGTCGCCTATTGTAATGGTTGTCTATCATCATTTAGGATTTTTAGGTTTTGCTAGATTGGGAGATAAAGTGTGGACTGATGTCAAAGTTTCTTCTCACGGCTTCCACGATATTGTCTACCACAAGGGAAACTTTTATGCGGTAGACTTTAAGGGAAATGTATATGTGTGTTGTATTGACGTTGGTGAAGAGAGAGGAGGGCCAAGAGGCACCAAAATTGAATCGATTAAAACTGACTATTACCAACAAAAGTACTTGGTCGAACCATTTTCAGGATCTGGTATTTTGCTAGTTGTGCGCCACATGGATAAGTTGTTCAAAAAAGGTCGTTTTCAAGCATCCAAGTATCGTACAACTAATTTTGACGTGTGGCGTTTGAAACTTGAATATTGTAATTCTCTTCGAATTCCATCATGTACTTTGACCCAAGAGAATAACTTAGGGAATGAAGCAATATTTATTGGTAGGGCTTCATCACTATCTGTACCATCATCAGATGTAATAAAGCCAAACTCCATATACTTTACAGATGATCACCGGCAAGTCTACTTCCGTATAGGAGGTGGCCATGACATGGGGATCTTTGACATAGAACATCGCACCATTGAACCTCATTATCAAGAAAAATCCATCCATTGCATCTCCCCTCCGCTTTGGTACATCTAAATTGTGCAAAGTCACCCCCAAATTGTTTGGTCAGTTGGAATATTATATATTATATCCTTTATTTTCTCACATATACGAGTAATTTTTATGTTAATTTGACTTCTTTGTAGCTGCAATTTTTTGTTTACGTATGTTTTATAGCTTTGATTAATAAGATCCGTGTAATTGTGTATCAGTTTGATTATGTCATGGTTAGTTTAATTATGCTGTTCTTTAGATAATGGTCTTGGGAGTAGAGAGAGGCTTCATTCTCCTCCCTCCTTCACTAGCCTTTTCTTCAGACCCCCCTTAACCATCCTTTGTTATGTTCTATTAAATGAAAGAAAAATCTCAGGTTTATGTTATTTCCTCTGTTTTTCCTACTTTGTTCTATTATATATTTTGCTTAGTGGAGTTGCAGAAGTATGCTAAAGAGCCTCTTTAAGCCCTTTTTGTACCTTACTTAAACCTTAAAGTAAGCATGTACTGAACTCTCAAGAGTGAAGACATGGAATCTGAATTTATAAATGAATTTACTCTGAGTAGGAAAATTCATCCATTTCATCTCTGCTCTGCTTTGCTATAAATGAAATGTACCAGTGAAGTCACTCCGCAGTTAGTTAAATTCATTGGATGATTATATTATCTGGCATTTTGTTATTTCTGCACAGAGCAACAGAAACAAATAGTTAAGATATTAAGTTAAAGATGGATACAATTTTCAACAAATAATGCTTTTGTAGCTGCAGAAATAAAGGCAGGAATTTATGAATACCTTTAGCTTTATCTGGCCTGACCTCCCTTCTTTCTCAAGCTTAAACTTCTTCTCATAAGTTTGCTCCTTTTATTCATTGAGACCCTGGACTGTTTCAATCTTATTGTCACTTCTTTGAACAAGCAATCTTCCACATAAAGCGGAAGGTATTGATCTTCAAGATTTAAACTTTGAACCACAATTTTTTGAGATTGATAATCGATCTTCTTGTTGCTTCTGAATATGAAGCTTTTAGCAATCACATCTTCTGATTAGTGATTGAGCATAAAAAAGAAACACAATCTTTGTTAGAATACAATATATGATCCTGAAAAGTGTCTTCCTCTAACACCTTGAGGTTTTAGAGCGATTAGTTACTTAACATGGTGCTGGAAAGTGTCTTCCTCTAACAATCTTGACTCAATTTCAAGCTATTCTTGTCCTATATTGATTAGCCCTTTAGTTGCAGCTGCAGGTTTTTTTCCGGGTTGTAAAATTTTGATCTTGATCAAGAGTCCGTTAGGGAGGGCATCGAGTTAATATAATGGACCAAGTTTTGTTCAACAGCGAAGGGAAATCGGTCACCGCCATGATTTCTTGTACACTAGCACTGCACTATCTTTATGAATTTCAATTGCTTTTATGGCATATAATCTGCATGATAGTGGCTGTCTGGTTCCATGCATGCTCCATGCAGAAGCAATTCGAGCTTAATTATGGTTTATGTGATCTGCATGGTAGCTGTTTGTGAACCAAAAGAATGGACACAAAGCTCATTCACTTTTACTTTTAACAGGTAAAATGTAATACACAATTCAAGAGAATTATCCGTCATAATGCCAAACCATGCACAATTGAGATGACATGGTTTTTTTTGGTCACGAACTCACGATAATGCGTTAAATTTGAATTTTGACTCTTTAAAAATTTAGACTTTGAACTTGTAAATTATACTCTGAGTGAACTTATATATGAATTTTTGTTACGCCATATTTTTGGTTGCCTCAATTATCTCCTAATTTCCCAATATGAATCAACTAATAATTAACTTAATTCCCAAATTAATTATTTTCTCTCTCTGAAACGAGAAAAATCTCCAATTAATCATAGAAAATCTCTCTAAACGATATCTTTCAAATCAGGAAAGTATCCCAACGCTAATATAACTCTAAAAAGATAAAATCAACTAATTCCAAATACATCCCTAATAATCAAATGGATTAAAAACACAATCATATAACAGAACTGCATTGACTTGATCCCTTTAAAGACAGGTTACGCATGTATCTTGGAATAAGATCCGACACATCTAACAAGTCGAGACACCTTTCAAATCCAGCCCCAAACATCCAAAAATCCCAAATCCCCCTATTTTCATAATTCGTTATTCCAGCAATCCCCGAAATTTGTTATCACCAAATTCCTCCGTTAAGAATTGACGCTAGAAGGAGGGGATAATTTTTTGATCGTGGAGGACAATCAATCTATACAATACGCATGGGGGGTTATTATGGATCTGGAGAGGCTTTACTGGAGGAGCTGAACGGTGGAGGTGGTGGTTCATGGTTATGTTCAAAATTAAGATAAGTTTTCTTATGATTTTGTACGTACAAATAAGTTATCTTATAAAATTCGTAGTAAATTTATTACATGTCAGATTTTGATGATTTTTATGATCCGGAAATCTTTTGCGATTGCCTACAACTTTCGTTCTTGGTATTTTCTCAGATTATGTTTCGATCTATTTTCAAAATCACAAAACATAATCCAGATCCCGTTTTTCAGTATTGAGAAGTTAATCAGCAGATGTTTTATTTGATTTCCGATTCGTTATAAGTCCGTTTCTGACGAACCATATATCATCAGAAAGGTCTTTTCGGTTTCTACAACTTTCATGTTTTGTGTTTTGCAAGAAAACATCGTTTACATTGTCAAAAAGGTGAAAAAAACAGATCTGGGCAGAATTTGAATCATGGAGATTTAAAGAATTGTGATGCGATATTCGTATCATATGATTTGGTTAATTCACTAGCTTGTGCATGAAAAAAAACAAGAAAATTCAAACAAACTTGGAGCTTATAATTACTTCAATCGAAGACAACAAGCAGGGCCAGATTTGCAAGAACATGAAGCGCGAAATATTCTGGCAACCAAAAAATTCGGAATCCACCAACAAAAAGGAAAATCGAGATAAGTTTTTTTAAATTTTAATTAGCTGCAATTATAAATATTTATGTATATTGTTCCGTCGCACATATATTCGACAAAATATTTTCAGATTTGGAGTTGAATTATTTTTGAAGAGCCTCTTTCGAGGATGATAGGATTTTAGAAGACCCTTTTTTGAAGATCATAATATTTTTGAAGACCTTCTTTCAAGAACTAGTTTCTTTTACAAAAAATACTTTTGTTGCAAGAAACTGGGGGGTAGCCATTACACCCCAACATGCCTCACTTTACTTGGAAGTGTCACCTCTGCAATTGGAAGAAGATGATTTTTAAAAGTGACCTTATTTTGTGCGGGAGCATATTCTAAGTGTATGAATGTGTGAAGACCAATTTCATCAATTTTGAAATTTTTTATGTCAAGAGCGGCTACATCTTTCTGGTATGAAGACAATGGTTCTTTTTGAAGACCCTTCGGGGTGAGTTTTGTTTTGAAGGCCCTACGGGGTGATCGTCTTGTGAAGGCCCTTTGGGGTAATCTTGTTTTGAAGCCCCTACATCATTCGCATCATGCATTCATTAATATCATCATGTGCATCATTCGCATCATGCATTCATTCATATCATCATGTGCATCACGTGCATCATACATTTGCTCATAAACATTGGACATTCTTAGATTCTGTGGTTGTTTTTGTTTAATATTGTTTGAAGGCCCTTCTTTATGAAGGTGTTGCTTGGAAATTATTTTTGAAGGCCCTTCTTTATGAAGGTGTTGCTTGGAAATTATTTTTGAAGGCCCTTCTTTATGAAGGTGTTGCTTGAAAATTATTTTTGAAGCTCCTACTTTGCGAAGGTGTTACTTGGAATATTTTTGAAGACCCTTCTTTGTGGAAGGTGTTGCTAGAGTGCCTTGGTAAACCCGTACTTCCGGGGTGCTTATCCGTACTTCCGGAAAGCTCACCAAGAAGATGCATAGGAATATGACCTCCTGTTAGGAGGCATACCTTCCTCGAAATGCATAAGCTGGAGTCCTCCTTACCTCCCTGTTAAGGAGAAGATGCATAGGAATATGACCTCCTGTTAGGAGGCATACCATCCTCGGAATGCATAAGCCGGAGTCCTCCCTGTTAGGGAAAAGATGCATAGGAACATGACTTTCTTGTAGGAAGCATACTTTTCTTGGAATGCATAAGCTAGAGTCCTGTATCATATGCTTAGGAAGATCCTCTAAGATAATGCTTGGACTACAATTTCAACACATTACATTCTCTCCTTATTTTACGTACAAGGACATCACTACTACTGTTACTACATTCTGCTACTTCTATCTCTTGAATAGTGGATTGGCAAAACCGAACTTCATAATGGGCAGCGCAACAATATCTACACAAAGCCGCTTATTCTCTCACACTTGCAAAACTGCTCGTACATATGTTCTTCTCACATCTCGCATGTTGTCTTCCTCGCATCTACGGGCGCAATATGTTGTCTCCTTTATAGCAACATGCATATTACAGGTGCAATATGTTGTCTCCCTTATAGCAATAGGCATATTACGTGAACATCATGTTGTCTTTCTCGCTTCTACATGCATATTACGGGTAATTATCTGCTCCATATTATCTGTTAATCTTCTACTCCTAGTTGTTTAAGTGACTCGGGAAATTCGAAAAATCAAAGCACGCTTAGTTCTCCAGTCCATCAAGCTACACAGAAGAACTGGGGGGTAGTTGTTACGCCATATTTTCGGTTGCCTCAATTATCTCCTAATTTTCCAATATGAATCAACTAATATTTAACTTAATTCTCAAATTAATTATTCCCTCTCTCTGAAACGAGGAAAAATCTCCAATTAATCATAGAAAATCTCTCTAAACGATATCTTTCAAATCAGGAAAGTATCTCAACGCTAATATAACTCTAAAAAGATAAAATCAACTAATTCCAAATACATCCCTAATAATCAAAGGGATTAAAAACACAATCCTATAACAGAACTGCGTTGACTTGATCCCTATAAATACAGGTTACGCAGACATCTTGGAATAGGATCCGACACATCTAACAAGTCGAGACACCTTTCAAGTCCAGCCCCAAACATCCAAAAATCCCAAATCCCCCCATTTTCATAATTCGTTATTCCAGCAATCCCCGAAATTTGTTATCACCAAATTCCTCCGTTAACAATTTTTAAACGGTTCCTAAACTGGTCTTCTAAATAATTTATCCTGAAAATTTTGACAAACAAATGAACAAGGGCGGGCTTCAAATTTATATTTCCTCATATATACACATTAATATTCACAAAACTATCCATACTATATTATTAAATCCGAAATAGTAAAAGTTTTGGTTTTCGGTTTTCGATTTTCGATTTTCGGTCCTTTATTCTAATTAAAAAATAATTTAATAGTATAAAAATAGTAACTAGATAATAGCCTTTTATAATTAAAACATGTTTTTCTATTTTTTCTGACAAAATTCACTCATTTTCCAATAATATCACGCACAATATCTTTTCAACTAAAACATCTTAACTTTTCCATTTATCCTTACTACCATCATTTTCTCCAAAAATATCACGAGCAACTCTTCTTTTTATCATTAACATTGCCTTTTTTTAATTATATATCTTTCAATAATATATTCCAAAAATTATAAAACACTATATATTCTTAATAAAAATATCAATTATACTATATTTTTTATATTTTTATTATTAATACAAAAAAAGAATATAAAAAATATTTATATCTTTCAATTATTAATATATTCCAAAAAATATCAAACACTATATCTATTTAATAAAATGTCAATTATACTATATTCTATATATTTCTATTATTAATACAAAAGAAGAATTAAAAAAAATAATTTTACTATAACGAAATATTATATTTTATTAAAAAACTTGTGCTTATAAGCTAGGATGTAAGAATAATGATTTTTTAAGTAAATTTATCGAAGCCTATTTCTTGTTTATAATACTTTCAAATTTTTATTTTGTTTAAAAAATTATTTAATTTAACTTAAAATATAAATAAAAGGCTAAATTTTTACAATTTAGTAGAAGGCACTCATATTTTTTATCACTTGCGGTTGACCCTCACTACTAGAAACTGTCAATGGACATCTCCCATATAACATCGGTTTGTGGTGCAGCCGATGTAAAAGATAATTGTTAACATCAGTTTTTAAAATAACTGATGTCTTTTTTATTGTTAGAACATCATATTACATCCAAACTGATGTCTAAACGTTGTCTTTATAAAAATATTTGCGGCCACAGTTTAAACGTTGTCTAGATGTTGTTTTTCCAGTAGTGCGTTTTCCATGGTCATTTAAATATGAGGTATTATGTCAAAGATAATTAAGGTAAAATTTCTTCAAATATGTTATGAATTAAAAGTTTTGATATATTTTAACTTGATAAATTGCTCTAATTTTGTATTTCAACTTAATATTAAGAATATCAAAACTAAATATGTTTTTCATAGATATATAAAATTAAATAGTATTTAATATTTCTTAAAAGTTAACATAAATTAAATTTTAATGTTGTTTATTCTATTGTTACTAACATTTCAAATGTCATAACTGTTAGTTAGATATTTTTCAATAACTAAAACTACAAGCTTTGTATGTATGTAATAAAATTTACTCGTAGTTTCGTGAAAATTGAGTATCGAATTCTATCGGAGAAGAAACTGATTTCGATTTAACAAAAATTCAAATAAAATATTGTTTAATATTGTAATAATACATAATTTTTAATTCATATTTTATTAGTTATTCATTATATATTTCACATAAATTATTTGTTTGTTTGTATTTAATTAAATTTCTTTTGTCTAAAACATATATATGAAGAAAATTTATGACATTATAATTTTAAAAACTAAATTATTTAAGTGCCTTTTAAGTGACTTTAAAAATTATACAACCATGACCACACATATTAATAAGTAAGAATTATGTTACTACTTTTAAAAATGATATCATTTTCTCTCTCAAAAATACAAAATTAATAAGTAACTTGTAGAAAAATACGTTTCACTAATTACGACTTCAAATTATGTCATCAACTAGTATGAATAATTTTTAATTTATTGTATAAAACAAAATTTTGATATAGTTAAGAGAATAAAAACCAAAGAGCTTGCAGTTCATTATAAGTTAATCAGTATAGTAAATCAGCAACTAAGTCCAAGATAAATTATAATTATTAAAACAATTATATATAAAAAGAAAGATTGTTACAAATTCCTGGCGCTAAAGTGAGTTTACAAATCTTTGACTCTAAACACACAAATTCCTATGTTTCTTCTTCTTGAACTTCATGATTCTCCTTTCCTCTGTTTCTTCTTCTTGATATTCAAGATTATCATTTTCTTAGTTCTGGAACTGTGCTATTTCTTCTTCTTAAACTTCAAAATTCTCATTTCCTTTGTTTCTTCTTCTTGATATTCAAGATTATCATTTTCTTAATTCTGGAATTGTCTTGTTTCTTCTTCTTAAACTTTAAGATTCTCATTTCCTTTGTTTCTTCTTCTTGATAATCAAGATTCTCATTTCCTTTGTTTCTTCATCTTGATATTCAAGATTATCATTTTCTTAGTTCTTGAACTATTCCAATCTTCTTCACAGAAACACTAAAAAATGGTTAGAGCTATTTTTTCCATTCTTGCAGTTGGATTCACTTTAAGTCTTATCAGCATTTTCATCAAGAAAATAAAGAGAAACTCCCAAGTTACATCCCTATCCAATGATGTTCTTGTTGAAACATTGATCTGTTGTCCAGTACGATCTTTGTTAAAATGTATGTGTTTGTAAATATTGATTGACTGTCATAAATGATCCGTTGTTTATACAAACTCACTCAACTTACAAGCAATAATTGATTTGTAATTGCTTGTCGAATGATAAAAACCACAATTCACTACTAGAAAAAATGCAAAAGACATCGCCTCTTTCACAATGGAGAGAGAAGCCACCGATGTTAAAGCTGTTTTTAACATCGGTTTATTTTAAAACGATGTTACAGTGCATTTCGTGCATCGGTTAAAAGTGTAACCGTTGTCTAATTTCATTTTTGAAAAACAGGTGCATCGGTTATAAAAGTACCCATGCCATTTTCCCCCTTATTTCCTTTGTTTCTTTTTCTTGATATTCAAGATTATCATTTTCTTAGTTCTGGAACAGTGTTGTTTCTTCTTCTTAAACTTCAAGATTCTCATTTTCTTTGTTTCTTGTTCTTTATATTCAAGATTATCATTTTCTTAGTTCTTGAACTGTTCCAATCTTCTTCAGAGAAACACTCAAAAATGGTTAGAGCTATTTTTTCTATTCTTACAGTTGGCTTGACTTTTAAGTCTCATCAGCATGTTCATCAAAAAAATAAAGATAAACTCCCAAGTTACAACCCTATCCAATGATGTTCTTGTTGAAACATTGATCCGTTGTCTAGTACGATCTTTGTTAAAATGTAAGTGTGTTTGTAAATATTGGTTTACTATCATAGATGATCCGTTGTTTATACAGACTCACTTGACTTAAAGTACTTCAATAAAGCAAGAATTGATTTGTAGTTGCTTGTCGAATGATAAAAACCACAATTCACTACTAGAAAAAGTGCAAAGGACATCGCCCCTTTCACAACGGAGAGAAAAGCCACCAATGTTAAAACTGTTTTTAACGTCGGTTTATTTTAAAACGATGTTACAATGCATTTCGTGCATCGATTAAAAGTGTAACCGTTGTCTAATTTCATTTTTGAAAAACTGATGCATCGGTTATAAAAGTAACTATTGTCTAATTTTCTTTTAAAAAAATGGAAAAATACATGTGCCACTTTCCCTCTCATTTCCTTTGTTTATTTTTCTTGATATTCAAGATTATCATTTTCTTAGTTCTGGAACTGTGCTGTTTCTTCTTCTCAAACTTCAAGATTCTCATTTCCTTTGTTTTTTTTTCTTGTTATTCAAGATTATCATTTTCTTAGTTCTTGAACTGTTCCAATCTTCTTCACAGAAACACTCAAAAATGGTTAGAGCTATTTTTTTATTTTTGCAGTTGCCTGCACTTTAAGTCTCATTAGCATGTTCATCAAGAAAATAAAGAGAGAAACTCCCAAGTTATAACCCTATCCAATGATGTTCTTGTTGAAACATTGATCCATTCTCCAGTACGATATTTGTTAAAATGTAAGTGTGTTTGTAATTATTGGTTGACTGTCATAGATGATCTGTTGTTTATATACTCATTTGACTTACACTAGTTCAATTAAGCAAGAATTTATTTGTAGTTTATTGTCGAATGATAAAAACCACAATTCACTACTAGAAAAAGTGCAAAAGACATCGCCCCTTTCACAACGGAGAGAAAAGTCACCGATATTAAAGCTGTTTTTAACATCGGTTTATTTTAAAACGATGTTACAGTGCATTTCGTGCATCAGTTAAAAGTGTAACCATTGTCTAATTTCATTTTTGAAAAATAGGTGCATCGGTTATAAAAGTAACTGTTGTCTAATTTTCTTTTAAGGAAATGGAAAAATACCCATGCCATTTTCCCCCTCATTTCCTTTGTTTCTTTTTCTTGATAATCAAGATTATCATTTTCTTAGTTCTGGAACTGTGCTGTTTCTTCTTCTTAAACTTCAAGATTCTCATTTTCTTTATTTCTTGTTCTTGATATTCAAGATTGTCATTTTCTTAGTTCTTGAACTGTTCCAATCTTATTCACAGAAACACTCAAAAATGGTTAGAGCTATTTTTTCTATTCTTAAAGTTGGCTTCACTTTAAGTCTCAACAGCATGTTCATCAAGAAAATAAAGAGAAACTCCCAAGTTACAACCCTATCCAATGATGTTCTTGTTGAAACATTATCTGTTATCTAGTACGATCTTTGTTAAAATGTAAGTGTGTTTGCAAATATTGGTTGACTATCATAAATGACCCGTTGTTTATACAGACTCACTTGACTTATAGTAGCTCAATGAAGCAAGAATTGATTTGTAGTTGCTTGTCGAATGATAAAAACCACAATTCACTACTAGAAAAAGTGCAAAAGACAACACCCCTTTCACAACAGAGAGAAAAGCCGCCAATGTTAGAGCTGTTTTTAACGTCGGTTTATTTTAAAATTATGTTACAGTGCATTTCGTGCATCGATTAAAAGTGTTACCGCACTAGTACAAAATTGACCTTTTACGTCGGTTAAATATGTCATATACGTCGGTTAAATGGCGACGTATGGAGGGGGGACGTATAAAGTGAGGGGTCTTTTACGTCGCATAAAAAGGCAACGTAAAAAATTAAATATACGTCGGTGAATAACCGACGTAAAAAACCAAAAAGCCAACGTATATAAGTCATGTAAGCCGACGTATAAAAACAAAAAAGATGACGTATATAGATGATATTTTATACATCGCCCATGTGGGAACCGACGTATATTGTCAAAAAAAATTAAAAAAAAATATATTTCTTTTATTTCTCAGTACCCATTTCCATAAACCTGGAACAATGTAAAAACCTACTCTTAACAAAGTTTTGTACAACCAAAAACCATGTCTACAAGAAATAATACCACGAATCAACTTCAACAACAAGGTACTTCTTATTTATCTATCCATCTATCTTCTAACGTTATTATAAGCATAAGGTGCATAAAATATGCAATACATCTCCAGTAGTGCTCGAAATTTTCATCAGTTCGTCAAATTCTTCCGTCCTCGCTCATGTGATTCATCCAATCATGCAACTAGATTCTCCCACTGATTCCATGATCCTAGATCTTCATGGTAAACTTTATAAAACCTGAACCAAATCAGATCAAGTTAAAATCTTTACCATTTTTTATGGAGCAACCTGAACTAAAGTTAAAGGTTTCATAGTTAAAAATAGGAACCGAAAAGCTTAGCAAAAAAATCAACACTTAAGTCGCATTTAAAAAAAAAAAAATCTAACACTTGAAATTGATCATAGCAATAGTTTCTCACATATGTGTGATAATATATGTCCTAGATACGGTGATTGATGATGCCTGGCCATGATAAGCAATAAGAAGGTGGAACCTAGAAACAAATACAAACACCAAAGATTAAGCTCGAGAAAAATGGAGGACATCACTGGATTCATAAATATAGTACATAAATCGATTTATCAACCAGTATATTGATATGCTTTATACATGAACAATTTAATAATATTAGAAACTAAAATGTGAATTCATTTACATTAGAAACTAAAATGTTAATTATGTTATCCTCTGTAATGAATTCTACGTGATATACGTTTGAAGTGTGTAATCTCCCATGTACAGTACTTATCGGTATGACTGCAATGAATTCTACGTGCAAGTGATTTAAACAGTATCATTCCTATAGATTCTTTTGTTTTCTATTTCTTTAAATGACATGTTTAGAGAAATTTAAAAGAGATCCTTAAGAAAATTGACTTGCACATCACAAGCATAAGCCCATGCGTGAAAAATATATAAAATATCTATTTTATGTAGATCAGCTAAAATAACATTAAGAATTAGTAAGTTAATAGACTCAATCTGTACATTGCAGATTTGCAATGAATATATTGCTCCGAGTACTTAATCCAATATGACTGGGCACTTATTTCCTTTGTTGTATCGAAAGAACCGACTCTGTTCCATAGAATCAACCTCCATTCTGAAGTTGAATTCATATCCTATCTTGTTGATTTCCATTGCTAGAAGAGGCTCATACAGGGGCCTATACTTCATGGTGTGTACTCAAGCTATATTATCTCCATCTCATATTTAGGGCTGTAGAGCTAAAGATATATCACGTTTTTGACTAACAATTATGAACTCTTACCTGAAAAGATGTGTTTCCAGCTATTACTACAGAAGTATCACCAGCATTAGCAAACTTTTTCACCAAGCCTGAGATAAATCTAATTAGTTTTATGTGTGTGCATAATGTATACATATACATAATCATATAAAATTCACATGTACAAAAAGTATCACCAATGTAGAACTGTAGAAGAAGAGTATACACAAATGTGACTCTTAATGGCAGGGCATATTCCCATATACAAGACCCTGAAACCAACCAATAGAATATTATAATTTGCTGGATGATATACACCAAATCGTAAGTTCATGCACACACATATAATCTTAGGTTCATGCAAGAATGTTCCGTTAATTAGATTAGAATGAACCTCTCTGCTGTTTAATTATCTTACTGAGGCCAACAGAGAGTCACGTAGATACTAGCCTTATAAGTTTCCTGTCCAGAGTTTATTAAGTTGGAACTTTTGCACTCTGCAGGTTTGTGGCATACCTGAGGAACGTCCTGCTAATAATTGGTTGGCATTAGGTGTCAGTCTTCCAGTTAGTAGCGGAAACAAGTAACTCAAGTAGTATAAGTGGCGAAGCCTATCTCAGTCACCAGATACCTTGTTCTTTGTACATGGCATTGCTTTCTGTAGGAAACTTTGATGGTGAAGCGGCACCTCTAAGATTTACATGTAACAAGTCTTAAAACATCATCAGCCAGCAATTTAGTATATGCAGACATCAAAAAGGCTAATCAACATAGGTAGGTATTGACTAAGCACTATACTCAAAACATTTTGTATGGCAACTTTCACAAGATTTAAGGAGAACAATATCCATAAGCGCTCTCATTCTATTTAGTAAAAAAAAACACTCATTCAGACCAAAATTTAATTTAGGTGACCGATAATTTGCTAGAGATATGTTAAAATTCACCCCTGTTACTTACAAAATTGGGCACAACTTACATAAACTATCAATCATAAATTATGTTTTAACAAAAAAAAGACAATTAAAATGAGTAAATTTGTTATAGTTAAATATTATATATCTCATCTGAATCAGAAACAACGGGTCTTCTTCTTGGACTACAGGTTCTTTCTCTTTGGGATTTGATTCTAACTTTGATTTTGGGGTCTCCATTGTAATTTTCTTTCTCTCACTACAAATCAAGAGCAGAGTTCCAATTAGATACAAACCAAGAGCAGGACACCAGATATACTACCAAGTAGATACAAACCCAATTAGAGCTTGATAGATTTCTGAGATATAATAACCCAATTACAGTTCTCTCATATGTGACAAATTAACAAGAACCCAACAAAGGCATCAAATCAAAAACCCAAGTTTGCGGGTGGCACTTCTATTTAAAAAAAGGGTATCTTGACAAAAATCATAAACTAAACTCACAATTCAAATCAAAATAGACACAAATTAAAGCTCTACAGCAAAATATATACATACAAGGATAAGGGAGATAGGCGGGTTATACATACATATACATGTATAATTAGTAATTCTTGTATATACGATCTCAATGACATACCTAAATCCAATTAGTTTGATAAATGCTTGAATTCTTATTGCTTGAATTGAGTGTTAGGGTTCGTAGTCAGAACGAGTTCAATTTGGGGAAGAATGAGTAAACTGACTTCTCAAGTACTACTTTAACTCTATGGCTTTAAATTAAATTGCTTTTCTAATTAAAATTTGTAGTTTTAATTGTTTTTAAAAATGGCCTTTTACAATACTTTATATGTCGGGTAAACAAATACCAACGTATAAGCCCACACCTTATACGACAGTTTGGGAGAAGGCTGTTAGGTTCAAGACATGTCTGAATACCACTATTAACAAGCCTACACTATGTGACTATGTCACACTACATGACCTAGTGAGTTCTATCACTGGGATATAGTATAGGTCTCTAAATGTACTTGTCTTGTTCTCATGAACATTAGCTTGATCATGTATGCTCAAATTTATAATGAGCTTAGTAAAGTTTCTTGCATCTAGATTGTATATTGGCCATGGAATAATTGTCCTGGTAGAAGTTCAGAATTGTTCATGCAGCAGGATAGAGATGAATAAGGTCATGAAGAAATAAGTTGCAGAAATTTGTCTAAGGCATTATATAACAAAGTCAGAAGAAAGCTATGTCGTGAAGTCACCAATATCCATGTCGTGAAGTGCTACATCGCATAGTCCATTTTGTACTATGTCGAGAAGTCCTCAAGACTCATGTCGAGAAGTGTTGAAGTCAGCAAAGTCAAAGAAGCCTAGATCGTGAAGTCCTCAAATGACTTATGTCGTATAATCGTCAAATGATCTATGTCGCATAGTCGTCAAATGACCTATGTCGCATAGTCGTCAAATGACTTATGTCGCATAGTCGTCAAATGATCTATGTCGCATAGTCGTCAAATGACTTATGTCGCATAGTCGTCAAATGACCTATGTCGCGTAGTCTTCAAAAGCTATATCGTGTAGTCCTCACAAGGGAGATCGCGAAGTCAGGAATGAAGTGGAGTTCACGATATCAACACTTAGCCGTTTATAACAAGACAAATCAAGGTACAGAACCAAGAATCAAAGGAGACAAATACTGAAGCATTTGTTCTGGCAAGGTGGTCCAAAGAACAGATGGCAAATCTACAGCTAAACTTGGAGAGAAAGATAAGAGACAAGCAGCTACAGAAACGGGAAAGACTCCGGAAAGCAGGTGGTCCTTCCTGACACAGTTAACTTCTTATGACAGGACAAGTTGGACTTTCAGCAAGGGGTAACTGTGTAAAAATAGGAGTGTGCACTAGTTTGTATAGGGCTAATATATATATCAAGCACACCCTATTGTTAGCTTTAAGAGAGACATACAAGTTTTTATCTTAAGCTCTTTTCTCTGTAAGCAAGCAAGTACAAACTGTTCTTGTTTAGAAGCCAGAAATTCGATTGTGAATTTCCTGGAAAGCTGTAGTATTTAATTTGCTTATACAAAGTAGATTAAAGTGATTGTGTGTGTTGTTTACTTTCTGCATATTACATAGCACAATCATATACAGTTTATATTTAGTTTCAAGCAAGCAAAAATCCATCAAACTATCCATTCACCCCCCCTCTGTCTAGTTTCTAGGTGATATTCATTCCTAACAAGTGGTATCATAGCGAAGGCTGTTAACGTACAAACAGGAAAAGATCAAGAAAGAGTTCACAGAAACTGAGCAGTATCAAGATTCCTCCCTTTAACAAGGAGTTTTACAGTATGGAAGAACTGGACAGGATGGAAAACAAATCTTTTGCCTATATGGCTAGGAGGTACCCTAACATAAGGTTTAAAAGAAAGCACCCATTCAGGTCAAAGTTCAATACTGGAAACACTGGTGGATCTAGTGGCTCAAACACCTTCAATAAAGGAAAAGGGATTGCTGGTGCTGCTAAAGGTGGATACAAATCTGGAAGTGTGGATAGAACCAAGATAAGATGCTATAACTGCAATGAACTTGGGCATTTTTCCACTGAGTGCAAAAAGCCCAAACAGGACAAGAAGGACAAAGCATACTTAGAGCTTGAAGCTAAGTATGAGGCTCTACTTAAGAAACAACAGGGTAAAGCTTTTATTGCTGAGGGAAAATGCTGGGATGACTCTGATGAAGAAGAAGAACAAGAGTACTCAAACTATGCCTTGATGGCATTTTCTGATGATGGTGATTCAAGTCAGGTACCTATTCTTACTTCTCTTGATATGACTCCCCTTCAATATAAGCAAACTGTTGAAGATATGAGTACTGAAATGTTTAATATTCATACTAGCATGTTAGTAGCAAATGAAGAAATTGATAGACTAACTGCTAGAAATCTTGAGCTTACAGAAAAGAATGAGGAACTTGAGTTAATGGTTGTGAACCTTGATGGTTTGAAAAAGGAGGTTGAGTATCTTAAAAACAAAGTGATATGTGCTGAACAAATAGAGAAAGCTCTTAGGGAACAAATTTCTGAAACTGAATTGAAACTAAGAAGCTTTAAGAACTCCTCTGAACTTATTCAAACCTATCACAAGGAACACACTGAAGACTGCAAGGTTGGAGTTGGTTTTGACTATGAAAATGATAATGGAAGGAAGAAGGTCAAGGGCAAAGGAAAGAGATCTTTTACAAACAAAAATGCCCCAACCATACTGTCAAGTGTTGAACAGCCCATCTTCAAAAAGAGTGTTGTTGAGTTTAATGAGGAACTACTGATCATCAAGCAACAACTACTTGAAGAAGATGAGGCTGCTAAAGACACTTCTTCCTCTCCTGAATCTGTCAGTCAGAAAGAGACCAAAGACAATCTTGTCAAGAGTCCTAAAGCAAAGAAAGAAGTTGTTAAGAAAAGGAAACAAAACAGAAATGGTAAGGTAGGTGTCAACAAGGGTAACAACTATGCTTATGTGCCTAATGCTCCCAGGAAACAATGTCAGAAATGCCTATCTGTTAACCATTTGACTCATAAGTGTAGTAAGCCTGAGATTGCTGAAGTTGATAACCTGAGTAACCATTCTTCTAGCATAAATTCTAGTCATGATTCTTTCTGTGGTAAGCCAAACTGCATGACATGCTATGTGACTGTGATTGCTAACTGTTTATCTCTTAAGCATAAACTTGATTCTGCACAATCTAGTGAATCACACACATACATGCACACTCACAGGACAGGATCCCCAATCAGGGTTGAGAGGGTGAACACTTCATGTGAGCCTAAGAGTGTGAACTCCAAAGCCACAAACAATATGAAGTATCCTAATGTGATGAATGCAACTTATGACAGAAGAATTGTTAACAAAAATGTTTCTAAATCAACTGGACCCTACCATGTGTGGGTACCAAAAACAACTTAGTTACTTTGTGAATGCAGGGCAACAGGAATAAAAGAGTCATATGGATCTTGGACAGTGGATGCTCAAGTCACATGACTGGTGATATAGCCCTGCTATCATAATTTGAGGAAAAAGCTGGCCCATCAGTAACCTTTGGAAATGACAACATTGGTTATACCATGGGATATGGCTGTGTTAAATCTGGAAATGTCATTATTGAAGATGTAGCATTTGTTGAAGGACTAAAGCACAACCTCTTGAGTATTGGACAATTCACCACTAGAGGTTTCAAGGTGGAATTTGATGGAGATCAATGTCTAATATCAAAAAGAGGAAGTGGTGAAGTTGTTTTAACTGGTGTAAAGAAAGGAAGCTTGTTTGTAGCTAATCTTAAGGCTGCAAACAAGGGAGAAATTTGTTGTTTCTACACTAAGGCCACAAATGAAGAATTCTGGCTGTGGCACAAGAAACTGTCTCACTTGAATGTTCAGGCAATGAACTCTCTGACAAAGAGAGAACTCATCAGAGACATGCCTGCTTTGGAGTTTGTGCAAGATGGAGCATGTGAAGCATGCCAAAAAGGAAAAATCAAGAGATCTAGTCACAAGAACAAGTTGCTTAATACAAACTCAAAACCTCTGCAGCTAATTCACATGGATCTATTTGGCCCTGTGAATGTAATGTCCCTTTCCAGGAAGAAATATGCTCTAGTTATGGTTGATGATTATTCAAGATACACTTGGGTGGAATTTCTGTTCTCCAAGGATGAAGCACCTCAAGTAATTATAGAGCATATTAAGAGAGTTGATAAAGAAGCACAAAGCACTGGTTCCTCTGTAGTTGCATTGAAAAGTGATAATGGAACTGAGTTTAGAAATTCCACATTGTATGAGTTTTGTAAAGATAAAGGAATTTCTCAACAATTTTCAGCTCCTAGGACCCCTCAACAAAATGGAGTAGTTGAGAGAAAGAATAGAACTCTCATTGAAGCTGCAAGGACAATGTTGTTGGATGCAAATCTACCTACTAGCTTTTGGGCTGATGCTGTTAACACAGCATGCTATGTGCAGAATAGAACATTGATAAATAAGAAGTCTGGCAAAACTCCTTACTCATTAATGACTGGAAAAAGAGCATCCTTCAAGCATCTGCATGTGTTTGGTAGCAAGTGTTTTGTGATGAAAGATACCTCAGAACACATTGGAAAATTTGATGCTAAGGCATTTGAAGGTATCTTCATTGGATACTCTCTGGAAAGGACAGCATACAGAGTGTTTGTACCTGAGCAACACAAAGTCATGGAAAGCATGGATCTTACCTTTGATGACAAGAAGACTCCTGGACTTGAAACAAGTGAACAAGACAGTGTGCCATTAAGATTTGAAAATCAAGGATATCTAGAGGATTCTGATAATGAGGATGAACCTCCTGCTCAAACTGTCCCAGTAAATGAAACTCTTGAAGTTGATAATCCTTCTCAAACACCTGTGCAAGGATTCACAAACACAGGGGGAGAAGAAGAGAATGCAACCTTCAATCAAAATGATCCTGAAACCAGTCAAGGAAATGAACAGGGTCACACAAGGAAATGGGACAGAGCCCACACTAGGGATCAAATAATTGGAGATCCTAGTGAGGGTGTAAGAACAAGAAGGGCAACAATGAATACCTGTCTGTATAGCTGCTTTCTGTCACAAGATGAACCAAAAGTAATTGAAGAGGCTTTGAAAAGCTCTGACTGGATTGTTGCCATGCAAGAAGAATTAAATCAATTTGAGAAAAACAAAGTATGGGAGCTAGTACCACCTCTTGAAGGAAAGAATGTTATTGACACCAAATGGGTGTTCAGGAACAAAATGGATGAAGAAGGAGTGGTGATTAGAAACAGAGCAAGGTTGGTTGCCAAAGGATATTGTCAACAAGAGGGCATTGACTATGATGAGACATTTGCACCTGTAGCTAGACTGGAAGCCATCAGAATTTTCCTGGATTTTGCAGCTCACTCAGATTTCAAGGTGTATCAAATGGATGTGAAAAGTGCATTTCTCAATGGTGATCTTGCTGAAGAAGTTTATGTATCTCAACCACCTGGCTTTGAAAATGAAAACTTCCCAGACTTTGTGTATAGATTGCTCAAGGCACTCTATGGACTCAAACAGGCACCAAGAGCCTGGTATGAGACCTTATCTCAATTTCTTCTTGAGCATCAATTTACCAGAGGAACAATTGACAAAACCTTATTCTTCAAGAAGCATGGAAATGATATCATTCTTGTTCAAATCTATGTGGATGATATCATCTTTGGATCTTCCAATGAAAAACTCTGTGAAAGGTTCTCTAAGTTGATGCAAAGCAAATATGAGATGAGTATGATGGGAGAATTAACCTTCTTCCTAGGCCTGCAAGTACATCAAAGGGAGGATGGCATCTTTATAAACCAATCTAAGTATGTCAAGGATCTTTTAAAGAAATATGGTTTAGAAGAGTCATCCCCAGCAAAAACTCCCATGTCTACTGCAATCAAGCTGGATGAAGACAAGAAAGGCAAGAGAGTTGACATCAAGGTCTATAGAGGAATGGTTGGATCACTACTCTATCTCACAGCTAGCAGGCCAGACATGATGTTTGCCACATGTCTTTGTGCAAGGTTCCAGGCTGATCCTAAGGAATCTCACATGATGGCTATAAAAAGAATCTTCAGGTATCTGAAAGGGACTCCTAATCTTGGGCTATGGTATCCAAAGGGCACTGGGTTCAATCTGGTTGGTTACACAGACTCTGATTATGCTGGATGCAGAATTGACAGGAAGAGCACATCTGGAAGCTGTCAATTCTTAGGTCAAAGGTTAGTGTCCTGGTTTAGTAAGAAACAACAGTCCACAGCAACATCCACAGCTAAGGCTGAATATATTGCTGCTGGAAGTTGCTGTGCTCAATTGCTTTGGATTAGAAATCAACTCATGGATTATGGACTAGTGTTAGAACACATTCCATTGATGTGTGATAATACTAGTGCAATATCCATAGTTGCCAATCCTGTTAATCATTCTACTACAAAGCACATTGAGATAAGGTACCATTTCATTAGGGAACATGCTGCAAATGGTACCATAGTAGTCTCTTATGTTCCAACTGAGAAACAATTAGCTGACATATTCACTAAACCTCTAAATGAAGCTGTCTTCAACAGACTTGTGAGTGAAATTGGAATGCTCAATCCTTAATTTAGTTGTTCTAAGTAAATGTGCTAGTTAATTGTTGCAGCAGTAAATTTTCACTGTATTTAAATGCTCTATTTATTTGGAGTGAAAATTAGCTAAGATATGATTTATAAATGTTTCAGTATTTTACTGCATATTTTTCAAAAATCATATTTTCTGATGAAGTTGTGAGCTTTTGAGACATCTCGATATAGATGATTTTCAGAGTTCACGACACAGTTCAAATCAAACAGACTTATATCGCAAACTGTTGAAATTGTGTGACTTCGCGATATAGTTCATTTCATGAGTTTGCGACATAGTTCATTTTATGACTTCGCGACTTAGAATAACTATATCGACAAGTCTCCACTTTTGACAGAATTTTGATTTAAATTAATTTTATTTCAAAATTTGATAAAAGTCTGACAAATTGCTTAAAATTCCAAAAAGAGAGTTTTAGACAGGGTATTTCTACTATATCGCAAAGTCTCCCCTATCTTTTCACCTTGAGGACTTTGCGACATAGTTCATTTTTGAGACTATGCGATATACTTTGCAAGACTTTGCGGTACAGGCCATTTTTGACTTCGCGACATACAAATAGACTGTACATATTCATAACTCCATACCGCAGTGTCTCTATCATATAAATACCCTTTTCTAACCGTTCACAACTTTTCATCTTGTCTATTGCTCTCAAACTCTCCAACCTAAGCACAAATTCCCTACTCTCTTCTACTCTCTCTCTTTTGAAATGGCACCCAAATCTCAAACAGTATCATCCTCAATTCCCTTAACCATTCCTAAAGAAACAAATCTACTCTCAATTCCCTCAGAGGCGGAGGCAAATCCCAGGTACAAGTGCTTTGTACGGTTCTTAAACACCTCATACCTCCGCCAAGCCTTGACCCTGAACCTCACTCTGTATGTCGATGTGTTGGAGGGGTTCTGGAGAACAGCTCTGGTGGTAACAATGGCAAGGGAAGATGGAACCTCATTTCAGGAAGTGAATTGCACAGTTGGGGGCAAGCATTTCGAGTTTGGCGAAAAAGAGATAAATGAAGCCCTGGGATTCAAAGTTGAGGGTCATGCTGCTGAAGCTACTGATGATGAGATGGTTGCTTTCATGGACCTCATCAAGTATGCAGATAAGATTGACATGGCTAAGTTGAACAAGAAGCATGTCAGGAGGGAGTGGTCGTTTGTCTTTGACACACTCCAAAAGGTGTTCTTGTGCAGGAAGACATGATGGGACCAAATCAGTCACATTGCTGTGAAGCTGGCCTACTCCCTAGCTCACAATCAAGAGATAAATGTTGGAGCAATTATCCTCAAGAAATTGGCTCAGAGACTAGGGAGAACGGTTCGTGGTCGAGGTAATGAAATCTTTTACCCCCGTTTCCTTCAAGTTATTTTAAATTATCTTGATGCAAATATCCATGAATTGGAGGGTATAGATAAAACTAAAATGGCTTATTCCAAGTCCATGTCCAAGATTCTATTTGGGTCATTGGACACAAGGAATCAAGTGGATGTGATTCTGAGTGTGACCAAGCATATGCAGGACACATTTGAATCCTATCCACTTGATAAGCCCATATACCATGAGCTTTCCTGGACAGGGGAGGCTAAGACTGAAGGAGCTACACAGTCTAACCCTAGCCTTCCTATCCCATACAGCAACCCCTCTGCAAACACATCTGTAGATATTAGGGAGCCAGGTGCATCAGTCTCCCAAAAGATTGATGTTACTAAAAAGAAGACTAAGAAGAGACCCTTAAAGGTAATTCAAGACACTGTAGAGTTAGAAAGTGAGAATCCTGAGTCACCTCTCACCAGACACAGTAAGAAATCCAAATCCAAACCTACCACTGGATCCTCCCAACAGGATTCAGATGTGGAAAAAGGAGTACACCTATTACTGTCAATGGCCTCTCAACAGGTTATTGGCATTGAAAAGAGTAGTCTCCCCACTACAACCTGTACTGAGTCTGCACAGGATCAAGAACTCACTCTTGATCCTAGGAGAAATAAGGATGCTGACACATTGAGTGGAGAGCACATCACTCTTGAAACTCCTCCTATTTCTCAGGGGGAGTTGCCAAAATCTAATCTACACCACACTTCTCTTCCAGAATCTACATCTAACATTTCTTCTAAACAGATTAGTCATTCACATGACTTTTCTGAAATTGATCAATCACAATCCAACACTGTGATTGAGCCAAACTCAAGTGACATGGTGCATGACACTGTGCTCACCACCCAGGAACCACATCTAGTTGGTCAGGGAATGCATGCTGGGGCATATCCTAATGACACCAACACAAACATGGAGGATTCACCAGTTTTAACTGGAGACTCTATGCCAAATTCTCCCATCCTTAGGGATGTGGAACTGTCTTCACAGACAAATAGGGCTGATGTTGTAACACATCCCATTTCAATGGAGACAACATCAGACTCTACAGCTATTCCAAGGCTGGAGGAGACTCAAAATCTTAGCCATGAAGTGCCTAGCACTAGCTCTCACTTGGCTCAGGCCATTTTGTCAGAATGGCTGAAGCCTGTGCAACATGACAGGCCTTCAGGATCATCAACTGTGCCTTCCAAAATGACAGAAGAAGCTATTCAAGATCTCCATGTGGCACAGATTGATGAGTTCTCAAAGATAGCTCAACACCTCCTCACCTCAAACTTGCCAAATGCTGATTATGAGGCTATTCTTCTTTGCCACAAGGAGGATGTTGAAGCACAGCAGGAGAAGATAGTGGATGCAGCTGAACCAGAGGGAAATGTGGATGCCTGGTTGGATGCTAAGAGGTCTATCAAACTCAAGGATGCCCTAGCTTTTCTGAGAGAATATTACCTCACCTCTCTAGGCTCCAATGCAAAAGACCTTTCTCCTGCTGCAGTTTATGATGCTGTAAATGATGTCTACAGGAATCAATTAAAGGCTCTGCACTATCTTGGGAAAGGGCTTCAATCAGAGATTTATTCAATCCAGGAGGAGACAGAAAGATCCCTCACTCAGCTAAGAAACTCATATCTCTCTGATTTTCCCAAGGTGGATGGCATCCTCAAAGAAATCCAGAAAACCAACTCTAATGTCAACAGGATGGATATCTCTCTAGCCATGGTCACAGACAACATCAAGAAGCTGGCTACAACATTGGAAAATCAAGTCAAGGCCAATATCAACTCAAATGCAATGCTGAATGTTATTTGGAAGAATCAATATGGTGACAAATTGATGGATGAGGTTCCTCCTATATCAAACATCTCCAAATTTGACTTTACCAAGATCAAAGATCAATCTCTCAATTCTTTCAAGTCTCAACAGCTTTTCTCAAAGGTGGATGGTCTAGAAAGGGAAGTGGCCTCTCTGAAAGATGAAAACAGGATACTTGCTCAATCCTTAAACCAGCTCAATGACAAGCTGGATGACCAAGGCAACAACACATCAAATATTCTGCTAGTGCAACAACAAATGCTGACTTCTATGATGAGACAAATGAACCTGCCTATCCCTGGGGAAGCTCAAGCCATATTGTCTGATTCCAAGCCTAAGGGGGAGAAACAAAAGGAGGTCATTCTGAAAAAGAAAGGGGGAGTACCTGCCAAGCAACAGAAGCTTAAGGGCAAAATTTCTGAAGAAACAATCAAACCAATAATCCTTCCCCCTGTAGAGGTCATAAGTGCAGAAGGCCAGAAGAACACAATCTCAACCACCTACTATCCATCCACAATGCCTAAAGACATCTCAACTCCTCAACCTGCTCAACCTACTCCCAATGCTAAACCTGTCAAAGCTGTAATTATCTCAGAGGCCAAGCTACAGGAAGTTGCCAATTCAAACATCTATCATGATGAGGCCTTTCTGGAGTTTCTGAAATCCATCTACAGAAATGCTCAAGAAGATGCAAGGGTTTATAGACAGAAGATCAAGGAAAGCATCAAGTACTTCACAGTTGCAGTAAGGAAAATCAAGGATGCCCATCTAAGAGAGATAATCATGGTGTGCAAGGACAATTGCTTGTGGCACCTAGCATTTCAAACTCTAGAGAAACTGAGATTTTCTGAGCTGTCAATCATCCTGGAGCTAATTGAAAAGGATGGGGCAAACAACAGGAGACTGTTTGATGACTTGAAGGTGGATCAACATCAAAGATTGCCTGAGGTTATCTCCAAACCAAGGACAATAATCTTCCAAAGTCTAGCTCAAGACAACAGCATTGACCAACTGGTAATTCCTTCTGATTTAATAATGAAGAACAATGCAAAGATCAACCAGGTGCTGCAAATGCTGAGAGCCAAGAAAGGGGTTAAAACAGCTGAGGAACTAGAGATGATTCACACTCTACAATCTTTTCTGATTCATGGAGTCATTCCTGAATCTGTCAAAGAAAAGAGCAAAAAGAAGGATGGTGATGATGATGATGAGGAGAAAACCTACAAAAGGAGATCTCATTCAAGGAGTGATAAGGATGGACCAAGTGACAGTGGCAGGAGCAAATCTACTAGGAAGACAAAAGGTGCTGATGATGACAAGAGGGATTCTAAGGGCACAAAGGAAACAGTCAAGAGAACAAGGAGTGGAATTCAGCAAGTCAAGCACATTGCTAGCAGTACTTTAACCACAACACAAGATTCTAAATCTAGGGTGGGTACTGTTAGTAATGATCCTCCAAAATCATTATCTAAGACTTCTGAACCTGAATTGCCACAGAAGAAAGATGAAGCCACAAAAGTAATATCAAGAAAACACTTCCACAAAGTTATAGCTAGTGGAGTGTTACAGTGGATGAAGGGGAAGGGAATGAAGCTACTTCCAAATGATGTGGTACTGAAGACTAATTCTCCCTGCTCCTCAAAGCTACCTCAAGTGAAGCACATGAAGATCAAGAGGGCAGCTAAGAGGATAAGGATAACAAAGAAGACTGGAAAACTCACAAATGTTGTTGGCATAAATGTGCTTCCATTAGATGAGGACTATGATGAAGATGCCCTAGCATTTTTGAGGGCTCAAAGGATCTTTGAAGTCAAGGTAAAGCTAGATCATCTAGAGATCAAGTACACTGATGGAAGAGAAAGGATTATGAAGCAAGGAGGCTGGCAATATTTCTATAAGTATGAGCTTGAAAGGATAAATGCGTTACTAAATTTTGAAGAAAGAGAAGAAAGGACATGGAAGATAGATATTGTCAGGTTCTTGAAAATGCATGCTGATTATGAAGAAAACCTGAGGAAAGAGAATGAAGAGAAGGAGATACAGAAATAGAGAGAAATGGCTGAGATGGAGGAGAGGGCTAAAGAGCTAAGGCAGAAAGGGTTGTGCAGAGTCAAACAAAATCCTTACATTGTTGAGTACAAAAACTCACATGGAGGCAAAAGCAAAATAAGGATGGAGTTTCTGGATTCATATGTAGAAAGTGCACTCAAGGCTGCAATTGATGATTTAAAAGACTCACCTCTCATTGAAGAACTGATTGCAAGAGAAGAACTTCAAGAAGCCATCATAGACATGAAAAGAAGAGAAGAAATAAGGAAAAAGAAGATTTATGATGATTTACTAGAAAAGCAATTGGAAGCTGAAGCTGCTGAGCAACAAAGATAATCTGTAAGCTTTACATTTTTCTATGTAATGAAATTCCTGATCTCACGTTCATAAAGTGTCCTCTCTGTTACTCAATTTCCTTTTATGTAAGTTAGGCTTGTTATCAGACATGAAATTGTGCCTAAGGATCTTACTCACAATTTGGGGGAGATTGTTAGGTTCAAGACATGTCTGAATACCACTATTAACAAACCTACACTATGTGACTATGTCACACTACATGACCTAGTGAGTTCTATCACTGGGATATAGTATAGGTCTCTAAATGTACTTGTCTTGTTCTCATGAACATTAGCTTGATCATGTATGCTCAAATTTATAATGAGCTTAGTAAAGTTTCTTGCATCTAGATTGTATATAGGCCATGGAATAATTGTCCTGGTAGAAGTTCAGAATTGTTCATGCAGCAGGATAGAGATGAATAAGGTCATGAAGAAATAAGTTGCAGAAATTTGTCTAAGGCATTATATAGCAAAGTCAAAAGAAAGCTATGTCGTGAAGTCACCAATATCCATGTCGTGAAGTGCTACATCGCATAGTCCATTTTGTACTATGTCGAGAAGTCCTCAAGACTCATGTCGAGAAGTGTTGAAGTCAGCAAAGTCAAAGAAGCCTAGATCGTGAAGTCCTCAAATGACTTATGTCGTATAATCGTCAAATGATCTATGTCGCATAGTCGTCAAATGACCTATGTCGCATAGTCGTCAAATGACTTATGTCGCATAGTCGTCAAATGATCTATGTCGCATAGTCGTCAAATGACTTATGTCGCATAGTCGTCAAATGACTTATGTCGCGTAGTCTTCAAAAGCTATATCGCGTAGTCCTCACAAGGGAGATCGCGAAGTCAGGAATGAAGTGGAGTTCACGATATCAACACTTAGCCGTTTATAACAAGACAAATCAAGGTACAGAACCAAGAATCAAAGGAGACAAATACTGAAGCATTTGTTCTGGCAAGGTGGTCCAAAGAACAGATGGCAAATCTACAGCTAAACTTGGAGAGAAAGATAAGAGACAAGCAGCTACAGAAACGGGAAAGACTCCGAAAAGCAGGTGGTCCTTCCTGACACAGTTAACTTCTTATGGCAGGACAAGTTGGACTTTCAGCAAGGGGTAACTGTGTAAAAATAGGAGTGTGCACTAGTTTGTATAGGGCTAATATATATATCAAGCACACCCTATTGTTAGCTGTAAGAGCGACATACATAGTTTTTATCTTAAGCTCTTTTCTCTGTAAGCAAGCAAGTACAAACTGTTCTTGTTTAGAAGCCAGAAATTCGATTGTGAATTTCCTGGAAAGCTGTAGTATTTAATTTGCTTATACAAAGTAGATTAAAGTGATTGTGTGTGTTGTTTACTTTCTGCATATTACATAGCACAATCATATACAGTTTATATTTAGTTTCAAGAAAGCAAAAATCCATCAAACTATCCATTCACCCCCCCCCCCCTCTGTCTAGTTTCTAGGTGATATTCATTCCTAACAAAGGCCGATGTAAAAGATAATTTTATACGACGGAAAAATATGAACCGACATATAATGTTACTATATACGTCGGCTTTCAGTCAAAGCGACGTAAAAAATTCATTACCAAGGTATATATACGTCGCCCTTTAAAAATAACCGACGTATAAAGTATTATATATGTCAGATGTTTGAATGTGCGACGTAAAAAATCAGTTTTGTACTAGTGCCACTGTCTAATTTCATTTTTGAAAAACAGTTGCATTAGTTATAAAAGTAACCGTTGTCTAATTTTATTTTTTAAAAAATGGAAAAATACCCATGCCACTTTCCCTCTTATATTTTACACAAAGAATCCCGTGCCATCTCTATCTTTCTCTCTTAAACTCTAATTGAACCTAATTGAAGAACACTCACAAATCTTAATTGAAGAACACTTCCAATTAAGTACAACTGAAGCTTGGAGTTGGTTCGATTTGACCTTATTATTAGTTCATCTTTCATCTTTAATCTTCCTTTGATTTAATTAGCTCCTTTGTTTTTTGTTTTTGTTTCAAATTTTATTTTAAATTTTTGTTTAATTTGTTTTTGTTTTTCTTCAACAAAGCTTGATCTTTCTTCAGAGCTTGATTTTTGTTTAATTTGTTTTTGTATACATTTTCTTTCAATATTTTTATTTTTTAATTTTCTTTGCATGCATGTATACAACACCAAATTGGTATAAATCTTTAATCTTTATGTGTTTTTAGATTGATATCTTATTGATTTTATCTTCTTTTTTATGATTCTAATGTGTGTATCTTTTAGTTGACCATAATTTTGATCTGGGTTTTGGGTTTACTTTATAGTTCACCTCAATTTTTATGTGGGCTTTGTTCATAAATTTGTCTTTGTTTGGCCTTTATTGTCAAATTATTATGTAGGTATTGATTGTTGGATTTAGATAGTGTTTTTGTCGAGTTTACGGAGAAGTTTTTGTGATCGGTGTTCAGCTGAATGAGTTTATATGACATGATTGGATCAAATGTTAACTTGGTATATGTTCTATGTTCTATGTATACAAACTCTTTTTTGGATTATATATTATAAGTTTATATAATCTCGTTGGATAGGATGTTAGACACTAGCTCAAATTAAAGTATTCTAGTCTTCTATGTATAAATGCATGTGTACATAGGATTGGGTGTTTCACCCGCCCCGCCAGATCCTGATCCCGCTCCGATCCCCGTCCCGTTTGGGTGGGGAAACGAGGATTTTTTCGGGTTCGGGGCGGGGAACGGGAAATGTTTTCAAAAAAATTCGGGGATCGGGGATTAGGGTATCCCCGCCCCGATCCCCGATTTTCGTATTTTAGAAATATAGATATACATTTTTAGATGTATATAATTAAATTATTATAAATGAGTATATTTTATATGTAGTATTTTTATTTTAAATTTTCATTTCTCTAATAAATTCAAAATTTTAATAATAAAATATAATTTAATTGCAATAATTTAACTATATCTTTTATCTATTATTGTAAATATATTTTAATTCGAATTAAATTTTAAAATGTAAGATTAAATTTAAAAATGTACTATATCATTATTTAACAACTTAACTTTGTTATTAAATATATTCAAAAATAATTAAATTATATATATATATTTTTAAAAATAAAAATCCCCGATTACTCGCGGGGATCCCCGTTCCCCGTTCGGGGCGGGGATTGGGGAAAAAACTACTCCCCGTTCGTGATCGGGGCGGGGTCGGAGAATGGGGACGGGATCGGGGATGGGGGCGAGAATAGCACTCCCCGCCCCGAAGCCCATCCTATGTGTACATTGCACATTATATAAATAAATATATATCTTGCTTTTGTTTATTACTACCTCTGTCCCTCTCATTTCTTTACAGTTTTTTTACATTGCTTGGCATGCATTTTAAGGCTCTTATAAAGTATAATTCTACAACTTATTTTCAAAATTTTCTTTTTCTAAATAAAAATTTAAACATTATAATTTTATTCAGAAGAAAAAAATATTTAAAATAATTTATGAAAATATATTTTATAGGAGCCTTAACCGAGCCCCCCCGAGCCCCCCGTCCCTCAATGTATAAAACTCAGGAGGACGGAGGGAGTATAACTTAATGAACATATTCACTTTATTTGACCGTACTTAAACCGTACGTACTTAATTTGGTTTTACAGGAGCGTATTGTTTTGGCTTTTGGACTTTGATTAATTTTTGAAGCATTTTGTGATATTTTCCGGACTTTGGAGGTTAGTATGTTCCTCAATACATGATGTGATTATTTAACTGCTTATTTGTGATATGAATGTTTATTACAACTTCATGGTTTTTATTTGCAAGTATGAATAATCGTAGAGAATTGGTCAGACGTTATAAATGATGAATTGTGTATAATTTTTGTGTTTGGACGAATGAATAATTGTACGAAGTATGTGTCCTCTGCAAAGTACCTATAGTTTATTATTTAATTTTACGAATTCTACGTGTTTGAGCTAATTTATGATTGTAAAAAACATTTAGCTAGTGCTAAAAACAATTGTGATGACGAGATGTGAAAAAACAATAAAAAAGATTTGTTTTCTCTATCTGCATTTTGATTTTTTTTTTTTGTATGTTTAAATGACAATCAGGTAGGTTACTTTGGTTGTACGTATTTTTGAATTTATGGATAAGTACACTACAACAAAAGCGGCTAAATTCAACCGTCTAAATTCTGTTGAATTTATCATATATTCAACAACAAATTGTTGAGTTTATATTAAATTCAACCGCAACCATTCTGTTGAATATAAGGCTGTTGAAATTAGCAATTCGGTTGAATTTAACTTCAAATTCAACCGTTTTCGGTTGATATTAGTTATACTATTTTCAACCATTTTCGGTTGAAAAGAAATTTTGAAAATTTTGAATTTTGCAAAAAAAAAACATTTTCCCGCCAATGACTTAAAATCAACGGAAATTTGTTGAATTTGGTTTTGCTATAACCAACGGGTTCCTGTTGATTACATTATCTTGCCACTGTAAATGAATTTCAACCAAATCTTGTTGAATACAGCTCTCTTAAAATCAACGAAATTTGGTTGATAAAAGTTTATTTTTTACATATGTGTACATTAAATTCAACCGAATCCAGTTTAAAATACTTGACCATATGGTATTTTTTCAACTGATTACTGTTGAATTTAATATACCATATCAAGCCATTGTTTTCATTATTGGATTACCTGTACATTTCTTGCTACTTAAAATAATCGTATGATAAACATGCAAAAGTAATAATAGCAATATACACAAATGGGTAGGTCCAAAACAATGTCTGAATAATAATATTGCATTAATACATAAAATAAGTTCAGCTTTTTCATGTCTAGGACATAATGATCTAAATAAGGTCTTACAACAAAAGTTAATATTTAGATATTTCAAGACGAGAGTAACAAGGGACGATCTTATAGTCAAAGAGGGTAGCGTTCCTCCAAATAATGTAAATGAGCATTGGTGTCATCTTCGTGCACTTCCATCTGAGCCTCATCTTCGTGCACTTCCATCTGAGCCTCGAATCTTGTAGCCTGCAATACCACAATCCCATATTTATATTTATCAGGCAAACAATAGGAGATTTACTCCACTACGTAGTTGTAAACTATTATTGACATTACCAAAATCACCTTTTGTTTATAATGCATTCGACATATGATGTTGTTTACCTTAGATTGTCTGTTCTCTTTTGCATCATCTTAAATTTTTAATGCATGTTTATATATATTTTTGAATTATCTAATCCATGGACTTTGTCAACAGCTATGTTGAATGATTGCTTGACCGGATAAGTAATGGGATCCTGGCAGAAGATAGGAGAAATGCAATTATTGAACTGCAATCGGTCATTGCAGAAACCCATGCTGCGCAACTACCTTTTGGTGCAACTGGTAAACTTCTTCGTAAAAAAGAATTGCAGTTATATGACCTATATCTCATACTCTCGTTCATAATATAACTTATTAACTTCTATTGCATGCTTTCCTGTACTTTTAAGTGTCTTGAGGGAAGAGCGTGATGATGTTGAAATGGCATGAAATGACCTAATAGCAGCTTAACTATGTATTCAATTTTCAACTTCAACCTCTTTTACAAATTGGTGGATGTAATTTCCAATCAGCCATCGAGATAATAACACTCTCTCTGGATAATAAGAAGTGAATTGCAGTGATCCATTGTTCGGATGTTCAATGAAAAAAGGAGAATGAGTATATTAATATATAGCAAAAAGTTTTGTGAATATGGGGAATAAAATTTTTTATTTCAGATTTTTAGCTTATTGTTTGTAATAAAAAATTTTCTTCATTTTTCGTCCATGTGTCTTATAGTAACACAGATCTCTTCCTTATTTACAATTGGCATGCTTATATATCTTTGTTCTTTCAAGTGAAGGTTCTGGAGGCTCTTGAAATTTTTGTGAGTGCTTTAACTCCAATTGCTCATGCAAAAGGTCCTCCAAATGAGGTTCAATTAACCAGATATAATGAATACTGGTTTGCTATCAAGAGAAGCAGAAAGCATTTACCTTCTCTAAAGTTTGCCAGATATAAGGGCTTCTATTTATATATTTTGTACTGTGAACAAATAAAGCATTAATTTTTTTGTTGATCATACCTATAGATGAAATTTAAGTGATTCTGTACCTCGGCAGTGAAATGGAGGATTTTTATGTCCAATATTACATGCTTTAACTTCTGACTGCCCTTCGCACAAATTCCTGAAATATGTATTCTTTTACAGAGCCATTTTCTTGCTGTTGCATTAAATTCTGTTTCTTTTAGCTTTTTGGTAATATTTGCTTGACAGCTGACCTCTTTACCAGGTTACAAGAAGCTATTCTCACCGCTCCTCGTGGTATAATATGCTTATTAATCGTGAGGTATGAACCTGGTAAATCTGAATCTTAATGAACAATTGGGGGATTTCTGCTTCAGGTTATAAGAAGTGACGCACTGTTACTCCTGACGTACTTGACGCAGGAAGCCGAGGTAAGCTAATTCACTCTTTTGATTATTCTTATTTATATCAAATCACTTGCTTCTGCTATACAGACCTAATGTCAAATCACTTGTTCTCGAAGGAGCTGTTGAACAGATTTTTAGTATTTTCAAGGAGGAAGAAAGGTGGTGGTACTGTGCAGGTACTTGAAGTACTTCACTTGAAATTGCCATTTCTTATCTGTGTAGCATTCCTTAGTATCCCATGCTTTTGATATATAAAAATAGATTCGCATGCAATATGCAACTTAAGGTGGTTAGACTTGTTTCTTAAAAGTTGGGTACTAGGTTCTCTTTTATAAAATATAAATCTCAGAGTTCTGCCAATTCTACTTGTGGATGTATCTAGTGAAAGCATCAAGCCATCAACTATCTACAAATTCAAGTATGTCAGAATTGAACATCAGGTCTGCAAATAATGATTACATGTACTTTTTAGTATGCCAGACGCACAGTCATCTTTAGATTACATACCATATTAAGTGGGCGTTTGGGGTATCAAACAAAAGTTGACTTATAGCTTAAAATGAGTAAGTGCTTTATAAGTGATAAGTTGATGGATTGTTTGGGAGAACTTAAAAAGTGAACTTATGTCTTATAATGAGTAAGTGTTATATAAGTGATAAGTTGATGCAAACTTATAAGTTACGTAAGTGTTTGGATAAATTTACTTATAAGTTAATAATTTTTTTGTTAAATTAAATTGAAAAAATAATTAATTAATATAATGATCTCGATAAATACATTTTAGATTAAAAAACATTTAAAAGTATAAATATAAAAATATAAACTACTAAAATGTTAGTATAAATATAAAAATATAAACTACTAAAATGTTAGTAAAATATAAAAATAACTTTTTAGATTAAATATAAACATTTAAAAGTATAAATAGATAAAGAAATCATGAAAAATGAAATAAGTTGAGCAAAATGTTAGTATTTTCTAACATTCAACTTATTATCTTGTAGACAAACACCCCCATAAGTCATAAGCTAAAAAAATAAGTTACAATTTATAAGTTAATGAAATAAGCTGAGTACACAAACACCCCACAAACACCCCTCATAAGCTGGGTTTATAAGTCATAAGCTGACTTATAAACCCTCAGCCAAACAGGCCCTAAGTCATTATTGCCAGCACGATATCAGTAGATGATCGTGGTTACACTGTTACACACTAAGGGGCCATTTGTGCTTAACACTGCTGAACAAGTTGCTCCACTCACCGCTTCCGGCATTCAGTTTATTTGGCTTGAGATTTCAAGCTGCTGAACGGATCATATTTTGCTGAATGATTCATCTATAAATTATTAGCCGAGCGATTCAGCAGCTCGTGAGTACAACCAAGTAACATGCATGATGTAGCAACCCGATTTTTCGTACTATTATTCTAAATACAAAACTTAAATAAAATGCATTTCTTTATTCAATAAATACAAAATTGCACAAAAGTCAAATGCAACGGTCAAATTTAATAATCAAAAATATAAAATCGGAGACGCGGCTCCACAATTCAACAATAAAGTCCAACATATAAGCAATTTATTTCCATAAATCTTTAAACAAAATCACATAGCAGCACGAAATTGCAAAAATCCACAGTCTTATTCTTACTTAGCTTCCACAACGAATGAACCTGAAATGTTAGGAAAGGGGTGAGCTACAGAGCTCAACAAGTAACAGATTGACTTATCGATATTCTCGAAAATCAATGGGCGTTTTAATAAAACAGATTTCTCAAAACAATACAAATTTTGAAAACCTTTGCGAAAACAAATCCAACCCAAAGTTTATTTTTAAAATCCTTAAAGAGAAACAGAATTTTAAACAGAAACGAAATTCTTATAAATACCACAGTCTTGCTCTACGGCCACACTTTCCCAGTAGCCGGGATCTTATTCTTATTCTTATACTTTCGCCACACTTTGCCAGTGGCCGGCATCTAAAGTACAATAATTACGCCCCCTTAATATGTATCTAAAGTTGCACACTTATGCGCCTACTAAGGGTATCTAAAGCTAGTTCCGGAACTATAGCGTAAATTACGAACGGGTTCGATAACGTAGAGACTGAGGGATTCGAAGATTCTCGTATCTTATTTTTTTATACCTTATACAGTTCGAAACAATATTCTTATATCTTATACGGAATTTAAAGCAGAATCAAAATATCTTTTCCGAAAATAAAAGTAAGTCAAAAAATACTTACCTGAAACGCGGCCGAATATCAAAACTTTATACACTACGAACAGTCCTATAATTTTGTTTAATAAAACACGAAACAATTAATATGAATCTTAAAATAGTCACCTCTTAAATACCGATACAATGAACAACTATTTAGCACTCAAAAGTTTGACAAAACAGATTTATATCACCTGTTTGTACAAGTATATATATTACTAATAATCAATTAAACAAATAATCTACTAAAATTCACGTGACCAAACATATTAATCAAACTTTCTTATCCAACCTGCACGTTGACAAGACTGGCCAACAATTTAATTAGAAAACTTGATTTAATTAACTTATAACATTAACCATGGATTTAATAAACAAATTAGACACATAAAACTAACAAATAGTCTAACGTATGGTGATTTAAATCCAAATTTCATGAAACCATAATTTATAACTAGCAGGCAAGATATCAGATAACAGATTATTTACAGATTATCTGACAACTAATTAAATCTTAATTATAATTATGAAATTAAAAATCAAAAAGAAGCAAATATCTTTTTCTAAACAAATTACGCAAACAGTTGTTGCAAAATCAAGAAACTATAAGATAATCCAAAATTTTATTAAAACTCACATATTAATCCATAAAATCCAAGTAGCAGTTTAAAACACGAACATACCACAATACTTCAAAACTTATAGGTAAAGAATTATTTATTCACAGTATGTGATTGCAAGTCGTAAGAAAAACAAGAGAAACTTGGACGTACCTGGTCGGTGAATTTTCTGTACAATCTTTTCTATTCAAAGGTGTTTAATATGTAGGCACACAAACCCTAAATATAATTGAGGTAATTCTAAACATCTCCAAGTAATATATAGATTATAAATATTCTTCACACATAATTAACTAAAATAAAAAGATATCGATTTTATAAAATATTTTCACAAATCTTTCCGATAATAACAAATCTTATCCTTTACAATGTACAAAAACATTCTAGAATATTCTAATTAAAATAAATATTTAAATAAGAATTTCTTTAATATCAAATATCTAAATGACTAAAATAAAAATAAATAGCGGGATTTTACACATGATATACCTGACTCTGCACATGTGTTGATACTTGATAGGAATATTTTTTTGAAGGATGTGAGTTCGTTGAAATATATATAATGGAATACATGCTGTTAATTTACAATATTATTATATCATAGTAAATATTATGTTGTTGAGTTATTTAAATATTTTGATCTTGCTTTATTCTTTATTAATTGAACAATTCTTTTTTTTGCTAAGCTTATTTGAACAATTTTAATGATATTGGTTATATTGTTACATTTAAATATGATATAAATATTTAGCAAAAAAAGAAAAAATATGATATTAGTTAGATAAAGTATAAAATAATTTGTTAGTAAATTATAATTAATTTAAATGGATATTAAATTAAAATCATTCAGATTTTTATGCAATTTATTTACCAAATAGTCTTACTCATTCTTAATTAAGATAGCTGAACAATTCTGATCATTCAGAAATTTGATCGATTTAGATATTTTTTATTCAGATTTGTCAAATGACCCCTATTATATTCCTGATTCTATTCATGATTCTGGCTAACGAGTTATGCATAATAACATGCTATTAGGTGATAGTGCGATACATTCTGTCCTTCAGTTTATTTCTTAACATGGTGGACAGTTAGTAATTTAGTGTCCATCCTGGTCTTACAGCTGTGTGAACTTTTATCAATTTGATGCCTATGACTATGAGGGTTAGGCTACTAGTGACAAAATAACTTAGACATAAAAATATCTGATGCAAAACTTCCATGCTTGCATGAGTATAATATTCTCATCACATTTCGCTTCAAGTTGATTGTTCCTGTTAAGCTGACATTCTAGAAATGAGTAATACTTTAAGATTTTTATATTCTCTAAATTTTTGTTTTACTTTAGTGGAAGATACCTGTAGTTTTATGGTCATATCTGTGTCTCAAAATTTATCCATGGGATCAGTTAAAGTAATGCAAGATCAATCAAATTAGATATTTAGATGTATGCACTAATCACACACACTAACACACAAACACAGTATTTTAACTTGATCCTTGAATGCTGTTGAAAAATGGTGTTTAATGCCTAATCGTTCATGGGCAGGATTATATATTAGATGTACCAATACTTGTGACTTGGGTTAAAAAGATACTAGATATAAGATTATCAAACTTAACGAAGCTGAAAGTTAAAATACAAGTTTCATGGACTAAACTTCAAAGTGACGAAGTAGTAGGGAACTTGAGAGCAAAACTTTGGTGATTAGTTAGAGTGAGGAAATATACATATAGATGTGGAATTACTCTGTCGGCAACTTTGTAGTTGCTTCTCGCATATATTACTCTGAGTTAACCCTCATGTTATCTTGTCTCTCTAGCTAAAACAAGAGAAGCATACAGCTACTACAAAAAGTAAAGCATAAGTTTAATTTTTACTATATATAGCATAGCGTCAAAGATATGATTTGTCACCCAACACCTCTTGGTGTAGTGGTATCTCCCTCGCTTCCTTTACGGATGTCGAGGGTTTGAACCTTGTCAAAGACAAGGGGGTGGGGTGTGCGTGTGTTCAATTAGCAAAAAAAAAGATATGATTTGTCATCTCATCTTTCAATTTTGTGTTGAGGAAGGGGCGAACTGTAACCAAACCTAGAAGACCGCTAAAGAATTACATTCCAGGTAGTAGCAAACATTGTAATTCAGTGCTCTATTACCTCCATGATCCCCTTGTCACTTTAACCAAACTGGCTCTTGCTTGCTATATGATATTCGAGGTGACGGTTATGAATATGTCGTTTGGTCAAGGCTTACAAAGCTGTTGGTGGTGGTTTTGAGTTCACCATCCGTTTCAAAGCCTGCTTGAAAGCTCAACTTCCTATTGACTTTCAAGCAATTGTTTATAAGGGAATTCCAGAATAAACAATACCAGGCAATAAAAGACGCAATTGTGACGTGTGTATTAAGTTTGTCTACCCTCTGCCCTGACTCATCCACCTCCGCTGATTACCACTCAAAAACTCGTAGATCCCTTAACGGTACAATTGTATTTATGAATGAGGCTGTTTAACTGCTCCTTGCAATGTCTGTCATCACAAGTAAATATTTGCTATATATTTTTCTCTCGGTAGTCTTAGAGTTTCTGTGCTATAATTCATATATAGGTAAACGTACTGATCTTTAATTAGTAACGCTAATCATGTTAAGTAAATTGCCTTATCGTTCTAACATGTATACAACTGTTGTTAGCATGTATACAACTGTTGTTAGTCTTTCCCCTGAAATGTTTATACGTTTGATTTTTATTTGCAGGACTAAACACTTGTCTAAATTTAGGGGCGGTTTGGATCAAGGGATTTCAACCCGGTTAACGGGAATGGGAATGAGCACTACAAGAAAATTCGGCTAAATTCCACTGCATAAATTCGACTGGCCTAAATTCGACTGCTTCCAGTCGAATTTAAAGTCAACTAAAATAAATTGGTGGTCAAACTTAAAATCGACTAGCTACAGTCGATTTTAATGGCGGTCGAATTTAACCAATCGAATTTATATTTCCGGTCGAATTTAATCGGTCGAAATTATTTTCCAGGAAAGGCGGGAATTTACCCGCCCAACAAAATTATTGAACTGCCTTAAATTCGACTGGAACCAGTCGAATTTAAAATCGGTCGAATTTATGTTTAGGCGGAAAAATTCCCGCCTAAAATTTTCCAAAATTTTGAAATTTAAATTCGACTAGAACCAGTCATTTTTATAAATTTGACTGCGTCCAGTCATATTAATTCTAATAATTAAATTTCAAAAATTTTAAAAAATATTTAATTAACAAATAAATTATAAAAAAATTACCACAACATCGTTGTAGGAAGAATTACATGTTAAAATTTAGTTTGGCCATTTACGATAATTAAATTTTAATAGAAGTAAGAAACTGTTCATTTTATATTTGTTAAAGAAGTTTGGAAATTTTAAATAAATAATGATTATGTTTAAAAATTTTGAATTTTTTTATAGCAGCGTTTGATAACATATTGTATCCAATAAAAATTATTAGAGATCATAACAGTGTGGGTGAAAAAAAACTTAGTAATACGATACATGTGTTAAATGGATGATTGAAATGTAGGGTTTAAGGTTTGTATTTAGGGGTTAGTGATTTAGTATCTAGGGTTAGTAATTTAGATTTATTATAATTAAAATTTGAATGATCCAACCGTACGGATTCAAAGTTTGTTATATTTTAAAAGTTTATGCAAAAAATCAATAAATAAAAAATATTGCACATTACTTATTTTAATAAGTTTAAATTTAATTGATGTATATATTCGACTGTTGCCAATCAAATTTATAAATTCGACTGCTGGCTGTCAAATTTAATCATATATTTGACGGCAAACCCTAGTTAGTCGAATTTATAATTTCTACTGCTACCAGTCGAATTTATAAATTTGACTGGACGCGGTCGAATTTACTGCCATGTCAGCGATCCGCGTGAAACTCATCCAAAATAATCCAAGGGTCAATATTCCTCACAGCAAATAACACACACACACACACATATATAAATATACTTACATTCTTTATATATTCACCTTCATCTTCCTCTCTCTCTTACATCTAAATACATATATACATACATAAACACAAACAAATCCAAATATATATTCAATCTTTATATTTCTTACAAATCAATGGTGCGTACAAGAATAACACCGAGAAAATCAACTCGTGGAATGGCAACTCCGGTGACAAAAACAACTCCGGCAATCGTACCAATTCCGGTGGCCATAGCAATTCCGGAAAATAAAATAAATCCGGCAACCCAAGTATCTCCGGCAATTATTTCCGTCCAACTAAATGAGAAACAAAGTTGTAATATTGTTAAATTCGATTAGGGACCTTGAGTTGAATTTATAAAAATCAATTTGTAATATTATATTATTACATTTGATATGAAGTTATTGTTGTTCTTAATTAATTACTTACATAATATGAATTATGTTATATTTGTGTTGATTAGTCCATTACAATATATCAGCAATAGCATCAAAATACATGCAGAATTATGCAGTTGAGAGCAGCAGAAAGCTACTGAATTTTCAAGATCTGGTATACTAAAATTGACTGGTTTCGGTCGAATTTATAAATTCGACCGCTTTTAGTCAAATTTATAAATTTGACTGAGCGCGGTCGAATTTAAGGCGCCTTAGGCGCCAAATTCAAAATTTTCAAATTTTCAAAATTTTTTCAAAATTGCGGTCGAATTTAGCCAGTCGAATTTGACCAGTCGAATTTAGCCGGTCGAATTTAATAAATTCGACTGGTTTTTGCTAAATTCCACTTGTCTAAAATCGACGAGACTTTTGCAGTCGAATTTAGCTAAATTTGACTGGTTCCAGTCGAATTTAGCTAAATTCGACCGCAAAATTTCGGTCGAATTTAGCCGTTTTTCTTGTAGTGGAGGTTCTAATACATTTTTGTATTGAAATCTCATTCTCAATTCCCGTTAACCGGGTCGAAATCCCATGATCCAAACGGGCACTAAGATTTGGAATCGATATTGCATGTTGCAGACAGGAATGAAGCCATTAGTGGACTGTTACCTTTTTGTGTAATACTTCTTTATCATGTTAGTTAGCAGTACTCTCTGTAGTTAAACTATAGTTGAACTCTTGTAATATGGATTTCAGTTTACGATCAAGCTTTGTATGCAACCATTGTTGGTTGAAGGGGGCTCATCTGAATTTATTTAGAATGATGGAAAATGAATGGTTGTAAGCGAAATTTTATGAGCTTGTGGAAAGAAGTTTAAAAAAGTTTTATAAACCTAGCTAAAAAGATGCAGGTCAAATATTAATCTAACTAGCGTAAAAGCCAGTGCCTACTTATAGACTGAAATAATTTCTTGAACGAACATGTATTGAAATTGGAATAATTTTGTAATTAAAAATATGAAAAATAATATTATTTTGAATTTATCTTTTATATGTATGAAAATTCTTTTAACTTTTTTTTAATTTAATAAAATTTTACAAAATTTGAATGAATTTCGATATGATAAATATCAAATTATTATTTTTTTTGCCAAAATTTTATTTAGTTTTAAATGATATGAAATGCATTTTATCAAATTTAATAATTAATTATAATATAAATGATAATTTAAGTATAGTTGTCCGTATATAATATGGACGTATCTAAACCTATGTATATTTAATGAAATAACATTATACTTGTAAATAAAATATAAAGTTGGTCACATATGTAATACTATACCGTGATCACATCATAAAATCTCCGATCATCCTATTAATCTCTGAACGGTGACTCAATTGAATACTCCGATCAGGGGTGTTCATGGTTTACCAACCTGATTACCGAACCAACCCAACACTATTTTTGACCGACCAAGCCGATAGAAGAAAATTCGATACTTAATTGAGTTAAAAACATTTCAAATTGATTTAAATGGATTAGATATGAAATGTATATTTTTCGGCCAACCGGATTTAACTTACAATTAATTTTTGTTTGATATTTAAATATATATTGTACATACAACCATACATTAGATAATACATCATACTGACATTTATAGATATATGTGTATATAATTATATTATTAAAATTATAATTATTCAAAAATAAAATATTAACACTAAATCGCAAGTTATATGTATTTTAGTTTACTTAGATTTTCTAAATGAGAGGTGTTGTATAATATTAATTTTTTAATAAAATTATTTAAACCATTCAAACTGATGCAACCGACCCAAACTAATGTATTATAAGCAGGGTTGGGTTGCAAATTTAAGTTTTGCAGGTTGGATAAAAAAAATTCAAAATGATATAACTGGGTCGAGTTACAAAAATTCTTCCAACTTATAAACAACTCCTCACACCGATTCCCAATTTTACAATGATGTGTGCAACTTAAAATTTATTTTTAAATAATAGAAGTAACCGACAATATGTTACTTATAGATTTTAATATTATATTTATGTATTAGAACCTGAATATTTCATATAAAATATAATAAGTAACATATTATTATGTAAAAATATAAATCTTATAATAATTAATAACCTAATTGATATTTAATCGAAAAAATATAATTGAAGTAATTTTTTTTAAAGATAATTGAATACATTACTGTATACTTAAATACACGAAAATTAAAAAATACGAAGTTGTATAAATAATATGAACTAACATTTCATTTGGAAAAGTTAAAATTTAAAAAAGTAATTGTATAAACATGTTATATAAATAATATAAAATAACATATTGGTCACTCAAAAGTTAAAGTATTAAAAGAAAATAGGAAGAGAGAATTATACGCTTTATCTAATAATTTTTTTAGAGTAAACTCAAAATTCAATGTAGCACTGTTGATAATGAAAAGAAATTTATATAAGGAGATATTAGTTCGATTTTCAATGACTACACAAATTCAACCTCTTTTAATTTAAACACTGATGAGATCGTTTCTGTAATTTTTATAAATACAAGGATAAAATTGTAAATTCACTACCATTTTTGGCATATTTTGCCTTTGGTTGACTTTTAACATAAAAAGTAGATATATAGATACGTTACGAATTGTCAAAATATGCTAATCTGAACCGACTAAAATCGAATCGAATGACTTGATTTTGTTAAATTATAGATTAGTAGTTCACATGTTGTTTGAATATTTTGAAAATCATCACCATATATGATTACGTATGATAAGATATATTGTACTATATAGAAGTATACATTTTGACAACTAATATATAATTGATCTATGTTTAATAAAAACAATTAAATAATTTAAATGTTAAGAAAAATGATTGAATATGTAATTATACATAAAACCAAAAAAATAGTGTTATATAAATATTATAAATCAACAATTTACTTACTCAAAAGTTTTTAAAAAAGGATAATAATGAAAAACGTGGGTAATCTAATAAGATTTTTAATTGAAGCTCAATCATTAGTGTAGCACAAGTGGTTATAACATAAACTCCCTTAGAGGAGGTTAGAGGTTCGATTCCTCAAAGCAACTAAAACTCATTTATTTTATTGCATAAATGGTAAAAGATGGCATTTTTGTGATTTTTCAAAAAAAAAGAGTAAAACTATAATTTCACAGCCATTTTATTGGCTCAATTTGCCCCATTTAATATATAGAAATAGATAGATGAAAGCTTAAATATTGATCATTATTATTCAAAAGTTCCAGACCTTTGGATGCATTGATGATCTGGCAGCTGGATATGAGAAGAATCTTGAGGCTAATTGCAAAGAAAAATCTTCGAGAACAGCCGCCGGCCAGAGAGCCTCCAGAACAAGCCTTCGAATAATTCTGTTCCTTGAATCATTTTAGGAACTTGCAGCAACAATATAATTATTATATTTTATTTATTAAAATATAAATATTATTAAAAAAATTAATTGAATTTGTAATATTAAATTTTCATCCAAAATAACAGTAACATAGCCCTGTCAAAAAAAATAGCAATAACAATATTATTTTTATTTTTGTAAAATTCTACTCCCTCCGTCCCACTTATTTTGGCCTCATTTGAATTTCTTGATCAAACTAATCAAATTTTGACCTTAAATAATAACTAGTTGAAAAAGCCGCGCTTCGCGGCGGCGTAATAATTTTTCTTAAAAACTCTATCAAATAAATTACGATAATTACTCGGTCCTCGCTAATAAACCGTCCTCCCGTGAAACACGCTTTCCTTTTTAATATCAAAATCTCAAATTTAATATATTGACTATATACTTGTCTTATATATTAAATATATAACTTTCTTGAAAAAACATCTATATGACTTTACATATTCTACTTCAAATAGAACTTTTAGTTATGTATTATTACAAACGTTTATTCTACTTCCAATAGAACTTTTAATTGCAAATACTTCTTTTATATCCGAACTCTTCTTCTCTATAAATCGAAACACCTATTCTACTTCAAATAGAACTTTGCAAGTACTTCTTTTATATTTGAACTATTCCCCTCTACAAATTCAAACACATATTCTACTTCAAATAGAACGTTTGATTATATGTCTTCGCTATAAATTCGAACTCTTCTCCTCAATAAATTCGAACATCTATTCTACTTCTAATATGTTAAATGATATTTTTTTATTTATCAGTATTTAAAATTCTAAAATTCTAGAAAATTAGAAAAATAGATTGAGACGATCTTAGGGGCGACACCTAACCTCCCGCGTATCCTTCTTTATATATATATATATATATTGATTTAATTTTTCATGTTTTCATAAATTAGTAAATTTTAAAAATATAATAACTTTTCTATAATATAAGTAATTTTGATTATAAAATTGGTAACTGCTGCTTTATTCGCGGTATTTTAACCCTCATTCTCATTCCTCCTTTAGCGGTTATTAACTGAGAAATGACATGGTTTAAACTTACTTTACTTGTATGGTTTCTGAAACTGGTTCTGAAATTGATAATTAGCCCGGAACGCGTTCATGAAGAAAGTTCACATTATTCCTACGACATATGCAAATTTCATGGATGGATATCAACAATGAAGTTGAAATCATTTAAAGCCTTCTTCAGGCTTGAATTTAGAACGGGAAAATAAATTGTTTCGTCCTTAAACTATATGCTGTTTTTGGTTTAGATCCTTGAACTATACGAAAAAATATTACAGTACCTAAACTTTCAAATTTTCTGATACTCGTCCTTCCGTCCAAAAATGCTGACGTGGCAATTACGTGAAAATCGAAAATTCTTGGAATGGAGTGAAATTTTGGCATGTTAATCTACGAATGATTACAAAAACATCGGTGTTCAAAGTTTTCGATTTCGAGTTCACTAACATATGAAAATCTGCAGATTTTAGTAAAAAAAATTTGTGTTCTTGAAATTAAAGTGCAGATTTCTATACGTTAGTGAACTCGAAATTGAAAATTTTCACCACACGGGTTCTTGTAAGCAGTAGTAAATTAACATATCAAAATTTCACTCCATTCCAAGAATTTTCGATTTTCACGTAATTGCCACGTCAGCGTTTTTGGACGGAAGGACGAGAATCAGAAAATTTGAAAGTTTAGGTACCGTAATATTTTTTCGTATAGTTCAAGGACCTAAACCAAAAATGGCATATAGTTTAAGGACGAAAGAATTTATTTTCCCAATTTAGAACCGTATGATCTGATCCTTGAACAGGTCTGTAAAAGTCAAGCGAAATGTTAAGAGTTTGTGGAAAAGACCTTTTGATATGCATTGATGATCTGATAGCTGGACATGAGAAGAATCTTGAGGCTAATTGCAACAGAAGTTCTTGGAGAGAAGCTGCAAGAAAAATATGCATGCATGCCTTGAATAATTCTATTCCTTGAATCATTTTACGAACTTCCGGTTTATTAAATTTATGTATTACTAGTTTTAAATGCACGGGAAGTTTTATAAATTATTTAAATTATAATTCTTTAGAGAGTCAAGTTCTATGAAGACCATATTTAGTTGGAGACTTGGAGACCATTTACGTTCTGCAACCTAAATAATGTGTGCAACCTAAATAATATGTAGAACATACTTTACGTTACAAAATCATTGTCAAATTAGATATCTTGCAGTATAAAATCATCATCAAATTGAATATTTTTGTAAATCATGCATGTTATACTTGCATAACATTGTCATGCATATTACCCATTATAAATGTTCTGCAAATAAGATATGTGCATAATATCTTTGTAGAACTAAAATTACAATCAAATTGGATATTTTATAGACCATATATGTTATGTTTACTAAATATTACTCTACATATTATTTTTATAGAGCATTTTATGAATGTATTTTAGTTGCAGAACATATATGGTCTCCAAGTCTCCAACTAAATATGGTATCCATAGAACTTTTCTCTTTAGATTTGTGTATAAAAAATAATTATTCTATTTTGATTTTAAATTTTTTAGTGATAGAAAAAGTTAAACATATATATTTTCTTTTAATGTATATGTTATTTTAGTTTATATTATATTTTAAGATGATACATATTCATGATTTTTCAAATTATTAAAATCAATACAAAATTTTGTGATCACTGGTTTATGTAATTTTTCTTATATACCACATTAATCATATCTTTCACTAAACTAACTATTTTAGTAATTTAGTAATTACTTTCTTAGTTATTAATTAACCATTTTTTGAAAAATTTATGATTTTTTTATAAACATTTATATATAATATTATTTTTTTATTAATATTTAATTATAAATTTTCATTTATGTTATGTATTTAATCTATAATCTATAACATATGAAGCTTAAAAGTTCTATTTAATCTATGTTTAAATAAATAGTGGTTTGTTTGTTATTTATGATGTAGGTTTTATGCTAGTATTTGTCTTTCACATAGGTTCATTATGTCTTATTACTTGAAATTAGCCTGGCGATCAACCATCAAAACCTCCTTTCGCCAATTATATATAGTACTAACTTAAAACCCGTGCGATGCACGAATTGTTAATTATTATTTTATTATTATATTTTTAATATTTTATTAATTGTATTTGTTAAAAAAATAAGTAGGCATGTTAAAATAGTTAAATACTTTTAATTAATTAAAAACATTAAAACATATTTTAAAATAAATAAGTAAGGGGTTGCCGGTTATATTTTTGGAAAATGAGGGGTTTTAGTAAGAAAAAAAAATAAAAAATGTAACATATATTTAGTTTAAAAAGGTAAATGCCCGTGATATTTTTAGAAAATGAGATTTTAAAATTTAATAATTAAAAATATTTAAATTCGTTTTATAATAAATAAGTAAAGGGTTTACTATGATATTTTTGGAAAAAAACAAATGAATTTTAGTGAGAAAAATTGAAAAAGTAAATTGAAAAAGACAATTTCCCGTGATATATTTAGAAAAGAAGGGACTTTGTTAGAAAAAATCTATAATGTGTTTTAGAGTAATTGGTTATAAATAGGTATTTGATTATTTATATTTTAATATTCTTAGTGATTGCATTTGTTAAGAAAAATAAGTAGACATGTTAAAATAGGTAAACTTTTAAAAAATAATTATAATATTATAGGTTTAAAAATAAATAACTAAAGGTTTGTCCGTTATATTTTTGGAAAATGAGGGGTTTTAGTAAGGAAAAATAGAAAAACTAACATGTTTTAGTTAAAAAGGGTAATTGTCATGTTTGAAAAAGTAAGGGAATTTGTTAGAAAAAATAATGTATTTTAGGGAAAAAAAGTAATTGGTTATAAATAGGTAATATTATTATTTAATAATATTTTTTTTATAAATAAGTAAGGTTAATTAAGTAAAAACACGAAATACAGTTAAGGACAATTAAGTAAAATCACAACGTACCCTACCGACCAACCAAACTTTTAATGTTTCGTCTATTATATAATAGTATTGATATATATATATATAGGCCATTATTTAAGAGAGAATAAAATCGGGTATAACCATATATTCTATTATAGAATCTCATAAATAATTTTAATTTTTTTTACATAAAATATATAATCTGATTATAACGTAGAATATTAGCATATACAAACTTTATAAAAAAAATAATATTTAAAATTTGAATAAAAACATTGATTTTAAATTTGATTATGCTGCAGAATCATTTTGAATAGATTTGATTCTGCTGTATAATCACTTTGGACTATTTAACTAATTTTCAATTATTTTTTTAAAAAAGGAGTTTAATTACGTTTTTTTGATTTAATAATTGAAATTTATAATCATATCTAATAAAAAATATGATAAAAATATTTATTATAAATATTTATGTAATGGTTTTCTCCGGAGATTAAGTTCTCTCTGGAATATCACCCTATATATATATATATATATTTGCATATCTGATTGAAAGATGAGTGACCGCTACAAATGTTTACGTCTATTGTTTCTATAACGAATTTTTACTGTACAAAACTTGATTGAAAGTAGATATTAATTTTGAAATAAGATTTCACTTCTCTTTATTCTCCGTACAAATGATAAAAGTGAGAACTTATGATCACAATGTTAATTTATGAGATATCACGAGTTTATAACTTTTTAATATAATTCGACAAAGACCATATTTCTTTTATTTTTTTTAAATTGAACATCAAATTATGTGTAATTACTTTTAACAATACGTAAATACACCTCTTCCAAAAAAACAATACATAAATAAACTAAATATCTCATTACAAATTAATAATAATATATTTAAAATGAAAGTTAATAAATATGATCTTTAATTTGACATGCATAATTTACTATAATATTGCTCTTTATTTTAATAATTAATATTTTCTCTAAAAAATGTTTAAATAAATAGTGGTTTGTTTGTTATTTATGATGTAGGTTTTATACTAGTGTTTGTCTTTCACATACGTTCATTATGTCTTATTACTTGAAATTACCTGAATAGCCCAAAACATAAAAATAAAAATATATATATTAAAAATAATATATATATATATATATAGGATATAATGAAAAATGAAATAATATTAAATATTGTTATATCTTTAATAAACTTCTAATACTATTATGTGCTCTAGTCCTAATAGGATTCCATAATAAATAGTATATAGTTCTAGTTGAGTTCTAAGTTCTAACTAGTTATCATCAATACGTGATCCTTCTATTTAAAACCCATTACATTACACCGATTCCTGATTAATTAACCGAAATAGTTCTCGTGTTGAGGAACTTTGATCATGAACTATGAGAATTGGAA